>CANTUQ010000005.1:6495000-7745000 GCA_947683425.1 Excoecaria cochinchinensis
AGGGCGAAGGGTAACTTTTCAGCCCAGTCTTTGTAGGTTTGGACCATCTTGGACAAGATCTTCTTTATATTTTTATTCGCGGCCTCTACTGCTCCATTTGCTTGTGGTCGGTAGGGAGAGGATTTATGATGTTCAACACCATACTTCTCCAGGAGCTTCCTGGTTTCTCCCATGAACTGCACCCCATTGTCAGACACTATGTGATGAGGGAGGCCATATCTGCAGATCAGATTTCTCTCTATGAACTTGGCCATATCCCTCGCGTCAATCTTTTTGAAGGATTTCGCCTCTACCCATTTGGTAAAATAGTCAATTGCGACTATGATGTACCTGTGCCCATTGGATGCCGTCGGGCGAATCTCTCCAATGATATCTATCCCCCAAGCAGCGAAAGGCCAAGGTGACGTCAGGTTATGTAGCTCTGATACTGGCAGGTGTCTCAAGTCTGCGTATTGTTGGCACAACTGGCATTGTTTAACATATTTCGAGTAATCATTGTCTATCATAAGCCAATAGAAGCCTTGTCTCATGATCTTCTTAGCCAGGGTCAAACCGCTAATGTGGGCCCCACAGATACCTGCATGGGTTTCCTCCATCACTTTGCGGGCTTCTTTTTCATTCAAGCACCTGAGCTGAATCTCGTCTGACTGTCTTTTGTACAACACCCCTTCTAAGGATATGAACTGAGTAGATAGCTTCCGGATCATCCTCTGGTCTTTCTCAGTAGCTTCTTCTGGAAATTTATTGCTTTCCAAGTAATTCATGATGTCGAAGTACCATGGTTTCCCGTCCTCCACTTCTACTTCCATTACAGGCTTAATCTCAAAGCTGGGCTTCTCAGAACTCAAAATCAGTACCGACTTCATAGCCACTCCTTTAGGATTATCCCACATGGATACTAAGGTTGCCAACGCATCAGCTAGACGGTTCTCATCTCTCGGCACGAAGTGGAAAGTGCAAGTCTCAAACTTCCCACATACCTCTTTCAAATATTCAACATAAGGTACCAGCCGTTCTTCTTTTACAGCCCACTCACCTCGGATCTGGTTAATCACCAAGGATGAGTCACCAAAGACTTCTATATTCTTTGCCCCCAATGCAGCTAAAGCTTCTAGACCGAAAGTGCATGCTTCGTATTCGGCTTCGTTGTTGGTTGCTTTGTACCTCAGCTTCTTTGCTAGGGGAAGTTTCTCATTATCTGGGGTTGTCAAGATGATTCCAACTCCGGCCCCTCTATTATTCACTGTCCCGTCGAAGTGTAACTGCCAACCCTGGACAGAAATCGTGACTATGCTTTCATTAGGAAAGGTAAACTCGGGAGTGTCTCCTTGAATAGGATGCTCAGCAAGAAATTCGGCTACGGCTCGCCCCTTAATAGTTTTGCAAGTGATGTATTCCACATCAAACTCCTGTAGCAAGAGCAGCCACCTTCCCATCTTACCAAGCAAAGACGGTGCTTCCTGCAAATATCTTAACGGATTCTGCTTGGCCACTGCTTGAACTTCGTATGAGTGGAAGTAATGTCTCAATTTCTTTGATGCCCAAATCACTGCAAGGCAGATCTTCTCTACTTCAGCATATTTAATTTCATAAGCCAGGAACTTCTTGTTGAGGTAATAAATTGCAAATTCCACCCCAAATTCATCCTCTTGAGCCATCATGGCGCCCACAGAACTGCCCTCTACTGCCAGATACAAAATAAGCGGTTTGATCGGTTGCGGCGGCCTTAGCACTGGCGGATTCAACAAGTATTCCCTGATGCTGTCAAAGGCTTTCTGGCAGTCTTCGTTCCAGACCACAGGTTGATTCTTTCTAAGCAACTTAAAAACAGGCTCGCATATTGAAGTGAGCTTGGCGATAAATCGGCTGACATACTGCAGCTTACCCAGGAAACTCCTTACATCCTTCTCTTTTTGCGGTACAGGCATCTCTCTGATGTTCTTCACCTTGTCCGAGTCAATTTCTATTCCCCTCTAGCTGACGACATGTCCCAATAGTTTTCCTGAAGTCACTCCGAAAATGCACTTCTTGGGGTTCAGTCGCAGATCATACTTGTCAATCCTGGTGAAGAACTTTTCTAGAGCTTCAAAGTGCTCCTCTCGGGTGGCTGACTTGACCATCATGTTATCGACATACACTTCTACTTCTTTGTGGATCAGGTCACTTAAGATCTTGGTCGCCATCCTCTGGTATGTGGCCCCTGCGTTCTTCAGGCCGAAAGGCATGACTCGGTAGGCGTAGGTCTCCCATTCTGTGATGAAAGCGGTCTTGACCCGGTCAGCTATTTTGTTCAGGATCTGGTTGTAGCCCACATAACCATCCCCAAAGCTGTACATCGCGCAATTGGTGGCGCAGTCTATCAACACATCAATGTGGGGTAGTGGAAAATCATCTTTAGGGCAGGCCTTGTTCAAATCTCGATAATCCACACACACCCTGACCTTCCCGTTCTTCTTCGCTACAGGGACCACATTTGCTAACCATGTAGGATACTGCACCTCAACAAGAAACTTGGCTTCAATCTGCTATCGAATTTCCTCCTTGACCTTGTCTGCCCATTCTGGTCTGAGCCTTCTCAACTTCTGTTTCACAGGCTTATAGTCCAGATAAGTCGGGATAGCATGTTCTGCCACGTCTCGGTCAATTCCTGGCATGTCCTCATAGGTCCACGCAAAGACTTTTTCATGTTTTCTTATTATTCTCTCAAAATTTTTTCTCTCCTCAGGAGTTATATTTGATGCTATTAGAATTTCTCTCGGATTTTCCGAGGTTCCAAGATTAAAAGGCATTGTATTAGTGGAATCAATGTAAAAAATTGATGGAATATGATCATGTTCATGCATGTTGAAATCATTAGAAACATCGCACCAGTAAGAGAAATCGTTTGCCTTATTAATAATATTATAATTGTCATTTACATCATAAAAGAGTTCTGGAATAAAAAGACAGTCTGAGCTAGAGTCTTCTTCTGCCACTCCAGAGGTTGATGCTGTTGCAGCTGGTTCATTGGCTTCCTGATTCAGCAGAGGCCCCTCAGGCATGTCTGAGGAAATTTTCAAACCTCCTATCTCCAGTTCTAAATCTGCTATCTTCCCTTTCCCCTTCAGCCTGGCAGCTATCATCTTCTCGGTAACGACCTCTTCTGGCTCGCATCTGTCCCAAGTGATACCCTGAGTCATGACCTCCTCATCCCAGAAGCCCTCAGCAGTCTTGATAAACCCGACACGCCAGTCAAATACATCGTTAAAGATCTCGAACCTAGGGACAATCCTCCCCTTCACCCATTGCGGCTCGTCTTCGCCAGTATAAGCACAAACTGAGGATGCTGGTACGAAGCTTTCTGAAATGTGAGGGATCTTATCCGCCGCCTTCTTCTTGCCGAAGCCGCCTCTGTACCCCAGACCTTTCCGGTTCTTCTGATCTCGCGTGGTGATTGCGGTTTGCAATCCTTGAGAACTTCTGCCCAAACCAGCCCCTCGGAGATAATGCATCTTCTTCAACATATTAACCACAGCTGGGTTATCCACTGACCCATGCTCTTCTCTTATCATGGACACGTGGAAGCCACTAAATGGCTGATTAGCTATTTCAAGCGCTGAGACTTGGTTCTCCCTGGCTGCCTTGATAGTCACCACCTCCCCTTCATGTGGGAACTTTATCATTTGATGCAGTGTGGATGGCACTCCTCCTAATTTGTGAAACCAGGGTCTCCCAAGCAGAGCTGAGAAGTTAGCAGGGACGGGCAGAACTACAAATTCTACCTCCACTTCAATGGGTCCTGTCTTAACCAAGGTCTTAAAGGTTCCCGAGGCTTGCCTCCTTGAATTATCATAGGCTGTGATAGTCAAATCTGATCCACTGAGCATATCCTCGTTTAAACCAAAAGCCTGCAGAGCTATCAGGGGGCACACATTGATAGAAGACCCATCGTCTACCATAACGCAAGCAGTGTGCTTGTCGTTAATCTGCGCTTTGATGTACAGGGATCTGTTATGATTACGGCCTTCTACCGGTAGGTCGGCATCAGAAAAGACCAATCTCTCCTCGGATCCTCCCTTAACTAAGCCCAAAAGCTCTGATGGTGAAATCGTGGTGGCAACCGTGGCCTCAACCAAAGCCTCTACTACCTTCTGCCTATGAGAGGGGGACTGTCTCAAAAGATCCCAGATGGATATTTGAGCCGCAGTTTTCTTTAATTGCTTTACAATCTGACTCTCCTCTGGCTCTTTCTCTGCTGGCATCTGCGCTGGCTCAAGCAGCCTTGTAATCTCAGGGACCACTCTCCCGCTTCTCGTTATAGCCCCTATTTCTTCTTTGTCTTCATCAGACCCCCACAAGTCAAGGTTTATCTCTCCCTCCTCCTCCGCTTCTCCGCCGCTATCACTGCCAGACCAGCAATCAAGGGTCGCCACGACTGCTCTCTCCTCTCTATCTTCGGAATAATCAGCAGTAAAATTCTCGCTCCCATATAGATCTTGTAGCACGTACCACTCTGGCAAGCTAGATCCGATCATAAACACGGGTGGTGGTACGGCATTATAACCAGGCTTCTTCTCAGTTTCCCTCTTCTCAGGATCAGAAATCTGCTTGCTATCAATCAAGTCTTGGATAGAGTGCCGCAGCGCTTTGCATTTATCTGTGATATGGCCTGAGTGCTGGTGAAACGCACATAATTCATTGTCTTTGTGCCCAGGCTTCCCCTGCGTCATAGTAGGTCTAGGAGCTAAGGGCTGCAATTTCCCTTCCTTCATTAACCTTCTCAAGACCCAAGATAATGGTCTCCCCAAGTTCGAAAACTTCCTCTGGGTGGTTACCTCAGTAGCAGACACCTCACCTGTTCTTTTGGTGCTACTACTAGGACCCGTCGGCCTACTGGTTCCTTGGCCGGGGTTAGCCCTTTTGGCAAAATTATCACTATTAGCTTTCCTAGCCAAGAACTCTCCCTCTGCCTCGATGGCTATATCCTTGAGAGACTCCCAGTCCTTCAACCCCTTCATCTTCAACCCATCTTTCAAGTACGGGCTTGCGTTCTTGATAAATAAACGAATCTGGTCCTGGGTGTCCGGCTTTCTCTGCATCTCCATTACTCAGTTTCGCCATCGGGTGAGATAATCGTGGAAAGATTCTCCGGCCTTCTGCTGGAGCAGTTCAAGATCTTTTAAAGTCACCTCCATTCTGGTGTTGCAGTCATACTGTCTCAAAAACTCCTCAGTGAGCAGATCCCAATCTTCTTTAGTACGACGGTCGAGACCATAATACCAGTCGATAGCATGGGCGGTCAGACTCAGACAAAAGTATTCTACTTTCTGCTTCTTAGACAACGTGGTCCCTTTTATGACCAGAGAATACTGCTTCACATGAGCGGTTGGGTCAGAAGTTCCATCAAATTTCGGCACGTCTAGCATCTTAAAGTTGTAAGGGATCGGGTCCTCTCCCTCCAATTCTTTATCTTCTGGGTTCATCCCTTGACCCCTGCTCAACATACGGGCCATAGCTTCGAACCTCTCTTCCATCTTCTTTAAAATGAAGTCATCAGTCTGAGGCGCCTTCCCCCTCTCAGATGCAATGCTCATCCTATCATCCTCGATATCCCTATCATCATCAATCCTCAACACAGGCCTTCTTCTCTGCTCTCCCGAGGCTACTGACCTTAACTCTACTGGCGGCGGCCTAACAGGCTCTTCTCGTCTTTCAGCCCTTTCTTCCTCTGGCTCATTCTGTCTCACAGGGGGAGGAGGAGGAGGATTCTGTGGAGCATTCTGCTGTGCCAGGGCGGTCAACATATTCATCATTCTGCCCTCGAATTCCTCAAATCGCCGGCCCACTTCTTCCGTGACCATAGCCCTAGTGGCGTCATCCCCTCTAGGCGAGTTTTCCATCTGAGATACAATACCGCTAATTTCTGATAAAATCTTCGGTAGGCCCTCTCTATCTGACAGCTCAGAAGTAGGAACTCGGATCAGTCATCCGGTTGGTGATCTAGTCCACCTGGGCAGATCTATGATGGCTGTAGGGACAAGGCGTTAGATATGATGCATGAAATGCAGGTGTAATGCATGGTCGTGATATGCAACATTCACAGAGCACAAGCAAGCTAGTAGGTCCTTCCACCCTTATTTCTCCCACACACGTGGTCATGCAGTCTCTTTCCTAGGTGGGATTAGCCCAGGGGTCAACGAGGGACCCGATGGACACGCATGGTGCGCGGTGAAAAACCGGCAGCATGACACTCCTATGCTAATGTACAAGCGGATGGATAATGATCGTTACGTATTTGGACGTTCCATAAATTTCGACATGGCCCTACCGGGGCATGATAGCCTTTGGCTAGGTTACCAAGCGAGACATCTGGACTCACCCAATACATGAGGATCCATATAGCAAGCATGGAATTAGGGTTCATTTCATCTGTGGAAAGTAATTACGGCCATTACATGAGCTCTGGACAAGGGAGATGTTTCTTTAAGGCTACCCAAGCATGATCCCTGCCGACAGGTCTAGCTCATCACGAGCGTAGCGACCGATCGGGTTATCATTTTGATATACCATTTGAGGTACGTGGCTTGGGCTAGTGATTATCCTTAACACTTCCCCAAATTGAGTGAAAATGAGGTCGTGCTTCAGGAACGCACTGGGGCCAAAAAAGGGATCAAACTAGCATATTCTAAGGCTCTAATGATATGCGAATACAACTTTGAGAGAAACCAAATTTATAAATTAAATTTTAACCATAAATGTTAAGCGACGTATTTTCAAATCGAAATCTCGAACCATAAACATCCCCAGTGGAGTCGCCACTGTGACGCGCGCCGGATCCCCGCGGCCGCCCATGGGACCGCCTGCTCGAGGGCGATCGGGGCATTTATGGGTCCGTTAACAGCTTGCAATAAATCGCAAGTGCGTCTATGTTGGGCAACAAGGAGGTTTCATGGAGTCGCCACCCAATAGAACATTGGAAAAGTTTCTCTCGCCTTGGAGAGCCTAAGACTGCGCTTTGTATCCATTTTGGGCCAGCCAAAGGGGTCTTGGAAGGTAAACCTCTCGCCCTAAGGAGCATAGGATTAGCGCTAAAGTCTCGTTGCACAAAAAGGTATCTTGGAGGGTAAACCTCTAGCCTCTTTGAGCCCAAAGACCAGAGCTGGGTTCGGGATTTCTCATCTATTTCTACCTCGATTATTTTATGATCAAATTTTAATTATCATTAATTCGCTCTCTCCCCACACGATGCAATTGATTAAAGGCGCATTTATTCACATTTGGAAAGTCATAAATGGGCAAGTAAATATCAAAAGGCTGTAAATTACAATAATACAAGGAGCGGAATACAACTCCCTTTTATAAATATGCTATACATACACAAATCGGGGCATTGCTTATTATGAGGACTTTGGTCCTCGCATGCATCATTTATCAAAATTGGATATTTTGATTCTATTTGTGATGATTTTTATTGGATAAAAATAGGGCGTTGGACCCTTGCATTTGTGTAAACCTCATTTTATTGAATATAAAACATTGAGTCATTTTTATACATTAACGAGATATGAAAAGAGTATATCCATATACATATAACAATCAATGAATAACAAATGAAGGAAATAATCAAGAGGGTTAGGAAACTAAACCGGACGAAATCCTCCTAAAATGGTAGATAGCCCCTCAAGCTCGGGATAGTCCAAGAGAATCAATATACACTTATAGAGTTAAAAGTTGTTAATATACATAAAATCAACATGAAGGAAGCCAAAAGGACCTGAAAAAGGTGGAAAATGATTTAAAAATGTGGAGGCAGAGCCCACCGACGGCCTTTCTTAGGTGACCGACGACCGTCTGTCAAAATGACCGACATGTCCGTTGCTCACTCAAGAAGGGCATCTGTGAGTAGGGTGACCGACGGGCGTCGGTTATGGAGATGACCCATCGGTCACCACTGTCTCCGAAAAAAATAGAAAAAGAAAACTCCTTTTAAAGCCAAAAAGAGTTTTTATCATAAAATCATATAAAGAGAGTCAAAATAAAGAGGTATAATGACAAAATTGAAAGAATCAATAAATAAAGGATAAATATGAAATGATATGAAGAAGGAATCCGGAATATTTACCCTCAGATAATCGCTTTGGGTGAGATTCTTGTGTTGATTAGAGCCCCGCGTGTTCCACGAAAAGCAAGATGAAGGATCAAAGAAAGGAAAATGAACTGTTTCCTCCTCAACCCCTCAAAAAATTGTCTTTGGAATCAAAATCTAAAGAAAACTAATTAGTTTTTAGTTCCTTTCGATTGATTTGATCCTCTTTTGAAAGAGATTACTTTATGAAATGTGTTTGCTGGAAGAGAGAGAAAGTATGCTTGAATTTCGGCAGAGTTTCCCCTCTTCAAGATTTTCTGGAACCCTTTTCTAGTGAAAATCCGGAGCTTTTATAAGCCAGACATGACCGACGGGCGTCGGAAAGGTTGCGTGCTCCGGGAAACCAGGCGGCGCTCTGACAGGGGCGGTGATCTTCCGACGGGCGTCGGAAAATACCACAGGTCGTCTATGACCCTAAGCGATGGGCTGGCCTCACAGACGGGCTAGCCGTCTGTGGAGGAAAAACATACCTTTTTGACTCGAAAATCCCCTGTTTTCTCCCCCTCTGTCTACGAAAGGTAAAAAGACTCACTTCTCGTGGAACGCAGGACTAAAACCTCCAAATCCAAACCATTTATACAGGTTCGGATACTGATTTCATCATAGGGTAACCTCTAATCCGGACCGCTCCGGGACACGGTGCTTACAAACACCATCCATTTGAGTGGCTGTGATGCGCGCTGGATCCCGAGCGCCGCCCGTTCGATCGCCCGCACGTGGGCGATCGGGACATTTGCGGGTCCGTTGGCGGCTTGCGATGAATCGCAAGTGCGTCTATGTTGGGCAACAAGGAGGTATCATGGAGTCGCCACCCAATAGAACATTGGGAAAGTTACTCTCGCCTCGAAGAGCCTAAGACTGCGCTTGGTATCCATTTTGGGCCAGCCAGAGGGGTCATAGAAGGTAAACCTCTCACCCTAAGGAGCCTAGGGTTAGCGCAAAAGTCTCGTAGCCCGAGAAGTATCTTGGAGGATAACCTCTAACCTCTCGAGCCCAAAGACCAGAGCTGGGTCCGGGATTTCTCATCTATTTCTACCTCAATTATCTTATGATTAAATTTTAATGTCATTAATTCGCTCTCTCTCCACGCGATGCAATTAATCAAAGGCGCATTTATTCACATTCGGAAAGCAATAAATGAGCAAAATAAATATCAAAGCGATAAATTACAATAATACAAGGAGCAGAATACAACTCCCTTCTGTAAATGTGCAAAGCATACATAAATCGGGATATTGCTTATTTTGAGGACTTTGGTCCTCGCATGCATCATTATCAAAATGGGATATTTTATTTGTGATGATCTTTATTGGATAAAAATGGGGCCTTGGACCCTTTTTGCATTTGTATAAATCTCAATTTATTTGTGTATAAAACATTAAGTCACTTTTATACATTAACGGGGTATGAAAAGAGTACATCCATATACATAAGATAATCAATGAAAGAAATGAAATGAGAGGATTAGGAAACTAAACCAGACGAGATCCTCCAAACATGATAGATAGCCGCTCAAGCTCGAGATAATCCAGGAGGACCGATATACACTCACAGAAAGTTAAGAGAGGTTAATATACATAACATTAACATATAAGAAATCAGAGAGACCGGATAGATATGAAAAATGACTTAAAAAGATGGAGACAGAACCCACCGACGACCTTTCTTGGTTGACCGACGGGCGTCGGTTCGGGTATCCGATATGCCCGTTTGTCACTCAAGGAGGGGCGTCTATAGGTGGGTGACCGACGGGCGTCGGTGATAAAGATGACCCGTCGGTCACCTCTGTCTCCGAAAAAACAGAATGGAGAGAAAGAGAGAGAAACCCTTTTGAAGTCAAAAAAAAGTTTTATCCCAAAAGAAGATAAGAGAGTCAAGATAAAAGAAAATAACGATAGATATTTATTAATTTCACAAAATGAGAAATAAATATAAAGATAAAATGGAGAAAGAATCCAGAATATTTACCCTTAGATAGTCGCTTTGGGTAAGATTTTGGTGTCGGTTAGAGCCCCGCGCGTTCCACGAGAAGCAAGGATGAAAGATTAAAGAGAGAAAATGAGATATTTCACCTTCAATCCTTCAGAAAATCGATTTTGGAGTCAAAATCTAAAGAAAACCAATTAGCTTTTAGTTCCCTTTGGTTGATTTGATCCTTGATTAAATTGATTTCTTTGTAAATGTGTTTTGTTGGAAGAGAGAGAAAATGTGCTTGAAATTGGGCAGAGTTTCCTCCTTTGAAAATTTTTCCAACCCTTTTCAAATGAAAATCCGGACCTTTTATAGCCAGACACGACCGACGGGCGTCGGTGTATAGAGGCGGGCGTCGGAAGAATCCTTCTGACACAAGGATTAGTCCAACGGCCCTGCCACATCCACCGACGGGAGTCGGAAGGGTTGCGTGCTCCGGGAAACCAGGCGGCAATCTGACAGGGGCGGTGATTCTCCGACGAGCGTCGGAAAATACCCAGAGCCGTCGGTGACTCGGAGCGACGGGCAGGCTCGACAGACGGGCTGGCCGTCTGTGGAGGACAAAAAGCCCTTCGACTCGAAAAAACCTCTGTTTTCCCCTCTCTGCCCGGGAACGATAAAAAAACTTCATTTCTCATGGAATGCGGGGCTAAAACCTCTAAATCCAACCTACCATACAGGCTTGGACACTGATTTCATCATAGGGTAACCTCTGATCCGGACCGCTCCGGGACACGGTGCTTACAGAGTCCCCCAGTTTTGGGGAAACTAGTGCACAAGCGCCTAGATAAGCCAAAACTCAGAGAATGGTCAGAAAGGAAGCGTACCTGCGACGGCTTTTCACCCTCCATGCCTTCTGCCGGGTGGACTTTGTCTCGGTCCGCTCGGCGATGCGAAAATACTCTCCTCGGTCTTATCTCGACCTGCGGGTATTTGGTGAGGGGCAGCAGGCTTTGGCCACGACCTCGGTCTGGTGAAGGGCAATGTTTCTTCAACTGCAGCTTCGATCTGTGAGATACAGCATGCTTTGGCTACAACCTCGGTTTGGTGAAGAGCATTGTTTCTTCAACTGCAGCTTCGATCTGGTGAAGGGCAGTGTTTCTTCAACTGCAGCTTCGATCTGGTGAAGGGCAGTGTTTCTTCAACTGCAGCTTCGATCTGGTGAAGGGTAGTGTTTCTTCAACTGCAGCTTCGATCTGTGAGATGCAGCATGCTTTGGCTACAACCTCGGTTTGGTGAAGAGCAGTGTTTCTTCAACTGCAGCTTCGATCTGGTGAAGGGCAGTGTTTCTTCAACTGCAGCTTCGATCTGTGAGATGCAGCATGCTTTGGCTACAACCTCGGTTTGGTGAAGAGCAGTGTTTCTTCAACTGCAGCTTTGATCTGGTGAAGGGCAGTGTTTCTTCAACTACAGCTTCGATCTGTGAAATGCAGCATGCTTCGGCTACAACGTCGGTTTGGTGAAGAGCAGTGTTTCTTCAACTGCAGCTTCGATCTGGTGAAGGGCAGTGTTTCTTCAACTGCAGCTTCGATCTGTGAGATGCAGCATGCTTTCGCTACAACCTCGGTTTGGTGAAGAGCAGTGTTTCTTCAACTGCAGCTTTGATCTGGTGAAGGGCAGTGTTTCTTCAACTGCAGCTTCGATCTGTGAGATGCAGCATGCTTCGGCTATAACCTCGGTTTGGTGAAGTGCGGCACTGTCTGACCACAGCTTCGATCGGTGAGATGTGAGATGAGGAGACCCCGCCGGGTTCCTTGTCCCAAAAGGGATCTTTTTAATCGATGTGGTGTTCAGATCGGTATTTCTCTATACCTATGCGATTAAAAATTTCGTTAGCTCATGCTTGAGTAGTCGTCTTTTATCCTGTCTATTGAGGGCACGATTTTGCTTTATTTGCTATGCCATGTTTCACCTTTTGTTCATTTTTTTTCATTGATATGTTATTGATTATCATTCTTTTTGTTGTTTGTTTTCTTTTGTTATATCATCATTTTTATCGACATATAAGTAAATATGAGAACATACACTTTCTGTGATGTGATTAAGCAATTAATCGAATAATCATGCAATAATGAGGCAAAAGTTTCACTAGAAATGTCATTTTTGTACAGTGCATATACAAAATATAAATATACAAAAGATACAAAAATAACTCCCTAAAGATCAGAGGGGTGTGTAGTCTGAGGGCTCATCTGGATCCTCGTCATCCGATATATGCACGGTCCCTGGCGAAGGTGGACGGGCCGGAGGCGGTGGCGGAGTTGTGGAGGGTCCTGCCTCATGATCATGGGCCTGCCTGAACCGGATCTGAGCGTAACCGTCCAAGAAGGGCTGGGTGCAGGTGCTCATAAACCCTAAGGTCTCAGAAACCATCTCTCCCAACTTCTTGAAGGCTTGGCTCAACTGAATGGTCTGCTCGCTGGCGGCCTTTCTCCTCTGCTCCAGGCTCTGCTCCGTCTGCTCCCTAAACTCCCTCATGGTCTGAGAAAGAGGGGGGAGAATCCCCTCCATCGCCTGGACGCGGGATCTCAGAGAGCCAAGTGACTCATCAATCATCTGTAGGGTCATATCGACCCTCTGAGACGCCTGGTCCTGTGACGTCCTCAAAACATGAGCGAGCTGCTGCCTCAACTCCCTCTGACCCTGAGCAATCTGCTCAATCAGCCTCATCTGCTCTCCTCTGAAAGCCTCCAGGGCCCGGGTCTGCTCATCCCTAAAGGCATCCATGGCCCGAGTCTGCTCCCGAGTCGTGTGCTCAATGTAGCCCGCCTGCTCCCGGGCTAAACGCTCCACTGACTGGGACTGCTCCAAAATGGCAGCCTGCTAGCGATCTAACCTCTCGTGGATAGCCCTGTCTCTCTCATCCTGTCGCCGCTCCAAGGCCGTGAACATGGAGGTGAGGAGCTGAGAGAAGTCAGGCTGCACAGGCTGCTGCGGTGCTGGCTCTGGTGGTGGTGCCGAGGAGGTGGATGCCCCGGGGTCACCTCGGGAGTACGGATGGTATCTCTCGGAGGGCCCATGGATAGACCTCTGTACCCTGGCGCTTGGTGATGGGACTGGAGTCGGCGCTCTGGATGCCGGTGAAGCGACAAAGAGGTCGTCCATCGTGATCTCAAAGTCAAAATCTGAAGGGGTCCTAGGTGGCTCCTGCTGCTGTGGTGGAGGTACCGTCCGCGGCTGAGGAGGCTGGTGCTCCGGCTGAGGCTCTGGCTGCGGAGGCTGAGGCTGGGGCTGTGGCTCGGGCTCTGGCTGAGGCTCTGGCTGTGGAGGCTGCTCCTCCTGGTGCTCTGGGTGATCAGGATCTGCCCCCAAGGGTGGAAGGTTGAACATCTGCCGGGTCTCATGGATAGTCAACACCCTGTAGGCCTCTGCCTGGCCAGAAATCGGGGAGATCTTCCCATCTGAACTGCCGCCGCGGCGTCTACATGGATCCCCTCCGGCAAGGGTCCTCTCAACCTCTCGGGGTTAAACCCCAATCTCAACAATAATCGGGTGATGACTCCTCCTACCATCACCACCGGTGTCAACCCTCTGCTGACTCTGGTCAGGTTGGCCAAGATCTCGTGGCTAATGTTGAGACGCTGGCCTGCCACCATAGCCCAGAGGCTCCAGATCTCGGCCGCGTTAAGCGACCCTAGATTACCAGCTCGACCGAGGTACGAGCTGGAAAGCACTCTGTGCAAATACCGGAGTGCCTGAGACACCAGTACGGTGCTCTTCGCTGTATCGTGATCGTACAGCACTCCTGGTATGGCAATGGCCGCCCAATGGGCGCGTCTCACCGCTCGCCGCGGGATCTCGACCCCCTCCTCCGTAGGGAGCCCCATGGCCTGAGCAAACCTCTGCCTAGTGATGCTGACATGGTCGCCATTGAACCAAAACTGAATCACCCCCGGGTCGGTATCTGCACTCTGAAAGCCAGTGTAGCGGAGAGTGGCCAGGACCTGGCGGGTAGCCTCTGGAAATGTCTGGAAGGCGGGCTCAAGGAACTCTGTCCAACCAGCACCCTCGGCAAGTAAATCAAACTCTGGGGCCAACCCAAGGGCCTCTAGAAATGGGCGAGATACAAAACGGCTGGCCCGAAACTCTACCTGAGCCAACGCTCTATACCTCTGAGCGGACTCATCATCCATCCAAGCCGGAGCTACAAGCTCGGGCTGGGCCTGTGGTGTTCTACGTCTGGGAGGCATCCTGCGAAAAGGGAAGAGATTAAATATCGGAAATCATAAAACAAATATTCTTAAATCTATTTTCAAGGTGAAGGCCGATTTAGGCCTCACCGGGGCAATGGCGACCCAAAAATAAGATAGAAAGAAAGATAATAAATTTAAAGGGCAAAGGTTGCCCACGTGCTTTGCACGTATCGAGGCAAAAGCAATATGCAATTATCATACAAATAATTTGAAATGAGTAAAAGAAATTGGCTTTCTAGGACCCGAGGCATGCATTATACATGAAAAAAATATAAATATTCAATTCTAGAATAAATAATAAAAATTTGGGCAGCATCCCGGCAGGGATATGCCCAACCTCCTGCACAAAAGGATAAAAGCATAGGCCTCAGGCCTCAACAATAGTGCACACATATAGATGGGACGCACCCCGGCAAGAGTGTGCCCCCAACAATACAAAATAATGGCCTCAGGCCGCAAAAGCAAAACATGCACAGAATGGTGCGCTAAAAGGATGCAATTCTAAAGCACCGGGATCATGGAAAAATTCTACTTCTATGTGATCATGCAAAAAGTTCAGATTTAATTACAAAAATAATAATACAGAAAATTGGGCAGCATTCTCCCTAAATTCCCAAGGCATCTAAGGCTTCCTAAAGTTAAAAGGAAAAGAGATGAAGAGATAAATAAAATTCAAAAAAAAGTAGTTATTTACTTACTTGTAGTCACGGGAAGTGTAGAAACTGGAGAAAGTATGAATATCAAAGTGCCCGGTGGGTAGAAAATGCGAAAATATGAAGAAATCGCGAAAAAATAAGGAGAAAAGCTTTAAAAACCGCTAAAAAACGCTAAGAAACCGTTTGAGAGAGGAAGAAGAAAGGGACAGCAACGTTTAAACCGTCTGTCACTCGCCCTTATATAGAAATTCTTGACCGATGGGCAGGGCGTCTGTACAAGCGACCGACGGGCTGGCCGTCTGTCATACAACAAATGCGAGTTAATGCGTGTGATAAATGCCTTGCTGACGTATGCATCTGCCAGGTGGACCTATACCGACGGTCAGGCCGTCTCTGTGGGGAGGCGGGCATGCCGTCCCTGTGTAAAGGCGGGTAGGCCGTCCCTGTGGAGAGACGGGCAAGCCGTCGGTGACGCTTGCCTATAAAATCTTGCAAAATTTTTGTCTCTTCATTTTCCCACATCTTGAGTCCTTCATTTTTCTCAAAATGTCCTCTCCTCTTGCCCGAAGGATGCACCGTATTTTAGATGACAAACACACTTGGGGAGAAGGCGCCCTTTCCTCTTTGTCCGGGCTGAAATATCTGTGCCGGGTGAAAATCGACCAGAACCTTCTCCTGGCAGCGACCCACTTCTGGAACCCCCGGTTCCACGTCTTCCAATTCACCTATCAGGAACTGTGCCCTTTGCCTGAAGAGTTAGCTTCGATTCTGGGAGCTCGGTTCCCTCCTAGCGCTCTGCCTTGCGTCCCCCGCTATGGCCTACTCCAGACCCGGGACGTAGCCCTGGCTCTGGGCATATCTTCTTCGGAGGCCAAACGGCTGATTCCTCTGAGCTCTTCCTTTTCTTTGGAGCCACTAATCGAGGCTCTGGATCGGTTCACTGATATCCCCACATATCGGGTAAGCATCACATTCTTATTCTACATGGTGAACTTCCTTACCGTTGCTCCGGGAGGTTTGACAGGTGACTCTCGTCTGTTTGGAGTCCTGAGCGACTTTCATCTGGGTCTGTCACCCCTTCCACTTGTCCTGGCTGAAACCATCCTGGGTTTGGACGCTGTGAGCTCTGGGTCCACTACAACCTTCGCCGGCAGCCCCTTATTACTCCAGGTACGTCATTATTTTAAAGGTAGTGCGTCCCTTATGGATTTTCACACTAGCTTTTCTTAGCGGGAGGTGCGTCCTTTCGGATTTTCACACAACCCTGTGCCTTATTTTTGCCTGAAGTAAACCCTATTTACCCCAGCGGCTTTTTTTTTTTTTTTTCAGATCTGGCTACAGGAAAAACTGAAGATGCTGTCTGAACCACCCCCTCGCGTTACCCCCCAGTACTCGCCGAGTCATTTCTTGCCTCGTCGACGATTGCATGGGTGTATCACTACTGGTGAAGGCATTACCAGATTTGGCGAGCTGTCAGATGACGATATCAGTTTTACATCCGCCTGGCTCCCGCTGTCTCATGCGGTCACTGATGGGCCATCGGGTTGCGTTCCCCTCTGCGACCTCCGTCAGGCCACCTTCTGCATCACCTCCCGGTGTACACGACAGCTTTGGATGACCCAAGGATATAGTGAGGGTTCCCCTGTCCTTCCGAGGAGGAGATCTCTCGGCCGCATTTGCCTCCCGGTATCATGAGCTGTGGGGTAGATTACCCGTGAAGGCCGTCATCCCGAGGTTTGGCAGCCATTCTGCATCTTCGACTAGCGGGTACAAGAAGTGGATCCTTAGTCCAGCCTCTGATAATAGGACCCGAGGGCTCAAGCATCTGATCGGCGAGAGCAGCAGCAGGACTTAGCTTAGCCTATATGTGTATTTCTTTTGATGCTACATTTCTTTTTAATGCAGAACTAGAAAATGACGAAAGTGAAAAGAATAATATTCATCCTTTTTCACGAGTTTTGTGTGCATTTCCATATAATTTCAGCATACATGATCAGTTTTGGCGTTTACTCAGCTGCTTACGCGCCATCAATACATGAAACCAAATTTTAACAGCATCAACTCCTGTTACCAATCGGCCCTCTCCGGTTTTCACGATCGGACATTTTCTCTCATGCCTCTAATTTTTGCACAGGATGCCTTTTTTCGGTTTTCACCCTGTCGATGCGCCCAATTTTAGCATAGCCGCCTTTTTTCGGTTTTTGACTTGCGGGGCATTTTATTCTCTTCTTTTTATTTTGGTATTTAGCCGTGGAACCTTTTGAGTCTGTCGACGTTGATCGGTTCTTTGAATTCGTTCCCATCACTATCTGACAAGATTGCAGCCCCTTTGGACAACAGCTTCTTAAGGATATACGGCCCTTCCCAGGTAGGTCTGAATTTCCCCCTGATATCTGGTATCCCTGGCCTCATCTGTTTGAACACCAAGTCCCCTTCTTTCAGCGGGTGCTTCCTTACTTTCTTTCCAAAAGTTCTCGCTAATCTCTTCTGGTATATCTAATTATGATAATAAGCTTTCAGCCTACTCTCATCCAGTAAGTTCAAGTGCTGCAACCTCTGCTGTGCCCATTCGGCTTTCGGGATTTGGGCCTCCATGACCACCCTTAGAGATTTAAGTTCTATCTCTACTGGCAATACTGCTTCTGTTCCGTATACTAGGGAAAACGGTGTAGCGCCTGTAGATGATCTTACCGTTGTCCTGTATCCCCACAGAGCAAAGGGTAACTTCTCAGCCCAGTCCTTGTAGGTTTGGATCATCTTGGACAAGATCTTCTTCACATTCTTATTGGCAGCTTCTACTGCTCCATTCGCTTGCGGTCGGTAGGGAGAGGATTTATGATGCTCAACACCATATTTCTCGAGAAGTTTTCTGGTTTCTCCCATGAATTGCACCCCATTATCAGACACTATGTGATGAGGGAGGCCATATCTGCAGATCAAATTCCTCTCTATGAACTTGGCCATGTCCCTTGCATCAATTTTCTTGAAGGACTCCGCCTCGACCCATTTGGTGAAATAATCGATCGCGACTATGATGTATCTGTGCCCATTGGACGCCGTAGGGCGAATCTCTCCAATGATATCTATCCCCCAAGCAGCAAACGGCCAAGGTGATGTCAGGTTATGTAGTTCTGATACTGGCAGGTGTCTCAGATCTGCGTACTGTTGGCACAACTGACATTGTTTGACATACGTCGAACAATCAGTGTCTATCGTAAGCCAATAAAAGCCTTGTCTCATGATCTTCTTGGCCAAGGTCAAACCTGTCACACCCCAACCTATAACATGGATACTTCTGCTCCATGATTAGAGCGAGAAGTACCCCGATAGGAAGGAGTGTCACATCCCACTAGTACACACATGTAACCATCACATTTACAGAATCACATATTCAGTACAAATAAAAACTTTAATAGAAAGAAGAGGATAATAGAACAAAATGAGTACTTTTATTAATATACAGAAATAGTTCTTTACATATTACATCAGATTACAAAAAGAACCAATTTACAAAAGCCCAACATACGTAGTTCAAAAGGGCTAACAAAACATTTTACTAATTACAAAAGAAGGAAAGCCTAAACTATAAAACTTCTGAACTCTAGTTGCGTTGGCCTTCCCGATGCGACACGCCCAGAACCCTCATACCAAAACCTTCCACACCTGCACGGATAAACACCCGTGCTAAGTGAAATCGCTTAGTGGGGAAAAATACGGAATGCATGACCGCCACTCACAGTGACGGTAACAGAAAACACATGATGACAATACAATTACATATATATAGATATATCATCATACATAGCCAATTCATTCATTTGCATTCTCATTTAGAATTCTTGCACAAAGGCACCCAATAACACCTGCTTAATCATAATGAGTGGATAACGAGTACACGTAGATACTTGAGAGTATCGGTTCTTTATGATAAACACATAGATACCCAAAGGTATCAAACATTCTTTTTATTTTATTCCAAGTGGTTACACATAGAATCTTAAGAAAGATTCAACAGAAGGATCGCGAGGATCCAATCGGGGACCTGATCAGAGTCCAAATCGTACACATAGCTGCAGCGGCACATAACTCTATTAGGCATGCCTAACTATCCACTTATCCGACATTAGCAGGTTATGCAAAATATTATCACATTTTCATACATGTAATTCATGTAAATAGATAGTCAAAGCTTTAATGAAAACTGCATGCAAAAGAAACTAAGTCCTTAAGCAAAAAGGAAAAGAAATCATATTTGGAAGTTGCGTCTGTCGCGCTCGCGACGATTGTCGCGATCGCGACAGAGACCAAACACATCTCCCCGTCAAGTCTCGCGGTCGCGAGAAGGTCTCGCGCTCGCGAGAGGACAAAAGCATCACCCTCTGTCGCGCTCGCGACAGAAGACCATCTACTAATTCTATCGCGCTCGCGACTTCTGCGCGCTCGCGACAGAAGGGAGTCCTGCATTCACTCGGAGGTTGAACGCTCTGTCGCGCTCGCGACATCTGTCGCGGTCGCGACAGAGAGTTCTCCATCGAGCTCTTGGCGCGACACTTCTCGCGCCGGCGCGAGGGTTGAAAACTCCGCGCTCTGTCGCGCTCGCGACAAAGTCGCGATCGCGACAGACATGGGTTTTTCAACTCTTACGCCCAAAATCTGCAGAATTCTCACACATTTCACATCCAAACTTCCAAAATCGATTCCAAACCTCAAAATTCAACAACACAAGCATCCACAACTCATAACATATTTAAAGTCCCAGCTTTATCACCATTTATCTCAATTAAATCGAATCAATTTCACGTCTAATTGCAAGAAATCCCAAAATAGCACATTTAATACCAATTACATCTATTCACATACTTTCTCACAAATCCTATAACAATACTCATTCTCTAGCATCTCATACCATGTATAAATCAAATTCAATCATATATACACAACTTATAACTCTAATCCAAGCAATAACACAAATATTCAATTCAAACTACAAATATGTGTACAAAGACAAAATTCCCAAACCTTCTCTCCTTAGCTCCTAATCGCGAGCTCCGCTTCCGCTAGCGATTCCTTTTCCTTTATCAGGTCTAGGAGCCTCCTCTGAACCATAAACCCATAACAATTAAGATAAATTTTACAACTACCCAAACATACATATATAAATTATAAAACCTAGAGAAGAGGAAGAAGAAGAAATCTAAAACCCCAACTCACCTTAAAGCTTCCAAAACCACCAGTTAATCAACTCTAACTACTCAATTAAGGAAGTGGGAGCAAGATTATGTAAAGAAAAGGAAGAACAAAGGAAGAAGAAGAAGGAAACGAAGAAGAGGGCGTGAGGAAGGAAGAAGAACGGGAATCAAATGGCAAATGGCTGATTTCTCTCTCCTCACCTAACCCATAAATGCTCACTTATCTCCTTTGCCACTTGTCAAAATCTCCATAAGACACATGCCCTTTAACACACCCTACTCCCATACTTGGCTAAACACTCTAGGCTAACCCTTACTCATATTTTTACTTCTATACACTCACTTATACACTAGTCTAATTTCCTCTTCTCACTAATACACACACTTATATATATAATTAAACCAATTTAACACACACATAAAATACACACACACAGACACGGACAGGCTCAAACTACTGGGGTGGTTTTGGGGTGTTACAATACTCCCCCACTTAACAGAATTTCGTCCTCGAAATTCTTACCTGTTCCGAATAACTGAGGGTATTGTAATCTCATAGCTTCTTCTGGTTCCCATGTAGCTTCCTCAATACCGTGATGCTGCCATAAAACTTTGACTAACGGTATCTGTTTATTCCGAAGCTGTCTGACTTCCCGATCCAAAATCCCTTTCGGTTCTTCATCAAAAGAAAAATCTGACTGAATCCGGATATCTTGCACTGGTAACACATGTGAAGGATCTGACCGATATCTCCTGAGCATAGATACATGAAAAACGTCATGTAATCTAGCTAACTCCAAAGGCAACGCTAACTGATATGCTACTGGACCCACTTTCCTTAGAATCTCATACGGCCCAATAAATCGTGGACTTAGCTTGCCTTTCTTTCCGAAACGAAGAACCTTACGCCATGGTGACACTTTCAAGAAAACTTTATCCCCCACTTCGTACTGTATATCTCTGCGTTTCAAATTAGCATAAGAACGCTGTCGGTCTTTCGCTGCCTTTAAGTTCTGTTGCACAACCCTCACTTTCTCTTCAGTATCCCGCACTATATCTGGACCTATCATAGCCTTTTCTGACAACTCAGTCCAACATACTGGCGTTCTACACTTCCGTCCATACAGTGCTTCATAAGGGGCCATTCCAATACTTACTTGGTAGCTGTTGTTATACGCGAATTCCATCAAGGATACATACCGATCCCAGCTTCCTGAGAACTCTAAAGCACAACCTCGAAGCATATCCTCTAGAATCTGAATAACCCTCTCTGATTGACCATCGGTCTGCGGATGGAAAGCAGTACTGAAATTCAACCGTGTTCCCAAAGCTGCCTGAAGTTCTTTCCAAAACTTAGATGTAAAACGAGGATCTCGGTCTGATACAATGGATAACGGAATCCCATGCAATCGGACTATCTCATCCACATACAGTTCCGCCAACTTGTTCATCGAGTAATCCACTCGCACAGGTAGAAAATGTGCAGACTTCGACAACCGATCTACTATAACCCATACCGAATCGTGTTTACGCTGAGTCATAGGCAAACCAGATACAAAATCCATCGTGATGTCATCCCACTTCCATTGAGGAATGGGTAAGGGATGAAGCAATCCCGATGGCACTTGATGCTCGGTTTTCACTTGCTGACAGGTAAGGCACCTTGAAACAAATTCTGTTATCTCTCTTTTCATTCCTGGCCACCAATAGTATTGCTTCAAATCTTGATACATTTTATCCCCACCAGGATGCATAGTGAAGACTGAAGAGTGAGCTTCTTGTAACAATTTCTTCCTTAACTCACCCACATTAGGTACACATAACCGATTCCCATGCCTAAGCACTCCTTCACTGTCTATCCGATATTCTGTCCGCTTGCCCTCTTTTACTGCTTGACAAACACGCTGAAGTACATGATCATCTAACTGTGCCCTTGCAATTTCAGATCTCAAATTTGGCTTAACTCTAAGTTGAGCAATCAGAGCACCTTCAGAATCAAATCTCCATCTACCTCGGCTAGCCAGCAAAGCAGACAAAGACTTCCTGCTCAGAGCATCAGCTACCACGTTAGCTTTACCCGGATGGTAGTCAATGATACAATCATAATCCTTAAAAAGTTCTAACCATCTCCGCTGTCTCAAATTCAACTCCTTCTGTGTTAACAAATACTTGAGACTCTTGTGATCGGTGAAAATTCTGCACGTCTCCCCATACAAGTAGTGCCGCCAAACCTTAAGCGCAAACACTACCGCTGCCAACTCCAGATCGTGAGTCGGGTAGTTCCGTTCATGAGGCTTCAACTGTCTCGATGCATAAGCAATAACCTTGTTCCCTTGCATCAGAACACAACCTAAGCCAATACCCGAAGCATCACTGTACATAGTGTATTCCTTACCCGAAACCGGCTGTGTAAGCACAGGAGCTTTAACTAACAACTCTTTTAAACGATCAAAGCTGGCTTGACACTTTTCAGTCCAAACAAACTTAACATCCTTCCGAAGAATCTTGGTCAATGGAGATGCTAACACTGAGAACCCCTGAACAAACCTTCGATAATACCCTGCTAAACCCAGAAAACTTCTCACCTCAGGTACATTCTTCGGAGGCATCCAATTAACAATCGCTTCAATTTTACTTGGATCAACACGTACACCTTCTGCTGATATCACGTGTCCAAGGAAGGCCACTTCCTTTAACCAAAACTCACACTTGCTGAGTTTCGCGTACAGTTGATGATCTCTTAACATTTGCAATACTAACCTAAGATGTTCCTCATGTTCTTTGCGGTCTCGAGAGTACACCAAAATGTCGTCAATGAATACCACAACAAACTTATCCAGATACGGTCGAAAAACTCGGTTCATCAGATCCATAAAGGTTGCAGGCGCGTTGGTCAAACCGAAAGGCATCACTAAAAATTCATAGTGACCATAACGCGTCCGAAAAGCCGTCTTTGCCACATCCGCTTCTTTAACCCCCAACTGATAATAGCCTGATCTCAAATCTATCTTAGAGAATACCCCTGCTCCTCTTAACTGATCAAAAAGATCTTCAATTCTCGGCAATGGATACTTATTCTTGATAGTCACTTTGTTAAGCTGTCGATAGTCGATACACATCCGAAGGGTTCCATCCTTTTTCTTGACAAACAATACTGGAGCACCCCACGGTGACACACTAGGCCGGATGAATCCTTTATCCAACAATTCCTGTAACTGACTCTTCAATTCCTTCAATTCCATTGGAGCCATTCTATAAGGAGCCTTTGAAATCGGAGCTGTGCCCGGCAGAATCTCTACTGACAATTCAACCTCTCTCTCGGGAGGTAACCCCGGTAACTCTTCCGGAAAGACATCGACAAAGTCTCTTACAACCGGAATATCTTGAATCTTAACTTGACCTCTCCGTGAATCCAAAACCACAGCCAGAAAAGCTTCACATCCCTTCCTGATGAATCTTCTGGCTTTCATAGCCGATACCACATTATGCAAAGAACTGCTTCCAATTCCCTTCACAATAACAGGCAAATGATCCTTACCCCTCAAAACCATTACTTTCCTATGACAGTCTACTACTGCTCGATGCTTATCTAGCCAATCCATCCCCAAAATAATATCAAACTCATGGAATGGCAAACAAATCAGATCTACTACAAACTCAATACCCTGTATCTTTAAAGGACACTTCCGACAAACCCGATTAACCATAATACTCTGACCCAACGGACTGGATACACAAATCTCATATTCCATCTTCTCCTCACTACCCAAACTATCCCATAACTTACCAGAACACACATAGGAATGGGTAGACCCCGGGTCAATCAAAACATAAACTTCAGAATCAAGCAAAGAAAACTTACCGGCAATCACTTCAGGAGCATTCTGTTCCTCTCGGGCTTTCATAGCATAAGCTCTACCAGATGATGGCACAGGGCGATCCACTGTTTCCGAGGCTTCTCTATCTCGAGATCTTCCACCTCGACCCCTTCCTCTACCCCTATTACGACTTCCTTGGGGTACATTAGATCCAGCTCGACTTCCTTCCTGTTGTCCCGAAGGATCTACATATCGACTCGGACAATTCGCGAGCATATGATCCGTGGAACCACATCTAAAACAGCCTCCTGTTAACCACCGACACTCACCCCAATGTGGTTTATTACAATACGAACATCGGGGAGGGCCATCTCCTCTACCTGAGCCCGCTCCCCGGGACGAACCCTGCCTTCTCCCTCTAGGGGCCGGACTAGCTACTGACTCATCAGCAAAGTTTCCTTGTGACTCTCTTGGCCTCTTACCTGAAGAAGAGCCACGTCTTGCAGATTTTCATCTTTGAGCTTTCTCTCTCAAAATATTCTCGGAACGCTCCGCCCTCAAGGCTGCCTGTACCAACTGGTAATACCTCACATTCGGAGCCGACATCAATGATATTAACATCACTTTTAAAGATTCATTCAAGCCTGCTTCGAAATGCTGACATCGAAACTCTTCTGTGAGAACTCTTGGCGGTGCATATTTGCTCAACTTGGTAAACTCATCCTCATACTCAGCCACAGACATTATTCTTTGCTTAAGAGTTAAAAACTGCGCCCACTTGGCATCCTTATATGCTTTGGTCACATACCGGTTCTGAAACTCATCCTCAAAGAACTCCCATGTTATCGGTTCAGGAACTTGTGGTTGACCAGTCACCAACTTCCACCAATCATAAGCTGAACCTTGTAACAAAGACAAGGCACACTCCACTTCTTGCTCCGGTGGGCATCTTATTTCCCTGAGTACTCTGGATGTCTTTTCTAACCACATTTCTGCTTTAGAAGATTCATCTATACCGGTACCAAAGAAATCCTCTGCACCATGCTTTCTTAGCCTTTCTATAGGTGCACTTGGTGCTGTCACTCTTTCAAGCACTCTGGTCATACTCTGAAGCATCGCTTCCATTGGTCCCAAAGGCACCTCAGGTCGTCCCCTAGGAGGTGAGCCGGACCAGAAACTGAGGGATCCTGCTCTTGGGGATTTGCACTTTCTGCTGACCCCTCGAGTGATCCACGAGCGGACTCCATAACTACAAAACATAAACGCAGTGCGCATCAGGCCAACACAACCCCAACAGACAGACTAACACACTGAAACCCAGTAACACTTAAACCTAGAGCTCTGATACCACCTAATGTCACACCCCAACCTATAACATGGATACTTCTGCTCCATGATTAGAGCGAGAAGTACCCCGATAGGAAGGAGTGTCACATCCCACTAGTACACACATGTAACCATCACATTTACAGAATCACATATTCAGTACAAATAAAAACTTTAATAGAAAGAAGAGGATAATAGAACAAAATGAGTACTTTTATTAATATACAGAAATAGTTCTTTACATATTACATCAGATTACAAAAAGAACCAATTTACAAAAGCCCAACATACGTAGTTCAAAAGGGCTAACAAAACATTTTACTAATTACAAAAGAAGGAAAGCCTAAACTATAAAACTTCTGAACTCTAGTTGCGTTGGCCTTCCCGATGCGACACGCCCAGAACCCTCGTACCAAAACCTTCCACACCTGCACGGATAAACACCCGTGCTAAGCGAAATCGCTTAGTGGGGAAAAATACGGAATGCATGACCGCCACTCACAGTGACGGTAACAGAAAACACATGATGACAATACAATTACATATATATAGATATATCATCATACATAGCCAATTCATTCATTTGCATTCTCATTTAGAATTCTTGCACAAAGGCACCCAATAACACCTGCTTAATCATAATGAGTGGATAACGAGTACACATAGATACTTGAGAGTATCGGTTCTTTATGATAAACACATAGATACCCAAAGGTATCAAACATTCTTTTTATTTTATTCCAAGTGGTTACACATAGAATCTTAAGAAAGATTCAACAGAAGGATCGCGAGGATCCAATCGGGGACCTGATCAGAGTCCAAATCGTACACATAGCTGCAGCGGCACATAACTCTATTAGGCATGCCTAACTATCCACTTATCCGACATTAGCAGGTTATGCAAAATATTATCACATTTTCATACATGTAATTCATGTAAATAGATAGTCAAAGCTTTAATGAAAACTGCATGCAAAAGAAACTAAGTCCTTAAGCAAAAAGGAAAAGAAATCATATTTGAAAGTTGCGTCTGTCGCGCTCGCGACGATTGTCGCGATCGCGACAGAGACCAAACACATCTCCCCGCCAAGTCTCGCGGTCGCGAGAAGGTCTCGCGCTCGCGAGAGGACAAAAGCATCACCCTCTGTCGCGCTCGCGACGGGCGTCGCGCTCGCGACAGAAGACCATCTACTAATTCTATCGTGCTCGCGACTTCTGCGCGCTCGCGACAGAAGGGAGTCCTGCATTCACTCGGAGGTTGAACGCTCTGTCGCGGTCGCGACATCTGTCGCGGTCGCGACAGAGAGTTCTCCATCGAGCTCTTGGTGCGACACTTCTCGCGCCGGCGCGAGGGTTGAAAACTCCGCGCTCTGTCGCGCTCGCGACAAAGTCGCGATCGCGACAGACACGGGTTTTTCAACTCTTACGCCCAAAATCTGCAGAATTCTCACACATTTCACATCCAAACTTCCAAAATCGATTCCAAACCTCAAAATTCAACAACACAAGCATCCACAACTCATAACATATTTAAAGTCCCAGCTTTATCACCATTTATCTCAATTAAATCGAATCAATTTCATGTCTAATTGCAAGAAATCCCAAAATAGCACATTTAATACCAATTACATCTATTCACATACTTTCTCACAAATCCTATAACAATACTCATTCTCTAGCATCTCATACCATGTATAAATCAAATTCAATCATATATACACAACTTATAACTCTAATCCAAGCAATAACACAAATATTCAATTCAAACTACAAATATGTGTACAAAGACAAAATTCCCAAACCTTCTCTCCTTAGCTCCTAATCGCGAGCTCCGCTTCCGCTAGCGATTCCTTTTCCTTTATCAGGTCTAGGAGCCTCCTCTGAACCATAAACCCATAACAATTAAGATAAATTTTACAACTACCCAAACATACATATATAAATTATAAAACCTAGAGAAGAGGAAGAAGAAGAAATCTAAAACCCCAACTCACCTTAAAGCTTCCAAAACCACCAGTTAATCAACTCTAACTACTCAATTAAGGAAGTGGGAGCAAGATTATGTAAAGAAAAGGAAGAACAAAGGAAGAAGAAGAAGGAAACGAAGAAGAGGGCGTGAGGAAGGAAGAAGAACGGGAATCAAAGGGCAAATGGCTGATTTCTCTCTCCTCACCTAACCCATAAATGCTCACTTATCTCCTTTGCCACTTGTCAAAATCTCCATAAGACACATGCCCTTTAACACACCCTACTCCCATACTTGGCTAAACACTCTAGGCTAACCCTTACTCATATTTTTACTTCTATACACTCACTTATACACTAGTCTAATTTCCTCTTCTCACTAATACACACACTTATATATATAATTAAACCAATTTAACACACACATAAAATACACACACACAGACACGGACAGGCTCAAACTACTGGGGTGGTTTTGGGGTGGTACAAAACCATTCATGTGGGCCCCACAGACCCCTGCATGGGTTTCTTCCATTATCTTGCGCGCTTCTCTTTCATTCAAGCACCTGAGCTGGATCCCATCTGACCGTCTTTTGTACAACACCCCTTCTAAGGATATGAACTGAGTAGATAACTTGCGTATCATCCTCTGGTCTTTTTCAGTGGCTTCTTCTGGAAATTTATCGTTTTCCAAGTAATTCAGGATATCAAAGTACCATGGCTTCCCATCTGATGCCTCTAGTTTCATTACAGGCTCGGTTTCAAAACTAGGCTTATCAGAGCTCGAAATTAGCACCAGTTTCATGGCCACTCCTTCAGGGTTATCCCACATTGACACTAAGGTTGCCAACGCATCAGCCAGACGGTTCTCATCTCTGGGCACAAAGTGGAAAGTGTAAGTCTCAAACTGCCCACACATCCCTTTCAGATATTGAACATAGGGGACCAGTCGTTCTTCTTTAACAGCCCACTCTCCTCGGATCTGGTTTATTACCAAGGACGAGTCACCAAATACCTCTACGTTCCTTGCCCCCAACACAGCTAGAGCTTCTAACCCGAAGGTGCACGCTTCGTATTCAGCTTCATTGTTGGTTGCCCTGTATCTCAGCTTCTTAGCAAGAGGAAGTTTTTCATTATCTGGGGTTGTCAAGATGATTCCGACTCCGGCTCCCCTGTTATTCACTGCCCCGTCAAAGTGCAACTGCCATCCTTGAACAGAAATCGTGCCTATGCTCTCGTCAGGAAAGGTAAATTCGAGGGTGTCCCCTTGGATAGGATGTTCAGCAAGAAATTCAGCTACAGCTCGCCCCTTAATAGTCTTGCGGGTGATGTATTGCACATCGAACTCTTGTAGCAAGAGCAGCCACCTCCCCATCTTTCCAAGCAAAGACGGTGCCTCCTGCAAATATCTTAATGGATTTTGCTTGGCTACTGCCTGAACTTTGTATGAGTGGAAGTAATGTCTCAGCTTCTTTGATGCCCAAATCACTGCGAGGCAGATCTTCTCCACTTCAGCATATTTTATTTCATAAGGCAAGAACTTCTTACTGAGGTAGTAAATCGCAAACTCCACCCCAAATTCATCCTCTTGAGCCATCATGGCGCCCACTGAACCGTCTTCTACTGCCAGGTATAGAATAAGCGGTTTGACAGGTTGCGGAGGCCTTAGCACTGGCGGATTTAACAGATATTCCCTGATATTATCAAAGGCTCTTTGGCAGTCTTCGTTCCAGACTACGGGCTGATTCTTTCTAAGCAGCTTGAAAACAGGTTCGCATATCGAAGTGAGCTTGGCAATAAATCGGCTAACATACTGCAGCTTGCCCAAGAAACTCCTTACATCCTTCTCTTTTTGTGGCACAGGCATCTCTGTGATAGCTTTCACCTTGTCTGGGTCGATTTCTAT
Organism: Excoecaria cochinchinensis; assembly: GCA_947683425.1. Lineage (NCBI taxonomy): Eukaryota > Viridiplantae > Streptophyta > Magnoliopsida > Malpighiales > Euphorbiaceae > Excoecaria > Excoecaria cochinchinensis. The sequence goes on from CANTUQ010000005.1 coordinate 6,524,150, forward strand.
CCCCCTCTGGCAAACGACATGTCCTAACAGCTTTCCTGAAGTCACTCCGAAAATGCACTTCTTGGGGTTAAGTCGCAGATTATACTTATCGATCCTGGTGAAGAACTTCTCTAGAGCTTCAAAGTGTCCCTCTCGGGTGGCTGATTTGACCATCATGTCATCGACATACACCTCCACTTCTTTGTGAATCAGGTCACTTAAGATCTTGGTTGCCATCCTCTGGTATGTGGCCCCTGCATTCTTCAGGCCGAAAGGCATGACCCGATAGGCATAGGTGCCCCACTCTGTGATAAAACCAGTTTTAACCCGGTCAGCTATCTTGTTCAGGATCTGGTTGTAGCCCACATAGCCGTCCCCAAAGCTGTACATCGCGCAATTGGCGGCACTGTCTATCAATACATCAATATGGGGTAGTGGAAAATCATCTTTAGGGTAGGCTTTATTAAGATCTCGATAATCCACACACACCCTGACCTTTCCGTTCTTCTTTGCCACAGGAACCACATTTGCCAGCCATGTAGGATACTGGACTTCCACGAGGAACTTAGCTTCAACCTGCTGTCGAATTTCCTCCTTAACCTTGTCAGCCCATTCTGGTCTTAGCCTTCTCAACTTCTGCTTCACAGGCTTGCAATCTGGGTAAGTTGGGATGGCATGCTCCGCCACGTCTCGGTCAATCCCCGGCATGTCCTCGTAGGTCCAGGCAAATACTTTTTCATGTTTTCTTATTATTCTCTCAAAATTTTTTCTCTCCTCAGGAGTTATGTTTGATGCTATTAGAATTTCTCTCGGATTTTCCGAGGTTCCAAGATTAAAAGGCGTTGTGCCAGTGGAGTCAATGTCAAAAATTGATGGAATATGATCATGTTCATGCATGTTGAAATCATTAGAAACATCGCACAAATAAGTGAAATTGTTTATCTTATTAATGATATTATAGTTATCATTTACATCATAAAAGAGTTCTGGAATAAAAAGACAATCTAGGCTAGAGTCTTCTTCTGCCACTCCCGAGGTTGATGCCGTTGCAGCTTGTTCACTAACTTCTTGATTTAGCAGAGGCCCCTCAGGCACGTCAGGGGAAATCCTCAAGTACCCCATTTTCAGCTCTAATTCTGCTATCTTCTCCTTCCCTTTCAGCCCGGCAGCTACCATCTTTCCAGTAACGACCTCCTCAAACTCGCACTTGTCCCAAGTGATACCTTGAGTCATGACTTCCTCATCCCAAAAGTCTTCGGCAGTCTTGACGAACCCGACGTGCCAGTCATACACATCATTAAAGATCTCAAAGCCAGGGACAATCCTCCCATCTGCCCATTGTGGCTCATCTTCACCAGTATACGCACAAACTGAGGATGCTGGCACAAAGTTCTCTGAAATGTGGGGGATCTTGTCTGTCACCCTCTTCTTGCCAAAGCCACCTCTATACCCCAGGCCTTTTCGGTTTTTCTGCCCTCGAGTGGTGATCGCGGTCTGCAATCCCTGGGAGTTTCTGCCCAATCCAGCCCCGGGAAGATAGTGCATCTTCTTCATCATATTAACCACGGCTGGGCTATCCACTGATCCGCGCTATTCCCTTATCATAGACACGTGAAAGCTGCTGAATGGCTGATTGGCAATTTCCAGCGCTGAGACCTGGTTTTCCCTGGCCGCTTTGATACTCACCACCTCCCCTTCGTGTGGGAACTTTATCATCTGATGCAGCGTGGATGGCACTCCTCCTAATTTATGAAACCAGGGTCTCCCAAGCAAAGCCGAGAAGTTAGCAGGGATGGGCAGAACTACAAATTCAACCTCCACTTCGATAGGTCCTGTCTTGACCAAACTCTTGAAGGTTCCCGAGGCTTGCCTCCTCGAGTTATCGTAGGCTATGATAGTCAGATCTGATCCGCTGAGCATAGCCTCGCTTAGACCAAAAGCTTGCAAGGCTATCAAAGGGCACACGTTGATAGAAGACCCGTCGTCCACCATAACGCAAGCAGTGTGCTTACTGTTAATCTGCGCTTTAATGTACAAGGGTCGGTTGTGGTTGCGTCCTTCAACAGGTAGGTCGGAGTCAGAAAAGACCAATCTCTCCTCGGATCCTCCCTTAATTAAACCCAGAAGCTCTGACGGGGAAATAGTGGTGGCGACTATGGCCTCAACCAAAGCTTCTACTACCTTCTGCCTATGAGAGGGGGATTGCCTCAACAGATCCCATATGGATATCTGAGCCGCGGTCTTCTTCAATTGCCTAACAATCTGCCCCTCCTCTGGCTCTTTCTCTGCTGATGGCTGTACCGGCTCAGGTAGCTTCGTAATCTCGGGGATCACCCTTCCACTTCTCGTGACAGCGCTTACCTCCCCCTCGTCTCCATCGGAGCCCCACAAATCACGGTTCAACCCTTCTTCATCCTCGGCTTCTCCACCGTTTTCACTGCTAGACCAGCAATCAAGGGTCGCCACAACTGTTTTCTCCTTCCTAATCTCGGAATTACCAGCAGCGGACTTCTCACTCCCATACAGATCTTGTAGCACGTACCACTCTAGCAGGCTGGATTGGATCATAAACACGGGTGGTGGTACGGCATTGTAACTGGGCTTCTTCTCAGTTTCTCTCTTCTCAGGGTCAGAGATCTGCTTGCTATTAATCAAGTCTTGGATAGAGTGCCGGAGCGCCTTGCATTTATCAGTGATATGGCCCGAGTGCTGGTGGAATGCACAGAATTCGTTATCCTTATGTCCTGGTTTCCCTTGTGTCAAAGCTGGTCTAGGAGTCAGAGGGCGCAATTTTCCCTCCTTCATCAACCTCCTCAGGACCCAAGATAATGGTCTTCCCAAGTTCGAAAACTTCCTCTGGGTGGCTACCTCAGTAGCAGACACTTTACCCATTCTTCTAGTACTGTTACTAGGACCCGCCGGCCTACTTGTTCCTTGACCGGGGTTAGCCCTTTTGGCGAAATTGTCATTGTCAGTTTTCCGGGTTAAAAACTCTCCCTCCGCTTCGATGGCTATATCCTTGAGAGACTCCCAGTCCTTTAACCCCTTCATCCTCAATCCCTCCTTCAAGTACGGGCTTGCGTTCTTAATGAATAGACGAATCTGATCCTGGGTGTCAGGTTTCCGGCGCATCTCCATTACTCGGTTCCGCCATCGGGTAAGATACTCATGGAAAGATTCCTCGATTTTCTGCTGAAGTAGCTCAAGGTCTTTCAGAGTCACCTCCATTCTGGTATTACAGTCATACTGCTTCAGAAACTCCTCAGTGAGCAGATCCCAATCTTCTTTAGTGCGGCGGTCAAGGCCATGATACCAGTCTATGGCATGAGAGGTCAGACTCAGACAAAAGTATTCCACTTTCTGCTTCTTGGACAATGTGGTCCCCTTCATGACCAGAGAATATTGCTTCACATGTGTGGTGGGGTCAGAAGTACCATCAAACTTCGGCACATCCGGCATTTTGAAGTTATAAGGGATCGGGTCCTCTCCGTCCAGCTCCCTATCCTCAGGATTCATCCCATGAGCTCTGCCTATCATACGAGCCATAGCCTCGAACCTCTCTTCCATCTTCCTTAGAATAAAGTCATCAGCTTGAGGCGCCTTCCCCTTCTCAGATGCCATGCTCAACCTATCATCCTCGATATCTCTATCGTCATCAATTCTCAACACTGGCCTTCTTCTCAACTCTCCCGAAGCCACTGATCTTAACTCTACCGGCGGCGGCCTAACGGGCTCTTCTCGCCTTTCAACCCTTTCTTCTTCAGGCTCATTCTGTCTCACTGGAGGAGGAGGAGGAGGATTCTGTGGAGCATTCTGCTGGGCATTCTGCTGTGCCAAGGCGGTCAACATATTCATCATCCTGCCCTCGAATTCCTCAAAACAGCGGCCCACTTCTTCCGCTATCATGGCCCTGGTGGCGTCTTCCCCCCTAGGCGAGTTTGCCATCTGAGATACTGTACCACTGACTTCTGATAAGATCTCCGGTAGGCCCTCTCTATCTGATAGCTCAGGAGTAAGAACTCAGATCAGTCGCCCGGTTGGTGATCTAGTCCACCTGGGCAGATCTATGATGGCTGCAGGGACAAAAGTTAGAATGATGCATAAAATGTAGGTATAATGCATGATCGTGATATGCAACACTTACAGAGCACAAGCAAGCAAGTTGGTCCTTCCACCCTTATTTCTCCCACACACGTGGTCGTGCAGTCTCTCTCCTAGGTGGGATTAGCCCAAAGGTCAACGAGGGACCCGATGGACGCGTATGGTGCGCGGCGGAAAACCGGCAGCATAACAATCCTATGCTAATGTACAAGCGGATGGATAATGATCGTCACGTATTTGGACGTTCCATAAATTTCGACATGGCCCCACCGGGGCATGATAGCCTTTGGCTAGGTTACCAAGCGAGATATTTGGACTCATCCAATACATGAGGATCCATACAGCAAGCATGAGATTACGGTTCATTTCACCTAGGGAAAGTAACTACAGCCATTACATGAGCTTTGGACAAGGGAGATGTTTCTTTGAGGCTACCCAAGCATGATCCCTGCCGACGGGTCTAGCTCATCACGAGCATAGCGACCGATCGGGTCACCATTTTGATATACCATTTGAGGTACGTGGCTTGGGCTGGCGATTATCCTTAACACTTCCCCAAATTGAGTGAAAATGAGGAGGTGCTACAGGAACGCACCGGGGCTAGAAGAGGGACCAAACTAGCGTATTCTAAGGCTCTAATGATATGCGAATGCAATTTCGAGAGAGAGCGAATTTATGAATTAAATTTCAATCATAAATGTTAAAAGAGGTATTTTCAAATCGAAACCTCGAACCATAAACGTCCCCAGCGGAGTCGCCACTGTGACGCGCGCCGGATCCCGAGCGCCGCCCGTTCGATCGCCCGCACGTGGGCGATCGGGGCATTTGCGGGTCCGTTGGCGGCTTGCGATGAATCGCAAGTGCGTCTATGTTGGGCAACAAGGAGGTATCATGGAGTCGCCACCCAATAGAACATTGGGAAAGTTACTCTCGCCTCGGAGAGCCTAAGACTGCGCTTGGTATCCATTTTGGGCCAGCCAGAGGGGTCATAGAAGGTGAACCTCTCACCCTAAGGAGCCTAGGGTTAGCGCTAAAGTCTCGTAGCCTAAGAAGTATCTTGGAGGATAACCTCTAACCTCTCAAGCCCAAAGACCAGAGCTGGGTCCGGGATTTCTCATCTATTTCTACCTCAATTATCTTATGATTAAATTTTAATGTCATTAATTCGCTCTCTCTCCACGCGATGCAATTAATCAAAGGCGAATTTATTCACATTCGGAAAGCAGTAAATGAGCAAAATAGATATCAAAGCGATAAATTACAATAATACAAGGAGCAGAATACAACTCCCTTCTGTAAATGTGCAAAGCATACATAAATCGGGATATTGCTTATTTTGAGGACTTTGGTCCTCGCATGCATCATTATCAAAATGGGATATTTTATTTGTGATGATCTTTATTGGATAAAAATGGGGCCTTGGACCCTTTTTGCATTTGTATAAACCTCAATTTATTTGTGTATAAAACATTAAGTCACTTTTATACATTAACGGGGTATGAAAAGAGTACATCTATATACATAAGATAATCAATGAAAGAAATTAAATGAGAGGATTAGGAAACTAAACCAGACGAGATCCTCCAAACATGATAGATAGCCGCTCAAGCTCGAGATAATCCAGGAGGACCGATATACACTCACAGAAAGTTAAGAGAGGTTAATATACATAACATTAACATATAAGAAATCAGAGAGACCGGATAGATATGAAAAATGACTTAAAAAGATGGAGACAGAACCCACCGACGGCCTTTCTTGGTTGACCGACGGGCGTCGGTTCGGGTATCCAATATGCCCGTTTGTCACTCAAGGAGGGGCGTCTATAGGTGGGTGACCGACGGGCGTCGGTGATAAAGATGACCCGTCGGTCACCTCTGTCTCCGAAAAAACAGAATGGAGAGAAAGAGAGAGAAACCCTTTTGAAGTCAAAAAAAAGTTTTATCCCAAAAGAAGATAAGAGAGTCAAGATAAAAGAAAATAACGACAGATATTTATTAATTTCACAAAATGAGAAATAAATATAAAGATAAAATGGAGAAAGAATCCGGAATATTTACCCTCAGATAGTCGCTTTGGGTAAGATTTTGGTGTCGGTTAGAGCCCCGCGCGTTCCACGAGAAGCAAGGATGAAAGATTAAAGAGAGAAAATGAGATATTTCACCTTCAATCCTTCAGAAAATCGATTTTGGAGTCAATATCTAAAGAAAACCAATTAGCTTTTAGTTCCCTTTGGTTGATTTGATCCTTGATTAAATTGATTTCTTTGTAAATGTGTTTTGTTGGAAGAGAGAGAAAATGTGCTTGAAATTAGGCAGAGTTTCCTCCTTTGAAAATTTTTCCAACCCTTTTCAAATGAAAATCCGGAGCTTTTATAGCCAGACACGACCGATGGGCATCGGTGTATAGAGGCAGGCGTCGGAAGAATCCTTCTGACACAAGGATTAGTCCGACGGCCCTGTCACATCCACCGACGGGCGTCGGAAGGGTTGCGTGCTCCGGGAAACCAGGCGGCAATCTGACAGGGGCGGTGATTCTCCGACGGGCATCGAAAAATACCCAGAGCCGTCGGTGACTCGGAGTGACGGGCAGGCTCGACAGACGGGCTGGCCGTCTGTGGAGGACAAAAAGCCCTTCGACTCGAAAAAACCTCTGTTTTCCCCTCTCTGCCCGGGAACGATAAAAAAACTTCATTTCTCATGGAACACGGGGCTAAAACCTCTAAATCCAACCTACCATACAGGCTTGGACACTGATTTCATCATAGGGTAACCTCTGATCCGGACCGCTCCGGGACACGGTGCTTACAGTGGCCCAGTGGTCGAGGTGCGATAACTTTAGCTGAAGCGACTCGTGGCCTTGTTTGGCCGATTATGCCCCCAATGGTCTTAAGGCACTGTCCTGATTTAGGGACTCTGACTCATAATTTTCAGGGAGAACTGTCTGATGTGTGTCTCTACTTGAAAGGGGTTGCCCAAGGTAATTTCGCCTTATCGCTCCAAGCGTCGCACGTCATTGTTTTAAAGGTAGTGCGTCCCTTGTGGATTTTCACACTAACTTTTCTTAGAGGGAAATGCGTCCCTGTCGGATTTTCACATAACCCTGTGCCTTATTTTTTGCTTGGAATGGACCCAACCCAATCCAGTGGCTTTTATTAATTTAAATTTTTTATAGGGCAGACTGCCTGTTCCCAGGTTTTCACCCTGCCCTTTGGCCTAACTTTTGCTTAGAGAGCCAGTCACGGTTTTCATCTCTAACGGCCCCCTTTTTTTTTTAGGATAAAGTTTTTATTGGTCGCAGCAACATTGGATGAATTGTGCATATTCAAATGGGGAGTGACATGTTACTTGTTCGAAAGGAACTATGGACATTTATTGGATAAAAGAACTACTCTGAGTGCATAATTGCATACATGTACACGTTTCTTGTGTGATTTCATTACACATGATCATCATTTAACATTAGGCCCAAGATACCAGACCACATCTAATCTCGAGATAGATTTCGAAGGCATCACAACTCCTGTTAGCAATCAGCCCTCTCGGGTTTTCTTGATTGAACATTTTCTCTCTGTCTTTTGTTTTGTTTTATTATGCATTTTTTTAGCCCTTAGCCATGGAACCTCTTCAATCTGTCAACGTTGACCGGCTCCCTGAATTCATTTCCATCGCTATCCATCAAAATTGCGGCCCATTTAGATGAAAGCTTCTTCAGAATGAAGGGTCCTTCCCAAGTTGGCCTAAACTTGCCTCGAAAGTCTGGAACCCCTGGCCTCATTTGCTTGAAGACTAGGTCCCCTTCTTTCAATGGGTGCTTCCTTACTTTCTTCCCAAATGAGCAAGCTAATCTCTTCTGGTAGATCTGATTGTGGTAGTATGCCCGCATCCTATCCTCATCTAACAGGTTCAACTGTAGTAGCCACTGCTGGGCCCATTCGGCTTCTAAAAGCTGAGCTTCTGTTACCACCCTCAAGGACTGAAGTTCTATTTCTACCGGTAGGACTGCTTTCGTCCCATAAACCAAGGAGAAAGGGATAGCCCCTGTAGAAGTTCTGGCAGTGGTCCTGTAGCCCCACAGTGCAAATGGCAATTTCTCTACCCAGTCTTTATAGGTTTGCACCATCTTAGCCAGTATCCTTTTGATGTTCTTATTAGCTGCCTCGACTGCTCCATTAGCCTGCGATTTGTATGGAGAGGACTTATGGTGTTAAACGGCATATTTCTTGAGCATTTGTTTAGTCTCAGCTTGGAATTGTACCCCGTTGTCCGACACAATGTGATGTGGGAGCCCGTACCTACAAATCAGATGTCATTCAATAAATCTAGCCATCTCTCGGGCTCCCAACTTCTTGAAAGATTCGGCCTCCACCCACTTAGTGAAATAATCAATAGCGACCACAATAAATATGTTTCCGTTGGAGGCTGTCAGGTGTATTTCTCCTATAATGTCAATCCCCCATACTGTGAATGGCTATGGAGACGTCAGGTTGCACAACTCTAAAACTGGCAAGTGTCTCAGATTAGCGTACTGTTGGCATAGTTGGCACTGTTTCACATATTTAGAGCAATCCGTATCCATTGTCAGCCAGAAGAACCCTTGTCGCATGATTTTCTTAGCCAAAGCCAGACCATTCATATGGGCTCCACAGACTCCTGCATGGGCTTCCTCCATAACCCTTCTAGCCTCTTTCTCATCTAAACACCTTAACTGTATGCAGTCGGCTTGTCTCTTGTACAACACCCTGCCTACACTGATGAACTGAGTGGACAGTTTGCGAATCATCCTTTGGTCCTTTTCAGTGGGCTCTTCTGGGAATACTGACTTTTCCAAATAATTCTGGACATCGTAGTACCATGGCTTCCCGTCAATAGCCTCGACATCCCCAACCTCCTCAATCTCGAAGTAGGGCTTGTCTGAACTAGAAATGAGCATGGGCCTCAAGGCCATTGCCTCTGGGTTATCCCACATAGATACTAGGGTGGCTAAGGCATCTGCCAATTGGTTCTCATCTCGAGGCACATAGTTAAAAGTATAGATCTCAAACTGACCACTTAGCTCTTTTAAGCACTTTACGTATGGTAACAACTGCTCTTCTTTGATGGTCCATTCACCTCTGACTTGGTGGATTACCAAAGATGAGTCCCCAAAGGCCTCTACTACTTTGCCCCCACAGCAGAGAGCGCTTCGAACCCGAAGATGCAGGCTTCATATTCAGCTTCATTATTGGTGGCCTTGTACCTCAATTTCTTGGCTAAAGGGAGCTTCTCACCATCCGGGGTCACTGGAATAACTCCCGTCCCGGCTCCTTTGTTATTTACTGCTCCATCAAAATACATCTACAATTTCTGCACGGTGATGGCCACCACATTTTCGTCGGGGAATTCATACTCTAGTCGGTCTCCTTCAATTGGATGGTCAGCAAGAAACTCTGCAATTGCTCGACCTTTAATGGTCTTTCTTATAACGTATTCCACATCAAATTCTTGCAGCAAAATCAGCCATCTTCCCATCTTTCCTAACAAGGAGGGTGCTTCTTGAAGATATCAGAGGGGGTTTTGCTTGGCAATAGCCTGCACTTTATAAGAATGAAAGTAATGCCTCAGTTTCTTCGAAGCCCAAATTACTGCTAAATAGATCTTTTCCACTTCGACATACTTGGCTTCGAAGGAATTTCTTGCTGAGGTAGTAAACTGTAAATTCGACCCCGAACTCATCCTCTTGGGCCATCATGGTACCTACAGAATTCTCCTCTATTGCTAGGTAGAGGATCAATGGTTTAACAGGCCGTGGCACCTGCAGTACTAGGGGGTGCTGAAGGTAATCCTTAATGACATCAAAAGCTTTCTGGTAGTCATCATTCCACCTGACTGGCTGATTCTTCCTGAGGAGCTTAAAAATTTGTTCGCACACCAAAACGAGCTTAGAAATGAACCTACTGATGTACTATAATTTACCCAGAAAACTCCGGACATCCTTTTCCTTTCGAGGCATTAGCATCTCTCTGATTGCCTTGACTTTATCAGGGTCCACTTCTATTCCCCTCTGGCTTACCACATGGCCTAGTAACTTACCCGAGGTAACTCCGAAAATGCACTTCTTGGGATTGAGGCAAAGATTATACTTGTCAATCCTCTGAAAGAATTTCTCTAAGGCCTCAAAATGTCCCTCTCGAGTGGCTGACTTGATCACCATATCATCGACATACACTTCAACCTCTTTGTGAATCAAGTCATCCAAGATCTTAGTAGCCATCCTTTGGTACGTTGCTCCAGCATTCTTCAACCCAAAAGGCATCACTCGGTAGGCGAATGTCCCCCATTCCGTGATGAAAGCTGTCTTGATTCGATCCACAATCTTGTTAAGGATTTGGTTGTACCCCGCGTACCCATCCACAAAGCTGTACATCATACAAGCGGCCGCGCTATCCACTAGTACATCAATATGGGGTAAAGGAAAGTCATCTTTCGAGCAGGCTTTATGCAGGTCTCGGTAGTCAACACACACTCTGACTCTCCCGTCCTTCTTGGCTATGGGGACAACGTTAGCTAACCACTTTAGGTACTGGACCTCTACCAGGAACTTGGCATCGATCTGTTTGTGCACCTCTTCCTTTACTTTTTCTGCCCATTCTGGTCTCAGCCTTCTGAGCTTCTGCTTGACTGGCTTGCACTCTGGATAGGTCGGAATGGCATGTTCGGCAACTGCCTGATCAATCCCTGGCATATCTTCATAGGTCAGGGCGAAGACTTTTTCATATTTTTTTCAAAATTCTCTCAAATTTTACTCTCTTCTCAGGAGTTACATCAGATGCTATCAAAATTTCCTTTGGGTTTTCCAAAGTCCCGAGATTAAATGAGGTAGTATTGGTTGAGTTAATGTCAAATATAAATGATTCATGCTCGTGATCATGTGTAATGAAATCATGAGAAACATCGCACAAGTAAGAAAAGTCATTCATATTATTAAAGTACTCAGAATTGTCAAATAGTTCGGGAATAAAAAGTACATTAGAAAAATTATTATTGATGTCCTCCGCTGGTGCCGGTGCTGAGGCCGATGGCCTATCGTCTTGATTATCAGCTATCTTCAGGCTCTTCAATTCTGGCACTGCCACTCCATCTTCCATCTTCTCTTTGCCCTTTGCCTGGGTAGCCAGCAGATTTTTGGTGATAACCTCCTCAGGAACATCTCGATCCCATGCTAGACTCTGATTGAGGATCTCCTCATCCCAAAAACCTTCCACTGCTCTAACCATCCCATCGGACCAGTCAAACACGTCATTGAAGATTTTAAAGCCCGAAGTGATCTTGCCATCGACCCACTGTAGTTCGGTCTCCCCACAGTAGGCGCACGCTGATGCAGCTGGTGTGAAGCTCTCTAAGATGTGCGGGACCTCCCCAGGCTTCTTCATAGGTTTGCCCTTCTTGGCCTCAGCAGCATAACCTAAACCCCTTCTATCCTTCTGCCCCCTTATGGTGATCGGCGCCTGGATCCCTTGTGAGCTCTTCCCCAAACCGGCTCCGGGGAGGAAGTTTATCTTTTTTATCATATTGACAACGTGGGGGCTTACTACCGAGTCATCTTCTTCGTTCATCATAGCTACATGGAACCCGCTGAAGGGTTGATTGGAGATCCCGAGCACCGACACTTGATTATCACTAGCCGCTTTAATGGTCACAATCAGGGCCTCTGGGGTTCGACACTCGTCACACTTGCATGAGTCCGGATGAAATAGTATAACTTTGAATGTATGTATGCTTATTAAATGAGTTGGTCAAGTGACAATAATTATGGTTCGAATAATATTAAGCTCTTTGTTTAATATTGTTAAATAACATAAATGAATATATATAATGATAGATTGTTTATGAGTAATTGATCTATATGAGCATGAAAAATGTATTTATGATTAAAAAGTGTTCATGATCATTATTTGATCATAATAAGTGTAAGTGCATATGCGAAATATTATATTTTTACGAGTCTTATAAGAATGGAACAACTACGTGTATAGCCTGCATTAACCGAGTCATGGATAGATAGGCATGCCTATAGTTCTATTGCTGCAGCCTATGTGTTGGACCTACGATTCAGTCCCTATGGGTTTCTGGATCCTGTTAGGATCCCTATGCATTCGTGTCAGCGGTATGACACTGGTACTTATGATTTTTGTATCCCGTTATCCACCCCTTGGACAAGCAGGCAGCAAATAAATAAAAGAATATTAAATGAGAAATATAAGATATGAATTATTAAATGAATGTAATGACTTGCATTTTGTAAGGAAATATGGAATTAAGCATTTCATACGTATATGACCATAATGATTATTGCGGCAGATATATTACTCTAAACTTTTGCTTCATGCATCTATGTGTTTTTGGATCCCGTACGGATCCCTATGCGTAATATATGAAAGTGCCCTCGGGTACCTATATATTTCTAATCCTGTTATTCCCCTTGGGAATACAGGCCATAAATGAATGAAAGAATATTAAAGTAATAACCTAAAGTATAAATGACTAAATGAATATAATTATATATGTGGACTATGTGAGCATGCTATGATTAGAATTTATGCAATTTGCTCTACATGCATGATTCTATGATGTATTGCGAAAGTTAGTAAAGTAATAGTTATTTGTTGGTTTATGTATGATATGAGTAGCTAAATGTATAAGGCATGTATTGATTAAATGATATATGCTAAATGTAGGGTATGACATTATTTGAGTAAAATTGTATATAAATGTTAATTAAATTGGTCTTTCCAATTGGTTATATTAACGAATGAATAAGCATGAATAAAGTATGTTTCGGCTACATTAAAGTATTTCGACTATGATCAATTGATTATTGTGTGGAATTCATTTGTGTGTCTGATACGTATATGATTTCTTTGAATCTTATCATTGTGTGAAACTGTTATCGATTACTGTGAGTAGTTATCTATTTCATATATGTTCCCCACTAAGCCTTTGCGCTTAGCACGGGTGTTTCATTCGTGTAGGTTTGGAGATAAAAGTGTGGCCAGGGACATTCCGGAGCAATCAAGGCCAACAAGTCCATAGGAGTGTATTGTCTTGTTTTTGTATTATTAATTTAATGTAAATGAATGACTTATGTTGTTTAAATGTGTGCTTTGTAAATGAATCTTTTTTGAATGCACTGGACCACCTATAAGAAATATGTATGCGTGAAGTGAAAATGTAATATTGTTAGTTATGATAGGTGTATGTTTAAATGAATACTATATGAAAGTATAATTTTGTAAAGTGTGATTTATGAAAACTATTTGTAACAAAGAAATTTTATAATTTTGATTTTGATGACTGTTTCTTAAATAAGTGTGCTTAATTTTGTAGTTGTCGTGGGACATCCTTCACCTGTCGTGGTAGTTTGCTACGTACAGGTAAGGGGTGTTACACCGCCCCTCGATAGCGACAAGCACGCCTCGAATGCTCACTGCGCGCGCACAGCCTGGGCGCCCCGCTCACTTTGACGTGCAGCCAGGCTGCCCCTCGTTGATTTCGACCCTAGACGCATTTTTAGCGTGATTTTAGCCCCAAATTGATTTTTTATTCCTTTTTTCCGGATTTTAAGGTTATTTTCCATATTTTAAACTTAAATAAGGAATATTTTGATTTAATTAAGGATTCTTTTCCTAAATTAACTAGGTTTTCATTTTTTAATGATATAAATAGGAAAACTTAAGATAAAAATAGGGAGAGATTTTTTTGTTGCAAATTTTTCTTTTCTTCTTCTTGGGAATATTTTTCTACATTTTTTTTCAGTTTTCTTCTGCTTAAAAGAGATTTTTTAAGGTGTCAAAAATTTATTTTTAATAAAAAATCATTCTTAAGACAAGAAAAAAATAATTTTTTGTTCTTGAAATCCAAATTTTCTTCCATAATTTTTCTTTGACAATCTTTTTTGCAATTTTCTTTATAAAGAAAAAGTTTAGATTTTTATTTTTCTAATTCTATTTTCGTGAATCTAGACAAGGAAATCAACTGTTTTTCTTCCTTCATCAAATCCAATTCTGAGGGTAAATATTAGGGGCTCGATTTTTATTTTATATTTTATTTTATTATTATTTTTATTTATTATCAATTAATCACCATGTAGATTTTTGGATTCATTAGTTATTTATTTGTTTTACGTGATTTTAGTCATATATTAAACATTATGTATCATTCTTTTTACTTTGTTTTTTTATTCTTTTTATTTACTTGATTGTTATCCTTTATTATTATTATTATTATTATTATTATTATTATTATTATTATCTATGTTCTTATGTGCGTTAATTTGTTAATCTATTAATTTATTTGTTTCATTATGTCATTTAATTGATTTTTCATTTACAATGAATTTTATTTCATTTATTTTTTTTAATTCATTTTTTATTTTTTATTTATGTGTTTAATTGATTTTTGATTTAATTACTAACATTAATTTTATTTGTGTTTGTTTTTGGTTTCAATACTTATTTTTCCATATTTGAGCACCCTTGCGAGCGAATAGGGAGATCCAGGAAATTCATATTGGTTTGATTTATTATTTATATTATTTATCATTTTTTTTATTGTTCTTTTTATTTATTTTATCATGTAATTTGTAATAAAATTATTTTATTTTATTCACGTAAAATCGAAAGAAAATTACAAAAATATTTATATTAATAAATTGGGTATTTTTCTAATAAAATAGGACCAATATCCTCATTTCAACCAATAAAAATTCACTTTTAAAAGAATAGTTAATTTTCTCAAAGTGGGATCACTCATCCCGATTTTCTCAATAACACCCAAAAATAATTTTTTAATTTTTTAAGTTTTTTAAGTGAACCTGAAGGAACCAATGTTCCTATTCCAACTAAATACCTCGTTTTATGTATATTATTTATTTGTTTATTTTAATTTTATATTTTGGGGGATTGTATTTTTTTTCCCAATTTCATTTTGTAATTTGTTTTGTAATTTATTTATTTTATAGCTTTCTTACGATGCTTGATGTGCGCATTAATTTTAATGCATGGTTGCATGATACGAAAGATGAAAATTTAATTGTTAAAAACTCACTTATAATTAACCAAGGCATAAATAAGAGTGGAGTTTTGAATCTTTCTCTGGTTTAGACCCCATAGGTTAAACGAACTTTCCCAATTTTAAATTGGTGGCAACTCCAAAATGCCTTAAAGGTGCCTAAAAGTTTCATAGGATTAGATGAACTTCTCCAATGTTCTATTGGATGGGGATTCCAAAATATCTTATATTATCCAAAATCTAGACGCGAGCCCACTCGGACCCTAAAAACGAGCCCTCCGGGAAACAAAGCTGGTTTGGCGCACGTCACAAGTACCTTACAACTAAGACCTTAGAAATAATTTTGTATGGAACATCATAAAGAGTTATAGGTCTAAAATCCTTCTAGCTAATTTAGGAATAAGAACAATATGTGTATCATAGAGAGAAATAGGAAAAGTACCTTTTTCCAACCATTCATACACCTAATAGACACATTATAACTAATGATATTCTAGAATTTTTGGAAAAGGCCAGATTCAAACCATCTTGACCAGGGGATTTCTTAGGATGCATTTGGAAGACTACTTCTTTACTCATTAATCATAAACATACCCATCAATAAGTCATTGTCCTCCACCATCACTTTCCCGTTCACTAGCACAATAATCTAGAATGGTCACAAAAGCTAGGTTTAAAAAAAATTTTAAAATGATCCAAAATCAGGTCCTTCAATGCAGAAATTCTATTATTTTTCCTACAAGAATTAACTTATACATGAAAAAACTTAAAATTCTTGTCCTCATGTTTTAACCAAAATAATTTCGGCACCTTACTTGTACGGAATTTCTTCTTATTCAAGAATGGTGTTCAAGTCATCCTTAAGTCTATTAAACTCCCCATAAGGTAAACCTGAATTACCCATGTTTAATCTAGCCAAAATATCCTTCTTTATTCTCCTAAGCCCCGAATCTTTTGTGCTGGTCCATTTCTCTAAATAATAACCTCCTTATTCCACCTTTCTCTAACGATCAAATCAATCCAATCCTCTAAAAGCTAAGCATTTTTAAAACAAAATCTTTTGCTACGCGAATACTGCTCCACGGTACTCAAAAGAATCGATGAACGGTCCAAAATCGGTGCAATTAAGGTGTGAATAGTACTTGAAGGAAAATAATACAGCTAACATTTAGTATTAACTACCTATCCAACCTTTCCCTAACCCAATTTACTATATCTCAATCCCTCTCCCAAGTGAACTAGAAGCCAGAAGAGATAATATGTCACAACGAACAGTCTTCTAAAACTTTTCTAAAACCGTGAAATAAATAACGAGGATGAGGAGACCCACCTATTTTTTCATCTTCAGAAAGAAGATTGTTAAATTCACCAGAACACATATAAGGACCAAAATTACCAGTAGCTAATGCTATTAAATAATTCCAAGAAAAAAGTCTTTTATTTCTTTCTAAGTATCAATAAAAACCAGTCCACCTCTAACTTCTACCTTTTTCATCAATAACAATACCATCTGTGAAGTTATCTGCATAATTAAAAAGCTCGAATGAAATAAACTTCCTCTAAAAGCTACCAAATTGCCTCGCCTACTAACTCTAACGATGGCAAAACAATAATCGAATCTTAGCTGGTTACAAATATCCTCAATACGACTAGAACAAGTTAATAATTCCATAAGAAAAACCATATCGGGCTTGCTTTTCAAGGTAATATTTTTTTGAACTATGTCTATCTAGGGGTGGTCAAGTCCCCAATAGTCAAACCAAATGGGCCTCATTTTTCTCGACTGGCCTACTTAGCAGGACCTACTGTAGACACCGAGTCCCGAGACAGCCCAGATCGGAGTTAACTGATGAGGATATTGATACCTGTCTCATAAGTGGAGAACTGAAAGTGCTTATTTTTGTCCTTAGGTTTCATAAAATTTTTGAAGGACTTTCTCAGACTTACCCTTTTGTAAAATTTGGCTTTTAGAGTGATAGACAACCGTCTCTCAAGTAGAGACACCCGTCTGTCGAGCACGGATGCTTTTTTATAATTTTGATTTCAAATTTTAAGTTACGCCTGTTGGTGAATTGATAGACACCCATCATCATGATTTTCACGAAATGGAAAGTCACGGCAAGAATCTGGGAAAATATTGATTTGATTTTAAAACCTAATTTTTTTGGTGATTAAATGAAGATATTCTGATTTTAAAAAGGAAATGGACAGATTTTTCCCCTAATAAGGCATGAAATCCTAGAATTTTTGGGTAACAGATCAAGGGTTTTGGTATAAAAGAAAAAAGGAAACTTACTGTGAGGGGCAATTTTCTTTTGGCTGAAATTTTTGAAGGAAGAGAGAGCAAGTTCTTAAGATCATATTTTAACAAAAAAAAAGAGCTATCTTGAGGAAAAAAAAATCAATTTTCTATTCTTGAGAGGCTCTGGTTCTTTTATGATCTTTCTTAGAAAACATAAAGAAAGAAAAGTTTTAGAGAGGGAAAGAAAGCTTTTATCTCTTGGTTCAAATCCGATTGTTAAATTCAATGTGGATTCTGAACGGATTTTCATTCTCCGAAGATCAAGAAATATTAGGGCAATATACTGGGCCCGAATATTTATTATTTCATGCTTGAAATTTAATAGAAAATATATGAATATGGCTTTATTTCATTATATAAAATATATGTTTTATTTGATTATATGTTATCTCGTATGTTTAGATCTTGTTTTTCGCCTTTTCTTTACCATGATTGGTCCAAAAATAAATAAATAAAAAATATGTAGGAAAAGCATGTCTGTAGGATTTGGCCTTTAACGAAGGTTCTATGTTCTTTTATATTTAAATCCGTAATTTTATGTTATTTTTAGTTTTTCATGATCTAAGTGGTTTTCTGAAATTCTATAAGTGATATTTATGTGTTTTTAGGTTTATAAATGCATGATATAGGTTGATTTGCCATGAAAATAGTTTAACAGTTAAAACCTGCATTTCGTTTCTATATTCCGAAGAGACAGATGGGAAGAAGGCTTGTAACGGCCCAAAATCATAATTTTCGTGAACAGTAATTTTTGGGCTGGGGTGAATAGTACTTTTCGGAGTCAAAAAATATTTTATTAGACCATTAGATAGAGCATGTCAGTAAGAGTCTGTAGACGAAAATTTGAGGTCAAACGGAGGCCAAGCAGGTCCGAAATGGCTAAAATAGTGGAAAAAATCTATTTTCAACATTAGAGGTTGAGGGACAGGCGCCCCTAGATGAGGGACAGGTGTCTCTAGTGAGGGATGGCTGTTGGTCAACTCAAACGGACAAAAATTTGCCCGGTTTGACCAGTTTTGACCAAATTTGACAGAACCATATCTTTTGCTATGGACCTCAAAAAAATATTGAATATATGGACGTGCTCATATGAATGAGTATAATCTAATGGTATAAAAAATTTATAATTTTGGTGACACTAGAAATTTGGCTATCTGACAGGTAAATAATTATCGGACCGGAAAACAGTCTCCGATTGAGCCAAAAATATTCATGAAGCCTAATGAATAAGTGCTAAGAATTATGAAATCATTTTTATGAGAAATTATGCTTAGAAAGTAAGGAAAAAGTTATGATTTCGTTTTGAATAGTACTCAATTGACCGAAAGTTTGATCGAGACTTTAAAAATACCAAATGATGTCAAATATTGATGAAAATTTTTAGATTGACTCTAGATAATATGTAGAAATTTTTGGTTGTGAAAAGGGAATTTTTTGAGAACACTAAAAATTTACTAATCGTACTTATTTGATTAAATCGAAAGGAATTGGACTCTGATTGAGGTAAAATTTTGTGTATAGCCTATTTCTTATATTATATAGATTATAGAATTGAATTTGGAATGCTTTGGAGTTAGGAAGGGAGAAAACCATAGAGAGTTTTGCAAAAAGAGCTTAAAATTGAAATTGGGCTTTATAGGTTGGACCATTGGTTGAACCAAGGGTTGAACCATTGTGGTCTACTATAAAAGCACTTAAATTGGCAATTGGTGCAGCTAGATAATCTTTATCTATTCTGCCTTCCTCTATCCCTTGTTGGCCGTGACCCTCTCTTCCCCTTTCTCTCCATTTTTTTCTTCATTTTTGCTCCAAATTCTTGGTAATCCCTAGCATCCTAGATGTAATTCAGCCTATCTTTGTAATCATAGCAACCACTATTGCCCATTTAATGGATTAAAAGCAAGGAATAACAAGGATTCAAGGTTATGTCTTCAAATAGAGGTAAGAGGATTAAGTTATTTTAATTTGATTTTGTGGTTTTAAATGGTAGATTAGAGTGTAGTAAGAGTAGTTATGAGATTATATTGCATAAAAAATAGAAATTGATGGTTGTTTGTTTGTGATGGGTATTTGGCCATGGATGGAGAAATCATGGGGAGTCATTTTTCAAAGGTTAAAGACAAGGATTAAGGAGCTTGTGGAGGCTATAGCATGGATGTGAGGTTTGTGATTACAAAATCCAAGAATTTTTATTTAAAAATTAGGGTATTGTGACGCGTGCCGAACCTAGCAAAGGCCCTCGTAACGAGACCCGCTTTTAGGGCTCGAGGGATTGGTTCGCGTCTTTTTGATCTTGGGTGCCATGAGAAATTTTGGATGTCTCCTTCCCAATAGAACATTGGAAAGGATCATCTAGCCTCACGGCGCCTTTAGTCACCTTTGAGGTATTTTGAAGTCGCCACCCAATTTACGAGAAATTGGAAAAGGTCTCTAATCTCTATTGGTCTAAACTAGAGATGGTGTTCGGAAATTCACTTTATTTCTGTAATGGTTATTTATAAATGAGTTTTTAATTTCATAAAATTCTATCTCTCATCTCATACGGTTAATGCATTTAATAAAAAGCGCATCGCAAGCATTCAAAAGCAATAAATAAAAGCTGTAAAGAAAATGGTAAATAAAGCGATAAAGAAAAGAAATAAACACGTTAAGCACACAATTACAAGAGAAATTGGGCCGGAATACAACCCCAAATAAAAACTTAATAATATTGCCCCAAAATTAATTAAAAGGGCCCGAAATGTATGAACATAAATTTAAATAAACAAATAAAATCAAACATGAAAAAAAAACATACATAAATCGGGTCATTCGTTTGGTTTAGGGATATTGGTTCCTTCACGCTCATTAAAAAGGGATCGAAGAGTTATTCGATTGTTGGATTGAAAACCAGGATGATTGATCCCATTTTGGAGAAAATTTAACTCTTCGTTTTATCATGACATTTTACATTCCTTAGCTAAAACAAGGGACATTGGTCCCAATTTTATTAATGAAAATCCTGATTTAGTTATAAAATATTTTCATGATTTTTTACCACACATGTGCACAAGATAAATCCATTTTATTTTACAAGAAAACATAAACACATAAAGGGATAGGAAAGATCTCACCCAAGTGGTTCGGGTTTCCTATGCGTCGTGACCCATCCGTGTGGTCATGAGGGCACTCATGCAAGGCAAACCACATTTGAATCCCACACAAAAAATAACATTAAAAAAATTAGTAATAATTCTAAAATTAATCAAATAATCAAAATAAATATAAAACATGTTAATTTAGTATACAAATAATTCACATGCAAAGGAAATAAAATAAATCATGCAAAAACCTAAGGTTAATGACAAAACAATAATAAAATTGTGATAACAATAATAATAATAATAATAATAATAATAATAATAATAATAATAATAATAATAATAATACTAATAATAATAATAATGATGATGATGATGATGATGATGATGATGATGATGGTGATGATGATGATGATGATGATGATATTGATAAAATAACAATAATGATGAAGAGAAAGAGACAACAGTACAACAAAATAATAATAATAATAATAATAATAATAATAATAATAATAATAATAATAATAATAATAATAATAATAATAATAATAATAATAATAATAATAATGAAAAAACGTTGAAAATGGAGCATGAACACACTAGTAATAATATAACAAGCAAACAAGGGGGTAGTGAAAATGACCAAGACCAATGACAATAATAATGTCAATAACAGAGGCCCAAACAAAATATGGTAGCAATGTAATCCTAGAAACAAACGGCAACATAAAAAATAGACACTAGAAATGAATGATAAACATGGCAATGACAACAAAAATGAGAGTATTAAAAGCAATAAATAATAGGCAAAAACTAAATTAGGACGGGTCCAAAAATGTTTATCCTCAGAGTGTATGAGTCAAAAAAATGGTATTTTGATCCGTCCTCCTTGTCGATTTTTGTGGTGATAAATACAAATAAAATATAAGGATCTACGTTTTAAACAAATGACCTCAAGAAAATATTTTTGGAGGGATGATCCAAGACAAAAGGAAATTGATTTTCCCTGCTTAAATCAATCCCTGAATGAAAAATATTTTGTAGGAAAAAGAAAAAGAAAAGAAGGTTAAAACTTGAAAATCTTAATATTTTGCTTTGAAAATTCTCGGCTGCTCTTTTTCTCTTGAGAGAAAACTCTTTCTCTCTTCTTTTTCAAAAATGCAGCTCCCTCTCAGAATGGAGATCAAGTCCCATTTTGTTTCAATGAATTGTCCCAAAATGGGAAGAGACAAAATGTTCTTTCATTTTTCATTAACCAAAAATTAAACAAAAATGTGAAACAAACGGAAAAAACGGACTGGAAATTAACCAGAAATTGCAGGTAAAAATGACCGCAAACGGGAGAGAATGGGCAAGAATGCCCACGGGTGGAGCAATGTGACGCACGCCCCTATGGGCGTAGGTCAAGGCTGGCGAGGTGCGCCCGAGGGGGCGTGCGTCGCCCCTGGCGACGTGCACCCGAGGGGGCGCACATCTCCCTCGATGACGTGGGGCTGAGGGGGCATGCGTCGCCCCTGGCAACGTGCACCCGAGGGGTAGTGCATCACCCTCGGTGACGTGCACTCGAGGGGGCATGCATCACCCTGGGCGACGTGTGCCCTAGGGGGCGTGAGTCGCCGTGCCCGAGAGGGCGTACGT
The DNA here is from genome assembly GCA_947683425.1 of Excoecaria cochinchinensis. NCBI lineage: Eukaryota > Viridiplantae > Streptophyta > Magnoliopsida > Malpighiales > Euphorbiaceae > Excoecaria > Excoecaria cochinchinensis. The sequence goes on from CANTUQ010000005.1 coordinate 6,546,298, forward strand.
AGCCCTTAGCAATATGCACCCGAGCGAGCACGCGTTGTGCCTGCGGGCGCATGCCATTCCTGTGCGGGCACGGATTGCACGCGTGTGACCCAATCCGCACGCGCGATGCGCAAATAAAAATAAAAATAAAAATGAGAGTAAAAAAAGTAAAATTTTGAATTAAAATTTTTAGAGGAACAAAGAAATTTTCAACAAGGTAAACATCATTTTTGACACCTTTGCTTGTGGCAAGTATCCTTTTCATCATCAGGTAATCCTGATCTTGGATCGCCTCGGGACTCGGTGTCTACAGCTGCCCCCAATTTTGGGGAACCTAGAACTTGGGTCTCTGGGTGAGCCAAAATTCAGAAAAGAAGGGAAGAAATGCGTACCTGAGGTGGTCGCTTTCCCAGACTGGATGATATTATTGACATGTTATCTTTTCTGAGGTGGTGCCCCCCTAAGAGGTCTTTGGCTGGCCGATTGCCCCCTGAGAGGTCTTCGATTGATCGCCCCCTGAGAGGTCTTCGATTAGTTGCCCCCTGAGAGGTCTTTAATTGATCGCCCCCTAAGAGGTCTTCGGCTAGTTGACTGCCCCCTGAGAGGTCTTCGGTTTATCGCCCCCTGAGAGGTCCTCGGTTGATCACCCCCTGAGAGGTCTTCGATTGATTGCCCCCTGAGAGGTCTTCGGCTAGTTGGCTGCCCCCTGAGATGTCTTCGGCTAGTTGGTTGCCCCCTGAGAGGTCTTCGGCTAGTTTGTTGCAACCTAAGAGGTCTTCGGCTAGTTGGCTGCCCCTTGGGAGGTCTTTGGTTCATCACCCCCTAAGCGGTCTTCGGATGGTTGCCCCTTGAGAGGTCTTTGGTTGATCGGCTCTTGAGAGGTCTTTGGATGGTTGGATTGGTGTTTTGATAGATGTCGTCACTCGCCTTTTGTCGGTGTTCGCATCGATTCTCTCTTGTTGCAAGACTTAGAAAGCCAAATACGTAGGAAAAATAGTGAGCATGCACGTGAGACATATGTGTCATGCAGTGATGTGGGATAAGAATTCATCTAAGTGGACTTGGGCGTGAAAGCCGATTTGGTCGCAATTGGCAGTAGGATATGTGACCTCATCTAATCTCGGAATAGATCCTGAAGGTATCAAAATCCTATTATCAATCAGCCCTCTTGGGTTTTCATGATTGAATATTTTCTCTCCTTTTTATTATTATATTTTTTTATTTTTTTTTGCCTTTGCCATGAACCCTCCTTAAGTCCGTCAGTGTTGATTGAATATGCTTTCATCTTCGTTAGCCAGGGAGGCTGCTCCTTCTGACGGAGTTCCTTCTTTGGCCTCAAAGTACTTTCCTTGGCCCTCGTGCAAACTGGCTGAGATGATGAGTTCCTTATTTGGGGCTTAAATGTGAAATCCCACACCTTACTTTTGTCGCCTTTGTTGGTTCAATTTCTGAAGTGACTTTCAATGGTTGAGATTGGGGGACAGGTTAGGCTCAGATGGTCTGGGGCAAAATTGTGGTTTTCTTTTTTTTTTTTTTACTTTTTTTCTTTTCTTTATTTTATTTGCTTTTGTTTTTGTTTTTTTTTTCATTGAAAGGTAAAGAGCTATCCTTCTAAGTTTGGCTATAAGGGTCTCGGATGGTTAAAGGTTAATCTTAATTGGTTTTGGGGTACACATTTCAAATGGTTGGGAGGAAAGGGGTTACACGGTTTGGTTCTAATGAGTTATATATTTCTCGTGAAGGTCCTGAATTTTATTCGTCCAACTTCTGATGTAGCTCTCAGAGTTTGATTTTATTTGGCACCATCATATGCAACCCAGATGTTGTGGATACAAAGGAATGGCTTTAAAAATTTTGTTTATCGTCATGTTGGCACATGGAAGTAGCATGGTCTTAAGAATGTCCTTGTCAATTTTCACCATGTCATCCTAGGTCAAGGCAAAGGCTATTTCTTTTCCCTATTTTTTTTTAATATTATCTCTCAAAATTATCCTCTTTTCAGGAGTTATATCAGATGCTATCCAGATTTTGTTTGGATTCCCCAAAGTTTCGAGATTAGATGAAGCCGTATCAATTCGGTTAATATCAAAAATGAATGAATGCATTGTGATCATAGGAAATGAAACCGTTAAGAACACCACACAGATAAGTAAAATTATTCATCATATCAAAACAACCAAACTGTCATAAAGAGTTCTTGAAATAAAAAGAAACAAAGTATCTAAAAACATAATACTGTCTTCTTCTCCACTCTCAGCAATGGATTTACAATCTACTTCCGCCACAGGGATCCCTTTATCAACCATTTCCTGACGGGTGATAGCGACACACTCATCTTCCCAGAACCGATCAAACACATGGCGGGGGAACTACATTATAGCTTGCCTTCTTCTTCTGCTCTCTCTTCTCAGGGTCGCTGATCTCTTTGGAGTCAATGAGATCCTGGATCTTGCTCCTCAAAATAAAGCAATGATCTATTAGATGCCCAGTATGTTGATGGTAGGCGTAGTATTGATCATTTTTATGCCCCGACTGTCCCTCGCTCAAAGCCGGCCTAGGCAATAATGGTTGCAACTTGCCCTCCTTCATTAGTCTCTCCAACAACCAGGATAGAGGCCGACCCAAATTAGAAAAGTATCACTGGCCTTGTCCCAATGCGGTGGCTGAAACCTTGGCTGTCTTACCATTTTTACCATTACTGCTTCCAGCTTTGCCTGATCTGTACCCTGATTAATTCCCAAAGCCTTTCCCAGTAAAGTCATTTCGGTTTGCTTTTTTTGCTAGGTAAGTCGCCTCAACCTCTACAATAATGTCTTTGAGCAACTCCCAATCTCTGAGCCCCTTAAAGCTGAGCAAGTACCTTAAGTAAGGGCAGGAGTTCCTAATGAATAGCCTGATATGATCAGCAGTGCCAGGTTTGTGCTTCATCTCCATGACCCTATTTCTCCACTTAGAAAGGTATTCATGGAACGACTCATCACTCTTTTGCTGTAGAAGCTCAAGGTCCTTTACGGTGACCTCTATTCTAGTGCTGCAGTTATACTGCTTCATGAATTCATCAGTCAAAAGGTCCCAGTCCTCCTTGGATCTCCTATCCAACCCGTGATACTAATCCACTGTCGGACCCACCAAGCTGAGGCAAAAATATTCCACCTTTTGCTTTTTTGTCAACCATGTGCCCTTCATTACTAAGGTGTACTGCTTGATGTGCGTGGATGGGCCTAAAGTACCATCGAACTTTGCCAACTCAGGCATCTCAAATCTTAGGGGCAGCAGCTCTTCATCCCCCAAATCTCTGTCCTCAGGGTTGATCCCCTTTCCAGCCGATAACATATGGGTGATAGCCTCAATCTACTGTCTCATCCCTTTCACAGCCTCAGCTTCTACCCTAGGTGCCCTACCCCTCACAGCTTGATGGGCTGCTATCTTCTCAACTTTCGCTTCCATCACGAAATCATCATCAAGGTTTGCCCTTCTTGGCTCAGCGGGCACAACAGTAACTTTAGGCTCATTGATAGGTTGGTGAGCAGCATTACCTATAATTGGGGCCTCTTCGCCGACAGGCAGCTCAATTTGCCCCCGAAGAGGGATTACTGGTGGTTATTGAGCGACAAGTGCTTGTGGAGCTACAGGTGATTGTGGAGCCATAAGAGGATGAGCAATCCTTTTGGCCATGCTGTTCCGGTATGGGCATGGCCTACATGCATGGGACCCAACCCGCACGCGCGGCGTGCAAGTAAAAAATAAAAAGAAAAATAAAAATAAAAAGGAGAGTAAAAAAAAGTAAATTTTTGAATAAAAATTTTTAGAGGAACAAAGGAGATTTTTGATAAGGAAAACATTATTTTTGACACCTTTGCTTGTGGCTAGTATCCTTTTCATCACCGGATAATCTTGATCTTGGATCGCCTCGGGACTCGGTGTCAACAGGTATGTTATGTTTATTTGATGAATACGTGTGATTAGTTTTTATAATTGAAATTGAAGTGATAATTGAGGTTAAGGAGGGTAACTAAGTGAAGTAGAGTGATTAGATTGAAAGAAAACTAATGGAAAGTGTTGACCATACTAAAAAATAATTGTATACTTTGGTATATTTAAGGTACACCTAGTAAATGAGTGAAATTAGATGTTATAAACATGTGAATTGAGGTTAAATCTAGCTAAAGGAATAGTAATTAGATGAAAAATAAAATGTTACTGAAAAACCCTAAAGTGGCCGAATGATTTAGATACAAAAAATGTGATAGTTTGTAAGGTATTGAAGATAATTGAGTGATAAGTTACATAAATGAGTGAAGGAAAAAAAAAGAAACGGAAAGAAATGCATGAAAAATCAAATAATTGACATAATGAACCGAAGTTGTAATTAGTATAATTAATGTTATTTAAGCCATAAAGTGAACATGTGTATAAGTTGAAAGTATATGTACTTAATTGAAATTGAGTGAATTTAATTAAATAATTTGAGATTAGTTCCCATTATGTCCATGGTGGGAAATAATGCTAAATACTGAAATGATTGAAACTGTAAGTGTATTGAAATTATTTTTGATTAAATGAATAATTAAAGCATAATTGATAATAAAAGAATGGTTGGGGCTTTGAAATGATTTCATAGCCATTTAAGTGGACGAAGTATACTTATTGAGTAAAATCAGTAAATAATATGAAATGTACAGCATTAACGAGAATTTTGTGTAACCAGTATAACGAAATGGAAATGAACTATAAATGTATTTGAAAATGATAAAGTATGAAAAGTGGATTTGAAAGTCTGTTGAGAAAGTACTTGCACTTAGTAATGTCAGGTAGTTGATCCAGTTCAGGATGTAGTGGCTAGCCATAGGGTTACTATACTTTTGTGGAGCATGACGACTCCACTAGGTAGGCCAATGACGGACTACCATACTGATAAGTGATAAACTATATTCTAATACTATTGAGTGGTCCTTCGGGGTCACTCTATTCTGTTGTGCACCACGGGATCCATACCCTATTTATTCGATTAACAAATTTCTACCAGAGTGACACTAGCAGCATAATGGTAATTAAAGTGACAAAGTATAATGAAAATAAGAAATTTAAATGAAGAATGATGTACATGAAAGAAGATAAAGAGTTTAAGGACTAAAGCGTAATTTACTGTAAAGATAATTAGTCGTAAGGCTAATTGGTAAATTACAAGTTAAAAGGTGAATAGATGCATAAATATAGTTTATAAAAAATAAAATTGTAAGTAAAAGTTAAATGGAGGACCATATAGTAATTTTATAAAAGTTTAGGGGTAAAACTATAATTGAATGAAAAACGACGTTAATAAGTGACATGTAAATGAAAAGTGGAATTAAAATGACACATACGTAAAGAATGTAAAGTTTAAGGACTTAACTGTTATTTGACCTAAAAATGCTTAAAGGAGGACAAATATGTAATTTGGAAGCAAAATACTGATTTAAGATTAAAAGAGAAATGAACTAGTGGTAAAAATTGTAATTATGAAGTAATAGTACCAAATCTGTAATTCATTGAAAGATTAGGGAGCAAAGTGAAATTTTACCATATTGATGGTACCTAGTAAAATAAAATGAAAGTGAAGTGAGAATAGTATTTAATTAAGTGAAACAAAGAAATTAATGCCACAATAGTATGTAAGCAGTCAATGGAGGGCAAAATTATAAATAAGGGTAAAAAGATATAATTAAGTTAAATTATACGATTAATGAAGGAAAATAATCAAAGGAATGGTTATTTTTTCTAATTGCAAAGAATGAATTAATATGGGGTAATAAATGAAATGTACATGAATGTAAGAATGATAGGCTTAAACTGTGATTTACATGTTCAATAAGTAAATAAGTATATCAATGTAAATTGAAATTGACTAAGGTTTAGTGAGTAATAAAAATGAAATTAAAGAATTAATTGAAGGAACATGCATAATAGAAGTATATAAAGTGAAATGAAGTGAAAGAAGTGAGTGTATTGAAAGAAATGTATTATAGTGCAAAGTGTAGTAACATAAGTAAATGAAATTGATACATTGTCGTAAATGTACTGTAGAAGTGAAAGGTATAGGCATAGAGATTTACGAGTTAAAGGAGTGGAATGGTTAGTAATAAGAAATGAAGTTAGAGTTCTAGAAAAGCAGAAAAGTTAAATGATAAGGTCAGTGAATAATGTTAAATGAGAATTAGAAGAGCAGTAAGACAAAAAGTTAAGTTAAAGGATTTAAGTGGATAGTTTATAAATAAGATAAAATGTTAAGAGTGGAAAATAGAAATTAGTGTCAAATTATAAGTAAAGCATAATAAAGAGTAAATTTGGATATGTAAGAAAATGGGGACTAGATAGTAATACGGCACCGTTTAGTCTAAAAGCAAGTGTGATGAGCGCCAAACCCCGGGGCGCCTGAACCGCCCGCTTTTAGGGCCTTCGGGATGAGGTTCATGAAAACTTGTAAGAAATTACAAGTACGTCCATTTTGGGCAACAAGGAGGTTTCTTGGAGTCGGCACCCAATAGAACATTGGAAAAGGTCGTCTAGCCTCAGTGAGCCTAAGATGGCGCTGTTATGTCCATCATAGGCAAGCCGGAGGTGTCTTAGAGGCTTCCATCCTAATGATAGGATGATCCTCTAGCCTCATGCTTGGGCAAACCAGAGGTGTTTTAGAGGTATCTACCTTAATAGAACATTAAGATGGCCCTCTCGCCTTGTGGTGCTTAGGACTGTGCAAGTTTGATCCTTTTACGGGACACAAGAGATGTCTTGGAGGTCTCATCCCAATAGAACATTGAGATGGCCCTCTCGCCTCGTTGAGCCCAAAGACCAGAGAAGGTTCGGGACTTCCCATTTATTCATACCTTGGTTAGGTTTATAGTTGAGTTTTGAATTTATCGTTTCATCACATTTCTCATTCAATTTATTGCAGTTAAATTAAAGTGCAAGTTATTCATTCGAAGGAAGCGATAAGTAAAAGCATAATTAAAGTAAAGTGCATGAAAATAAATTACAACAAAACTAGGGGCGGAATACAACCCCCATTGTAAATAAAATACAAATTAAACATAAAACAGGATATACATTAAAGATGAGGACATTGGTCCTCGCATGCATATTTATTATAAAACAATTTTGATGTGACAATTTTTCTTTTGGATGGAGAAAATTGAGACATTGGTCCTATTTTTATTAGGAAAAGTTCCAAGTTAATTAATAAAAATGTTTTAGTGATTTTCTTTCTAGCATGCCTAAATAAACAATTTTATAAGAAAATTACATAGCAAAATAAATGAAAAAGCCAAATAAATAAAATTTTAGAAATAAAACAATTAAATATTTAACCCAAGCGAGTCTTTTGGATCACCTCGCGTGCTTTCAAAAATGCCCAAGGGGGAAAATAAGATGTGAAATAAAAATAAAACACGAATAAAATAATGTTAGTAATTGAATCAATTAAGTATAATAAATGGTAAAATAAGGTGATATCAAAATGACAAATGAATTAACATGTTAACAATTTAAAATAAATGAGAAAAATGTGTTATGAATGACAAATGGATTAAAAGATGCAATTGAAATAAAGTATAACATGTTAATGAATCCACATATAAAAATATTAACATGATAATATTCATAATGAAAAATGAAAATAAATAAATAAATGAATAAACGATGAATATATAAAATAACAATGAAAGGAATAATAAAAAAATTAAATAAAAGAATGATAAAAACGATTAAATGAATAACATGATTGATTACTATTATTACCATTAACATAAACCATTTACATGGCAAAAAGATTAATCAAAATGAATTAATTAATTATATGTTGAAAATAATGAGCAATCAATATTTACATGAACAAGAATAAAATAATATATAACATATTAAATAAAACAAATATAAACTAATAAAATAAATGGAATGAATGAAAATAATAAAAATGTACATGAATAATTAATTAAATGCAAAAATAATAAAAAGAATAAGAATAAAATAATATATAACATATTAAATAAAACAAATATAAACTAATAAAATAAATGAATGAATGAAAATAATAAAAATGTACATGAATAATTAATTAAATGCAAAAATAATAAAAAAGAATAAGAAGAATGAGCCCAGAATGTTTACTCTCAGAGTTTCGGATTTGATGAACGTAAAAATGATATAGATTTCCTTATTTGTGGTTTGCAGGATTAGAATTGAATGATAAAATGTTGAATTTATTCCAAGGAAAAAGATAGAAAAAATGATAAAAAATTCTTTAGGAACAAAGAATTATTTTTTTTGCCTAACGAAATATTTTTATTTATAAACAATGAAAAACGATCTCAAGAACAAACAATTATTTTGTTTGTCTCAAGAAAAAAATTATTTTAAAAACTTGTTTTTAGAAAATGAATTGGTAATTAGATTTTAGGAACAAACAATTTTGTTTGCCCAAAATCAATTGTTCATCAAAAAGGATTCAAAATAAGAAGAAAAAAAAACTTGAAAAAATCTAATTGAAAAACAAAGATAAAAAATTGAACTTTGAGAGCAAATAATCAATTTATTTGTCTCAAAATTAAATTCATCAACAAAACCTCTTCTAAAAATATGTTTACAAGAAATTATGTTGGAAAAAGAATGAAAGATGATATTTTTCTTTTCATTTTTGCTTGGGGAAAATCTAGAATTTTAGAGAGAATTTGAGAGGAAAAAGAAGAGAAAACCTCAAAAAAAACACTAAGAAAAATCCCCCCCATTCATTTTCCATCATTTTCTTTTTATATGAAGAAAATAAGAAGAAACAATTAATTAAGACGAAAAAATCCAATTAAATCAGATCTTATTTATTTTGAATTTTAAAAAAGGAAAAAAAACCTTTAAAAACCCAAAAAAAAATGGGATAAAAAACGGATTTTTGGGTGGCAAATCGAAAAAAATCAATTCTAGGGCGATTTTGGCATTTTGCGGCGGAACAGGGGCGACTGACGCCCGTCGGCGCGCCTGACGGGCGTCGGCCACGTGCCCAGCTCGCGCGCCTGCGCGCTGCCGTGCTCCGACATTCGCCGATAATTTTTTTTATTATTATTAAAAATAAATAAGATCTGATTTAATTGGATTTTTTCTTCTTAATTAATTGTTTTTTCCTATTTTCTTCATATAAAAAGAAAATGATGGAAAATGAATGGGGGGAATTTTTCTTAGGGTTTTTTTTGAGGTTTTATCTTCTTCTTCCTCTCAAATTCTCTCTAAAATTCCAGATTTTCCCCAAGCAAAAATGAAAAGAAAAAAATCATCTTTCATTTTTTTCCCGACACAATTTCTTCTAAACATATTTTTAGAAGAGGTTTTCTTGATAAATTTAATTTTGAGACAAATAAATTGATTATTTGCTCTCAATGTTCAATTTTTTATCTTTGCTTTTCAATTAGATTTTTTCAAGGTTTTTTTTCTTCTTATTTTGAATCCTTTTTTATGAACAATTGATTTTGTGCAAACAAAATTGTTTGTTCCTAAAATCTAATTTCCAATTCATTTTCTAAAAACAAGTTTTTAAAATGATTTTTTTCTTGAGACAAACAAAATAATTGTTTGTTCTTGAGATCGTTTTTCATTGTTTATGAATAAAAATAATTCTTTAGACAAAGAAATTAATTCTTTGTTCTTAAAGAATTTTTGATCATTTTTTCTATCTTTTTCCTTGGAATAAAATTCCAACATTTTATCATTCAATTCTAATCCTGTAAACCACAAACAAGGAAATCAATATCATTTTTACCTTCATCGAATCCGAAACTCTGAGGGTAAACATTCTGGGCTTATTCTTCTTATTCTTTTTATTATTTTTGCATTTAATTAATTATTCATGTACATTTTTATTATTTTCATTCATTCATTTATTTTATTAGTTTATATTTGTTTTATTTAATATGTTATATATTATTTTATTCTTATTCTTTTTATTATTTTTGCATTTAATTAATTATTCATGTACATTTTTATTATTTTCATTCATTCATTTATTTTATTAGTTTATATTTGTTTTATTTAATATGTTATATATTATTTTATTCTTGTTCATGTAAATATTGATTGCTCATTATTTTCAACATATAATTAATTAATTCATTTTGATTAATCTTTTTGCCATGTAAATGGTTTATGTTAATGGTGATAATAGTAATCAATCATGTTATTCATTTAATCGTTTTCATCATTCTTTTATTTAATTTTTTTATTATTCCTTTCATTGTTATTTTATATATTCATCGTTTATTCATTTATTTATTTATTTTCATTTTTCATTATGAATATTATCATGTTAATAATTTTATATGTTGATTCATTAACTTGTTATACTTTATTTCAATTACATCTTTTAATCCATTTGTCATTCATAACACATTTTTCTGATTTATTTTAAATTATTAACATGTTAATTCATTTGTCATTTTGATGTCACCTTATTTTACCATTTATTATACTTAATTAATTCAATTACTAACATTATTTTATTCATGTTTTATTTTTATTTCACATCTTATTTTCTCTCTTGGGCATTTTTGCGAGCACGCGGGGAGATCCAGAAGACTCGCTTGGGTTAAATATTTAATTGTTTTATTTGTAATATTTTATTTATTTGGCTTTTTCATTTATTTTGCCATGTAATTTTCTTATAAAATTGTTTATTTAGGCACGCTAGAAAGAAAATCACTAAAACAATTTTATTAATTAACTTGAAACTTTTCCTAATAAAAATGGGACCAATGTCTCAATTTTCTCCATCCAAAAGAAAAATTGTCACATCAAAATTGTTTTATAATAAATATTCATGCAAGGACCAATGTCCTCATCTTTAATGTATATCCCGTTTTATGTATGATTTGTATTTTATTTACAATGGGGGTTGTATTTCGCCCCTAGTTTTGTTGTAATTTATTTTCAAGCACTTTATTTTAATTATGCTTTTACTTATCACTTTCTTCAAATGAATAACTTGCACTTTAATTTAACTGTAATAAATTGAATGAGAAATGGGATGAATCGATAAATTCAAAACTCAACTATAAACCTAACCAAGGTATGAATAAATGGGAAGTCCGGCTTTGGTCTTTGGGCTCAACGAGGCGAGAGGGCCATCTCAATGTTCTATTGGGATGAGGCCTCCAAGACACCTCTTGTGTCCCGTAAAAGGATCAAACTTGCACAGTCCTAAGCGCCACGAGGCGAGAGGGCCATCTTAATGTTCTATTGAGGTGGATACCTCCAAAACACCTCTAGTTTGCCTAAGCGTGAGGCTAGAGGATCATCCTATCATTAGGATGGAAGCCTCCAAGACACTTCCGGCTTGCCTATGATGGACATAGCAGCGTCGTCTTAAGCTCACTGAGGCTAGACGACCTTTTCCAATTTTCTATTGGGTGGCGACTCTAAGAAACCTCCTTGTTGTCTAAAATGGACGCACTTGTAATTTCTTACAAGTTTTCATGAACCTCATCCCGAAGGCCCTAAAAGAGGCGCGCGTCACAGTGGCAACTCCACTGGGAACAATACTCGAGTCTTCACTTCGAAAGTGCCTTGGTTAAAGTTTACAATTGAGTTTTAATTTAAAAATTTCATCCTTTTTCGAAACTGCATTGCATCTCATTAGAGCCTTAGATCTATGCTAGTTTGGTCCCTCTTTCAACCCCGGTGCGTTCCTGAAGCACGACTCTACGTTCACTCAATGTAGGGAAGTGTTAAGGATAATCACTAGCCCAAGCCTCATACTATCATGGTATATTAAATGGAGACCCGATCAGTCATTACGCTCATGATGAGCTAGACCCATTAGCAAGGACCATGCTTGGGTAGCCCTAAAGTAATATGACCCTGGCTAAAGCTCATGTAATGGAAATAGATACTTCCCCTAGGTGGTATGAACCATAATACCTTGCTTGCTATATGGATCATTTTGTATTGGACAAACCCAAATAATTCGATTGGTCACCTAATCAAAGGCTTTCATGCCCCGATAGGCCCATGTTAACTTATTCGGACTGCCTAAAAACACAATGATCATAACTCATGCACCTGTGCATTAGTTAAGAGAGGTTATGCTGTTGGTTTTTCGCCGTGCACCATGCTCATCCATCGGGTCCCCTGTTGACCCATAGGCCAAGCCCACCTAGGACAGAGACTATATGACCTCGTGTGTAGGGGCAATAAGGTTGGAAGGATCTATCTGCTTGCATGTGATTGTGGATGATGCATTGCATATTCATGTCATTCATGCACAAATAAAATTTTTTATTTCCTCCCTATGTATACATCCTATTTTTTGCATATAATTATTACATGTACATATCATCCTGTGTATAGTTATTCAAATGTTTTCACATATATCATTGTAATCTCTTTTAGTCATTGTATACCATTTGTTGCACAGCATGACCATGCATTGCATATTATTCATGCATCATTCTAACTCCTTGCTTTTCAGCCATTATAGACCATTTGCTTGGGTGGTTTAGGGATCCCGATAGTTGTCTAAAGAGCGATCAGAGCTTGAGTTGGCTAAAAGAGGTTTAGCATCCTTACCAGACCATCTGAAGGTATTAGAAATGGTTGGCCCTTCACAACAGACTGAAGAGATTCGTGCCCTGATTGTCCAGGAGATGGATAAAAGGTTCAAAGAGCTTGAGAAAAGGATATTGGCCCTGGTCAAAGAAGGAATGGATGCCATGGCTCTTGTTCTGCAAGCTCAACTTCTGGCGACTACTACACTTAACCAGATTGAGCCGGCCATTATCAAGAAGGCCTATACCGAGAAGGTTGTAGCGTCTCCTTTTGCTTGCGAACCCAGAGCCATAGGGCTATTTATTTTGCCAGTTGAACAAGGAAGAGGCAAGAAGCCTGCTCTAGAATACGACTGTATTCCTGAAGAAGAAGACATTTCAGCAGTGATGCAAGTTCCAAATGGTAAAGCATCAAGGGCAGGATATGATTTAAGGTCAGGCTCAAGTCTGCACTTAGGTGGAACATTGGAGGGATCTTTGATGCAGTTACAAGAACAAGTAATAAGGGCAGAAGGAATAGAGCCTTCACAGTCAATAGAGATCCCTAGGTCGTCAGGAAAAAGAGATAGCTGATCTTGAAAAAGAAATTATGAAGTCCAAGCTTGCAACTACCCGAGTGCCTCTCAACAAAACTATTACTGGCCTCGCAAGACTAAGAGAGGGTTGTTATGATGGCAGCAATGCCCGAAGGACAGGAAAAGTGCCAACCACAGAAGTGAATCGAAGGCATTTTTTTAATTTCAGCAGATCCTTATCCTGGGTCCTTAAGAGGCTAATGAAGGAGGGGATGTTACAGCCATTGCCGGCTAGGCCCGCTAGAAGCCAGGGGCAGCCCGATCACAAAGGGGATTAGTATTGTGCCTTCCATCAGCACACTGGGCATACGACATATGATTGCAAGACCTTGAGACATACTATTCAAGATCTGATTGACTCCCAGCAGATCTCCGACCCAAAAAAGCGAGAGGGAAAGAATAAGATGGACTAAGTGCCTAAGTGGAAAGGCAGGACGGTTCTTAGGGATGATAATGGACCATCGACTGCAATAGCTGTGTTGGCAAGAACAAAAGTTGATTAGCTATTTAGAATGTTCTTTTTATTTTTTGAACTGTTTAATAATGACATTTTAGTTTCATTAATAAGATGAGCGTTTTTGCTTACCTGTGTTATGTCTCTTATGATTTCACTATGCATAATCATGAGCATAACTCATTCATATTTGATATTAATTCAGTTGATGCTACTCTATTTAATCTCAGAAACTTTGAAAAGTCCAAAGAAAATCTTGATACTCCTGAAGAGAGATCAAAACTTGAGAGAAATTCAATAAAATATAAAAAAAAGTCTTTGCCTGGACATATGAAGACACGCTAAGAGTTGATCGTGGAATCACTAGGCACATCGTTCAAACACACCACAATCATGAACCGGTCATGCAGAAGCTTGGAAGATTGAAGCTGGAAGGGGCATAAAAGGTCAAAAAGAGGAATCCACAAGTAGAAATGAATCCAAAATTTCTAGTCGAAGTTCAATGCCAGTCTTGGTTGGTCAATGTTGTACTAAATCGAGAAGACGAGGAGTGCGTGTATGTGTAAACTATTAGGATTTGAGCAAAGCTTATCCTCAAAAGAACAAAAAGGAAAAAAGAATAGAAAAAAGAACAAAGAAAAAAAAGAGAAAAATAAAATACAAAAAAGAGAGAAGGAAAATAATCAATATGTAGATTGGAAAACCATCATGGGGGGCAAGCTTTGTTCAAATTCCGCTGATCTACACGTGCCTGTACTTTGCCATTTTTCTTGACTTCCAAAAAGGACCACAAGAATTATATCAATTCACAATGGATATAGGTTGCTCAGGCTTGGAAATAGACATCATAGGGGAGGTGCGCCCTACAGCCCCAACGGATAGGGTCATGTCAAGATGGTCTCCCACGCCACATATGGTCCAAGGACGGAAAGACAGTTTATTGTTAAGTTGTTCCAAAAGTATGGTATTGAAGACCATCGGTCCTCTCTGTATTGCCCTCAAACTAATGGGGCAGCAGAGGTTGCTAACAAGAAGATCTTGGTCAAGATGGTTCAAAACTACAAGGACTGGGCAGAGAAATGGCCTTTTGCATTTTGAAGCTAGAGAACCGCCATCGAAACCTCTACAAGAGTCACTTTTTATTCCTCGATACAGGGGGAAAAAGTAGTATAGCCAGTTGAAGCAGAGCTCAAATCTTTAAGGATGGTCATAGAAGCCCAGATTTTGGAAGCTGACAGGGTGCGACAATGGCAGCAACAGTTAAACACGTCGAACAAGGATGAATCATGAGATTACTACCACAGTCAGATCTATCAAAGAAAACTTTGCTCGATCATTTGGGAAGAAAGTTAGAAAGCGTCCACTGAAGGAGGGAGGTTTAGCCCTTAAGCAAATGAGACCGGATGTTCCAGACGAATGAGGCAAATTCAGACCAATATAGGAAGACCCATTTGTTCTCCAGAGATTATTATCCAAGAGAGCAGCAATAGATAGTGATGAAAATGACTTCAAAGAATCGATCAACATCGACAGACCCAAGAAGTTCCATGGCCAAAGACTTAAAAATCAAAAGAAGAGAATAAAAGCCCCGCGGGTCAAAAACTGAAAAAAGGCGGCCTTGCTAAAAATGGGCGCCTCGTTAGGGTGAAAATTGAAAAAAGGCACGCTAGGCAAAAATTAGAGGCTTAAGAGAAAATGTCCAATCAAAAAAACCCGAGAGGGCTGATTGGAGACATGAGTTTGATGCTTACAAGATCTACTCTGAGATTAGATGTAGTTATGCATTTTGAATTGATGTTAGATAATGATCATGTATAGAGAAATCATACTAAAATGTACACAATCTTTGCAAATACGTGTGTTCATTATTTTCTAGTTCATTTATAAAAAGAGAAATGTTGTTCATTGCTGAATGCATGAAATATAAATGGCTACACTCCGCTACTGCTCTCACCATCTGGATGTCTAAGTTGATGAGTTCTAGTGTTGATGAGTTCTAGTGAACGCACCTACCTCGTGAACGCATTAGTGCGAGTGAAAGAACCGCCCCCGATAGATGGCATAATAGTCTTCACCGATAGCTCGCCTAGAGGCCGTGATGTTTAGAGGTAAGAGCCGAAGATAAAGGATACACCTTGGAAAGATAGGGGATGCATCACTACATCGTTATTCCCTCTGAATTATCGAGCACAATGGGTGGTAGTGTAAAGGGCAGCTTCATGAAGCCCTAAAGAACCCGATCCTCATCTAATACCTCACCCAATCTAGCAACACATTAATCAAGGGAGGCCATGGAATACAACCGATGCCTAAGGAGAATGCCTCAGAAAATAACTGCTATTTATCCTAGGAAGGGGCTTTGATAGTAGCTTCAACTTTTCTTGCAGTTGTACCTGAAAGGCGAGAGAGTCTAAAAAAAAGGAGAAAAAAAAGGAGGCCGTTAGAGATGAAAACCGTGACTGGCTCTCTAAGCAAAAGTTAGGCCAAAGGGCAGGGTGAAAACCTGAGAACAGGCAGTCTGTCCTTCAAAAAATGAAAAAAGCCGCCGGAGTGGGTTGGGTCCATTCCAGGCAAAAGTTAGGCACAGGGTCTTATGAAAATTCCAAAAGGGACGCATTTCTCGCTAAGAAAAGCTAGTGTGAAAATCTACAAGGGATGCACTACCATTAAAATAATGACTTTTGAAGCCTGAAGCAATAAGGCGGTATTACATCGAATAACTTCCCTTTAGGCAGGTAGTGCATAATTCAGAACTTGATTCAGGGTCCTGGGGGGCAAAATGCTCATTGACCGGGGGGGGCAAAGATGCGCACGAGTCAGTTCTCCTTGAAAAGATTCTGGGTCAGAGTCCGTAAAGCCAAGACAACGCTTTTCTACATCCTTGAGAGCATTAGACAATGTGAGCAGCCGAGCGGTACCCTCAACGAATCTCTTAACCACCTGGGATGTGGTCTATTCTTTTTTGCATATCACATGCATGTCACGTTCATTCAGTCTTTTACACGTATATATATGAACACACAATTCTTGTACATTAATCCTTTGCATGTGTTTTTTATATATAGTTTTGTATGTATATTTCACACACATAATTCCATACGAACACACAATCTTTTGTATATATTTCTATGCACATGACACAGAGGGAAAGGATCGAATAGACCTCATGAGCAAGGGTGATCCAAGAGATGGGTTCAGCCCAACATGATCGGCCATTGTATCCAGCATAAAATCAGGTGAATATGTACAAAGGTGGAACGCCCTGAAGAGCAAGCCTATCCGGACACACCATGCTAAGGGCACTCCGGAATTACACAAATCTACAGAAAAGAAGATCCCTTGAGAAGCCGGACTACCCACACACGCTTTAGGCAATCAGACACAAAAATGGGCCGAGGTAGATCTTCAGCTCTACATCGGCACTCATCCATGCCGAACAATCATATCAAGATGAAGTCCTCATGAGAATGGAATCTCGCGGACCCGCTTCCAAGAAGACATTTAAAAGAGCGAGCCTACTCACGAACGCCATGCCGAGAGCAACCAGGTAAGTTTCTCTATCATAAGACATATGCTCACACACATCACACAATAAGTGTACAAAATCCAAATTCAAATGTACGAAATCTCAAATAAACGAACAAAACAACAACAACAACACAAAACAAAACAACGAAAAACAAAAATAAGAAGATGTTTTGAAGTCCTTGAAAATCCAACATACTGTAAAAATTCAAATGCATCCAAATTGTAAAAATTCCGAGAAAAAAAATCCCAAAACAAAAAGAAAAACAGAAAAAATCGCCAAAGACATTGAAATCTACTCGCCTGCAGGCAAGCAACAAAACCTCAAATAAAATTTCCTCTGAGGAGGCTCAAATATAATTTCCTCTCTGGAGGCTCAAAATCAAAGTCTCTCAGTGAGCATCAAAGTCTATTCAGTGAGCATCAAAGTATCTTAGTGAGCATCAAAGTATCTCAGTGAGCGTCAAAGTCTCTCAGTGAGCGTCAAAGTCTCTCAGTGAGCATTTACGCCTCTCAGTGAGCACAGATTTTTAAAGTCTCCCTACGAGCACATAGCCCTCTCGAGAGGTATGTAGGTCTTTTCAACAAGGAGGTTCTGATTGGAGATGATAGAGGAAAATGTATCTGGCATGTCACAGTCGATAAGGGATCTCTAAGAGGATGATACCCAAACTTTGCAGAAGATGATGTTCGCAGTTTAGATGCCTGGAAAATGACTCGAGGCAATCAAGGGGAGGATGTTCTTATTCCACAAATCCTTCCCTAGGGGAACAACCAATCGTCATTCAGGGGGCATCCATTTGACATCGACCCCAACATGTATGCACTGCCATAGGTAAGCATCTCTTTTATATACGTTGCATATTTGCTTTTCCCTTTTTTGTAGAAAAAAATAGAAAGAGAGGCTCAGGATAAGTGGCAGCAAAGAAAACGATGAACAAGTCACCATACTGACCTAAGGATGGTGAACAGTCAGGCTTTGGGTTAACCCGAGAGTGGTTAGCAAATTAGGCACTACATCACAGAGGTTAGCAGATATTGTACTAGCCGGATGGGGGTTAGCAGATTAGACATTGTACTGACCAGATGGTGGTTAGCAGATCAGATATTATACTGACCGGATGGTGGTTAGCAGATCAGATATTGTACTGACCGGATGGTGGTTAGCATATATTACACTGGCCGGATAATGCTTAGCAGATAAGATGTTACACGGATCGGTTGAAGGTTACCAAGTTTATGCTGTGCAAGCCCAGAAGCGGCTACCAAGACAGAACGTTCAATCACATGCGATAGAGCAGATCGCAACGGGATTGTAGTTAGAGAACACTACATCTCATAGACACTGCGCGAGCCGAGACGAGGCCAGCAGAGCACATGCAGTAGAACAGATCGCAACGGGATTGTTGTTAGAGAACACTACATCTCATAGATACTGTGCGAGCCGAGATGAGGCCAGCAGAGCACATGCGGTAGAACATATCACAAACAGAGGTTGTAGTCAGAGAATACTGTATCTCACAGACTCCGTGCAGGCCGGGACGAGGCTAGCGGGACACCAGCGATAGAACAGATCGTAAACAGAGGTTGTAGTTAGAGAATACTGCATCTCACAGATACCGTGCAAGCAGAGATGAGGCAAGCGGGACACCTACGATAGAGCAGATCGCAACGGGATTGTGGTTAGATAACACTGCATCTCATAGACACCGTGCAAGCCGGGATGAGGCCAACGGGACACCAGTGATAGAACAGATCGCAACGGGATTGTGGTTGGATAACACTGCATCTCACAGACACTGTGCAAGCCGGGATGAGGCCAGAGGGACACAAGCGATATAATAGATCGCAACGGGATTGTGGTTAGATAACACTTCATCTCACAGACACCGTGCAAGCCAGGATAAGGCCAGCGGGACACCAGCGATAGAATAGATCGCAAAAGGGTTGTAGTTAGAGAACACTACTCCTCCCATCGTGCAATCCGAGATGAGGCCAGTGGGACAGACTAGCCACCGTGCATGCCGAGATGAGGCCAGTGGGACAGACTAGCCACCGTGCATGCCGAGATGAGGACAGCGGGGCACTAGCGATAGAACAGATCGCAAAGAGAGGTTGTAGTTAGAATACTGCATCTCACAGACTCCGTGCAGGCCAGGACGAGGCTAGCGGGACACTAGCGATAGAACAAATCACAAACAGAGGTTGTAGTCAGAGAGTACTGCATCTCATAGATACCGTGCAAGCCGAGATGAGGCCAGCGGGATAGACCAGCCACCATGCATGCCGAGATGAGGATAGCGGGGCACACGCGATAGAACAGATCACAACGGGATTGTGTTTAGAGGACACCGCATCTCACACACACCGTGCAAGCCGACCGGAGGCGAGCGGGACAATGCGATAGAAAAGATTGCAAACGAGCCATAGTCGGATAGCACTACAGCTCAACGGTAACAAGTCACAACATTCCACACGGCAAAAAGGTAAGGGCTGCCTCAGGTACGGATCTCTTTCCTTCTTCTCTGAATTTTGGCTAATCTAGGCACTAGTGCAGTAGTTTTCCCAAAATTGGGGGTAACTGTAGACACCGAGTCCTGATATAGCCCAGATCAGAGTTACCCAGTGATGATAAGATGCCTTGCCAGAGGCAAAAATGTTAAAAGTGGTGATTTCCTTGTAAAATTTGCATTTTAGTGTGAAAAATTAAAAAAAAATAAAAAAAATATTTTAAAAATTAGATTTGAAAAATGGGGCTTAAAAATTATAGTATTTTTAGTTAATTTTAAAGATTTTTTTAAAAAAAAATGGTCGAGCGTCAGCCACGGCCGCGCAGCGCCTACGGTAGCATGCAAGCACGTGCTGCGGGGCGCTGCTGCGACGCGGAGCGCCATCGCGCGGCGCTCGCCCGTCTCGCCTGCCAACACGCGGCGCGCACGCTGGCAGCCCGTCGCTCGCCAGCGACAGGCGTCCGTCAGCCCTGTCCACCGCAAATCCGCCGAAATCGCCCGAAATTCAATTTTTTCCGATTTTTCACCCAATATTCCATTTTTTATCCCATTTTTTCAGGGTTTTTAAGGATTTATTCAATTTTTAAAATTTAAAATAGTTAATATCTAATTTAATTAGGTCTTATCCCTTTAATTATTTTTATTTTCCTATTTTCTTCATATAAAAAGAAAAAGATGAAAAAATCAAAGGGGGGAATTTTTTAGAGTTTATTTTTTTAGTTTTTCTCTTCTTGTTCTTCAACAAATTCTCTCTAGGTTTTTAGTGTAACAACCCAAATAGGGCCTGGTCAGAATTTGCGTGGTAAGTCGGTAAGTGAGAGTATTTTCGTAATTTTTGTATGAGGAAAATAGGAAAATAAGGAATTATGTGTTAAAGGAAATAATAGTGTGTGCTTATAGTGTATGGTTGTAGGGTGTAAGTGGACTTAAGGCTTTTATTGTGTGGTTTGTGGTGCATGGTGCCTAAAGGAGTTTTAAGAAATATATGGTGTGAGTGAGTGTTTGGTGCATTGAAGATATTTGTGTAAGAAAGGCTTGGGTGTGTTTAGTGTATGGTGCCAAGAGTGGATTAAGTTATAGTGGGATCTTTGGTGCAATAGGATTGTGACACATGGCATAGGGTTGTTGAGCATTAAATGAAAGGAAGAGAGAGGAAGGGAGGACAGCTTTTGGTAAAGCTTCCCGTGGAAGCTACTCCCTTATTTCCATTTCCCGTTCTCCCTACTCCCTCTTGCTTCATTTTTCTGTTCTCAACCCCATCTCTTGTGTTCTCCTTGAGCTTTGAGTAGGATTATAAGAGGTAAGTGTTTGGATTTCTTGAGTTTTAATCTTGGGTTCTTCTTCTCCTTCATTTTTGGTTGTGTTGTGGTTTTGGGTCTGATTTGAGTGTGTTGTGGCTGGGGTTTTGTGCAAGCATCAGAAGAGAGAAGGAAGAGCAAGGGCAAGGATAAAGTGGTTTCGTGAGGAGCACGGTTTGAAGCTTCGTTTTCCAAGTATGGGAGCTGTGTTCTTGAGTGTTTATTGGGTATGGGTTTTGAATGCATGCAAGTGTTGGGAGCTATGCTTGTGGATTGTGTTTTTCCCTAATTTCCTCCTTGAACCAACTCTATTTTGAGATTGTATGTCATTTGTAATCTTTAGTGTTTTATGGATGCATGTTTAAATCAAGTAGTGATTTATAGTGAAGTGTATGTGATATAGTGAAGATGTTATGTGTTTTTGGAATTTGAACATGCCACGTTAGTGTATTTGAGTTTGGTTGTGAGTGATTTCATGTTGAATTTATATTTGATTATTGTGTAAATGTGTTTATGTGGCTTGAGAATGATGCGGTGATGTGCTGGAGGCGAGAGGTAAGTGCTTGAGCATGTTGTGTGCATGTATGAAGAGTTGTGTGTGAAAAGAGTAGGAAAAGTGCAGAAGTGGGCGAATCTGGGTTCTGTCGCGATTACGACACGTGCCGCGATCGCGACAGAAGGCGGACTTGGCTACTTGTTCTTGAGGAGCCCTCTTTCGCGATCGCGACATTGTCGCGACCGCGACAGAGAGCTCGGTAGCGGAACCCTCCGTGCGGGCATGCTGTCGAGCGTGCGCGCGAGGAGGAAGGAATTGGTCTCTGTCGCGATCACGACGCTTGTTGCGAGCGCGACAGAGCTCGACTCCGTGAATTTCTGCCGCGAGTGCTTCGTCGAAAGTAGGCCCCTTGGCGCGACCTCGCGAGGAAGTGCCCCGTGCTCTGTCGCGATCGCGACAGAGACCCTTCCTGCTTGCCCTGTTTTCTGAATGTGTTTCTTTTGTTCCACTTTGCACGGTTTTTCACTATTGCATGAAATATGTTTGTGCTTATAACTCGTGATGTCTATGTACTAGTGTTTTAGTTAGGCGATGTGCTGGAGGTGAGAGGTAAGTGCTTAAGCATGTTGTGTGCATGTATGAAGAGTTGTGTGTGAAAAGAGTAGGAAAAGTGCAGAAGTGGGCGAATCTGGGTTCTGTCGCGATCGCGACAGAAGGCGGACTTGGCCACTTATTCTTGAGGAACCCTCTATTGCGAAACCCTCCGTGTGGGCGTGCTGTCGAGCGTGCGCGCGAGGAGGAAGGAATTGGTCTCTGTCGCGAGCGCGACAGAGCTCGGCTCCGTGAATTTCTGCCGCGAGTGCTTCGTCGCGAGTAGGCCCCTTGGCGCGACCTCGCGAGGAAGTGTCCCATGCTCTGTCGCGAGCACGACACTTGTCGCGATCGCGACAGAGGCCCTTCCTGCTTGCCCTGTTTTCTAAATGTGTTTCTTTTGTTCCACTTTGCATGGTTTTTCACTATTGCATGAAATATGTTTGTGCTTATAACTCGTGATGTCTATGTACTAGTGTTTTAGTTAGGAATTTATTTAATATTAGAATCTTGCATTGAATTTTGCTTTTGATTGGGTAAGGTCGTGTGAATGAATGTGTTGTCGAGCCTGAAGTGTCAAGGTATAGGATAATTAAGCATGCTTAAGAAGGGTTAGTGTACAGCTGTTCTGTCTGCCCCGTTTGGGCGAAGCGGTCGACCTCCGAGATGGTCATCTTCCGTGTAGTGATAAAATGTTTTGAGACTCCGGTCTCCCGCGCTACCTTCGGGTATTAAAGTGTTTTTGAGGCTTCGGTCTCCCGTGCCGTGTTCCCGTATCCTCCACCATTGATTTCAGGCTATTGTGTGAACTGTCTGGTATTGATTTAGTGAAGTGTTCTGATCATAGTGTGACTCTGAATAGTGTAATGGTTTAGTGCATTGTATTATTTATCCTGAATATATTTATATCTCTGTACTCTGATTCATAATGAATTATGTATGTTAGTGCATGTTTTCTTGTATAGTGTTCTGTTGTGCTTGTTTCTCCCCACTAAGCGTTATCGCTTAGCACGGGCTTTTATCCCGTGCAGGTAGCGTGAAGGATTTTTGGGAGTTGCTCGTGTCGTGCATCTGCAGGCTGCCCACATAGGAGTCGAGTTATTTATTTTGTGTCCTCCTGTAATTCTTTTTGTATATGTATTATTTTTGTAAAGGATTTTAAGTTGTAGTCTGTTGGAATATTGTATATAGCTTTGTATTTTGTTTTTATAGTAATGAAGTATGTTTTCTATAGTTCCTTTTTATTATTGGTTATTGAATACTTCCGCTTAGCGCATGTGTGCTTCCGCTATATGTTTCGTCGCGTCGTGAGTGAGCGTCGGGTAGCGCGCCCGCCGGTGCCCTTCCAACGGGGGCGGCGGCGGGGGTGTTACATTTAGAGTTTTCCCCAACAAAAATAAAAAGAAAGTTCATCAATTCTTCTTCTTTTTCCAATAAAATTTCTTCTAAATATATTTTTAGAAGGAGTTTTATTGATGGAATTTAATTTTGAGACAAACATAATAGTTGTTTGCTCTCAAAATGCATTTTTTAACTTGTTATTTGTTTTCAATTAAACTTTTTTCAATTTTTTTTTTATTTTGAATCCTTTTTTTTTTGAAGAAAAATTGGTTTTGAGACAAAAAAAAAATGATTGTTTGTTCTTGAAATCTAATTTTTTCATTTGATTTTCTAAAAAATAAGTTTTTTTTCTCATAAATGATTTTTTTTTCTTTGGAACAAACAAAATAGTTGTTTGTTCTTGAGATCATTTTCATTCTTTTAATCAATAAAAATCATTCTTTAGGCAAAGAAATTAATTCTTTGTTCTTAAAGAATTGTTGATTTTCTTTCTTCATTTTTTTCAAGCCTATTTTTTTGGAATAAAATTCCAATATTTTCATATCTCAATTCTAATCTTGCAAACCAAAACAAGGAAATCCATCATCATTTTTACCTTTATCGAATTCGAAACTCTGAGGGTAAACAATCCGGGCTTGACGCTTTTATTTTTATTTATTTATTTTTGTTCATATTTAATTTATTCATGTATATTTTTATTGTTTTCTATTTATTTATTCTATTATTTTATATTTGTTTTATTTAATATATTAATATATTATTTTTGTACATGTAAATATTGATTTCTTATCATTTCTAACATGTAAATAATTTATTTTTGCTTTGATTTCTCATTATTTTTAACATGTAATTAATTAATTTATTTTGATTGATCTTTTTTGCCATGTAAATATTTTAAGTTAGTTGGGATAACATCAATTAATCATGTCATTCATTTAATTATTTTCATCATTTTTTATCATTCTTTTTCATTGTTATTGTCATATATATTCATTGTTTATTCATTTATCTTTTTATTTTCATTATTCATTATTATCATTATCATGTATATATTTTCATGTATTAATTCATTAATATGTTTTTGTTTATTTCAATCACATTGTGTAATTCATTCGTCATTCATAACACATTTTTCTCATTTATTTTAATTTGTTAACATGTTAATTCATTTGTCATTTTGATGTCACCTTATTTTATCTTATTTTATTTTATTTTATCATTTATTATATATTTAACTCATTTAATTGATTTAATTAATAACATTATTTTATTTGTGTTTTATTTTTATTTCACATCTTATTTTCCCTCTTGGGCATTTTTACGAGCACGCGAGGAGATCTAGAAGACTCGCTTGGGTTAAATATTTAATTATTTTATTTGTAACATTTTATTTATTTGCCTTATTTATTTTGCCATATAATTTTCTTATAAAATTGTTTATTTTAGGCACGCTAGAAATAAAATCACTAAAACATTTTTATTAATTAACTTGGAATCTTTTCCTGATAAAAATGGAACTAATGTCCCAATTTTCTCCATCCAAAATAAAAATTGTCACATCAAAATTGTTTTATAATAAACATGCATGCGAGGACCAATGTCCTCATCTTTAATGTATACCCCGTTTTATATATGATTTGTAGTTTATTTACAATGGGGGTTGTATTCCGCCTCTAGTTTTATTGTAATTTATTTTCATGCATTTTACTTTAATTATGCTTTATTTATTTATCGCTTTCCCTGAATGGACAATCTGCGCTTTAATTTAATTGCATTAAATTGAATGAGAAATGGGATAAAACGCTAAATATAAAACTCAATTATAAATTTAACCAAGGTATGAATAAATGGGAAGTCCCGAACCTACTCTGGTCTTTGGGCTCAACGAGGCGAGAGGCCCATCTCAATATTCTATTAGGATGGGGCCTCCAAGACACCTCTTGTATCTCGTAAAAGGCTCAAAATTGCATAGTCCTAGGCAGCACGAGGCGAGAGGGCCATCCTAATGTTCTATTAGGGTGATGCCTCCAAGACACCTCTAGTTTGCCCAAGCGTGAGGCTAGAAGACCATCCTATCATTAGGGTGGAAGCCTCCAAGACACCTCCGGCTTGCCTATGATGGACATAGCTATGCTGTCTTAGGCTCACTGAGGCTAGACGAACTTTCCCAATGTTTTATTGGGTGGCGACTCCATGAAACCTCCTTGTTGCCCGAAACAGACGCCCTTGTAATTTCATACAAGTTTTCATGAACCTCATTCGATCGCCTTGAAAGCGGGCAGTTCGTGGAGCCTCGGGGTTCGGCGCGCGTTACGACGCTCGACCCTTTTTTTAAATCTTTAAAATTAACTAAAAATACTATAATTTTTAAGCCCCATTTTTCAAGTCTAATTTTTAAAATATTTTTTTATTATTTTTTTATTTTTCACTCTAAAATGCAAATTTTACATGGAAATCACCACTTTCAACCTTTTTGTCTGTGGCAAGGCATTTTATCATCACTGGGTAACTCTGATCTGGGCTGTATCAGGACCTGGTGAGAGCAAATAACTATTATGTTTGTCTCAAAATTAAATTCCATCAATAAAATTCCTTCTAAAAATATATTTAGAAGAAATTTTATTGGAAAAAGAAGAAGAATTGATGAACTTTCTTTTTATTTTTGTTGGGGAAAACTGTAAAAACCTAGAGAGAATTTTTTGAAGAAGAAGAAGAGAAAAACTAAAAAAATAAACCCTAAAAAATTCCCACCCCCCTTGATTTTTTCATCCTTTTCTTTTTATATGAAGAAAATAGGAAAATAAAAATAATTAAAGGGATAAGAACTAATTAAATTAGATACTAACTATTTTAAATTATAAAAATTGAATAAATCCTTAAAAACCCTGAAAAAATGGGATAAAAAATGAAATTTTGGGTGAAAAATAGGAAAAAACTGAATTTCGGGCGATTTCGGCAGATTTGCGGTGGACAGGGCTGACGGATGCCCGTCGCCGGCGAGAGACGGGCTGCCAGCGTGCGTGCTATGCATTGGTAGGCGAGACGGGCGAGCGCAGCGCGATGGAGCTCCACGTCGCAGCAGCGCGCGCCTGCGCGCTGCCGCAGCCGTGTTTTTAAATCATTAAAATTAACTAAAAATATTATAATTTTTAAACCCCATTTTTCAAATCTAATTTTTAAAATATTTTTTTTATTATTTTTTAATTTTTCACTCAAAAATGCAAATTTTACAATGAAATCACCACTTTTAACCTTTTTGCCTTTGGCAAGGCATCTTATCATCACTAGATAACTCTGATCTTGGCTGTATCAGGACCCGGTGTCTACAGTATGCATTTAAAATAAAATGCAAGTATGTGTATGTATGTGTAGATATGCCTAAGTTAGGTATGGAAATTCTTACATTCGTATTCACCACTGTGCATTCTTAATGCTCAGCACGTAGTTTATCTGACGGCGTGCAAGTACCACACAGGACGTATGAGGAGCAGGAGTGCTATCAGCTTGGAGATCAGATCTGACTTCCAGATTGAAGATAAGAATAGTACGTTGTAATAATGGTGGCATGTATATGTAAGATCTTAGTATTCAATAAGTGCTATGTTTCATGGATATGACTGACAGTTAATGAATGATTTGTTGTGATGAATATAATGTTTAAATTGCTTTGATTTTGATATATAAGTGATATGATAGCTTACAAGTATAATTTAGAAAAAAAAAATTTAAAGCATTTGTTGTAGTAACTGTATAAGCATTGTAACGTAGGTAGTCTACAGAAGTGATAAGGGTGTTACATTTTATTTGTATTAGAACAAGTTTAGGCGATTCTATGATCGGACTGGCATTAACTGATTGGAATAAGTTCATATACATGCCATTTAAGGAAAGCAATTTGAATAGTGTATAGATAGACCAGAATGTTTTAGTAAGAAATCCTGAAGGTCATAGTGTTATAGAAAATAAAGTGCATAGAGATTGTCTCGTTAGTGTTTAAATTTGCATTTTCCTTAGCCAATTTGATTGAGTTTCTTATCTGTGAAATTGATGTTAATTAAAAAGATTGATTGAGAATGGCATTAGGGTCATTATTATGATAGAATATAAATGATCTGTAACTCAACCTTTTAAGATTTTTGTTTTTGGGATGGAATTTTTCAGATATAGATAATGGCATTATAAGCAATGATTTAGACTGTGTGATAATGATGCAAGGTGGCATATTATGACAATAACAGTTGATACTAATTTGAGTGAGACGACTTGCCATTTGGATAGCGACGTCGATAATTTCCTATGTAGGCTACTATTGTTTCTAGATAGTAGATATTCAAAGCCAAGAAATAAGAAGTTGGTGAATCTCGAAATAGTGTATATGTGTAGAACTGTGCTATAAGATAAGAAGTTGTAAACCAAGATATATGAATGGTACAGTAATTGATAATGGAAAAGTATAGAAAAGGAAGGTATACTGAAACGAGTGGAATGTATAGGTTATGAGTGTAAAATGTTAGTGCTATATGATTGTATAGGAGTGATAAGAATATATAAAATGATATGAAGTCTAATGATGGAGTATTTGATGTAAGTGAATTTCGAGGACGAAATTCTTTAAGGAGCGGAGATTTGTAACGGCCCAAAATTGTAATTTTCAGAAATTGTAATTTTTGGGTAGGGAATAGTGATGCCACGTTGAATTGTGCTTGCCAGAATCAAAAAATATTTTATTAGACCATTGGATAGAGCATGTCAGTAGGAGTCTGTAGGCGAAAATTTTATATCAAATGGAGGTCAAACGGGTTCGAAATGTCCAAAATAGTGGGAAAAATCAATTTTGGGCATTAAAGGTTGAGGGACGGGCGTACCTAGTAAGGGACAGCTGTCAGTCAACTCAGATGGGCAAAAATCGGCCCGGTTTGACTAGTTTTGACCATATTTGATCCGACCATATATTGAGCTACGGATCTCAAAAAAATATTCTGAAAATATGAAAGTACTCGTATAAATGAGTAAAATCTAATGGTATAAAAAATTATAATTTTGGTGACATTGGAAATTCGGCTATCGGACTAGTAAATAATTATCGGATCGGGAAATGTTCTCCGATTGAGCAAAAAATATTCATTGAACCTAATGAATAAGTGTTAAGAATTATGGAATCATTTTTATGAGGAATTAAGCTTATAAAGTAAGGAAAAAGTTATTATTTCGGTTTGAATAGTACTTAATTGACCAGAGATTTGATCGAAACTTTAAAAATAGCAAATGATGTCCAAAATTGATTAAAATTTCCAGATTGACTCTAAATAATATGTAGGAATTTTTTGTTATGAAAAGGGATTTTTTCAATGACATTGAAAATTTTCTAATCGGACTTATTTGATTAAACTAGATAGGAATTGGACTCTGATTGAGGTGAAATTTTTTGTACAACCTAGTTTTTATATGATATAGATTATAGAATCGAATTTGGAATGATTTGGAGTTGGAAAGTGAGAAACCCATAGAGAGTTTTGCAAAAAGGGCTTAAAATTGAAATTGGGCTTTTTAGGTTTGACCATTAGTTAAACCAAGGGTTGAGCCATTGTGGTCCACTATAAAAGCACTTAAATTGGCAGTTGGGGTACCTGAATAATCTTTATCTATTCTAGCTTCCTCTGCCCCTTGTTGGCCCTGACACCCTCTTCCCCTTTCTCTCCATTTTTTTCTTTATTTTTGCTCTACATTATTGCTAATCCCTAGCATCCTAGATGTAATTCAGCCTCTCTTTGTGATCATAGCAGCCTTTAGTGACCATTTGATTGATTAAATGCAACGAAAAAGAAGGATTCAAGGTTATGTCTTCAAGTAGTGGTAAGAGGATTAAGTTATTTTAATTTGATTTAGTGGTTTTAAATGATAGATTAGAGTGTATTAAGAGTAGTTATGAGATTATATTGCATAAAAGAAGGAAATTGATGGGTGTTTGTTTGTGATGGGTATTCAGCCATGGATGGAGAAATCATAGGGAATGGCTTTTCAAAGGTTAAAGACAAGGATTAAGGAGCTTTTGGAGTCTATAGCATGGATGTGAGGTTTGTGATTACAAAATCCAAGAATTTTTATTTGAAAATTAGGGTTTAATATTATGTTTATTTGATGAATATGTGTGATTAGTTTGTATAACTAAAATTGAAGTGATAAATGAGGTTAAAGAGGGTAACTAAGTGAATTAAAGTGATTAGATTGAAAGAAAACTAATGGCAAGTGTTGACCATAATGAAAAATAATGGTATACTTAGGTATATTTATGGTATACCTAGTAATTAAGTAAAATTAGATAATATACACATGTGAATTGAGGTTAAATCTAGCTAAAGGAACAGTAATTGGATGAAAAATAAAATGTTAGTGAAAAACCCTAAAGTGGCCGAATGGTTTAGATAGGACAAATGTTATAGTTTGTAAGGTATTGATGATAATTGAGTTATAAGTTAGACAAATGAGAGAATTTGAAATGGGAAAAAAAAGAAATGAAAAGAAATGCAAGAAAAATTGAATAATTGACATGATGAACCGAAGTTGTAATTAGTATAATTAACGATATTTAAGCCATAACGTGAATATGTGTTTAAATTGAAAGTACATGTAATTAATTGAAATAATTAATTGAAATTAAGTGAATTTAATTAAATAATTTGAGATTAGTTTCTCATTATGTCCATGGTGGAAAATAATGCTAAATACTAAAATGATTGAAACTGTAAGTGTATTGAAATTATTTTTGATTAAATTAATAATTAAAGCATAATTGATAATAAAAGAATGGTTGTGGCTTTTTCATAGCCATTTAAGTGGACAAAGTATACTTATTGAGTAAAATCAGTATATAATATGAAATGTACAGCGTTGACGAGAATGTTGTGTAACTGGTATAACGAAATGGAAATGAATTGTAAATGTATTTGAAAATGATAAAGTATGAAAAGTCAATTTGAAAGTTTATTGAGAAAGTACTTGCCCTTACTGATGTCTGGTAGTTGATTTAGTTCAGGATATAGTGGCTAGCCATAGGGATATTGTACTGTTGTGGAGCATTATAACTCCACTAGGTAGGCCAATGACGGACTACCATACTGATAAGTGATAAACTATTTTTTGATACAGTTGAGTGGTCCTTTGGGGTCACTCTATTCTTTTGTGGACCATGGGATCCACACCCTGTTTATCCGGTTCACAGATTTCTACCGGAGTGATACTAGGGGCATAATGGTAATTAAAGTGACAAAGTAATATAAAAATGAATGTTTATAAATATAGTACCTAAATAAAATAGAATGAAAAGTTTAGAGTTAAACTGGTGATTTACCCAAATAATAAGTCAGACAGGTCAGAATGATAGAAATGACCTAGAAATGATAAAAGTATAATGAAAATAAGAAATTTAAATGAAGAATGATGTACATGAAAGAAGATAAAGAGTTTAAGGACTAAAGCGTAATTTACCGTAAAGATTATTAGCGTAAGGCTAATTAGTAAATTACAAGTTAAAAGCTAAATAGATGCATAAATATAGTTTATAAATAATAAAATTGTAAGTAAAAGTTAAATGGATGACCATATCGTAATTTGATAAAAGTTTAGGGGTAATTTTGTAATTGAATGAAAAACTAAGTTAATAAGTGACATGTAAATGAAAAGTGAAATTAAAATGACACATAGGTAAAGAATTTAACGTTTAAGGACTTAACTTTAATTTGACATGAAAATGCTCAAAGGAGGACAAATATGTAATTTGGAGGTAAATTACTGATTTAAGATTAAAAGAGAAATGAACTAGTGGTAAAAATTATAATTATGAAGTAATAGTAGTAAATCATTTATTGAAAGATTAGAGATCAAAGTGAAAATTTACCATATTGATGGTACCCAGTTGAATAAAATGAAAGTGAAGTGAGAATAGTATTTAATTAAGTGAAACAAAGAAATTAATGCTACAATAGTATGTAAGTCGTTAATTGAGGGCAAAATTCAAAATAAGTGTAAAAA
The DNA here is from genome assembly GCA_947683425.1 of Excoecaria cochinchinensis. Taxonomy (NCBI): domain Eukaryota; kingdom Viridiplantae; phylum Streptophyta; class Magnoliopsida; order Malpighiales; family Euphorbiaceae; genus Excoecaria; species Excoecaria cochinchinensis. The sequence continues at coordinate 6,577,652 of CANTUQ010000005.1, forward strand.
GATACAATTAAGTTAAATAATTGGATTAATGAAGGAAAATAATCAAAGGAATGGTTATTTTGTCTAATTGCATAGAAATGAATAAATGCGGGGTAATAAGTAAAATGTACACAAATGTAAGAATGATAGGTTTAAACTGGTATTTACATGTTTAATAAGTAAATAAGTATATCAGTGTAAATTGACACCGACTGAGGTTTAGTGAGTAATGCAAATGAAATTAAAGAATTAATTGAAGGAACATGCATAATAGAAGTATATAAAGTGAAATGAAGTGAATGAAGTAAGTGTATTGAAAGAAATGTTTTATAGTGCAAAATGTAGTAATGGAAGTAAATGAAATGGATACTGTAGACACTGGTTCCCGAGACAGCCTAAATCAAGATTACTCAATGACAAAATTAAGTGTGTCTGTTTATAGGCTAAAAAATGAAAGTTACAGGTGATGGTTTTCTTATTAAAATTGATTTATTAGAAGTAAATAAAAATGTGTTTTAAAAATTATTTAAAAAAAAAATTATTTTAAGAAGAAAAAGTGAGTTTTGAAATTGTAGTGTTTTAGCAAAAATTTAAAAAAATAATAAAAAAATTCTCTTCTTTTTTTTTTCTTTTTTTTTCAAGAACAAGTTCCCCAAGTATTTTTCATTTTTTTTAATTTAATTCTTGAAACAAAAAAAACAATTCTTTGTTCTTGTGAATTTTCTTACTTCTTTTTTTACAATTTTTTACTTGAGACAAATAAATTAATTATTTGTTCTTGGGATAAAATTTTGTTATATATTTTATTTTTCTAAATCAAGACAATAAAATTGATCATCTACCTTCATTCATCAAATCAAAATTTGAGGGTAAATATTCTAGCCTCAATTTTTAATTTAATTTTTGTTATAATTTTTTTGTTTGTAATTAATTAGCAACCATGTAGATTTTTGATCTATTATTTTATTTTGTTTATATTCATGTCATTTAGCCATAGATTTAATATTTTAGCACATTTTATTTTATTCTTGTATATTTATTTGATTGTTCATCTTTTGTTGTTGTTTTTATTATTTTTTTTATTATCATTACTTTTGTTCATACATTATTATTATTATTATTATTATTATTATTATTTAACATGGTTTAACATATTTTGTCTATTTTATTTCTTGTTATTTTTTCTTACTTGATTGTTTATCTTCTTTATTGTTATTATTTATTATTATTATTATTATTATTATTATTATTATTATTATTGTTGTTGTTGTTGTTGTTGTTGTTATTGTTATTGTTGTTGTTGTTGTTATTGTTAATATTATTATTACTTTTGTTTTATTATTATTACTATTGTGATTATTATTATTATTATTATTATTATTATTATTATTATTATTATTATTATTATTATTATTATTATTATTATTATTATTATTATTATTATTATTCTTGTTTAATGTTATTACTATTTTTATCATTATCATTATTATTAATTATATTTTCATGCATGTTAAATTGTTAATATGTTAAGTTACTTATTTTTATTATGTCACTTAATTGATTTGTCATACATGATGCATTTTATTTTATTTATTTTTTTCATTTTCATATGTTATATGTTTAATCCATTTTTTATTACTAACATCACTTTTATTTGTGTTTTTTTTATTTCAATACTTATTTTTTTATGTGTGAGCTTTTACAATGGCAAATGGGAGCTCATGGAGATTTGAAGACACCATTTTGGTAGGATTTGTCATATTTTAATATTTTTAGTATTTGCCATTAATTTGCTTTTATTTATTTTTATTATGTAATTTATAATAAATTTATTTATTTTTATGCACGTTAATTAAAAGACACAAAAAAGTTTTATATTAATAAATAATGATATTTTTCTAATAAAATGGGACCAATATCCTAATTTTAATCCATAAAAACTCACTTTTTAAAAGAAAAATTAATTTTCTTAAAATGGGATAACTCATTCCGATTTTATCGATAATGCATAAAAACAACTCTTTTATTTTCTAAAGTGAACATGAAAGAACCAATGTTCCTATTTTAAATAATGTCCAAATCGAAAGTGAACATGAAGGAACCAATGTTCCTATTTTAAATAATGTCCCGATTTATGAATGTTTATTTATTCATTTGATTTTGCTATTTATTTATGTCATGTTTTGATTTTATTCGGGGGATTGTATTTTTGTCCCAAATTTTAATACCCTTTTTATTTTGGGGGATTGTATTTTGTCTTATTTTTTTTATCTTTCTTTAGATTGCTTTCTTTACTGCTTGATTTGCGATTTTTTTAATGCATGACGGTGTGAGAAGAGAGATAAAATTTTTAGAATTAAAAACCCATTTATAATGAACCAAGGCATTAATAAGAGTAAAGTTTCAAATCTTTCTCTAGTTTAGACCCCGAGGTTAGACGAACTTTTCCAATTTCTTGTAAATTGGGTGGCAACTCCAAAATACCTCAAAGGTGCCTAAAGGCTTAATGGGATTAGATGATCTTTCTAATGTTATATTGGAAGGAGGTGTCCAAAATATCTCATGATTGCCCAAGATCAAAAGACACAAACCCCTCTCGGGCCCTAAAAGCGAGTTCCCGGGAATGGGTCAGGTCCGGCGCGTTACAGATACATTATAGTAAATGTACTGTAGAAGTGAAAGATATAAGCAAAGAGATTTAAGAGTTAAAGGAGAGGAATGATTAGTAATAAGAAATGAAGTTAGAGTTCTAGAAAAGTAGAAAAGTTAAATGATAAGGTCAGTGAATAATGTTAAATGAGAATTAGAAGAGCAATAAGACAAAAAGTAAAGTTAAATAATTTAAGTGGATAGTTTATAAATAAGATAAAATGTTAAGAGTGACAAATAGAAAATAGTGTCAAATTATAAGTAAAGCATAATGAAAAGTAAATTTGGATATGTAAGAAAATGGGGACTAGATTGTAATACGGCACCGTGTAGTCTAAAAGCAAGGATTAAAAATAAAATGAAAGTATGTGCATTTATGTATAGACATGCCTAAGTTAGGTATGGAAATTCTTAGATTCGTATTCACCACTAAGCATTTTTAATGCTCAACACGTAGTTTATCTGACTGCGTGTAGATACCGCATAGGATGTCCGAGAAGCAAGAGAGCTATTAGCTTTGAGATCAAATCTGACCTCCAGATTAAAGATAAGAATAGTACATTGTAATAATAGTTGCATGTATATGTCAGATCTTAGTATTCAGTAAGCACTATGTTTCATGGATATGAATGACGGTTAGTGAATGACATGTTGTGAGGAATATAATGTGTAAACTGCTTTGATTTTGATATATAAGGGATATGATAGCTTACAAGTATAATTTTGAAATTTTTTTACTGCATTTGTTATAGTAGCTGTATAAGCATTGTAACGTAGGTAGTGTACGGAAGTGATAAGGGTGTTACATTTTATTGGTATCAGAGAAAGTTTAGGCGATTCTATGATCAGAGTGGCGTTAACTGATTAGACTAAGTTCATATACATGCCATTTAAGGAAAGCGATTTGAATATTGTATAGTTAGACCAGAATGTTTTAGTAAGAAACCCAGAGCTTATAGTGTTATAGAAAGCAAAGTGCATAGAGATTATCTTGTTAGTGTATAAAAATGCATTTTCCTTAGCCAATTTGCTTGAGTTTCTTATCTTTGAAGTTGATATTAATTAAAAAGATGGATTGAAAATGACATTAGGGTCATGATTATGATATAATATAAATGATTTGTAACTCAACATTTAAAGATTTTTGTTTTTGGAAAGGAATTTTTTCGATATAGATAATTGAATAATGTTAAATGAGAATTAGAAGAGCAATAAGAGAAAAAGTAAAGTTAAATGATTTAAGTGGATAGTTTATAAATAAGATAAAATGTTAAGAGTTAAAAATAGAAAATAGTGTCAAATTGTAAGTAAAGCATAATAAAGAATAAATTCGGATATGTAAGAAAATGGGGACTCGATAGTAATATGGGACCATTTAGTCTAAAAGCAAGGATTTAAAATAAAATGAAAGTATGTGCATGTATGTATATATATGCCTAAGTTAGGTATGGAAATTCTTAGATTCGTATTCACCACTGGGCATTTTTAATGCTCAGCATGTAGTTTATCTGACTGCATTCTGGTATTGTATAGGACGTTTGAGGAGCAGGAATGCTATCAGCTTCGAGATCAGATCTGACCTCCAGATTGAAGATAAGAATAGTATGTTGTAATAATAGTGGCATGTATATGTAAGATCTTAGTATTTAGTAAGCGCTATGTTTCATGGATATTACTGATGGTTAGTGAATGATATGTTGTGACGAATATAATGTGTAAACTGCTTTGATTTTGATATATAAGTGTTATGATAGCTTACAAGTATAATTGAGAAAATTTTCTTTTATTGCATTTGTTATAGTAACTGTATAAGCATTGTAACGTAGGTAGTGTACGGAAGTGATAAGGGTGTTACATTTTATTGGTATCACAGTAAGTTTAGTTGATTCTATGATCGGAGTGGCGTTAACTTATTGGACTAAGTTCATATACATGCCAATTAAGGAAAGCAATTTGAATAGTATATAGTTAGACCAGAATGTTTTAGTAAGATATCCTGGAGGTTATAGTGTTATAGAAAACAATGTGCATATAGATTGTCTCGTTAGTGTATAAAGTTGCATTTTCCTTAGCCAATTTGATTGAGCTTCTTATCTGTGAAGTTGATGTTAATTAAAAAGATGGATTGAGAATGACATTAGGGTCATGATTAGATAGAATATAAATTATCTATAGCTCAACTTTTAAAGATTTTTGTTTTTGGAAAGGAATTTTTTTGATATAAATAATGAGATTATAAGGAGTGATTTAGACTGTGTGATAATGATGCAAGGTGGCATGTTGTAACAATGAAAGTTAATACTGATTTGAGTTAGATGACTTGCTATTTGGATAGCCATGTCGACGATTTCCTATGTAGGCTACTATTGTTTCTAGATAGTAGATATTGAGAGCAAGGAAATAGGAAGTTGGTGAATCTCAAAATAGTGTATATGTGTATAACTGTGCTATAAGATAAGAAGTGGTAAACCAAGGTATATGAATTGTATAATAAATGATAACGAAAAAGTATAGAAAAGGAAGGTATACTGAAATAAGTGGAATGTATAGGTTATGAGTGTAAAATTTTAGTGCTATATGATTGTATAGGAGTGATAAGAATATATATAATGATATGGAGTCTAATAGATGGACTATCTAATGTAAGTGAATTTCGAGGAAGAAATTCTTTAAGAAGGGGAGATTTATAATGTCCCAAAATTGTAATATTTATGAATAGTGATTTTTGGGCTTAAAATAGTGACACCGAGGTGAATAGTACTTCCCTGAGTCAAAAAAATATTTTATTTGACTATTGGATAAAGCATTTTAGCAGGAGTCTGTAGGCAAAAATTTGAGATGAAACGGAGGTCAAACAGTTTCGGAATGGCCAAAATAGTGGAAAAAAATTAATTTTGGGCATTAGAGGTTAAGGGACGAGTGTCCCTAGATGAGGGACTACCGTCGATCAACTTAGATGGGCAAAAATTAGCCTGGTTTGACCAGTTTTGACCAACTTTGATCGAACCATATCTTGAGCTACGGATCTCAGAAAAATTTTTCTGAAAATATGAACGCCCTTGTATAAATCAATAAAATCTTATCGTGTAAAAAAATTATAATTTTAGTGCCACTGGAAATTCGGCTATCAGACAGGTAAATAATTATAGGATCAGGAAACATTCTCCGATTGAGCCAAAAAAATTCATGTAGCCTAATGAATAAGTATTAAGAATTATGGATTCATTTTTATAAGGAATTAAGCTTAAAAAGTAAGGAAAAAGTTATTATTTCGGTTTGAATAGTACTCAGTTGACAGGAGATTTGACCGAGGTATTAAAAATAGCAAATGATGTCCAATATTGATGAAAATTTCCAGATTGACTCTAGATAATATGTAGGAATTTTTTATTATAAAAAGGGAATTTTTTGACAACATTACAAATTTACTAATCGGACCGATTTGATTAAACCAAACATGAATTGGACTCTAATTAAGGCTGTGACCCTCTCTTCCCCTTTCTCTCCATTTTTTTTCTTCATTTTAGCTCTAAATTCTTGCTAATCCCTAGCATCCTAGATGTAATTCAGCCTCTCTTTGTGATCATAGTAGTCTCTAGTGTCCATTTGATGGATTAAAAGCAAGGAAAAATAATGATTCAAGGTTATGTCTTCAAAAAGAAGTAAGAGGATTAAGTTATTTTAATTTGATTTAGTGTTTTAAATGATAGATTAGACTGTATTAAGATAGTTATGAGATTATAATGCATAAAAGAAGGAAATTGATGGGTGTTTGTTTGTGATGGGTATTCGACCATGGATGGACAAATCATGGGGAATGGCTTCTCAAAGGTTAAAGACAAGCATTAAGGAGCTCGTGGAGGCTATAGCATGGATTAGAGGTTTGTGATTTCAAAATCCAAGAATTTTCATTTGAAAATTAGGGTTTTATATTATGTTTATTTAATGAATATGTGTGATTAGTTTATATAATTGAAATTGAAGTGATAATTGAGGTTAAAGAGGGTAACTAAGTGAATTAGAGTGATTAGATTGAAAGAAAACTAATGGAAAATGTTGACCATAATGAAAAATAATCGTATACTTAAGTATATTTAAGGTATTCCTAGTAATTGAGTGAAATTAGATGATATACACATGTGAATTGAGGTTAAATCTAGCTAAAGGAACCGTAATTGGATGAAAAATAAAATGTTTGTGAAAACCCTAAAGTGGCCGAATGGTTTAGATAGGAAAAATGTGACAGTTTGTAAGGTATTGATGACAATTCAGTGATAAGTTAGATAAATGAGTGACTTTGATATGAAAAAAAAATAAGAAATGAAAAGAAATGCATGAAAAATCGAATAATTGACATAATAAACCGAAGTTGTAATTAGTATAATTAATGATATTTAAGCCAAAAAGTGAATATGTGCATAAATTGAAAGTATATGTACTTAAGTGAAATGAAGTGAATTTAATAAATAATTTGAGATTAGTTTTCCATTATGTCCATTGTGGAAAATAATGCTAAATGCTGAAATGATTGAAATTGTAAGTGTATTGAAATTATTTTTTATTAAATGAATAATTAAAGCATAATTGATAATAAAAGAATGGTTGTGGCATTGAAATGATTTCATAGCCATTTAAGTGGACAAAGTATACTTATTGAGTAAAATCAGTATATAATATAAAAAATACAGCATTGACGAGAATGTTGTGTAACTAGTATAACGAAATGGAAATGAACTATAAATGTATTTGAAAATGATAAAGTATAGAACGTGGATTAGAAAGTTTGTTGAGAAAGTACTTGCCCTTACTAATGTCTGGTAATTAATCTAGTTCAGGATATAGTGGCTAGCCATAGGGATACTGTACTGTTGTGGAACATGGCGACTCCACTTTGTAGGCCAATGACGAACTACCATACTGATAAGTGATAAACTATTTTCTACCACTGTTGAGTGGTCCTTCGGGGTCACTCTATGCTTTTGTGGACCACGGGATCCACACCCTATTTATCCGGTTCATAGATTTCTACTGGAGTGATACTAGGGGCATAATGGTAATTAAAGTGATAAAGTAATATAAAAATGAATATTTATAAATAAAGGACCTAAATGAAACAGAATGAGAAGTTTGGAATCAAACTGGTGATTTACCCAAATAATAAGTCAGGGAAGTCAGAATGATAGAAATGACCTGGAAATGAGAAAAGTATAGTGAAAATAAGAAATTTAAATGAAGAATGATGTACATGAAAGAAGATAAAGAGTTTAAGGACTAAAGTGTAATTTACCGTAAAGATTATTAGTCGTAAGGCTAATTGGTAAATTACAAGTTAAAAGGTAAATAGATGCATAAATATAGTTTAGAAATAATAAAATTGTAAGTAAAAGTTGAATGGAGGACCATATCGTAATTTGATAAAGGTTTAGGGGTAAAACTGTAATTGAATGAAAAACTAAGTTAATAAGTGACATGTAAATGAAAAGTGAAATTAAAATGACACATACGTAAAGAATGTAAAGTTTGAGGACTTAACTGTAATTTGACATAAAAATGCTTAAAGGAGGACAAGTATGTAATTTGGACGTAAATTACCGATTTAAGATAAAAAAGAGAAATGAACTAGTAGTAAAAATTATAATTATGAAGTAAAAGTAGCAAATCTATAATTTATTGAAAGATGGGGATCAAAGCGAAATTTTACCATATTGATGGTACCCAGAAGAATAAAATGAAAGTGAAGTGAGAATAGTATTTAATTAAGTGAAACAAAGAAATTAATGCCACAATAGTATGTAAGTGGTTAATGGGGGGCAAAATTATAAATAAGTGTAAAAAGATATAATTAAATTAAATAATAGGATTAATGAAGGAAAATAATCAAAGCGATTTAAGTGGATAGTTTATAAATAAGATAAAATGTTAAGAGTGAAAAATAGAAAATAGTGTCAAATTGTAAGTAAAGCATAATGAAGAGTAAATTTAGATATGTAAGAAAATGGTGACTAGATAGTAATACGGCGCCGTTTAGTCCAAAAGCAAGGATTTAAAATAAAATGCAAGTATGTGCATGTATGTAAAGATATGCCTAAGTTAGGTATGGAAATTCTTAGATTCGTATTCACCACTGGGCATTTTTGATGCTCAGCACGTAGTTTATCTGACTGCATGCAGGTACCGAATAGGACGTCTGAGGAGAAGGAGTGCTATCAGCTTCGAGATCAGATCTGACCTCCAGATTGAAGATAAGAATAGTGCATTGTAAAAACAGTGGCATGTATATGTAAGATCTTAGTATTCAGTAGGCGCTATGTTTCATGGATATGACTTACAGTTAGTGAATGATATGTTATGATGAATATAATGCTTAAACTGGTTAGATTTTGATATATAAGCGATATGTTAGCTTACAAATATAATTTAGAAAAAAAAATTGCCGCATTTATTATAGTAACTGTATAAGCATTGTAACGTAGGTAGTGGACGGAAGTGATAAGGGTGTGACATTTTATTAGTATTAGAGTAAGTTTAGGCGATTCTAAGATCGAAGTGGCGTTAACTTATTGGACTAAGTTCATATACATGCTAATTAAAGAAAGTGATTTGAATAGTGTATAGTTAGACTAGAATGTTTTAGTAAGAAATCTCGGAGGTCATAGTGTTATAGAAAACAAATTTATAGAGATTGTCTCGTTAGTGTATAAAGATGCGTTTTCCTTAGCCAATTTGATTGAGTTTCTTGTCTGTGAAGTTGATGTTAATTAAAAAGATGGATTGAGAATGACATTAGGGTCATGATTATAATAGAATATAAATGATCTGTAACTCAACTTTTGAAGATTTTTGTTTTTGGAAAGGAATTTTTTAGATATAGATAATGACATTATAAGGAATGATTTAGACTGTGTGATAATGATGCAAGGTGGCATATTGTGACAATGACAGTTGATACTGATTTGAGTGAGACGACTTGCCATTTAGATAGCGACGTCAACGATTTCATATATAGGCTACTATTGTTTCTAGATAGTAGATATTGAGAGCCAAGAAATAGGAAGTTGGTGAATCTCGAAATAGTGTATATGTGTATAACTGTGCTATAAGATAAGAAGTGGTAAACCGAGGTATATGAATGGTATAGTAAATGATAATGGAAAAGTATAGAAAAGGAAGGTATACTGAAACGAGTGGAATGTATAGGTTATGAGTGTAAAATGATAGTGCTATATGATTGTATAGGAGTGATAAGAATATATACAATGATATGGATTCTAATAGATGGAGTATATGATATAAGTAAATTTTGAGGACGAAATTCTTTAAGGAGGGTAGATTTGTAACGGCACAAAATCGTAATTTTTGTGAATAGTGATTTTTGGGCAGGGAATAGTGACACCGAGTTGAATTGTACTTTCAAGAGTCAAAAAATATTTTATTAGACCATTGGATAGAGAATGTCAGCAGGAGTCCGTAGGTGAAAATTTGAGATCAAACGGAAGTAAAATCGGTCTAGAATGGCCAAAATAGTGGAAAAAAACAATTTTAGGCATTAGAGGTTGAGGGACGGGCATTAGAGTCAACTCAGATGGGTAAAAATCAATTTTAGGCATTAGAGGTTGAGGGACGAGCATCCCTGGTGAGGGATGGACGTCAGTAAACTCAGATGGGTAAAAATCGGCCCGGTTTGACTAGTTTTGACTAAGTTTGGTCGGACCATATATTGAGCTACGGACCTCAGAAAAATATTATAAAAATATGGACGTGCTCGTATAAATGAGTAAAATCTAATGGTGTAAAAAAATTATAAATTTGGTGATACTGGAAATTCAGCTATCGGACAGATAAATAATTATCGGACCAAGAAACCTTCTCCGATTGTAAATAATGCATGATGAAGAGTAAATTCGGATATGTAAGAAAATGGGGACTAGATAGTAATACGGCACCGTTTAGTCTAAAAGCAAGGATTAAAAATAAAATGCAGGTATGTGCATGTATGTATAGATATGCCTAAGTTAGGTATGGAAATTATTAGATTCGTATTCACCAGTGGGCATTTTTAATGTTCAGCACATAGTTTATCTGACTGCGTGCATGTACCGCATAGGATGTCTGAAGAGCAGGAGTGCTATCAGCTTTGAGATCAGATCTGATGTCCAGATTGAAGATAAGAATAGTACGTTGTAATGATAGTGGCATGTATATGTAACATCTTAGTATTCAGTACGCATTATGTTTCATGGATATGACTAACAGTTAGTGAATGATATGTTGTGACGAATATAATGTTTAGACTGCTTTGATTTTGATATATAAGTGATATGATGGCTTACAAGTATAATTTAGAAAATAAAAATTTACCGCATTTGTTATAGTAACTATATAAGCATTGTAACGTAGGTAGTGTACGGAAGTGATAAGGGTGTTACAAGGCTTCCGACGCCCATCACTCATTGCGAGCGACTACAAGGAATGAAAACCGCTCTTTCCTATCTATCGCTTCTCTTGTGCTCCTCCATTTTGTGTTTTTCTATGGCCACTATTTGATCCTTTTTTTTCAATTATTTTAATATGTTTTCTTGTCCTTTTAATGCCATATTGCATGTTTTGTCTTTAATTTCTCCTTATTTAGCATGTGACATTATTTACTTTTTTTATTCTTAATGCCTTTTATTTTCTTTAATTTCAAAATAGTCATTTATTTACTTAAGCATTTCTTTATGACATTACTAATGAGTTATTTTCTTTTTATTTTTGCTGGCTTAAAATACCCCTTTTATGAGCATTCTCTATGTTCGGAGCCTCGGAGATTATCTTACATGGGTTGCATCAGGATGGATTAATAATTTATTTTTTGTACTTTACTTTATTTTAGCTTGCTTTTCTTATATTATTTTTCGATTAGGATTTGTAATAATAAAGGATCATTCACAGATTAGCCTAAAAATTCACAAAAAGATTTTTACATAAATAAAATGGTGTTTTCTTAATAAAATAGGACCGATGTTCTAATTTTCCTTCCCAAAATGTCATCCTAAAAGAGGAGTTCTTTTTATATAAATGGGATCACTTATCCCTTTTTTCTTAAAATCATGTTTAAAGACTCCTCATTTTGTAAATATGTATGCGAGAACCAATGTTTCTACTAGAATGAACTCCCTATTTTATAAATGTTTATATTTCCGTTTAATAGGATAATTTTTACTTTAGTTCAGGATTATTGTAATTTATTATCTTTACAGCTTTTTTTTATGCTCTTGTATTGCGCCTTTATTTATTTACATGAACCGTGCGAGAAAAAAGATAGGAAATTAATTTTAAAAACTCATTTATATAAACATTAACCAAGGTATAAGTAAAAGTCATATTCCGGACCTTCTCTGGTTTAGGCTTCATGAGGTCTATGGATGAATTACACCCAATGCTTTATTGGGTGGCAACTTCATAATACCTATGTAATAACCCAAATTACACCCTAGTAGGATTTGTGGTGTTTTGGTGAGTATATGGATGAATTTTAGTAAGAAAAGACATTTTGGAATGAGTGCAAGGGTGAGTGAAGAAATTGTGTGGAGATTTGGTCAAGTTAAGGAATTAGAGACTTCTGGCGAAGGTTCTATCACGAGCGCGACAGAGCACTCTTACGGAAGTCTACTTAGGTGGGTTTTTAATTGGATTTTGAGTTGGGTTTCGACAAGTGGCAGCCATGCAAGGAGTTTGGAAGGGTTTGGGACATATGTCTTAAGATAGACATGTGGCAGTGAGAGGATGTGCCAAGTGGACTTTTGCATGGAATATAAGTGATTTTAGTGGGAAAATCTGTCCTTTAGTGGATTGTATGCATTTTTGGCTCTTTTTCCCTCTCTTTCTCGATTTTTCTTTCCTTTCTCCTTTGATTTTGTTTTCCTTTGGCTAATTTCTGTATTGGATGGTTTGAAGAGGTTATTAAAGGATTGAGAAGGTAAGTGTGATTTAGCTTTGTGTTGGGCCTTCTTCTACTTCATTTCTATTTTGGTTTGAGCTGGTTGTGTAATGGACTAAGAGTTTTGTGTTGGTGTTCTTGGCTATGTATGAAGTTCCAGATAGAAGGATTGAGAAGGGCAAGGGCAAGGTCTGATATTGAGGGGTTTTTGGCTGCACTTCAAGAGGTTGGGATCGTGTGCTCTTGAACTTGTGCATGTGTTGTGATTTTTGAGTCATTTGATGCATGTTGTGATATGATATGAAATTATTGAATTTCATGTGTTAATAGGTTGTTTATGATTTATCTTAGCACCGTTATAAATGCATGTTGTTGTAACACCTCCAACTCCCACACATAGCATATCGAAGGACAAAGAGATATGGTGAGCAGAGGTGCTACCAGACAAACACTCTTAGCAATAATGAAAAAGCAGAATAATAAAATTTCTAAAAACAGAACCTCAAGACATGCATATCCTAAACTTATATCATCACCACACCATCATTCGCACTAGAGAATATTACAACTTATTACAAATGCTAATAAATAAACTTAATTACATTCCAAAAATAATAATAACTTCCTATAAATTTCTACCGACTTGTTGGCCAAAGTCACAGCGGACCGCTGCGCTACTCTAATCTCCTAACCTGCACCAAAAAATACCCGTGCTAAGCGATAACGCTTAGTGGTGCGAAATAAATAATATCTAGCTACTCACAATTGTTGGAACAAACACATGCATAAGCAGTATATACATACATAAACATAAAGGAATAGCGGTGAAAATCATTACAAATTCATATCATTATTCTGTTACAAAAACTTAAGCAATACACATGCATTTGAATCTATAGACCATACACAGGAATACTTTATTACTTTTTAACTATAAATACATTACACATACTCATTATTTATCTAAATCATTTAATTAACCATATTAATAGCTATACCTCATTGGTTACCAAAGATACATTTTACTAGTAAGAAAATACTAAGTCTTACCAATTCCCATTATTACCAATAAATCCAAAATCATGCAAATTATAGTATCAATGCTTAAGTCGAAACATTTCATTTTATCAAACCTCTTACTTGTTCAAAGACTAAACAAAACACTTCAATTTTCATATTTGGTTCGGGCTTGAAACTGTTATTCCAAGCTTCCTACGTATCCCTATGGTTGGGAATCAGAATCACGTAGTTTTGCAGAAAACTTTTATACTTAAATAATCCAAAATTAACTCTAAATCCTTTCTTAAATTCGGTTATCTATTTCATTCTTACCACTTTATTTCCCTTTAACTATAAATCAATATGCAATCATCATGCCCATCGAAAACTAACAAACATTACACAAAGATTCCTTACCGATATACTTAAATTGGTCATCCAAGCTAATGTTCAGAAGATAAGCAATTACATAACATACCTGTGTTCTCAATTCAAACATGTAAATGAATATATACATAAAATTCATTCATTGATTATTCAACTATAGAAAACATGCATATCAATTATTCCAATTATTCTTTACAAAGACTTCATACAGACCATCATACTCTTAACCTTTAAACAGATTTATAACATGTATTATCCACATAAAAATGCACATGAAATCAGGATTTATACACAAAACATAAAGGTACCCAAAGATACTACACATTTCACATTCGAGTCTATAAAGGATCTAGAACATTTTAGTGCATGAAGCACAAGCTCATCATTTCAATAAACACTTTCAAATACTTTATTCACATAACTCTTTGCACATTATCATAGAACTTATTAATTCATTTAATTGCTTGCTAAGTCAAGAGGGTGGATAAGCTAGTATACAGAACACATTGGGGGTACCCGAGGGTACAATCGAAAAGCAACATCTTTCATTTTCTCATTCAAAACATTTTCACATTGGGGATCTTAAACAAGATCCGTACACATTGGGGATCACGAGGATCCAAACGGGGACCTGATCAGGGTCCCGAACAGAACAAAGGGCTATAGCATCAGAACTCTATAGGCATGCCTATCTATCCACGATCGACTCACGCAGGCTAAATTTTCCATATCATTATTGAATTCGTCACATTTCACTTATATATATACATTCCATAAAATACTTCAATTAAATACTTGTAACATTCTTTTATGATCACATGCATTCATATATTTGCATATCATATGTACAATTACACTTATCAAGTTCAAAACTAATCACATGTGGTTTCATAGATTAAAGTATTCATAAGAACATATTAAACGCAATCATATTATTAATCGTCAAGCATTCATTTAAACTTAACAGATAAGCTTACATTTCATTATACATATACATTTATAACACAATAATAGTAGATCAAATTCTCATATTTTAATAATTACTATGCATGGGAACACATTGAATAATTCACATTTTAAATCATATATGCATAGCATAAATGAGAAACCATGCAAAGAAGAAGATCTTCAAAACAATTTTAAGACAGAGAGGTCTGTCGCGCTCGTGACCGATGTCGCACTCGCGATAGACAAGTCCCAAGAGGCAATCACGAGTCATGCTCACTGTCACGACTCGTGAAGGCACACATAAAAGCATAATGAAGCATAACAAAGGAACAGAGTGAAAATAGGTAAAGGGGCGGGCGCACGACTCGTGATAGCTTGCACGAGTCATGCTAGCTTGCACGAGTCGTGCTAGCTTGCACATCTCCTGCTAGCTTGCACGTCTCGAGCTTTCTAGCACGTTGCACGACTCATGCAAGCTTGCACGACTCGTGAAATCGCCCTCTGAGAACTTGGCTGCCCACATGATGCTGGAGTCACCTGGCTCTATCGCAATCACGACAGGCATCACACTCGCGATAGAGTCGCATTTTCTAGGTCTACAGAAAATCTGTAGAAAATCTTCTTCTTTCAAAAACTTACCGCAACCTTCTAATCAAACTAAAACTCATCACAACTCATATTAAACACCCATAATCATCACAAACAATATAAAACCCAACCTTTACACCAATTATAACAATTAAATCATGCAATTAACATAATCAAAATCTCTAAATTGACAACTAGCAAAAATAACTCCAAATTTTCAATCAAACACACACTTTGATTCAATAATTCACATTAAAAGCATCTTAACCCAAATTATTCAAGACCCATAACTTTTCTTACATATCTAACTAACTTTAACACCAAAATTTCTAGAAAATTAACAAAATCAAAACAATCAAATACTACACCAAAACCTAAATTCCCTTACCTCAACTCCTTTGCTCTCATTAGCTTCTTAGATGATCTTTCTTGCTTCCAAGCTCATTCAAGATCTTTCTCATCCAAAAGACATAGACATATACAAAATATAAATCTAGTGTGTAAGCTAATCAAAATAGATAGAAGGAATCCAAAACTTAAACTCACCTTTCCTAACAAAATCTTCACTTAAATCACTTGAGTTAATCAACTTCATCATCAATCTTGAGTTTAGATCATAGGAGAAACACAAGGCATTGAAACAAGAAGGAAAAGAAGAAGAGGAAGAAGAAAGAAATAACAAGAGAACGAGAAAGGGAGAGGGCAGATTTTTTGCCTCCTCTCTCATTCTCTCTCCTCTTTTATGCTCCTCTTATCCCCTTGCCACTTGTCACATTTCGATTGGTCCAATTTAGATATTTATGTCAAATTTCCTCCAACTTTCATAACCTCATACATTTATACTTGTAACTCACTAATCCTTCACATTGGCCCACTCCATTAATTTTATTCTTTTAATCGAATTCTAATTTCATGCTCCATAATTTTTACCATTAACCGTACTTGCTGAAACTTTCACTTAAATTCTTAAATAGTCCATTTGACATACCTAACACTTCAATTTACATAACTTTGGTCACCACTCATCCTCAAAATGCACAAATCCATCTAGGATACTTTTTGTGTTGTTACATGTCATTGTATGTATGCTTGAATGGATTTGGATAGCATTGTGTTCATGATTTTGGGATATGCATGTTCATGGCTTTAATTTGATATATGAATATGTTAAGTAGTGATTTAGAGTCTTGAAATATAAATGGTATATTGTATGTTTAAGGAATGAGCTTAAGTGTGATTAAATGAAAGGTAAGTGATGTGTGCAGGTTTGTGTGTTGTGAAGTTGGTATTCATATTTCCGTTCTGTTGCGAGCGTGATAGAAGCCACTTTGGCATTCTATCGCGAAATTGACGAGGTCACAGGCGCGACAGTTGCGAGGTGTGCGTTTTGTCATGAGCGCGGCAGTGTGCAGCTTTATTTGTCTAGTTCTTTTAAGTATTTTTGGTGATGGTCATTGCTTTGGTATATGTTTGTATATGTTCAAGGTAAATTATATGCATGATATTATTATAGATTGTACACCTGATGATTTGTTCTAGTTGTACATGAGTTAGTAAGACATGAATGTGATTTGATCTTTTGAATGGTTGGTTTACGTGTGACTTAGTGTGTCTAGCCTAATCGATCAAGTTAATGGATAGATAAGCATGCTTATAAAGGGTTTTACGCAGCTGCTCTGTAGACCGTTATGGTCTTTTGTCTAGAGACTTTAGTTTCTTTTGTTACCTTCGGGTATTCATATATTTCGAGACTTATGTCTTCTGTGTGTTCAGATACTATGTACAACCAGTATCTTCAGTACCTGTGTCAACAGTTTATGAAAGTTCAGGCTCTTTTCTTTCATTTGGTTTTATGATTTGTTAAGCTATTGCTTTAGTGAAAAATTGATGGTTTGAGCATTCATGTTAATGCTTGTGATAAGACTGTGCTTTAGCATGTGTACATGATAGTGTTATGATCAAAGCACGTGTTATGTAAGGTGAGAATGTACATGAGTGATATGAGCATGAAAGGTAAAAGTAAATGTATTAGTTGTGCTAGTGATATTGTTGCTCATATTATGTTTATTACCTTTGATTGTGGCAAGTGGCTTTGATTATATAATCCCTATGTTTGTTTGCGACTTCATTGGAAGCCCTTTGCTTTAGCTCATCCCCACTAAGCGTTATCGCTTAGCATGGATGTTTGTTTCCGTATAGGTTTGCAGATTTGGTTCAGTTTTGGATTTGCACATCTACTGGCCACTAGGAGTTAAATTCTTCTTTTTGTACTAGCATAGGGATATGTTTGTATAGTCATGCTTTTGCTCTTTACATTTTGTAAGCATTTTAAAAGGCATATAATTCTGATATTTGTTCATGTAAAGATTTTGTATATGTTTACTTCATAAGTTCTGAATGCAAATATATATGTTGTTCCTGAATGCTTCCGCTTATGTTCTATTTTATAAGCTTCCGCTTTAGTTATTTGCATAAATGTTTGTTTTTACGTGTGACATTCCAATATTCTTGCCGAGGGGTGTTCGGGTGTTATAACCTACCTCTTGGTGCCCACATAGAAACTTTTGTAGCTCGATATTCAACAATAAAATAGGGGCAATTCCCTGTCTATTGCGAAGCAACCAATTTTTATGAGTTTAATGAACCTTCTTAGACTCTAAAAGTAGGCCTCCAGGGATGACGGGGTTTGGCGCCCGTCACACCTACCATTTGTGGTTTTTCTTGTAATAAAATCTGCAAATAAAAGGTTTAAATTGAATCCAAATCCTTAAAAACAAAAGGAATTGAATTTTTACTACCGTTGGACCTTTTTTTACTATCTTTTAACTTTTTAAACACTTACTGCTCTTCCAAACCCAATTGGTCATAGCCCAAGCCCAACTTATCCTCATCCATGTCAACAACCTCCCCCTTTATAGCATTTTTAAATTTCTCTTAAGACACATTGTAATGCCCAAATCTATATTTTTATAAATAGTACTTTCCAGGCCATGAATAGTGCCACTAGAGGTCAAAAATTATTTTCTTTGACCATTGGAAAGTACAATTCATGAGAAGTCTTAGTATATAATTTGAGGTGAAATTGAGTTTAAATAGGCCCTTAAAAGTCAAATATAAAAATAAGTCATGTTTCGGTATTAATAGTAACAGGTGTTGGCTAAACTTTGACCAAACTTGAAAATAATATTAAAGACCTCTAAAAAGTTTTTTGACTTATAAAAATTTTTTCACTTTATAAACTTGTTGTAAATATTATAAGAGAATTTTTGAAACTAAAAAATTAATTTTTAATTAAGATAGAAAAATAAATTATTAAAACGGTAAAATTCTCACCGGATCGAAAAAATTCACCAAAGCGATGTCATTTTGATCTGAATTTTTTCGTGCACCCTAAGAAATATTTTTCGATATTTATGGTCTTATTTTTATGAGAAATTGTACAAGAAAAATAAGGGAAGTTTTTTGCGCATGATTAGTTATGTATAAGGTCCAATTTTGGCCCAATTATATTGGACCATTGTGGCCCAATATAAGTAAGTATAAATAACTAAAAAAAATATAAAACTTTCAAGGACATATAACCATCTTCTCCCTCTCTTGGTCGGCCACCATCCACCATAATCATTTCACTATTTTTCTTCCATCTTCTCCACTAATTTCTATTAAATTAAGCCAGCAAATTTATTCCCAAGCATTATTTAAGCCTCCTAGCACCCTAAGAGTAAGTTTAAGTGAATAAATTAAGAGGAATTTTGAAGGATTGAATCTGGGTAATTTTACCATGTGGTGAGGAAGAAGAAGAAAGAAGAAAAGATAAAGAAAGGAAGAAAGATAGAGAATTAAGTAAGAAAGGAAGGAAATTAAGATTAGTGTATACAATTTCTCTTATTTTCCATAAAATTTGATGAATTTTTTAAGTGTATGTATGTTTATGTTAATGTAGTTAAATTGGTCTTAATTGTAATTAGGTGTATAAATATGAAATTAAGGCTAGAATAATGTATTAGGAAAAAGAGAATTGATGAAAATAAATTTAGATGAAAATTTGGCTATAGAACCGAATTATGTACTTAAGGGAATTAAGTGACTACATGGAATTTTAATGAATTAAAAATAAGAAAATGAATTTTAGAGTTAAGATAAGGTAATTAGGAACTTAAAACAAATTTTAGGAAATTTAATTTGATATGATGTCCTTTAGACATAAATTATGTAAGTAAAGTAATAATTTATGCATGCATGTATTACATGAACTAACAGTAAAAATAAGTAAAGAATAACTTACTATAATGATGGAAAAAAAGTGGAGAGTAGAAAAGTGTTTAGCTAAAGAAATTGACATAAGAGCCTATTATGTACCTAAAGAATATAAGTTGATTATATGGAATTTTAATGAATTAAAATTAAGAAAAATGATAATAGTATTAAAATAAAATAATTGAGAATTTAAAATCAATTTTAGAGAATTTAATTTAATATGTTACATGTTGGACATACATTATGTATATGTAGGTATAATTTATATATGTACATTTTGGATAAATTAATAGTATAATTAAGTGAGGGATAGTTTAAGAATATGGTGGAAATAAATAGTTGGAAGAAAATAATATGTAAGCGATGGTAATTTGGATGGCCGAATGACATAGTGTGTGGAAATTCAATGATGTGTATGTTTATTGAACAAATTTTTGATGATAAGTAAGAAGAAATGAGTAAAGAAGTAAGAAAGAAATTAACGAGTAATTTTAAAGGTATGGTCGAATTAATGCATGTGTAAGAAACCAAAGTTATGTGAAGAATATTACTAAATAAGTATGGTAAATAAATAAAATATGACATATATATGTATATTATGTAATTTGGAAGTAAGAAATGGAAATTATGCACATTGGCATGAAATAAGAATATGTTATGAATGGTACTATATAAACATGATGCAAGTATGAGTGTATGAACACATGGGATATGATGTGTGTAATGCCCCGAAAATCTCAGTGTTGGAAATGCAACTTTTGACACAAAAATAGTTAAATGTTAACTTTGATAAAATAATTAAGATGTAAATAAAATAAATAGATAAATAGATAAATAATAATAATAATAATAATAATAATAATAATAATAATAATAATAATAAAAAGAATAGTAGCAAAATCAGGAAGAAAGGAAACAAAACACAAAAATTTGAAAATAAAACACAAGAGAAAACACAGAAAGAAAGAGAGGAGAACGGCCAAACCGTGACCGAAGAAAAGGGAAGGGAAGGAGAGCGCTGGTGACCCATGCACTAGCACCAACGCCATCCCAGTGTAGCCGTCGCTGCAACGGGCAGCCGCCCTATTTCGTGGAACTGCCATTTTTCCTCTCTCCTCCAAAGCTGAAATCTTCATCTCTATATCCTTGTTAGGTCCGGCGTCGGATGGAGGCACGAACTGTAACGCCCCGTTCCCACCCTAGTAGTTTGAGCCTTGTGTGTGTGTGATTTTGTATGTATAATTTTGGCATGTGTTATTTTGAGTATGTGTTGTGGTTTAAGTTATAGTATTATGTGTTTTGGGGTTTTGTTGGGTGTCAGCATGTGTATGGGATTAGAACGTGCTTTAATAAGGTTGGTTTTTGGTATATGAGAGAGGATGGTAGTTGGGTGCATCTTGGGGTAGTCTTCTAATGGGAGGCTGCCATGTGGCAAGTGGGGAGGATATAAATTATTGGAGAGAGGAGAGAGAAGATAATTGTTTCTTCTTTCTTTTTCCCGTTTCTTCCCTTTCCTCACCCCGTTCTTCATCTCCTTCTTCCTTTCTTCTTTGCTTTCTTTTTATCCTTCCCTTTTGCTGGAATTTTGGTGAGTCTTGGGTAGTCCTAAGTTGATTTGGGTAAGTGGTAGCTAATTCTTCTTCTTCATCCTCTCTTTCCCTTTTAATTTTGGTATTGTGGTGTTATGGGGTTAAAGTTTGATTTCTATTTTGATGGGTCTTTTGCTCAGAGATCCCTCCTAGAGAGCCTAGGGGCAAGAAAATAGCAAGTGGAAGTGGAGCCCTGTGATTAGAGCTCAAGAGTTTGAGGTTTGGGAACGTTTGTTACTTTTGTGTGATTTTTGTGCTTTTGTGGAAATTGTTGGAATTGATAAGATATATTGTGCGTATTCGTATCTAAATGACATGGGAGTTGATTATTTTGAGTTGAGATGCATAATTTGTGAAGAATTGAACCTAAGCATGATTTTGCATAATTTTCTAAGAGAAATTGCTGGTTTATCTAATTCTGGAATTTGATCTTGTTAATAGTGTTTTTTGATGGTAATAATTGGATTATAAGTTGGATTTTAGGTTGATTAAGGTGTTATGAATGATTAATTTATGTGTGGTTGAGTTTTGAAGTCAATTGGAGGTTTGGGTGATTTTTAGGAGTGTGATTTTCTGCAGATTTTCACGTAAAAGCTGGAAATCACAACTCTATCATGAGCACGACACTATCGCGAGGTCGCAATAGAGCTCGGTTAAATCAGCCCTTGCACGTGGCCGAGCGAATTTGGGACTGCTAAGTGGCTGCAGCGAGTGCGACAGAGTGCTCAGCTGTCGAGCCGATTTGGGCAGTCCCCTATCGCGAACACGACAATGAGATGTGCTTCTATCTCCAAGCAAGCGCGAGGACTGCTGCGATCGGGACATGGGGCCAATTTTTCCTCTATCGCGAGCGCGACACCCCTGGCTTCAATTTGGGTTTTCTTTTGTGATTTTCGATGTTTAATTTCCGAACTTGTGATGCTTTTAGAGTTAGGCATGGATAATTTTATGAATTATACGAATGTGAGTTAATGAATTATGCATGACCTGCGAGAGTCAATAAGTGGATAAATAGGCATGCCTATAGAGTTCAGTTAGCTGCAGCCATGCGTATGCGTTCTAGACCCTGATCAGGTCCCTATTCAGATCCTCGCGATCCCTTTTAAACTTGAATCTTGGTTAATATTCCATGCGAAAATGTTTGAAATAGAGAAAGAATAATTTTGATACCCTTGGGTATCCATGCATTTTGAATGAATATGCGTTACTCGCTATTCACTCTTTTGAATGAGCAGGTTTACTGTATTCATGTGTTATAATTCAGTTAAGCATAAATGATTGTATGATTAATGATGTTGACATCTTGAGTTTGATGAATTGTTTATTAAGAATTGATTTCCTGTACATGGCATGTGTATGTGATTTATTTCTGATGTCCACTGTGAGTGGTCGTTTTCATTGTGTTTTCCCCACTAAGCGTATTCGCTTAGCACGGGTGTTTCATCTGTGCTGGTGTGGAAGTTATTGGAGAATTTGGGCTGAGTGATCCGCTTCGGCAAGGCGAACACAATTAGGAGAGAGATTTTAGTACAGGATTGTACCCTTTTGTATTTGTATTAGTTTACACATTTTGTAATGATGACTCTTGATGTAACTCTACTTTTGTAGTTTGGTTTTGATATCAGATATGTATATGATCTTTTGTGCTTAGGAACTTTTGTATTTTGATATGTAAAGACTATCTTGTAAATTAATAAATACCATACTTATATTTTCAGCCTCTGTCTCTTGCTATTTTAAGAAATTTTATTTTACATTATTTGAATGAATGATTCGTAACTTCGTTTGCTTTATATGAGGTTTTGTGTTGCGTGACAACCCTCATCTATCGGGGTCCTTTATCCTCTTCAAGGGATGAGGCTCCCTACGTGTAGGTAAGGGGTGTTACATTTTGTGGTATCAGAGCCCTAGGTTTAGACATTTCTGGGCAAGTGTAGGATAGAGTGTACGTTTAGTGTTGTGTTGGCCTAATGCGAATTATTGTGTATGTTTTGTAGTTAAATGGAGTCTGCTCGTGGATCACTTGAGGGGTCAACCGAGAGTGCGAATCCCCGAGAGCAAGATCCATCTGTTTTCGGTCCGGCTCAGCCACTTAGGGTGCAACCTGAGGCCCCTGCGGTCCCCTTTGAAGCCATGCTCAAGATATCTCAGGATACGGCCCAGGTTTTGGAAAGAGTTACTGCCCCTAGAGCTTCGATTAAGAATATGAGGAAGTTTGGAGCGGAAGGTTTCTTTGGAACCAGCTTACATGAATCTGATAAATCTGAGAGGTGGATTGAGAAGGTTAGCCGGGTGTTTAGGGAAATTCGGTGTTCTCCGGAGAGAGAGGTGGAGTGTGTAGTGTCTTTGTTGTAGGGCTCAGCTTATGATTGGTGGGCATTAGTGCTTAGGCATCCTCAGCTTCTCGAGCCTGTGACATGGGAGTTCTATGAAAGAGAATTCTGGAGTAAGTATGTAACTAAGGCATTTAAGGAGGCCAGATGGGCGCAATTTTTGAGTCTCCGACAAAGAGAGTTATCTATGGATGAATATGAGAAGGAGTTTATTCGACTCAGTAAGTATGCATCGCCAAGAGTTCTTACTGAGGAATTTCTATGTCAACAGTTTGGGTGGGTCTGAATGAGTCTCTAAAGGTGATGTTGGTTTCTTTGATGTCTTCACTGGATATCAGTTATTATCAAATAGTGCAGGCAGCTTTGAGAGTGGAACGCTCTGAGAATATTTTAAGAGAGAAGGCTCAGAGGAAAAAGTCCTCTAGAGGAGTTTCTTCTTCAGGAAAGAGGTCGCGTGAGTCTCAAGGAAATCCTTCTGGTGAGTCGCATTCTAGTCCGGCTAATAGAGGGAGGAGGCAGGAATCCTTTAGAGGGTCTGGCACGGGTAGAGGAGCTTCAGGTGGTAGAGGTGAAGAAGTGCCTCAGTGCTCCCATTGTAGTAAGCGCCATTGGGGCGAATGTTGATGGTTGACGGGAGGATGTTTCAGATGTGGTAGCACCGACCACTTTCTAGCCAATTGCCTGAACTTGTATGAGAATACTCAGGGTCAATAAGAGGCTAGTCGAGCAGGGTCGAATGTTCCTCAGGGTCGTCATGCTAGAGGTAGAGGACGGGGTCGTGGTGGATGGGCTCGGGAAAGGCCAGGATGCTCTGAAAGTAATAGCCGGTAAGTTTTTACTTTTCAGCATTAAAATGTATGCTTTGATAGACCCGGGTTCTACTCATTCTTATCTATGTTCTGATAAGTTGTGTAATGAGTTGGCTAATGAGGATAAATTGGATTATGAGATATGCTTGACTAGTCCGTTAGGGCAGTGTGTTAAAGTGAATCGGGTGTATCGGGATTGTCCTTTGATGGTGCAAGGTAAGAAGTTTCTAGTTGATCTGATTAGTCTACCATTTCATGAGTTTGACCTAATTATGGGTATGGATTGGTTGTCTAAGCATCGAGCTATAGTTGATTGTCAGAGAAAAATGGTTGTGCTCAAAGACAGGGATCAGATACCTGTGGTTGTAAAAGGTTTGGGAAGTAACTCACTGCACAATGTAATTTCAGCTATGAAGGCAAAACGGTTTATGAGGAAGGGATGTGAAGCGTATTTAGCTTTGATTTTGGATTCCTGATGAGGTCAAGTAAAGATACAAGATATTCCATTAGTAAGGGAATTTGTGGATGTGTTTCCAGAGGAATTACCGGGTTTGCCACCAGAGAGAGAAGTAGAGTTGCCTATAGATATTGTGCCAGGATCAGCTCCGATTTCTAAGGCTCCATATCGTATGGCTCCGGTGGAATTGAAAGAGTTGAAAAATCAGTTGCAAGAGCTTTTGGATAAGGGTTTTATTCGACCGAGTATGTCGCCTTGGGGTGCTCTGGTTCTGTTTGTCAAGAAAAAGGACGGTACCTTGAGAATGTGTAATGACTACCGACAGATTAACAAGGTCATGGTAAAGAATAAGTATCCGTTGCCACGGATCGAAGATCTTTTCAATCAGTTAAGAGGAGTTGGAGTGTTTTCTAAGATACAGTTGAGATCTGGTTACTATCAGTTGAGAGTTAAGGATGCAGATGTTGCGAAGACAGCTTTTCGGACGCGTTACGGTCACTACGAATTTCTAGTGATGCCATTTTGATTGACTAACGCGCCCGCAGCTTTCATAGATTTAATGAATAGGGTGTTCAGACAGTATTTGGATCATTTTGTTGTAGTGTTCATTGACAACATCCTGGTTTATTGTAAGAATGAAAGAGAACATGAGGAACATCTGAGATTGGTATTGCAAGTGTTGAGGGACTGTGACGCGCGTCGGATGCCGCGCGCCGCCCTTTCGGACCGCCCGCACGTGGGCGATCGGGGCATTTGCGGGTCCGTTGACAGCTTGCGATAAATCGCAAGTGCGTCTATGTTGGGCAACAAGGAGGTTTCATGGAGTCGCCACCCAATAGAACATTGGGAAAGTTACTCTTGCCTCGGAAAGCCTAAGACTACGCTTGGTATCCATTTTGGGCCAGCCAGAGGGGTCATGGAAGGTGAACTTCTCACCCTAAAGAGCCTAGGATTAGCGCTAAAGCCTCGTGACCCAAGAAGTATTTTGGAGGATAGCCTCTAACCTCTCGAGCCCAAAGACCAGAGCTGGGTCCGGGATTTCTCATCTATTTCTACCTCAATTATTTTATGATCAAATTTTAATATCATTAATTCGCTCTCTCTCCACACTATGCAATTGATTAAAAGGCGCACTTATTCACATCTTGAAAGCGATAAATGATCAAATAGATGATGAAAGCAATGAATTACAATAATACAAGGAGCGGAATACAACTCCCTTTCGTAAATATGCGGATCATACATAAATCGGGGCATTGCTTATTTTGAGGACCTTGGCCCTCACCTGCATCATTATTAAAATTGGGGATTTTTATTTGTGATGATCTTTATTGGATAAAAATAGGGCATTGGACCCTTGCTTTTGTATTTTATACAAATCTCATTTTTATTTAAGTACAAATCGTTGGATCATCTTTATATATTAACGAAATATGGAAAGAGTACATCCATATACATGAAATAATCAATAAATAACAAAATGAAGGAAATAATCGAGAGGGTTAGGAAACTAAACCGAACGGAATCCTCCGAATATGGTAGATAGCCACTCAAGCTTGTGGTAGTCCAAGAGAAATCATATACACTCATAGAAAGTTAAGAGATGTTAATATACATAAAATTAACATATAAGAAGTCAAAAGGACTTGAAAGAGATGGAAAAACGATTTAAAAAGATGGAGACAGAACCCACCGACGGCCTTCCTTAGCTGACCGATGGGCGTCGGTTAAGGTAACCGAAATGTCCGTTTGTCACTCAAGGAGGGGCGTCTATAGGTGGGTGACCGATGGGCGTCGGTGATAAAGATGACCCGTCGGTCACCACTGTCTCCGAAAAAACAGAATGGAGAAAAAAATTTTCAAAGTCAAAAAAGTGGGTTTTATCCCAAAAGGAGGTAAGAGAGTCAAAATAAAAGAAAATAATGACAGATATTCAAAAATTCCACAAAATCAGAAATAAATATGAGATAATATGGAGAAGGAATCTGGAATATTTACCCTCAGATAATCGCTTTGGGTGAGATTCTTGTGTTGATTAGAGCCCCGCGCGTTCTACGAGAAGCGAAAGATGAAGGATCAAAGAAAGAAAATGAGCTATTTCTTCTTCAACCCCTCAAAAGATCGATTTTGGAGTCAAAATCTAAAGAAAACTAATTAGTTTTTAGTTCCTTTTGATTGAATTGATCCTTGATTAAATAGATTTCCTTAGTAAATGTGTTTTGTTGGAAGAGAGAGAAAATTGGTTGAAATTGGGCAGAGTTTCCTC
This sequence comes from Excoecaria cochinchinensis, assembly GCA_947683425.1. Classification (NCBI taxonomy): domain Eukaryota; kingdom Viridiplantae; phylum Streptophyta; class Magnoliopsida; order Malpighiales; family Euphorbiaceae; genus Excoecaria; species Excoecaria cochinchinensis. The sequence goes on from CANTUQ010000005.1 coordinate 6,604,832, forward strand.
CTTTGAAAATTTTTTCAACCACTTTCAAGTGAAAATCCGGAGCTTTTATAGCCAGACACGATCGACGGGCGTCGGAAGAATCCTTCTGACACAAGGATTCGTCCGACGGCCCTGCCACATCCACCGACGGGCGTCGGAGCGGTTGCGTGCTCCGGGAAACCAGGCGGCGTTCTGACAGGGGCGGTGACTTTCCGACGGGCGTCGGAAAATACCACAAGCCGTCGGTGACTCGAAGCGACGGGCTGACTTCACAGACAGGCTGGCCGTCTGTGGAGGACAAAAAGCTTTTTGACTCGAAAAAAGCTCTGTTTTCTCCCCCTCTGCCCTGGAATGGTAAAAAACCTCATTTCTCGTGGACCATGGGACTAAAACCTCCGAATTCAAACCGTTTATGCAGGATCAAATACTGATTTCATCATAGGGTAACCTCTAATCCGGACCGCTCCAGGACACGGTGCTTACAGTTGCCCCCAGTTTTGGGGAAACTAGTGCACAAGCGCTTAGATAAGCCAAAACTCAGAGAAAGGTCAGAAAGTAAGCGTACCTGCGACGGCTTTTCACCCTCCGTGCCTTCTGTCGGGTGGACCTTGTCTCGATCCGCTCGGCGATGCGAAGATACTTCCATCGGTCTTATCTCGACCTATAGGTACCTGGCGGGATGCAGCATGCTTTGGCTACAACCCCAATTTGAAGTGCGATATGCTCTGACCGTAGCTTCGATCTGGTGAGATGCAGCATGCTCTTGCTACAATCTCGATTTGAAGTGCGATATGCTCTGACCGCAGCTTCGATCTGGTGAGATGCAGCATGCTTTTGCTACAATCTCGATCTGGTGAGATGCAGCATGCTTTGGCTACAACCTCGATCTGGTGAAGTGTGGTATGCTCTTACCGCAGCTTCGATTTGGTGAAATGCAGCATGCTCTTGCTACAACCTCGATCTGGTGAGATGCAGCATGCTTTGGCTACAACCTCGATCTGGTGAAGTGTGGTATGCTCTGACCGCAGCTTCGGTCTGGTGAGATACAGCATGCTCTGGCTACAGTCTCGATCTAGTGAGATGAGGAAACCCCACCGGGTTCCTTGTTCCAAAAGAGATCTTTTTAATCGATGTCTATGTTCAGATCGGTATTTCTCTGTACCCGTGTGATAAAAGATTTTGTTAGTTCATGTTTGAGCGGTTATCTTTTAACCTGTCTATTGATGGCATGATCTTGCTTTATTTGCTATGTTTCATTTTTCATTTTTCATTCTTTTTTCAATTTTTTTTATTGAGCTGTTATTGATCATTTTTGTTTTTGTTATATTGTCATTTTTATTGACACATAAGTAAATATGAGAACATACACTTTCTATGATGTGATTAAACAATTAACAATCGAATGATCATGCAATAATGAAGCAAAAGTTTTCACTAGAAACGTCATTTTTGTACAGTTCATATACAAAATATAAATGTACAAAAGATACAAAAATAACTCCCTGAAGATCAGAGAGGTGTGTAGTCGGAGGGCTCATCGGGATCCTCATCATCCGATATATGCACGGTCCCTGGTGGAGGTGGAGGTAGAGCTAGCTGAGCCGTGGAGGGTCCTGCCTCGTGATCATGGGCCCGCCTGAACCGGATCTGAGCATAGCCATCCAAGAAGGGCTGGGTACAGGTACTCATAAACCCTATGGTCTCAGAAACCTTGTCTCCTAACTTCTTGAAGGCTTGGCTCAACTGAATGGTCTGCTCGCTGGCGGCCTTTCTCCTCTGCTCTAGGCTCTGCTCCGTCTACTCTCTAAATTCCCTCATGGGCTGAGAAAGAGGTGGGAGAATCCCCTCTATCGCCTGGACGCGGGATCTCAGAGAGTCGAGTGACTCATCAATCATCTATAGGGTCATATCGACCCTCTGAGACGCCTGGTCCTGTGACGTCCTCACATCATGAGCGAGCTGCTGCCTCAACTCCCTCTGGTCCTGAGCAATCTGCTCGATCAGCCTCAACTGCTCACCCCTGAAGGCCCCTAAGGTCCGAGCCTGCTCATCCCTGAAAACATCCAAGGCCCGAGCCTGCTCCCGAGTCATATGCTCAATGTAGCCGGCCTGCTCTCGGGCTAAGCGCTCCACCGACTGGGACTGCTCCTGAATGGCAGCCTGCTAGCGATCCAACCTCTCATGAATGGCCCTGTCTCTCTCATCCTGCCGCCGCTTTAAGGCTATAAACATGGACGTGAGGAGCTGAGAGAAGTCAGGCGGTGCAGCCTGCTGCGGTGCCGGCTCTGGTGGTGGTGCCGAGGAGGTGGATGCCCCTGGGTCACCTCGGGAGTACGGATGGTATCTCTTGGAGGGCCCATGGACAGACCTCTGTACCCTGGCTCTCGGTGATGGGACTGGAGTCGGTGCTCTGGACGCCGGTGAAGCGACGAAGAGGTCGTCCATCGTGATCTCGAAGTCGAAGTCCGAGGGGGTCCTAGGCTGCTCCTGCTGCTGTGGTGGTGGCACAGTCTGTGGCTGAGGAGGCTGATGCTCTGGCTGAGGCTTGGGCTGAGGCTCGGGCTGTGGCTGAGGCTCAGGCTATGGAGGCTGCTCCTCCGGGTGCTCCGGGTGGTCTGGATCTGCACCCAAGGGTGGAAGCGAGAACAGCAGCCGGGTCTCATGAATGGTCAACACCCTGTAGGCCTCTGCCTGGCCTGAAATCTGGGAGATCATCCCCATCTGTACTGTCGCCGTGGCGTCTACATGGATCCCCTCTGGCAAGGGTCCTCTCAACCTCTCAAGGTTAACCCCCAACCTCAAAAGTAACCGGGTGATAACCCCTCCTACTATCACCACCGGCGTCAACCCTCTGCCGACTCTGGTCAAGTTGGCCAAGATCTCGTGGCTAATGTTGAGATGCTAGCCTGCCACCATAGCCCAGAGACTCCAGATCTCGGCCGTGTTAAGCGACCCTGGATTACCAGCTCCATCGAGGTACGAACTGGAAAGCACTCTGTGCAAATACCGGAGTGCCTGAGACACCAGTACGGTGCTCTTCGCTGTATCGTGATCGTACAGCACTCCCGGTATGGCAATGGCCGCCCAATGGGTGTGTCTCACCGCGGGATCTCGACCCCCTCCTTTGTAGGGAGCCCCATGGCTTGTGCAAATCTCTGCCTGGTGATACTGAAGTGGTCGCCGTCGAACCAAAACTAGATCACCCCTGGCTGGGTATCTGAGCTATGAAAGCCGGCAGAGCGGAGAGTGGCCAGGACCTGGCGGGTAGCCTCTGGAAACATCTGGAAGGAGGGCTCAAAGAACTCTGTCCACCCAGCACCCTTGACAAGTAGATCAAACTCTGGGGCCAACCCTAGGGCCTCTAGAAATGGGCGGGACACAAAACGACTGGCCCAAAACTCTACCTGAGCCAACGCTCTATACCTCTGAGCTGACTCATCATCCATCCAATCCGGAGCTACAAGCTCGGGCTGGGCCTGCGGTGCTCTACGTCTAGGAGGCATCCTGCAAAAGGGAAGAGATTAAATATCGGAAATTTGGCAAAACAAATATTTTTAAACTTATTTCCAAGGTGAAGGCCGATTTTGGCCTCACCGGGACAATAGCGGCCCAAACAAGATAGAGAATTGATAAAAAAACGAAAAGAGCAAACATCCTGTCTAAGGAAGTAGCCTAATGTGCCTCGCACGCATCATGGCAAAAGCAACATGCAATCAGCATGGAAATAATTAAAGTGAATAAGAATGGGCTTTCTAGGTCCCAGGGCGTGCATTATACACAAAAATACTCAACTTTTGAATAAATAATAAAAATTTGGGCAGCACCCCGGCAGGAGTATGCCCCACCTCCTGCATGAAAAGGCAAAAACATAGGCCTCAGGCCTCAACAATAATATACGCATGTAAATGGGACGCACCCCGGCAAGAGTGTGCCCCCAACAACACAAAATAATGGCCTCAGGCCGCAAAAGCAACATATGCACAGAATGGTGCGCTAAAAAAAAGTGTAGTTCTAAAGCGCCAAAATTATAGAAAAATTCTATTTCTATGTGATCATGCAAAAGTTCGATTTTAAAAGAAAAATGGGCAGCATTCCTCCTAACTTCTTAAGGCATCTAAAACATTCTACTCACTCCTAAAGTTTAAAAGGAGAAGAAATGAAGAAATAAATTGAATAAAATCCAAAAGAAGTGGTTATTTACTTACTTGGAATCACGAGGAGTGTAGAAACTGAAGAAAATATAAATATCCGAGCGCCCGGTGAGTATAGAACGCGAAAATATGAAGAAATCGCGAAGAAAAATGAAGAATGCTTGAAAAAACACTAAAAAAAGGCTAAAAAAAACGGTTTGGGAGAGGAAGAAGAAAGGGACAACAGCGTTTGCACACTAGCTTTTCTTAGCGGGAGGTGCGTCCTTTCGGATTTTCACACAACCCTGTGCCTTATTTTTGCCTGAAGTAAACCCTACTTACTCCAGCGGCTTTTTCTCTTTTTCTTTTTCTTCTCTTCTTTCTCTTTCTTTCTTCTTTTTTTTTCTTTTCTTTTTTTTTTCAGATCTGGCTGCAAGAGAAACTGAAGATGCTGTCTGATCCACCCCCTCGAGTTACCCCACAGTACTCGCCGAGCCATTTTCTGCCGCGTCGACGACTTCATGGGTGTGCCACTACTAGTGAAGGCATTGCCCGATTTGGCGAGCTATCAGATGATGACATCAGCTTCAAGTCCGCCTGGCTCCCACTGTCTCATGTGGTCATTGACGGGCCATCGGGGTGTGTTCCCCTCTGCGGCCTCCGTCAGGCCACCTTCTGCATCACCTCTCGATGTACACGCCAGCTCGGGATGACCCAGGATGTAGTGAGGGTTCCCTTGTCCTTCCGAGGAGGAGCCCTCTCGGCTGCATTTGCCTCTCGGTATCATGAGCTGTGGGGCAAACTACCAGTGAAGACTGTTATCTCGAGGTTCGGCAATCATTCTGTGTCTTCAACTAGTGAGTACAAGAAGTGGATCCTTAGTCTAGCATCTGATAACAGGACTCGAGGGCTCAAGCATCTAGTTGGCGAGAGCAGCAGCAGGACTTAGCTTAGCCTATATATGTATTTCTTTTGGTACTACACTTATTTTTAATGCAGAACTAGAAAATGACAAAAATGAGAAGAATAATATTCATTTTATTTCCCAAATTCGTGTACATTTTCATACAGTTTCAACATACATGATCAGTTTTGACATTTATTCAGCCGCTTACGTGCCGTCAATACAAGGAATCAAATTTTAATAGCATCAGCTCTTGTTACCGATCGGCCCTCTCGGGTTTTCACGATCGGACATTTTCTCTCATGCCTCTAGTTTTTGCATAGGATGCCTTTTTTCGGTTTTCACCCTGTCGAGGCGCCATATTTTAGCATAGCCGCCTTTTTTCGGTTTTCGACCTGCAGGGCATTTTATTCTCTTCTTTTTATTTTGGTCTTTAGCCGTGGAACCTTTTGAGTCTGTCGACATTGATCGGTTCTTTGAATTCGTTCCCATCACTATCCGACAAGATTGCAGCTCCTTTGGACAGCAGCTTCTTAAGGACATACGGCCCTTCCCAGGTAGGTCTGAATTTCCCTCTGATGTCTGGTATACCTGGCCTCATCTGCTTGAACACCAAGTCCCCTTCTTTCAGCGGATGCTTTCTCACCTTCTTTCCGAAAGTTCTTGCCAATCTCTTCTGGTAAATCTGATTATGATAATAGGCTTTCAGCCTACTCTCATCTAATAAGTTCAAGTGTTGTAGCCTCTGCTGCGCCCATTCGGCCTCTGGGATTTGGGCTTCCATGACCACTCGCAGTGATTTGAGCTCTATCTCAACTAGCAATACTGCTTCTGTTCCGTATACCAGGGAAAATGGAGTAGCGCCTGTAGACGTCCTTATCGTCGTTCTACATCCCCACAGGGCGAAGGGTAACTTTTCAGCCCAGTCTTTGTAGGTTTGGACCATTTTGGACAGGATCTTCTTCATATTCTTATTTGCGGCCTCTACTGCCCCATTCGCTTACGGTCGGTAGGGAGAGGATTTATGATGCTCGACACCATACTTCTCAAGGAGCTCCCTGGTTTCTCCCATGAACTGCACCCCATTATCAGATACTATGTGATGAGGAAGACCATATCTGCAGATCATATTCCTCTCTATGAACTTGGCCATATCCCTCGCGTCAATCTTCTTGAAGGATTCCACCTCTACCCATTTGGTAAAATAGTCAATTGCGACTATGATGTATCGGTGCCCATTGGACGCCGTAGGGTGAATCTCTCCGATGATATCTATCCCCCAAGCAGCGAAAGGCCAAGGTGATGTCAGGTTATGTAACTCTGATACTGGCAGGTCTCTCAAGTCTGCGTACTGTTGGCACAACTGGCATTGTTTGACATATTTCGAGCAGTCATTGTCTATTTTAAGCCAACAAAAGCCTTGTGTCATAATCTTCTTGGCCAAGGTCAAACCATTCATGTGAGCCCCACAGACACCTGCATGGGTTTCCTCCATCACCTTGCGAGCTTCCTTTTCTTTCAAGCACTTGAGCTGAATCCCGTCTGACTGCCTTTTGTACAACACCCCTTCTAAGGATATGAACTGAGTAGATAGCTTACGGATCATCCTTTGGTCTTTTTCAGTGGCTTCTTCTGGAAATTTGTTGTTTTCCAAGTAGTTCATGATGTCGAAGTACCGTGGTTTCCCATCTGACATTTCCACTTCCATTACAGGCTTGATCTCAAAGCTGGGCTTCTCAGAACTTGAAATCAGTACTGGTTTCATAGCTACTCCCTCAGGATTATCCCACATCGACACCAAGGTTGCCAACGCATCAGCTAGACGATTCTCATCTCTGGGCACGAAGTGGAAAGTGCAAGTCTCAAACTACCCACATATCCCTCTCAAATACTCAATATAGGGCATCGGCCGTTCTTCTTTTACGACCCACTCACCTCGGATCTGGTTGATCACCACGGATGAGTCACCAAAGACTTCTATGTTCCTTGCCCCCAATGCAGCTAAAGCTTCTACTCTGAAGGTGCATGCTTCGTATTCGGCTTCATTGTTGGTTGCTTTGTATCTCAGCATCTTAGCAAGGGGAAGTTTCTCATTATCTGGGGTTGTCAAGATGATTCCAACTCCGGCTCCCCTGTTATTTACTGCCCCGTCGAAGTGCAACTGCCATCCCTGAACAGAAATCGCGACTATGCTTTCATCAGGAAAGGTAAACTCGGGAGTGTCTCCTTGAATAGGATGTTCAGCAAGAAATTCGGCTACGGCTCGCCCCTTAATAGTCTTACGAGTGATGTATTGTACATCAAACTCCTGTAGCAAGAGCAGCCACCTCCCCATCTTTCCAAGCAAAGACGGTGCTTCCTGCAAATATCTTAACGGATTCTGCTTGGCCACTGCTTGAACCTTGTACGAGTGGAAGTAATGCCTCAGTTTCTTTGACGCCCAAATTACTGCGAGGCATATCTTTTCTACTTCAGCATATTTTATCTCATATGCCAAGAACTTCTTGCTTAGGTAATAAATTGCAAACTCCACCCCAAATTCATCTTCTTGAGCCATCATAGCGCCCACAGAACTGCCTTCTACTGCTAAATACAGGATAAGCGGCTTAATCGGCTGCGGCGGCCTTAGCACTGGTGGATTCAACAGGTATTCCCTGATGCTGTCAAAAGCTTTCTGGCAATCTTCGTTCCAGACCACAGGCTGATTTTTTCTAAGCAGCTTAAAAACGGGCTCGCATATTGAAGTGAGCTTGGCAATGAATCGGCTGACATACTGCAGCTTACCCAGGAAACTCCTAACATCCTTCTCTTTTTGCGGCACGGGCATCTCTCTGATGGCTTTCACCTTGTCCAGGTCAATTCCTATTCCCCTCTGGCTGACGACATGTCCCAATAGCTTTCCTGAAGTCACTCCGAAAATGCACTTCTTGGGGTTAAGTCGCAGATTATACTTGTCGATCCTGGTGAAGAACTTCTCTAGAGCTTCAAAGTGTCCCTCTCGGGTGGCCGACTTGACCATCATGTCATCAACATATACCTCTACTTCTTTATGAATCAGGTCGCTCAGAATCTTGGTCGCCATCATCTGGTATGTTACCCCCGCATTCTTTAGACCAAAAGGCATGACTCGGTAGGCATAGGTTCCCCATTTTGTGATAAAGGCGGTTTTAACCCGATTAGCTATCTTGTTCAGGATTTGGTTGTACCCCACATATCCATCTCCAAAGCTATACGTCGCGCAATTGGCGGCGCTGTCTATTAACACATCGATATGGGGCAATGGAAAATCATCTTTAGGGCAGGCCTTGTTCATATCTCGGTAATCCACACATACTCTGACCTTCCCATTCTTCTTTGCTACAGGGACCACATTTGCCAGCCATGTGGGATACTGCACTTCCACGAGGAACTTGGCTTCAATCTGCTGTCGAATTTCCTCCTTGACCTTGTCAGCCGATTCTGGCCTCAGCCTTCTCAACTTCTGCTTCACAGGCTTGTAATCCGGATAAGTTAGGATAGCATGTTCTGCTACATCCCGGTCAATTCCCGGCATGTCCTCACAGGTCCAGGCAAAGACTTTTTCATGTTTTCTTATTATTCTCTCAAAATTTTTTCTCTCCTCAGGAGTTATGCTTGATGCTATTAAAATTTCCTTCAGATTTTCTGAGGTTCCAAGATTAAAAGGCGTTGTATCAGTGGAATCGATGTCAAAAATTGATGGAGTATGATCATGTTCATGCATGTTGAAATTATTAGAAACATCGCACAAATAAGAGAAATTGTTTGTCTTATTAATAATATTATAGTTATCATTTACATCATAAAAGAGTTCGAGAATAAAAAGACAGTCCAAACTAGAATCTTCTTCCGCCACTCTAGAGGTCGATGCCGTTGCAGCTTGTTCACTGGCTTCCTGATTCAGCAGAGGCCCCTCAGGCTCGTCGGAGGAAAATTTCAAATTCTCCATTTTTAGCTCTAATTCTGCTATCTTCCCTTTCCCTTTCAACCTGGCAGCTATCATCTTCTCAGTAACGACCTCCTCAAGCTCGCATCTATCCCAAGTGATACCCTGAGTCATAACTTCCTCATCCCAGAAGTCTTCGACAGTCTTGACAAACCCGACATGCCAGTCATACACATCGTTAAAGATCTTGAAGCCAGGGACAATCCTCCCCTCTACCCAATATGGCTCGTCCTCGCCAGTGCAAGCACAAACTGAGGATGCTGGTACGAAGCTCTCTGTTATGTGGGGGATCTTATCTGTTACCTTTTTCTTGCCGAAGCCACCTCTATACCCCAGACCTTTCCGATTCTTTTGCCCTCGAGTGGTGACCGCTGTTTGCAAACCCTGAGAGTTTTAGCCCAAGCCAGCCCCGGGGAGATAATGCATCTTCTTCATCATATTAACCACAGCTGGGCTATCCACTGACCCGTACTCTTCCCTTATCATGGACACGTGGAAGCCGCTAAATGGCTGATTGGCTATTTCCAGCGCTGAGACCTGGTTCTCCCTGGCCGCTTTGATAGTCACCACCTCCCCTTCGTGTGGGAACTTTATCATCTGATGCAGTGTGGATGGCACTCCCACTAATTTATGAAACCAGGGTCTCCCAAGCAAAGCTGAGAAGTTAGCGGGTATGGGCAGAACTACAAATTCAACCTCCACTTCAATAGGTCCTGTCTTGACCAAAGTCTTAAAGGTTCCTGAGGCTTGCCTCCTCGAGTTATCATAGGCTGTGATAGTCAGATCCGATCCGCTGAGCATATCCTCGTTTAAACCAAAAGCCTGCAGAGCTATCAGGGGGCACACATTAATGGAAGACCCATCATCTGCCATAACGTAAGCAGTGTGCTTGTCGTTAATCTGCGCTTTGATGTACAAGGGTCGGTTGTGGTTGCGGACTTCAACAGGTAGGTCGGCGTCAGAAAAGACCAATCTCTCCTCGGATCCTCCCTTAATTAAACCCAAAAGTTCTGACGGGGAAATAGTGGTGGCGACCGTGGCCTCAACCAAAGCTTCTACTACCTTCTGCCTATGAGAGGGGGATTGCCTCAACAGATCCCAGATGGATATTTGAGCTGCAGTTTTCTTCAACTGTCTGACAATCTGATTCTCCTCTGGCTCCTTCTCTGCTGATGGCTGCACTGGCTCAGGTAGCCTTGTAATCTCGGGGATCACTCTTCCACTCCTCGTTACAGCCCCTATCTCTCCTTCGTCTCCATCGGAGCCCCACAAATCAAGGTTCATTCCTTCCTCATCCTCGGCTTCTCCACCGCTTTCACTGCTAGACCAACAATCAAGAGTCGCCACAACTGCCTTCTCCTCTCTATCCTCGGGATAACCAGCAGCAGAATTCTCTCTCCCATATAGATTTTGCAGCACGTACCACTCTGGCAGGCTATATCTGATCATAAACACGGGTGGTGGTACGACATTATAACCGGGCTTCTTCTCAGTTTCCCTCTTTTCAGGGTCAGAAATCTACTTGCTATCAATCAAGTCTTGGATAGAGTGTCAGAGCGCTTTGCATTTATCTGTGATATGGCCTGAGTGCTGGTGAAATGCACAGAATTCATTATCTTTGTGTCCAGGTTTTCCTTGCGTCAAAGCTGGCCTAGGAGCCAGAGGGTGCAATTTTCCCTCCTTCATTAACCTCCTCAAGACCCAGGATAATGGTCTCCCTAAGTTTGAAAACTTCCTCTGGGTGGTTACCTCAGTAGCAGACACTTCACCCGTTCTTCTAGTGCTGTTACTGGGACCTGCCGGCCTGTTGGTTCCTTGACCGGGGTTAGCCCTTTTGGCGAAATTGTCATTGTTAGCTTTTCGAGCCAAGAATTCTCCCTCTGCTTCGATGGCTATATCTTTGAGAGATTCCCAATCCTTCAACCCCTTCATCTTCAACCCCTCTTTTAAGTACGGGCTTGCGTTCTTGATAAATAAACGAATCTGATCCTGGGTATCCGGCTTTCGGCGTATCTCCATTACTCGGTTCCTCCATCGGGTGAGATAATCATGGAAGGATTCCCCGATCTTCTGCTGGAGTAGCTCAAGATCTTTTAGAGTCACCTCCATTCTGGTGTTACAGTCATACTCCTTCAAAAACTCTTCAGTGAGCAGATCCCAATCTTCTTTAGTGCGGCGGTCAAGGCCATGATACCAGTCAATGGCATGAGAGGTCAGACTCAGACAAAAGTATTCTACTTTCTGCTCCTTGGACAACGTGGTCCCCTTTATGACCAGAGAATATTGCTTTACATGTGCGGTCGGGTCAGAAGTACCATCAAACTTCGGCACATCCGGCAATTTGAAGTTATAAGGGATCGGGTCCTCTCCGTCCAACTCCTTATCCTCCGGATTCATCCCATGAGCTCTGCCTATCATACGGGCCATGGCTTCAAACCTCTCTTCCATCTTTTTCAGAATAAAGTCATCAGCTTGAGGCTCCTTCCGCTTCTCAAATGCAATGCTCATCCTATCATCCTCGATATCTCTATCGTCATCAATTCTCAGCACAGGCCTTCTTCTCTGCTCTCCCGAGGCTACTGACATTAACTCTACTGGGGGCGGCCGAATAGGTTCTTCTCGTCTTTCAACCCTTTCTTCTTCTGGCTCATTCTGTCTCATTGGAGGAGGAGGAGGAGGAGGATTCCGTGGAGCATTCTGCTGTGCTAAGGCGGTCAACATATTCATCATTCTGCCCTCGAATTCCTCAAACCGACGGCCCACTTCTTCCGCGATCATGGCCCTGGTGGCGTCATCCCCCCTAGGCGAGTTTGCCATCTGAGATACAGTGCAACTGATTTCTGGCAGAATTTCTGAAAGGCCCTCTCTACCTGACAGCTCGGGAGTAGGAACTCAGATCAGTCATCCGGTTGGTGATCTAGTCCACCTGGGCAGATCTATGATGGCTGCAGGGATAAAAAGTTAGGCATGATGCATGAAATGAAGGTATAATGCATGGTCGTGATATGCAACACTTACAGAGCACAAGCAAGCAAGTAGGTCCTTTTGCCCTTATTTCTCCCACACACGTGGTCGTGCAGTCTCTTTCCTAGGTGGAATTTGCCCAAGGGTCAACGAGGGACCCGATGGACGGACATGGTGCGCGGCAAAAAACCGGCAGCATGACACTCCTATGCTAATGTACAAGCGGATGGATAATGATCGTCACGTATTTGGACGTTCCATAAATTTCGACATGGCCCTACCGGGGCATGATAGCCTTTGGCTAGGTTACCAAGCGAGACATTTGGACTCACCCAATACATGAGGATCCATACAGCAAGCATGGAATTAGGGTTCATTTCACCTGTGGAAAGTAACTACAGCCATTACATGAGCTTTGGACAAGGGAGATGTTTCTTTAAGGCTACCCAAGCATGATCCCTGCCGACAGGTCTATCTCATCATGAGCATAGCGACCGATCGAGTCATCATTTTGATATACCATTAAGGTACATGGCTTGGGCTGGTGATTATCCTTAACACTTCCCCAAATTGAGTGAAAATGAGGAGGTGCTTCAGGAACGCACCGGGGCTAAAAGAGGGACCAAACTAGCGTATTCTAAGGCTCTAATGATATGCAAATGCAAATTTGAGAGAAAGTGAATTTACGAATTAAATTTTAATCATAAATGTTAAAAGAGGTATTTTCAAATCGAAATCTCGAACCATAAACGTCCCCAGTGGACGCGCGCCGGATCCCGCGCGCCGCCCTTTCGGACCGCCCGCACGTGGGCGATCGGGGCATTTGCGGGTCCGTTGATAGCTTTTGATAAATCGCAAGTGCGTCTATGTTGGGCAACAAGGAGGTTTCATGGAGTCACCACCCAATAAAACATTGGGAAAGTTACTCTCGCCTCGGAGAGCCTAACACTGCGCTTGGTATCCATTTTGGGCCAGCCAGAGGGGTCATGGAAGGTGAACTTCTCACCCTAAAGAGCCTAGGATTAGCGCTAAAGCCTCGTGACCCAAGAAGTATTTTGGAGGATAACCTCTAACCTCTCGAGCCCAAAGACCAGAGCTGGGTCCGGGATTTCTCATCTATTTCTACCTCAATTATTTTATGATCAAATTTTAATATCATTAATTCACTCTCTCTCCACACTATGCAATTGATTAAAAGGCGCACTTATTCACATCTTGAAAGCGATAAATGATCAAATAGATGATGAAAGCAATAAATTACAATAATACAAGGAGCGGAATACAACTCCCTTTCGTAAATATGCGAATCATACATAAATCGGGGCATTACTTATTTTGAGGACCTTGGCCCTCACCTGCATCATTATTAAAATTGGGGATTTTTATTTGTGATGATCTTTATTGGATAAAAATAGGGCATTGGACCCTTGCTTTTGCATTTTATACAAATCTCATTTTTATTTAAGTACAAATCGTTGGATCATCTTTATATATTAATGAAATATGAAAAGAGTACATCCATATACATGAAATAATCAATAAATAACAAAATGAAGGAAATAATCGAGAGGGTTAGGAAACTAAACCGGACGGAATCCTCCGAATATGGTAGATAGCCACTCAAGCTTGTGGTAGTCCAAGAGAAATCATATACACTCATAGAAAGTTAAGAGATGTTAATATACATAAAATTAACATATAAGAAGTCAAAAGGACTTGAAAGAGATGGAAAAACGATTTAAAAAGATGGAGACAGAACCCACCGACGGCCTTCCTTAGCTGACCGACGGGCGTCGGTTAAGGTAATCGAAATGTCCGTTTGTCACTCAAGGAGGGGCGTCTGTAGGTGGGTGACCGACGAGCATCGGTGATAAAGATGACCCGTCGGTCACCACTATCTCTGAAAAAACAGAATGGAGAAAAAAACTTTTCAAAGTCAAAAAAGTGGGTTTTATCCCAAAAGGAGATAAGAGAGTCAAAATAAAAGAAAATAATGACAGATATTCAAAAATTCCACAAAATCAGAAATAAATATGAGATAATATGGAGAAGGAATCTGGAATATTTACCCTCAGATAATCACTTTGGGTGAGATTCTTGTGTTGATTAGAGCCCCGCGCATTCTACGAGAAGCGAAAGATGAAGGATCAAAGAAAGAAAATGAGCTATTTCTTCTTCAACCCCTCAAAAGATCGATTTTGGAGTCAAAATCTAAAGAAAACTAATTAGTTTTTAGTACCTTTTGATTGATTTGATCCTTGATTAAATAGATTTCCTTAGTAAATGTGTTTTATTGGAAGAGAGAGAAAATTTGCTTGAAATTGGGCAGAGTTTCCTCCTTTGAAAATTTTTCCAACCACTTTCAAGTGAAAATTCGGAGCTTTTATAGCCAGACATGACCGACGGGCATCGGTGTATGGGGGCGGGCATCGGAAGAATCCTTCTGACACAAGGATTCGTCCGACGGCCCTGCCACATCCACCGATGGGCGTCGGAGCGGTTGCGTACTCCGGGAAACCAGGCGGCGTTCTGACAGGGGCGGTGACTTTCCGACGGGCATCGGAAAATACCACAAGCCGTCGGTGACTCGAAGCGACGGGCTGACTTCACAGACGGGTTGGCCGTCTGTGGAGGACAAAAACTTTTTGACTCGAAAAAACCTCTGTTTTCTCCCCTCTGCCCTGGAATGGTAAAAAACCTCATTTCTCGTGGACCATGGGACTAAAACCTCCGAATCCAAATCGTTTATGTAGGCTCGAATACTGATTTTATCATAGGGTAACCTCTGATCTGGACCGCTCCGGGACACGGTGCTTACGGGGACCATAAGCTCTATGCTAAGCTTAGTAAATGCAAATTTTGGTTAAAAGAGGTAACATTCCTTAGACATGTGGTTTCGGCTGAAGGTATTCGAGTAGATCCATCCAAAGTTGAAGCTATTGTGAACTGGTTGCTACCTAAGTCTGTACCAGAAGTGAGGAGTTTTCTTGGTTTGCCGGTTATTATAGGCAGTTTGTTAAGGGATTTTCAGTAATAGTTTCACCTTTAACTCGGCTTCTCCGAAAAGAGGATAAATTCAATTGGTCTAATAGGTACCAAGCAAGTTTTGATCAGTTGAAGAATATGTTGATTAAGGCTCCTGTACTTACTCAACCCGTTTCGGGTAAAGAGTATACTATGTACAGTGATGCCTCAGGTATAGGATTGGGCTGTGTTCTAATGCAGGATGGCAAGGTGATCGCCTATGCTTCCAAGCAGTTGAAACCCCATGAACAATACTATCCGATGCATGACTTGGAGTTAGCAGCGGTAGTGTTTGCTCTTCAGGTATGGCGGCATTATTTATATGGGGAAACTTGTAGGATCTTCACAGATCACAAGTGTCTGAAGTATCTGCTCACACAAAAAGAATTGAACTTGAGATAGCAAAGATAGTTGGAGTTATTTAAAGATTACGACTATATTATTGATTACCATCCGGGCAAGGCAAATGTAATGGCAGATGCTCTAAGTAGGAAATCACTCTCGGCTCTGTCTCTGGGTAGAGGAAGGTGGAGATTTGATTTAGAAGGAGCACTAATTGCTCGATTAAAGGTTAGACCGAGTTTAAGACAACTGATAGTTGATGCACAGTTGAGTGACCCTGTATTGCAGCGTGCTTTTCACTTGGTAAGAGACGGTAAGCAGACTGAATTTTTTGTAAACTGTGATGGAGTACTTAGATTTAGGAATCGGTTTTGTGTGCCTAATGTGGGTGATGTAAAGAGAAGGCTTTTGTAAGAAGCTCATTCGTCGGTTTTCACGATGCATCCAGGAGGAAACAAAATGTACAGAGACCTTAAGCAGTTTTATTGGTGGCCGAGCATGAAAAAGGACATAGTGGAGTTTGTTTCGAAATGTCTGGTGTGTCAGCAAGTGAAAGCTAAGCATCAAGTTCCAACAGGATTGTTGCATCCCTTACCCGTTCCTCAATGGAAGTGGGATGATGTTATGATGGATTTTGTAGTTGGTTTACCATTGACACAGTGTAAGCACGATTTAGTGTGGGTGATAGTCGACCGGTTGTAGAAGTCGGCACACTTTTTGCCAATTCGGTTAGACTATTCAATGGATAAGTTGGCAAAGATCTATGTGAATGAGATAGTAAGACTTCATGGAGTTCCAATCTCTATTATGTCTGATCGGGATTCGAGGTTTACGTTAAAGTTTTGGAAGGAATTATAGTCAGCCTTGGGTACTCGGTTAAATTTCAGCACTGCATTTCACCCTTAGACTGATAGTCAGTCAGAAAGAGTTATTCAGATTCTTGAAGATATGCTTCGGGGATGTGCTTTGGAGTTCTCAGATAGCTAGGATAAATATGTACCTTTAATGGACTTTGCGTACAATAACAGTTATTAGGTGAGTATTAGAATGGCTCCCTATAAAGTTCTTTATGGACAGAAATGCAGAACTCCAGTGTGTTGGACTGAGTTGTTGAAAAGGTCTGTAGTGGGTCCGGAGTGGGTTAGAGACACGAAAGAGAAGATTAGAGTGCTGCAATGGAATTTAAAGGCAGCTAAAGACAGACAAAAGTCTTATGCCGATTTGAAACGAAGGGACATTCGATGTGAGATTGGCAGCAAGGTATTCTTGAAAGTATCGCTTTGGCAAAAAGTTATGCGGTTTAGTAAGAAAGGGAAATTCAGTCCTCGGTTTATTAGACCTTATGAGGTCCTAGAGAAGATTGGCCCGGTAGCTTATCGGCTAGCCTTGCTAGTGGAGTTGGCTAAATTACACGATATTTTTCACGTGTCTATGCTCTGCCGCTACCGATCTATCCGTCTCATATGTTACAAGTACAAGATATTTGAGTTCAGCCAGATTTCTCATTTGATGAAGAACTGAAGGAAATTTTGGCTAGGGAAACCAAACAGCTCCGCAGCAAGCAAATCCCTTTGGTTAAGATACTTTGGAAGCATCATGGAATCGAAGAAGCGACTTGGGAACCGGAAGAGATTATGAGAGCTTAGCATCTTCAGTTATTTGGATCAGGTGAGAATTTTGAGGATGAAATTCAGTTAAGGAGGGGAGTATTGTAACACCTCATTCCCACACTAGTAGTTTGAGCCTTATGTGTGCGTGATTTTGTATGTATAATTTTGGCATGCGTTATTTTGAGTATGTGTTGTCATTTAAGTTATAGTATTATGTGTTTTGGGGTTTTGTTGGGTGTGAGTGTGTGTATGGGATTAGAATGTGCTTTAGTAAGGTTGGTTTTAGGTATATGAGAGAGGATGGTAGTTGGGTGCGTCTTGGGGTAGTCTTCTAATGGGAGGCTGCCTGTGGCAAGTGGGGAGGATACAAATTATTGGAGAGAGGAGAGAGAAGATAGCTGTTCCTTCTTTCTTTTTCCCGTTTTCTCCTTTTCCTCACTGTAACACCCCCTACCCATACGTAGGCAATCCCATCCGATAAGGAGTAAGATGCCGTATGAGTCAAGGTGCCACCAAACAGATGCAAAGCAACACAAACAATCATTCATAACATACATACTGAAATACAGAATAATTAAAAACTTTAAAGGAAAAGAAAGCCATAGCTGATCATGCATTAATATAATAAACCATTACAATAATGTTCTGATCATACCAGTTGGTACAAAAGATATTACATAACCCAAAATATAAATACAATAGCGGAAGCTATAGCAAAACTGATACAGGAGAGTTCTTTACAAAAACAATCATCACATATTACAAAAGAACTGAGCCCTACACTAAAACCTTCTGTGTTGGCTTGACGGCGGCGACTCTCTCAAAGCAAAACTCCTTCCTCACCTGCACGGGTAAAAACACCGTGCTAAGCGATAAACGCTTAGTGGGGAAACACACATAAAATATGGACGGCCATTCACAATGGTCGTCAAGGCATAACACATACACAATGGCAAATGCAATAGCTTATAACATACTCCAAAAGCATGCTCACAATATAAAGCCATACATTCCGCATCTCAGATTCATAACCAAAATAATCAAACATACATCTCATCAATATACTCATTCGGATATCACATTCAAATATAACCAAACTGAACAGAGCAAACCATTCGAACACCTGCTGACTCGAGGTAGTGGATAACGAGTGTACTGAAGGTACCTTACGGGTACAAATCGAATACTAAGGGTACCTCACAGGTACAAATCAAAAGTCATTTCATTTTTATCAAAACACAATATTTTTACTGAGGGGATCTTAAACAAGATCCTAATACTGAAGGTTTCGCGAGGAACCAAACGGGGGACCTGATCGGGGTCAAAACTGAACTGAGGGCTGCAGCTAAAAGACTCTATTAGGCATGCCTAACTATCCACTTACTTGACTCTAGCAGGTTATGCGTTATTCTAATTATGATTTCAAGTGTAATCTCATAATAATACTCACATTCATATCAATGAATCATAAACAGAACATGCATAACCCAAATCTGTTTCAATCACAGTATATAATTTAATCATTCATAATAAATACAATAACAGTCGTATACACAAGTTCGTATAACATACAGTACGGAAAAACCATGAAAAATACCTTTAAAATACATTTTTGGAAATCTGGAGGCAAAGGAGTGACAGATTCATCCTAGTCGTGCTAAGAAGCACGAGATGCTGAAGGGGCTTCAGCACAGCACGAGTCGTGCTGAAGAGCACGAGTCGTGTCGTGCTAAGCTCCTTCTCATCTCCTCCATCTCGCACTTCACCATCTGACTCACACACTGAAGGAGCACGAGTCGGATGAGGGAGCACGAGTCGGACAAGGCAAAAAGCTTAGCTTCACTTCCCTCCGTCTCGCACGCCACCATCCGACTCACACGCTGAAGGAGCACGAGTCGGATGAGGGAGCACGAGTCTGACAATCCACCAGGAAGAACAGAAAACACGATTTTTGAAGAACACCTACTGTCACTTAATTTTAAAAACCCAGAATTCAAAAACACAGCAATCCAACCTCAAATCTTAATTCAAACTCAGTTATCATGCATTACAAACCATTACAAATCAAAACCCATAATTATAACATCAAAATAATACCAACAAAACATGCATAAACATATCCAAGCCTCAAGAACACAAACCCTAACAATTTTACAGTAAACTCAAAATCAAGCACAATTCACAAACAAAAATCCCAAACCTGAAATTCTAAGCTTCAATCACTTAGCTCCGCTAGTCCCAGCAATTTCCTTGCCCTTAGGATCGCGGGAAGGATCAACTAACAATCAAAACACCATGAAAAACAAAGAACAAAACCTAAGTTAAATCTAAACTCAAAGAAGAAGAAGGAGATGAAAACAAAATGAAAAACAAGATGAGAAGAACACAATAACTTACCAATTAGAAGCAAGAGTGACCAATTTCCAATACCAAAGCTTGATCTCCAGCTAGTATTAATTAGGAAAGGGAAAAAGGAAGAAGAAGATGGAGGTAGAAGGGGAAAACGTGAATATGATTTTTCCCTTCTCTCCTCCTTCTTTTCTTTATTCTTTTTCTCTAACCTAATACACATGTCAATCTTCTAGTGGTGGAACTTGCTCACTCACACCCTAACTAAATGTATCACATGCACACAATGGAACACCCTAATAATGCACCCTACACATGTATGAATGCCTACACACCACAAAAACCCACTAGTGCATATCCTACTATGCTATGTTCAACCACACATAATGCACTCCAAACTTAAAACACCCTAATAAGATATGGTAAAATGCACACAATCATTTCCCAATTAATTCACACACTAATGTCATACATATCACCATATGCTAATAAACCCCAAAAACATGCATTATTACCAAAATACCCTTATGATATGCCAAACACATGCGAATGCTTACACATACAGACAGGCTCATTCTACTAGGGGGCAAACGGGGTGTGACAACTCTCCCCTACTAATAGGAATTTCGTCCTCAAAATTCTCACCTGAACTTAACAATTGTGGATACTGAGCTCTCATCGACTCTTCCGGTTCCCAAGTCGCTTCCTCGACTCCATGATGGTTCCATAACACTTTTACCAAAGGAATCTCCTTACTCCTCAGCTGTCTTATCTCTCGGGCTAGAATAGCTCGCGGTTCCTCATCAAAGGAAATATCTGGCTGAACCTGAATATCCTGAACCGAAAGAACATGCGACGGATCTGATCTGTACCGACGAAGCATCGAAACATGGAACACATCGTGCAACTTTGCTAACTCCATCGGTAAAGCCAATCTATAGGCTACTGGTCCAACCTTACCCAGAATCTCATAAGGACCTATGAAACGAGGACTAAGTTTACCTTTCTTTCCAAATCGAAGCACTTTCCTCCAAGGCAAAACTTTAAGGAAAACCTTGTCCCCGATCTCAAATTGCACGTCTTTCCTCTTCAAGTTGGCATAAGACTTTTGTCGATCCTTGGCTGCCTTGAAATGCCGCTGTACAACTCTGATCTTTTCTTCGGTATCTCTAACCAACTCTGGCCCAATCACTGATCTCTCGGATAGCTCGGTCCAACAAACCGGAGTCCTACACTATCGACCATATAAAGCCTCATACGGTGCCATACCGATGCTCGACTGGAAACTGTTATTGTAGGCAAACTCCATCAGCGATACATATCTGTCCCAACTACCCGAAAAATCCAAAACACAAGCCCTCATCATATCCTCTATAATCTGAATGACTCGCTCTGACTGACCATCTGTCTGAGGATGAAATGCTGTACTGAAGTTCAACTTAGTACCCAAAGCTCTCTGTAACTCCTTCCAAAACTTGGAAGTGAACCTCGGATCCCGGTCTGAAACTATGGACAATGGCACACCATGCAACCGAACTATCTCATCCACATAGATACTGGCCAATCTATCCATCGAGTAG
The DNA here is from genome assembly GCA_947683425.1 of Excoecaria cochinchinensis. NCBI lineage: Eukaryota > Viridiplantae > Streptophyta > Magnoliopsida > Malpighiales > Euphorbiaceae > Excoecaria > Excoecaria cochinchinensis. Next base: position 6,625,678 of record CANTUQ010000005.1, read on the forward strand.
TCCACTCTAACTGGCAGAAAGTGAGCTGATTTCGTAAGCCGATCCACTATCACCCAGACTGAGTCATGCTTCTTCTGAGTCAAAGGCAAACCAGATACAAAGTCCATGGCTATATCATCCCACTTCCACTTAGGAACGGATAAAGGAGTAAGCAATCCCGAAGGAACCTGATGCTCGGCCTTTACCTGCTGACAAGTCAAACACTTGGACACAAAATCCACGATGTCTCTCTTCATACCGGACCACCAATAAAACTGTTTCATGTCCCGGTACATCTTCTCACTGCCAGGATGCATAGTGAAAACTGTACTATGCGCCTCACTCATGAGTTGTCTCCTCAATTCCTCAGACTCTGGTACACACAAGTGATTTCTGAACATAAGCACCTCATCCTGAATTGAGAACTCTGACTGCTTACCCGATCTGACCTCTTGCACAATCCGCTGAAGCCTCTGATCATCCCTTTGAGCATCCACAATCCTCTGTCTCAAAGTAGGCCTCACACGCAACTGAGCAATCAAAGCCCCATTTGAATCAAATCTCCATCTAAACCGTCTCAGGATCAAGACTGAAACTGACTTCCGACTCAAAGCATCTGTGACTACATTGGCCTTACCAGGATGGTAATCCAAAATGCAGTCATAGTCCTTAAACAACTCAAGCCAACGGCGCTGTCTCATATTCAACTCTTTCTGTGTGAGGAAGTACTTCAAGCTCTTATGGTCCGAAAAGATCCTACACTTTTCCCCATACAGATAATGACGCCAAATCTTCAAAGCAAAGATCACAGCCGCCAACTCTAAATCATGCGTCGGATAGTTCTTCTCATGTGGCTTTAACTGTCGGGAAGCATAAGCCACGACCATACCTTCTTGCATCAAAACACATCCAAGGCCAACACCCGAAGCATCACTATAAATGAAAAACTCTTTACCGAGATGGGTTGAGTAAGAATAGGAGCCTCAACAAGCAACTGCTTCAACTGATCAAAACAGGCCTGGCATCTATCTGACCACTCAAATTTGACCCCTTTCCTCAACAATCTAGTCATCGGAGCGGCAATCACAGAAAAACCCTTAACAAACCGACGGTAGTAACCTGCCAAACCAAGGAAACTCCTCACTTCCTGAACATTTCTAGGCGCTTTCCAATCAACTATCGCCTCAATCTTGGCCGGATCAACCTTAATACCCCTAGCTGAAACAATGTGACCCAAGAATGATACTTCACGAAGCCAAAAATCACACTTGCTAAGCTTGGCAAACAACCGATGCTCTCTTAACATCTGCAAAACCAATCTGAGATGCTCCTCATGCTCACTCTCATCTTTGGAATACACCAAGATGTCATCAATGAACACTACTACAAATCGTCTAAGTATGGCCTAAACACACGGTTCATCAGATCCATAAAAGTCGCTGGAGCATTGGTCAAACCAAACGGCATCACAAGAAACGCATAGTGGCCATACCTATTCCGAAATGCAGTCTTAACCACATCTGCCTCCTGAACTCGAAGCTGATAGTACCCTGACCGAAGATCTGTCTTGGAGAAAACACCTGCACCTCGAAGCTGATCAAACAAATCTTCAATCCTAGGAAACGGATACTTATTCTTCACTGTGACCTTATTGATCTGCCTGTAGTCGATACACATCCGCAAAGATCCATCTTTCTTCTTGACAAACAGAACTGGAGCTCCCCAAGGAGATATGCTAGGTCGAATAAACCCCTTATCCAACAGCTCTTGTAGTTGAGTTTTATATTCCCTCAACTCTACAGGAGCCATCCGATAAGGTGCTTTCGAAATGGGAGTGGTACCTGGCATAATCTCAATAGACAACTCGACCTCTCTCTCAGGAGGCAAACCATGCAACTCGCTCGGGAACACATCACTAAACTCCCGCACAACAGGGATGTCCTCAATCTGAACTTGATCTCTCTTGGAATCCAACACAACTGCTAGAAAAGCCTCACAACCTTTCCTGATAAACCTCTTGGCTTGCATCGCAGAAATTACATTATTTAAAGAACTAGCACCCAAACCTTTCATAAACACAGGAGACTGACCTCTATCCCGAAGCACAACTGTCTTCCTATGGCAATCAACCACAGCCCGATGCTTACCCAACCAGTCCATACCCAGAATCAGATCAAACTCTCTGAAAGGCAACTCAATCAAATTCGCAGGAAGCACAACTCCCTCAACCATCAATGGACAACTCCTAAAGACTCTACTCACACTGACACTATGCCCTAATGGACTTGTCACACATATCTCATAATCTAACTGATCAACCACATGCAACTTATCAATAATTTTATCTGTGCACAAGTATGAGTGTGTGGAACCAGGATCAATTAGAGCATACAATTTAGTGTCATGGAGTAGGAACTTACCAGCAATAACATCAGGCACATCCTGCTCCTCTCTGGCTCGCACAGCATAAGCTCTAGCTGCGACTGGCAACTCACGATCCACTGTCTCTGATGCAGCACCCTCTCTAGGTCGACCACCTCGACCTCTACCACGACCTCTACCACGGGTAGCCTGAGAAGCATTCGAACCAACCCTGCTAGCCTCTCTTTGGGAACCTGAATCCTCATGCAATCTCGGACAGCTAGCCAAAAGATGCTCAGTGCTCCCACACCTTAAGCATGCACCGGAGAGCCACCTACACTCACCCCGATGAGTCTTACTGCAATGAGGACAAACTGATGCAGTCTCAGATCTACCACCTCTACCAGAACCTGACACAGCTGCAGAACCCTGTCTTCTACCTCTAGACGCCTGGCCAAAAGATGACTCATCCTGTGGGTTCCTCGATCTCTTACCCGAGGATGAAGAAGATCCTCCACGAGAAGGGTTCCTCCTCTGAGCCCTCTCTCTCATCACAGTCTCAGATTTCTCAGCCCTCACAGCAGCCTCCACAATCTGATAATAACTAACCCCAGGCATGCACATCAAGGAAATCAAAGCAATCTTCAAAGACTCATTCAATCCCGCCTCAAAATGCTTGCATCTGAAATCATCTGTCATAACCCCACACGGAGCATAGTGAGATAACCGGTTGAACTCTTTCTCATAATTTGAAACTGACATGGCCCTCTGTCTCAAACTCAAAAACTGCGCCCATCTAGCATCTCTATAAGTCTGAGTAATATACTTCTTTGTGAACTCACCCTCAAAGAACTCCCAAGTGATCGGATCCGGTAGCTGACGATGCCTGCAAACCAATTCCCACCATTCAAAAGCGGACCCTTGCAGTAAAACTAGTGCACACTCTGCCTGCTGGTCGGGAGGACACCGAATCTCTCTCAGAGCACGCTTCACTTTATCTAACCATCTCTCAGCCAACTCTGACTCATCTAAACCTGTGCCATAGAAATCTTCGACACCTGCCCTTCTCAAGTTCTCCATAGGGGCTCTAGGAGCAGTCACTCTCTCCAAAACTCTAGCCATATCCTGATGCAATCTAAACATAGCCTCAAAAGGCATGGCTGCGGCCTCGGGCTGGACCCTAGCATACTGAGCCGACACAAAAATTGATGGATCTACTGCTTGAGGGTTCACACTCTCAGCGGACTCCTCAAGTGATCCACGAGCAGAGTTAGAAGCCATCTAAACAAATAAGAAACAAGCGCATCAACCAACACAGATCTAGACACATAAACATCTAAGCAACTCAACACAACAAAAACAACACCCATAAATGCCTAAACCGGGGCTCTGATACCAAAAACTATAACACCCTACCCATACGTAGGCAATCGCATCTGATAAGGAGTAAGATGTCGTATGAGTCAAGGTGCCACCAAACAGATGCAAAGCAATACAAACAATCATTCATAACATACATACTGAAATACAGAATAATTAAAAACTTTAAAGGAAAAGAAAGCCATAGCTGATCATGCATTAATATAATAAACCATTACAATAATGTTCTGATCATACCAGCTGGTACAAAAGATATTACATAACCCAAAATATAAATACAATAGCAGAAGCTATAACAAAACTGATACAGGAGAGTTCTTTACAAAAAGAATCATCACATATTACAAAAGAACTGAGCCCTACACTAAAACCTTCTGTGTTGGCTTGACGGCGGCGACTCTCTCAAAGCAAAACTCCTTCCGCACCTGCACGGGTAGAAACACCGTGCTAAGCGATAAACGCTTAGTGGGGAAACACACATAAAATATGGATGGCCATTCACAATGGTCGTCAAGGCATAACACATACACAATGGCAAATGCAATAGCTTATAACATACTCCAAATGCAAGCTCACAATATAAAGCCATACATTCCGCATCTCAGATTCATAACCAAAATAATCAAACATACATCTCATCAATATACTCATTCAGATATCACATTCAAATATAACCAAACTGAACAGAGCAAACCATTCGAACACCTGCTGACTCGAGGTAGTGGATAACGAGTGTACTGAAGGTACCTTACGGGTACGAATTGAATACTGAGGGTACCTCACAGGTACAAATCAAAAGTCATTTCATTTTTATCAAAACACAATATTTTTACTGAGGGGATCTTAAACAAGATCCTAATACTGAAGGTTTCGCGAGGAACCAAACGGGGGACCTGATCGGGGTCCAAACTAAACTGAGGGCTGCAGCTAAAAGACTCTATTAGGCATGCCTAACTATCCACTTACTTGACTCTAGCAGGTTATGCGTTATTCTAATTATGATTTCAAGTGTAATCTCATAATAATACTCACATTCATATCAATGAATCATAAACAGAACATGCATAACCCAAATTCTGTTACAATCACAGTATATAATTTAATCATTCATAATAAATACAATAACAGTCGTATACACAAGTTCATATAACATACAGTACGGAAAAACCATGAAAAATACCTTTAAAATACATTTTTGGAAATCTGGACGCAAAGGAGTGACAGATTTATCCTAGTCGTGCTAAGAAGCACGAGATGCTGAAGGGGCTTCAGCACAGCACGAGTCGTGCTACTCATCTCCTCCATCTCGCACTTCACCATCCGACTCACACACTGAAGGAGCACGAGTCGGATGAGGGAGCACGAGTCGGATGAGGCAAAAAGCTTAGCTTCACTTCCCTCCATCTCGCACGCCACCATCCGACTCACACGCTGAAGGAGCACGAGTCGGATGAGGGAGCACCAGTCGGACAAGCCACCAGGAAGAACAGAAAAAACGATTTTTGAAGAACACCTACTGTCACTTAATTTTAAAAACCCAGAATTCAAAAACACAGCAATCCAACCTCAAATCTTAATTCAAACTCAGTTATCATGCATTACAAACCATTACAAATCAAAACCCATAATTGTAACATCAAAATAATACCAACAAAACATGCATAAACATATCCAAGCCTCAAGAACACAAACCCTAACAATTTTACAGTAAACTCAAAATCAAGCACAATTCACAAACAAAAATCCCAAACCTGAAATTCTAAGCTTCAATCACTTAGCTCCGCTAGTCCTAGCAATTTCCTTGCCCTTAGGATCGTGGGAAGGATCAACTAACAATCAAAACACCATGAAAAACATAGAACAAAACCTAAGTTAAATCTAAACTCAAAGAAGAAGAAGAAGGAGATGAAAACAAAATGAAAAACAAGATGAGAAGAACACAATAACTCACCAATTAGAAGCAAGAGTGACCAATTTCCACTACCAAAGCTTGATCTCCAGCTAGTATTAATTAGGAAAGGGAAAAAGGAAGAAGAAGATGGAGGTAGAAGGGGAAAACGTGAATCTGATTTTTCCCTTCTCTCCTCCTTCTTTTCTTTATTCTTTTTCTCTAACCTAATACACATGTCAATCTTCTAGTGGTGGAACTTGCTCACTCACACCCTAACTAAATGTATCACATGCACACAATGGAACACCCTAATAATGCACCCTACACATGTATGAATGCCTACACACCACAAAAACCCACTAGTGCATATCCTACTATGCTATGTTCAACCACACATAATGCACTCCCAACTTAAAACACCCTAATAAGATATGGTCAAATGCACACAATCATTTCCCAATTAATTCACACACTAATGTCATACATATCACCATATGCTAATAAACTCTAAAAACATGCATTATTACCAAAATACCCTTATGATATGCCGAACACATGCGAATGCTTACACATACAGACAGGCTCATTCTACTAGGGGGTAAACGGGGTGTGACACTCACCCCGTTTTTCATCTCCTTCTTCCTTTCTTCTTTGTTTTCTTGTGATCCTTCCCTTTTGCTGGAATTTTGGTGAGTCTTGGGTAGTCCTAAGTTGATTTGGGTAAGTGGTAGCTAATTCTTCTTCTTCATCATCTCTTTCCCTTTTAATTTGGGTGTTGTGGTGTTATAGGGTTAAAGTTTGATTTCTATTTTGATGGTTGTTTTTCTCAGAAATCCCTCCTAGAGAGCCTAGGGGCAAGGAAATAGCAAGTGGAAGCGGAGCCCCGTGATTAGAGCTCAAGAGTTTGAGGTTTGGGAACGTTTGTTACTTTTGTGTTATTTTTGTGCTTTTGCAGAAATTGTTGGAATTGATGAGATATAATGTGGGTATTCGTATCTAAATGACATGGGAGTTGATTATTTTGAGTTGAGATGCATAATTTGTGAATAATTGAACCTAAGCATGATTTTGCATGATTTTCTAACAGAAATTACTGGTTTATCTAATTCTGGAATTTGATCTTGTTAATAGTGTGTTTTGATGGTAATAATTGGATTATAAGTTGGATTTTAGGTTGATTAAGATGTTATGAATGATTAATTTGTGTGTGGTTGAGTTTTGAAGTCAATTGGAGGTTTGGATGATTTTTGGGAGTGTGATTTCTGCAGATTTTCGCGTAAGAGCTGGAAATCACGACACTGTAGCGATGTCGACAGAGCTCAGTGAATTCAGCCCTTGCATGTGGCTGAGCGGATTTGGGCTTGCCGAGCGGCCGCAGCGAGAGCTCTCTATCGTGAGTGCAACAGAGCGCTCGGCTGCCGAGCGGATTTCGGCAGTACCCTGTCGCGAGCGCGTGCCTGCGTGCAAGCATGACAGCAATTGCTGGCCGCTCACTGTCACGAGCATGATGACCGTCGCGAGTGCGACAGCGAGATGTGCTTCTATCTCCGCTCGAGCTTGAGGACTGCCGCGATCGTGACATAGGGCCAATTTTGCTTCTGTCGCGAGCGCGACACCCCTGGCTTCAATTTGGATTTTCTTTTGTTATTTTCGATGTTTAATTTTCGAACTTGTGATGCTTTTAGAGTTAGGCATGGATAATTTTATGAATTATATGAATGTGAGTTAATGAATTATACATGACCCGCGAGACTCAATAAGTGGATAAATAGGCATGCCTATAGAGTTCAGTTAGCTACAGCCATGCATATTCATTCTGGACCTTGATCAAGTCTCTGTTCGGATCCTCGCAATCCCTTTTAAACTTGAATCTTTGTTAAGATTCCATGCGAAAATGTTTGAAATAGAGAAAGAATAATTTTGATACCCTTGGGTATCCATGCGTTTTGAATGAATATGCGTTACTTGCTATCCACTCTTTTGAATGAGCAGGTTTACTGTATTCATGTGTTATAATTCAGTTCAGCATAAATGATTGTGTGATTAATGATGTTGACATCTTGAGTTTGATGAATTGTTTATTAAGAATTGATTTCCAGTAAGTGCCATGTATATGTGATTTGTTTCTGACGTCCACTGTGCGTGGTCGTTTTCATTGTGTTTTCCCCACTAAGCGTATTCGGTTAGCACGGGTGTTTCATCAATGCAGTTGTGGAAGTTGTTGGAGATTTTGGGCTGGGTGATCCGCTTCGGCAAGGCCATCACAATTAGGAGAGAGATTTTAGTACAGGATTGTACCCTTTTGTATTTGTATTAGTTTACACATTTTGTAATGATGACTCTTAATGTAACTCTACTTTTGTAGTTTGGTTTTAATATCAGAGATGTATATGATCTTTTGTGCTTAGGCACTTTTGTATTTTTATATGTAAAGACTATATTGTAAATTAATAAATACTGTACTTATATTTTCAGCCTCTGTCTCTTGGTATTTTAAGAAATTTTATTTTACCTTATTTGAATGAATGAATCGTAACTTCGTTTCCTTTGTATGAGGTTTTGTGTTGCTTGACAACCCTCATCTATCGTGATCCTTTATCCTCTTCGAGGGATGAGGGTCCCTACATATAGGTAAGGGGTGTTACACGAACGGCATTGGACTATAGCTGAAGGCGAGGAGCAAATTTTGATGCCCTCCGATCAACCCCACTCACTGCCAATGAAGAGGTCGAAGCTAAGGAACCCATGGCTTTTCGGTGTAGATCCCAGTCAAATGACATCACTTTTGGGTGCTTGACCACCGGCAAGAGGTTTCTGACGCCTCGAGATTCATTTTAACAATGGCAGTGTCGTCACCGGTAAGGCAGAATGTGGTTCTCGGTGATTCGAACCGAATATGAAGGATTGGCATTGATTTTGGTATGTGTTCATGCAAATTGAATTTCCAAAATTTGATGTGTTATGTAGTTTACGATTTTTGATGAAAAATTGGGAATTTTTGAAATTGGTGTTATAGATATTTAATTATGGACTAAATATGTTGTCTGACATGTTTGGTTATGCAAATGGTTAACTAATACTTGTACATGCATTATGTTTGATTTTAAAATTTTAGGATTTATGATAATTTGCTTAATCGATGTGTTAATTGTGAATTTTAGGATAAAAAAAGTCTAATTAAGGTATTAAGTTGAATTAAAAAGGAACATTAGATTTATAAGCTGAGTTGGTTGAATTGCATAGGGTATTGTATATCAAGTTAGGTTTGAATTTTTGATTGATTATACATTGAATTTATGTGATTGGCAATATAAGAATTAATGTGATATGAATACAATAAAAATTCTTAGTCTTAAGCAATAATGAGATTATAAAAAGATGCAAGTTATGATAATAATATTAAAACATGTGTTAACACAATTTGAAAATGAGAACTATATTATGTAGAACTCAAATGAAATGAAATATGATAAGATTTGTTATAATGGAAATCTTATATATGTGTGCATTCTTGAACTAGCATAACTAAATGGTTATTTGAATTATGCAAGCGAGATATAATTTTCACCAAGTGTGATTGGTAGAATATATATTTGAATTTACATATATCTAGTTAAATAAAAGTAGTAGAAGGAACATGTTAAATGATATATAGACTATATGTATACATACATACACACACACACACACACACACACACACACACACATATATATATATATATATATACATACACATATGAATATGTACATGAATATGTATGTATGAATGCGAGTGTACAGGCCCAATTTTTGGTTAGCCGTGAAAAGTGTTTTCCGAAGTGCAAATGGTGCATCCGGGGTAAAAAGTACATCCGAGGACCAAAAAATAGTTTATTTGATTATTGGAAAGAGCAGGCTGGTAGGAGTCTATGGATGAAATTTGAAGTGAAAATGAGGTCAAACAAGTCTACAAAAGTTTAAAATAAGAAAAAGTCACGGTTTCAGTTCAAATAGTACTTGGTTTGACTGAAAGTTTGACCGAGAGTTTAAAAATAGTTAATGACATTTGAAAGATTATTTGAAGGTATAGATTGACTCTAAATAATGTAGCAAATTATTTGACAGTGAAAAAGTAATTTTATGGTAACACTAAAAATTGGTTGATTAGACCGGTATGTAACACCCTTATCGCTTCTATACACTACACACATTACCTTACTTAGTCTATTATTGTGATTGCTTAATTACTATATAATCGATGCTTATGATAAATGTGGTAAAAAAATTATTTTTTCTTATTCTGTTATACTATCATATCACTAGCATACCACAATCAATACAGTCTAACCAATACATTTAACATTTCATGTCATTCAATAATCCTTTATAACATTTATCATGTCAATAATACACAGTACAAAATCAACTCTAAACTATTATGTATACATGCCACTTACTAAAAGCTAAAATCTTACATATACATGCTACTAACGATAACAAACATACTCTTCTTAGCTTCAATCCGAAGGTCCGATCTGATCTCAAAGTGGATAGCATGCTTGCTCCTTAGACGTTCTACTCGGTACCTGCACGCAGTCAAATAAACTACGTGCTGAGCATTAAAAATGCCCAGTGGTGTAACACCCCAATACCCCCTAGGAGGATAGGGAGCGCTACGCAAACATACTAATCAAAATAAACAATTCCAACATACTTATACAACTAATAATCAAGTACCAATACACATGGTTAAAGCAAATTCTTATAGTCATTTACATTACATAATATCATTATTCCTTTACATATTACATGTACATCTTCCTTGTAAACACACACATTACATATTCAAAATACTTTACATAATTTCTATACTGTTCTATACAAAATGACTTGAGCTATAAATAAAAGAACTCCAGCTTGTTCTCCTAGTGGCCTTGACCTGCAGATGCACAATTCCCTACTAAATCTACAAACCTACACGGGAAAACACCCGTGCTAAGCGATAATTCTTAGTGGGGATATCACAAATAATGGACTTCAAGCGAAGTCACAAACATCAAACAATATGGCATGCACACGTCTAATATGCTAATCATATAACAATATTCATTTTTGAGCATATTAATATGAACATGTATCTAACATATAATAGCATGTTGAGCATTCTAAACACATGTGCTATACATACATCTCTTGTAAACATATATTAACATCTCAGGTATGATATTCATGTACATATATTAACATTTCTTATAAATCACTAACATATAATAGAATCTCATACACAACATAAATATATAGCAGCCTGACTTCATAACGATAGTGGACAAGGGTAAACATCTAGATACTGACGAATAGTATCAAAAATCTAGAGACCGAAGTCTCAATCATCTAGATACCAAAGGCATCAAACATCTAAACACCCCGTTGGTAATAAACATCAAGCAGCTGCAAACTTCTAACCCTTTATAGGCATGCCCATCTATCCACTTCTATGAACATCTCAGGCTTAATAATAAACACTTTGTACACTTATCCATATACATTACTTCTATTCAACTATCATGTAATATTATTGCTCATTCAACTCAATATATATACATATATTAACTATACATAACTATAAACACATACATATAGTTCACCACACAAATTCACATACCCTTATGCACATTCATAGGTTTAACAAATTATAATACTCAATTAATGTTATTAAACTACTTTAGATTCCATTTGACATACATGTACAACATTTGATAATGTTTGATAAATAAATATGCAAGTTGAAGGTACCTCACAGTGGTAACCTTTTGGTTGTCACCGTGACATAAGAAAATATAGAACTGAACTGAAAATAGTCATACCTCACAGTGGCAACCATTTGGTTGTGATTATGAGGTCCAAAACTAGGCTATTCTGCCTTATCTCAGCATTGGTCACAATGGCAATGATTTGGTTGTCACCATGACATACCACAAATAAACAAAACAGAAGCAGAATCTCAGAACTGCTTCACTACTCTATTTTGTACATCATAAACTAACATCTAAACCTCAATTTTAGGCAATACTCTCTCTTAACAATGGTTCCTTAGGATGTTAAATTTTGGATGGAACAAATTTCAGGTCATTTGGACTTAAAATCAAGGAGTTGTGGCCAAGGGAACACAACTAGTTCCGAAAGCCCTCTTATAGAATTGTAGCTATACTTACAAGCAATTTTGGAGACTTAGAGTCCTCTAATCAACAAAGTTATTTCTACAATAATTATAGACACAGATGTTACGATTTTAACCCAATTCAACTCATCCCTTTTAGAGTAGTAAAACTCATTTTACATTATAAATAGTTCACATGGGTAAAAATAGACCTTAAAGACAGTTTGACACAATCAAGCTTATCAAGCTTAACATCAGCCAACTTGGCCAAACTAATACACCAAATTGAAATTATAATCCTATACACATATATGAACATTACGGCACAATTAGATTCTTAGCATATGCTAATAACCAGAAATTACACAATCAATACTCCATCTCCGAAATTAGGGTTCATGTTTTGGTCACTATACTATACTCATGGCTATCATCTAACATTTCAACACACATCAATTACACATTTCAACTATACCGTCTAATAATTAACACATAAACACATACAATTTCTCAACTACACAATCACACATCTGTTAAACATCAAAGTCCCAAACTAATCAATCATGCTTCTAAACAAGGTTAACACAATTTCAAATCACAAACCTCAAAATGAGCAACTCGATCAACTATCTTCTTACTCAAACCTTTTCCTTGCCTTTTTCCTTTCTCTTGTCCAAAACTTCTTGCACAATCAATCAAAACACACACTTAATCCATCATTCAATCAACTCAAAACTCTTTAATAGAAATGGTAGAAGAAGGAGAAGAAGAAGACATCAACCACACTTACCTTCTTAGCTTACTCTTCAAACCAATCCAAGACTTCAGAAATTCAATCAATGGAAAAGAAACAAGAACTATGAATTGAAGAAGGAGAAAGATGAGAAATGAGATTAGGGAGAGTAGCCGGCCAACATGCAAGAATGAGGCCAAGATTTGCCTCCACTCCCCTTATATATGCATGTAAGGGATGGTGTTGGCAAAGCTCTCCTCTCACACGTGGATAACACTCACCAGAATCCACATATTACTCACTTAATCCTTTGGCATTTCTCCACTTAGTCCCTCTTTTTATTTCCTCTTTTCAAGCAACTTTAAATTTCTTCAATTACATCCTTACTTAATCTCAAAACTCATACTCTTTCTATTACTTTTGTACCCTCACAATGCAATTAACACATGCAATTCTTTGGGTCATTGCAATTCTTCCCCCCTTAAGAAATTTCGTCCTCAAAATTTCCCATGCTACTAAACATAAGATCGTACCAATCTTAAACAAATTTAACACTTACCAGATGGACCGGCTGGATTATCGACCTCTTTTCCGATCATGGAAAAGACTCGAGCTAGACAGCCATGAGCAACTGGCTTCTCTACTGTCTCCGACAGTACTTGAGCTGCTCTACGTCTTCCTCTACCACTTCTGACTGATCTACACACATTCATGTTTCCTTTACTCACTTGCAAACCCGAATTCTCTTTAATCTCCGGGAAATTAGCAAACATGTGGTCCATGCTGCCATACTTGAAACATGCTCCTGTGAACTTCCTGCATGTGCCCCAATGATTTCTTTGACAATGCTCACACTTAGGTATTATGCTACCTCTACTAGAAAGTGGCACAACACTTCCCATCGATGCAGTCTCTCGAATCGAACCTCTAGTAACTTGTCCATTTGCAGCTTCTCGAGCCTTGTTGCTACTAATCCTATCATTTTCTAGTACTTTCCTCTTTTGCTCTTTCCTTTGCGTTACTAATTCAGCTTCTTCCAATCTCATGGCTGCCAAGACTAGCTGATAATAGTTTGCCGACTGCATAATAGCCATCACTGATAAAGGTCATCTAATAGACTCTCTCAATCTGTCCTCAAATTGTCGACATCTGAAGTCTTCCATTAGTAATGCATCGGGTACATACTTACTCAATTGACTAAATTCCTTCTCATATTTTCCCACTGTCATATTCCTTTGTTTCTAACTATCAAACTCCTTCCATTTAGCTTCTCTATATGCTTTGGTAACATACTTCTTTTCAAACTCTTGGACAAAGAAGTCCCATGTCAACTTATCCGGTCACTGGGGATTTCGAAGCACTAGTTTCCACCAATCATAAGCTGGACCTTGCAGTAATGATACTGCATAGGTCACTCATTAATTCAGAGGACAATTGATCTCTTGTAATATCCTTTCTGTTTTCTCCAACCAAAACTCAGCCACATCCGATTGATCCATAGTCGTTCCATTAAACTCTCCTGCTCCTCGCTTTTTGATAAGGACTGAAGGAGCCTTAGCAGTGGTCAATCTATCTGTAAATTGCATCAACCCTTGCACTAGCATTAAATTGTCCTGAGCTAGACCCGGACCTTCAGCTGGAGGTCGCTCAGGTACAGGCGGGTGAACACATGCCGGATTCACACTTCCTGTAGTCTCTCCTACATTCTCACTCGGATCTCATTCCATCTATACTCTACACAAGACAACATCTGCATTATGCTATGACACTAGACAAACACAAACATCTAATCTATACTCTAACATCCTATAGTCCTGAATCGCCTACCTATGCTCTGATACAACAAAATTATAACGCCCCAATACCCCGTAGGAGGATAGGGAGCACTATGCACACATACTAATCCAAATAAACAATTCCAACATAGTTATACAACTAATAATCAAGTACGAATACACATGGTTAAAACAAATTCTTATAGTCATTTACATTAACTATAAGAAAATTGAGTTTTTACGACCAAAATTTAGCGAAGGGATAAAAATTCGGTCGTAAAAAGATACAAGTATTGAAGGGAATTTAATCCGGTCGTTAAAACTCAAATATTATTATTATTATTTAACTAAGTGTTTAATTACGGTCATTAAAAGGCACAAAATCTGGTTATTATTGCCTTAACACAAAATGGCGGCACTTCAAACCATTTATCTCCAAACATAACCTAAAATCATAAATTATATTTTCCCATTTGCTAACTTCTTCAACCCTCCACGCCTCTCCTTCATGTCCCCCCTCCATTATGCATCCACCCTCGCGAAGCACTAGACGCTAGATTCGGTGTCACCCCTTACCCTTTTCGCCGCCCGTTCCCACTCCACCATCGGAGATCCGGTCTCGCCACTATCATTGCCTCACACGCTATCTCCCTCGCTCAATGTAAATTTGTCATCGTCGCCTATCACCCCTCGTCTTTTGCTTGCCGATGACTCCTCCCTCTCTCGCACTAGTCAGTGTACTCCAAATTTCTATCTTAAGCTTTTATTTATTTATTTATTTTTATTTTATTTCATCGTCATTTAAAACATGGCCCTCCTTTTCTTTCTCAATAATCTTCCCATGAATCATATTTTTTGCATGAGAGTCACTTTGACTATTCAAGTTTCAATGAAAAGGATTAGTATGTTAAAATCAGGGAGTTTAGATTCTTTACTATTTTTAAAGGCTCCTTTTATGCAGAATTGCCATATATACTAGCTTTAAGAATGTAATGGTATAAAATGTTATTATCATCATAAATTTGCAGATCTTAAGGGCAAGACAGAAGATTCAAGCTCTGGAAGAGGTGGAGAAACTCAAAAGTGAAAGCGCAGAGAAATAGGTACTATTACGCTGCTGAATTTGCAAAATTGCTATAAGAATCACCTGTATTGTTGTATTCTGCCCTCTTTTATTTGATAAAAGGGTCTGGACATTAAATAACTTTCATGGCAGATAAGTTCTATTAGATATGCAAATTTTCCTAGGTTTAATTAATTTTTGTATCATATCTTATAAAATTGGTAGGGTTATTCATGTTTTACTGTTCAATTCTATGTCTTTATTTAAATGCAGTTCTTACAGTTCTTAATGCTTTTTGCATTCTTCAGGTGAACAAGGAATGATAGATGAGGCTCAAAAAGCACTGAAAGAGGCTGAGGCACTTAAGAAGGTAAACTTATAGGTTTTTGCAGATTGAAATGATTTTTGTTTTTGTGGATTGAAATGATCTTGATTGGTAAACTTTTTGTTTAAGCCTTAGGTAAGTTGAAATCTGCAATTACTTGGAGGTTCTACTTAATTTTCTTGAGTTTTCTTCTCTGTATCAGTTTGTATGCTAATTGATTTCTTTACTGCTATTATGCCATGGCAGCTTATAGATTGCATGCTAAAGCATGTCCATGCAAACACACATGTCACTTATGTTACTAGTTTTAGGCTCTTATCAATGATTTATCTTCTGAAACACATCACATATTGCCTTGCACAATATTTTCTATTTTGATGGTAGGCTAAAGTCCATGATCTGGCTAGTGATGATTACAGGGCTTTTGTTTCTTAGTCCATTAAAGAGTCGATATAGGTTCTTTTCTGTGTTAGTTTTGCATCTCCATTTTATCAACCTATTTAATTACTAATAATAGGTTGCTCTATTTATTGTTTTGCTTGATCTTCCAATTAGTTTTTCCATGAACTATACTAAATTGGCATACTATGGCTAGTAGTGCTTTTAGTTGACTCATTTGCCATTTACTACATGATTGAACACAAAATTCCATAGATGGGATGCTAAATCTATTTTATTATGGCACCAATAGGTATATGATCATATTGAAAAGATTTGCAACACAATATCATAAAATTCAGTTGTCTTGTGTTACTGGTGGCAGTGTTATTATTGTCATAATGTCATTAGATCATTGAGCAAATCTTATTTGTATACAAGACCCATTTAAATTCCTTTGGTCCTTGTGTTTATGTATAAACTAGATGTTCTCTCTATAAGCATATCATATCCTACAAATTAAAAGAAGTCCTATCAAGGCACTATTTCTAGTGGTTCCAACCATTTAGTTCTCTGCACTTTTTAGTCCATTTTCTGGCAACAAAGCAAAGTTCATTTTCTTTCTAATGGAAATTTGTTTGTGTGCGTGTGTGACGAATGCCAAACCCCGAGAGGCCCCGAAGACCTGCTTTTAGGGTATTCGAGAGAGGTTCATAAAAATTTGTAAGGATTTACAAGGGCATCTATTTTGGGCAACAAGGAGGTGTTTTGGAGTTGCCACCCAATAAAATATTGGAAAAGGTCATCTAGCCTCACTGAGCCTAAGACAGCGTATGTGTGTCTATTTTGGGTAATCATAGATATTTTAGACACCTCCTTCCAATAGAACACTAGAAGGATCAACTAATCTCGTGAATCCTAAGACGATGCATATACGTCTATTTTGGGCAAGCCAAAGATATTTTGGGCACCTCCTTCCAATAAAACACTGAAAAGATCATCTAATCTCGTGGAGCCTAAGACAATGCAAATTGGGCCTATTTTGGGCAGCAAGAAATATTTTGGAGACCCCACCCCAATAGGACATTGAGATGGTCCTCTAACCTCGTTGAGCCTAAGACCAAAGATGGTTCGGGACTTCCCATTTATTCATACCTTGATTAAATTTTAATTGAGTTTTGAATTTAAAATTTCATCCCTTTTCTCATTCATTTAGATGCAATAATTAGAATGCATATCAATCACATAATAAAAACAAGATAAAAAAGGTAAATAAAAATACAATAAATTATAATAAAACTAGGGGCGGAACAACCCCCAATGTAAAGTAAATGCGAATCATGCATAAAACGGGATATTAATTAAGTTTGAGGACATTGGTCCTCGCATGCATGTTTAGAAAGAAAGATTTTAAAGTGACAATTTTATTTGGATGGAAAAAAAAACTAGGACATTGGTCCTATTTTATTAGGAAAAATCTCAATTTAATTAATATAAATATTTTTGTGAATTTTAATTAAACATGCATAAAATAAATTATTTTGTTACTAAATACAAGATAAATAAATTAAAAAGGGAAATAAAAGAAAGACAATAAATACAATAAAAAACGATTCAACAAAAATAAATCTCGGATCTCCTCCTTCATTCGCATGGGTGCTTAAAAAAGGAAAGAAACAAAAATTAGAAACCACAAATAAACACAAATAAAATTAAAGTTAGAAATTAAATCAAGAAAATCCATTAAATAAATGAAATAATAAATAATAAATTAAAATAGATAAAAAAAGATACATTATGGATGACAAATAAATTAAATAATACGATTCAAACAAATAAATTAAGCATACTAGTAGGTTAGTACATAAAAACTTGAAATAATAATGATCATAATAATAATAATAATAATAATAATAATAATAATGATGATGATAAGTAACTAAATAAATAATAATAATAATGAAAAATAATAATGATAAATAAAAATGATAAATAAAAGAAAATGAATAATCAAATAAATAAAAAAAAGTAACAAAGAAGAAGATCAAAAAATCAAATCTATATCTAAAATAACATAAAATAAATAAATAAACAATAAATATAAATATCTACATAATTACTAATTAAATATGAACAAAAATAAATAAAAGAATAATAAAACTAAGGGATCGAGCATAGAATGTTTACCCTCAAATTTCGGATTCGATGGAATAGGTGAAGATGATTGATTTTCCTTGCTTTGATTCACAAAATAATAGATAAAAAATAATCTAAAAACTTTTCTCTAAAAAATTGTAAAAATCTTATTTTTACGAAATCAAATAAAAAAGTGGATTTCAAGAATAAAAAATTATTCTCTATGTCTCAAAATTAATTTTTTATCCAAAAAATCAATTTAAGTCTCTTGAAAAAATCAATTGAAGAGAAAAAGATTAAAAATAACAAGTGAGAAAATTTGATTTTTAAGAACAAAGAATTGTTTTCTTTATCTCAAAATCAATTATTCTTCAATAAAATTCCAATC
Source organism: Excoecaria cochinchinensis (assembly GCA_947683425.1). Taxonomy (NCBI): domain Eukaryota; kingdom Viridiplantae; phylum Streptophyta; class Magnoliopsida; order Malpighiales; family Euphorbiaceae; genus Excoecaria; species Excoecaria cochinchinensis. Next base: position 6,644,225 of record CANTUQ010000005.1, read on the forward strand.
GAAAATGTTTAGAAGAAATTTTATTGAAGCAACAAGAAGAAAAATAATTGAAAAAGAAGAAAAATGGAAAAAACTCAAGAAGAGAGAAGAAAAAATGCCTCAAAAGAAATCCCCCTTCTTTTCTTCCCATAATTTTCCATTTATATCAATAAAAAAGGAAAAGATAATTAATTAAGGAAAAAAATTGAATTTTTACTAAAATTCCCTTAATTTGGGTTCAAAAAAAGGAAATTATCATTAAAAATCCCGTAAAAAAAGGTGAAAAATAAAAAAAAAAAGAAAGAAAAAATGGAAAAATTGGCGAAAAACGCGATTTCGGCAGACTAGGGGCGAGCGACGCCTGTCGGACCTGAGCGCCCAGTGCCAACGCGCAGCACGCTGGCCCTGCCGCATGCAAATGCTGCCAACTCTCGCGCGCGGGTTGCCGCAAACGCCGAATTTTTTTTTTAATAACAATTTAAACTACAACAATATAATTTTCAAACTTAATTTTTCAAATTTAATTTTTAATGCATTTTTTTATTATTTTTTTATTTTTTATTCTAAAATGTAAATTTGACAAGAAAATCATTATTTCCAACATTTTTACTTGTGAACAGGCATCTAATCATCATTGGGTAACTCTGATATGAGCTAACTATGTATCCGTTGTCTACAGCGTGCTTATGTGAGTGTTTTTGTTTTGTTGCTATAAAATTTCATATTTATTTGTTGTAGTATTGGGTGACGTGAATTCCAGGTTACTTTAACTCATGAATCTAAGAATGTCAAACCTCAAGCTAGACTGACTATTGTGTCTGCTCTCCCTGTCCCTATTTCTCTGTTATTTCTTCATTTCACTTTCGATAAACGTTCAAACAGATTGGAAAAGTTCATATCCATAATAAGTAGTACTAAAGAAATCAGAATCCTAACATGCACAAAAACTCTCACATACTGCAATTTTATGAAATGCAGAATACCGGTTATGTTGAGCCTATTTTGCAACATTACATAAATACTTCGAGTTTATACTTCAGAGTGCTTGCGTGTGCTCAGAAACAATCCCAAATTAGTAAAAAATGAAAGGTATGAGTCACCCTTATCTTTTGTTAACAAATTTAAGAGCATATCAGATTATTAAAAAATGTATGAATAACAACATAACATAATACTACTTATGTTCTACAAAGAACTAGAGAATACGTGGCAACGTTTTAGAATTTCTTTGTTCTGCTTTATAAGAATTTCTTCACCTTCATAGTCTGTTGTTCATGGGCTACTATGTGAGTTTGAGAAATTGTGCATCTTCACTCTCCCCCACATATATATAAAGAGATAGATATATTTTAACCCCTTCCATTTGAGTTGTCTTTGATGGAGAAGCTAGATTCTAATAAAGTGCGGACTAAGGATGTTAGTGTGCTAGAGTAGATTCTACTTTCACAAATTTGACAAATTAGTTTGTATTTCTTGCTTTTTTAGATCTAATTCTTAGCCTAACTTGTAAGTTAGATGCATCTGAGGCTCCTTTTTCTCTTCATGTAGGAAAGCTTTCAAATATTTCCCTTGGAGGAATCACACATGCATGAGGTGATGAATCGTTTGTCTCTTGCACGTCAAATTGACAAGATAACACGGAAGGACTCACAGGCAGGTTCTTTTGCTTGTTTTTTTAGCGTTATGTGGACTGTAGCTATTGTACTGTTAAAGTTTACAGTTTAGGAGATTGCGGTTGATCGTGAAAAGATTTGTGTATTTTCAGACAGTTGCTTGAATTTAATTGTGATTTTGTTGTTTTCCTTATGATAGACATACTTATTTTTGGAGTTTAATCTATTATTTATAGCATCTTTTACCTCTTTTTAGCTATCGAGTTCGCATTTTCCATGACTTTGTTTCACTTGTGATTCATGTTTGGGATTGGTTTTCTTTTGTAATTTCTTACATTGTTAGGTGTAGAAGGTTCTAGTCCTGCAATATCATGTCTGCTTTTTCTTTAGCTCTTTTGTGCATGCTCTTGCTTTAGGAGAAGGCAAAAAAGACCTAGTTTGAAAGCAATATAGAATCAGTTGAGTTAGTTGTGGTGAAGAATGACAGTGAGGATAAAAGAACAAGCAACCATAAGTAAAAGAGAATCACTTCTATGCATCAGAACAAATTATAGCAGGTTTCACCAACAACTGATTATCCTTGTTTTAACTTAAACTTTGGCCAATTAATTTCCTGAATGGCTTTATGCACTAATTCTTTCGTAATTGAAATTGCAGGAGCTGAATACGATGCTTTCACGTCCACTGCAACCAAAAACTTTTTCACATCGTTATTTGGCAGGGGTACCTTCACTAATTTCCTTTTACAGTCTAAGTACCCATGATTTCTTTAGAAAGATATGTGCAAGTAATGCTAATATTTGCGCAATGTTATATTTTAATGGTAAAAACAAGTCTAATATTTCTTAAAACCCGCTGTGTCAGGGTTTAGCTATGCTATTTTTGCTCCCAATTTGTAACTGTTGCTAATTTATATGTATGGTTTTGATTCCCGACTATGCAAACACTTTTCAAACTTAAACTACTAGTTGGTTTAGGGATGACTTAGTTGTAACATTTCTCATATTGCATAGTGCTTTTCTACAAGATCCACAATATGCGTACATGAACCATCCTCATAGAAGGAACATCATAGGCATAGCTCTTTAATGCTTTTCGTGAGATTTATAAGATTTCTTGCATGAACACTCTTTGTAGAGGGAACTCTAGGGGCATGACTTGTGAGCCTGTTTTCCTAGCATGTGCTTTTGCATTTAGGAAGTCCTTATGGGACTTGATTTCAATTGATGAAGGAATGTCTGTATATCGTGCATCATTATAAGGAATGCCTGTATGTCGTGCATTATTATACCTTTAAATGCCATTTTATTAACTACAAGCTTCAAATTCTTACTACAGGCGGGTGTTTCATCTCTTTTGCAACATCAACTTCAAGAATTAGCCAGACAAAAGTTGGTCAATGGCATGAATTCTGGAAACACTCTAGGTACATCGAAGTGCTGGTCATGAAGTAGCATTCTGGATTACAATTTTTTTATCTTCCAATTTCTTTTTCCTGTATTTGTCACGATAAAATTTCAAGATGCCATAAAAACTAGATGTTGATGTACATATCGTCATATGTGACATGTTATGGTCCTTCTAAGGAAATGTAACACTAAAACAGCTATCGAGTGTTAATTACATAAATTACATAAGTTAGAAGCAAACTACCAAGATATTAGCATATTTGAGCATTAATGCTTGCATTGCAAAGGAAAGAATGATGTATAGCATGTTATTAGTCATCTTTCATGCAGTGTCGACTATGGAAAATTTTTCTGATGGGGCTAAGGACATGATTTATTCTAATTAATAGAATGTAATAGTTCATTTTCTCAGGAATGATATCCTGTGTTTTCATATAGTTTCGGAAGCATCAGATGTTTTTAGCATACACGAGTAGGTGTGACGCCCGTTCCCTAACGACAACTAGCTCAGCTAATCTTAGTTAGAGAAGGTCGCACACACGCACAGAACACATGCGAAAACTGAATAATAAAATTTCATTACACACTATTTTAATTCATGCATCACATGCCAACTACTATTAGTCACACGCCTTAGCTATTCGCATGACACACATACATGTGGGAGGTTACATCCGTGATTACTACATTATTACATGCCTTTACATATTCAAAATACATATTAACCAAATAAAACTTATACAAAAGTCCAAAATAACAAACCCCCAAACCTACACTATATACTTCCTATTGTTGACCGTACCAAAATGCGGGGGACGTCCTTTAGTCACCACTCGTCCGTACCTGCACGGATAAGAGTAAATCCATGCTAAGCGATAACGCTTAGTGGGGAACTCATACATATAGCATATAATTTATCACACATCAGAATCATCATACATAACATGCTAATAAACATGCCAGATCAACCATTATTATATTCAATCATAAGGCATCAATTACTTATTCACATTTCCATACTTTCTTGTATCACAATCACTTTTGTTATATTTAATTAACTTTTAGCCGATTAACCAATTAGTCTTTTTGCCACTTTGCCTGCAATTCAATGACGCGGATAATGGGTATCGCATCGGTATCTCTCAGATACCAGTAATCTCATCGAGACTACTTTTTCATATTTAGCACCTTCTGGTGCTTCATATCACATTAGTACCTTCTGGTACTTTTCATCATTCCACATATAACACAATCCAGTAAGGATAATCGCATTGTGATTCCCATGGAATCAGACACATTTAACGCATGGGGCTGCAGCACTTGACCCTATAGGCATGCCTAACTATCCACCACTTGACTCGCAGGCTTAAGTTGTTAAACACTTATTCAGTTCACTTTTCACTTTACACATTTGTAATAGCACACAGCCATACATTTCATTTGCATATTCAATATACTTTCAAACTCAGTCTTCACATTTAATATTCACATAACTTATCACATCCAGAAGTCATCATAGTTGTATGCATTTGTAGTTCACTTAACACATATACATTACTTACTCATGCTGTCCTTCATTTCAGCTTAAAGCCATGCCATTTGAATGACCAAACACATTAGGATTATATTGCCAAAACAGGGTGGGTCACGGTCACAATGGATTTCATTGTCACCGTGACATATTGAAGTCCAAAACAGAATGCAAATTGGGGACATGTCACGGTCACAACCAATTTCATTGTCACCGTGATGTGTTCCCAACTCTCGGCAGAATGCAACCTGAGGGTATGTCATGGTCACAATGAATCCCATTGCCACCGTGACATATTCTCACTTTGCAAAACAGAATGCTCCCTTGGGTACCTCACGGTCACAATGAAGTTCATTGTCACCGTGACATACCAAAATCCATTAGGCAGAATTGAACTCAAGCATACCTCACGGTCACAATGGATTTCATTGTCACCGTGACCTATGCAAAAACACCATAACATGGTTATGTTTTTCAGTCCATTTCTTCCTTCTCATTAAGACTTCAAATCTCATTCTCATTTTTGGCAATTAACCCAAATACATCAATAACACATACCTGATTTTCCCTTCTTGTTTGGCATTCAATAATAGTACATATCATGATCACTTTCAAGTACTTTATCACAATCAAATTGCTACAATACGCATACAATTTAGCATCACATAGTTCATGCTCAACCTTCAATTTCACATATCATGCAATTAAGTTCAAAACCCTATTTAACCAACACTAATCATAGATTCATACAATTAGGGTTTGTTCCCAAACCTCGTCGCCTTAGCTCCTAATTACGACGGACGCTCGGCTCGCCGATTACAGCCTTTCCTTTATCTCTCTTCACTTCTTCAGCTAACAAAACAACACAGATACTCAAGCTCAAACTCAAACCAATAATATCCCATCCAAACCAGCTCAACCAAGAAGAAAGAGTAGAAGATGAGAATATGCACTTATTCACTTACCTCTTAGGTTTAACCCTTAATTCTTGAGCAACTTAACATCAATATACTTACCCTTCTTTAACACTCACATCCACGCAAGAAAGAAAAGAGAAGAACACAGAAAATTGCTAGATTACACAAATGAAACTCTTCCCTTCCCTTAACTCACTCTTGCATGCAAAGGTGTAGGTGGCATCCTCTCAAGAAGCCACACGGAAACCACTTCCTCTAATCTGCCTCCACTTTCCATTAAATCAAGTTATTTTATTCTTAGTTAATCCTTCCTTTAACTAGTTAATCAGCCTTTAACTCATGCTTAGCACAAACATTCATAATTACCATTTAAATCCCTTAACTAAACTTCTTTCTTTCAATTAAGTCCAATCCTACACACACATGCCAAATTAGGTTAATTCTCTTAGGGTACAAATCCGGCCATGACAACTCTCCCCTCCTTAAAGAATTTCGTCCTCGAAATTCATACCTGAGTGAAATAGTTGTGGATACTGTTCTCGCATAGCCGCTTCTGGTTCCCAAGTTGCTTCTTCAACACCATGGTGCTGCCAGAGTACTTTCACAAGTGGTATCTGCTTGTTCCGAAGTTGCCTTACTTCTTTTGCTAAGATCACTATTGGCTTTTCATCATAAGTGAAATCTGACTGCACTTCCACTTCTGGTAGAGATAGCACATGGGAATCATCTGACCTATATCTTCTTAACATAGACACATGGAACACATCATGTAGCTTAGCCAAAGTCGGAGGCAAAGCCAACCGATAAGCTACAAAACCTACTCTTTCAAGCACTTCATATGGCCCAATAAACCTTGGACTCAGCTTTCCCTTTTTACCAAATCGCAGTACCTTCCTCCAAGGAGACACTTTCAGAAACACTTTATCACCTACACTGAACTCAATATCTCTTCTCTTCAAATCAGCATACGACTTCTGTCTGTCACTTGCTGCCTTCAATCTTTGCTGTATGATTTTAGCTTTCTCTTCTGTATCACGAACCAAATCTGGCCCTATGACTCTGCTTCCATTCAATTCCGTCCAGCAAATCGGTGAACGACATTTCCTTCCATACAAAACTTCATACGGTGTCATACCAATACTGGTCTGATAACTGTTGTTATAAGCAAATTCCATAAGTGGAAGATACCTATCCCAACTCTTAGAGAAATCCAAAACACACACTCGCATCAAATCTTCCAAAACCTGAATAATTCTTTCCGATTGTCCATCGGTTTTGTGGATGGAAAGCAATACTGAAATTCAATTTCGTACCCAACGCTGCCTGTAAACTCCTCCAAAATTTAGAAGTGAATCTAGGATCCCTATCAGAAACAATAGACAAAGGTATCCCATGCAATCGGACAATTTCCCTTACATACAATTCAGCCAACTTTTCCATAGAATAATCCATCCGAACAGGTATAAAGTGAGCTGATTTCGAAAACCTGTCCACGATAACCCATACTGCGTCTTGCTATCTTGAAGTCAGAGGCAATCCAGTAACAAAATCCATCGTGATATTATCCCATTTCCATTGGGGAATAGGGAGTGGATGCAACATCCCCTGGGGCACTTGATGCTCCGCTTTAACTTGTTGACAGACAAGGCACTTAGACACATATTCCACTACATCCTTCTTCATCCCTGGCCACCAATACAACTGTTTCATATCTTGATACATCTTGTTTCCACCTGGATGCATAGTGAAAATTGTATTATGAGCCTCGTGCATCAATCTTTTTCTTAATTCTTTATCGTTGGCCACACACATTGTATTCTTATACAGCAGTATTCCATCTTCATTCACTGAATAGTCAGTCTTATCCATAACACCAACTGACTGCAGAACTTGTTGCAATCTCCCATCACTCCTCTGAGCAACTATTAACTCATCCTTCAGAACCGGTCTTGCTTTCAACTGTGCCAATAAAGCTCCATCTGCAGAAAACCTCCACTCAATCCGCTTTAACTGTAATGCTGAAATTGACTTCCTACTCAAAGCATCGGCCACTACGTTAGCTTTTCCCGGATGATAATCCACAATACAATCATAATCTTTAAACAACTCGAGCCACCTTCGCTGTCTCAGATTCAGTTCCTTCTGTGTAAGCAGATATTTCAAACTCTTGTGATCCGTGTAAATCCTACACTTCTCACCATACAGGTAATGTCGCCAAATCTTTAAAGCAAACACTACTGCAGCCAATTCCAAATCATGAGTAGGATAATTCTGCTCATGCGGTTTCAATTGCCTTGACGCATACGCTATCACCTTCCCCTCTTGCATCAATACACACCCAATCCGACACCTGAAGCATCGGTGTACAATACATACTCTTTACCAGTCATAGGCTGTGTAAGAATCGGTGCCTCTACTAACGTCTTCCTCAACCGATCGAAACTTGTTTGACATCTTTCAGACCACTCATATTTCACTCCTTTACGTAACAATCTTGTCAACGGTGAAGCTATTACTGAAAATCCTTTCACAAACCTTCTGTAGTATCCAGCCAACCCTAAGAAACTGCGAATTTCTAACACATTCCTAGGCGGTTTCCAATTCACAATTGCTTCTATCTTAGTTGGATCCACCTTAACTCCTTCAGATGAGATCACATGACCCAGAAATGATACCTCTTTGAGCCAGAACTCACACTTACTGAGTTTGGCAAACAGCTGATGTTCTTGCAAAGTCCGAAGTACAACTCTCAAATGCTGTTCATGCTCCTTTTCATTTCTTGAATATACCAAAATATCGTCTATGAACACAACCACAAACTGATCCAAGTACGGTCTGAACACTCGATTCATTAAATCCATGAATGCAGCTGGCGCATTGGTTAACCCGAATGGCATTACTAGAAATTCATAATGCCCATAACGAGTTCTAAACGCGGTCTTAGGTACGTCTTCCTTCTTCACTTGCAACTGATAATACCCTGAACGCAAGTGAATCTTTGAGAATACCCCGGCTCCCCTTAACTGATCAAACAAGTCTTCAATTCGAGGTAAAGGATACCTATTCTTTACTGTTACTTTATTCAGCTGTCGATAATCGATACACATTCTCATTGTACCATCTTTCTTTTTAACAAATAACACTGGTGCTCCCCAAGGAGAAACACTAGGTCTAATAAAACCCCTGTTCAGTAATTCTTGCAACTGCTCCTTCAATTCCTTCAACTCAGTTGGAGCCATTCTATAGGGTGCCTTAGATACCGGTACAGTTCCTGGTACCACGTCAATTGATAACTCAACTTCTCTTATTGGTGGTACACCGCTCAATTCTTCAGGAAACACGTCAGGAAACTCTCTGACTATTGGTATCTCTTGCATCTTCACCTGTTCTCTCTTACTATCTAATACCAGGGCCAAATAAGCTTCACATCCTTTTCTCATACACCGATAGGCTTGCATAGCAGATATTACATTCACAAGAGGATTAGTGCACACTCCTCTCACTGTCGCTCGATTTCCCTTACCATCAGAGAGTATAACTATTTTCTTTTTACACTTAACATCCGCATCATACTTAGTTAACCAATCCATACCCAGAATGAAATCAAACTCATCAAACGGTAGTTCAATCAAATCCGCTGGAAACACACTACCTTGAACTTCTAATGCACAGTTTCGATACACTCTGTTCACATTAACATTACCTCCCAAAGGGCTAGACACACATATATCATATTTTAAACATTCAACTTTAGGCATCTTTTCACATATCTTTTTATCACATACATATGAATGAGTTGAACCAGGATCAATAAGTGCAAACATTTCCACATCACAAAGTAGAATAGTACCTGCTATCACCTCAGGCGCATCCTGATCCTCTCGTGCCCTCATAGCATAAGCCCGCACTGGAGCCTCATCAGGTCTATCCACAATCTCAGAATCGACTGCACCTCTGGACTGACTACCTCTGCCACGTCCTCTTCCTCTTCCTCTGTTCGTAGAAGGCAAGTTGGAACCACCCCTACTCTGCTCTTGTTGATTTCCTGACATCTCATAGGTATTCGGGCAATTAGCAATGAAATGCTCAGTGCTCCCACATCTATAACAAGCACCCGACACTCTCCAGCATTCTCCTCTATGCCTCTTACCACAATGAGGACACTCATGAACCTCACTTCTATTACCAGATGTTCCTCTTCCAGAACCAGATGTTGAGGGAGCGCCTCGCTTCTTCCCTCTCGCTGCAGAACTGAACCCTGATTTCGCAGGTGATGCCACATGAGAATCTCTTGATCTTTTCCCCGTCTGGGAACCACCTCTATTCGCATTCTTCCTTTGTCTCCATTCTCTTTGGGCTCCCAAAGTCCTTTCAGCTCTCAGAGCTGCTTGTACAATTCGATAGTAACTTATATTCTGCTCTGTTGTTAAAGAAATCAGCAAAGCTTTAATTTCCTCAATCAACCCATCCTCAAACTGTTGACATCGCAACACATCAGTTAACACACCTTTCGGCGCATATTTGCTTAAGCGACAGAATTCTGCTTCATACTCTGCCACCGTCATAGTCCTCTGTCTCAAACTCAAGAACTTCTTCCAATTTGCCTCTCGATGTGCTTTAGTAATATACTTGTTCTTGAATTCTTTTTCAAAGAACTCCCAGTTTAATGGTTCAGGAAGCATCGGATTCTGCAGGACCAGCTTCCACCAATCATATGCAGGACCTTGAAGTAATGACTCCACACACTCAACCCACTGATCTGGAGGACATCGTATCTCCTTAAGAATCCTTTCCACCTTCTCAATCCAGTACTCTGCTTTTTCTGACTCATCTAACCTTGTTCCATGAAATTCCTCCAAACCATGCTTCCTCAAAGATTCTATTGGGGCTCTTGGCGCCATCATACGTTCCATCACTCTCGCCATATCTTGTGTCATTTTCATCATGGCTTCCATAGGCCCAAATGGAATCCCATTCCCATAGCCAACTGATCTAGACTGCCCAGACCCTGTCACCTCAGCTTCACGAGGGTTCACACTTTCGGCAGACTCCTCACCGGTATGCCTTCCAGAATCCATCTTACTACACAAATTAAACAAGGACTTCCGCATTAGGTCAACAAACTATACACATCTTATCTACCCAATTCCCAGAAAAGACTCAACCTAGGCTCTGATACCACAACTTGTGACGCCCGTTCCCTAACGACAACTAGCTCAGCTAATCTTAGTTAGAGAAGGTCGCACACACACACAGAACACATGCGGAAACTGAATAATAAAATTTCATTACACACTATTTTAATTCATGCATCACATGCCAACTACTATTAGTCACACGCCTTAGCTATTCGCATGACACACATACATGTGGGAGGTTACATCCGTGATTACTACATTATTACATGCCTTTACATATTCAAAATACATATTAACCAAATAAAACTTATACAAAAGTCCAAAATAACAAACCCCCAAACCTACACTATATACTTCCTATTGTTGACCGTACCAAAATGCGGGGGACGTCCTTTAGTCACCACTCGTCCGTACCTGCACGGATTAGAGTAAATCCATGCTAAGCGATAACGCTTAGTGGGGAACTCATACATATAGCATATAATTTATCACACATCAGAATCATCATACATAACATGCTAATAAACATGCCAGATCAACCATTATTATATTCAATCATAAGGCATCAATTACTTATTCACATTTCCATACTTTCTTGTATCACAATCACTTCTGTTATATTTAATTAACTTTTAGCCGATTAACCAATTAGTCTTGTTGCCACTTTGCCTGCAATTCAATGACGCGGATAACGGGTATCGCATCGGTATCTCTCAGATACCAGTAATCTCATCGAGACTACTTTTTCATATTTAGCACCTTCTTGTGCTTCATATCACATTAGTACCTTCTGGTACTTTTCATCATTCCACATATAACACAATCCAGTAAGGATAATCGCATTGTGATTCCCATGGAATCAGACACATTTAACGCATGGGGCTGCAGCACTTGACCCTATAGGCATGCCTAACTATCCACCACTTGACTCGCAGGCTTAAGTTGTTAAACACTTATTCAGTTCACTTTTCACTTTACACATTTGTAATAGCACACAGCCATACATTTCATTTGCATATTCAATATACTTTCAAACTCAGTCTTCACATTTAATATTCACATAACTTATCACATCCAGAAGTCATCATAGTTGTATGCATTTGTAGTTCACTTAACACATATACATTACTTACTCATGCTGTCCTTCATTTCAGCTTAAAGCCATGCCATTTGAATGACCAAACACATTAGGATTATATTGCCAAAATAGGGTGGGTCACGGTCACAATGGATTTCATTGTCACCGTGACATATTGAAGTCCAAAATAGAATGCAAATTGGGCACATGTCACGGTCACAACCAATTTCATTGTCACCGTGATGTGTTCCCAACTCTCGGCAGAATGCAACCTGAGGGTATGTCATGGTCACAATGAATCCCATTGCCACCGTGACATATTCTCACTTTGCAAAACAGAATGCTCCCTTGGGTACCTCACGGTCACAATGAAGTTCATTGTCACCGTGACATACCAAAATCCATTAGGCAGAATTGAACTCAAGCATACCTCACGGTCACAATGGATTTCATTGTCACCGTGACCTATGCAAAAACACCATAACATGGTTATGTTTTTCAGTCCATTTCTTCCTTCTCATTAAGACTTCAAATCTCATTCTCATTTTTGGCAATTAACCCAAATACATCAATAACACATACCTGATTTTCCCTTCTTGTTTGGCATTCAATAATAGTACATATCATGATCACTTTCAAGTACTTTATCACAATCAAATTGCTACAATACGCATACAATTTAGCATCACATAGTTCATGCTCAACCTTCAATTTCACATATCATGCAATTAAGTTCAAAACCCTATTTAACCAACACTAATCACAGATTCATACAATTAGGGTTTGTTCCCAAACCTCGTCGCCTTAGCTCCTAATTACGACGGACGCTCGGCTCGCCGATTACAGCCTTTCCTTTATCTCTCTTCACTTCTTCAGCTAACAAAACAACACAGATACTCAAGCTCAAACTCAAACCAATAATATCCCATCCAAACCAGCTCAACCAAGAAGAAAGAGTAGAAGATGAGAATATGCACTTATTCACTTACCTCTTAGGTTTAACCCTTAATTCTTGAGCAACTTAACATCAATATACTTACCCTTCTTTAACACTCACATCCACGCAAGAAAGAAAAGAGAAGAACACAGAAAATTGCTAGATTACACAAATGAAACTCTTCCCTTCCCTTAACTCACTCTTGCATGCAAAGGTGTAGGTGGCATCCTCTCAAGAAGCCACACGGAAACCACTTCCTCTAATCTGCCTCCACTTTCCATTAAATCAAGTTATTTTATTCTTAGTTAATCCTTCCTTTAACTAGTTAATCAGCCTTTAACTCATGCTTAGCACAAACATTCATAATTACCATTTAAATCCCTTAACTAAACTTCTTTCTTTCAATTAAGTCCAATCCTACACACACATGCCAAATTAGGTTAATTCTCTTAGGGTACAAATCCGGCCATGACAGTAGGCAATAAATATTCAACATTTAAGTAGTGTTAAGCTGCATAATCTTGCAAGATTATCATTATGATTGTAGTTCTATAAAGTGATGATAAATTAAATCTAACTAGCAACTGATGTATTGCAAAATGTTGGCGATCCTTTCTCGTGTGAATGATGCATTTCAAAAAGTGAAAAAAAAACAAATCCGAGTTATGACTTACGACAACTTTTTTAATGCTAGACATACAACCAATGGAATCATAATTATGAGTCTAAAAAGTTGCCACATATTCTCTATTTTTTTGTAGAGAGACACATGCACACGTGAGAGAGAGAGATATAGGGAGAGCAGAAACAAGATGATTATAGAACATTCTTCTTTGTTGTATTTTTTTCCATTTATATTATTCTTCACATGTTATATTATTGTTATTAATTTTTTTTAATGTATTCTTATTTCTCTTTGTTTGGCTCTTGTTAGGTCTCGCCTGGTAAATATTGGTGAAGCTACTGCTAGTCTTGAGGTTCATTATGTAACACCCCCTACCCATACGTAGGCGAACCCTTCCGGATCGGAGCGGGCAGCCGCACGAGCAGGGAACAGATACGGAACAAAAGGCATACATTTATACATAAACATGGGGGAATTAAAACTTTGAGGAACAAGAGCTGGTCATGCATTAACTCACACACATGCAAACACTAGGCGGAAGCATACACACATACATACATACGATCATTCAGCAGAAGCATAAGACGATAGATAAAACAAAGGAATAACTTAATACGTAAATATAACAACATTTACATCATCCAAAATATTACATCCAGATCCTTACATATGATTATGTATACAAAAGCTAAAAAAATACAAAATCCAAAATATAGGAGCTGAATATACAAAATAATAAAACAATTCTAACTCCTATGTGGTCGACCCTGCAGATGCGCGACTTGAGCGGAACCAAATACCTGCCACCTACATAGGAAAGAACCCGTGCTAAGCGATAACACTTAGTGGGGAGGAACAGACACAAAAGGACACTGAACAATGTGCATACATCATCATGCGAGAATACAATTAAGTCTTACATGCACTTACTCACATTATATAATATCAGAGATCAGAAAATATCATGCAGAAATACATATAAACTTGAACTCACATGCATACACTTACCGAGTTCACCGAAGTACCGAAGATCAGGGAAAACACGATGCATAATCACTAACTATTAGAACATGCATACACTATCACACAATGACCAATCACTAGCTGAACCCAAACACAAAGCTAATACTCTACACACCCACATTACTATACTAATACATGTATTATCATATAGAGAAATATAAACATACATACATACAAACTCCTAAGCACTTACCAAAATCACCGAAGTATCAGAAATCAGAAAAATGCACAATGCATAGTCACTAAACATTTAAACATGCAGCTATCATACCAATATACCCATACTTTGACTGAAAACCCATTCACATGCAACATAACTACCCTGCAATACGCACACAACCATTATGCAGATTCACTAGATATCTAAACATACATCTAACATGCCAATACACACACGCTAGCCGAAAACCGATTGACAGAGTTAACATAACACTTCCATGTCACTACACAATACATATAATCATACAATGAGATGTAAATGCATGCCAACGTGCCGAAACCACTGTAAAAGCAAACTAGAGAAAATATAACATAACACTATATTTATAGCCTTCAATAGTTCAAGAGCGTATTCATACGTATACTAATTCACATATTTAACTATAGCATTCAAAGGTATAAAAGCACATTCATATACACACTCATTCATATACTTAACCATAACATTCAATAGTACAAATCATATTCATATACATTCCAATTCACATGCTCGTAACCATAAAAGACACACGCACAATGGCATATGCAGATATTCATAACACATATATAATCATACTTGCATACTAAAGGCATTCATTCAATAGTTCATATCCACATTCATATACATATTAACTGATTGTTCATTCATTATCATCCTCATTCGGATATCACATTCTCATACACATAACATAACAACAATGCACCTACTGACTCACTTTAGTGGATAATAAGTGAACGGTACGAATCGAATATGGATAGTACCTTACGGGTATGAATCGAATACGGACAGTACCTTACGGGTACGAATTGAAAAGCAACATCATTTTCCACATTCAAAAACATTTTATAAGGGACCTTAAACAAGATCCATACACATCAAAGGGTTTGCGAGGAACCAAACAGGGACCTGATCAGGGTCCAAACGTCCAAAGGGCACTGCAGCTAAGGAGCTCTATTAGGCATGCCTAACTATCCACTAGGCTGACTCTCGCAGGTCATGCATAAAACAAATCATGTTCCGAATCACATAATATATATCATCATGCATAATCCAGAGTATGATGGACATATAAATAAGTTCATAATGTCAGTCATGCATCATACACTCACATGCAAAGCATATAATATGATGCAGTCAACACACTTTAATAGCATTCAAAATTCTAAAGCATATCAAAGTCAGATACGGAAACACTATCATGCCAAAGATTATCAATACAAAATCCTAATCATGCCATCAAGGAGAACAAATAAACACAAACCATGCACTAGGAAGAGAACAGACATTATACAATTCATATTGCAAAGCATATATATATATATAATTAAATAAACACATGTAAGGATAATCATCATTCTAAAACATACCAGAGTCAAATATGAAAATACTATTATGCTAATGATTATCAATACAAAATTTTAATCATACAATAATACAATTTATGTCCCATAGCATATCATATACTTTAGATCAAAACACTAGTCTACCAAAATTACTATTACCAAGCATATTATAATTAATTATTGACATACTATCATTTTATAATCACACACCTCAAAATAAAAATACTAAAAATAATTAGGCAAAAACATGTCCTATGCAATAGTGAGAAAAGATGCAAAGTGAAAGAAAAAGATCATTTTCAAAAATCGAGCAGAAAACAGGGCAGGCAGAAGAAAATTCTGCCGCGTCGTGCTCGCGACAGAGGCCTGAAGAATCGTTGCTGAGCAGAGCGGTGCACGACTCGTGCACATGAGCACGACTCGTGCTGATGTGTGCGAGTTGTGTCTCCAGAGCACGACTCATGCTCTTCTGCTACTGGCCGGTCATGATGAGGGAGAAGGAGAAATAGAACGAGGCACATAGGAGCACGACTCATGTCTCAAGAGCATGACTCGTGCTCTTGAGCACGAGTGGTGTTCCTTGACCACGTCTCGTGCCCTTTCCTCCGAGTGGGAGCTGAGGCGATGGTGAGGTGATGAGCACGACTCATGCTGGATTGCATGACTTGTGCTCTTCCTCTCTCCTGGGCAAAATGTGTCTCTGTTGCGATCGTGATGGATGTTGCTCTCATGACAGAGGCGTGTTCCCTTCTTCCCAGCCAAAATGCAGAAAGTTCTTCTTTTCCCAAAACTCTTTCAAAAACCTTTCAAAAACCACTCAATCATGCACAAACTCTAGCCTTATTATTCAAATGCATACCACAACAGTATCATGATCAAATTACACTCAATTATCACAAGATTCAACCATTAATACAAGGAAAAACATAAAATTGCATACCAAGAACACCAAGAACAGAGTTTACTCAATTTCATGCAATTTCACTATCAATTCTCACATACCTTCAATTCAATCATTATCATGTATTACTAACACAATTACCCACAAAAATCATGCATGTACAGATGCCAAGACACTCAAAATTCAAAAAATTAAACAATATAAACACATATACAACCTAAATGAGAATTAGGGCAAAGACAACTCAATTAAACTCCCAAACTAAAATGCAGCAAACAAAGCTCCCAAACCTGGAATTGAAGATCCAAAATCACTCTTCTTCAACCTGCAATCCTTTCCTTGCCCTTATTCTTCTTCTTGCCACCCAAAGCTTGCACAACAAAAACCCGAAAATCTCTTAATCCAAACCCTAACTCAACTAAAACCAAAAGAAGAAGAGGAAGTACCCAAATGCAGGAAACCCTAAAACCCCAACTTACCTCTTCAAAGTAGCCTCTAAATCTTCCCAATCTACTCCAGCTCACACACACAACCAGGGAATGGAGGGCAAGAAACGTGAAGAGAAAAAAAAAAGAGAAAATAGGAACAGGAGGAGAAGAGAGAGCAGGGAAACGTGATCTGCCTTCCCTCTCTCTTTTCTTTTCCTTTTTCTTCTTTTCACATTAATTGCACACACCCACCAAGCCACATGGCAGCCTCCTATTGGTCCAATATTAAAATATCTTGTCTTATTACTCTTTAGTCCTTTGGCAAAACCCACTTGGATCCTTAGCAATTCCCTTTTTGTCCTTGGCAAGTTACGCTTTACTCACTAACACAATTCCTTCCTTAATAACTTAAATTATCTTTTCAATTGGGTCCTCAAAAACTCTAATTCCACATGCATAAATTACCAAATTACCCTTGAAATCCCGACTTGGCATGCCAAATCCGACTAGGGCCATTTTGGGTTGTTACACATTATGCATTCTTCTAAAGAATATAGGTGAATAGAAAATGGTATAGATAGGGGCTATTTTTCTAAACAAACTTGTATATGACAAATAGAATGTCAAACAATTTCGAAATATCGTTATATTTTGTAATTTATGAAAAGACTATATATTATAATTTTTGACATATATGTATGTGTGAATGATGTGTAGAGGTAATGTTCAAATAAAATATTTTATTTATTTTGAAAATTTAATATTAGTGACCGAATTTCATTTCAACGAAGAAAAGTCTGGTCATTAAACGAAAGCTTTAATGATCAAAATTCCTTTCTTTGAAAATGAAATACATACAACGAATGGAACATACGGTCACTAAATGGTATCTTTAACGATCTCAAATCCCTTCGTTGAAAGTGAATACATTTAGCGAAGGGAAAATTCGGTCATTAAAAAGTATATTTAACGACCGAAAATCTCTTTGTTGAAAGTGAATACATTTAGCGAAGGGAAAATCCGGTCGCTAAAAGGTATTTTTAACGATAGCAAAAATCCGGCTGCTAAAAATCACTATTCAACGACTGGAAATATTCCAGTCGTTAAAGACATTAACGACCGAATTTAAAATCCGGTCGTCTATACTTTTAATGATGGGGCTTTTATCGACGGGATTTTTTGGTCGTTAAAGGTCTTTAACGACAGAATTTTGACTTTTAATGATTGGATTTCCCTTTATTAAAGGGCATTTTCCTTGTAGTGATTACATAATATCATTGTTCTTTTACATATTACATGTACATCTTCCTTGTAAATATACGCATTACATATACAAAATCCTTCATATCATTTCTATGCTGCTCTATACAAAATGACTTGAGCTTTAAACAAAAGAACTCCAGCTTATACTCCTAGTGGCCTTGACCTGTAGATGCACAACTCCCTACTAAATCTACAAACCTATACAAGAAAATACCCATGCTAAACGATAACGCTTAGTGGGGATATCACAAATAATGGACTTATAATGAAGTCACAAACATCAAATAATATTGCATGCACACGTCTAATATGCTAATCATATAACAATATTAATTTCTAAGCATATTAATATGAACATGTATATAACATATAATAGCATATTGAGCATTCTAAACACATGTGCTATACATATATCTCTTGTAAACATATATTAACATCTCTAGTATGATATTCATGTACATATATTAACATTTCCTATAAATCACTAACATATAATAGAATCTCATACACAACATAAATATATAGTAGCCTGACTTCATAACGATAGTGGATATGGGTAAACATCTGGATACTGACGAATAGTATCAAACAACTAGAGACCAAAGTCTCAATCATCGAGATACCAAAGGTATCAAACATCTAGACACCCGTCGGTGAAAAACATCTAGCAACTGCAAACTTATAACCCTTTATAGGTATGCCCATCTATCCATTTCTATAAACATCTCAAGCTTAATAATAAACACCTTGTACACTTATCCATATACATTACTTCTATTCAACTATCATGTTATACTATTGCTCATTCAACTCAATATATATACATATATTAACTATACATAACTATAAACACATACATATAGTTCACCATACAAGTTCACATACCCTTATGCACATTCATAGGTTTAACACATTATAATACTCAATTAATGTTATTAAACTAGTTTAAATTCCATTTGACATACATGTATAACATTTGATAATGTTTGACAAAGAAATATGTAAGTTGAAGGTACCTTACGGTGGTAACTTTTTGGTTGTCACTGTGACATAAGAAAATACAAAACTGAATTGAAAATAGGGATACCTCACAATGACAACCATTTGGTTGTGACTGTGAGGTCCAAAAATAGGCAATTCTGCCTTCTCTCGACAATGGTCATGGTGGCAATAATTTGGTTATCACCGTGACATACCACAAATGAGCAAAACAGGAGCAGAATCTCAAGATTGCTTCACTAGTCTATTTTGTACAGCCTAAACCAATGTCTAAACCTCAATTTTAGGCAAAACTCTCTTCTAAACAATGGTTCCCTAGGATGTTAAGTTTCGAACGGAACAAATTTCAGGTCATTTGGACTTAAAATCAAGGAGTTATGGCCAAGGGAACACAATTAGTTCCAAAAGCCCTCCTAAAGAATTCTAGCTACACTTACAAGCAATTTTGGAGACCTTAGGATTGCTTGGAGACCTTAGAGTCCTCAAATCAACAAAGCTATTTCTACAATAATAATAGACACACTTCTTACAGTGTCAACCCAATTTGTCTCATCCCTTTTAGGTTGTAAAACTCATTTTATAGCATAAATAGTTCACATGGGTAAAAATAGACCTCAAAGTCAGCTTGACACAATCAAGCTTATCAAGCTTGAAATCAGCCAACTTGGACAAACCAATACACCAAATTCAAACTATAGTTCCTATACACATATATGAACATTATGGAATAATTAAATTCTTAGCATATGCCAATAACCAGAAATTACACAATCAATACTCACATCTCTGAAATTTAGGTTCATGTTTTGGTCACTATACTATACTCATGGCTATAATCTAACATTTCAATACACATCAATTACACATTTCAACTATACCATCTATCAATTAACACATAAACACATACAATTTCTCAACTATGCAATCATGCATCTATTAAACATCAAAGTCCCAAACTAATCAATCATGCTTCTAAATAAGGTTAACACAATTTCAAATCCCAAACCTCAAAATGAGCAGCTGGATTAACTATCTTCTTTCTCAACCCTTTTCATTGCCTTTGTCCTTTCTCTTGTCCAAAACTTCTTGCACAATCAATCAAAACACACACTTAATCCATTATTCAATCAACTTAAAACTCTTAAACAAAAATGGTAAAAGAAGGAGAAGAAGAAGACATCAACAACACTTACCTTCTTAGCTTACTCTTCAAACCAATCCAAGGCTTCAGAAATTCAATCAATGGAAAAGAAACAATAACTAAGAATTGAAGAAGGAGAAAGATGAGAAATGAGATTAGGGAGAGTAGCCGGCAAACATGTAAGAATGAGGCCAAAATCTGGCTCTACTCCCCTTATATATGCATGTAAGGGATGGTGTTGGCAAAGCTCTCCTCTCACATGTGGATAGCACTCACCAGAATCCACTAATTACTCACTTAATCCTTTGGCATTTCTCCACTTAGTCCTTCTTTTCATTTCCTCTTTTCAAGCAACTTTAAATTTCTTCAATTACATCCTTACTTAATCTCAAAACTCATACTCTTTCAATAACTTTTGTACCCTCATAATGCAATTAACACATGTAATTCTTCTAGGGTACACTTTGGGTAATTAAAGTGGTGATTACGAATCTAAAAACTTTCAATTCTAACTTAAGCACATACATACATGCATGTCATTTTAGTCCTTACTTTAAACTAAACAATGTCATATTTCTTAGCTTCCTATGTACACTTTGCATTTTACTTTAATTACGATTTTACACTATTTTTCTACCTTGTACTCTTAATTTAATATCTTACTTATAAACTATTCACTTTGGCGTTTTACCTATTCGTTAACTTATTACTCTTCGAATCCATATTCTAACATTGTTCACTAAGTTTATCATTTAACATCTCTGCTTTTCATTTACTTTTAACTTCATTTCTTATAACAAATCATTCTACTCCTCTAACATTAAAATCTTTGCATTTATACCCTTCACTTCTATAATACATTTACTTTAAATGTGCCATGATTATGCATAGTGAAATCACAAGAAACATCACACAAATAAACAAAAACATTTATTTGGTTTCATAAAAATTAGAATTAAACATCGTCATTAAGTAGTTCAAAAAAAAAAGAGAACATCTAAATAGCTATTTTCTTCCTTCCTTGCCAACATGGATGCTGTGGTCGACGATCTGTTATTATCCCCGGGAACCGTCTTCCTTCTCCACTTGAGTGCTCAATCTGTCTTCCTCTCCTTCTTTCGCTCTTCTAGATCAGAGATCTGCTTACTATCAATGTGGTCTTTAACCCAGTCCCTTAATGCCCGACAATAGTTTGTCAAATGTTCGGTGTGCTGGTGGAATGCACAATATTGATCCACTCTGTGGTTGGGCTGCCCTTGGCTTCTGGCTGACTTAGGAGGCAATGGCTGTAATATCCCCTTTTCCATTAGCTTCTTAAAAACCCATGACAAGGTTCTACCCAAATCAGAATAGTGTCATTGATTCATTTTCATGGTTGGGGCCCTCGTGGCTCCAAAGTTTTTTCCATTACTACCCACCAGACTTAAGCTCCCATGACTACCTTGCCGGCATTCAAGATCTATGATCTGGTTATTATCGATTAGATCCTGGATCTCGTGCCTTAGCCTAGCACAATTATTCGTTACATGGCCGGTGTGCTGGTGGTAGGTGCAGTACTCATTTTCCTTATGCCCAGGCTGTCCCTGGGTCTTAGCCGGCTTGGGAGGCATTGGCTGTAACATCCCCTCCTTCATCAACCTTTCCAGGACCCAAGACAATGGTTCACCCAAGTTAGAGTAGCACCTTTGAGCCATCTCAGCCATCGGTACTTTTCCTGTCCTTCGGGTACCACTGCTATTATCATAGTAATCGACTCCCAGATTTGCGGTGCCAGCAGTAGTCTCGTTGAGAGGTGCCTGGGTAGTTGCAAGCTTGGACTTTGCAATCTCTTCTCCTAGATCAGCTAGTTTCCTTTTAGTTTTTTAGGGATGGAGGAGGCCCAATGACTATAAAGGATCTAGTCCTTCTGCTCTTCCAACTTGCCCGATTAGTGAGTCGAGTGGTGCCTTGCCCCTAGGCTCAGGAGTGGACGAAAACATTACAGTCATCGTTGCATAATCATTTTTAACTGTGGCTAGCTCAACCTGGTTAAGGGTAGTCGCCTTAAGTTGAGCTTGAAGAACTAGGGCCATGGCATCCATCCTTTCCTTAATTGTGGCCAACAACCTCTTTTCAAGCTCCTTGAACCTTCTATCCATCTCTTGGGTTATTAAGGCACGAGCCTCTTCAATCTGTTGGGAGGGATCGTCTATTTCTAATGCCTGTGGATATCCCTCTTGTTTTCCTTCCTCTTCCTCCCCACTCTTGCTAGCGGACCAATGATCTATCGCCGCTACAGAAATCCCTCCTTCACTTGTCCTGGGGCGAGTGATAGCGACATATTAATTCCCATACAAGTCATGTAGGACATACCACTCAGGTAGAGTTGACCCAATCATAAAAACAGGTGGTAGTAAAGCGTTATAGTCGGACTTCTTCTTGCACTCTCTCTGTTTAGGATCCATGATCTGCTTACTATCGATTAGATCCTGAATCTGGTGCCTTAGCGTTATGCAATTGTCCGTCAAATGCCCAGTATGTTGGTGAAAGGCGCAATATTCATGTTCTTTATGCTCCAACTGTCCTTGGGTCCTGGTTGGCCTGGGTTGCAAGGGTTGTAGCTTTCCCTCCTTTATCAATCACTTCAACACCCAGGACAAAGGCCGACCCAGATTTAAGAAGTACCTCTGACTGATCCCTATTGCCGATACCTCAGCTGTCTTCCCACTTCTGTTGCCACTGCTGGAGCCCGCTGATTTGGTTGCCCCATGACTAGTGTAGCCCTTCTTGGCATAGGCCTCATTACTTGCCCTTCTCGAAAGGTACTCTCCCTCAGCCTCGATAGCGATGTCTTTCAAAGACTCCCAGTCTGTCAGCCCATTCATCTTTACTCCATCTCTCAGATACGGGCTCGCATTTTTTATGAACAAATGTATCTGATCCCGAGTATTTTGCTTCCTTTTCATTTTTATTACCCTGTTTCTCCATCTGGTCAGATACTTGTGGAAAGACTCGCCTGCCTTTTATTGCAATAATTCCAAGTCCTTCAAAGTTACTTCCATTATTGTACTACAATCATACTGTATGAGAAACTCCTCTATCAGCAAGTCCCAATCCTCTTTCATCCTTTGGTCTAGCCCATGATACTAATTCACTGCCGGGCCAGTTAAGCTCAGACAAAAGTACTCGATCTTCTGTCTCTTTGTTAAGGTAGTACCCTTCATCACCAGCGAGTACTGTTTAATGTATGCTGTGGGATCGAAAGTGCCATCGAACTTGGGAATGTCAGGCATTTTGAAATTCTGAGGGACCAAATCATCACTATCCAGCTCTCGATCTTCATGGTTCATTCCTCCTCCTACCTTCAACATCCTTGTCATGGCTTCAAACCGCTCCTTCACATTTCTGCACATCGCATCCTCCAGCTTGGGCGACTTCCCTTTCACTACCACCAGTTCCTCTAGCTCCTCCCATATTTCAATCTCAGATTTGGGGCCCTCTCTATGTTCAACAGGCGCTGGCACTCTTGGCTCAACTGCAGGTGGATCAACTGCCGCTGGGGGATCCTCTCTAATAGCCCCTTATTCCTCTTACTCCATACTTGGAGCAACAGCCTATTGCCCAGCAAGTGGGGCTAGGGTAGTGGCAAGGTTGCCCATCATCGCCATCATTCTGGCCTCAAACTCTTCCATTCTTTTCCCCACTTCTTCGGCAATCATTGCCCTAGTTGCATCAGAACCACTTGATAGATTAGACATGATTGTTTCCACTGACGATTCGGAAGACAATATCTCACTACTCTCCGAAAGAGAATCCGAACTCTGATCTGACACTAGCTTTTGCAATCCAAGGAGTGAAATCTTCCTTAGCCTACCGTCAGGACCTCTAAACCACCTGGACGAATCTATGATGGCTGCAGAACACACCTCTGTTAGGATGACGCATGATTGAAGTGCAATGCATGGTCGTGCTAATGCAGCATAGACAAACACATGCAAGCAGATAGATCCCTCCGACCTTATTTCTCCCTCACATGAGGCCTTGCGGTCTCTTTCCTAGGTGGGCTTGATTCATGGATTAATGGGGAACCCATTGGATGCGTATGGTGCATGGTGAAAAATCGACAGCATAACACCTCTCGCCTAATGCACATACATATGGGTGTTTGTCCATTATGTATTTAAACAATTCAACTAAATTAAGATGGGTCCACCGGGGCATGAAAGCCTTTAATGGAAGACCATTTAATTTGATTGATCTTATTTAATATGTGACGGCCCAAATAGCAAGCGCGGTATTATGGTTCATTTCACCTAGTGAAAGTATCTATTGCCATTACATGAGCTTTGGTCAAGGTGGTGATACTTTAGGTCTACCCAAGTATGGTCCCTGCCAATGGGTCTAGCTCGTTGTGAGCATAACGACCGATCGGGTCTCCATTTAATATACCATTAGTGGTTCGAGGTTTAGGCTGGTGATTATCCTTAACACTTCCCTACAACGAGTGAAAGTAGGGTCGTGCTTTGGGAATGCACCGGGGTAAGATAGGGGACCAACTAACATAGTTCTAAGGCCCTAAAATGATGCAATGCAATTTTCGAAAAGAGATAGAATTTTAAGTTTTAAAAACTCAATTATACATTTTAACCTAAACACTTTCAGAGCAAAGTCACAAATAGTCCCCAGTGGAGTCGCCACTGTGACGCACGTCGAACCTAGCAAAGGCCCTCGTTGAACCCGCTTTTAGGATTCGAGGGATTGGTTGGCGTCTTTTTGATCTTGGGTGCCGTGAGACATCTTGGATGCCTCCTTCCCAATAGAATATTTGGAAGGATCATCTAGCCTCACGATGCCTTTAGGCACCTTTGAGGTATTTTGGAGTCACCACCCAATTTACAAGAAATTGGGAAAGGTCTCTAACCTCTTATTGGTCTAGACCAGAGATTCGTGTTTGGAACTTCACTCTTATTTATGCTTTTGTTAATTATAAATGAGTTTTTAACTTCCTAAAATTCTATCTCTTATCTCACACGATTTATGCATTTAATTAAAGTGCACTACAAGCACTCAAAAGCAATAAAGGAAGCGATAAATAAAGCAATAAAGGAAAACAGTAAACACACCAAGCACACAATTATAAGGGAAATTGGGGCAGAATACAATCCCAATAAAAGAAGATTAAAAATATAAATTGGGACGGAATACAATCCCAAATGAAAACTAAATAACATTGCCCAAAAATTAATTTACAAGGGCCCAAAATGTATGAACATAAATTTAAAACAAGCGAACAAAATCAAACGTAAAAAAGACATACATAAATCGGGACATTTGTTTGGTTTAGGAACATTGGTTCCTTCACGCACATTTGAAAAGGGCTCGAAGAGTTATTCGATTGTGTTTGAAAAACCGGGGTGAGTGATCCCATTTTTGAGAAAATTCAACTCTTCATTTTATTGCGACATTTTACATCCCTTGGCTAAAATAAGGGACACTGGTCCCAATTTTATTAATGAAATCCCAATTTAATTATAAAAATATTTTTGCGATTTTTTATCTCACGTGTGCATAAATAAAATATTTATTTACAAGCAAACACAACACAAAGAGAAGGAAAAGGAAAGGTCTCACCAAACGACGCGATTTCCTACGCGTGTCTCCCCTACGGGTCGTCACGAGAATGCCCACATAATGCGACTCAAATTAAATCTCACACAGAAAATAATATTAAAAATATTAGTAATAATTCTAAACATTAATCAGATTAAGACAAAATAGGAATAAATAAAAATAAAATAAAAAAAGAAAATAAATAAATAAAAATAAAATAATATAAGATGTAAAAATAAAAAATAAAAATAAAAAGGAATACAAATAAGAGTAAAAATGTAAATTTTTGAATTAAAATTTTTAGAAGAACAAGGGAGATTTTTGACAAGGAAAACATCATTATTGACACCTCTACTTGTGCCAAGTATCATTTTCATCATCGGGTAATCCTGATCTTGGACCGCCTCGGGACCCGGTGTCTACAATCGGGCTATTATGTATACTAATTATATCTATATAGTGTGATTTTAATGGTGTATAGTATCTAATGCATGTGCAAAGTAGTTGATGTATAGATTGATATTGATTGTAACTTTTTGTAGTTACTAGGTAAATTAGTGGATTGTTGCGGCCATGTTGGCCTGTGGATTGTTTGGATTTGCAAGAGGGTGGTATTAGTATGTAGCTATTATTGTAACACCCCCATACCCCCGGTAAGGAATATCGGGGCGCCACACGGGCACATACGTATACCTATACATATACATGCACTAGCGGAAGCGATAGCATTAAAACACATCCGTTAAGAGTAATAAAATAAAATAATAATACACTAGGGCCCCACATGCAATTCATATTAACTACTTATATACATTTATCTTTATACATATGCATATTACAATCTGTTTCCATTTAACTTTACATATACATTTACATGTGATTCTCATACTCATTCATGTACATATACCTTTACATAATGATGTTACTCAAAACATCATAAACTCGGGATGAACCAAAAATCCCTAGTGGCCTTGAGCTGCAGATGCGTGCTCTCACTGAGTCCAAACCTGTACCTACACGGAAACAAACACCCGTGCTAAGCGATAACGCTTAGTGGGGATGAAATAATGCAAAGGACTTCTTTCCGAAGTCACACATAAATCATTCATTTCATATGACAAAATCAAATAGCTCATGCATAAAATTTCCACACGTATACAAATCAAGAATCATGTGCTCACATTCATGCAATACTTCTCATGTGCTATAGCATTTAATCAGAACAATCCTCTATATCCTATTAGTAAGCCTGAATTCCTTTCATGGTGGATACGGGTAACTCTGGATATTGTTTACAACATTTTGCATATGGAGAATTAACTCAAAACTCTGTGGAATACACAAGGTATTCCGAACTCTGGGCACAATTAAGGCTAACTCTAGCAGCTGCACTCTAACCCTTTAAAAGCATGCTTATCTATCCACTATAACGGTAATCAGGCTCAATAAGAACTCATACACTACACACAGACACCAACTCATCAACTAAAATTCAAGTGCATTTAATTCATATAATGATTATTAATCATGTTCATTTAATTAATATTAGCTATATCAACTCAAAACAGAAGCAACAGATCAAGATAACTCAAAACAGAAGCAATAGGGAAGGAGAGAGGTCGAGCACGACTCGTGCTCCCTCTACTTTCCTGAAGCACGCCTCGTGCTCCCTCCCTTACTCTCTCTGGTGGAGCATGACTCGTGCTCATCAGCACGATTCGTGCTCCTGCTCCCTCTTCTTTCTCTCCTGGAGCACATCTCGTGTTCCATCTTCTTTTCTCTCTAGTTGAGCACGACTCGTGCTCCTCCTCCCTTTCCTCTCTGAGACACATTACACAACACGTCTAGGACAATGCCACCTCTCGGAAGAACGTGTTCTGTAGCAATCGCGACTCAAGTCGCGCTCGCGACATAATCGCTTTCTCTCTTCTAAACACATCCCTATCCCTTGGCTCCAAACCCAAACCAACTCCCTCACTTTCACATGCAATAAACCCCTCTTCTAACATGTAATTGCCCTATGAATCATGCTCATAACTAGATTTACACTCAAACTACACAAATTAACTTCAAACATTAATTAACTACAAGCAATCAAATTGATTTTACACTAAAAAGCAATTGAGCTAATTTAAGTTTCATGTGCTTTTCTTTATGCAAATAAGTCTCTATCAAAACATTTAAATCAACAACACACACAAGAATAGTAAAATCACACGTGATCCCTAACTCTAGGAAGCTTGAACTAAGCTCTCTACTCAGCTCCGACCTTCTCTTTACCCTTATCCACTTTCTTGGCTACAGCTTGAACCAAAACCATGTAAAACACTTAGAGTTATTCTTCTTCTCTTTACTTTAAATCAAAAGCAAAAACCCAAGTAGAAGAAGAAGACCAATACTAGTTAGTAATCAAACCACATACCTCTTCTTGTACTCTTCAAATCAATCCAAAGGATTCACTCAAAATAGACCAAGAAAGAAGAAGAAGGAACAAAAGAAAATGGAAAGGAAGAAGAGAACGGTAGAAAACCCAAGGAAAGAAAAAGAACCAAAGCCAAAGCAACCCAACGTGAGAGAAAGAAGGCAAAAGGCAGATGGTCAAACTCTATCCAACATTTACTATTCCAATTAATGCCATTTCCCACATTAATTACATGCATATCTCTTAAACCACTTACTTCCCTTTTAATTTTAACCAAGCTAAAATCTTTTATCCAATGGTCACTTGTTCATTTTCTTTTAACATACCAACTCTTGCCACTTGTCAAGCTCCTACAATGCCATGTGTCAATCCCCTAAGAACCACATGTTAAAAAAAATTCCAATTTAGTTGACCTACCACAAGAGGATTCTGTCGCGCCCGCGATGCTTGTCGTGCTCGTGACAGAACTCTCACACTCAACACTTAATTTATAAAACCAAAATTTCTATAATTTTACTAGGGCCACTTCAGGGTCTCCCCCTTAAGAAATTTCGTCCTCGAAATTTCCCTGATACCCAGCAAATAACCCAAACTTTATACTATATTATTGAATAAAAGGGCTTACCAGAAGATCCGATCAGTGCCTCTACATCTTCAGCTGTCATGGCATATACACGTGGCTGATCCTCAGTAGGGAATGGTCTCTCAACTGTTTCTGATCGTGGTCTTTTAGTTCCACCTCTTCCTCTCCCAATTCTAACATTTCCAGAAACATTCCCTTTGTCTTTATTCACTTGTGATGCCAAATTTTCCTTGAACTTGGGACACTGGGCAAGGAGATGTTCCGTGCTGCCACATTTAAAACAGGCGCCAGTGAGTTTCCTACACTCAGCCCAATGACGCCTTCCACAATGGACACACTCCGGTGCTAAGCTTTTTCTACTAGCTGGTGGCCTTACACTTCCAACCGAAGTTAGCACATACGCCGATGCTTGCTCCTCTTGTCCTCTTTTCGCTTCTCTAGCTCTACCAACAGTACCTTCATCTTCTTTTGGAAATCTTTTCTTTTGCTCTCTTTTCTGTCTCAACAATTTCAATTCCTCTAGTTTTACAGTTGCCAATACCAGATAATAGTAATTCACTGGTTGCAAAGCAAACATGGCAGACAGGGGACCCTGAAGGCTCTCTCTCAATCCATCCTCAAACTGGCGACATCTAAAATCCTCTGTCAACATACCTTCCGGTACATATTTACTCAAATGAGTAAATTATTTTTCATATTCCCCTACCGTCATATCCTTCTGCTTGAAGGTCACAAATTCTTTCCATTTGGCATCTCTGTATGCTTTGGTCACAAACTTCTCCTTGAACTCATGAACAAAGAAATCCCATGTGAATTCCGAGGGTCTCTGAGAATTCCTCAAAACTAACTTCCACCAGTCATATGTTGCACCTTGCAGCAATGACACGGCGCAAGTTACTCTCTGATCCTGTGGACAACTGATCTCTTGCAAGATTCTTCCTATCCTCTCAAGCCAGAATTTCGCTATCTCAGATTGATCCAAGGATGTCCCATGGAACTCTTCAGCTCCTCTCTTTCTTATCAAATCAATGGTGTCTTTGGAGTTGTCAGCCTATCCAAAATCTGTACTAACCCTTGCATCAACTCCGGGTTGTCTTGAACAGGTCTTGCTCTTTCCTCTCTATCTTGTGCTTGTACATGTGGATCCACTCGAATCGGGTTCACACTACCCTTAGTCTCTCCAACGTTCTCACTCGGGTCGGACTCCATCTATACTCAACAAAACAAAAGAAAAAAAATAACATCTGCATTAGGCCACAACTCTAATCAGACTCTGACATTTAATCTATACTCTACATCTTATAGACCAGAACCTCTAACCTATGCTCTGATACCACTAAATGTAACACCCCCATACCCCCAATAAGGAATATCGGGGTGCCACGCGGGCACATACGTATACCTATACATATACATGCACTAGCGGAAGCGATAGCATTAAAACACATCCATTAAGAGTAATAAAATAAAATAATACTACACTAGGGCCCCACATGCAATTCATATTAACTACTTATATACATTTATCTTTATACATATTCATATTACAATCTGTTTCCATTTAACTTTACATATACATTTACATGTGATTCTCATACTCATTCCTGTACATATACCTTTACATAATGATGTTACTCAAAACATCATAAACTCAGGATGAACCAAAACTCCCTAGTGGCCTTGACCTGCAGATGCGCGCTCTCACTGAGTCCAAACCTTTACCTACACGGAAACAAACATCCGTGCTAAGCGATAACGCTTAGTGGGGATGAAATAATGCAAAGGACTTCTTTCCGAAGTCACACATAAATCATTCATTTCATATGACAAAATTAAATAGCTCATGCATAAAATTTCCACACGTATACAAATCATTTATTCAAATACATAAGAATCATGTGCTCACATTCATGCAATACTTCTCATGTGCTATAGCATTTAATCAGAACAATCCTCTATATCCTATTAGTAAGCCTGAATTCCTTTCATGGTGGATACGGGCAACTCTGGATACTGTTTACAACATTTTGCATATGGAGAATTAACTCAAAACTCTGTGGAATACACAAGGTATTCCGAACTCTGGGCACAATTAAGGCTAACTCTAGCAACTGCACTCTAACCCTTTAAAAGCATGCTTATCTATCCACTATAACGGTAATCAGGCTCAATAATAACTCATACACTACACACAGATACCAACTCATCAACTAAAATTCAAGTGCATTTAATTCATATAATGATTATTAATCATGTTCATTTAATTAATATTAGCTATATCAACTCAAAACCGAAGCAACAGATCAAGATAACTCAAAACAGAAGCAATAGGGAAGGAGAGAGGTCGAGCACGACTCGTGCTCATGAGCATGACTCGTGCTCCCTCTACTTTCCTGGAGAATGCCTCGTGCTCCCTCCCTTACTCTCTCTGGTGGAGCACGACTCGTGCTCCTGCTCCCTCTTCTTTCTCTCCTGGAGCACATCTCGTGTTCCCTCTTCTTTTCTCTCTGGTTGAGCATGGCTCGTGCTCATCAGCACGACTCGTGCTCCTCCTCCCTTTCCTCTCTGAGACGCGTTACACACACACGTCTAGGACAATGCCACCTCTCGGAAGAACGTGCTTCTGTCGCGATCGTGACAGAATCACTTTCTCTCTTCTAAAAACATCCCTATCCCTTGGCTCCAAACCCAAACCAACTCCCTCACTTTCACATGCAATAAACCCCTCTTCTAACATGTAATTGGCCTATATATCATGCTCATAACTAGATTTACACTCAAATTACACAAATTAACTTCAAACATTAATTCACTACAAGCAATTAAAATGATTTTACACTAAAAAGCAATTGAGCTAATTTAAGTTTCATTTACTTTTCTTTATGCAAATAAGTCTCTATCAAAACATTTAAATCAACAACACACATAAGAATAGTAAAATCACACGCGATCCCTACCTCTAGGAAGCTTGAACTAAGCTCTCCACTCAGCTCCGACCTTCTCTTTACCCTTATCCACTTTCTTGGCTACAGCTTGAACCAAAACCATGTAAAACACTTAGAGTTATTCTTCTTCTCTTTACTTTAAATCAAAAGCAAAAACCCAAGTAGAAGAAGAAGACCAATACAAGTTAGAAATCAAACCACTTATGTAACACCCCCATACCCCCGGTAAGGAATATCGGGGCGCTACGCGGACACTTACGTGTATCTATACATGCATTAGCGGAAGCGGTAACAATAAATTAGAAATAAGTTGGGTCCAAACAAAATTACTTTTATTATACATATAAACTATACATGTATAAAAGTTTTATAGTTATTACATATTCATTTACGTTACATATACAAATACATTTAACGATTCTATGTCGAGACTAAACTCTCTATATACATAATGATGTTACTCAAAACATCACAAACTCTAATTCTATCTTATACAAAAAGGGTATATCAAAAAGCTCCTAGTGGCCCTCACTTGCAGATGAACGCTTTCACTGGTTCGCACCTGTCAACCTACACGGAAACAAACATCCGTGCTAAGCGATAACGCTTAGTGGGGATGAAAATAATGCAATGGACTTCTTTCGAAGTCAGCGATAAAATATACATGTTCCATGCGCTGCTCAAACAACTCATGCATATATTTTCACAATCATATTAATCATGGATTCTAATTCATATAAACATGTGCTGGTATACATAACTATCCTGTAGCATTCATCTCATATACTTTAAACATTTACTTATAACACTACATGTGATCATTTCATGTTCACTATACACTAACAATAACGGGAATAAAAACAATAAGCCTGAATTCCTTTCACGGTGGATACGGGTAACTCTGGATACTGTTTACAGTATCTTACATGTGGAGAATTAACTCAAACTCTATGGAATACACGAGGCATTCCGAACTCTGGGCACAATTAAGGCCAACTCTAGCAGCTGCACTCTAGCCCTTTATAAGCATGCTTATCTATCCACTATAACGGTAATCAGGCTCTAACAACTCATATACTATATACTGATATCAACTCATCTATTGTAATTCAAGTGCATTTAATTCATGTATAACTTTTACTAATCATGTATATTTAATTATTACTAATCATGTGAGAGGTTTTACAAGATAATTTAAACCAAACACAGACTAAACGATAACATACAAGACCCATTTAGACCTTTAATAACTCAAAACAGGAGCAAAAGACAAAAACAAGACAAAACAGGCGGAAAACAACTCACTGTCGCGATCGCGACTTGTGTCGCGCTCGCAACAGTAGCCTAAGGAAACAGGGCTGTCACGAGTCGCACACGTGATTGCGGCTCGTGACGATCTACTTCGCTTCACGCCCGCCAGGAACAAAGGGGTCACGAGGCGTGACTGCCCATCACGTCTCGTGATAGGATCCTCACAACAGAGAGAGGACATCACGGCTCGTGATGCCATCTCACGCTTCGCCGGAGGAAGGTCACGCGGCGTGACTGCTCGTCACGTCTCGTGACGGAACTCTCACAGCAACTGAGAGAGGCATTGTGAGACGTGATGCCATCTCATGCCTCGCGATGAGGCTCGCCCAAGGGTCACGAGTCGTGACCCACCCTCACGTCTCGTGACTCTCTCCTCACAACTCTGGAAATCAAATTTTCCAACTCACTTCCTACGGAAATGAAAGGCGCGATTCTGTCGCGATTGCTACTTGTGTCGTGCTCGCTACAGAAGCGTGTTCCCCAATTCCAAGGGCAAAAACCACATACAGTTAAACTCAAACAAAACCCAAACCAACTCTTTTATTTTCACATGCAACCACTCCTCTTTTAACATGTAATTGCCCTATAAATCATGTTCATAACTAAGTTTTCACTCAAATCACACAATCACTTTAGACATTGAAACACTACAAGCAATCAAAATGATTTCACACACTTAAAAAGCCATTGAGCTAATTAAAGCTCCAAGTACATTTCTTTATTCAACTAAATCTCTATTAACACATTCAAAGTCACAACACATGCAAAATAGGAAAAACCGCACACGATCCCTACCTCTAGGAGTTGAACCGCGCTCTCTACTCGGCTCCGACCTTCTCTTTGCCTTTATTGGGCCTCTTGTCCGCAGCTTCCATACACAAACAATTCAAAATACCAAAGTTACTCTTCTCTCTTACTTTAAATCAAAAACAGAAATAAGATAGAAGAAGAAGACCAATACTAACTAAATAGCATTACTTACCTTCTTAGGAGACCTAATCAAGCTCTACTAACCCCTCTCAAAGCCAAACCAAATGAATCACTCAAAACATGTAAAGAAGGAAGAAGAAAGAAAGGGCAAAGCAAGTGAACGGCAGAAACTCAAGGAAAAGGAAAAGAAAAGAAGAATAATGGCCAAAGCAAAGAAACCAACGGGAATAGAAAAGAGAGAAGCAAATGGGTCAAAGCAAATCCAAGAATTAACTAGGTTATTAAATGCTATCTAACCCATTAATTACATGTTTATCTTCTCTTTAACTCTTAATCTTTCTTAACATAAATTAATCTATTGCCACTTGTCACTTCCCTACAAAGCCATGTGTCACTCTCTTACAAGTTACAAATTAAAAAGGCCAATTTAAATACCCTATCACCGGAGGACTCTGTCGCGTCCACGATGCTTGTCGCGCTCGCGATAGCACTCACACTCACAACACTACTCTTTCTTTTTTTTTTGAACAAAAATTCTATAATTCTTCTAGGGCTATTTCGGGGTGTTACAACTTACCTCTTCTTGTACTCTTCAAATCAATCCAAAGGATTCACTCAAAATAGACCAAGAAAGAAGAAGAAGAAGGAACAAAAGAAAATGGAAAGGAAGAAGAGAACAGTAGAAAACCCAAGGAAAGACAAAGAACCAAAAGCCAAAGCAGCCCAACATGAGAGAAAGAAGGCAAACGGCAGATGGTCAAACTCTATCCAACATTTACTATTCCAATTAATGCCATTTCCCACATTAATTACATGCATATCTCTTAAACCACTTACTTCCCTTTTAATTTTAACCAAGCTAAAATCTTTTATCTAATGGTCACTTATTCATTTTCTTTTAACACACCAACTCTTGCCACTTGTCAAGCTCCTACAATGCCATGTGTCAATCCCCTAAGAACCACATGTTAAAAAAAATTCCAATTTAGTTGACCTACCACAAGAGGGTTATGTCGCGCTCGCGACGCTTGTCGCTCTCGCGATAACACTCTCACACTCAACACTTAATTTATTAAACCAAAATTTTTGTAATTCTACTAGGGCCACTTCAGGGTGTTCCAATTATGCTATCGAAATTGATACTCAGCAAATAGTAATTTAGACAATTATAGATTGATTATCAATTGAACTAAAAATAATTGTTAAGCAAAAGGAATAGGTAATTGGTGACACTAGTTAACAAAAAAGTGTAATGTAAGTGAGTAGCAAAGTAAATGAAGAGAAAAAAAAATTACCGTCTTTTATAATAATCTTACACTAGACATACGTTAAACAATTATGGTATTCGACAAATTCAGATTAGACGGACTACTACATGGGCAATGCACATTGAGATAAGGGTGTTACAATGAGCTTCCTGTAAAAGTTTCTTTCTCAAATCTTTATCTTGAGGAACATATAATCTATTCTGGTAAAACAGAGTATCATCTTCCTTCACTGAATAGTCGGTCTTGTCTCTATTCTTGACTGATTATACAATTTATTGCAACTTGGCATCATCTTTCTAAGCAATAATTATGATCTGCTTTAAATCTGGTTTGGCATGTAATTGAGCTAGTAAAGCTCCATCAGGTGCAAACTTCAATCTGTAATGTGGCAAAGATAAAGTTAAAATTGTCTTCCTACTGAGAGCTTCCACCACTACATTAGTTTTTTCTGGATGATAATCAACTATACAGTCATAGTCCTTGAATAATTCCTACCACCGTTGCTGCCTCAGGTTAAATTCTTTTTGTCTTCACAAGTATTTAAGACTTTTATGATCTATAAAAATCTTGTATCTTTCACCATGCAAATAATGCTGCCATATTTTCAAAGCAAATGCTACTACAGCAAATTCCAGATCATGTATGGGGTAGTTCTACTCGTGTGGTTTCAGTTGTCTCGATGCATATGCCACTACTTTGCCATCTTGCATTAATATACATCCCGCACCATTTCTTGAAGCATCACTGTACACAGTGTACTTTTTACCCGTGGTAGGTTGAGTTAACACAGGAGCTTCAATAAGCATTTGCTTTAATTGCTCAAAACTATCCTCGCATCTGTTAGTCCATTCAAACTTTATCCCTTTTCTAAGTAACTTAGTGAGGGGAGAAGCTATCACTAAAAATCCTTGTACAAACCGTTGGTAGTAACCAGCTGAACCCAAGAAACTTCTTACTTTTGGTACATTCTGAGGTGGTTTCCAATTTACAATAGCCTCAATCTTAGCAGGATCAACTCTAATGCCTTCAACTGCTATAATATGGCTTAAGAATGGGACTTCCTTAAGCAAAAAGTGACACTTGCTTAAGTTTGCATACAACTATTTCTCTCGCAAAGTTTGTAATACTATCCTCAAATGCTGTTCATGTTCCTATTCATCTTTGGAATACACTAGGATATCATCAATGAACACCACCACAAATTGATCCATGTAGGGTCAAAACACTCGATTCATTTGATCCATAAATGTTGCTGGCATATTAGTCAACCCTAAAGGCATTATTAAAAATTCAAAATGTCCATATCGAGTGCTAAATGCAATTTTTGGGACATCTTTATCTTTCACCTGCAATTGATAATACCTTGATCACAAGTCAATTTTAAAAAAGGCACCTGTTTCCTTCAATTGATCAAAGAGATCTTCAATTCGTGGCAATGGGTATTTATTCTTCATTGCCACCTTGTTAATCTGTTAGTAGTCAATGCACATTCACAAAGTAGCATCTTTCTTTTCCACAAACGAAACAAGTGCACCCCAAGGAGAAGCACTGGGTCGAATGAATCCTTTATCTAGGAGTTCCCGCAATTGAATCTTTAACTCTTTTAATTCAGTCGGCGCCATTCGGTAAGAAGCCCTGGAGATGGGAGCTGTTCAGGCAAGATTTCAATTGATAAATCTACTTCTCCCTGAGGTGGAAGTTCAGGTAACTCTTTAGGAAATACATCCAAAAATTCTCTTACTATCGATATATCTTCTAATTTAACTTTCCCCCATTTAGAGTCAAGCACTAATTCCAAGAAAGCTTCACATCCTTTTCTCATATATGGCCGAGCTTGCATTGCTGAAATGACATTAGATAATGGACTAGATCGAATACCACGTACTGTTATTTTCGTCTGGTCGGGACATTTAAGCACCATAGTCTTTTTACCACAATCAACTATAGCATATGTTTAAACAACCAATCCATCCCTAGGATCAAATCAAACTCATGGAAAGGTAATGCAAGTAGATCAGCAGAAAATTCTCTATCCTGGACCATTATAAAACAATTCCTATATACTTGATTAATACTAACACCATGCCCTAGAGGACTAGTTACATGCTTGTCATATGCTAATTGTGACACCCATGCACTTCCTATACCTTACGTAAGTTATGTCAACTTAAGTGATTACTATGATTGTTGTTCCAAGTAAAAGTGGGTAAATCTTCTTTTTTTTTTCCCTACTTTATTAATTCAACACTTTAACCCAAAATATTCATATCCATAACCAACCTACAATCCAATATAAATTATTGAATCATTCATTTCATATTCCTATCAAACATTGGCAATATGACCTATAACTGTCAAAATTTTACTATTCATTTCGTAAAAATTTAGGCATTATAATGGCTAAAATCTTAGCCTACCCTTTCTTGCAATTCAACTAATCCATAGCACATAAAGGGCACAACACAATATACATATGCTAAAACACCATCATATAGCCATCCAAGCATAATATTTATTTTATCCATATACGCGCTAACACATATAACTTTTAGTTCATTCTTTACATATACATAACCAAAATTGCATACACAAAATCCTTTCTATTCTTTATCTTGTCCACCTCCAAAAAGATTGAGGTATGCTTGCTCTCAGCCTCTACGGGGTACCTATATGCAGTCAACAAAACTACATGTTGAGCATTAAATATGTGCAGTGGTGGTTACCAATTGTGATGCGCGCCAAACCTAGCAAAGGCCCTCTTTGAACCCGCTTTTAGGGCTCGAGGGATTGGTTCGCGTCTTTTTGATCTTGGGCATCATGAGACATTTTGGATGCCTCCTTCCCAATAGAACATTCGAAAGGATCATCTAGCCTCACGATGCCTTTAGGCACCTTTGAGGTATTTTGGAGTCGCCACCCACTTTACAAGAAATTGGGAAAGGTCTCTAACCTCGGGGGTCTTAAACTAGAGAAGGTGTTCTGAACTTCACTCTAATTAATGACTTAAGTCAAGTTTATAATTGAGTTTTTAAGAAATTAAAATTCCATCTCTCGTCTCACACGATCATGAATTGAATTTTAAAGTGCATAACAACCACATTGGAAAGCATTTAAATAAAGCGATAAAGAAATAAATAAATTACATGTAAAAATTGGGACAGAATAATTCCCCAAAAAATAAGAAAGCGTAATAAACTTAATTACAAGGGCCCAAAAATGAATAAATAAACACATACAAAATAATTAAAAATGCATCATACATAGATCAAGAGATTTATTGAATTTTAGGAACATTGGTTCCTTTTTGTTAACTTAAAAAAGATTGGAGAATTATTTTTTGGTATTCATTGGGAAAACCGGGATGAGCGATCCCATTTTATTAAAATTCAATTCTCCATTTGAAAGTGTGATTTTATTGATTAAAATAGGACATTGGTCCGTTTTATTAGGAAAAATCCCAAGTTATTAATTACTGTAAAAAAAAGATGATTTTCTGTAATACAAACGAATATAAAATACATTTTTATATACAATATAAAAATAATATAATAAAAGAAAATATAATAAAAATGCAAACCCTAAATTCGAAAGTCTTTGATCTCCCGGTTCTCTGTCCCATGCACAAATATGACTCGCATAAATAAATGAATTTTGAGGCAGCAAAATAAAAGGAAAGAAAATATTAATAAAATAAATTAAATGAATAACATATGAATAAATAATTACATAAAAACCAATAAATAAACTAATTAAGTAAGCCAATAAAAAATAATTAAACCTTGACAAATAAAATAATAATACAACCATAACATTAATAATTAATAATAGAAACAAATTGAGCAGAGACTAAAAAATAACCAAGTGAACTGAGACAACAAAATACATGGAGAATAGAGCAAATTATATTATGTTACATGCATTTTCTTGTTCACATGTTTGGACGTTCGGGTAAAGAGAAAGAAAAGCAGAAGGAAGGGCTTATGGGGGAGGCCAGGCGTGCACGACTCGTGCACTCATTGCACGAGTCATCCAATGAGTGCAGGACTCGTGCAGAAGTGAACGAATCGTGCAATGCCTTCACGGGCGATCGGGGCAAACGGGAGCACGACACGTGAATCTAGAACATGACTCGGACGAAGGCTCATGACTCGATCGGAAAACCAAAAGTAGGACTCAGACTCAATGCACAATTCGATCGGACAAAACACGATTCAAACAAAACAAAGGCAAAATCCGATTGGGCAATCACAACCCTGACCAAACAAAGGCACGATCCGACCGGGAAACACGATTCGGACAGAAGACACACATGCAAGACTCAAATGAATAAAAAAATAGAGATGAACAGAGGAATATCAACAGGCCAACAAATATGATAATATGCCATCAAAACACGCATAATAGAATGACAAACATGCCGATCAACCATGACAAATATTTAAAGTTCATATCTGATAACAAACAATAACAAATATACAATATATATATATATATATATATTACTAAGATCAAACGAGAAAACAAACACAATATGTACAATAAAGATAACTGACTGATAATGTAAAACAAAGAAGAGAAAGGCCAAAGAAAGAAAGAAAGAGATAGTGATCCCAGTACTTACCCTCATATATGATCTTTGATTTGCAGATGAAGAAGTTCTGGTTTTCCTCCTTTGCTTTTCTTGAAAAGGAAATTAAAACAGAGACTGATAAAAACTTAAAAATGAAGGTTACGTTAAAGAAAAAACCAAAGATGATTGAATCTTAAACGTCAGGAATTAATTTCCTGGATTCAAGAAAGAATCTCAGAATGCTTTGAGAACAAAAATCATTTTCTTGCTCTCCAAGCTTTTTTTTTTCTCTCTGTTTTTCTTTGAGTTCTTTTTTGGCCTCCTCCCAAAATAATTCTCTCCCCTTTCAGTTTCTTCAACTTTTTCTTTTATACTCCCTCTGAAGGATTAGTTTTTTTTTCTCACTAGATCAGCCATAAACTAGTGTTTTTCAACCAAATCCCTGAAATAACGGTAGAGGAGGTGCTGGGGGCAGTGGGGCGCATGAGGTAGGTGAGATGTGTCTCACGTTACCTCTCACAAACGTGAGGCTGCATCTCACGTTAGTGAGATTGGCCTCACTACACAGGCCCCTAAAAACTCTCTCTTCTCCTTTTTTTTTCAATTTAAAAAAATGACAAAACATATTTTTCGAGGAAATCATTACTTCTATCTGTCTTTTCCTGTGAACAGGTATCATTTTCATCATTAGGTAACTTTGGTCTGAGCTATATCAGGACCCAGTGTCTACAGTTGCCCCCAGTTTCGTGGAGCATAGTGCCTAGATGCCTATGTGAGCCAAAACTCAAAGTAAGAGAGAAGAGATGTGTACCTGAGGCAGCTTGAACTGGGTCATGCGTCGAGTCTGCTCCAAACTTACAAAATGCCAAAGTTGCTCTTTTGAGTTACACCGAGTCTGCTCCAGACTTACAAAGTGTGAGGGTTCCATCTTCAGATGGTGATGTACTGAGTCTGCTCCAAACTTACAAAACGCGAGGATTACCCTTCTGAGCTGCACCGAGTCTGCTCTAGAGTTACAAAGTGCGGGGGTTACATCTTCTGATTGTGATGCGCTGAGTCTGCTCCAGACTTATAAAACAGGAGAATTGCTCTTCTGAGCTGTGAAGCGGTAGTGCCGTGGTTGTGCTAACCTTCCGTAGAATGGTAGTGCCGCCATCGTGCTAACCCTTTTAAGATTTGAAGTGGTGCCCTCTGTGAGCCCTTTGATTGATTTCCCCCTGAGATGTCTTTAGTTGATTGTTCGATTAGTGTTTTGACTAATGTCGTCACTCGCCTTTTGTCGGTGTCCGCATCAGATCTCTCTCACTGCAAAACTGGAAAACCAAATACGTAGGAAAAATAGCGAGCATGCATGTGAAATGCATGGGTCATGCAGAAATACAGGATACGAATTCATCTAAGTGGATTTAGAGATGATAGCCGGGCTAGCTGAGATTTGCGATAGGATCGATGCCTTTTGAAGCTACTTTTGAATTTCATACCTTTGGGGTTGCAAGGTTCTCATCTGATACCTGTAATCATTTTTTTGAAGGTAGTGCGTCCCTTGTGGATTTTCACACTAGCTTTTCTTTGTGGGAAATACATCCCCTTAGGGATTTTCACATGACCCTTTGCCTAATTTTTGCATGGAATGGTCCCAACCCAATCCAGCGAATTTCTCTTTTATTTTTTATTTTTATTTTATTTTTTTTTTAAAGATTAAAGTCATTGACAAACCTTCTTATGATGGCTTCATATGGATAGTCACATTGATGGGCCGAGGTACCAGCTTTATGACCTATTGGGTACACTTTGACTATGCGACCCAAGACCTCTCATACCCTCCTCTGAAAACCATTCTATCACTTCTACCAGTGCATATGAGAGATGGGTACTTAGTCCCGTCACTGATAACAGGACTTGCCGACTTTAGCATCTGGCCGGCGAGAGCAGTGGTAGGAATTAGTACAGATTTGCATGCACTTTGAGCAATACGTTTCTTTTTAAAACAGAACTAGAAAATAATGTAAATGAATAAATTCAGTTTCATTTCACAAAATTGTGTACATCTCAGTATGATTTCAGTATACATAATCATCAGTTAACGTTAATTCAAAATGCAAAGCTACATTCATTCGTGGAACAAATCCTAATAGCATCAAACTTCTATTACCAATCAGCCCTCTTAGGTTTTCTTTATTGGACATTTTCTCTCAAGCCTCTAATTTTTGCCCAGGATGCCTTTTTTCGATTTTCATTCTGACGAGGCGCCCAATTTTAGCAAGGCTGCCTTTTTTCAGTTTTTGACCCATGGGGCTTTTATTCTCTTCTTTTGACTTTTATCATCTTTAGCCGTGGAACCTCTTGAATCTATCGATATTGATCGGCTCCTTGAACTCGTTGCCATCGCCATCTGACAGAATCACTACTCCTTTCGACAACAGCTTCTTGAGGATGAAAGGACCTTCCCATGTCGGTCTAAATTTCCCCCTGATATCGGGCACACCCGGTCTCATATGTTTGAATACCAAGTCCCCTTCCTTCAATGGGTGTTTCTTGACTTTCTTTCCGAATGACATGGCAAGCCTTTTCTGATAAATCTGATTATGATAGTAGGCTCTCATCCTGTTTTCATCTAGCATATTCAGGTGCTGCAGCTGCTGCTATGCCCATTCGGCTTCCAAAATCTGAGCTTCCATAACTACCCTCAATGACTTGAGTTCAATCTCAACTGGTAGTACGGCCTCCGTCCCATATACTAAGGAATACGGTGTGGCCCCTGTAGAAGTTCTGACATACGTTCTATAATCCCAGAGCGCGAAAGGCAACTTTTTCGCCCAATGTTTATAATTCTGAACCATCTTGGCAAGGATTATCTTGACATTCTTGTTGGTGGTTTCTACTGCTCCATTAGCCTGTGGACAATAAGGAGAAGATTTATGATGCTTAATGCCGTACTTCTGAAATAACCTCTTCATCTCAGCCATGAACTGGACACGTGATGTGGGAGGCCGTATCTGCATATCAAGTTCTTGTCAATGAATTTAGCCATATCCCATGCATCGACCTTTTTGAAAGACTCAGCCTCTACCCATTTTGTGAAGTAGTCGATGGCAACTATGATGAATCTATGTCCATTAGTGGCCGTGGGATGTATTTCTCCAATAATGTCGATCCCCCAAGCTGCTAACAACCAAGACGATGTCAAACTATGTAACTCTGAAACTGGTAAGTGCCTTAAATCTGCATACTGCTGACATAACTGACATTGCTTTATGTATTTTGAGCAGTTCGTATCCATGGTGAGCCAGTAGAATCCTTGTCTCATGATCTTCTTGGCTAACATTAAACCATTCATGTGGGCTCTGCACACACCAGCGTGAGTTTCCTCCATTACGTTTTCGGCCTCTTTTTCATCCAGACACCTCAGTTGGATACCGTTGGCTTGTCACTTGTACAACACCCCGTCTATGCAGATGAACTGAGTAGATAGATTGCGTATGAACTTTTGATCTTTCTCTGTAGCCTCTTCTGGAAATGTCGCATTTTCTAAGTAATTTTCGATATCATGATACCATGGCCTTCCATCCATAACTTCTATTTCCATGACTGGCTTGGACTCAAAGCTAGGCCTCTCAGAACTTGAAATTAGCATAGGCTTCATAACCACCCCCTCTGGATTATCCCATATCAACACCAAAGTTGCAAGCGCGTCGGCTAGCTAGTTCTCGTCTCTAGGAACAAAATGAAAGGTGCACGCTTCAAACTGATCGCTCAAATCTTTTAAGTACTTCACATATGGGATCAGTCGATCTTCTTTAATAGCCCATTCACCCCTTGTTTGATTGATCACCGACGATGAATCTCTAAATGCTTCCACATTCTTTGCTGCCAAGGCTATCAATGGTTCTAACCCAAAAGTGCATGCTTTGTATTCAGCTTTATTGTTGGTGGCCTTATATCTTCGTTTCTTAGCTAACGGGAGTTTCTTGTCATCCGGGGTTGTTAGAATAAGCCCTACTCCTTTGCTGTTTACAGCTCCATCAAAGTGCGACTGCCAAACTTGAATTGTGAGAGCTGCCACATCCTCGTCCAGGAAGTTGAATTCATATGAATCTTCTTGGATCGGGTGCTCGGATAGAAACTCCGCCACTACGCGCCCCTTAATGGTTTTCTAGGTGACATATTCAATATTGATTTCTTATAACAGCAATAACCATCTCCCCATTTTTC
The DNA here is from genome assembly GCA_947683425.1 of Excoecaria cochinchinensis. NCBI lineage: Eukaryota > Viridiplantae > Streptophyta > Magnoliopsida > Malpighiales > Euphorbiaceae > Excoecaria > Excoecaria cochinchinensis. The sequence continues at coordinate 6,688,579 of CANTUQ010000005.1, forward strand.
CAAGCAAGGATGGAGCTTCCTGTAAGTATCTGAGAGGACTCTGCTTCGCGACTGCTTGTACCCTGTAAGAGTGGAAGTAGTGCCTCAACTTCTTGGAGGCCAAAATTACCGCGAGATAAATCTTTTCTACTTCTGCGTATTTGACCTCATAGGAAATGAACTTCTTACTGAGGTAATAGACCGCAAAGTCCACTCCAAACTCATCCTCCTGAGCCATCATGGCACCTACGGAGCTATCCTCTATGGCCAAATATAGAATAAGTTGTTTGAGTGGATGTTGAAAGCTTTCTGACAGTCTTCATTCCACACTATAGGTTGGTCCTTTCTGAGTAGCTTAAAGATTGGCTCACAAATTGAAGTGAGCTTTGCGATAAACCTACTGATATACTGCAACTTACCCAAAAAGCTTCTGACATCCTTTTCCTTCTGAGGCACCGGCATCTCCCGGATAGCCTTGACTTTGTCTGGGTCAATCTCAATCCCCCTCTGGCTAACCACATGTCCTAACAGCTTCCCTGAGGTGACACCAAAGATGCATTTCTTGGGATTTAGCCGCAAGTTATACTTACCGATCCTCTGGAAGAACTTTTCTAGAGCTTCAAAGTGACCTTCTCTAGTGGATGACTTGATCATCATATCATCCGCGTATACTTCTACCTCCTTATGGATCAAGTCATCAAGAATCCTGGTTGCCATTCTCTGATAAGTTGCACCTGCGTTCTTCAAACTAAATGGCATCACTCTATAAGCAAAAGTTCCCCATTCTGTGATGAAGGCTATCTTAATTCGATCGGCTATCTTTTTGAGGATCTGATTATAACCTACATAACCATCCACGAAGCTGTATATCATGCAAGCGGCTGCACTGTCTATTAGAACATTTATGTAAGGCAGTGGAAAGTCATCTTTTGGACAAGCCTTATTCAGATCTCGATAGTCTACACATACACGTACTTTACCGTCCTTCTTGGCTATCGGGACAATATTGGCCAACCAGGTTGGGTACTGCACTTCAATTAAAAACTTGGCCTCAATCTATTTGTGAATCTCCTCTTCGACCTTAATCGCCCATTCTGGCCTGAGCCTCCTAAGTTTCTGCTTGACAGGTTTGTGATCTGGGTATGTTAGGATGGCGTGTTATGCGATTTCCCAATCTACCCCTGGCATGTTTTCGTAGGTCCAGGCAAAGACTTTTTCATCTTTTCTTAAGATTCTCTCAAATTTTTCTCGCTCTTCAGGAGTTATGTTAGATGCTATCAAGATTTCTTTTGGGTGTTCCGAGGTTCCAAGATTGAATGGAGTTGCATCAGTTGAATCAATGTCAAATATGTATACATTATGATCATGATTATGCATATTGAAATCATCAGAAACATCACACAAGTAAGCGAAATTGTTCAATTCATTAATAGAACTGTAAACATCATTAACATCATTAAAGAGTTCAAGAATAAAAAGAAAATCTACACTATTCTCTTCCTCTTCTAAATCTTTATTAACTTTTCATTCATATCCTTTTTCCTTAATATTGCTCTATTAAATTCCAATTTCACTCATTTTTTCTTTTCTTTTACAATTTTGCCCCAAGTGCCACCCAGTAGAATCTACGAATTGGATATGCGGGATGTGGACCCCATAGGTCCTCTACAATACAGAATGATCTTGAAGGACCATAGAACATTTACATTTAATATTCCAACATTCCAATTATTTTAGTAGACCGTTATTGGCCTACTGTTGCGAGTCGTCATGACTCACTATGGAGAGTCCCTATGGCTAGCCATTTATATCCTGAACTAGACAGCCTACCAGACTACTACTAAGGGCAATCTTAGTCTTCCTTAATCATTTTCAATTAGTTCAATTGTCTAAGTCAATTTTAACAATAATTATACCAATAATTCATTTTATCACCTTACATTTTATACTTTACATTCAAAACATAATACATTCATGTCTAAATCACATTCTAGTAAACTTTAACAATTTCAAATAATATAGTACACATTTAATACTTTATCTTTACTTAGTTTATACCATTATTTCAAGCAAATTAACAAATTATACCATGAATTCTTCGTGCATTCCATTTGGCTAAGGCTATTATTCTCCATTAATATTTTTTTTCACTCAATAAATATTCCATTAACTAAATTATACCTTAATTCACATATACATACCACAATTTAACACTAACCATCAATTATATTCAATTATACCATGCAAATACCATTCAGCCAACCAAGTGTCCACCATTACAATTTTTTTTTTTTATTTTAAGCTCCCTAATATTCAATATCAACCTCCTAAATAACAATTATAAGGATAATTTCAATTAAAGTTGCATTATTCACATACTTGCATAAAAATATAACCTAAAATTCACACTTTTTCAAGGGAAAAGATTGGATTTAGTAAACACAAGCCTCAATTGTTTGCTCTAGCCCTCCTATGCTTCCTTCTCCTTGCCCTTTCCCTCGGAGGTGCCTTTTTCTTCTTCTTTATTTTCTATGTTTGGCCGAAATCCCTATCAAAGAAACCCATCAAAATTTTGCTTCAATAATTAAATCTAACAACATTATCACACTATATACATCCTAAATTACTTTTTTGAACCATTAAACTCATAAATTTCTCTTACCTCAATTTATACCCCCACTTAAAATCCTTGATTTCCTTCACTTCTACACTCTCAAATGAAGATTGGAGCTCACAATCTACTAGAAAAGAGGTTAAAATATACTAGAGGGGCTTGAATTTAGAGGAATTATGAAAGAAAATTGAAGAAAAATGGAGAAAGAGAAGGAAGATAGCATTCGGCCAAGAGGAAGAAGGGAGAAAGGGGGAGAGAACGGTGGAGGCTTCAAGGAATTTCTGAACTTTATGGCTATCTATAGTGATAGAAATGGGTTGGGCTTGATTCCATCTCTTTCGCCCAACAAATAATAAGGCCAAATAAGTTATTAAACCATTTATGCAATCCCAATTTAATTTTCTCACTTCTCAAACTCAATTTCACTCAAAATCAAATTCATTAAATATTTTAAATAGCCTACACATAAAATTTTAGCTCAATCAGAGACCGTTTTTTGGCCTGGTAATTTATTTACCTATCCGATATATGACTTTTCAGAGTTACCATAAAATTAATTTTCTAATACCCATGGATTCTACTCATTAAGATGAGTGCGTCCATATTTTTATAATATTTATCTAAGGTCTATAGCATGAGTTATGGTCCAGTCAAATATGGGTCAAAACTGGTCAAACCGGACTAGAAATAGCCTTTAAACGCCCGTCAGATGCCATAGACAGCCTGGCTATCTGTCACCCATAGACAACTGTCTTTCAATGACATATGCCCTAAAATGACTTTTTAACCCTATTTCACACTTTCTAAGCCTATTTGATCTCCGTTTCACCTCAAATTTCACCTATGGACTCATCATAACTAATATTTTTTGATGATCAAATAAAATATCATCCGCTCACGGGTGAGTTTTCCAACCTGAGTCCACTAATTGAACTCAAAAAATACTGTCTATGACTAACCCGGCTTTCGGGCCATTACACTAATTGTTCTACAGGCAACATTCTATCAAGCAAGTGCTCAATGCATAATGTGATGCGCACCAAATCCGCTATGTGTTTTTTGGAGGCCCGCTTTTAAGGTCTGGGAGGGTTTGCGTCTAGATCTTAGGTATTATGAGATATTTTGGAATCCTTACCCAGTAGAACATTAGGGAAGTTCATCTAATCCCATGAAATCTTTAGGCACCTTTGAGCTATTTTAGAGTAGCCACCCAATGTAAAATTGAAAAAGTTCATCTAACCTCTAGTATCTAAACTTGAGAAAGATTTGGAATGTCATTCTTATTAATGCCTTGGTTAATTATAAGTGAGTCTTTATTATTAAATTTCCATCTCTCTCTCACATGTCATGCAATTTAATTAAGGCATACGTCAAGCATCGGGGAAAGCGATAAAAAGCGATAATTAATAAAAATAAATTACAAAATGAAAATCTTGGACAAAAATACAATCCTCCAAAATACAAAATCAAATAAACAAAATTAATCTAATAAATACATATATAAATCGGGACATTTATTTGGAATAGGAATATTGGTTCCTTCTTGCTCATTTAAAAATCGAAGGGTTATTTTTGGGTATTATTGAAAAAACAGGGGTTAGTGATCCTATTTCATAAAAACTAACTCTTCTTTTTAAAGTGATATTTTATTGGCTAAAAAGAGGAAATTGGTCCTATTTTATTAGAAGAACCCAATTTATTAATAAAAATATTTTTGTTATTTTCTTTTTAACGTGCATAAAATAAAATAAGTTTATTATAAATTAAACTAAATAACAAAATAAAGGCAAAATAAAGAAAAATAACTAAAATAATAAAAAAATGAACCAAACCAAAAAGAGAAGCCTTCGATCTCCTAAATCTCCTCATTTGCTTGTAAAAACGCTCAAAGAAGGAAAAAAACAAGAAGTAGAATAAAACTAAAATAAATTAAATCACATAAAATAATATTAAAACTATGCAAAAATACATATCATGTGAATATAGATCGAAAAGCATTGAAAATGGGATAAAACAAGTTAAAAGGGCACAAAAGGACAAAACAGAGGTGAGGGGCGGCCTCCCCTCGAGGGGTGGGTAGGCCGTCCCTCACTTCCTTCTAGCCTCTCATGGGTCACAATATGATAACTACCCAGTGAAAGTTTTCTTCTAATTTCAAGCCAAAATAACACTATAACATGTAATTTTCACATATTTTCATGCAAGATATTTGAAATAACATCTAAATATACAAATTAAAACATCAAAACAAACCAAATATCACATATCAACAAAGCTTCAAAGTGTTGATCAATGGTGAAATGTAAAGAAAAGAACAATAAAAAAATGCATTTGGGACCCAAAAATTTACCCTCATAATGATTAATTATCAGAAAGATTAATTGTGAATCGCTTCCTTGTCAAAATTCACAAGAATCAAATAGAAAAACAAAAAAAGTTTGAGTTTTCTATCTCTCTAAAATAATATCAAAAACTTATTTGAAAAAAGCAAAGAAAAATCTTCAATCTCAAGAAGAGAGAATCAATTTCTCCATCTCAAACACTGTTCTTGAATTAAAGATTGAAATTCTTATCAATCAAGAAGAAGAAAATCATTTTTCCCTTTTTCTTAAAAAATCTCCAAAATCACAAAAATTTGCTCCTTTTTTCTCTCTCTAAAAACACTATTTATATTATTCTTGAATAAAACCTAGAGATTTTAAGAAAATATCAAGTTGATTTAATCCAAACTTCCTATTTAAAAATAAAAATCCGGAATTATCCCTTAAAAATCCCAAAAATCAGTGTTAGAATCCAATTAAAAAATAAATTCCTTGACTTTTAGGGGCAAAAAGCGACTGGAGGAAGATGGTGATGAGGGGCAACCTCCTCACATGGCCTGCCCCTCATCAAGGGTGGCCTTATGCTGAACATACGTGAGGGGTGCTTCCTTGCACGAGGGGTGCCCTTGCACTGCGCGAGAGCGAGGGGCGCTTCCTCATGCGGCCCACCCTACAAGGTTGAGGGACTCCCTCGAGGGGTGCCCTCTCGCCGTCTGCACGGGAGGGGTTCCCTCCCTTGCACAACCCACCCCTGCGAGGGGTCAGGCAGGTGCACGAGGGGTGCTCTCGTGCCAAGGGTGGCCCCCAAAGCCAGTCCCCCCGAGGGACGGGCATGAGGGGCGGCCTGCACACAAATAATTTTTTTTAAAGGAATTTGACAAGGAAATATCACTTCCAACCTTCTTTCCTATGAATAGGCATTAATTTCATCACTGGGTAACCCTGATCTTGACTGCCTCGGGACCCAGTGTCTACAGTTGCTTCAAATTTTGGGAGACCTAGTGCATGGGTGCCTAGGTGAGCTAAAACTTGGCGGAAAGGAAAGGAACGCGTGCCTGAGGCTACCACCTTCCCGCTATGTTCATGGAGTCATGGTAAATCTTTGATTAACACCGATATACCGACTTGCTAAGCCACTCTCTTCGTGGTCAATTGAATTTTAAATTTTCATTGTTTTGATGTTGGATAGATACTCCTTGGAGAGCTGGTTGTTCCTTGGAGAATGATTTTTTGATTTAAATTGTGAATATCATCCTCTTGGATTGCACTCAATTATTTTCTAGACTTTCAAAGTGAGGATATCATCCTCTTATATTGCACCGAGTCATTCTCTAGACTTTCAAAGTGCGGATATCATCCTCTTGGATTACACTGAGTTATTATCTAGACTATAAAGTGTAAACATTCTTGGAACTCACCAAGTCGTTATCTAGACTACAAAGTGATTATCATCCTCTTTATAATGACCCAAAATGTACCCTAGTAGGATTTGTAATGTTAATTGATTAGTAAGGGTACAAGCATAATTGTACAAGTATGAGTTATGGAATAAGTGAGGATGAAATTGAAAAGAAGTTAAAGTATTTGAAAGAAAGAATTTAATTGAGGGACTAGAAGGGAGTTAGCCAAAGGATTAAGTGTGTTATTTGCTATGAGTTTAACATGTGGAAAAAGGCTTGACAAGTGGCTTATTGAGAGCATGCCACCTAAGCTTCCACATGCAATTTAAAGGAGTAAGTGGAGGCAAATTCTGTCTCATTTGTGCATTTTGGTCCGGCCATCTCCCCAACTTCCCTCTCTTTGTTCTTTTTTTCGTTCATTTTCTTTTGTTTATCGAATTAAGTGTATATTTTGATGGGTTTTGTGTAAGAAGCTTTGGATAAGAGAAAGGACAAGGGTAAAGACAAGGTTTGAGCTAGAAGAGAAATTAGTCAAGTTGCTTTTGAGGTTTGGGATTATTTGTATTTGATTTTTTTTAATTAGTTGCATGTTTGGTTAATCGAGAAATTATGGGTTTTGAAGAGTTCCATAACTCTTCTAGTGTTAAATTGTAAATGGGATAAAGTAGATAAATTGATAAAGTCCTATTTAGATGCATTTTGTTTGATTGTTACATGATGATTATAAGTTTGCTATAAATTGTGCATAAAAAGTTACTTATATGAGATTATATAGGTTGAAGGCCATTTTGGCTGGAATTTGTGTTTAAATGTGTCAAAAGATGAGTTTTAAAGTTTTGTAGAGTATGTGGCATGATGTTTGGTTGATCATAGTAGTCATGCATATGAATATAGGAAAGTATGTGCCAAAGACTTGTGATTTTGGGAGTTTGAACTTGCAGTTCAGGCTCTGTCGCAAGCGTGACAAGGGTCGCGAGCATCATAGAGTGCTCCATAGGCAAAGTATACCAAGTTGTGTTCTGCCGCAAGCGCAAGCCTCATCGCAGGCATGATAGAAGTCATTTGGGCAATCTATCATGAGTGCGAGGACTGTCGCAAGCGTAATAGCAGTGCATTTGGGTTCTGTCACGAGCACGACATTGCTTAGAGTCTCGAATGCAAGTTATTTGTTTTTATATGTGTGTAATATTACATTGGGTTATAATTGATTATGCATATGGAACTATAGTGAGATAACATAAGTGAGTATATGAGTTATATGCTTGATGAGATATACGTGTGTATTATATGAGCAAGTAGAATGAATATGAGCATGACAGATCGATATTATTTTGGCAGGACTAATACATAAACATGTGTGAGTATATATGTTCATAGTTGCAAAGCTAGTATATGATGTGCAATGGTTTGAAAAGAGTAAGTGAGTGATGTAAAGTATACGGTTTAGTGAATAGAGTTTATATGTTAAGCCTGTACAATGATATATTTATATGTATATGAAAGTACATGTGATGTAGTGATATATTATTACCAGTTGTATATGATAAATGTAAAAGGTTTGTTAATATGTGTATGATTGCGTATTAAAAGTAGTGATAGGTTATTACTTATCATATATGATGCTTGCTATGGAACCTAGAAATTATATGCATGTTGAGAAGATGCAAATGATATAGATATGTTATTAATATGTTCGCTTTAGAGTACAAGCCTAAGAATGTTATATTGTGATAAGCATGATTACTGTGGATATGCCTATTATTGTTTGTTGTGTGTGACTTCGTTAGAAGTCTATTTGCTTTTGTATATCCCTACTGAGCCACTGCTCAGCACGGGTGTTTTCCTGTGTAGATATGCAGGTTCAGTTTTTAGAGAGTTGTGCATCTGCAGACCACTAGGAGTTGGAGCTTGATTTGTCTTTTTGGTATAAGATTCTTTTTGTAATGGATAGTGTAGTGATATGTATAGAGAATTTTGTATTTGAAGTATAAGAGTTTTAAAGAGTGGTTATGTATTTGAATGTTGATAATATTGTAATATAAGGATAATAACATTTTGTAATATGAATAATTAAAGTTTATTTATGCAAGTAAGTTTTGTTAATGATGTTTTCTTATTCCGCTTATAAGTAGTTTGTTATAGTGGTTAATGAGAATTGCACGTGTAATTTGTATGTGTATGCATCCGTAGCAACTCCGATATCCTTTTAGGGGGTATTGGGGCATTACAAGTTTGTGGTATCAGAGCATAGATTTAGGAGGTTCATAACTATAGGATGTTAGAGTATAGATTAGATGTCTAAGTTTGTCTAGTGTCTTGGCCTAATGCAGATGTTGTTTTGTGTAGAGTATAGATGGAATCGGATCCAAGTGAAGATGTAGGAGAGACGACAGGAAGTGTGAATCTGGTGTGTGTTAACCCGTGTGTACCTAAGCAACCTCGAGCTAAAGGTTTAGGTCCTGCTCAGGATAATCCGGTGTTAGTGTAAGGGCTGATGCAATTATTAGATAGATTGGCTCCTCCTAAGGCTCCTACGGACCTTATTAGAAAGAAAGGAGCAGAAGAGTTTAGTGGAACTTCAATGGATCAATCGGATGTGGCTAAGTTCTAGTTGGAGAGGACGGGAAGGATATTGCAAGAGATTAACTGTCCCCAGAATTATAGAGTGACTTGTGCAGTGTCATTACTACAAGGGTCAGCCTATGATTGGTGGAAGTTGGTGCTTCGAAATCCTCAGCAATCGGTTGAGTTAACATGGGATTTCTTCGTCCAAAAGTTTAAGGAAAATTATGTCACTAAGGCTTACAGAGAAGCTAAGTGGAAGGAGTTTGTAAGATTAAAGTAGCGGATTATGACAGTGGGTGAGTATGAGAAGGAGTTTAGTAGATTGAGCAAGCATGTGCCCGATATTTTGCTAACTGAAGACTTTAAGTGTCGACGGTTTGAGGATGGGATGGGCTGAAAGAGAGTATAAGAGGGCCTTTATCAGCAATAGTTGCTATGCAGTCAGTGAGTTATTATAAATTGGTTTTCGCAGACATGAAGTTGGAAGAATCTAAGATAGTAAAGCAAAAAAGGAAAGTATCAGATAGTGGTGTAACTAGTGGTAAGAGGGCTCGAGAAGCTGCAAGTGGACAAGATATTCGAGGGTCGATTCAAGCGCCGACATCGAAACGAAGTGTTATGGCACCCTCCAGTAGGGGTAGTGCTATACCTAAGTGTGAACATTGTTAGAGATATTATTAGGGTACATGTAGGAAGCTCACGGGAGCTCGTTTCAAGTGCAGCAGCATGGAACACATGCTTGCCAATTGCCCTAAGTCCAAAGAGAACTTGGTCTCGCAAGTGAGTAAAGATAATGTGGATATGTCGGGAACTATGAGAAGTGGTAGAGGAAGAGGTAGAGCTTCTCAAGCACCATCAGAGATGGTTGAGAAGCCAGATGCTTCTAGTGGTCCTGCTCGAGTCTTTGCTATGATTAGAGAGGAAGTGGATGAACTCACAATGCTAAGCTTCAACTCCTAGTGGCCACTCAAACCTGCATACCTACACGGGAAAACACCCGTGCTGAGCGAAGGCTTATGTAGGGATAACAAAAGCAAATAGACTTCTAAGAAAGTGGCCAGACCAACATGCAAAAATGAGACAACATGTCTCCTCTCAAAACCTTAGATTGCATGTGGCTACTTAGGTGTCACTCCCTCATCACGCCACTTGTTAAGCCCTTTGCCACATGTCAAGCTTTTAGCAAATAACCAATTAATCCTTGGCCAATACCCATTTAATCCCTCAATCTAGTTCTTCCTGTTAACAATTTATATTTCTTTTCAATTACATCCTCATTAACCCATAAATTCACACTTATACTATTACTCTTGTACCCTCATAATACAATTAACACTACAAATCCTTCTAGGGTACACTTTGGATCATTACACAATCATATGCTTACGACGCTACGGAGACAATCATAAGCCGAGATCTTGATGGCGACAATCATATGCTAGATAGATTAGTTGTAGTCTTTAGATATCCCGATGGTGGCAATCATATGCCAGACGAATCAAACACAGTCTTCAGAGTGACTCAACGGCGATAATCATATTCCAAGGTCTTGAAGTCGACAATCATACGCCGAAAAAATTCAACCGAAGTCTCCAAAACGACTCAGTGGCGGCAATCACAAGCCACCATCCATAATCTTCAAATAGCACAGTAAAAAGGTAAGGACTACCTCAGGTATGCGCTTTTTCCCTTTTTTTTTGAATTTTGGCTCATCTAGACACTAGTGCACTAGTTTTCCCAAAATTGGGGACAACTGTAAACACCAGGTCCTAAGGCAGCCCAAATAAGAGTTACCCAATGAGGATGTCAATACTTGTTTCATAGGGAGAGGAGTGAGGTTGTAGGTGTTCGTCCTGATTTTTACAAATTTTGAGGATATTGGTGACCAAAAATCCTTTTGAGTCTCTTTTGTTTTGAAAGAAGCCTTTTTAGATGAGAAAATTTATCTTTTGGTTGACTAACGCCCATCAGTCAACCAGGATGCCTGTCGGTCACTGTTTATCACCCGAGGGATGCGCATCGCTTGTACTTGTGGTATGCCCGTCCCTCGTGTAAAAAGGTGCCCATCGCTCACGCAAGAGGGACACTTATCCCTCTCGCGACGAGCGGGTGCCCGTCGTTCGATAGAGGATGCTATCCCCTATTAACCGATGCCCGTCCCTAGGCCGAGGGATGCCTATTGGTCGATACCTGACAGCGAGATTTTGGTTATTTGAGGATAAATACAAAATTTTAAGATGTTTATCCTCAAGGATAAACTAAAGGTTTTTGATTTTGTATCTAAACATTATTTGAAATCACTTTATCTCTATGGATAAATCAAATATTTGATATTTATCTTCCAAAAGATAATTTGATATCATTTATCCTTAGAGATAAATCAAACTTGATATTTATCTTTAGGGATATTTGAAATTTTGCATTTATCTTTAAATATAAATATCTAATTTTTCATCTTTATCCCTAAATCAGAATTAGCCTATAAATAGAAGGCTAATGAAGACAAAAAGGGGGATTCTGATTTATTTGAAAGAACCTTTTGAAAAGGAAGAAATCAATTTTTATAAACAAAATTTTCTCTTTATTAATTTTCTTTTGGAAATCTATTGAAAAGGAATTAAAAAGTGAATTCGAGAAAGGGAAATCAATTCTCTTCTCTTGATTTACCTTCCTAAGATTTCAAGTTATTTCAAAATATAGAAGTGAATTTAAGAAAGGGAAATCAATTCTCGTTTCTTGATTTACCTTCCTAAGATTTCAAATTATTTCAAAAGGATTATTTTTCTAAAGAAAATTATTTTCAATAGTTTTTAATTATCAACCAATTGCAGAATTCGAAGGAGATCTATATAACTTTTGCCTTCCAAAGATCAATATTCTGAGGGTAAACATTCTGAGTTAACCATTCTTGCGTTAATTTTAATACCTTGACATGAGACTTATGAATTGATTTCAAAATGTAAGTTAATTTATCTTGTCATTTTATTCGCCTCATTAGTAATTTATTGCATGAAATAATGGGTTAAATTTGAGAATTTGGTAACTAATCGGTTTTCTCATTTTTTTTTTTTTGAGGTCTGGAGATGACCAACGAGCTGAAGGCCATGCCGACTGCCATCGCTCGAGCGAATGACGGGTCATCGTGGGATGTTTTTCTTCCCATCGGTCACCTCTAGGATGGCCATCCCTCAGTTATTTGGCCATCCCTGATCCCTTCTTTCTCCATTTTCATTTGTTTTTAATTCCCTCTTCTTACATTATATTTTTTGCTATATTTAATATTTTTGTACTATTCTTATCATCTACTTTGTTTTAATTATATATCTTATTTCTTTGTCTTAATGCTTTCTAACATGTTATTTTGTTTTGAATGAGTTTCACTCCCGAAACACGGATGATAGGATGGGGGCTCAAATTAAATAAGCGACTACATTTTGGTTCACTCTATTCTATTCTCCTATTTTAGTTTTATTTAGTTTGGTTCTCATTAGACTTTCTTTATTTGATTATGATGAATGTTATTTTTGTGTTCATTAATATAAAAAGCATCAAAATATTTCTACGATTAAAATAAGATTTTCTTTAACAAAATAGGACCAATGTCCTAGCTTTCCCTTCCAAAGAAAAACGTCATCTTAAAAATCATTCTTTTAAAGCATGTATGCGAGGACCAATATCCTCACCTCGAATAAATGTCTCATTTTCTGAATGATTTATATTTCCTTTTGTTGGGGTTGTATTCCGCCCCTATTTTATTGTAAGCTAATGTACTTTTATTTGCTTTATTTTAAATGTATTATTTATTGTTTTTCATTATCTATTTGGAAAGCACTTTAATAAAATTCATAATTGTATGAGAAAATGACGAAAATTTAACTAAAAACTCATTTGTAACCTTAACTAAGGTATGAATAAAAGTAAAGTCCCGAACTCTCTTTGATCTTAGGCTTTACGAGATTAGATGAACCTTCCTAATGTCCTATTAGAATTGGGGATTCCAAAATACTTCTTGGTTGCCCAAAATAGAAACATACGCATTGCCTTAAGCTCAATGAGGCTACATGAACTTGCCCAATATTTTATTAGGTGGCGACTCCAAAACACCTCTTGTTACCCAAAATAGACGCCCTCGTAATTTTTACGGGTCTTATGAACCCCTGACGAATACCCTGAAATCGGGGTTTCGAAGCCCCCGGGATTCGGCGTGCGTCACATGTACATGAGTCCGAATGAAATAGTATAACTTTGAATGTATGTATGCTTATTAAATGAGTTGGTCAAGTGACAATAATTATGGTTCGAATAATATTAAGCTCTTTGTTTAATATTTTAAAATAACATAAATGAATATATTTAATGATAGATTATTTATGAGTAATTGATCTATATGAGCATGAAAATTGTATTTATTATTAACAAGTGTTCATGATCATTATTTGATCACAATAAGTGTATGTGTATATGCGAAATATTATATTTTTACGAGTCTTATAAGAATGGAACAACTACTCGTATAGCCTGCGTTAACTGAGTCATGGATAGATAGGCATACCTATAGTTCTATTGTTGTAGCCTATGTGTTGGACCTACGGTTCGGTCCCTATGGGTTTTTGGATCCTGTTGGGATCCCTATGCATTTGTGTCAGCGGTATGACACTGGTACCTTCGGGTACTTGTAGACACCGGATCCCAATGCAGCCCAAATCAGGGTTACCCAATGATGAAACTAAGCGCCTGTTCATAGGTAAAAAGGTTGGAAGTAATGGTTTTCTTGTCAAATTTACTTTTTAGAAATAAAAGAATAAAAAATAAAAATTATATATTTTAAAAATTAAATAATAAAAAAGGAGAGTTGGAAGTAATAGTGCTTTTTGTTAAAATTGTTCGTAAAAAAAAAAAATTCGATCGCCGACGCGCGCTGGCACGCCTCGCCTGCGCGCCCAACGATGGGCGTCCCTCGCCAGGCACGCCCGTTGCTCACCCCGTGGGGGCTGATTTCCATCGAAAACGCGATTTTTTGGCCCAAAATTATTTTTCCCCCATTTTTCTGATATTTTAATGGTTTTTTTAATTTTTGAAATTTTAAAAATAAATATTTTGATTTAATTAAATATTTCTTCCTTAATTAATTACGTTTTCCTTTTTTAATGATATAAATAGGAAAACTTAAGAGATTTTTTGGGACATTTTTTTTGGGAGAATTTTTTTGGGCAATTTTCTTTTCTTTTCTTTAGTTTTGCAATTTTTGTTCTTTTTCTTGAATTCTTCTTCTTCTTCTTCAATAGGATTTCTTCTAAATATTTTAGATTTAATTTTATTGATGAAGGATTGATTTTGGGACAAAGAAAACAATTCTTTGCTCTTAAAATTCATTTTTCCCACTTGTTTTTCTTCTTTATGTTTTTCTTCAATTAAATTTCTTCCAAGATTTTACATTGATTTTTTGATGAAAAAAATTGATTTTCAGACAAAGGAAATAATTGTTTGCTCTTGAAATACAATTTTTTCATTTGATCTTTAAAAACAGGTTTTTATAAGTTTTTTTCTAATTTAATTTTTTGCGAATCAAAATAAGAAAATCAATCATCTTCCGTTATTCTATCAAATCCGAATTATAAGGGTAAATATCCTGAGCTCGATCTCATATTTTTATTTATTTATTTATTTTTTGTATTACTGTTATTTCTTGTTTATAATCGTTTAATCAAAATGTAAATCTTTAGATTTATTGTATTTTTATTTATTTTATGTGATATTTGTCATATATTTAACTTTTTTTATTTCATTTTTTATTCTTTTTTCATTTATTTTTTTTATCTTTTCTTTGTTATTTATTTAGTTATTATTATTATTGTTATTATTATTATTATTATTATAATCATCATCATCATCATCATCATCATAATTTATGTTTTTATTTGTGTTAATTTGTTAATATGTTAATTTATTTGTTTTATTATGTTATTTAATTTATTTGTCATCCATAATGTACTTTTTATTTATTTTAATTTATTATTCATTATTTTATGTGTTTAATTGATTTTCTTAATTTAATTACTAACATTAATTTTATTTGTGTTTACTTTTGGTTTCAATACTTATTTTTGTCGTGTTTGAGCAAATTTGCACTCGAATGAGGAGATCCGGGAATTTATTTTGGTTAATTTATCATTTTTGTTATTTTTATTATTTTTATTTATTTGTCTTTTTAATTTATTTGTCATGTAAGTAGTAATAAAATATTTATTTTATGCAAGTTTAATTAAAAATGACAAAAATACTTTTATTAATAAATTGGGTTTTCATAATAAAATAGGACTAATATCCTAGTTTCAGCCAATAAAATGACATTTTCAAAAGGAGAGTTAACTTTCATAAAATGGGACCACTCATCCCAATTTCCTCAACAAACATCCAAAATAACTCTTCGATTTTTAAGTGAACATGAAGGAACCAATGTTCCTACTCCGAATAAATGTCTCGATTTATGTATGTTATTTATTTATTTGATTTTATTTATTTTAATTTTATATTTTGGGGGATTGTATTTTTTATCCCAATTTCATGTTGTAAGTTATTTTGTATTTTATTTATTTTATTGCTTTCTTTATCGCTTTCCTCGTTGCTTGAATGTGCTCTTAAATTAATTTCATAACGTGTGAGAAAAGGGATGGAAAATTAATTGTTAAAAGTTCACTTATAATTTAACTAAAGCATTAATAAGAGTGAAGTTCCGAACCACTCTCTAGTTTAAACCTCCGAGGTTAGATGAACTTTCCTAATTTCTTGTAAATTAGGTGGCGACTCCAAAATACCTCAAAAGGTGCCTAAAGGTTTTATGGGATCATATGAACTTCCCCAATGTTCTATTGGAAATGGATTCCAAAATATCTCATGTTACCAAAGATCTAGACGCGAACCCTCTCGGACCCTAAAAGCGGGCCTTTGAAAAACACAAAACGGGTTCCAGAGCATCACAGTGGCGACTCCACTGGGGACTTTGAGACTTTGCTTCGAAAGTGTCTTGGTTAATAAATATAATAGAGCTTTTAAAAATAAATTTCTATTTCTTTTCAGAAAATTGCATTGCATCCATACTAGACACTTAGATCTATGCTAGTTTGCACCCTTTATCAACCCCGGTACGTTCTCGAAGCACGACCCTACATTCACTCAATATAGGGAAGTGTTAAGGGTAATTACCAGCCCAAGCCTCATACCATCATGTTATATTAAATGGAGACCTAATTGGTCACTATGCTCATGATGAGCTATACCCATTGGCAGGGACCATGCTTGGTTAAACCTAAAGTATCATCACCTTTGACCCAAGAACATTTAATGGCAATAGATACTTCCTCTAGGTGACATGTACCATAATACCATGCTTGCTATGTGGGCCATTATATATTGAACAAAATCAACCAAATTAAATGGTCTTTTATCAAAGCCTTTCATGCTCCGATGGGCCCATCTTAATGTGGTTGAAGTGTTTAAATACATAAAGGGTAAAATTCATACATATGCGCATTAAATAAGAGATGTTATGCTGCCATTTTTTTTGCTATGCACCATACGGGTCCATTGGGTTCCCCGTTAACCCATGGATCAAGCACACCTAGGAAAGAGACTGCATTACCTCCTGTGTGGGAGTGATAAGGTTGGAAGGATCAACTTGCTTATTTGTGCTTATGAATGTTGCATAACACACAATCTTGTATTGTATATGTCATTCATCCATCATTCTAACAATTTGAATCTTTCAGCCATCATAGATTCATCTAAGTGGACTAGGGGTTCTGACGGTCGTCTTGTAAGGACAAATTTGCTCTTTGAGTTGCCAGAATTAGTGTCTGATTGGGATTCTAAGTCATTCTCAATGGCCAGCGAATCATCCATAGAATCATCAATGGCAAAAGAGACCAGAGCTTTAACAACTCAAGGCCTTGCCAGGAGACTAGAGGATTTTGAGCGAAGGATGTTAGAGATGATGGGTGCCATGGCTGAAAGGATTGCTCATCCTTCTACTGCACAACCACCTGTTGCTCCATAACCACTTGGTGCTCCACAACCACTGATAGTCCATGCTGGGGGGCAAGGTGAACCGCTAGCTCGTGGGGAGGTTCCTCTTGTTGGTAATGTTGTCCGCCAACTTGTCAATGAGCATAGAGCCGTAGCGCCTGTTGAGCGAAGAAGGACAATGATGCCTAATCCTGATGAGGATTTTGTGATGGAGGATGGAGTTAAAGAGCCAATAGCACCGCAAGCTGTGAGGGGTAGAGCACCAAGAGTTGAGGATGAGGCTATGAGAGGAATGAGGCAACAAATTGAGGCAATCACCCGCATATTGTCAGCTGGAAAGGGGATCAATATTGAGGATAGAGATTTGAGGGATGAAGAGTTGATGCCCCAAAGGTTCAAGATGCTTGAGCTGCCGAAATTCAATGGCACTTCGGACCCATCTGCACATATTAAGCAGTATACCCTAGTGATGAAGTGTAGCACCCCTTAACTATACGTAGAGAACTTCACCCTATGAAGAGGAGAAAGGTCCCCGATAAATAAGGGTTGCCACCCACAAACGCTCAAACAGAACCAATTGCATAGCAAATACATATTCAATTGAGTAAATTAAAATTTCACAACTCATTGGAGAGAAAGTCACAGAGCAAAACATTACATTTTATTATTGTAACAAATGCGGTTTACATATTCCAAAAAGATACAAATGTGCCTGAATAGTTACATATAATTAATGTCAAAACGACTTACAAAAGATTCTTTACATAGATTCAAAAGTACAAGATTACATTACATACAAAAAGAATACAAGGCCTAAACTACAAAATCTTCTATGCACTAGTCGTGTTGGCCCTGCTGATGCGACACCATCGGATCAACCCTTCAAACATCTTCCACACCTGCACGGATAGAACACCCGTGCTAAGCAAAATCGCTTAGTGGAGAAACAAAGATGCACAACGACCACTCACAGTGGCGTCACAAATTAATCACAAATGAATAGCACAGTCAAATGTTAAGATCTCATGAATCAACTTAGCACATAATAGCATTAGAACCATGTTATTCCTAATATGCAATGATTCAAAATTCATGTATAATAACAAGTAACATTATGGCACTTGCTTTCTCAAAACAGTGGATAACGAGTACGTGTAGATTCGAAGGTATTAATAGTATTCTCATACCACATAGATACCCGAGGGTATCAAAACAATCTTTTAATTTTGTTCCAAAACATTTTCGCGTAGATTCGGGACACAGGGATCACGAAAATCAAGTCGGGGGACCTAATCAGGGTCCAAAACATACACTAGCTGCAACAACACTAGCTCTATTAGGCATGCCTAACTATCCACTTATTCGACTGTAGCAGGTCATGCATAATCCAAGGCATATTTCAATTCACAACATATGTTTGCATCATGTTTTATTCGTGATATAGGAAGCATATAAACACATTCATATATAGGTATATATTTATATATTAGGCTGCACATAATTCTAAAAGTAATACAAATCGGGAAGTTAAGTATTGCAATCATAAAAAGAAATCAGAAAGAAAAGCTAGAGGGTGTCGCGCTCGCGACAGAGGCAAAGTTGGCCTCCTGTCGCACTCGCGATGAGTCTCGCTCTCGCACAGAGCCAAAAGTAGGCCTCACTGTTGTGCTCACAACAGTGAGTACCAGCAAGTGCTGTCGCGGGCCCGTGCCCGACGCGCGCTCGAGACAGAAGCTTGGCAAAACGCTGAGCTCTCTGTCGCGATCGCGATATACGTCTCGCTCGCGACAGGGAGTTCCCGCTTCGCACGCTCGGCAGCTCATAGCTCGGCGTGCGCGATGGGATAGAGATCACCGAGCTCTGTCGTGACCTCCCGACATCGTCGCGCTCACGACAGAGTCGGGATTTCCACTCCCAATGCCAAAATCTGCCGAAATTCATTCTACACTTTCACCCACTCACTCATTTGGTTGCAAAACTCAGTTCTAAGTAAAATCCTTCATTCAAACCATTATACACAATATAAAATATGCCCTTTGAACTCATTGTTGTCATCAAATCAAGCAAATCACAAAATCAAAATCCCAAAATTCTCAAACCAGCAATTTCTAAGAAAACATGCAAAATTTCCACATTTTAACTACATCCTTCATAACCCATGCTTCTCAACTCAAATTAAACAATACCCACAACTCATAGAAGCCAAAACACACAATCGACATCATCAATTTCAATCATAACACAGAAACCATCAAAATACCCAAAATGCACAAAATACACAAACGTTCCCAAACCTCAAGAATATGGCGTCTCAATCTCGAGCTCCACTACCACTCACGATCTCCTTGCCTTTGGATTCTTTAGGAGGATTCTCTGAACCACGAAACCCAGCAAAACCAGAATTCAACCTCAAACATACACTTAGGTATAAAACTCACTCAAAGAAAAGAAGAAGGAAGAACACTAAATTACAACTTACCAACCAACTCAAGCTATCCCCAACTCACCTCAAACCACCAGATTTTTCCAACAAAAGATTATAGAAGGAAACAAAGAGAAAGAAGAAGAGAGAATGAAGAAGTAACGGAAAGAGGAGGAAAAGAAGAAGAAAACGGGATAAGAACAAGGGAAGGAACAGCTGTCCCTATTTCTTCTCTCTCTCCCCATCTAATGCAACTTGGCAACATCCTAAGGGCAACATACTAACCACACCTAACTCCCATCCTTCAAGCTACACTCAAGACTAATCTCTTAATCATACACTACTCCCCTTACACTCACTCACACCTAACTATAACCCTCAACACACACACTACTCTAATACACTCACTCACACTAAAACACAACCCAACTAAAGCATAATAACAAATTAATTTATTCAAAAATAAACACATGCTCAAAATAAACCACACATATTTACACGCACACAAGGCTCACTCTACCAGGGTGGTTTTGGGGTGTTACAATACTCCCCTCCTTAATAGAATTTCGTCCTCGAAATTCTCACCTGATCTAAATAGTTGAGGATACTGAGTTCTCATTGTCTCTTCCGGTTCCCAGGTCGCTTCCCCAATAACATGATGTTGCCAAAGCACATTAACCAATGGTATCTGCTTGTTCCGAAGCTGCGTGACTTCTCTAACCAAAATCTTCTTCGGTTCTTCATCAAAAGAAAACTCTGACTGAACCCGAATATCTTGCACTTTGAGCACATGTGATGGATCTGATCAGTAGCGACGGAGCATAGATACTTGAAAGGCATTATGTAATTTGGCTAACTCTGTCGGTAATGCTAACCGATAAGCCACCGGACCAATCTTTTCTAAGATCTCATAGGGTCCAATAAACCGGGGACTCAACTTTCCTTTCTTTCCAAAACGAAGAACTTTTCACCACGGAGAAACTTTCAAAAAGACCTTGTCACCAACTTCATACTGAATATCTCTACGCTTCAAATTAGCATACGATCGTTGTCTGTCTTTGGCTATTTTCAGATTCTATTGCACAACTGTAACTTTCTCTTCAGTGTCTCTCACTATCTCTGGACCTATCATAGCTTTTTTCGACAACTCAGTCCAACATACTGGTGTTCTACATCTCCGCCCATACAACACCTCATAAGGGGCCATTCCAATGCTTGCTTGATAACTATTATTATATGCGAATTCCATCAGAGGCACATATCGATCCCAACTTCCAAAAAATTCCATAGCACAACCCCGAAGCATGTCCTCAAGAATCTGGATAACTCTCTCAGATTGACCATCGGTCTGAGGATGAAACGCTGTACTAAAATTTAGTCGAGTACCCAAAGCTGACTGAAGTTCTTTCCAAAACTTGGATGTAAATCTTGGATCTCGATCGGACACAATGGACATCGAAATCCCATGAAGCTTGACTATCTCATTCACATATATCTCTGCCAACTTGTCCATAGAATAATCCAACCGAACAGGCAAGAAATGCGCTGACTTTGACAACCGGTCGACTATGACCCATACTGAATCATGCTTGCGCTGTGTTAATGGCAACTCGGATACAAAATCCATTGTTACCTCATCCCATTTCCATTGAGGAATGGGTAACGGATGCAGCAGACCCGATGGAACTTAGTGCTCGATTTTTACTTGCTAACATACTAAACACTTTGAAACAAACTCCGTAATATCCTTTTTCATACCCGGCCACCAATAGAATTGCTTGAGATCTCGATACATTTTATCTCCGCCTGGGTGCATAGTGAAGACTGACGAGTGAGCCTCTTGCAAAAGCTTTTTCCTCACATCACTCACATCAGGTACACATAACCGATCACCATGCCAGAGTACTCCCCCATTGTCTACTGAATACTCTGTCCGTTTACCCTTTTTCACTGCTTGACAAACTCGCTGTAACACATGGTCTTACAACTGAGCATCCACTATCACTTGCCTCAAACTTGGCCTAACCTTTAATTGAGCAATTAATGCTCCCTCTTAATCAAATCACCACCTACCTCAATTAACAGACAGAGCTAAAACTGACTTTCTACTGAGAGCATCCGCCATTACATTTGCCTTTCCTGGATGGTAGTCAATAATGCAGTCGTAGTCCTTGAACAATTCTAACCATCTTCGCTGCCTCAAGTTCAACTCTTTCTGAGTTAGCAGATACTTCAAACTCTTATGATTGGTGAAAATTTGGCACTTCTTTCCATACAAATAATGCCGCGACACCTTAAGTGCAAACACCACCACTGCTAGCTCTAGATCATGTGTTGGGTAATTTTGCTTATGGGGTTTTAACTGTCGGGAAGCATAGGCAATTACCTTGCCGTCTTGCATTAGAGCATAACCCAAACGCACTCCAGAAGCATCACTGTACATAGTGAATTCCTTACCCGACACAGGCTGTGTAAGCACAGGAGCCTTAGTCAACATCTCTTTCAGCTGCTCAAAACTCGCTTGACATATATCAGACCAAACATACTTAACTTCTTTCTGGAGAAGTCTAGTCAAAGGTGAAGCTAATACTGAGAATCCCTTGACAAAACGCCTATAGTACCCAGCTATACCCAAAAAGCTTCTCACTTTTGGCACATTCTTAGGCGGTAACCAGTTCACAATCGCGTCCACTTTGGATGGGTCTACCCGAATAACTTCAGCTGAAACCACATGTCCCAGAAAAGTTACTTCTTTTTGCCAAAACTCACACTTACTGAGTTTAGCATAAAGCTGGTGATCTCTCAACACTTGTAATACCAAACAGAGATGTTCTTCATGTTCCTTCTCATTCCTCAAATAAACAAGCTGTGTCATGCTATGTAAGCATAGGAGCCTTAGTCAACATCTCTTTCAGCTGCTCAAAACTCGCTTAACATCTATCAGACCAAACATACTTAACTTCTTTCCGGAGAAGTCTCGTCAAAGGTGAAGCTAATACTGAGAATCCCTTGACAAAATGCCTATAGTACCCAGCTATACCTAAAAAGCTTCTCACTTCTAGCACACTCTTAGGCGGTAACCAGTTCACAATCGCCTCCACTTTGGATGGGTCTACCCGAATACCTTCAGCTGAAACCACATGTCCCAGAAAAGTTACTTCTTTTAGCAAAAACTCACACTTACTGAGTTTAGCGTAAAGCCGGTGATCTCTCAACACTTGTAATACCAAACGGAGATGTTCTTCATGTTCCTTCTCATTCCTTGAATAAACAAGGATATCGTCGATGAATACTACCACAAATCGATCCAGATACTGTCTGAAAACCCAATTCATCGGATCCATAAAAGCCGCGGGTGCGTTAGTCAAACCAAATGGCATCACTAGGAATTCATAGTGACCATAACGTGTCCGAAACGCTGTCTTCGCCACATCCGAATCCTTTACCCTCAACTTGTAGTAACCTGATCTCAAGTCTATCTTGGAAAACACTCCTGCCCCTCTTAACTGATCAGAAAGGTCCTCAATCCGAGGTAACGGATACTTATTCTTTACCGTAACCTTATTGAACTGTCGATAATCTATACACATACGCAATGTCCCGTCTTTCTTCTTAACAAATAGGACCGGAGCACCCCACGGCGACACACTGGGCCGGATAAATCCTTTATCCAGAAGTTCTTGCAATTGACTCTTTAGTTCTTTTAATTCCACTGAAGCCATTCTATACGGGGTCTTAGAAATTAGGGATGCTCCTGGTACATTCTCCACTGACAACTCTACCTCTCTCTCCGGAGGTAACCCCGGTAACTCTTCCGGAAAAACATCTTCAAAATCCCTCACAATCGAAATATCTTGAATCTCCACTTATCCTCTTCGAGAATCCAAAACTAATGCCAAATATGCTTCATGCCCCTTTCTGATAAACCTCTTGGCCTTCATTGCTGAAATAACATTATGCAACGAACTACTCCCTTCACCTTTCACAATCACGGGCGACTGATCTTTATCTTTGAGAACCAAAACTTTCCTGTGACAATCTAATATGGCTCGATGCTTGGCTAACCAATCCATCCCCAAAATTACATCAAACTCATGGAATGGCAACCGAATCAAATCCACTACAAATTCCATGCCTTGAATTATTAAAGGACAATTTCGACAAACCCGATTGACAACAACACTCTGACGCAAAGGGCTAGACACACAAATCTCATAATCCAGTCTTTCCTCACTCCCCAAATTATCACTCAACTTATTAGAACACAAATAAGAGTGAGTAGAACCTAGATCTATCAAAGCATACACTTCATAATCAAACAATGAAAAACTTACCAACAATTACTTCCGGTGCGTCCTGCTCATCCCTGGCTTTCATAGCATAGGCTCTACCAGCGGTCGAAATAGGGCAGTCCACAGACTCAGACAACTCTCTCTCTCGAGGCCGTCCACCATGACCTCGTCCTTTACCTCTACCACGACTTCCTTAAGGAGCATTAGATCCTGCTCGACTACCCTCTTGTTGACCTTGAGCATACTCACGCAGATTCGGGTAGTTAGCAAGGAAGTGGTCCGTACTGCCACACCTAAAACACCCTCCTGTCAGCCATCGACAATCGCCCCAGTGGCGCTTACTACAATGGGAGCATTGAGGCATAGCATCGCCTCTACCTCCTGCACCTCCTCGACCCGGGCCTGATCCTCTAGAAGAGTCTTGTCTCCTCCCTCTAGAAGCCGGACTAGCTAAAGACTCATCAGTAAGATTTCCTTGAGATTCCCTAGCTCTTTTCCCAGCAGAAGAGCTGCCTTTAGAGGTCCTTCTCCTTAAAGCCTTCTCTCTCAACACATTCTCAGAGCGCTCCGCCCTTAAGGCTGCCTGAAGCAACTGATAATAATTAACATTCGGAGCCGACATCAAAGAAACTAGCATAGCCTTCAAAGATTCATTCAAACCCGCCTCAAAGTGTTGACATCGGAACTCATCGGTAAGGATTCCTGGCGGCGCATACTTGCTAAGTCTATTCAACTCATTCTCATAATCTGCCACTGACATTACCCTCTGTCTGAGACTCAAGAACTGCGCCCATCTGGTGTCTTTGAAAGCCTTGGTTGCATACTTATTCTGGAACTCCTTCTCGACGAACTCCAATGACAAAGGCTCAGGAAGCTAAGGCTGGCTGAGCACAAACCTCCACCAATCATAAGCAGAGCCTTGCAACAGAGACACTACACATTCCACTTCTCTATCTGGGGGACATCTAATTTCCCTTAACACTCACTTCACTTTGTCAATCCACATCTCGGCCTTCTCTGATTCATCTAAACTGGTACCAACGAAGTCCTCCGCTCCATACTTTCTCATATTCTAAATAGGTGCCCTAGGTGCAGTGACTCTCTCAAGTACCCTAGCCATATCTTGGGACATCTTAAGCATTGCTTCAAAGGGAACCGCAGGGACATCAGGTGGCACCCTAGGAGGTTGAGCCGGACCAGAAACTGAGGGATCTTGCTCTTGGGGATTCGCGCTTTCGGCTGACCCCTCAAGTGATCCATAAGCGGACTCCATAGCTACAAAACATGGACCATAATTCGCATCAGGCCAACACAACTCTAAATAGACTTTCTATAATACTCTAGCCCATAAACTTCTAAACCAACCACGCTTTAATACCACAAAATGTAACACCCCTTATCTATACATAGAGAACTTCACCCTATGAAGAGGAGAAAGGTCCCCGATAGATAAGGGTTGCCACCCACAAACGCTCAAACAGAACCAATTGCATAGCAAATACATATTCAATTGAGTAAATTAAAATTTCACAACTCATTGGAGAGAAAGTCAAAGAGCAAAACATTGCATTTCATTACTGTAACAAAGGCGGTTTACATATTCCAAAAAGATACAATTGTGCCTGAATATTTACATATAATTAATATCAAAACAACTTACAAAAGATTCTTTACATAGATTCAAAAGTACAAGATTACATTACATACAAAAAGAATACAAGGCCTAAACTACAAAATCTTCTATGCACTAGTCGTGTTGGCCCTGCTGATGCGAAACCATCAGATCAACCCTTCAAACATCTTCCACACCTGCACGGATAGAACACCCATGCTAAGCGAAATCGCTTAGTGGGGAAACAAAGATGCACAACGACCACTCATAGTGGCGTCACAAATTAATCACAAATGAATAGCACAGTCAAACGTTAAGATCTAATGAATCAACTTAGCACATAATAGCATTAGAACCATGTTATTCCCAATATGCAATGATTAAAAATTCATGTATAATAACAAGTAACATTATGGCACCTGCTTTATAAAACAGTGGATAACGAGTACCCGTAGATACCCGAAGGTATTAACAGTATTCTTATACCACATAAATACCCGAGGGTATCAAAACAATCTTTTAATTTTGTTCCAAAACATTTTCGCATAGATTCGGTACATAGGGATCACGAAGATCCAGTCGGGGGACCTAATCGGGGTCCAAAACATACACTAGCTCTATTAGGCATGTCTAACTATCCACTTATTCGACTCTAGCAGGTCATGCATAATCCAAGGCATATTTCAATTCACAACATATGTTTGCATCATGTTTTATTCGTGATATAGGAAGCATATAAACACATTCATATATAGGTATATATTTATCTATTAGACTGTACATAATTCTAAAAGTAATATAAATCGGGAAGTTAAGTGTTGCAATCATAAAAAGAAATCAGAAAGAAAAGCTAGAGGGTGTCGCGCTCGCGACAGAGGCGAAGTTCGCCTCCTGTCGCACTCGCGACGAATCTCGCGCTCGCGTGGAGACAAAAGCAGGCCTCACTGTCACGCTCGCGATAGTGAGCACCAGCAAGAGCTGTCATGGGCTCGCGCCCAACGTGTGCTCAGGACAGAAGATTGACCAAACGCTGAGCTCTCTGTCGTGATCGCAACATACGTCGCACTCGAGATAGGGAGTTCCCGCTGTGCACGTTTAGCAGCTCACAGCTTAGTGCGCGCGGTGGGACAAAGATCACCGAGCTCTGTCACAACCTCATAACATCGTCGCGCTCGTGACAGAGTCGGGATTTCCACTTCCAATGCCAAAATCTGCCGAAATTCATTCTCCACACTCACTCATTTGGTTCTAAAACTCAGTTCTAAGTAAAATCCTTCATTCAAACCATTATACACAATATAAAACATGCCCTTTGAACTCATTATTATCATCAAATCAAGGAAATCACAAAATCAAAATACCACAATTCTCAAACCAGCAATTTCTAAGAAAACATGCAAAATTTCCACATTTTAACTCCATCCTTCACAACCCATGCTTCTCAACTCAAATTAAATAATACCCACAACTCATAGAAGCCAAAACACACAATTGACATCATAAATTTCAATCATAACACAGAATCATCAAAATACCCAAAATGCACAAAATACACAAATGTTCCCAAACCTCAAGAATATGGCGTCTCAATCTCGAGCTCCACTACCACTCGCGATCTCCTTGCCTTTGGATTCTTTAAGAGGATTCTCTGAACCACAAAACCCAGCAAAACCATAATTCAACCTCAAACATACACTTAGGTATAAAACTCACTCAAAGAAAAGAAGAAGGAAGAACACTAAATTACAACTTACCAACCAACTCAAGCTATCCCCAACTCACCTCAAACCACCAGATTTTTCCAACAAAAGAAGAATTATAGAAGGAAACAAAGAGAAAGAAGAAGAGAGAATGAAGAAGTAACGGAAAGAGGAGGAAAAGAAGAGGAAAACGGGATAAGAACAAGGGAAGGAACAGCTGTCCCTATTTCTTCTCTCTCTCCCCCATCTAATGCAACTTGGCAACATCCTAAGGTCAACATACTAACCACACCTAACTCCCATCCTTCAAGCTACACTCAAGACTAATCTCTTAATCATACACTACTCCCCTTACACTCACTCACACCTAACTATAACCCTCAACACACACACTACTCTAATACACTCACTCACACTAAAACACAACCCAACTAAAGAATAATAACAAATTAATTTATTCAAAAATAAACACATGCTCAAAATAAACCACACATATTTACACGCACACAAGGCTCACTCTACTAGGGTGGTTTCGGGGTGTTACATGAAGGGCACAGGGTGGACCAAGAAGCAGAAGGTGGAACATTTCTGCCTTAATCTGGTGGGTCCGTTAGTGGACTGGTATCACAGGTTGGACAGGAGGTCCAAGGAGGACTAGAACCTTTTAACGAAAGAGTTCATGAAGCAGTACGACTGCAACACTAAAATGGGGGTCACCTTAAAGGAGCTCGAGCTTTTACAGCAAAGGAGTGATGAGTCATTCCGTGAATACCTCACCAGATGGAGGAATAGGGTCATGGAGATAAAGCGAAAGCCTGACACTGCTGACCAGATCAGGCTATTTATCAGGAACTCCTTCCTTTACTTTAGGGACTTGCTTAGGTTTAAGGGGCTCAGAGATTGGGAGTCACTTAAGGACATTGTTGTAGAGGTTGAGGGGGCTTACCTAGCAAAGAAAGAAAGCCAAAATAACTTTGCTGGGAAAAATTTTGGGAACCAATCAGGGTACAAATCAAGTGCTGCTAGGAACAGTAATAATAGAACTAGTAAGATGACTGAGGTTTCAGCTACCGACGTTGGACATGGTCAGAGGTACTATTCTAATTTAGGCCG
Source organism: Excoecaria cochinchinensis (assembly GCA_947683425.1). Classification (NCBI taxonomy): domain Eukaryota; kingdom Viridiplantae; phylum Streptophyta; class Magnoliopsida; order Malpighiales; family Euphorbiaceae; genus Excoecaria; species Excoecaria cochinchinensis. The sequence continues at coordinate 6,716,619 of CANTUQ010000005.1, forward strand.
CTCTTTGTCCTAAATATTAGAGAGATTGACAAATGAGGGTAAGTTGCGACCAGTACCACCTAGGCTAGCTATAAATCAAGGACAGCTAGGGCCTAGAGGTGATCAGTACTACGCTTACCATCAGCACACTGGGCATCTAACAGATTATTTCTAGACTTTGAGGAATAAGATCCAAGATCTTATTAACTCCAAATAGATCACAAATCCTGAGAAGAGAGAAAAGAAGAAGTCAGGCTATAATGCAGTCCCCCCACCATGTATATGATCGGGTTCGGTATACTCGAGTGGCATGTTGTGCAAGAGCTATATGAAGATGAGTATGTCGCTATCACCCGTTAAGAGACGAGTGAAGAAGGGATTCCCATGTTGGTGGTAGATCGTTGATCCATTAGTGAGAGTGGAGAAGAAGATAGTGGTTTTTAGATGCTTTATTTTTTTTTTGTTATTCTAAGAACTTCTTATGACAATATTTGCAATGTTGGTTGTTTTAATAAAATTAACAATTTTTCTTATTTGTATGGTGTTTCTAATGATTTCATTTCACATGATCATGATGCATTTGTTTTTAATATTAATTCAACTAATGCAACTGCATTTAATCTCGAGACTTTGGAAAATCCAAAGAAAATCTTGTTAGCATCTAATATAACTCCTGAAGAGAGGAAGATTCTGAGAGATTCATAAAAATAAAAAAGAAATAAAAAAAGCCTTTGCCTGGACCTGGAATTACATGCTAAAAATTGACAAGGGCATTATTGGGACAGCGTTGCTTCAATATGCCAACATGATGATGAGCAAAGTTTCAAAAGCCATTCCTTTGCCTCCTCAACATCTAGGACACAGATGATGCAGCCATATAAAACCAAGCTCTGATCATTAAGGGGCCACATCAAATTCAATACAAGCGAAACTTTGTACCCAAAAAAAAAAAACCACAGTCTTGCCCTAAACAACCTTAAGCTAACCTATAACCCAATCTCAAAAATTAGAGGATATGTTAGAAATCGAGCCATCAAAGCCAACAAAAGGAAAGTACGGGTTTTCACAGTTAAGTTTCAAAGAGAGAACTCACTACTTTATCCAGTTTACACAAGAGTCAACATGAAGCCTTTGGTGCTAAAAAAAGGAACATTGTCAAAAGGACCAGCCATCGCGGTTGACAATGATGAAAATAAGTACAAAAGAGCAAATAGACACTGACGGACTGAAGATGGTCTCATGGCAAAGGCTATAAAAAAAGAGGAGAAAAAAAAAGAAAGAACAAATGCCCCGCGGGTTGAAAACTGAAAAAAAGGCAACCTCGCTAAAATTGGGTGCCCTACCAGGGTGAAAATCGAAAAAAGGCATCTTAGCCAAAAATTAAGGGCTGAGAAAAAATCTTTAATCATTAAAACCCGAGAGGGCTGATCGGTAACAGGAGTTTGATGCTTTCAGGATCTATCTTGAGATTAGATGAGGTCTTGTATTTTTTGAATTAATGCCAAATGAGGATCATGTGTTATGAAATGAAACTGAAACATATGCATTTATGCAATGATATACTGGTATGATCAGAGAGGTCCATTTTGCATGATCAAAGTTATCTAGTTCCTGCCCTCTGCTTTTCTCGCCACTCAGGTGCTTCAGCTAATTCATCCTATTTTTAACTGTAAAGCCAATTCTGCAGCACCCTCAGGAGGAGAATCAAGCTCATACAATAACGATCTAGGATGTAAGTACATGCTGATTGCCCTTGAAGAATTTCCAATAACAACTTCAACCTCTCTTACAATTTGTAAAAAAAAAAAATCGTTAGAGATGAAAACCGTAACTGACTCTCTAAGTAAAAGTTAGGCAAAATGATAGGGTGTAAACCTGAAAGGAGGTAGTCTGTCCTTTTGAAAAAAAAAAAAGAAGAAAAAGCCGCTGGATTGGGTTGGGTCAATTGCAGGCAAAAATAAGGCACAGGGTTATGTGAAAATCCCCAAAAGGATGCATTTCCCGCCAAAAAAAGTTAGTGTGAAAATCCACATAAAAAGATGACTACGGATATCAGATGAGAACCTCGCAACCCCAAAGGCACGAAATCCAAAAGCAACTTGAAAGGACATCGGTCCTACAGCAAATTGAGACCAAACTGACTATTGCCTCCAAATTCACTTAGATGAATTCTTGTCCTGCATTTCTGCATGACCCATACATTTCACGTGCATGCTCACTATTTTTCTGCATATTTAGCTTTCCTGTTTTGCAGTAAGAGAGATTCGATGCGAACACCGACAAAAGCCGAGTGGCGACATCAGTCCAAACACCAATCCAAACAATCAACCAAAGACCTCTCAGGGGGCAATCAACCAAAGGGCTCTCAGGGGGCACCACTTCACATCTCAGAAGGGTTAGCACAAAGGCGGTACTACCATTCTATAGAAAGTTAGCATGACCGCGGCACTACCACTTCAGAAGGGTTAGCACGACCATGGCACTACCACTTCAGAAGGGTTAGCACAAGAACAGTACTACCAATCCACAGAGGGTTAGTGTAACACCCTTATACCCGTAAATGATGCGGATACCGGATGTCACAACACTGTACTGCATTGCCAATCACTGATGATACACTTGAAAGCTCCAAATTTTTTTTTTTAACAAACATAACAATACATACATAATAACATAACAATACATTAACATGTAAATTACCTACCCATACCATAGCTTTCCCCAACTACGCTCGTATACATGCCATGCAAATCATTCGGTCTTGTTGTTGCTCAATCTTCAATTGCTTCTACGTCTTCGGTCACGTCTAACTATTATAACCTGTGTGCATTTAACACACTATGCGCTGAGCATTAAAATGCCCAGTGGTGGATACTTATCGTAAGTTTTCCATGCTAATCCGACATACTTGATCACTTAATTGTTTTACTGTATTTAGGTTATGGGGTCCATTATTTTTAGGTCTTTTAAACAATTTATAACATACCTTAATGGCGTTCACTATCCTTATCTTTATCATTATCACTATTGTCACTAATCAATGTCTTTACCTTTATCACGACTCTATAATTCATTATTCGCTAACATACCATTAACAATTTCACTATCACTTACACTACTAACCTTTACATTTATCGATTTCACCGTCATTTGCACTGCTACTCTGTGCACTTATCAATTTCATTATCATTTACACTGTTAATTTTTATAGTCATCAATTTCACTATTATCTATCAACTTTGGTGTTTTACCTTATTTATTTGTTTTAATCATTTCGTTCCTATTATCACTAACTTATCGTGTTCACTAATGTCTCTTGTCACTTAACACTTTGTTCGGTTTGTCATTTACGATCAATTTCATATGTTTCTCCTTTTAATACTTTTATCTTTGTAAATAACCTATTAGATTCTTTCCTTAATTTGAATGCTCAATTACAATTTAATTTCGGATGCTAAATTGTTTATCAACTTACTTAATAATTTGTCATTATTTCACTACTAGTAACACTGATCAAATACTATTACTTTCTTTGCATGTCTAACATTCCCTTTACTATTTCGATTCTACACTTATCAATAATTTTACTTTACGATATCACTTATCAACTTCATTTCATTTAGACACTCGTTTTGTTTAACAATTTTCACTTTTTACTTAGCTATCGATTGACCTATAACTTTCTCTTTTTAGTATTCAATTGGTCCACATATACGTCATTATAAATTTCATCACTAATATGTTATATTTTTATTCGACTTTGGTAACTTATATTATTATTATTATTATTATTATTCACAATAATGGCCTGTGTATTTTCTTTTATCTTAACACTATTTATTAATCACTCTATTCTTAATCACTATTACTGTTAAAAAAAAAAATCCTTATCTCCCAATATACTCAATTAAGCACTTCTAATATTCTAATTATTTTGGCTACACTTAATTTGCCAATCCTACTTATTACCTTTATTCAATTAATTTGCACTATACTTTTATTCACTATAGCCTCTTAATAATTAACTTTACAATTTAATCTCTCTATGTTTCTTACAATTTAAAACACTATCTCTCCATTTCACTTGATTTATATTATCATTATTATCTACCTTATTATTTATTTATTTCCAAATATCATCTCTTAATTGACATATACATAAGACCAATTTATTCATTTACTTAGTAGTCTATTTCTTTTTCCATTTACACTTAAATATTACTATTAGCCTTGTTATAATGAATTACGTTTACGTCCAATAAATTTCACTTATTTACAATAACGCCACTAATATACCTATTTACCCTTCATTGTCACTAGCATAGTAGTTAAATCATAATTAATTTAATCCCTTCCTTAGCCTCAATATCGTCAATTTGCAACCTAGTCCCTTACTTTATGTTAAGTTACAATTTAGCATTTAATTATTTTATAATTACGAAATTGCCACTACTTAATTTTATTATTACATTACTTTATTATTTAGCATACAAAATGTCCATCTAGTCACTACCATAATATTTTCCTCATCTTACACTTTAGTCCCCACATTATTCATTAATTTCAACATTTAGTATTCCAATTTACTATAATTACAATTATACCACTAATTATAATTAGTCTCACTTTTAATATTATTATTAACTCACAATTTTACATTTGAGTCTTTAAATCACTTATTTAAATCATTTATTCATTTGTCCATAAATTTTCACTAACTACAATTTAATTAATTAATTCCAATAATTTATTCAATTATTTCCTCAATATAATGACCCACTTAAATTCATTAATTAATTAACTATACTACTATTTTGCCAATTAACATATTTTTGTACTAATCTACTAATAAATCTCATTTTAATCATAATATTTATTGAATCACCCTAATTACATTAAATATACATATTTTCCATAATTACTCCACCAATTATAATTACTTACACTTAAGTCCTTAATCTTTTCACTTAATTCCATATACGTCCCTAACTTTTTCATGAATTACATCTATGTCCCATCTTTTACATTAATTACATTCATGTCCTTACTTTTACCATAATACCATCCATATCCTTTCTTTTGTCACTAATTTCCCTTATGTCCTTATTTTTCACTTAATTATCATTTTGCCCTCACTTATTCAATAATTACCCTTTTAACCTTATTTACTTTTGTGACGCGCATCGAACCGCGTGGCTTCCCAAAGACCCGCTTTTAGGGCTTTCGGGAGAGGTTCATGGAAAATTGTAAGAGATTTACAAGTGCGTCTATTTTGGGCAACAAGGAGGTTTTATGGAGTCGTCACCCAATAAAACATTGGAAAAGTTCGTCTCGCCTCAGTAAGCCTAAGACGACGCATAATATCCATTTTGGGCAAACCAAAGGGATCTTGGAGGCAATTACCCCAATAGAACATTGGAATGACCCTCTAACCCTATGGAGCCTAGGATTATAAATTAAGCCTTTTAGTGGGACACAAGAGGTGTCTTGGAGATCCCATTCCAATGAAACATCGAAATAGGTCTCTCGCCTCGTTGAGCCCAAAGACCAGAGATAGGTTCGGGACTTCTCATTTATTCATACCTTAATTAATTTAACAATTAAGTTTTGAATTTATTATTTTACCCTCTTTCCATACGATGCAATTAATTAAAAGGCACAATCATTCATATAAAAGTAGAGAATAAAATAGCATAAAAATAAAGCATACAAAAATAAATTACAAAAAACTAGGGGCGGAGTATAACCCCCATTGTAAATAAGGTACAAAACATGCATAAAATGGGATATTCGTTAAGATTGAGGACATTGGTCCTTGCATGCATTTATTACAAAAAAATAATTTTCATGTGACGATTTTTTTTATTGGCTAAAATAGGACTTTGGTCCTTGCTTTGCAAAAATTCCCAAATTGATTACTAGAAAACATTTAACCATTTTTATATTAATGGGATAGAAATAATTTTACAAATACCCAAACAAATAAATAAGTACAACAATATCAATAATAATGCAATTAATATAATAATGAATACTTAAAACTAATAATAATACTAGTAATAATAATAATAATAGGAATAATATAATAATAATAATAATAATAATAATAATAATAATAATAAGAAAAATAAATAATAATAAACTAACAATAGATATCAAATAAATAATAGTAATAAAGATAAAAATTAAAGGGATAAACCAAGTATAAATCCTTAGATTTGGGTAGCCATCCTCATTCCCAATTCTAATCCATCCAAAAAAATAATAAAATGATATCTCACAAAAATAAACAAACACATTAGTGCAAAAATTCAGAAATCAAATAAAATGATAAAATAAAAAGTTAAAAAAAAGTTTTATATAAGAGGGCAAACCAAATAAAGAAAGCAAATAAAAGAAAAGATAAACAAATGAAAATAGACTAAAACAGTAAGGGAGAGCCCGGGGACGGCCATTAAGACGTGACCGACGGGTGTCGAAAATGTGATCGGCAGGCATAGTAGTGCACTATCTGAGGCCCGTCCCTCGATCAAGAGACGGGCGTCGGTAGCGACGCTGCCCGTCGGTCACCTCTGTTCCCCAAAAAACGATAAAAATGGGCAGATTTCACAAGAAAATAAATTTGTTTTAACAAAAGATGCACAAAAATGGAAATAATTAAATTAAATCAAACAAATATTAAGTTCAGAATATTTACCCTCGAATTATACCTTTTTGGATGAACGTGGAGTAGATTTTTCGAATCCGCTAGCTTCACAAGGACCAGTTACACATCAAGGAAAGAAAATTTCTATTTCTTCCTTGAAAAGCAATTTTCTTTTAACAATTTGAACATTAGAATCAATGAAATTGAGCGAAAAGAATTGATTTCATTATCTCAAATCAATTGGATTCACCAAAATAAGATTTTGAAAAGAGATTGAAAAAGATGAAAAGAGTTTTTTTTTATTTGTAAAAATATGATTTTTGAGGGAAAATATTAGAGAATATCCTTGAGAGAAAGAAAATTCCCTAATTAAAATTGTCTAACCCCCATATCATTAAAAATCCCCCCTTTTATAGAAAAGAAAGGAATCCTATTTGGAGTAGGAAAGAGAAATCCCATTCCCAATAGGATGTGGAAAAAATATTCTGTTTTCCTCAAAATTCGATGACCAAATCAATTGACTGACGGGCGCCTGAAGCTCAACTACAATCATCGGTTACAATGGCACGCGCGGTCATTTGGCCAACAGACGGAATGAGGCACGGGGAGGAACAGATAGTCGTCGGTTTATGGACACGTGTCCGTGGCTTGCTTCATTGATGGCCCATCTCTCATGGCGAGAGACGGATCATCTCGGCTACCGATGGGTGTCGGACCATCGACGGGCAGGCCATCTGAGGAAAAAATCACTTTTCATTCTAAATCTTCCCAATTTTACTAATTCTTTCTGCTGCAAATGAAAATCTCCAATCCTTGTGAATCTGAAGGACCAAAATTCCTGAATTTCATCCATTGGATCAGAAATGGACACTGATTTCTTCATCGGATAACCTCTGATCTGAACTGACTCAGGGCACGGTGTTTACAGTTGCCCCCCAATTTTGGGGAAACTAGTGCACTGGTGCCTAGATGAGCCAAACTTCAGAGAAGAAGAAGGAAAGAAACATGTACCTGAGGCTTTCCTTACCTTCTAAATGCTGTGGAGGAGTGGTTGATTGTTCACCTAGCGGGCCTCATCTCGGTCTGCTCAATGATGACCGTCGTGGATGATAGCGTTGTCTGGCTATGATTTGTGCTGATGTATGTGTCCCTACTGGTCTCGTCTCGACTTGTAAGGTGTTTGTGAGATGTAGCGCTCTCTATCCCATTGTGAAGCACAGTGTTCTCTAACTGCTACTTCATTTGCTTTGCTGGACTCGTCTCGGCTCGCACAGCTTTGGTGAGAAGTAGTGCTCTCTGACTACAAATCTCGATTGCGAGATGCAGTGTTAGCTAACCGCAGTCCCGTAGCGATGTATTCTATCGCTGGTGCCCTACTGACCTCATCTCGGCCTGCATGGCGTTCCGCTAGCCTCATCTTGGCCTGCATGGAGAATGTGAGATGTAGCGTTCTCTAGCTACGATCTCGATGCGAAGCGCAGTGTTCTCTAACTGCTACTTCATTTGCTTTGCTGGCCTTATCTCGGCTCACGCAGCTTTGGTGAGAAGTTGTGCTCTCTGACTACAAATCTCGATTGCGAGATGCAATGTTATCTAACTGCAGTCCCGTCGCAATGTATTCTATCACTGGTGCCCTACTGACCTCATCTCAGTCTGCGTGGCGTTCTGCTAGCCTCGTCTCGGCCTGCACGGAGAATGTGATGCAGCACTCTGACTGCAACCCCCATTGCAAAATATAGTACTCTCTGACTACAATCCCGGTTTGTTGAAACTCCATTGCTAACCCCCATTCGATCTGCAAGGTGTGTTTTGGTTGAATATGATCTTGAAGGACATAGCGTCTACTCCGCTTATCCTCCCTTTTGATTATTGGTCATTGGATTGATGTGAAACAAAGTTCCTGTATGGTAAGGGATTTTTGTTAATTCGTGCATAAGTTGATTGATAGATTTATGAACATTATGAATGTTTCATGTTACCATTGTTATTTATCATTTTCTTGTTATGATTATATGATTAGTCGTCTTTATAGAAGAAAATCAAGCAATAACAAATATAAAAAATTTACATGCAAATGTAATAATAAACATATTCCACTAGTAAAATGAATTTTGTACAATATATAATAATAAAAATACAAAATATAATGTAAAAAATGACTCCCTGAACAGTCTATGGGAGTGGGTAATCTGAAGGCTCTATGGGAGTGGGTAATCTGAAGGCTCCTCCTATGGATCATCATCATCCGATATGTGGACTAGCTGAGATTGTGGTGAGGAGGCAGAGGGTCCAGCTCTCGAGGTAGATGGCTGGCTAGGAGGCGCTGATGGCCCAGGTTGATGGCGAAATCAAGGAGGAATGACTATCGGCATAGACAAAGGTTGTGCTCCCGCTGTGTCCTGCTGCCGGAACTGGACCTGAGCATACCCATCAAGGAAGGGCTATGCACAAATCATCATGGACTGTAGTGTCTCTCTGATCACCCCTCCTAGCTCTCCAAATGCAGTGCCAAGGTGGAGGTTCTGGTCTGCGGCAACAGTCCACATGCCCCCGAGTCTATCCTCTGTCTGCTCTGTAAACTCTTGGATAGACTGGGCGACAGGAGGTATGGCCCCCTCCAATACATGAATCCGGAATCTGAGAGCCTCCATCGACTCGTCCACTATCTGAAGGGATGCATCCACCCTCTGAGCTGTCTGTTCCTTAGAGGCCCTCGTCTCCTATCTCAACTGACCTATAAGCCTCTCATGCTCCTGCCTCAAATGATCAATGAGCCTCCCCTGCTCCTGAATAATACTCTACTGCTGATCCAGGCTCTCTAACATAACCCTATCTCTCTCCCCGAGCCGCTCTAAAAGGATCCTGTCTCTCTCCTTCTGTCTGTGCTCGAACGATGTGAACATAGAAGAGATAATGGCTACGAAGTTCGGCTGTGCTGCTGGAGGTGGAGCTGGCCCTGATGTCTGTTCTGGAGGTGGAGCTATAGAAGTAGATGCCCTCGGGTGCCCCCTAGCGTACGGATGAAATCTCTCGGATGGTCGTGGAGCTGTCCGCTGTATCCTTGATGATAGAGGAGGGGTAGGACTCCGTACCCTCGGCGCTGGAGGAGTAGCAAAAAGCTCATCCATGGTGAACTCGATCCCTATGTCAGATGGTGTGCTCGGCTGCTCCTCCTCGGGCTGTGGCTGTGGAGGCTAACCCTCCTAGTGCTGTGGCTGTGGAGGCTGACCCTCCTGATACTGTGGCTATGGAGGCTGACCCTCCTGATATGGCGGCTGCTCATGTGGCTATGGCTATGGAGGCTGACCCTCCTAGGGCTGATCCTCGGCCTGCTCCTGTACTGGCTCTAATGAAGGAAGGCCAAATGAACGTCGGGTCTCGTGGATAGTGAGGAGCATCTATGCCTCGGCCTGTCCCTATATCTGTACCACCATGCCCATCCTGATGGCTGATGGGGCATCTACATACATGCTCTCCTCTACAGCCTGCCCAAAGATACATGGGCGAATGCCCAATCTCAACAATAATTTGGTGATCACCCCACCAACAAAGACTACAGGGGCTGTCCCCCTAGATACCCTCACTAGGTTAGCCAAAATCTCATGGCTAATGTTGAGCCGCTGGCCTACCACCATGGCCCATAAGCTCCATATCTCTGCGGCGTTGAGGGACCCAGGGTTTCCAGCCCGTCCCAGGTAGGACCTGGATAAGACTCTGTGGAGGTATCGAAGAGCCTGTGATATAAGCATCATGCTCTTCGCCGTATCATGGTCGTACGACACTCCTGGTAAAGCAATGATCGCACAATGATGGCGTCGGACTGCTCTCTAGGCCACCATGACACCCTGCTCACGAGAAAGCCCCATGGCCTGTGCAAAATGCTGGCGTGTGATAGTATAGTGGTGGCGGTCAATCCAGAACTGAACGACTCCCTCCGCTGTATTTGACCTCTGAAATCCAGCGTACTGTAGGGTAGCAAGAAACTGTCTCACAATCTCTGGGTAGGTCGGAAAGGCTGGAGTCATGAACTCGGTCCAACCAGCGCTCACCAACAAGGCATCAACCTCGCCTGCCATCCCTAGGGCCTCGAGGAATGGCCTGGAGATAAAATGGCTAGCTTGGAACTCCACTCGGGTTAATAATCTGTATCTCTCTCTAGCCTCGGGAGTCAACCAGTCGGGAGCCTATGGCTCAAGCTGGTCACGCGAAGCACGTCGTCATGGCGGTATCCTAGAAAGAAAGTGAACGATTAGTTTAGACTCATGGTCGTAAATGGGATTAACCCCGCGAATAGCAAATTGGGCAGCATCCCGGCAAGGATGTGCCCTACCAGAAAACTAAAAAATTTGGGCAGCATCCCGACAGGGATGTGCCCGACCTCCTGCACAAGAAGATAAGAATAAAGAACAGACCTCAGGCCCCAATCAATAACACAATATATTGATTTAAAAATTTGGGCAACACCCCGGCAAGAGTGTGCCCCAACTTCCTGCATGAAAAACAACAAAAAGGACAGGCCTTAAGCCGTGGCAACAGTTCAATACATCTACGTTGATCTCATTATTTTCTAATTCTTACTGTATGTATTCGTAGTAACTAAAAGCAACATGCCAACTTATTCTAAAATTCAATTAAAAAGCGTAAACAAACAACTAAAGGCCTATCTAAAATTTTGAGCAAACATCAATGGATTAACTATCTAAATAACTAAAAACTACTGAATAAACTTGCATTTTAAATTCATCCTAACTAAGATAGTATTAAATAAAAAAATAAATAAAGAAAAACCTTTGAGCGTCCTTAATCATGCATTAGGTATGATGGAGTAGAGTGGAATAAATAAATAAAAAGAAGAAAATTGGTTAGTTACTGACCTGGATTTTGCAGAAAAATAAATCTCAACAGAAATATCAAAAAGGTACTTCTAAAAGTTCCCGATCACACAAGGAGTGCAATGGTATAATTAGTGTCAAAAACGGGCTAAAATTGAAGAAGACATGGGCAAAAAATTGAATGGAGGCATCGGTTGACAAGAGAAAACGAAAAGGAGAAGAGGGAAGAAACTGCCAGCCCATCGGTGCAGCATTCTTTTATAGATTTTGCTTACCGACGGGCTGCCTGTCTCCAGGAACGACAGACAGGCAGCTCGTCTATCGTTCCCGATTCCCCTCATTAATTATACAATAAATGCGCATGAAATGCAATGATGACTCTGCCAGGTGGACAATGACAAACGGCCAGGCCATCTGAAATGAGGGACGGGCAGGCCGTTTGTGGAGTTACTATATAAATTTCTTTTTTTCCTTGGACTCCGTGCCTTTTCTCTTATTTTTACCTTGTAACGGCTTTTTTTCCAGTTTTTCCCTTATTTTCTTCTTTATTTCCTTTGTTGACTTCAATTTCAACTCTCAAAGCATGACTCCTCCTCTTCTTCAGAAAATGTACCGTATTTTAGACGATACTTAAACTTGGGAGAACAGCATCCTTATTCCATTTTCTGGTATGAAATTTCTAAGAAGAGTCAAGATAGACCATAACCTCCTCCTAGCTGCAACCCACTTCTGGGACCCACGCTTTCTTATTTTCAGATTCACTTATCAAGAGCTATGCCCCCTGCCTGAGGAATTCGCTGCTATTATCGGAGCATGGTATCCTCCTAATGCTATGCCCTACGTTCCCCGCTGCGAACTGCCTCAAAGTTGGGATATTGCTCTGTCCTTGGGTATAGCTCCTTTTGAAGCTGCTCGTTTAGTTTCTCAGGGACCCACCTTTCCTTTGGAGCCATTGATTGAGGCAATGGACAGATTTTCTGATGTTCCCACAAACCACATAAGTGTCGTCTTCCTGTTCTGTATGCTGAGGTATTTGGCTGTAACCACAGAGGAGTTGATTGGCGATCCTCGCCTGTTTGGCATTCTGGATGATTTTTACCGCGAGCTGACCCCTTTCCCACTTATTCTGGCTGAGACCATCCTGGGCTTGGATTCTGCTCGTTCTGTGTCTACCACTTCATTCACTGGAAGCCCCTTATTACTCCAGGTACGTCATTACTTTAAAAGGTAGTGCGTCCCTCGTGAATTTTCACACTAGCTTTTACTTGGCGGGAAGTGTGTCCGTTTCGGTTTTCACACAACCCTGTGCCTAACTTTTGCCTGAAGTAAACCCAACTTACTCCAGCTGCTTTTTTTTTTTAAGATATGGTTGCAGGAGAAACTGAAGTTGCTATCGGAACCTCCTCCCCGAGTCATTGCGCAATATTCCCCAAGACACTTCCTCCCACGTCAGCGGCTGTACTCATTTGTAACTTCCGACAAAGGTATTGCCCGATTCAGCGAGATATCAGACGAGGATATGAACTTCGCGCATGCTTGGTTTCCCCTTTCTAGCGCAATCATTGATGGCTCTTCAGGGTGTGTCCCCTTATGCGGGCTTCGTCAAGCCACCTTTTTCATTACTGCCTAATGTGCTCGTTAGCTCGGGATGACTCAGGATATGGTGAGGATTCCCTTATCCTTCTGAGCAGGAGTGTTTTCTGTAGCTTTTGCTTCTCGTTATCATGAGCTTTGGGACCAACTTCCACTGAAGACCGTCATACCTCCATTCAGGGCTCACTCCATGACTTCTACTAGCGAGTATAAGAGGTGGGTACTTAGCCCGGCATCTGACAACAGGAAACGACGACTTAGGCATTTGGCTGGCGAGAGTAGTAGTAGAGCATAGTTTAGCTTAGTTTTGTATGCCCCTTTTTAGCATTGTGTTCCTTTTCAAAACAGAACTAGAAAACGATGTAAATGAACAAATCAAGTTTATTTTCATTTCACAAAGTTGTGTACATTTCCATAAGATTTCAACATACATGATCACTATTTGTCACTAATTCAATTATGCAAACCACATTTGCTCATGGAACTAAATCTAGCCAAATTTTGATAGCATCAAACTCCTATTACCAATCAGCCCTCTCGGGTTTTCTTGATTGGATATTTTCTCTCAAGCCTCTAATTTTTGCCCAGGATGGCTTTTTTCTGTTTTCACCCTGACGAGGCGCCCAATTTTAGCAAGGCCGCCTTTTTTCGGTTTTCGACTCGCAGGGCTTCTTTTCTCTTCTTTTTTATTTTATAGTCTTTAGCCATGGAACCTTTTGAGTCTATCGATATTGATCGGTTCTTTGAACTCGTTGCCATCGCTATCCGACAGAATCGCAGCTCCTTTCGATAATAGCTTCTTCAGGAGAAATGGCCCTTCCCACGTGGGTCTGAACTTTTCTCTGATATCTGGTGCACCTGGTCTCATGTGCTTAAACACCAAGTCCCCCTCTTTTAACGGATGCTTCTTGACTTTCTTTCCAAAGGACCTGGCAAGTCTCTTCTGATAAATCTGGTTATGGTAATAGGCCCTCAACCTGTTTTCATCCAGCATGTTTAGGTGTTGTAACCGCTTTTGTGCCCATTCAACTTTTGGGATCTGTGCTTCCATGACCACTCTTAATGACTTGAGCTCGATTTCAACCGGCAGCACTACCTCCGTCCCATATCCTAAGGAATACGGCGTGGCCCCTGTAGACATTCTGATGGTTGTTCTATACTCCCAGAGTGCGAAAGACAACTTTTCTGACCAATCTTTATAGTTCTGCACCATCTTAGCCAGGATCTTTTCGATATTCTTGTTGGCGGCTTCTACTGCCCCGTTGGCCTGAGGACGGTATGGGGATGACTTGTGATGCTCAATACCGTATTTCTGGAATAGCCTCTTCGTTTCAGCCATGAACTGGACCCCATTGTCAGATACCACGTAATGGGGATGACTTGTGGAAGGCCATACCTGCAAATCAAATTTTTCTCAATGAACTTGGCCATATCCTGAGCGTCAATCTTTTTGAAAGACTCGGCCTCTACCCATTTGGTAAAATAGTCAATGGCAACTATGATGTATCTGTGTCCATTGGAGGCCGTGGGATGAATTTCCCCAATAATGTCAATCCCCCAAGCTGCAAACGGCCAAGGTGACGTCAGAATGTGTAATTCTGAGATGGGCAAGTGCCTTAGATCTGCATACTGCTGACATAACTGGCACTGCTTTACGTGTAACACCCCCACCATCGACCCCATTGGAAGGGCATCGGTGGGCACGCTACCCGACGCTCACTCACACACATACATACATACACTAAGCGGAAGCATACATTCATACATAACATGCATACGGAAATACAGAGGAAATAAAAACTTTAAAGGAACAATAGCTGAATATACAATAACTCACATACATACATATAAACATTCAATGGAAGCATAAAGAAAAATATAAAACGAAGGAATAACTTAATACATAAATATAATAACGTTTACATAACCCAAAATAATATTCAAAACCTTACAGATACATAAGACTACAGGAATAACAAAAATCAAAAAATATAGAAGCTGATCACAAAACAAAACTTCTGACTTCTACGTGGCCGACATTGCAGATGCGCGGCCCGAACAGAACCAAACCTGCCACCTGCACGGGAGGAGAGCTCGTGCTAAGCGATAACGCTTAGTGGGGAGAACACACCAGAAAAAGGACGGCCATTCACAATGGTCGCCAAGGCATAACACATTCAAATGGCAATTACGGATATTCATAACACATATATAATCAGACTTGCATAGTAAAGGCATTCATTCGAGAACCCACATTCATATCCATATACTTATGTTAAAATAAGCCATAGCAAAAGCAATACCATACATAATACAAATATCATTATGCATAACTACATACAATCTCTCATGCATATACTTACTGGTTTCGTCGAGGTATCAGATAGCAACACTTCACCATGCATAAACTCTTGAAAATTTACACATGCACATATCATACCAAGGTGTCCTTACCTTAGCGGAACCCGTTCACATGCAACACAATTACCAAGCAACACTACACCCAACCATCATGCACCATCAAGAGGTATTAAAACATACTTTTATCATGTCATAAGACTCATACACGAAATAAAAACCTAGTGTATAGCATCAAACCATCACACTTCCTTTGCGCAACTCTAATCCATACAATATCATGCCATGAATTGCAAACACACAACAACGTACCAAAAACACTGCGATAACTGAGTTCAAAGGAACATATAGCATATCATTACATTATGGCACATGCACTTACCGGACGTCGATCCACATGCATTGCATCACAATAGGACAAATACTCGTTCACAATACAATATAGGTGGAAAAGCATATATAAATACATACTCGAGTCATATTCAGACCATTCAGACTTTCATAATCACATTCAGAAAGATAGCTGATTCACATTACTGAAATCTTACCCAAACGTTTATCATATTCTCATATTCATATCAGATGAAGCAAACATAATACCTGCTGACTCAAAATAGTGGATAATGAGTATATGAACAGTACTTTACGGATACCAGCCGGCCACAAGGGTACCTTACGGGTACGAATCGAAAACCTTTTTGCTTTTTAAAACATTTCACTGAGAGGGGGATCTTAAACAAGATCCAAACACATTAAAAAGGATCACGAGGATCCGAACACATAGAGGGTTCGCGAGGAACCAAGCGGGGACCTGATCAGGGTCCAAACATTCACAAGTGCTGCAGCTAAGAGACTCTATTAGGCATGCCTAACTATCCACTGAACTGACTCTAGCAGGTCATGCATAATACAAATCATGTTTTGAGTCACATAATATAATTCAACATGCATAAACAAAAGTATAGTAGACATAAACATAAGTTCATAATGTCAATCATGCCTCATATAATTCATATTGCAAAGCATATAATATAATACAGTCAACAAACTTTAACATTATCCAAAATTCCAAAGTATATCAGAGTCAAGTATAGAAACACTATCATACCAGTGATTATCAATACAAAATCCTAATCATACGATAGATGAGGATAACTAAGTATAAACCATGCATAATCCAATCCATTCATCCCATAATATTTTAAATTACTTACATATATATATACATACATACATATAGGCATATTCATATCATAGATTCGCATTCGCATAACTCATAAATTTACAGATATGAGGCTTAAGGGCACTCAAAAGAAACTTGGAGTTCAAAACCACACACGTACGATAAAGGAAACTCATTCCGCACAACTGAACTATCGCGCTCGGGACGTCTGTCGCACTCGCGACAGAGACCATAGTTTCTTCGCAGCGTGCGCGCGACGGGCTTCGCGATCGCGGGAAGGAGGGGAAAGTCAAGATCTATCGCGCTCGCGACTATGTCGCGATCGCGATAGAGAGTCTAAGTTTTGCCATCGCGGGCTCGCGATATATCGCGTGCTCGCGACAGCACCGGCCAGCATTGCGCTCTGTCGCGATCGCAACGATGTCGCGCTCGCGACAGAGAGCACATCAACTTTTGCTGTCGCGGGCTCGCGACAGCATAGTCCAAGATCACCGGTCTCTGTTGCGCTCGCGATAGTGTCGCGATCGCGACAGAGTCGCGATTCATAAAACCTGCAGAATTCTGCAGATTTCTCCCTCTTGCAAAACACACCCACAACACACAAATCACATTCAAATGGTCTCTTACCTCAAATCCAGCCACCCACCAACATCAATAACCACATTATAATATTTATCAACAATTAATTTCACACCAAATATCAATTCAAACTCACAATACAAATAAATTTCTAATACCCACAAAATTGCACCAAAAACCACATCAATCCACAAAATCACCACAATAACCCCATGCTCATGCAAAATTACTTTACCCAATCAAAAACCCATGACATACATGCCTCATCAAGAACATATCACAACCAAAATTCCGGAAAGTATCAAGAACACATGCATAAACACATTTACATACAAAACAATAAATTTCCCAAATTCACATACCTTCCATTCAATCCTAATCATGCATTACTAACACATTTATCCACATTAATCATGCATATACACATGCCAAAACACTCAAAATTTCAGAAATTTAAACAATACAAACACATTTACAACCTAAGTGAGAATTAGGCAAAACAACCCACAAAATCGAATTCATATATCAAAGCTCCCAAACACACATACTCAAATACAACTCCCAAACCTGGAATGAAGCTTCACTCTTCAACCTTCAAGAGCCCACTTTCTCTTTTCCTTTAAGCTTGTTCTTGAAACCCAAAGCTTGCACAAACCAAAAGCTCACAAATTACTCTTTCAAACCTTAATTTCCCAAAATCAAAAGCAACTAGAAGAAGAAGAAGAAGAAGATCCAAACACAAATATCCAAAATCTAACCACTTACCTTCTCAATCTCGCTCCTAAACACTTCCAAATCAGCTCCAACCCACACCCAGCCAAGAGAGGAAGAACAAGCAATGGGAAAGAAGAGAAGAAGAGAAAGAACGAGAGAGAGAGAAGAGAGCCCAACGTGAATTTCTGCTCTCCCTCTCTTTCTTCTTTTCCTTTATCTCCTTTCTCATTAATTGCTCTACCTACTCATTCCACTTGGCAACTTCCTATACGACCAAAAATCCCACTTTTGACTTATTCCTCCTTGCACCATACACCATCCACACATAAGCATTTCTTGAATAAAAATCTTCAAGGCACCAAACTTGAGTCACACCAAATCATTTCTTAAAAACCCACTTACATCCAAGGCACCATACCTACAAACCCACACTATAAAACCTCTTAACCCACTTATATCCTACTTCCATGCACTATAAGCACATTCTAACATTTCTCTTCTTAATATACTTAATTAATTACTTTGCCATTAAATCCTTATTATCCAATTTTCCTCAAGAACAAATTACTGAAATACCCTTAAATTCCCGACTTATCGCGCCAATTCCGACCAGGCCTGATTTGGGGTGTGACAACTCTCCCTCCTAAAAGAATTTCGTCCTCGAAATTCACTCACACCGGAAAGATTCACAACACAACATTCCAAGTCACCATCAAACTCATACACTTCACTTCCAAATTACCCGCTTGCTTACACTTATCCCCATCATTGAACTCTTAGATCACTTTCTTATATTCGAACCAAACACTTTCAGCAAAATAATCCCTACTCAACTTTAACCAAACACAGAACACTTTCCTAAACAGCTGCTAAGCTTACCATTACCACTTTCAATCTTAATACCAAATACTCCATGTACACCTTGTCAGCTTTCCCTCAGTCAAAACACATATGCAATGCTCCTCATGTATGGTCAAAGGGATGTTGATGTAATGAGATTGAGATGACTCATGTATGTAGAGTGATGCAATTGATGCTATAATGATGCACTTTGTCCCATCCCCATGATTTAATATGCTTTCATTCAAAAACTTTTTCTGGAGATAGCTGACAGGTATACAGAGTACTACCAAAACCTTACAAAATCCAAAGATCCTTGAATCCAAAGATACCAAACAAACTTCACTCAAACATACCAAAACAAACTTACCGGAAGGCTCTGCAGGTTCAACCACTTCACTGCGGTGCGCAACAACTCCTGATGGTACACGGACGGCTCTAAGCAGTTCCTCTACATCCTTTTTAGCTTGCCGAACTAGATTCTCGCTCAACTTCTTAGGACAATCGGCAATCCGGTGCCCCATTTTGCCACATCCATAACAAGCACCCGTGAGCTTCCGACATGGGCCCCGATGTCTCTTTTGGCAGTGCTGCGATATAGACGGTACCCACTTCTTCTTACACTTGTCCCAACGTTGTGTCTAACATTGTTGACACATCGGAGGTCCTCGAATTTTCTTTTCCATTGACACCTCTTTACATGACACCTTTCTTTTCTCTGAAACCTTCTGAACAGGGCCTTGAGAAACCTGAGGAGCAGTCAGCCTATCCAAAATCCGAACCAACCCTTGCTTGTAATAATGTCCTATCATCGGAAGCAGGACCGGGATTGCCAACCAAAAGATGCTCGAAAACACTCTGATCAGCTACAACAGGGTTCACACTTTCCGTTGTCTCGCCCACATTCTCACTAGGATCAGACTCCATCTAGACATGACACAAGACGAGACACATCTGCATTAGGCCATGACACAACCGACTCGCATGCAAAAACACGACACAAACCAACTAGCACACCAAGACTTAACACTCAAACAAACAAAGACAACAAGAATCGCCAAATCGGCGCTCTGATACCACTAACTGTAACACCCCCACCGTCGCCCCCATTGGAAGGGCATCGGCGGGCGCGCTACCCTATGCTCACTCACACATATACACACATACATTAAGCGGAAGCATACATTCATACATGACATGCATACCGAAATACAGAGGAAATTAAAACTTTAAAGGAACAATAGCTGAACATGCAATAACTCACATACATACATATAAACATTCAGTGGAAGCATAAAGCAAAAGATAAAATGAAGGAATAACTTAATACATAAATATAATAACGTTTTCATAACCCAAAATAATATTCAAAACCTTACAGATACATAAGACTATAAGAATAACAAAAATCCAAAAATATAGAAGCTGATCACAAAACAAAACTTCTGACTTCTACGTGGCCGACCTTGCAGATGCGTGACCTGAATAGAACCAAACTTGCCACCTGCACGGGAAGAGAGCCCGTGCTAAGCGATAACGCTTAGTGGGGAGAACACACCAGAAAAAGGACGGCCATTCACAATGGTCGCCAAGGAATAACACATTCAAATGGCAATTACGGATATTCATAACACATATATAATCAGACTTGCATAGTAAAGGCATTCATTCGAGAACCCACATTCATATCCATATACTTATGTTAAAATAAGCCATAGCAAAAGCAATACCATACATAATACAAATATCATTATACATAACTACATACAATGCCTCATGCATATACTTACTGGTTTCGTCGAGGTATCAGATAGCAACACTTCACCATGCATAAACTCTTGAAAATTTACACATGCACATATCATACCAAGGTGTCCTTACCTTAGCGGAACCCGTTCACATGCAACACAATTACCAAGCAACACTACACCCAACCATCATGCACCATCAAGAGGTATTAAAACATACTTTTATCATGTCATAAGACTCATACACAAAATAAAAACCTAGTGTATAGCATCAAACCATCACACTTCCTTTGCGCAACTCTAATCCATACAATATCATGCCATGAATTGCAAACACACAACAACGTACCAAAAACACTGCGATAACTGAGTTCAAAGGAACATATAGCATATCATTACATTATGGCACATGCATGCATTGCATCACAATAGGACAAATACTCGTTCACAATACAATATAAGCGGAAAAGCATATACAAATACATACTCGAGTCATATTCAAACCATTCATACTTTCATAATCACATTCAGAAAGATAGCTGATTCACATTACTGAAATCTTATCGAAACGGTTATCATATTCTCATATTCATATCAGACGAAGCGAACAGAATAGTAGACATAAACATAAGTTCATAATGTCAATCATGCCTCATATAATTCATATTGCAAAGCATATAATATAATACAGTCAACACACTTTAACATTATCCAAATTTCCAAAGCATATCAAAGTCAAGTATAGAAACACTATTATACCAGTAATTACCAATACAAAATCCTAATCATGCGATAGATGAGGATAACTAAGTATAAACCATGCATAATCCAATCCATTCATCCCATAATATTCTAAATTACATACATATATATATATATATACATACATATAGGCATATTCATATCATAGATTCGCATTCGCATAACTCATAAATTGACAGATATGAGGCTTAAGGGCACTCAAAAGAAACTTGGAGTTCAAAACCACACACGTACGCCAAAGGAAACTCATTCCGCATAACTGAACTGTCGCGCTCGCTACAGAGACCATAGTTTATTCGCAGCATGGGTGCGACGGGCTTCGCGATCGCGGGAAGGAGGGGAAAGTCAGGCTCTATCGCGCTCGCGACTATGTCGCGATCGCGATAGAGAGTCTAAGTTTTGCCATCGCGGGCTCGCGATAGATGTCGTGCTCGCGACAGCACCGGCCAGCATTGCGCTCTGTCGCGATCGCAACGATGTCGTGCTCGCGATAGAGAGCACAACAACTTTGGCTGTCGCGGGCTCGCGACAGCACAGGCCAAGATCACCGGTCTCTATTGCGCTCGCAATAGAGTCGGGATTCACAAAATCTGCAGAATTCTGCAGATTTCTCCCTCTTCCAAAACGCACCCACAGCACACAAATCACATTCAAATGGTCTCTTACCTCAAATCCAGCCACCCACTAACATTAATAACCACATTATAATATTTATCAACAATTAATTTCACACCAAATATCAATTCAAACTCACAATACCAATAAATTTCTAATACCCACAAAATTGCAGCAAAAACCACATCAATCCATAAAATCAATACAATAATCCCATGCTCATGCAAAATTACTTTACCCAATCAAAAACCCATGACATACATGCCTCATCAAGAACATGTCACAACCAAAATTCCGGAAATTATCAAGAACACATGCTTAAATACATTTACATACAAAACAATAAATTTCCCAAACTCACATACCGTCCATTCAATCCTAATCATGCATTACTAACACATTTATCCACATCAATCATGCATATACACATGCCAAAACACTCAAAATTTCAGAAATTTAAAAAATACAAACACATTTACAACCTAAGTGAGAATTAGGCAAAACAACCCACAAAATCGAATTCATATATCAAAGCTCCCAAACACACACACTCAAATACAACTCCCAAACCTGGAATGAAGCTTCACTCTTCAACCTTCAAGAGCCCACTTTCTCTTTTCCTTTAAGCTTGTTCTTGAAACCCAAAGCTTGCAAAGACTAAAAGCTCACAAATTACTCTTCCAAACCTTAATTTCCCAAAATCAAAAGCAACTAGAAGAAGAAGAAGAAGAAGATCCAAACACAAATATCCAAAATCTAACCACTTACCTTCTCAACTCGCTCCCAAACACTTCCAAATCAGCTCCAACCCACACCCAGCCAAGAGAGGAAGAACAAGCAACGGGAAAGAAGAGAAGAAGAGAAAGAACGAGAGAGAGAGAAGAGAGCCCAACATGAATTTCTGCTCTCCCTCTCTTTCTTCTTTTCCTTTATCTCCTTTCTCATTAATTGCTCCACCTACTCATTCCACTTGGCAACTTCCTATAGGACCAAAAATCCCACTTTTGACTTATTCCTCCTTGCACCATACACCATCCACACACAAGCATTTCTTGAATAAAAATCTTCAAGGTACCAAACCTGAGTCACACCAAATCATTTCTTAAAAACCCACTTACATCCACGGCACCATACCTACAAACCCACACTATAAAATCTCTTAACCCACTTATATCCTACTTCCATACACTACAAGCACACTTTAACATTTCTCTTCTTAACATACTTAATTAATTACTTTGCCTTTAAATCCTTATTATCCAATTTTCCTCAAGTACAAATTACTGAAATACCCTTAAATTCTCGACTTATCGCGCCAATTCCGACCAGGCCTGATTTGGGGTGTGATATTACGTACTTTGAGCAATCGTTATCCATGGTAAGCAAGAAAAATCCTTGCCTCATAATCTTTTTGGCCGGGGTCAGCCCGTTCATATGGGCCCCGCATACACCGGCGTGAGTTTCTTCCATTACCCTTTTAGCCTCCTTCTCATCCAAGCACCTCAACTGGATACCATCGGCCTGTCGCTTGTACAATACCCCATCTATACAAATGAACTGAGTAGATAATTTGCTAATCATTCTCTGATCTTTCTCGGTAGCTTCCTCTGAAAAGGCCGCATTCTCCAGATAATTCATGATATCGTAATACCACGGCTTCCCGTCTGCCACTTCTATCTCCATTACTAATTTTAATTCGAAACTAGGTCTCTTAGAGCTAGAAATCAAAACTGGCTTCATGATTATCCCTTCTGGTTTGTCCCACATAGATACCAAAGTGACAAGTGCATCGGCCAACTGATTCTCGTCCCTTAGAATGAAATGGAATGTGCACACCTCAAACTGACTGCTCAGATCTTTCGAGTGCTTAACATATGGCATTAGCCTTTCTTCCTTAATAGCCCATTCTCCTCGAATTTGATTGACCACCAGGGATGAATCTCCAAATACTTCAACGCTCTTTGCCCCCAAGGTTATTAACGCTTCCAACCCAAAAGTGCATGCTTCATACTCAGCCTCATTATTGGTAGCCTTGAACCTTAGCTTCTTTGCCAAAGGGAGTTTCTCATTCTTCGGAGTTGTTAAGATAACCCGTACTCCTACTCCCTTGCTGTTCATGGCTCCGTCGAAGTACAATTGCCAACCTTGAACTGCTATAGTTGCTACATCCTCATCTTGGAAGTTGAACTCGTAGGAGTCCCCTTGAATTGGGTGCTCTGCTAGGAATTCTACCACTGCATGCCCTTTGACAGTTTTTCGAGTGACGTAATCTACATCAAACTCTTGTATTCTTGTAAGTATCTTAAGGGATTCTACTTTGCCATTGCCTGCACCTTGTAAGAGTGGAAGTAGTGTCTCAACTTCTTAGAGGCCCAGATTACCACAAGACAGATCTTCTCTACTTCGGCGTACTTAACCTCATACTCCAGGAATTTCTTACGCAGATAGTAAATAGCAAATTCCACCCCGAACTCATCCTCTTGAGCCATCATGGCACCCACAGAACTATCCTCTATGGCTAGGTACAGAATCAGGGGTTTACTCGGCCGTGGCTGTCTCAGCACCGGTGGATGCAGCAAGTACTCTCAGATAGTATCAAAGGCTTTTTGGCAATCCTCGTTCCATACTACAGGCTGATTTTTCCTGAGGAGTTTAAAGATAGGCTCACAAATCGAAGTTAATTTAGCGATGAATCTGCTGACATATTACAATTTGCCCAAGAAACTCCTTACATCCTTTTCCTTCTGAGGCACCGGCATATCTTTGATGGCCTTAACCTTGTCTGGGTCAATCTCGATTCCCCTCTGACTAACCACATGTCCCAGCAACTTTTCTGACGTAACCCTAAAGATACACTTCTTAGGATTTAATCGCAGGTTGTACTTATTCATCCTCTGGAAGAACTTTTCCAAAGCTTCAAAATGGCCTTCTCTAGTGGCGGATTTGATCATCATATCATCGACATACACCTCCACCTCTTTATGGATCAAATCAGTTAAGATTTTTGTTGCCATCCTCTGATAAGTAGCTCCTGCATTTTTTAAGCCAAAGGGCATTACCCTGTAAGCATACGTCCCCCATTCTGTGATAAAAGCCGTCTTGATCCGATCAATTATTTTATTGAGGATCGGATTGTAACTCGCATAACCATCTCCAAAGCTATACATCTCACAAGCAACTGCGCTGTCTATCAATACATCTATATGAGGTAACGAGAAATCATCTTTCGGACAGGCCTTATTTAGATCCCAGTAATCCAAACATACTCTTACTTTACCGTTCTTTTTGGCTACAGGGACGACATTGGCCAACCAGGTTGGATACTGCACCTCCACTAGAAACTTGGCCTCGAACTGTTGGCAAATTTCCTCCTTTAGCTTATCTACCCATTCCGGCCTGAGTCTTCTCAGCTTCTGCTTTACGGGTTTATGATCTGGATACAGCGTGTTCTGCGATTTCCCGATCAATTCCTAGCACATCTTCGTAGGTCCAGGCAAAGACTTTTTCATATTTTTTTAATATTCTCTCAAATTTTTCTCGCTCTTCAAGAGTTATATTTGATGCTACCAAAATTTCTTTTGGGTTTTTCGTGGTTCCAAGATTAAATGGGGTAGCATCAGTCAAATCAATGTCAAATATGGATGGATTATGATCATGCATAGTGAAATTATCAGAAACATCGCACAAATAAGCAAAATTGTTCACTTTATTAATAAAATTGAAATTGTCATTAACATCATTAAAAAGTTCTAGAATGAAAAGACAATCTAAACTAGCTTCTTCTTCTTCCTCTGCTAGTGTATCTGCTGCGGTTGATGGTCCGCGTCGCTTTGGCTTTTTGGAGGCTCTTCGGTCACCCCTTGAATGGCTTCCTCGATCTTTGCTTTTCCCTTCAGCTGGATGGTTACCATCTTCTCAGTGATCACCTCTTCGGGCATGTCGCAGTCCCAAATTGTCTTGCTGGTCATGATTTCCTCATACCAAAAGCCCTCTACTGGCTTGATCAATCTAATGCCCCAGTCATAGACATCGTTAAAAACCTTGAATCCTGGCACAATTTTTCCATTCACCAATTGTGGTTTAGCCTCTCCTGTATAGGCACATACTGCGGTTCCTGGCACAAAACTTTTTCGAATATGGGGAATTTCCATCTCTGGCTTTTCACCCTTTTTTACAGCACTAGTATACCCCAAACCCCTTCTGTCCTTCTGACCTTTGGTAGCAATGGCTGTTCACACCCGCTGAGACTTCTTTCCCAACCCAGCGCTAGGAAGGAATGACATCTTCTTCATCATGTATAGTACTTGAGGAGTTTCTTCCATCAACTCTTCTTCCCCTATCATAGCAACATGAAACCCGCTGAATGGTTGCCTTGCAATCTCCAGAATTGAAACTTGATTCTCCCATGCGGCCCTTATGGTTACGACCTGACCTTTATGGGGTATCTTCACCATTTGATGAAGCGTAGAGGGGACTCCACCCAATTTGTGAAACCATGCCCTACCCAAAAGAGCTGAGAAATTAGCGGTTATGGGTAGCACCACAAACTCCACTTCAGATTCTACCGGTCCCGTCTTCACCGTTGCCATAAATGTTCCCGAAGCATGTCTGCGCGAGTTATCATATGCAGTCATAGTGAGGTCGGACTTGGCCAACATGTCTTCTATCACTCCAAAAGCTGTCATTGCCACTTGGGGGCACACATTTATCAACGAGCCATCATCCACCATTACACAAGCTGTGTGCTTGTGGTTAATCTGTGCTCTTATGTACAAAGGGCGATTATGGTTACGGCCCTCTGCTGGCAAATCAGCACTGGTAAAAATGATACTTTCTCCCGCTCCTCCCTTCACTACATCCAGAAGTTCCGTCGGCAAGATGGTGGTGGCCACAGTTGCCTCACACAAAGCTTCCACTACCTTTTGCCTGTGCGATGGAGACTGCCTCAAGAGATCCCATATAGAAATTTGAGTCGGCGTATTTTTCAGCTGCTTAACAATCAAATCTTCTTCCGACTCTTTCTCCTTTTGGCCTGCTTCTGGTTCTTTAGGCTTCTCAACTTCTGGAGCTACCCTTCCGCTCCGGGTCACAGCTCCTACTTTACTCTTCTTCTTTCCTTCGCATTCTTCTTCTGAACCCCACAGGTCTGGAAACATCTGAGCATTATTATCCTCCTCTCCACTTTCATCGGTGGACCAGCAATCTATCATAGCCACTGGCAACCCTTTTACATTTGACTCAACAGCATGCAAATCATTACCATACAATTCCTTCAATACAAACTCTTCAGGTAGACCTGACCCGATCGCGTTCACTGGTGGGGGCACCTTGTTGTATCCTATCTTTTTCTGACCTCCTCTCTTTTTCGGGTCCGTGATCTGCTTAGAATCAATGAGATCCTGAATTACGTGTCGCAAAGCTTTGTAATCATCAGTGGTGTGCCCGGTGGGGGCACCTTGATATGCCCTGGTTGGCCCAGCATTCTGGCTGGTCGGGATGGTAAAGGCTGCAGCTTCCCTTCCTTCATTAGTCTTCTCAATACCCACGACAAAGACCTTCCGAGATTTGAAAAATGTCTTGGAGTAAAGTTGGTAGTTGATACTTCTGCGGTCTTTCCAGGGCCTGCTGATCTGCTAGCTCCACTAATACCCTTCCTAGGATAATTCTCAGCACTCGCTTTCTTAACCAGGTATTTCGCCGCAGCTTCTATAGCGATATCCTTTAGAGACTCCCATTCTCTCAATCCCTTCATATTCAACCCCTCTCTCAAATATAGGCTCGCGTTCCTAATGAACAACCGAATTTGATCTTGGGTATCCGGTTTCCTCTTCATTTCCATCACCCGGTTCCTCCATCGGGTCAGATATTTATGAAAGGACTCACCTCCCTTTTGCTGTAATAGCTCCAGGTCTTTCAGGGTCACTTCCATCCTCGTACTACAGTCGTACTGCCTCAGAAATTCCTCAGTCAATAAATCCCAGTCTTCTTTAGTTCGGCGATCCAACCCATGATACTAATCCATTGCTGGGCCAGTCAAGCTTAAGCAGAAATATTCAATCTTCTGCTTCCTCATCAGAGTAATACCCTTCATTACCAACGAGTACTGTTTGATATGTACGGTAGGGTTAGAAGTACCGTCTTAAAGTTCATCGGGATAGGGTCCTCCCCATCTAATTCTTTATCTTCTGGACTCATCCCTTGACCCTTCGTCAAAGTCCTAGCCATTGCTTCGAACCTCTCTTCCATCTTCTTCCAAATGGCCTCCTCAGTTTGAGGTGCCTTCCCTCTCTGAGACATGTGCTCCTCATGATCTTTGTCTGAATCATCGTCTAACCCCAGGACTTGCTTTTCCCTCTGAACCCCTAAACTAGTAGCTCTAAAATGCACTGGCGGTGGATGATTCTCTTCCAATGGGTTTGCTCGGACCTCCTCTATTTCATTGCTTCTCACAGGAGGAGGAGGTGGGTTCTGTTGCGCAGCTGGCCGGCCCATTGTGGCTAACATGTTCATCAAACGACTCTCAAAGTCCTCAAGTCTACAGCCCACTTCCTCTGCAAGCAAAGCCCTGGTGGTATCAGTCCCTCTCGGTTAGTTTGCCATCTCTGAAGTAGCGTAGCTAGCTTCTGAAGTAGTATTTGAATATTCTACCCTTTCTGGTAGCTCAAAAATAGAATTCCGGATCAACCGCCCCCGGGGACCTCTTGTCCACCTAGGCAGATCTATAATGGCTGCAAACACAATCAGTTAGAATGATGCATGAATGCGATAAGATGCATGATCGTGCTATGCAACACCCACAAATCACATGCAAGCACATAGGTCCCTCCAACCTTGTTACTCCCACACACGAGGTCATAGTCTCTTTCCTCGATGGGATTAGCCCATGGGTCAACAGGGGACCGGATGAGCGCGTATGGCGCACGGCGAAAACCCGGCAGCATAACTCTCCTAACTATTGCAACAGGCGCATGAGTCATGATCATTATGTATTTAGGTGATCCAACTAAATCGACATGGTCTTACCGGGGCATGAAAGCCTTTGGCTAGGTAACCGATCAAGACATCTGGGTTCACCCAATACGTAAGGATCCATGCAGCAAGTATAGTATTAATGTTCATACCACCTAGAGAAAGTATCTATAGCCATTACATGAGCTTTAGTCATGAGTGGTGTTACTTTAGGTCTACCTAAGCATGGTCCCTGCCAACGGGTCTAGCTCATCATGAGCATAGCGATCGATTGGGTCTCCATTTTATATCCCAAATGGTACGAGGCTTGGGCTGGTGATTATCCTTAACACTTCCCTACATTGAGTGAACATAGGGTCGTGCTTTGGGAATGCACCGGGGTTGATAGAGGGACCAAACTAACATAATCTAAGACTCTAATGAGATAAAATGCAACTTTGAAAGAAAGCGAAATTTCTAAACTAAAACTTAATTGTAAATTTTAATCAAGGTACTTTCGAATCAAAGTCTCGAGTATGTCCCCAGTGGAGTCGCCATTGTGACGCGCGCCGAACCCCGTGGCTTCCTGAAGACCCGCTTTTAGGGCTTTCGGCAGAGGTTCGTGGAAACTTGTAAGGGATTTACAAGTGCATCTATTTTGGGCAACAAGGAGGTTTCATAGAGTTGCCACCCAATAAAACATTGGGAAAGTTCGTCTCACCTCAGTGAGCCTAAGACGGCGCATAATATCCATTTTGGTCAAACCAAAGGGATTTTGGAGGCAATCACCCCAATAGAACATTGGAATGACCCTCTAACCCTATGGAGCCTAGGATTATAAATTAAGCCTTTTAGTGGGACACAAGAGGTGTCTTGGAGATCCCATTCCAATGAAACATCAAAATGGGTCTCTCGCCTCGTTGAGCCCAAAGACCAGAGATAGGTTCGGGACTTCTCATTTATTCATACCTTGATTAATTTTACAATTAAGTTTTGAATTTATTATTTCACCCACTTTCCATACGATGCAATTAATTAAAAGGTGCAATCATTCATATAAAAGCAGAGAATAAAATAGCATAAAAATAAAGCATACGAAAACAAATTACAAAAAATTAGGGGCGGAATACAACCCCCATTGTAAATAAGGTACAAAACATGCATAAAACGGGATATTCATTAAGATTGAGGACATTGGTCCTTGCATGCATTTATTATAAAAAAACAATTTTCATGTGACGGTTTTTTTTTATTGGCTAAAATAGGACTTTGGTCCTTGCTTTGCAAAAATTCCCGAATTGATTCCTAGAAAACATTTAACCATTTTTATATTAATGGGATAGAAATAATTTTACAAATACCCAAACAAATAAATAAGTACAACAATAACAATAATAATGCAATTAATATAATAATGAATACTTAAAACTAATAATAATACTAGTAATAATAATAATAATAGGAATAATATAATAATAATAATAATAATAATAATAATAATAATAATAAACAGAAAAATAAATAATAATAAACTAACAATAGATATCAAATAAATAATAGTAATAAAGATAAAGATTAAAGGGATAAACCAAGTATAAATCCTTAGATTTGGGTAGCCATCCTCATTCCCAATTCTAATCCATCCAAAAAAATAATAAAATGATATCTCACAAAAATAAACAAACACATTAGTGCAAAAATTCAGAAATGAAATAAAATGATAAAATAGAAAGTCAAAAAAAAGTTTTAAATAAGAGGGCAAACCAAATAAAGAAAGCAAATAAAAGAAAACATAAACAAATGAAAACAGATTAAAACGGTGAGGGAGAGCCCGGGGACGGCCATTCAGACATGACCGACGGGCGTCGAAAATGTGACCGGCGGGCAGAGTAGTGCGCTATCTGAGGCCCGTCCCTCGATCAAGAGACGGGCGTCGGTAGCGACGCTGCCCGTCGATCACCTTTGTTCCCCAAAAAACAACAAAAATGGGCAGATTTCACAAGAAAATAAATTTGTTTTAACAAAAGATGCACAAAAATGGAAATAATTAAATTAAATCAAACAAATATTAAGTTTAGAATATTTACCCTCGAATTATACCTTTTTGGATGAATACGAAGTAGATTTTTCGAATCCGCTCGCTTCACAAGGACCGGTTACACATCAAGGAAAGAAAATTTCTATTTCTTCCTTGAAAAGCAATTTTCTTTTAACAATTCAAATATTGGAATCAATGAAATTGAGGGAAACGAATTGATTTTGTTATCTCAAATCAATTGGATTCACCAAAATAAGATTTTGAAAAGAGATTGAAAAAGATGAAAAGAGTTTTTTTTTTTATTTGTAAAAATATGATTTTTGAGGGAAAATATTAGAGAATATCCTTGAGAGAAAGAAAATTCCCTAATTAAAATTGTCTAACCCCCATATCATTAAAAATCTCCCCTTTTATAGAAAAGAAAGGAATCCTATTTGGAGTAGGAAAGAGAAATCCCATTCCCAATAGGATTTGGAAAAAATATTATGTTTTCCTCAAAATCCGCCGACCAAATCAATTGACTAGCGGGCGCCTGAAGCTCACTGACGGCCGTCGGTTACAAGGGTACGTGTGGTCATTTAGCCAATGGACGTAACGAGGCACGGGGAGGAACAGACGGTCGTCGGTTTACGGACACGTGTCCGTGGCTTGCTTCACCGACGGCCCGTCTCTCATGGCGAGAGACGAATCATCTCGGCTACCGACGGGTGTCGGACCACCGACGAGCAGGCCGTCTGAGGAAAAAATCACTTTTCATACTAAATCTTCCCAATTTTTCTAATTCTTTCTATTGCAAATGAAAATCTCCAATCCTTGTGAATCTGAAGGACAAAAATTCCCAAATTTCATCAATTGGATCAGAAATGGACACTGATTTCTTTATCGGGTAACCTCTGATCTGAACTGGCTCAGGGCACGGTGTTTACAACTTTCCATTTTGCACTTTTAACCTTATTTACTTATTTAATTACTATTTTACCCTTTTTACACTTAATTACCACTTTTAACCTTATATATTTCACTAAATTACAATTAGGTCCTTATTTTATCACTTTTTCACTAATTTACTATTTTAACCTCATATTTTGCCAAAATTATAATTTTACCCTTACATTTACACTTTTTACCTAACTTAATCACTTTTTACCAACTTTTTGTAAAATTACTGTTTTACCCCTAAACTTTCTATTTATTCCGTTTTAGTCCCATTTTTACCCATTTTCACTTTTATCACTATTTCAATCCTTTTTATTACTTATTTACCATCATGCCCCTAGTATGGACCCGGTAAAAAATCTACTAACCGGATATGCGGGACATGGGCCCCACAAACCCATTACACTATAAAATGATCCCAGTAGTACCATTTTCATTGCACTGCACTACATTGAACACTGCAATAAGCCCTCATTGGCATATTGATAGTGAGTTGTCATGACTCATATCGCGGTGTTGAATCCCTATGGCTAGCCAATTATATCCTTGGCAAGATTTCACTACTAGACAACTACTAAGGGCATTATTTCATCATCATTCTTATAAATATCACACTATATCATCATGCACATTTCGACATACACATCATTTTCACTTGCAATTTTACATACACACTCATTTATCATCACTTAACTATTTTATGCATCACATTATATTTGTTATCAAAATACACACTTTATTCCTTATAAACACCATTCGACCAAGGTAACCACTTTTCATACCTTACACTTTAATTTCATTTATTCACTTAATCATACTTTTTACATGTTAAACTTACCAAAAATATCATTTGTATGCCCTAGTTCATCTTATATCTTAATTAAATCCTTTATATACCATTCGGCCGCTACACAAATTTTCCATTTAGTTCACTTTAATTCAACTTAGTCATTCAAACAGTCAATTTACATGTTATATTAGCCATAAACATCTTTTACTTGCTATGTTACACAACATAACTCATTATTTCCTTTAGTATTCTATTCGGCCACAACTTTACCATTTCATTATAATTTCTTTTGATTCCTTTAATCACTCTATTGTGCATTAAACAAGTTATATACATTATATCTATCATTTATATGCCATAAATATCACTTAATCTTAATAATTTTCCTTAAACATCATTCGGCCAAGCTTAAGGTTTCCATACCATTGTGTTTTAATTTCATCTAAACATATTTATACACTATATTAAGACCATAGATTATGAGTATCACATTATATTTAATTAAACATGCCTAAATCTCATTTTCACACTTAAACTTAACCTAAAATATGTATAAAATCAATGGAAAAGGAAGGATAATGTATCCACTCACCTTAGATTCTTGTTCTCAACATCATAAACATGCTTCCCACGCCATAATTCCTTAAAACTCCAACATTCCATTTTATTCCCTAAGGTGGCTGAATTCAAAAATCCACATAACTTTAAAACCAAACTTCCAATATGAAATCTAACATTATAAATGTGTTCTAAAACCTCAAAAACAACCATTGGGACCAATAAACTAAATTCCTTAAATCACATACCTCAAATATTGACATAAACTTTGCACACTTGATTTTCCCAACTTTCAGTGCTCCAAATGGACTCAAATAACTTCTATATTATTTTAGAGGAGCTGAAATTTGTCTAGGAGGTTGAATTTTGGTGAAAGATTGGAAAAATGAAGAAGAAAAATGGAGGAGAAGTGTAGAAAAACCATTCGATTTTGAAGAAGAAGAAGGAGGTCGGTTTTGGCTGGATTTCTCTAGAGAAATATGGCCTCCTCTCTTCTTATATACCCCTATAATTAACCGAACCGGTCCAACCAAGGTGTTCTAACCGATTTAAACCAAAATTTTGGTTTTTTTGTTTAATTGCACTTTTCCAAAACATCTATATGTTCCTCTCATAATTTTCACTTATAACCAATTCTATTGATCTTAAAACATCAAAAATAGGTTCCTACAAATTTTTAGCTCAATCAGAGTCCATTTGGGCCTCGGTTCACTTAGATCGGTCCGATTCGAGCAATTTTTATTCTGCCGAAAAATACAACTCTAAAGCTGTCAAAATTCACAGATAACATTGCTATTGTCTTATTCTACACACTCAACATTCATTAGGCCTCATTCACTATTTATAATCTCTCGGTCAAATCTCGATCAAACCCCGATTCAAATTGAACCGAACCGGAGGCCAACTTTAGAATGACTTTCGGAGGTCAATTTAACTCCGTTTTCAGCTCAAATTTCACAAGTAGACTCCTTATGGCCCACAGATCATTTTCGCAAAATAATAAAAATTTTAAAAACGACAGCCGGGTTCGTTGTATAGCCACCTTGGGGTTACCCATCCCGGAAACGCTATACTTTCGGCACACTTATCATTAAACTTTGACACTGGCAAACTCACTCCCTGCACTATTCGACGCTGCGATTATCATGATAGTACTGAAATTATTCACTAACACATCCAAACCAGTATTGGGGCCATTACAATTCTCCCCCACTTATAAAAATTTCGTTCTCGAAATTTTCTTCATGCATCACTTTCACATATCAATATCACTATATTGTGAGGTTATTCAGTTCAGACCACTCATTCAGTTACATCAGCTATCATACCTTACACTCTCTTACGATTCCGCAAAATTATACTATCCTTATGTTTCCATCAATACCTTTTCTCACTTCTGTTATTGATACCCATTCATGGCATGTATACGTATCATTTTGTCCTTATTACACTAACTCCGATCTTAGGACCGCCTAAACCTTTGCTCTGATACCAAAATAAATGTAACACCCTTATGCCCGTAAATGATGCGGATACTGGATGTCACAACACTGCACTGCATTGCTGATCACTGATGATACACTTGAAAGCTACGAAATATTTTTTTTTAACAAACATAACAATACATACACAATAACATAACAATACATTAACACATAAATTACCTACCCATACCATAGCTTTCCCCAACTACGCTCGTATACATGCCATGCAAATCCTTCGGTCCTTGTTGTTGCTCAATCTTTAATTGTTTATACGTCTTCGGCCACGTCTAACTATTATAACCTAAGAGCATTTAACACACTATGCGCTGAGCATTAAAATGCCCTGTGGTGGATACTTATCCTAAGTTTTCCATACTAATCCTACATACTTGATCACTTAATTGTTTTACTATATTTAGGTTATGGGGTAAATTATTTTTAGGTCTTTTTAACAGTTTATAACATACCTTAATGGCGTTCACTATCCTTATCTTTATCATTATCACTATTATCACTAATCAATGTCTTTACCTTTATCACGACTCTATAGCTCGTTATTCGCTAACATACCATTAACAATTTCACTATCACTTACACTGCTAACCTTTACATTTATGGATTTCACCGTCATTTGCACTGCTACTCTGCGCACTTATCGATTTCACTATCATTTACACTATTAATTTTTATAGTCGTCAATTTCACTATTATTTGTCAACTTCAGTGTTTTACCTTATTTATTTGTTTTAATCTTTTCGTTCCTATTATCACTAACTTATCGTGTGCACTAATGTCTCTTATCGCTTAACACTTTGTTCGGTTTGTCATTTACGATCAATTTCATACGTATCTCCTTTTAATACTTTTATCTTTGTAAATAACCTATTAGATTCTTTCCTTAATTTGAATGCTCAATTACAATTTAATTTCGGACACTAAATTGTTTATCAACTTACTTAATAATTTGTCATTATTTCACTACTAGTAACACTGATCAAATACTATTACTTTCTTTGCATGTCTAACATTTCCTTTACTATTTCGATTCTACACTTATCAATAATTTTACTTCAGGATATCACTTATCAACTTCATTTCATTTAGACACTCGTTTTGTTTAACAATTTTCACTTATTACTTAGCTATCGATTGACCTATAACTGTCTCTTTTTACTATTCAATTGGTCCACATATACGTCATTATAAATTTCATCACTAATATGTTATTTTTTTATTCGACTTTGGTAACTTATATTATTATTATTATTATTATTATTATTATTATTATTATTATTATTATTATTATTATTATTATTCACAATAATAGCCTGTCTATTTTCTTTTATCTTAACACTATTTATTAATCACTCTATTCTTAATCACTATTACTGTAAAAAAAAAAAAATCCTTATCTCCCAATATACTCAATTAAGCACTTCTAATATTCTAATTATTTTGGCTACACTTAATTTGCCAATCCTACTTATTACCTTTATTCAATTAATTTACACTGTACTTTTATTCACTATAGCCTCTTAATAATTAACTTTACAATTTAATCTCTCTATGTTTCTTACAATTTAAAGCACTATCTTTCCATTTCACTTGATTTATATTATCATTATTATCTACCTTATTATTTATTTATTTCCAAATATCATCTCTTAATTTTCATACACATAAAACCAATTTATTCATTTACTTAGTAGTCTATTTCTTTTTCCATTTACACTTAAATATTACTATTAGCCTTGTTATAATGAATTACATTTACGTCCAATAAATTTCACTTATTTACAATAACACCACTAATGTACCTATTTACCCTTCATTGTCACTAGCATAGTAGTTAAATCATAATTAATTTAATCCCTTCCTTAGCCTCAATATCGTCAATTTGCAACCTAGTCCCTTACTTTATGTTAAGTTACAATTTAGCATTTAATTATTTTATAATTACGAAATTGCCACTACTTAATTTCATTATTACATTACTTTATTATTTAGCATACAAAATGTCCATCTAGTCACTACCATAATATTTTCCTCATCTTACACTATAGTCCCCATATTATTCATTAATTTCAACATTTACTCTTCCAATTTACTATAATTACAATTATACCACTAATTATAATTAGTCTCACTTTTAATATTATTATTAACTCACAATTTTACATTTTAGTCTTTAAATCACTTATTTAAATCATTTATTCATTTGTCCATAAATTTTCACTAACTACAATTTAATTAATTAATATCAATAATTTATTCAATTATTTCCTCAATATAATGACCCACTTAAATTCATTAATTAATTAACTATACTACTATTTTGCCAATTAACATATTTTTATACTAATCTACTAATAAATCTCATTTTAATCATAATATTTATTAAATCACCCTAATTACATTAAATATACATATTTTCCATAATTACTCCACCAATTATAATTACTTACACTTAAGTCCTTAATCTTTTCACTTAATTCCATATACGTCCCTAACTTTTTCATTAATTACATCTATGTCCCATCTTTTACATTAATTACATTCATGTCCTTACTTTTACCATAATATCATCCATATCCTTTCTTTTGTCACTAATTTCCTTTCTGTTCTTATTTTTCACTTAATTACCATTTTGCCCTCACTTATTCAATAATTACCCTTTTAACCTTATTTACTTTCCATTTTGCACTTTTAACCTTATTTACTTATTTAATTACTATTTTACCCTTTTTACACTTAATTACCTCTTTTAACCTTATATATTTCACTAAATTACAATTAGGTCCTTATTTTATCACTTTTTCACTAATTTACTATTTTAACCTCATATTTTGCCAAAATTACAATTTTACCCTTACACTTACACTTTTTACCTAACTTGCTCATTTTTTATCAACTTTTTGTAAAATTACTGTTTTACCCCTAAACTTTCTATTTATTCCAATTTAGTCTCATTTTTACCCATTTTCACTTTTAAGTGATGTATTGTGGGTTTTATAATGGGTTAAAATAATTTTTAGGAATTTTAGACAATAATAGATTAGTGAATTACGGTAGAACTGAATAGTATTGAATCGGACCAATTTAAGTGAACCGGGCCCCAAATGGACTCCGATTGAGGTGAAGCCTTTGGTGCTAAAAAGGAACACTGTCAAAAGGAGCAACCATCCCAGCTGCAATGATGAAAATATGTCCAAAAGAGCAAATAGATATCGACAGATTGAAGACGGTCTCATGCAAAGGCTATAAGAAAAGGAGCAAAAAAAAGAGAAAGAACAAATGCCCCGCAGGTTGAAAACCCAAAAAAAGGCAACCTCACTAAAATTGGGCACCCCGCTAGGGTAAAAACCGAAAAAAGGCATCTTGGGCAAAAATTAAGGGTTCAATCATGAAAACCCGAGGGCTGATTGATAACGGGAGTTTGATGCTTTCAAGATCTATCCTGATATTAGATGAGGTCTTATATTTTTTGAGTTGATGCCAAATGAGGATCATGTGTTATCAAATGAAACTAAAACATATGCATTTATGCAATGATATACTGGTATGATTAGAGAGGTCCATTTTGCATGATAAAAGTTATCTAGTTCATGCCCTCTGCTTTTCTCGCCACTCAGGTGCTTCAGCTGATTCATCCTATTTTCAACTATAAAGCCAATTCTACACCACCTCCATGAGGAGAATCAAGCTCATACAACCATGATCTAGGAAGTAAGTACATGCTGATTGCCCTTGAAGAATCTCTAGTAACAACTTCATCCTCTCTTAGGGCTCGAGGGATGGTTTGCGTCATTTGATTTTTGATAACACGAGACATTTTAGAATCGCTACCCAATAGGACATTGGGAAAATTCATCTAGTCCCATGAAACCTTTGGGCACTTTTGAGGTATCTTGGAGTCAGCACCCAATTTATGAGAAATTGGGAAAGGCCATCTAACCTCTATGGTCCTAAACCAAAGAATAGTTCAGAACTCCACTCTTATTTATGCCTTGGTTAATTATAAATGAGTTTCTAGATAAGAAAATTCCATCTCTCCTTTCATATGATTAATGCAATTTATTAAAGGCTCACTTCAAACATCGAAAAAGTGATAAATGAAAGCTGTAAATAAAACGGTAAATAAAGTGGTAAACACATAAAACCATACTGTAAGCCCCGTGTCCCGGAGCGGTCCGGATCAGAGGTTACCCTATGATGAAATCAATGTTCGAGCCTGTACGGGAGGCTGCATTGGGAGGTTTTAGTCTCGCGTTCCACGAGAAATGAGGTTTTTCTGCAATTCCTGGGCAGAGGTGGGGAAACGGAAGTTTTTCGAGTCAAAAAGGCTTTTTTGTCCTCCACAGACGGCCAGCCCGTCTGTGGAGGTTGCCCGTCGCTCCGAGTCACCGACGGCTCAGGGTATTTTTCGACGCCCGTCGAAAAGTCACCGCCCCTGTCAGGAGCCGCCTAGTTTCCCGGAGCACGCAACCATTCCGACGCCCGTCGGTGGATGTGGCAGGACCGTCGAAAGTGTCCTTGTGTCAGTAGGATTCTTTCGACGCCCGCCCCCATACACCAACGCCCGTCGGTCGTGTCTGGCTATATAAGGTCCGGATTTTCATTTTAAAAGGGTTGGAAAATTTTTCAGAAGAGGAAACTCTGCCAAAATTCAAGCACGTTTTCTCTCTCTTCCAAAAACACTTTTTTCTAAAGAACTTTATTGAATCAAGGATCAAATCAATCAAAGGAACTAAAAGCTAATTAGTTTTCTTTAGATTTTGACTCCAAAATCGATTTTCTGAAGGATTAAAGGTGAAATATCTCATTTTCTCCCTCTAATCTTTCACTGTTGTTTCTCGTGGAACGCGCGGAGATCTAACTGACACCAAAATCTTACCCAAAGCGACTATCTGAGGGTAAATATTCCGGATTCTCCCTCCATTTTCATCTCATATTTAATTCATATATTTATTCAGTTATTCATTCTGTGAAATTTTTGAATACCTATCATTACTTTCCTTCATTTTGACTCCCTCATCTCCTTCTTGGATAAAACTTGCTTTTTGATCTCGAAAGGACTTTTTTCCTTTCTGTTTTCCGGAGACAGAGGTGACCGACGGGTCATCTTCATGACCGACGCCCGTCGGTCACCCACCTACAGACGCCCTTTTTGAGTGACAAATGGGCATATCGAATAACCAAACCGACGCCCGTCGGTCAACCAGGAAAGGCCGTCGGTGGGTTCTGCCTCCATTTATTTTAATCATTTTTCATCTCTATCCAGTCTCTTTGATTTCTTATGTGTTAATTTTATGTATATTAACATCTCCTAACTTTCTGTGAGTGTATATGGGATCTCTTGGATAATCCCGAGCTTGAGCGGCTGCCTACCATGCGTGGGGGATTTCGTCCGGTTTAGTTTTCTTAAACCTCTTGATTTATTTTTCTCGCCTATTCATTCATTGATTATTTTATGTATATGAATAAGCTCTTTTATCCCGTTGAATGTAAAAATAGACCAACGATTTGTACTCAAATAAAAGTGAGTTTTGTATAAAATGCAAAAGGGTCCAATGCCCTGTTTTTATCCAATAAAGATCATCACAAATTGAATATCCCATTTTTTATAATGATGCATGCGAGGACCAAAGTCCTCAAGAATAAGCAATATCCCGATTTATGTATGCCTTGCACATTTACAAAAGGGAGTTGTATTTCGCTCCTTGTATTATTGTAATTTACCGCTTTTATTATCTATTTGATCATTTATCGCTTTCAAAATGTGAATAAATGCGCTTTTCAATTAAACTGCATAGTGTGGAGAGAGAGCGAACTAATGACTTTAAAATTTGATCATAAACTAATTGAGGTAGAAATAGATGAGAAATCCCGGACCCAGCTCTGGTCTTTGGGCTCGAGAGGTTAGAGGTTATCCTCCAAAATACTTCTTGGGTCACGAGGCTTTAGCGCTAATCCTAGGCCTCATGGCTCAATATGGATAAAATGCGCAAGTCTTAGGCTCTCCGAGGCGAGAGAAACTTTCCCAATGTTCTATTGGGTGGCGACTCCATGATACCTCCTTGTTGCCCAACATAGATGCACTTGCGATTCATCGCGAGATGCCAATGGACCCGCAAATGCCCCGATCGCCCACGTGCGGGCAGTCGAACGGGCGGCGCATCGGGATCCGGCGCGCGTCACAGTGGCGACTCCACTGGGGACGTTTATGGTTCGAGATTTCGATTTGAAAATACCTCTTTTAACATTTATGATTAAAATTTAATTCATAAATTCGCTTTCTCTCAAATTTGCATTTGCATATCATTAGAGCCTTAGAATACGCTAGTTTGGTCCCTCTTTTAGCCCCGGTGCGTTCCTGAAGCACCTCCTCATTTTCACTCAATTTGGGGAAGTGTTAAGGATAATCACCAGCCCAAGCCACGTACCTCAATGGTATATCAATATGGTGACCCGATCGGTCGCTACGCTCGTGATGAGCTAGACCCGTCGGCAGGGATCATGCTTGGGTAGCCTCAAAGAAACATCTCCCTTGTCCAAAGCTCATGTAATGGCTGTAGTCACTTTCCACAGGTGAAATGAACCGTAATCTCATGCTTGTTGTATGGATCCTCACGTATTGGATGAGTCCAAATATCTCGCTTGGTAACCTAGCCAAAGGCTATCATGCCCCGGTAGGGCCATGTCAAAATTTATGGAGCGTCCGAATACGTGACGATCATTATCCATCCGCTTGTACATTAGCATAGGAGTGTTATGCTGCCGGTTTTCCGCCGCGCACCATACGCGTCCATTGGGTCCCTCGTTGACCCTTGGGCTAATCCCACCTAGGAAAGAGACTGCACGACCACGTGTGTGGGAGAAATAAGGGTGGAAGGACCTACCTGCTTGCTTGTGCTCTGTAAATGTTGCATATCATGATCATGCATTATACCTACATTTCATGCATCATTCTAACTTTTGTCCCTGCAGCCATCATAGATTTGCCTAGGTGGACTAGATCACCAACCGGGCGACTGATCCGAGTTCTTACTCCTGAGCTGTCAGATAGAGAGGGTCTACCGGAGATTTTATCAGAAATCAGTGGTACAGTATCTCAGATGGCAAACTCGCCTAGGGGGGAAGATGCCGCCAGGGCCATGATTGCGGAAGAAGTGGGCCGCCGTTTTGAGGAATTCGAGGGCAGGATGATGAATATGTTGACCGCCTTGGAACAGCAGAACGCTCAGCCGAATGCTCCACAGAATCCTCCTCCTCCTCCAATGAGACAGAATGAGCCTGAAGAAGAAAGGGTTGAAAGGCGAGAGGAGCCCGTTAGGCCGCCGCCGGTAGAGTTAAGATCAGTGGCTTCGGGAGAGCTGAGAAGAAGGCCAGTGCTAAGAATTGATGACGATAGAGATATCGAGGACGATAGGTTGAGCATGGCATCTGAGAAGGGGAAGGCGCCTCAGGCTGATGACTTTATTCTGAAAAAGATGGAAGAGAGATTCGAGGCTATGGCTCGTATGATAGGCAGAGCTCACGGGATGAATCCTGAGGATAGGGAGCTGGACGGAGAGGACCCAATCCCTTATAACTTCAAAATACCGGATGTGCCGAAGTTTGATGGTACTTCTGATCCCACCGCGCATGTGAAGCAATATTCTCTGGTCATGAAGGGGACCACATTGTCCAAGAAGAAGAAAGTAGAATACTTTTGTCTGAGTCTGACCTCTCATGCCATAGATTGGTATAATGGCCTTGACCGCCGCACTAAAGAAGATTGGGATCTGCTCACTGAGGAGTTTCTGAAGCAATACGACTGTAATACCAGAATGGAGGTGACTCTGAAAGATCTTGAGCTACTCCAGCAGAAGGCCGGGGAATCCTTCCATGAGTATCTTACCCGATGGCGGAACCGAGTAATGGAGATGCGCCGAAAGTCTGATACCCAGGACCAGATCCGTCTTTTCATTAAGAACGCGAGCCCGTACTTGAAGGAGGGATTGAGGATGAAGGGGTTAAAGGACTGGGAGTCTCTCAAAGATATTGCCATCGAAGCAGAGGGAGAGTTTTTAACCCGGAAAGCTAATAGTGACAATTTCGCCAAAAGGGCTAACCCCGGTCAAGGAGCCAGTAGGCCGGCAGGTCCCGGTAACAGCACTAGAAGAATGGGTGAAGTGTCTGCTACTGAGGTAGCCACCCAGAGGAAGTTTTCGAACTTGGGGAGACCATTATCCTGGGTCTTGAGGAGGCTGATGAAGGAAGGAAAATTGCGCCCTCTAACTCCTAGGCCAGCTTTGACACAAGGGAAACCGGGGCATAAGGACAACGAATTCTGTGCATTCCACCAGCACTCAGGCCATATCACT
Source organism: Excoecaria cochinchinensis (assembly GCA_947683425.1). NCBI lineage: Eukaryota > Viridiplantae > Streptophyta > Magnoliopsida > Malpighiales > Euphorbiaceae > Excoecaria > Excoecaria cochinchinensis. The sequence goes on from CANTUQ010000005.1 coordinate 6,759,588, forward strand.
GACAAATGCAAGGCCCTCCGGTACTCTATCCAAGACTTGATCGATAGCAAGCAGATCTCTGACCCTGAAAAGAGAGAAACTGAGAAGAAGCCTGGTTATAATGCCGTACCACCGCCCGTGTTTATGATTCAATCTAGCCTGCCAGAGTGGTACGTGCTGCAAGATCTGTATGGGAGTGAGGAGTCTGCTGTTGATAATTCCAAGGATGGGAAGGAGAAAGCAGTTGTGGCGACTCTTGATTGCTGGTCTAGCAGTGAGAGCGGTGGAGAAGCCGAGGATGAAGAAGGGTTGAACCTTAATTTGTGGGGCTCCGATGGAGACAAGGGAGAGATAAGCGCTGTCACAAGAAGTGGAAGGGTGATCCCCGAGATTGCAAAGCTATCTGAGCCGGTACAGCCATTGGCAGAGAAAGAGCCAGAGGAGGAACAGATTATAAGGCAATTGAAGAAGACCGCAGCTCAGATATCCATTTGGGATCTGTTGAGGCAATCCCCCTCTCATAGGCAGAAGGTAGTAGAGGCTTTGGTTGAGGCCACAGTCGCCACCACTATTTCCCCGTCAGAGCTTTTGGGTTTAATTAAGGGAGGATCTGAGCAGAGATTGGTCTTTTCTGACGCTGACTTACCAGTGGAAGGACGCAACCACAATCGACCCTTGTACATTAAAGCATAGATTAGCGGTAAGCACACTGCTTGCGTTATGGTGGACGATGGGTCTTCTATCAACGTGTGCCCTTTAATAGCTTTGCAAGCTTTTGGTTTAAGCGAGGATATGCTCAGCGGATCCGATCTGACTATCACGGCCTACGATAACTCGAGGAGGCAAGCTTCGGGAACCTTCAAGACTTTGGTCAAGACAGGACCTATCGAGGTGGAGGTCGAATTTGTAGTTCTGCCCATCCCTGCTAACTTCTCAGCTTTGCTAGGGAGACCCTGGTTTCATAAATTAGGAGGAGTGCCATCCACACTGCATCAGATGATAAAATTCCCACACGAAGGGGAGGTGGTGACTATCAAGGCGGCAAGGGAAAACCAGGTCTCGGCGCTAGAAATTGCCAATCAGCCATTCAGTGGCTTCCATGTGTCTATGATAAGGGAAGAGCACGGATCAGTAGATAGCCCGGCTGTGGTTAATATGTTGAAGAAGATGCACTATCTTCCTGGGGCTGGATTGGGCAAAAACTCCCAAGGATTGCAGACCGCGATCACCACTCGAGGGCAGAAGAACCGGAAAGGTCTGGGGTACAGAGGTGGCTTCGGCAAGAAGAGAGTAGCGGGTAAGATCCCCCACATTTTGGAGAGCTTTGTGCCGGCATCCTCAGTTTGTGCGTATACTGGTGAAGATGAACCACAATGGGTAGATGGGAGGATTGTCCCTGGCTTTGAGATCTTTAATGATGTGTATGACTGGCATGTCGGGTTCGTCAAGACTGCTGAAGACTTTTGGGATGAGGAAGTCATGGCTCAGGGTATCACTTGGGATAAGTGCGAGCTTGAGGAGGTCATTACTGAGAAGATGGTAGCTGCCCGGCTGAAAGGAAAAGAGAAGATAGCAGGCTTAGAGCTGAAAATAGGGGATTTGAAGATTTCTTCCGACATGCCTGAAGGGCCTCTGCTAAATCAGAAAGTTAGTGAGCTAGCTGCAACAGCATCAACCTCGGGAGTGGCGGAAGAAGACTCTAGCCTAGATTGTCTTTTTATTCCAGAACTCTTTTATGATGTAAATGATAACTATAATATTATCAATAAGATGAACAATTTCACTTATTTGTACGATGCTTCTAATGATTTCAACATGCATGAACATGATCATATTCCATCAATTTTTGACATTGACTCCACCGGCACAACGCCTTTTAATCTTGGAACCTCGGAGAACCCGAGAGAAATTCTAATAGCATCAAATATAACTCCTGAGGAGAGAAAAAATTTTGAGAGAATAATAAGAAAAAATGAAAAAGTCTTTGCCTGGACCTACGAGGACATGCCGGGGATTGACCGAGCTGTGGCGGAGCATGCCATCCCGACTTATCCAGATTGCAAGCCTGTGAAGCAGAAGTTGAGAAGGCTAAGACCAGAATGGGCTGACAAGGTTAAGGAGGAAATTCGAGAGCAGATTGAAGCTAAGTTCCTTGTGGAAGTCCAGTATCCTACATGGCTGGCAAATGTGGTTCATGTGGCTAAGAAGAACGGAAAGGTCAGGGTGTGTGTGGATTATCGAGATCTTAACAAAGCCTGCCCTAAAGATGATTTTCCACTACCCCATATTGATGTATTGATAGACAGTGCCGCCAATTGCGCGATGTACAGTTTTGGGGACGGTTATGTGGGCTACAACCAGATCCTGAACAAGATAGCTGACCGGGTTAAAACTGCATTTATCACGGAGTGGGGCACCTATGCCTATCGGGTCATGCCTTTCGGCCTGAAGAATGCAGGGGCCACATACCAGAGGATGGCAACCAAGATCTTAAGTGACCTGATTCACAAAGAAGTGGAGGTGTATGTCGATGATATGATGGTCAAATCAGCTACCCGAGAGGGACACTTTGAAGCTCTAGAGAAGTTCTTCACCAGGATCGATAAGTATAATCTGCGACTTAATCCCAAGAAGTGCATTTTCGGGGTGACTTCAGGAAAGCTGTTGGGACATGTCATCAGTCAAAGGGGGATAGAAATTGACCCCGACAAGGTGAAAGATATCAGAGAGATGCCTGTGCCACAAAAGGAGAAAGATGTAAGGAGTTTCCTAGGCAAGCTGCAGTATGTTAGCCGGTTTATTGCCAAGCTCACTTCGATATGCGAGCCTGTTTTCAAGCTGCTTAGAAAGAATTAGCCTGTGGTCTGGAACGAGGACTGCCAGAGAGCTTTTGACAATAACAGGGAGTATCTGTTAAATCCGCCAGTACTAAGGCCTCCGCAACCTGTTAAACCGCTTATTCTGTATCTGGCCGTGGAAGACGGTTCAGTGGGCGCCATGATGGCTTAAGAGGATGAATTTGGGGTAGAGTTTGCGATTTATTACCTCAGCAAGAAGTTCCTGGCTTACGAGATAAAATATGCTGAAGTGGAGAAGATCTGCCTTGCAGTAATTGGGGCATCAAAGAAGCTGAGACATTACTTCCACTCATACAAGGTTCAGGCCGTAGCCAAGCAGAATCCTTTAAGATATTTGCAGGAGGCACCATCTTTGCTTGGAAAGATGGGGAGGTGGCTACTCTTGCTACAAGAGTTTGATGTGCAATACATCACCCGCAAGACTATTAAGGGGCGAGCTGTAGCCGAATTTCTTGCTGAACATCCTATCCAAGGGGACACCCCCGAATTTACCTTTCCTGACGAGAGCATAGGCACAATTTCTGTTCAAGGATGGCAGTTGCATTTTGACGGGGCAGTGAATAACAAAGGAGCCAGAGTCGGAATCATCCTGACGACCCCAGATAATGAGAAGCTTCCTCTTGCTAAGAAACTGAGATACAAGGCGACCAACAATGAAGCTGAGTATGAAGCGTGCACCTTCGGGTTAGAAGCTTTAGCTGTGTTGGGGGCAAGAAACGTAGAGGTATTTAGTGACTCGTCCTTGGTAATAAACCAGATCCGAGGTGAGTGGGCTGTTAAAGAAGAGCGACTGGTCCCCTATGTTCAATATCTGAAAGGGATGTGTGGGCAGTTTGAGACTTGCACTTTCCACTTTGTGCCCAGAGATGAGAACCGTCTGGCTGATGCGTTGGCAACCTTAGTGTCAATGTGGGATAACCCTGAAGGAGTGGCCATGAAACCGGTGCTAATTTCGAGCTCTGATAAGCCTAGTTTTGAAACCAAGCCAGTGATGGAGGTCGAGGCATCAGATGGCAAGCCATGGTACTTTGATATCATGAATTACTTGGAAAGCAATAGATTTCCAGAAGCAGCCACTGAAAAAGACCAGAGGATGATACGCAAGTTATCTACTCAGTTCATATCCTTGGAAGGGGTGTTGTACAAAAGACGGTCAGATGGGATTCAGCTCAGGTGCTTGAATGAAAGAGAAGCGCGCAAGATAATGGAGGAAACCCATGCAGGGGTCTGTGGGGCCCACATGAATGGTTTGACCTTGGCCAAGAAGATCATGAGACAAGGCTTTTATTGGCTTACGATAGACACTGATTGTTCAAAGTATGTCAAACAATGTCAGTTGTGCCAACAATACACAGATCTGAGACACCTGCCGGTATCAGAACTACATAACCTGACATCACCTTGGCCATTTGCTGCTTGGGGGATAGATATCATTGGAGAGATTCACCCTACGGCGTCTAATGGGCACAGATACATCATAGTCGCAATCGACTATTTCACCAAATGGGTCGAGGCGGAATCTTTCAAGAAAATTGACGCAAGGGACATGGCCAAATTCATAGAGAGGAATTTGATATGTAGATATGGCCTCCCTCATCACATAGTGTCTGATAATGGAGTGCAGTTCATGGGAGAAACCAGAAAACTTCTCGGGAAATATGGTGTTGGGCATCATAAATCCTCTCCCTACCGACCGCAAGCGAATGGAGCAGTAGAAGCCGCCAATAAGAATGTGAAGAAGATCTTGTCCAAGATGGTCCAAACCTACAGAAACTGGGCTGAAAAGTTACCCTTCGCCCTGTGGGGATACAGAACAACGGTAAGATCATCTACAGGCGCTACACCGTTTTCCCTGGTATACGGAACAGAAGTAGTATTGCCAGTAGAGATAGAACTCAAATCTCTAAGGGTGGTCATGGAGGCCCAAATCCCGGAAGCCGAATGGGCGCAGCAGAGGTTACAGCACTTGAACTTACTAGATGAGAGTAGGCTGAAAGCTTATTATCACAATCAGATTTACCATAAGAGACTGGCGAGAACTTTCGGAAAGAAAGTGAGGAAGCACCCGCTGAAAGAAGGGGACTTGGTGTTCAAGCAGATGAGGCCAGGGATACCAGACATCAGGGGGAAATTCAGACCTACCTGGGAGGGGCCGTATATCCTTAAGAAGCTGTTGTCCAAAGGGGCTGCAATCTTATCAGATAGCGATGGGAACGAATTCAAAGAGCCGATCAATGTCGACAGACTCAAAAGGTTCCACGGCTAAAGACCAAAATAAAAAGAAGAGAATAAAATGCCCCGCAAGTCGAAAACCGAAAAAAGGCGGCTATGCTAAAATTGGGCGCCTCGACAGGGTGAAAACCGAAAAAAGGCATCCTGTGCAAAAATTAGAGGCATGAGAGAAAATGTCCAATCATGAAAACCCGAGAGGGCCGATTGGTAACAGGAGTTGATGCTGTTAAAATTTAGTTTCATGCATTGATGGCGCGTAAGCAACTGAGTAAATGCCAAAACTGATCATGTATGCTGAAATTATATGGGAATGTACACAAAACTCGTGAAAAGGGATGAATATTATTCTTTTCACTTTTGTCATTTTCTAGTTCTGCATTAAAAAGAAATATAGCACCAAAAGAAATACACATATAGGCTAGGCTAAGTCCTGCTGCTGCTCTCGCCGACCAGATATTTGAGCCCTCGGGTCCTGTTATCAGAGGCTGGACTAAGGATCCACTTCTTGTACTCGTTAGTCGAAGATGCGGAATGATTACCGAACCTCGGGATAACGGTCTTCCTGGGTAGTCTACCCCACAGCTCATGATACCGAGAAGCAAACGCAGCCGAAAGATCTCCTCCTCTGAAGGACAGGGGAACCCTCACTATATCCTGGGTCGTCCCGAGCTGCCGTGAACATCGAGAAGTGATGCAGAAGGTGGCCTGACGGAGGCCGCAGAGGGGGACACAACCCGATGACCCGTCGATGACTACATGAGACAGTGGGAGCCAAGCTGATGTAAAATTGATATCGTCATCTGACAGCTCACCAAAGCTGGTAATGCCTTCACCAGCCGTGGCATACCCATATAATCGCCGACGAGGCAAGAAATGGCTCGGCGAGTACTGCGGAGTGACTCGAGGGGGTGGCTCAGACAGCATCTTAAGTTTCTCTTGCAGCCAGATCTGAAAAAAAAAAAAAAAAGAGCCGCTGGAGTAAGAAGGGTTTACTTCAGGCAAAAATAAGGCACAGGGTTGTGTGAAAATCCGAAAGGACGCACCTCCCGTTAAGAAAAGCTAGTGTGAAAATCCATAAGGGACGCACTACCTTTAAAATAATGATGTACCTGGAGTAATAAGGGGCTGCCGGCAAAGGTTGTAGTGGACCCAGAGCTCACAGCATCCAAACCTAGGATGGTTTCGGCTAGGACAAGTGGTAGGGGTGACAGGCCCAGATGAAAGTCGCTCAAGACTCCAAGCAGACGAAAGTCACCTGTCAAACCTCCTGGAACAACAGTAAGGAAGTTCACCATGCAGAATAGGAACGTGATACTTACCCGATAGGTGGGGATGTCGGTGAACTGATCCAGAGCCTCGATCAGTGGCTCCAGAGAAAAGGAGGAACTCAGAGGAATCAGCCGGATGGTCTCGGAGGGAGGTATGCCCAGAGCTAGGGCTACGTCCCGGGTCTGAAGCAGGCCGCAGCGGGGGACGCAAGGCAAAGCGCTAGGAGGGAACCGAGCTCCCAGAATGGAAGCCATTTCTTCAGATAGAGGGCACAGTTCCTGGTAGGTGAATTGGAAGACGTGAAATCGGGGGTTCCAGAAATGGGTCGCCGCCAGGAGGAGGTTCTGGTCGATTCTCACCCGGCACAGGTATTTCAGCCCAGCCAGAGAGGAGAGGGCGCCTTCTCCCCAAGTGTGTTTGTCGTCTAAGATACGGTACATCCTTTGGGCTAGAGGAGAAGACATTTTCGAGAAAGATAAAAGGCCCAAGGTGTTGGAAAATGAAGAGACAAGAAGAGCAAAATTTTGTAAGATTTTATAGGGAAGGGTCACCGACGGCCTACCCACCCCTCTACAGAGACGGTCTGCCCGCCTCTCTACGGAGACGGCCTGACCGCCTCTCCATAGGGACGGCCTGCCCGTCGGAAGTCCACTGGGCAGATGCATGCGTCATCGTTGCATTCATCACGCGCATTAAATCGCATTCATTGCGCGACAGACGGCCAGCCCGTCGGTCGCTTTTACAGACGCCCTGCCCGTCGGTCACTAAAATCTATATAAGGGCGAGTGACAGATGGCGCAAACGTTGCTGTCCCTTCCTTCTTCCTCTCTCAAGCGGTTTCTAAACGTTTTCTAGCGTTTTTTGAGTCTTTTCTTCTTATTTTTTCGCGATTTCTTCATTTTTTCGCATTATATACTCACCCGGTGCCCGGATATTTATATTTCTCCAGTTTCTACACTTCTCCGGATTACAAGTAAGTAAATAATTACTTTTTTTTTTGATTTTTATTCAATTTATTTCTACATCCTTTCTTCTTTTAACTTTAACAAGTTTTAGATGATTTTAGAATTTAGGGGGAATGCTGCCCATTTTTCTATATCGTTTTAGTGCAATTAAATCTGAACTTTTTGCATGATCACATAGAAGTAGAATTTTTCTATAATCTTGGTGCTTTAGAATTGCATCCTTTTAGCGCACCATTTTGTGCATAATTTGCTTTTGCGGCCTGAGGCCACTATTTTGTACTGTTGGGGGCACACTCTTGTCGGGGTGCGCCCCATTTACATGCATTTAATATTGCTAGGGCCTGAGGCCTATTATCTTGCTTTTTCATGCAGGAGGTTGGGCATATCCCTGCCGGGGTGCTGCCCAAATTTTTATTATTTATTCTAGAATTGAATATTTATTTTCTTGCATGTATAATGCATGCCTTGGGACTTAGAAAGCCCATTCTTATTCACTTTAATTATCTCCATGAGGATTGCATGTTCCTTTTGCCATGATGCGTGCAAGGCATGTTAGGCTACTTCCTTAGACAGGATGTTTGCTATTGTTATTTGTCATTACCTTTCTCTTTTTTATCTCACGTTGGGCCGCCATTGCCCTGTTAAGGCCTAGATGGACCTTAGATTTTGGAAAATAAACCTGATAGTGCTTGTTTTACCAAGTTTTCGCTATCTGATTCCTTCCCTTTTGCAGGATGCCTCCCAGACGCAAAGCACCACAGGCCCAGCCCGAGCTTGTAGCTCTGGCTTGGATGGATGACGAGTCCGCTCAGAGGTACAGAGCGTTGGCTCAGGTAGAGTTTCGGACCAGCCGTTTCGTATCTCGCCCTTTTCTAGAGGCCCTTGGGTTGGCCCCGGAGTTTGATCTACTTGCCGAGGGGGCTGGTTGGACAGAGTTTCTCGAGCCCGCCTTCCAGACATTTCCAGAGGCTAACCGCCAGGTCTTGGCCACTCTCCGCTACACAGGCTTTCAGAGTGCGGATGCCGACCCGGGGGTGGTCCAGTTTTGGTTCGATGGCGACCATGTCAGCATCACCAGGCAGAGGTTTGCTCAGGCCATGGGGCTCCCTACGGAGGAGGGGGTCGAGATCCCGCGGCGAGCGGTGAGACGCGCCCATTGGGCGGCCATTGCCATACCAGGAGTACTGTACGATCACGATACAGCGAAGAGCACCGTACTGGTGTCTCAGGCACTCCGGTATTTGCACAGAGTGCTTTCCAGCTCGTACCTCGGTCGAGCTGGTAATCCAGGGTCGCTTAACGCGGCCGAGATCTTTAGCCTCTGGGCTATGGTGGCAGGCCAGCGTCTCAACATTAGCCACGAGATCTTGGCCAACCTGACCAGAGTTGGCAGAGGGTTGACACCGGTGGTGATGGTAGGGGGAGTCATCACTCGATTACTGTTGAGATTGGGGTTTAACCCCGAGAGGTTGAGAGGACCCTTGCCGGAGGGGATCCATGTAGACGCTGCAGCGGCAGTTAAGATGGGGATGATCTCCCCGATTTCTGGCTAGGCAGAGGCCTATAGGGTGTTGACTATCCACGAGACCCGGCAGATGTTCAGCCTTCCACCCTTGGGGGCAGATCCTGATCACCCAGAGCACCAGGAGGAGCAGCCTCCATAGCCAGAGCCCGAGCCACAGCCCCAGCCTCAGCCTCAGCCTCTGTAGCCAGAGCCTCAGCCGGAGCCCCGGCCTCCTCAGCCACAGACGGTGCCTCCACCACAGCAGCAGGAGCCACCTAGGACCCCCTCGGACTTCGATTTTGAGATCACGATGGACGATCTCTTCGCCTCTTCACCGGCATCTAGGGCCCCGACTCCAGCCCCATCGCTGAGTGCCAGGGTACATAGGCCTGCCCGCGAGCCCTCTGAGAGATACCATCCGTACTCCCGGGGCGATCCAGGAGCATCCACTTCTTCGGCACCACCACCGGAGCCAGCACCACAGCAGCCAGCTCAGCCGGACTACTTTCAGCTCCTCTCTTCTATGTTTATGGCCTTTGAGCGGCGACAGGATGAGAGGGATAGGGCCATTCACGAGAGGTTGGATCGCCAGCAGGCTGCTATTCAGGAGCAGTCTCAGTCGGTGGAGCGCCTATCCCGAGAGCAGGCGGGCTACATTGAGCATGCAGCGAGGGAGTAGACTCGGGCCATGGATGCCTTTAGAGATGAGCAGACTCGAATTCTGGAGGCCTTTAGAGGAGAGCAGATGAGGCTGGTTGAGCAGATTGCTCAGGGACAGAGGGAGTTGAGGCAGCAGCTCGCTCACGATGTGAGGACGTCCCAGGACCAGGCGTCTCAAAGGGTCGATATGACCCTTCAGATGATTGATGAGTCACTTGACTCTCTGAGATCCCGCGTCCAGGTGATGGAGGGGATTCTCCCCCCCCCCCCTTCTCAGACCATGAGGGAGTTTAGGGAGCAGACGGAGCAGAGCCTAGAGCATAGGAGGACGGCCGCCGCTGAGCAGACCACTCAGCTGAGCCAAGCCTTCAAGAAGTTGGGGGACAAGATCTCTGAGACCTTAGGGTTTTTGGGCACCTGTACCCAGCCCTTCTTGGACGTCTATGCTCAGGTTTAGTTCAGGCGAGCCCATGATCACGAGGCAGGACCCTCTACAGCTCCGCCACCACCTCCGGCCCGTCCACCTCCGCCAGGGACCGTGCATATATCGGATGATGAGGATCCCGATGAGCCCTCAGACTACACACCTCTCTGAGCTTCAGGGAGTTATTTTTGTATCTCTTGTATATTTTATATTTTGTATATGCACTGTACAAAAATGACATTTCTAGTGGAAAACTTTGCTTCCTTATTACATGATCACTTGATTGTTAATTGCTTAAATCACATCACAGAAAGTGTATGTTCTCACATTTACTTATGTGTCGATAAAAATGACAATGAAAAAAAAATACGAAACAAACAACAAAAGAATGATAATCAATAACATCTCAATAAGAAAAAAAATGAATAAAAGGTGAAACATGGCGTGGCAAATAAAGCAAAATCATGCCGTCAATAGACAGGTCAAAAGATGGCCACTCAAACATGAATTAACAAAATCTTTTATCTCACAGGTACAGAGAAATACCGATCTGAACACAGACATCGGTTAAAAAAAAAAAAAAAAAAAAAGATCTCCTTTGAAACAAGGAAATCAACGGAGTTTCCACACTCCAAGATCGAAGCTGCGGTTAGAGAAACACTGCTCTTCACCAGATCGAGATTGTAGCCAGAGAGTGCTGCATCTCACCCATCGAAGTTGCGGTTAGAGAAACACTGCACTTCACCAGATCGAGATTGTAGCCAGAGAGTGCTGCATCTCACCCATCGAAGCTGCGGTTAGAGAAACACTACACTTCACCAGATCGAGGTTGTAGCCAAAGAGTGCTGCATCTCACAAATCGGAGCTGTGGTCAGAGCACCGCACTTCACCAGATCAAGGCTGTGGCCAAAGCCTGCTGCACCTCACCAAATACCTACAGGTCGAGAGAAGACTGAGGAGAGTATTTTCGCATCGTCGAGCGAATCGAGACAAGGTCTACCCGGCAAAAGGCACGGAGGGTGAAAAGCCGTCGCAGGTACGCTTCCTTTCCAACCTTTCTCTGAGTTTTTGCTTATCTAGGCGCTCGTGCACTAGTTTCCCCAAAACTGGGGGCAACTGTAAGCATCGTGTCCCGGAGCGGTCCGGATCAGAGGTTACCCTATGATGAAATCAATGTTCGAGCCTGTACGGGAGGCTGCATTGGGAGGTTTTAGTCCCGCGTTCCACGAGAAATGAGGTTTTTCTGCAATTCCTGGGCAGAGGGGGGGAAACGGAAGTTTTTCGAGTCAAAAAGGCTTTTTTGTCCTCCACAGACGGCCAGCCCCTCTATGGAGGCAGCCCGTCGCTTCGAGTCACCGACGGCTCAGGGTATTTTCCGACGCCCGTCGGAAAGTCACCGCCCCTGTCAGGAGCCGCCTGGTTTCCCGGAGCACGCAACCATTCCGACGCCCGTCGGTGGATGTGGCAGGACCGTCGGAAGTGTCCTTGTGTCAGTAGGATTCTTCCGACGCCCACCCCCATACACCGACGCCCGTCGGTCGTGTCTGGCTATATAAGGTCCGGATTTTCATTTTAAAAGGGTTGGAAAATTTTTCAGAAGAGGAAACTCTGCCAAAATTCAAGCACGTTTTCTCTCTCTTCCAAAAACACTTTTTTCTAAAGAACTTTATTGAATCAAGGATCAAATCAATCAAAGGAACTAAAAGCTAATTAGTTTTCTTTAGATTTTGACTCCAAAATCGATTTTCTGAAGGATTAAAGGTGAAATATCTCATTTTCTCCCTCTAATCTTTCACTGTTGTTTCTCGTGGAACGCGCGGGGATCTAACCGACACCAAAATCTTACCCAAAGCGACTATCTGAGGGTAAATATTCCGGATTCTCCCTCCATTTTCATCTCATATTTAATTCATATATTTATTCAGTTATTCATTCTGTGAAATTTTTGAATACCTATCATTACTTTCCTTCATTTTGACTCCCTCATCTCCTTCTTGGATAAAACTTGCTTTTTGATCTCGAAAGGACTTTTTTCCTTTCTGTTTTCCAGAGACAGAGGTGACCGACGGGTCATCTTCATGACCGACGCCCGTCAGTCACCCACCTACAGACGCCCTTTTTGAGTGACAAACGGGCATATCGAATAACCAAACCGACGCCCGTCGGTCAACCAGGAAAGGCCATCAGTGGGTTCTGCCTCCATTTATTTTAATCATTTTTCATCTCTATCCAGTCTCTTTGATTTCTTATGTGTTAATTTTATGTATATTAACATCTCATAACTTTCTGTGAGTGTATATGGGATCTCTTGGATAATCCCGAGCTTGAGCGGCTGCCTACCATGCGTGGGGGATTTCGTCCGGTTTAGTTTTCTTAAACCTCTTGATTTATTTTTCTCGCCTATTCATTCATTAATTATTTTATGTATATGAATAAGCTCTTTTATCCCGTTGAATGTAAAAATAGACCAACGATTTGTACTCAAATAAAAGTGAGTTTTGTATAAAATGCAAAAGGGTCCAATGCCCTGTTTTTATCCAATAAAGATCATCACAAATTGAATATCCCATTTTTGATAATGATGCATGCGAGGACCAAAGTCCTCAAGAATAAGCAATATCCCGATTTATGTATGCCTTGCACATTTACAAAAGGGAGTTGTATTCCGCTCCTTGTATTATTGTAATTTACCGCTTTTATTATCTATTTGATCATTTATCGCTTTCAAAATGTGAATAAATGCGCTTTTCAATTAAACTGCATAGTGTGGAGAGAGAGCGAACTAATGACTTTAAAATTTGATCATAAACTAATTGAGGTAGAAATAGATGAGAAATCCCGAACCCAGCTCTGGTCTTTGGGCTCGAGAGGTTAGAGGTTATCCTCCAAAATACTTCTTGGGTCACGAGGCTTTAGCGCTAATCCTAGGCCTCATGGCTCAATATGGATAAAATGCGCAAGTCTTAGGCTCTCCGAGGCGAGAGAAACTTTCCCAATGTTCTATTGGGTGGCGACTCCATGATACCTCCTTGTTGCCCAACATAGACGCACTTGCGATTCATCGCGAGATGCCAACGGACCCGCAAATGCCCCGATCGCCCACGTGCGGGCGGTCGAACGGGCGGCGCATCGGGATCCGGCGCGCGTCACACATACCTTTACAAAATGGGAATTGGGACAAATATAATGCCCCAAATGAAAAAAAAAAAAAGCTAAACAAAATTAAAATGAAAATTGAGACACAATACAATCCCCAATTGGAAAAGACTAAATAAGATTGCCCCAAAAATAATTAATTATAAGGGCCCACAAGATACAAACATAAAGGTAAACAATAAAATAAAATCAAACAAGAAAGGAAACATGCCTAAATTGGGATATTTGTTCATTTTAGGAACATTGGTTCCTTCGTGCTCATTTTAAAAGGGGATCGAAGAGTTGTTTTGGCTGTTTGCTTGAAAATCTGGACGAATTACTCCCATTTTAAGAAAATTAACTCCTTGTTTTAATTCATGATTTTTTGCATTCCTTGCCTAAAATTAAGGACATTGGTCCTAATTTATTAATAAAGATCCCGATTTAGTCAAAACATATCTTTGTGATTTTTTATCCGACGCGCACATAAAATGAAACTATGTTATTTACAAACAAACACGATCACGTAAATAGGGGATAGGTAAGATCTCACAAAAATGGCATAGCTTCATACATGTTGTGACCCTTCCATTTGGTCACGAAAATGCTCAAACAACCAACATCACATTTTAAACCCCAAACAAAAACAACGATAAGAAATATTAGCAATAATTCCAAAATCAACTTAATAAAAATGAAAGTAAGGGAAATATACAATAAAATTAATACACAAGTAGAAAATAAAATGAGTCAAATTAAACACATTAATTTAATACGTGAATGGCAGACATATAAATATAATCAAAAAATCAAGCAAGAACTAGTCATGTAAAAGTATAATAATAATAATAATAATAATAATAATAATAATAACAACAACAACAACAACAACAACAACAACTAAGCCATGTAATAACAACATGCAAAAATATAATAATAATAATAATAATAATAATAATAATAACAACAACAACAACAACAACAACTAAGCCATGCAATAACAACATGCAAAAATATAATAATAATAATAATAATAATAATAATAATAATAATAATAATAATAATAATAATAATAATAATAATAATAATAATAATAAATGACAATAATAAGCAAATGAAATTAACTAAATGAACAAGATGGGTGAAGAAAGCAAATAAGCATGCAATAGAAAATAATACTTAAACATAAAAAAGATTATCACAAAAGTCAGACGAAAAACACAAACAATAAGTCTGATTTTTCACACTCAAATCATATGCATTTATCCATTTTCATACCAAAAGCAAAATAAAAATTGAAAAATCATATTAAAGAAAAATAAATCCAAAATCCAAAAACACACATTCATTAAATCATAGTTCATATATTTATTAATGCAAGGAAAGTAAACTAAACTAAATAAAATAAAATAAAATGAGATAATAAAAATGGATCTAAGAATCTTTACCCTCAGAATAAATAATATAGAAGCAAGATGTCTCAATCTATTCTCCCGTCAAGATTTAAAAACAGACTCAAAAACATTCAAAAATCTTAAGTTTTTGTTTCAAAAAACTCAAGAACACTAAAACTTAAAAATGATATTTTTTTTGTTGTTTGATGACAAAACCCAAGCTAAGAAAATAAATTTTCCCTTCCTAAAGTTAATCCAATCTCAACAAATGTTTTCTAATCCAAGAAAATAAAAAAAATCAAAGAAATAAGTTTTTTGCTTTCAAGAAAACTCTTCTTCTGTCTCAAAGAAAACCCACATTTTTTCTCTCAAAAATCCTTCTTTTTTCTTTTCAAAAATCAATCCTCCCCCCTCTTATTTTTCTCTCTCTTTTATTATATATTTCCACCCAAAAAAACATAAAATATGAAGAAATCGGGTTTTTTTCAGTCCAATTTGGACTGTAGCTCTATTAAAAATCTGATGAAATCTCGTGTTAGAAGGGAAAATAGCGTCGTAGAAGGAAGGAAAACGACTGGGGGCGCCTGCCGTGGAGGGGCGGCCTACTGAGGGGCTCCCAATGTGTAGGGGCAGCCTTGTAGGCTGCTGCCGGGTGGTTGCCCGCATGCAGGGGCAGCCTCACGTGGCGCCCTTACATGAGGGGCAGACTTGCGTTCGCAGGCCATCCTATGGGGCCGTTGCGTGGAACCCGCACGTAGGGGAGCCCTCACTCAAGGGGCAGCCTCACGCACATAGACTGCGCCTGCGGGGCGGGCCTCGTGCGCACAACCCACTCCTGCGGGGAGGCCTCGTGCGTGCCCAGGCCGCACTTACGAGGTCAGCACTCCCGCAAGTAAGGGGCAGCGCCCCTCGCACTTGGATGCGCGCCAGGGCCAGCTCCTCGCTCGTGCACTTTTTCCTCGACAAGACGACGCGTGTGCGCCTTCCGCACTCAACCATCCTCTGATAAGTTGCTCTTGCATTCTTTAACCCAAAGGGCATGACCCTATAAGCAAACGTGCCCCACTCGGTAATGAAGGCAGTTTTAATCCGATCTATTTTCTTATTAAGGATCTGATCGTATCTGACATACCCATCCACGAGGTTGTACATCATGCAAGTAGCCGCACTATCAACTAGTACATCGATATGCGGTAAGGGAAAGTCAACTTTCAGGTAAGCCTTATTTAGATCCCGCTAATCCACACACATCAGCACTTTTCCATCCTTTTTAGCCACAGGAACTACATTGGCCAACCATGTCGGATATTGAACTTCCACTAGAAATTTGGACTCAATCTGCTTATGGACCTCCTCCTTCACCTTCTGTGCCCATTCCAGCCTAAGTCTCCTAAGCTTTTGCCTGACTGGTCTACACTCTGCGTAAGTCGGGATGGCATGCTCAGCAACCTCTCTATCAATCCCCAACATGTCTTCATAGGCCCAAGCAAAGACTTTTTTGTATTTTTTCAATATTCTCTCAAATTGTACTCTCTCTTTAGGAGTTATATGAGCCACTATCAAGATTTTCCTTGGGTTTTCCAAGGTCCCAAGATTAAACATAGTCGTACCAGTTGAATTAATATAAAAAATGAATGCATTATGTTCATCATCATGTGAAATGAAATTATTAGAGACATCACATAAGCAAGCAAAGTCATTCATATTATTGATAAATCTGGAATTACAAACATTGTCACTATTAAAAAGTTCTGGAATAAAAAGAGCATCTAAGTAATCATCATTTTCATTTCCTGCCGACGCAGACGCTGCAGGTGACAGTGCACTATTGTCTTTGCCTGGAGGAGGTTCAACTGCTTCCTCATAAATCTTCAAGTCCTGGATCTTCAAATCTGGCTCTGAAGCTTCAATCTCAACCTTCTCCTTCCCTTTTGACTTGATGGCCAGAAGCTTCCTAGTGATGATCTCTTCTGGCTCAGACTTGTCCCAAATGTCACATTGGGTCATGACTTCTTCATCCCAAAAGCCTTTTGTAGATCTGATAACTCCAACTTCCCAATTCAAAAACATCATTGAAAATCTCAAATCCCGGTATGATCCTAACGTCGACCCACTGAGGCTCGGCCTCTCTCGCGTAAGCACACGTGGAGGATGCAGGCATGAAGCTCTCCAAGGTATGAGGAATACCATCTGACTTCTTCTTCCCCTTGCCATTTTCACTTCCATAGCCCAAACCCTTTTGGTCCTTCTGACCCCTAGTGGTGATAACAAACTGCTGGCCCTGAGAGTTCTTACCTAAACCAATCCCTGGAAGAAAGTTCATCTTCTTCATCATATTCAGCACTTGGGGACTATCCACTGAGCTCCCTTCTTCCCCTATCACAGATACATAGAAACCATTAAATGGCTGATTAACGATTCCTAAGGTAGAGACTTGGTTTTCCCTTGCAGCTTTGATGGTCACTACCTACCCCCCCGTGTGGCATCTTGATCATCTAATGGAGAGTATAGGGCACTCCGCTAAATTTGTGAAACCAATGCCTTCCTAATAAAGCCAAAAAGTTGGCAGGGCCAGGCAACACCACGAAATCTGTGTAGACACTGGCTCCTCAGTCAGCCCAGATCAGTGTTATCAAATTATGATTAGATGCCTATTCACAAGCAAAAAGTTTGAAAGTGATGATTTCCTTCTCAAATTTGCATTTTAGAATAAAAAAATAATAAAAAATGTATTAAAAATTAAATTTGAAAATTATAGTGTTTTTAGTTAAATTTGAAATTTAAAAGAAAAAAATCGAACGTCGGCTATGTTAGTGCGCTGCGGCAGCTCGCAGCCGCGTCGACAGGAGTCTGTCGCCCCTGATCTGCCGAAATCGCGATTTTTTGCTCTTTTTCTATTTTTTTCTTTTTTTTGACTTTTCACCATTTTTTCCTGGATTTTTAATGATAATTCCCTTTTTTGAACCCAAATTAAGGGAATTTTAATAAAAATTCAATTTTCTTCCTTAATTAATTAGATTTTCCATTTTTATTGATATAAATAGAAAATTATGGGAAGGAAAAAAAAAAGATTTTTCTTTTAGGCATTTTTTCTTTTCTTTTTCTTGAGTTTTGCAATTCTTCTTCTTCTTCTTCTTCAATTCTTTTTCTTCTTTTACTTCAATAAAATTTCTTTTTAATATTTTAGATTGAATTTTATTGAAAAATAATTGATTTTGAGACAAAGAGAGTTATTCTTTGTTCTCGAAATCCAATTTTTTCTTTGATTTTGAAAAAATAAGATTTTTACAATTATTTTTTTTTTTATTTTTAGATTCTTTTTTTATCTAATATTTTGTGAATCAAAGTAAAAAATCAATCATCTTCTCTCATTCTATCAAGTTCGAAATCTGAGAGTAAACATTTTAGGCTCGATTTTTATTATTTTTTTATTCGATTTTTTGTTCATATTTAATTAGCAATCATGTAATCTTTTATTTATTTATTTTATGTTATTCTAGATATAGATTTGATTTTTTTTTATCTTTATCTTTGTTACTTTTTTATTTATTTGATTATTCATTTTCTTTTATTTATCATTATTATTTATTATTATTATTATTATTATTATTATTATTATTATTCTTATTATTATTATTATTATTATTATTATTATTATTATTATTATTATTATATTATTATTATTATTATCGTCTTTATTATTATTATTATTATTATTATTATTATTATTATTATTATTATTATTATTATTATTATTATCATAATTCATTTTTTATTTGTTTTAATTTATTATTTATTATTTCATGAATTTAATAGATTTTCTTGATTTAATTTCTAACATTAATTTTTGTATTTATTTGTGGTTTCTAATCTTTATTTCTTTTCTTGTTTGAGCACCCACGCGAACGAATGAGGAGATCAGAGGATTTTGGTTTATCATTTTTTTTGTTATTTGTATTATTTTTCCTTATTTGCCTTTTTAATTTATTTGTCTTGTAATTAGTAATAAAATAATTTATTTTATGCACGTTCAATTGAAAATCACAAAAATATTTATATTAATAAAATTGAGATTTTTTTCTAATAAAATAGGACCAATGTCCTAGTTTTTCCATCCAAATAAAATTGTCACATTAAAATATTTCTTTTTAAACATGTTGTAGACACCGGGTCTCGAGGCAGTCCAGATCAGAGATACCCGATGAAGAGATCAATGTCGATTTCCGAGTAAGGGGATGAAATTCGGAGGTTTTCGTCTTTTGGTCTCGCAAGGATTAAAATCTTTTTCTATAGCATGGAGTTTTGAAAGAGTTGGATAAATTTTACAGAATTTGGGTAAAAATGGGAGTTTTGCTTCACAGACGGGCATTCTGTCTGTGTAGGGACGCCTGCTTCTACTTGGGGAGATACCCGTCTCAAGGTGTAGTGGGGACGGACAGGTGGCGATGTAGGGACGCCCGTCCCTAGTTCACGCCCCGTCCCTAGTCAGTTTTTCGCATTTGCCCCTAGTAGAGACGACCGTCGGTAGGCGCAGGGAAGCCCGTCGGTACGGTAACTGACCGGATCACTCGAGATTGGATAAAATTTGATCTCTTTTCTTTTCAAAAGGGGGATAAAATTTATCTAAAAGTTGAATTTTAAAGCCCTTTTAAAATTCAAACTTTATATAGAGGCTTATCTTAATTATCTCATAAAACCCTATAAATAAAGGATCAAATTTCAGTTTTAGGGGTTAGAAAATTTGGAGGAAAATCTGGAAAAGGAGAGAGAAATTTTAGAGAAATTTTATTTAGAAAAAGAGGCTATCAAATATTTTTTGAAAAAAAATTGCTTTTTAGAAAAAGGCTTTTCTGTGAGCAGATCACGCAAAAAGTTTATAAATCTCTATTCATCTGTAGAGTTTTATTTTGATAAAACTTCTTTTAATTAATCGATTTCTTCAAATTTTTCTTACGAATTAAGTCAAATTGAGGTGACGAAATTCAGTCGTTTCCATCAATATAACTAATTCGAACACACGATTACTATCAAATTTTCAAGGAAAGAATAACATAAATTTTCTTTCTTTGATCTGATTCTTTTTTTGATCCTTGCGAGGCACACGGGGACAAAATCATTCGACATCCACCCTAAAAGGTAAAATCCGAGGGTAAACATTCTGGATTAACATTTGTATAATTTAATTTGATTTACATTGATTTCTATATATACTTCATTATCTTTTTTTACAAAAGATTTAAGAGGTTTTTTTTTATTTGTTTTCTCCTCACTAGGGACGGCCACTGGCACGATCCAGGTAGCCGTCCCTAGGCAGAATTCTCATTTTTTTATCTCATAAAATCCTATCTCTTAACTTATTGCTGTTAGAATTTTCTCATTTTTATTTTTATTCACGTTTTTGCTAACGTGTTTATCCTGGTGAGTTTTTTTCTGGCCATTGGAAGTTGGAGTTGTGAGAGATATTGGTTGCGCCATCCTGCGGATCTCGATTCAGGTTCATTTTTCTACCCTTACCTTGTATTTATGTTGTTATGGAAATGGTTTTAATATCGTTAAGGTAAAAAGGACCAAAGTTTTTTTTAGCAATTAAACCTGGAGATTTTCCCGAAAATGGTGGACCAATGTCCCATTTCAGCCAATAAAATTGACACTTCATAAAAAGCCATTTTTGTAATGAATATGCATGGTAGGACCAAAGTCCTCATTCCAATGAATATCCCGTTTTATGCATGTATCGCACTTTTATAAATGGCAGTTGTATTCCACTCCTAGTGTTATTGTAATTTATTTCGAACACTTTATCTTAATTCTTGCTTCTATTTACCGCTTTGGATGTGAATGATTTGCGCTTTAATAAAATGCATCGTGTGGAAAGTTGGTGAAATAATAAATTCAAAATATAATTGTAAAATTAATCAAAGTACGAATAAATGAGAAGTCCCGAACTCACTCTAGTCTTTGGGACTCAAAGAGGCGAGAGGTCTAGGACTTCCAAGACACCTCTTGAGTCCCACCAAAAGGCTTAAATATACAATCCTAGGCTCTAGGGGAGTAGAGGATAAGGCCTCCAAGATCCCTCTGGCTAGCTCAAGATGGATATGTATGCGCCGTCTTAGGCTCGATAAGGCTAGACGACCCTTCCCAATGTTCTATTGGGTGGCGACTCCAAGAAACCTCATTGTTGCCCAAAATAGACGCACTTATAAATACCTTACAAGTTTTATGAACCTCTCCTGATCGCCCTGAAGCGGGCTTTCGGGAGGCCGCGAGGTTCGGCGCGCGTCACAGTGGCTACTCCACTGGGGACATACTCGAGACTTCGATTCGAAAGTACTTTGATTAAAATTTACAATTAGATTTTAGCTTAAAAATTTCACCATCTTTCAAAATCTGCATTGCATCGCATTAGAGCCTTAGATCTATGCTAGTTTGGTCCCTCTTTTAGCCCCGGTGCGTTCCTAAAGCACAACCCTATTTTCACTCAATTTAGGGAAGTGTTAAGGATAATCACCAGCCCAAGCCTCGTACCATCATGGTATATTAAATGGTGACCCGATCGGTCGTTACGCTCGTGATGAGCTAGACCCGTTGGCAGGGACCATGCTTGGGTAGCCCTAAAGTAACACCACCCTTTGATTAAAGCTCATGTAAATGGAAATAGTTACTTCCCCCAAGTGGCATGAACCTTAATACGATGTTTGCTGTATGGATCATTAGGTATTGGACAAACCCGGATAGTTCGACTGGTCACCTCATCAAAGGCTTTCATGCCCTGATAGGCCCAGGATGCCTTATTCGGATTGCCTAAATACATAATGATCATAACCCATCTGCCTGTGCATTAGTTAGGAGAGGTGATGCTACCGGATTTCCACCGTGCACCATACGCGTTCATCGGGTCCCCAGATTGACCCATGGGCCAATCCCACCTAGGAAAGAGACTATGACCTCGTGTGCGGGAGTAATAAGGTTGGAAGGACCTATGTGCTTGCATGTGGCTTGTGAGTGCTGCATAGCACGATCATGCATTATTTTTTGCGCAATCATGCATCATCCTGACCCCTGTGTTTTTCAGCCATCATAGATTCGCCTAGGTGGACAAGAGGGTCCCGGGGACGGCTACGCAGGAATCCATTTTTTGAGTTACCAGAAAGGATAGAGTATCCGGACAGTTCTTTTGAGACCAGTTACGCCACTTCAGATCAGTTTTCTGTACCCGAAGAAATGGCAAACTCACCGAGAGGGGCAGAGGCCACTCGGGAAATGATAGCAGAGGAAGTGGGCCAAAGGTTGGAAGAGTTTGAGAACCGGGTGTTGGCAATGATAGCCACAATGGGTCAACAAGCAGCCCCGCAAAACCCACAGCGTCCTCCTATGAGGAATAATGAAAGGGAAGAGGTCAGAGAGGACCCACAAGATGAAACGCGTCCGCCACTCGTGAACCTAAGAGCTGCTACTTCGAGGGCACATAGGGGAAGACCTGTCCCGAGGCTGGATGATGACTGGGAAGGCAAGGAATATGAGGAACGTATGTCTGAGAAAGGGAAAGCCCCTCAAATTGAAGAAGCTATCTGGAGGAAAGTGGAAGAGAGATTTGAAGCTATGACGAGGATGTTGACAAAAGGCCAAGGAGTGAATCCTGAGGATAAAGAGTTAGAAGGAGAAGATCTAGTCCCAATGAACTTTAAGATGCCGGACGTGCCAAAGTTTGACGGTACTTCTGATCCCCTAGCACATATAAAGCAGTACTCATTGGTGATAAAAGGAACCACTTTGACGAGGAAGCATAAGATTGAGTACGATTATTCATTAAAAATGCAAGCTCGTATTTGAGGAATGGATTAAGGATGAAAGGACTAAAAGATTGGGAGTCCCTGAAGGACATCGCCATTGAGGCCGAGGGAGAGTACCTTGTTAGGAAAGCAAGAAATGAGAACTATCCTAAGAGAGGTAGTGGGAGTCAAGGGGCCGGCAGACCAACAAGTTCTGCTAGTGGTACAAGGAAGATTGCTGAGGTGTCAACTACAAACGCCACTCCGAGACATTTTTCCAATCTCGGGAGGTCCTTATCATGGGTACTAAGAAGACTGATGAAAGAGAATAAGCTGCAACCCCTACCGCCCAGACCTGCGAGAACTCAAGGCACGCCGGGACACAAAGACGATGAGTACTGTGCATATCATCAGCACACTGGACATGTAACCGATAACTGTAGGACTTTGAGGCATGCAATTCAGGATTTGATCGACTCAAAACAGATCACAGATCCGGAAAAGAGAGGGGGTCAAAAGAAAGCTGGGTACAATAACATGCCTCCGCCAGTGAATATGATCGGGTCCAGTTTGCTCGAGAACTTTATGCTGAAGGAATTATACGGCAACGATATCCACACTGCTATCACGAGCCTCTATGAGGGGAGTGAAGAAGGGCTTCCCGCTGCAGTGATCGATTGCTGGTCCACTGATGATAGTGGAACTGAAAGTGATAATTTAGAAACATTTTCCGACCTTTGGGGTTCGGAAGAGGAAGGAGAAGAACCAAAGAGAAAAGAATTGGGAGCTATGACCCGGAGTGGAAGGGTAGCCCCAGAAGTAGAGAAGCCACAAGAGCCGATTGAGGACAGAAGGGGAAAGGAGCCAGAGGAAGATCCGATTGTCAAGCAACTGAAAAAGACGCCGGCTCAGGTTTCCATATGGGATCTTTTGAGACAGGCGCCATCACATAGGCAGAAGGTGGTGGAGGCTTTATGCGAAGCAACTGTGGCTACAACCATTTCACCTATGGAACTCTTGGAGGTAGTAAAAGGAGGATCGGGAGAAAATGTTGTTTTTACCAGTGCGGATCTGCCGGCAGAAGGTCGCAACCATAACGCCCTCTTTACATAAGGGCACAGATTAACCAAAAGCATACCGCCTGTGTGATGGTGGATGATGGTTCTTCCATAAATTTATGCCCACAAGTAGCAATAGCAGCTTTTGGGGTAACAGAGGATATGTTGGCAAAATCTGATCTCACCATCACGGCATATGACAACTCATGTAGGCAGGCTTCGGGAACCTTCACGGCAGTGGTGAAAATGAGACCAGTAGAGTCAGAAGTAGAGTTTGTGGTGTTGCCCATACCCGCCAATTTCTCAGCTTTGCTAGGCAGACCATGGTTTCATAGATTGGGAGGAGTCCCCTCTACACTGCATCAGATGGTAAAGATACCTTACGAGGGCCAGATCGTGACTATAAAAGCTGCACGAGAGAATCAGGTTTCAGTGCTGGAGATAGCCAGGCAGCTGTTTAATGGGTTTCATGTCACCATGATAGGCAAAGAAGAGCAGAAGGAAGAAAGCCCCCAGGTATTGAATATGATGAAGAAAATGTCATTCCTCCCTGGTGCAGGGTTGGGTAAGAATTCTCAAGGGATACCGACAGCCGTTACCACTAAGGGTCAAAAGGACAAGAGGGGTCTTGGATATACAAGTGCCGTAAAGAAGGGCGAGAAGTCGAAAATGGAAGTTCCCCATATTCGGAAGACCTTTGTGCCAGCAACCGCAGCATGTGCCTATGCAGGAGAAAATGAACCGCAATGGCTGGATGGAAGAATTGTGCCAGGGTTCGAGGTTTTCAATGATGTCTATGACTGGGGCATTGGATTAATCAAGCCAGCAGAGGGTTTTTGGGATGAAGAAATCATGACCAGTAGGACAATTTGGGACCGCGAGACGCCGAAAGAAATAATTACTGAAAAGATGATAACCACCCAGCTGAAAGGAAAGGCCAAGATAGAGGAAGCTGTGCGGAAGATGGATGAGGAGACTCCAAAGGGCCAATGTGATACGAAAACGTCGACTGCGGCAGATACACTAGCAGAGGAGGAAGAGGAAGATAGTTTAGATTTTCTTTTTGCTCCAGAACTTTTCAATGATGTCAATCACAATTTCAATCTTATTAATAAATTGAATGGTTTTGCTTACTTGTGTGATGTTTCTGATGATTTCACTATGCATGATCATGATCATTATCCATCCATATTTGATATTGATTCAACTGATGCTACTCCATTCAATCTTGGAACCCTAAACAATCCAAAAGAAATTTTGATAGCATCAAATATAACTCCTGAAGATCGAGAAAAATTTGAGAGAATCTTAAAAAAATATGAAAAAGTCTTTGCCTGGACCTACGAAGATATGCCAGGAATCGATCGAAAAGTCGTAGAGCATGCTATCCCCACCTATCCAGACCATAAACCTGTTAAGCAAAAGTTGAGAAGGCTTAGGCCGGAATGGGCGGAGAAAGTGAAAGAAGAGATTCGCCAGCAAATCAAAGCCAAGTTTCTAGTCGAGGTGCAATACCCAACATGGTTGGCCAATGTTGTCCCTGTAGCCAAAAAGAATGGCAAAGTAAGAGTATGCGTGGATTATCGGGATCTGCATAAGGCCTGTCCAAAAGATGATTTTCCATTGCCTCATATAGACGTACTAATAGACAGTGCCGCTGCTTGTGAGATGTATAGCTTCGGAGATGGTTATGCGGGCTACAATCAAATTCTCAATGAAATAATTGATCGGATCAAGACGGCCTTCATCACAGAGTGGGGGACTTATGCTTATCGCGTGATGCCTTTTGGCCTGAAAAATGCAGGGGCCACTTATCAGAGGATGGCAACGAAGATATTGGATGAATTGATTCATAAAGAAGTAGAGGTATACGTGGACGATATGATGATCAAGTTAGCCACTAGAGAAGGCCATTTTGAAGCCCTGGAAAAGTTCTTTCGAAGGATAGATAAGTACAACTTGCGGTTGAATCCTAAAAATCTTTGGCATTACCTCAAGGAAGCTCTTAGGACACATAGTTAGTAAAAGGGGGATTGAGATTGACCTGGATAAGGTTAAGGCCATCAGAGAAATGCCGATACCGCATAAGGAGAAGGATGTAAGAAGCTTTCTGGGCAGGCTGCAATACATCAGTAGGTTTATTTCTAAGCTTACTTCGATATGTGAGCCAATCTTTAAACTACTCAGAAAAGATCAACCAGTAGTATGGAACGAGAGTTGTCAAACGGCTTTTGATGCTGTCAGAGAATATTTGTTGAATCCACCGGTACTGAGACCACCACGGCCAGGCAAGCCGCTGATCCTATACCTGGCCATAGAGGACAATTCTGTAGGTGCTATGGTGGCCCAAGAGGATGATTTTGGAGTGGAATTTGCTGTTTATTACCTCAGCAAGAAATTCTTAGCCTACGAAGTCAAATACACAGAGGTAGAAAAGATTTGCCTTGCAGTAATCTGGGCTTCTAAGAAATTGCGACATTACTTTCATGCTTACAAAGTGCAGGCAGTAGCGAGGCAGAATCCCCTGAGATATTTGCAAGAGGCCCCATCTTTGCTTGGGAAAATGGGTAGGTGGTTGCTGTTACTTCAAGAATTTGATGTGGAGTATTTCACCCGGAAGACCATTAAAGGGCGTGCAGTGGCGGAATTTCTAGCAAAACAGCCGATCCAAGGAGACTCATACGAGTTTAACTTTCCAGATGAGGATGTAGCAGCTATCAGGATTTAAGGTTGGAAGTTACACTTTGACGGAGCTGTAAATAACAAAGGTGCAGGAGTAGGAGTCATTCTGATAACCCCGGATGACGAAAAACTTCCCTTGGCGAAAAAGTTGAGATTTAAGGCTACCAATAATGAAGCTGAATACGAAGCATGTGTTTTTGGATTGGAAGCGTTAATAGCTTTAGGAGCAAAGAATGTGGAAGTGTTTGGTGATTCTTATTTGGTGGTCAATCAAATCCGAGGTGAATGGGCTGTGAAAGAAGAGAGGCTAATGCCATATATACGGCATTTGAGAGACCTGAGCAGTCAATTCGAAGTATGCACATTCCATTTCATTCCCAGGGATGAAAATCAGTTAACCGATGCGCTCGCCACGCTAGTATCAATGTGGGATAACCCTGAAGGGGTGCACATGAAGCCAGTTTTAATCTATAGTTCTGAGAAACCTAGCTTCGAATCAAGATCAGTTATGGAAGTAGAAGTGGCGGATGGAAAGCCATGGTATCATGACATTATGAATTACCTAGAGAATGCGACATTTGCAGAGGAGGCTACCGAAAAGGATCAAAGGATGATTCGCAAGCTGTCTACCCAGTTCATTTGTATAAATGGGATAATGTACAAACGGCAAGCGGATGGTATCCAATTGAGGTGTTTGGACGAAAAAGAAGCCAGGAGAGTAATGGAAGAAACACACGCCGGAATATGCGGAGCCCATATGAATGGGCTGACATTAGCCAAAAAGATCATGAGGCAAGGCTTCTACTGGCTTACGATGGATAATGATTGCTCAAAATATGTGAAGCAGTGCCAACTGTGCCAGCAATACGCAGACTTAAGGCATTTGCCAGTGTCAGAGCTGCACAGCCTAACGTCACCTTGGCCATTCGCTGCTTGGGGAATAGACATTATTGGAGAAATCCACCCTACGGCATCCAACGGACACAGATATATAATAGTCGCAATCCACTATTTTACAAAATGGGTGGAGGTGGAGTCCTTTAAGAAGATCGATGCAAGAGATATGGCCAGGTTCATTGAAAGAAGTCTGATATGCAGATATGGCCTCCCACATCACATAGTGTATGATAACGGGGTGCAATTCATGGGGGAAACTAGAAAACTTCTTGAGAAGAACGGGATCGAGCACCACAAATCCTCCCCCTATCGACCACAAGCTAACGGGGCAGTAGAGGCTGCCAATAAGAATGTGAAGAGAATCCTAGCCAAGATGGTCCAAACCTACAAAGACTAGGCAGAGAAGCTTCCCTTTGCATTGTGGGGTTACAGAACGACAGTAAGGACATCTACAGGCGTTACTCTGTATTCTTTGGTTTACAGAACAGAGGCAGTGCTGCCAGAGCTTAAATCACTGAGAGTAGTCATGGAAGCTCAGATTTCGGAAGTCGAATAGATGCAAGAGAGGTTACAGCATTTGAACTTATTAGATGAAAGCAGGATGAAAGATTACTATTATAATCAGGTCTATCAGAAAAGGCTGGCCAGATCATTTGGAAAAAAGGTGAAAAAGCATCCGCTGAAGGAGGGGGATTTGGTGTTCAAACAGATGAGACCAGGCGTACCGGATATCAGAGGAAAATTTAGACCAACTTGGGAAGGGCCATATATCCTCAAGAAGCTGTTATCCAAAGGAGCTGCAATTTTGTCGGATAGCGATGGCGATGAATTCAAGGAACCGGTCAATGTCGACATACTCAAAAGGTTCCATGGCTAAAGACAAAAATCAAAAGAAGAGAATAAAAGCCCCGCGGGTCGAAAATCGAAAAAAGGCGGCCTTGCTAAAATTGAGCGCCTCGTCAGGGTGAAAACCGAAAAAAGGCATCCTGGAATAAAATTAGAGGCTCGAGAGAAAATATCCAATCATGAAAACCCGAGAGGGCTGATTGGAGACAGGAGTTTGATGCTGTCAAGATTTAGTTCCATGAATGAATGTAGTCTTGCATAAGTGAATTAATGTCAAAAAGCGATCATGTATGCTGAAGTCGTACTGAAATGTACACAAATTTGTGAAATGAAATAAGTTTGATTTATTCATTTACATTATTGTCCAATTCTGCTTTAAAAAGAAACATACTACTCAAAATGCATGTAAATCTAAACTATGCCCTACTACTACCCTCGTTGGCTAAATGCCTCAGTCGTCGGGTTCGGTTATCAGCTGCCGGGCTAAGTATCCATCTCTTGTACGCCCTAGTAGAGATGGTAGAATGGCTCCCGAACAAAGGTATGACAGTTTTCAATGGAAGTCGGCTCCAAAGGTCATGATAGCGGGAGGCAAAGGCCGCAGAAAGGACTCCACCTCGAAAGGATAGAGGGAGTCTCACCACATCCTGAGTTACTCCGAGTTGACGGGAACAACGAGCTGTGATGTAGAAAGTCGCCTCACGGAGCCCGCATAAGGGAACACATCCTGAAGACCCATCAATAACTGCACCGGACAAGGGAAGCCAAGCGTGCATAAAGCTAATATCATCGTTAGATATCTCACTAAATCTGGTAATGCACTCATCAGGAGTCCCAGGTAAATACAGATGACGTCGAGGAAGGAAACACTTCACAGAGTAACAATTGATGACTCTAGGAGGTGGCTCTGACAAAGCTTTAATTTCTCCTGCAACCAAATCTGATAGGGGAAACAAAGAAAGACAAAGAAAATAAAAGCCAAAGAGAATAAAATAAAAGGCAAAGATAAGCCGCTGGAGTAAGTTGGATTTACTTTAGGCAAAAATTAGGCATAGGGCTGTGTGAAAATCCGAAAGGACGCACTTCCCGCTAAGAAAAGCTAGTGTGAAAATCCACAAGGGACGCACTACCTTTTAAAACAATGACATACCTGGAGTAATAAGGGGCTCCCAGAGAATGAAGTGGTAGACCCGATATGAACAGAGTCCAAACCCAAGATAGTCTCAGCTAGAATGAGGGGGAAAGGTGTGAGCCCGTGATGAAAGTCATCCAGAATTCAAAATAGACGAGGGTCTCCTAGCTCCTCTGAGGTCACGACTAGATACTTCATCAGGCAGAAGAGGAAGATGACACTTACGCTGTATGAGGGGATGTTGGAGAATTCATCCATTGCTTCAATCAGAGGTTCTAAAGAAAATAATGAGCCCTGAGGAACCAGACGAGAAGCGTCAGAAGGAGCTACACTTAAGGACAAGGCAATATCCCGGATTTAGATCAAACCGCAGCGAGGTACGCAAGGCAAAGCTCCAGGTGGATACCAACTTCCAATGATAGCAGCAAATTCTTCGGGCAAGGGGCATATTTCCTGATAGGTGAACCTGAAGACATGAAAACGAGGATCCCAGAAGTGGGTTGCAGCAAAAAGAAGGGTGTAGTCTACCTTGACTCTCCACAAAAACCTCAGTCCAGAAAGGGGGGCAAGAGTACTGTGTTCCCAAATTTGAGCATCATCTAAGACACGGTGCATCTTGGAAAGGAAAGGAGAATTCATTCCTTGATAGCTGAGGCCACAGTTGCTAAGAGGAAAAAAGGAAAAAACTAGAGAAAAGAGCCTATTTTGGAGCTAACATAAGGAAGGGGCACGAAATTCAAGAAAAATGGTTGAATTTTATAGATTTGGCTGACAGACGGCTAACCCGTCTCTATATTCAGACGGTGAACCCGTCTGTACTAGTCCACCTAGCGAATCGTGCATTGTGCATATCACGCGCATTAATTAGGTAATTAATGAGGGAATCTGGATAGACAGACGGAATACCCGTCTGTAGCTATATGGGCGGGAAGCCCGTCGGTACTTAAAATCTATATAAAGACGCAAGTACCGACGGGAAATCATTTTCTTTTCCTTCTTCTTCACACCGACGCCTTTTCCTTTGTTTCCAACAGTCTTTTTTCGTTTTTGTCTTTTCAAATTGCATTTTTTCGCACCAGTTTCCAGTTTTTTGACTTCTTCAGTGGGTCTCGACTTCCAGGTTAGTAAAAATACTTCCATTTTTTCTTTTTTTTATTATTATTATGAGCAAGGGGATTTCTTTTTCTTTTGAATTAATGGAATTAGTGGCCTGTTTAATCCTGATTGACACTGTAAATAAGTTAATGGGATGAAGTTTATTTTAATAAATAAAGAGTGCACGAATGTATGCTGTTCGAGGAATAATTAGTGTTTAGAGTATAAATACAGCCTTAGGAATTCATATATTTTGAAGCAAATAATGTGAGAATTAGAAAGTAAAGGTGATTATATTGCATCGTTGTTCGGGGTCTGAGGCCCGTTCCGTTCTATTTCTTCTTCATTAATGCAAGAGTTTGGGCACACCCTTGCCGGGGTGCTGCCAGTTTTTTTAGCAAATGTAAATATTATATTGTTGCTTGGGGCCTGAGGCCTGTCCCTTCTTCTTATCTTTTCATGCATGAGGTTGGGTACACCCTTGCCGGGGTGCTGCCCAAATTTTTTGAAATCTTTTTGGTTTAGACATACCCAGGCGGAATGCCACCTAAATTTCTATCGTAAGGTCTGTTCATACCCACAATACCAAACTAACTGTTTGTCTTATTCACAGGATGCCACCACGACGATATGCTCCACATGATCAGCCTGAGCCTGAGGCCCCGGGTTGAATGAGCGATGAGGCTAGACAGAGATATGTGGCACTGGTTCAGGTACAGTTCCGAGCTAGCCGCTTCGTTTCTAGGCCGTTCCTCGAGGCTTTGGGGATGGCGGATGAGGTGGATATACTGATGACGGGCGCGGGTTGGATAGAGTTTTTGACACCTGCTTTCCAGACTCACTCGGAGGTGGTATGACAGTTCCTCGCTACGCTACACTATGGCGATATCAGAGATCTGACACGGAGGAGGGTGTCATTCAGTTTTGGATTGAGGGCCACCATTTCAGCATCACCCGTCAGCGGTTTACAGAGGCCATGGGGCTCCCATTCGGGCAGGATGTCATAACACCCTAGAGATCAGTGAGACGTCAGTATTGGGTGGTTATAGCCTTACCAAGAGTGCCGTACGATCATGATACGGCGAAGAGTACAGTACTTTTATCACAGGCTCTGCGATATCTTCATCGGGTTTTGTCCAGCTCATATTTGGGACGAGCTGGTAACCCAGGTTCCCTTAATGCCGCAGAGATCTGGAGTTTATGGGCCATGATGGCAGGCCAGAGGCTCAATATCAGCCACGAGATTTTGGTCAACCTGGTGAGGGTATCTAGGGGGGCAGCCCCTATAGTGTATGTCGGGGGGGTCATTACCAGATTGCTCTTGAGTTTGGGTGTTCATCCAGATATTTTGGGGCGCCCTTTGGATGAGAGTATTTTTGTAGACGCTCCAGCGGCTATGACGATGGCCATGATACTGCCGATACCGGGCCACCCCGAGGCATACAGACTTCGCACTGTGCACGAGACTAGGCGTGCATTTGGCTTGCCCTCGTTAGAGCCAGTAGAGGGGCAGGCTCAGGACCAGCCTCCTGAGCACCCAGAACATCAGGAGCATCAGATTCCCGAGCACCCTCAGCATCAGGAGGACCAGCCTCCCCGACAGCCAGAGCATCCCGATGGTCAGCCGCAGCACGAGGAGCAACCGGGTACACCTTTTGATGTGGGGATCGAGTTTACTATGGATGAGTTGCTGGCTACTCCAGGACAGAGAGTGCAGAGTCCTATGCCTCCATCATCGAGAGTACAGCGGACAGCTCCCCGAGTGCCTGAGAGGTTTAGCCCATATGCTAGAGTGGGGGATCCGGGAGCATCTACTTCTACAGCTCCACCACTTGAGCCGACGCCAGATTCGGCTCCCCTTCCATTCTCGTCATCAGCTTTCCCAGCGCAACCAGATTTTACTACCCTATTGACTTCTCTGTTCGCATCTTTGGAGCATAGACAGGAGGAGAGAGACAGGGCCCTTCTCGGACAGCTCGGAGAGCGAGATAGGGTCATATTAGATCGGCTGAATCAGCAGCAGGGGATCATCTAGGACCAGGGGAGGCTTATTGATCATCTGAGGCGGGAGCAGGAGAGACTCGTAGGTCAGCTGAGGCAGGAGATGAGGGCCTCCCAGAGTGAGGCAACCCAGAGGATAGATGCATCCGTACAGATGGTGGATGAGTCAGTTGAGGCTCTCAGATTCAGGATTCAGGTCCTAGAGGGTGCCATACCTCCCATCGCCCAGTCCCTACGGGAGTTTAGAGAGCAGACTGAGGATAGGCTGAGGAGTATGAGGACCACCTCCACAGATCAGACCCTCCGCCTGGGCGATGCTTTCAGAGAGTTAGGGGGGTTGTTACCAGTACACTCCAGTTCATGACGGTCTGTGCACAGCCGTTTCTCGATGGATATGCCCAGGTCCAGTTCCAGCAGCAGGACTCAACAGGAGCACAGCCGTTATCGGTACCGGTGACTGTACCTCCCAGATACCAGCAGGTAGCCAGGGATTGGACTACTCAGCAGGCCGGACCGTCAGCCCCTCCCAGTCAGCCATCTGCCTCAGATGCAGGGCCCTCTGCCACTCCGGCATGAGACCAGCTGGTTCATATATGGAACGATGATGATGATCCAGAAGAGCTCTCAGATTATGTGCCATTATAGATTGTTCAGGGAGTTCTTCTAGTTTTGTGTTTATACTTTTTGTAATCACATCTGTATATTGTACAAAATTTAACCTTTTAGTGGAAAAAAAAATTTGGATCAACTTGTTAAATTTGCATGTTATTTCTTCATGATTTCCTAAAAGAAAATTTAAGAGGAAAAAAGAGAGAAAAAGAAAAGAGGAATTGATCACATGGAAAATAAGATGATGAGTAATAAAGAGAGATATAAGATGTTCATAACTCTACCAATCAAGGTACTTGGCGTAAGAATTAACAAAAGTCTTTTACAATACAGGAACATGGTCTTACACCGATTCAAAGTCAACCCACAGTCAAAAGGAAGAATAAATAGGTCAAACATCACGTCCTTTGGGATCACAGGAAATCAAAAGATCAGAATTGTACTTTGGGGGCACGATGAGGCCGCCAAGTTAAATCACCCAGTCCGAAGAAGACTCGGTGCAGCTCAGGAGAGCAATTATCGCACTTTGTACTGTCTGAAGAAGACTCGGTGCAGCTCAGGAGAGCAATTATCGTACTTCATACAGTTCGAAGAAGACTCGGTGCAGCTCAGGAGAGCAATTATCCCACTTCGTACAGTCCGAAGAAGACTCGGTGCAGCTCAGGAGAGCAATTATCGCACTTTGTACAGTCCGAAGAAGACTCGGTGCAGCTCGAGAAGAGTAAACCCCGTGTGTTATAAGTCCAAAACCGACTAGACGCATTGCCGCTTCCCCGACAAAAAGGTAAGGACTGCCTCAGGTATGCGTCTCTTTCCTTTCTTCTCTGAATTTCGGCTCATCTAGGCACTAGTGCGCTAGTTTCCCAGAAATTGGGGGCAACTGTAGACACCGGGTCTCGAGGCAGTCCAGATCAGAGTTACCCGATGAAGAGATCAATGCCGATTTCCGAGTAAGGGGATGAAATTCGGAGGTTTTCGTATTTCGATCTCGAAAGGATTAAAATCTTTTTCTATAGCATGGAGTTTTGAAAGAGTTGGATAAATTTTACAGAATTTGGGTAAAAATGGGAGTTTTGCTTCACAGACGGGCATTCCATCTGTGTAGGGACGCCCGTCTCTACTTGGGGAGATACCCGTCTCTAGGTGTAGTGGGGACGAACAGGTGGCGATGTAGGGACGCCCGTCCCTAGTTCACGCCCCGTCCCTAGTTAGTTTTCCGCATTTGCCCCTAGTAGAGACGGCCGTCGGTAGGCGCAGGGAAGCCCGTCGGTACGGTAACTGACCGGATCACTCGAGATTTGATAAAATTTGATCTCTTTTCTTTTCAAAAGGGGGATAGAATTTATCTAGAAGTTGAATTTTAAAGCCCTTTTAAAATTCAAACTTTAGATAGAGGCTTATCTTAATTATCTCATAAAACCCTATAAATAAAGGATCAAATTTAAGTTTTAGGGGTTAGAAAATTTGGAGGAAAATCTGGAAAAGGAGAGAGAAATTTTAGAGAAATTTTATTTAGAAAAAGAGGCTATCAAATATTTTTTGAAAAAAAAATTGCTTTTTAGAAAAAGGCTTTTCTGTGAGCAGATCACGCAAAAAGTTTATAAATCTCTACTCATCTGTAGAGTTTTATTTTGATAAAACTTCTTTTAATTAATCGATTTCTTCAAATTTTTCTTACGAATTAAGTCAAATTGAGGTGACGAAATTCAGTTGTTTCCATCAATATAACTAATTCGAACACACGATTACTATCAAATTTTCAAGGAAAGAATAACATAAATTTTCTTTCTTTGATCTGATTCTTTTTTTGATCCTTGCGAGGCACACAGGGACAAAATCATTCGACATCCACCCTAAAAGGTAAAATCCGAGGGTAAACATTTTGGATTAACATTTGTACAATTTAATTTGATTTACATTGATTTCTATATATACATCATTATCTTTTTTTACAAAAGATTTAAGAGGTTTTTTTTTATTTGTTTTCCCCTCACTAGGGACGGCCACTGGCACGATCCAGGTAGCCGTCCCTAGGTAGAATTCTCATTTTTTTTATCTCATAAAATCCTATCTCTTAACTTATTGCTGTTAGAATTTTCTCATTTTTATTTTTATTCACGTTTTTGCTAACGTATTTATCCTGGTGAGTTCTTTTCTGACCATTGGAAGTTGGAGTTGTGAGAGATGTTGGTTGCGCCATCCTACGGATCTCGATTCGGGTTCATTTTTCTACCCTTACCTTGTATTTATGTTGTTATTGAAATGGTTTTAATATCGTTAAGGTAAAAAGGACCAAAGGTTTTTTTTTGCAATTAAACTTGGAGATTTTCCCAAAAATGGTGGACCAATGTCCCATTTCAGCCAATAAAATTGACACTTCATAAAAAACCATTTTTGTAATGAATATGCATGGTAGGACCAAAGTCCTCATTCCAATGAATATCCCGTTTTATGCATGTATCGCACTTTTATAAATGGGAGTTGTATTCCGCTCCTAGTGTTATTGTAATTTATTTCGAACACTTTATCTTGATTCTTGCTTCTATTTACCGCTTTGGATGTGAATGATTTGCGCTTTAATAAAATGTATCGTGTGGAAAGTTGGTGAAATAATAAATTCAAAACATAATTGTAAAATTAATCAAAGTACAAATAAATGAGAAGTCCCGAACTCACTCTGGTCTTTGGGACTCAAAGAGGCGAGAGGTCTAGGACTTCCAAGACACCTCTTGAGTCCCACCAAAAGGCTTAAATATACAGTCCTAGGCTCTAGGGGAGTAGAGGATAAGGCCTCTAAGATCCCTCTGGCTAGCTCAAGATAGATATGTATGCGCCGTCTTAGGCTCGATAAGGCTAGACGACCCTTCCCAATGTTCTATTGGGTGCCGACTCCAAGAAACCTCATTGTTGCCCAAAATAGACGCACTTGTAAATACCTTACAAGTTTTATGAACCTCTCCTGATCGCCCTGAAGCAAGCTTTCGGGAGGCCGCGAGGTTCGGCGCGCGTCACACATGCATGCGATGACCAATGTCCTCAAACTTAAAAAATATCCCATTTTATGCATGATTTGCATTTACTTTACATTGGGGGTTGTATTCCACCTCTAATTTTATTGTAATTTATTGTATTTTTATTTACCCTTTTTTTTTATCTTGCCTCTATTTACCGCTTTCATTACTTGATTGATATGCGCTCTAATTATTGCATTTAAATGAATGAGAAAAGGGATGAAATCTTAAATTCAAAACTCAATTATAATTTAACCAATGTATGAATAAATGGAAAGTCCCAAACTCTCTCTAGTCTTAAGCTCAACGAAGTTAGAGGACCATCTCAATGTCCTATTGGGGTGGGGTCTCCAAAATATCTCTTGTTGCCCAAAGTAGGCCTAATTTGCATTGTCTTAGGCTTCACGAGTTTAGATGATCCTTCCAGTATTCTATTGGGAGGAGGTGTCCAAAATATTTCTGGTTGCCCAAAATAGACACACATGCACTGTCTTAGGCTCAGTGAGGCTAGACGACCTTTCCCAATGTTTTATTAGGTATCGACTCCAAAACACCTCCTTGTTGCCCAAAATAGATGCCCTTATAATTCCTTACAAGTTATAAGAACCTCTCTCAAATACCCTAAAAGCGGGTTTTTGGGGACCCCCAGGGTTTGACACATGTCATACTCTGCCTCTATCTCAACAGGCCTGGTCTTTACTACCGTTTTGAAGGTCCCTGAGGCTTGCCTTTTGGAATTATCATAGGCAGTGATGGTGAGATCAGACCTACTCAGTATGTTCTCATCCAATCCAAAGGCTTGAAGCGCTACCAGGGGGCACACATTTATGGACAAGCCATTGTCCACCATCACGCAAGCAGTGTGCTTGCCATTATTCTGTGCCTTTATGTATAGGGGACAATTGTGGTTAAGGCCCTCAACCGGTAAGTCAGCGTCAGAATACACCAAATTCTCCCTAGAATTCCCCTTAACCATAATAGCTCGGATGGCAAGATGGTGGTGGCAACATTAGACTCATACAAAGCCTCGACTAACCTCTGCCTATGCGATGGTGACTGCCTCAACAAATCCCAAATGGATATCTGAGCGGTGGTCTTCTTCAGCTGCTTCTGTATCTGATCCTCTCCCAACTCGACTAGTTCAGGTGCTAGCTTGGGTTGCTTCTCTACTTCTTGGACCACCTTTCCGCTCTGGGTCACTGGCCCTATGTTCTCATCTTTTGAATCCCATGGATCGGCAGGCACAATCTCTTCCCCCTCTTGCTCATTCTCTCCTCCACTCTCACTAGTGGACTAACAATCGATCATGGCCATGGGAGCCCCTTCTTCACTTGCCTCAGGGCGAGTAACAGTGATGTTCTCATTTTCATACAAGTCTTGCAGAACATACCATTTTGGCAAATTAGACCCAATCATAAAAACAGGGGGCAGAACTGCATTGTATCCCGACTTCTTCTTACTCTCTCGATGTTCAGGACCTGTGATCTGCTTACTATCGATCAAATCCTAAATTGTTAGTGGTTATGCCCTAGGCCAACTATTTAGACCTTATTGTAATCATTACATTTTCATTTATATAATGGTTTTCTTCACATTAATATTATTAACATGTTACATTATTGTAATGTTTGTGAATAACCATGTTATTCATGTCGTCCCTAGTCATTTATCACTAAAGGGCATAAAGATAAATTTAGACTAGTATAGATTTGCATTGATAATCATGAGATGATTATATATGATGATATAAATCAAATCTATTGGTACGTGTTATAGAATGAGGTACCGGATAGACCCACCATGAGATCACTACATGGGATAGTGTCATAAGTGATCTTATAATAGATATGTTATTGAATCCTTTGACCTGAGGTTATCATGGTTTCCTACATAAGAAACATTATGTTTTGACATAATCAAACATTATCTTTAATTGGATAATTATAAAGTTTATGATAGAATATAATGAGAATTATGTAAAGGAAAGTGAATAATCAAGAAGGAATTTGTCCCTCTCTTATGAGAGAGATATCTATTGGGCCCCTCGATAAGTAGGACTGTAAAAATGCATGGCCGTGCTCGAATGAATTGATAGTGTGATCAATGTCATTTGAATTTATCAGTCTACTTAGTGATCGGGAAATTATATGTTTGAACAATATAAGTTTGACATAGACCATGACTTATGTTCAAAAAAGATATCGTGTGACAAAAGGATAATAGCGTGTTTTATTGTCAGGTTAAAATCGGATTAACGATATTTATATTATTTGGGTAGTTATAATGTCTTGCTAGAGACCAATTATGACTTATAGACCTATTATGGTATTGGGCCCACTACCAACATAATATAAACCTATTGGGTCACACACTAAGACCAAAATGAACAAAATGGGAAATAATTAGGGTATTTCAAAATTATAATATGGATATTTACATTTAATTTCGAAATCACATATATATATATATATATATATATATATATATATATATATATATATATATATATATATATCTTATTTTTGAATATGAGATAATAATATATATTGATATAATATTTTTTATTATTTTGAATAAGATATATATATATCTCTTATTTTGAATAAGAGATAATATCCCTAATTTATCTTTTTAGGGTTTAAATTTATTCATATATATATGTGGATATATTTATACATATATATATGTGGATATATATATATATATATATATATATATATATATATATATATATATATATATATATATATATATATATATATATATATATATATATATATATATATATATATATATATATATATATATATATATATATATATATCTTATTTTGAATAAGAGATAATATCCCTAATTTATCTCTTTAGGTTTTAAATTTATACATATATATATGTGGATATATCTTAATGTAACTTAACCTTATTTTTTTATGTTTTTATGAGTGGCTGTTGTTTTTCATAAAACTAAGAGGAACCTTAGCCATACTTTTTCTTTGTGAAAGAAAGGAAAGAAAAATCTCATATTATTTAGTCGCAAGAGAGGGAAATAGCACCCCCGCGATCGTCTGTTTTGGTTCGTGTGTGTGGATACCGATAGAGGGCATTTGTGGTTGGAGCAGCGCCTACAATCCGATATAACTAAGAGTTGGTTCATTTTTCCAGCACACCAAAAGGTCGGTATTCTTAATCCCTCCTTTTGAATAAATTAAAAATACATGGATCCTGTTTAGGTTTCGATTTATATTCTGCTGTGTTTAATTTGAATTATTGTGATAAAACCCAACATGAATATCATGCCTTAGCATCGCACTCGTTCTCATTATGCCCAGGCTACCCCTAGGTTCTAGCCGGCCTAGGTGCCAAGGGTTGCAACTTTCCCTCCTTTTCAAGTTTCTTCAGAACCCATGACAGGGGTCAGCCTAGGTTCGAAAAGTACCTTTGGCTTGCCCCTATAGCTGAAACCTCAGTCGTCTTTCCTGTACTATTAGTACTGCTAGAAACTGCTGACCTACCCGCCCCTTGATTGTTATAAACCTTCCTGGCATATGCTTTATTACTCGCTCTCTTGGCCATGAATTCGCTCTTCGCCTCTATGGCAATATCCTTCAAGGATTCCCAATCCTTAAGACTTTTCATCTTTAGGCCCTCCTTCAGGTATGGACTTGCATTTCGGATAAACAATTGAGTCTACTTTGAGATATCGGGCTTATGCTTCATCTCCATAACCCTATTCTGCCACCTAGTGAGATACTCATGGTAGCACTCTCCTAATTTCTGCTATAACAGCTCTAGGTCCTTCAAAGTGACCTCCATTCGGGTACTACAGTTATACTATTTGAGAAACTCCTCAGTCAGTAAATTCCAACCCTCTTTAGACCTTCTGTCCAATCCATAATACCAATCTACTGTGGCTCCAGTAAAGCTCAAGCAGAAATATTCTATTTTCTGTTTCCTAGACAAGGTGGTACCTTTCATGACCAAATAGTACTGCTTAATATGTGCTATTGGACCAGAAGTCCCATTAAGCTTGGGAATATATGGCATCTTGAAATTTTGGGGCACTAGGTCATCCCCATCTGACTCTCTATCCTCAGGGTTCATCTTCCTACCTACTGTCAACATACGGGTTATGGCCTCAAACCACTCTTCCATCTTCTTTCACATCACCTCCTAACCTTTAGGCGTCTTACCCTTTACTAAGACTGGGTCCTCTTCAAAGAAGTTATCATCAAGATCTATAACCCTTTTAGATTCGGATGCACCCCTAGGCTCAGCCAATGGTAAGCATAAAATCACTAGATGATCCTATATAACTGGATCTTGCTCTCTTGTCCTACTACAGGAGCAACTGGTGGCTGCCTAGTGGGCTGTGTCATTCCAGCAGTCAAATTCCCCATCATGGTCATCATCCTATTCTCAAATTCCTCCAATCTCCTACCCATTTACTTAGCAATCAATGCGCGGGTCATATCAGACTCTCTCGAAGGATCAGCCATACTAAATTCTGTTAAAAAGTCTGAAGATAAAGTCTCACTGCTCTCTGAAAGTGAATCTAAACCCCAAACTGATACCCTTTCTGGCAACTCAAAAATAGGATTTCTGATCAGCCATCCATTGGGATCCCTAGACCATCCGGACGAATCTATGATGACTAGATAGCTTACTTTGTTAGAATGATGCATGAATGACGTATACGATGCATGATCGTGAGCTATGCAGCATTTCACAACCACATACAAGCAAGTATATCCTTCCAACCTTTTAACTCCCTCACATGAGGTCAATTGGTCTCTTTCTAGGTTGGCTTAATCCATAGGCCAACAGGGGACCCGAGAAACGTGCGTAGTGCATGGCAGGAAACCGGTAGCGCAACGTCTCTCAGAATGCGCATATGTATGAGTTTTCGCCATTATGCATTTGGACACTTCAACCAAATTAAGATGGACCCACCAGGGCATGAAAGCCTTTAATAGAAGACCAATTAATTCATTTGATTTTGTTCAATACATGACGGCCCAAATGACAAGCATTGTATTACGGTTCATTTCACCTAGGGGAAGTATTTATTTTCATTACATGAGCTTTGGTCAGGGTGATGTTACTTTAGGGCTACCCAAGCATGGTCCCTGCCAACGGGTCTAGTTCATCATGAGCATTACTACCAATCGGGTCTCCATTTGATATACCAAAAGGTACTAGGCTTGGGTTGGTGATTATCCTTAACACTTCCCTACATTGAGTGAATGTAGGGTCGTGCTTCGGGAATGCACCGGGGTAAAATAAGGGTCCAAACTAATATAATTCTAAGGCTCTATCATGATGCAATGCAATTTTAGAAAAGAGATGGAATTTTAGTTTAAAAACTCAATTATACATTTTAACCAAGACACTTTCAGAGTAAAGTCACAAAGTCCCTAGTGCAATCACCACTGTGATGCGTGGTGGAACCAGGGCTCCCTTTTTCGAGGGCCTGCTTTTAGGGCTCGAGGGATGGTTCGCGTCATTTGATCTTGGGTAACACGAGACATTTTGGAATCCCTACCTAATAGGACATTAGGAAAGTTCATCTACTCCCATAAAACCTTTGGGCACCTTTAAGGTATCTTGAAGTCACCACCAAATTTATGAGAAATTGGGAAAGGTTATCTAACCTTTATGGTCTTAAACCAGAGAGTAGTTCAGAACTCCACTCTTATTTATGCCTTGGTTAATTATAAATGAGTTTTTAGATTAGAAAATTCCATCTCTCCTCTCATACGATTAATGCAATTTATTAAAAGCGCACTTTAAGCATCGAGAAAGCGATAAATGAAAGTTGTAAATAAAGCAGTAAATAAAATGGTAAACACACAAAGCCACACCATTACAAAATGGAAATTGGGACAAATACAATTCCCCAAATGAAAGGAAAAGCTAAACAAAATTAAAATGGAAATTGGGACACAATACAATCCCTAAATGGAAAAGACTAAATAAGATTACCCCAAAAATAATTAATTACAAGGGCCCACAAGATATAAACATAAAGCTAAACAATCAAACAAAATCAATCAAGAGGGGTAACATGCATAAATCGGGATATGAACATTGGTTCCTTCGTGCTCATTTTAAAAGGGGATCGAAGAGTTGTTTCGGTTGTTTGCTTGAAAATCAGGACGAATTACTCCCATTTTAAGAAAATTAACTCCTCATTTTAATTCATGACATTTTTGCATTCCTTGCTAAAATTAAGGACATTGGTCCTAATTTATTAATAAAGATTCCGATTTAATCATAAACATATCTTTATAATTTTTTATCTGACGCGCACATAAAATAAAACTATTTTATTTACAAACAAACACGATCACACAAATAGGGGATAGGTAAGATCTCACCAAAATGGCGTAGCTTCCTACATGTCATGACTCCTCCATTTGGTCACAAAAATGCCCAAACAAGCAACATCACATTTTAGACCCCAAATAAAAACAACAATAAGAAATATTAGCAATAATCACAAAATCAACTTAATAAAAATGAAAGTAAGGGAAATATACAATAAAATTAATACGCAACTAGAAAATAAAATGAGTTAAATTAAACACATTAATTTAATACGTGAATGGCACACATATAAAGATAATCAGAAAATCAAGCAAGAACTAGTCATGTAAAAGTATGATAATAATAATAATAATAATAATAATAATAATAATAATAATAATAATAACAACAACAACAACAACAACAATAACAACATGCAAAAATATAATGATAATAATAATAATAATAATAATAATAATAATAATAATAATAATAATAATAATAATAATAATAATAATAATAATAATAATAATAATAATAATAAATGACAATAATAAGCAAATGAAATTAAATAAATGAACAAGATGGGTGAAGAAAGCAAATAAGCATGCAATAGGAAATAATACTTAAACATAAAAAAGATTATCACAAAAATCATACCAAAAACACAAACAATAAATATGATTTTTCACACTCAAATCATATGCATTTATCCATTTTCATACTAAAAGCAAAATAAAGATTGAAGAATCATATTAAAGAAAAATAAATCCAAAATTCGAAAACACACACTCATTAAATCATAGTTCATGTATTTATTAGTACAAGGAAGGTAGACTAAACTAAATAAAATAAAATAAAACGAGATAATAAAAATGGATCCAAGAATCTTTACCCTCAGAGTAGATAATATGGAAGAAAGATGTCTCAATCTATTCTCCTCGTCAAGATTTGAAAACAGGCTCAAAAACATTCAAAAATCTTAAGTTTTTATGTCAAAAAACTCAAGAACACTAAAACTTAAAAATAATAGTTTTTTTGGTGTTTGATGAGAAAATCCAAGCCAAGGAAATTAATTTTCCCTTCGTCAAGTTAATCCAATCTCAACAAACGTTTTCTAATCCAAGAAAATAAAAAAAAAATAAGTTTTTTGCTCTCAAGAATACTTTTCTTCTTTCTCAAAGAAAACCCACATTTTTTCTCTCAAAAATCCTTCTTTTTTCTTTTCAAAAATCAATCCTCCCCCCTCTTATTTTCTCTCTCTTTTCTTATATATTTTCCCCCCTAAAAAACATAAAAACTGAAGAAATCAGGTTTTTTTATTCTAATTTAGACTGTAGCTCCTTTAAAATCCGACCAAATCCCACATCAGAAGGGAAAACAGCGCTATAGAAGGAAGGAAAATGATAGGGGGTAGCATGCAGAGCGGCGCCCAGCACTCAAGGGCGGCCTCGCAGGCTACTGTCGCCTGGCTGCCCAAGCGTAGGGGTGTCCTGGCGCGAGGGGTGGCCTTTTATGGGTTTGCAGCGTGGCGCTTGCGCACAGGGGCAGCCTCAAGCGAGGGGTGGCCTTGCACAGGGCTTCAGTGCCTGTAGGGCGGCCTTGCGCGGTGCTGCCGCGTGGTGCCCTCACGCGAGGGGCGGTCTCGTGTGCACAGGCCGCACCTGGGGGGCGGGCACTCCCGTGGGTAAGGGGCAGCTCCCCTCGCACGTGCACACAGTGCAGGGGCAGCTACCCTTGTGCACGAGGCAGGGGCAGCTCCCCACCCACGCACTCCTTCCCTGGCGAGACGATGCGTGTGTGCCTTCCGCATGCAACCCAAAAACCTATTTTTTCCAAAAAATAAATAAAAAATAAAAGTAAAATAAAAGTAAAATAAATAAATAAATAAATAATAATAATAATAATAATATAAAAAATAAAAAAAAAACTTTTAAAAGCATTTCGAGACAGACAAAAAGAACTTGACAGGGAGACAATCAATCCCTATTTTCTTGCCTATAAATCTATCTATATTTTCATCATCGGGTAATCTTGATCTTGGACCGCCTCGGGACCTGGTGTCTACAAACCCTAAAAGTGGGCCTTTGGGAAACACATAACGGGTTTCGGCACGTCACACTACTTATGCTTTCTGTATCCCGTTATCCACCCCTTGGAAAAGTAGGCAGCAAATGAATAAAAGAATATTAAATGAGCAATATAGGATATGAATTAATAAATGAATGTACCGACTTGCATTTTGTAAGGAATTATGGAATTAAGCATTTCATACGTATATGACCATAATGATTATTGCAGTAGATATATTACTCTGAACTTGTGCTTCATGCACCTATATGTTTTTGGATCCCGTACGGATCCCTATACGTAATATGTGAAAGTACCCTCGGGTACCTATATATTTATGATCCTGTTATTCCCCTTGGGAATACAGGCCATAAATGAACGAAAGAATATTAAAGGAATAACCTAAAGTATAAAAGACTAAATGAATATAATTATATGTGTGGACTATGTGAGCACGCTATGATAAGAATTTATACAATTTGCTCTACATGCATGATTCCGGGATGTGTTGCAAAAGTTAATAATGTAATAGTTATTTGTTGGTTTATGTATGATATGAGTAGCTAAATGTATAAGGCATGTAT
Source organism: Excoecaria cochinchinensis (assembly GCA_947683425.1). Taxonomy (NCBI): domain Eukaryota; kingdom Viridiplantae; phylum Streptophyta; class Magnoliopsida; order Malpighiales; family Euphorbiaceae; genus Excoecaria; species Excoecaria cochinchinensis. Next base: position 6,804,070 of record CANTUQ010000005.1, read on the forward strand.
TGATTAAATGATATTTGATAAATGTAGGGTATGACATTATTTGAGTAAAATTGTATGTAAATGTTAATTAAATTGGTCTTTCCAATTGTTTATATTGTCGAATGAATAAGCACAAATAAAGTGCGTTTTGGCTACATTAAACTATTTCGACTATGATCAATTGTATACAATTATTGTTTGGAATTCATGTGTGTGTCTAATACATGTATTCTTATACATATATGATTTCTTTGAATCTTATCATTGTGTGAAACTGTTAACAATTACTATGAGTAGTCGTCTAATTCATATTTGTTCCTCACTAAGCCTTTCCGCTTAGCACGAGTGTTTCATCCGTGAAGGTTTGGAGATAGAAGTGTTGCTAGGGGCATTCTGGAAGAATTAAGGCCAACGAGTCCATAGGAGTGTATTGTCTGGTCTTTGTATTATTAATTTAATGTAAATGAATGACTTATGTTGTCTAAATGTGTGCTTTGTAAATGAATCAGTTTTAAATGCATTGGACCACCTATAAGAAATGTGTATATGTGAAGTGAAAATGTAATATTGTTAATTATGATAAGTGTATGTTTAAATGAATAATATATGAAAGTATAATTTTGTAAAGTATGATATACGAAAACTATTTGAAACAAAAAAAAATTATAATTTCGATTTCGATGACTGTTTCTTAAATAAGTGTGCTTAATTCTATATTGTGTGACATCCTTCACCTGTCGTGATAGTTTCCTACGTACGGGTAAGGGTTATTACACCACCTATAACACCCCCACCGCCGCCCCCATTGGAAGGACGCTGGCGAGCGCGCTACCCGATGCACTCACACACGGATAAACACATTCGTTACGCGGAAGCATGTATACAAGCATAAACATACATACAAAAATACGGGTAATTAAAAACTTGACTTACCCTGCGGGCACAAACTGATTATGCAATAACTCACGCACACACGCAAGCACTAAGCGGAAGCATAAACACATGCATACATAAGATCACTCGGCGGAAGCATAAAGTGAACGATAAAACAAAAGGCTCATTTAACGGAAAACTTAATTACAATAAGATTCTTACATATACAAATACATAAGAAAAAGGCTACAAAATTACAGAATTCGAAATACAGAAACTGAAACAAAATAACAAAACACTGCTAACTCCTATATGGCCGACCTTGCAGATGCGTGACTCGATCCGAACACAACCTGCCACCTTCATGGGAAGAGAGCCCGTGCTAAGCGATAACGCTTAGTGGGGAGAACACACAAGTAATATGGACGGCCATTCACAATGGTCGCCAAGGCATAACACATCCGACTATCAAATGCGGATATTCATAACACATATATAATCAGACTTGCATAGCAAAGGCAATACCATACATAATACAATTATCACCATGCAGAACTACATACAATATCACATGCATTAAACTTACCGGTTTCGCCGAGGTATCGAATAGCAACACTTCACCATGCATATACTTTTAAAAATATTGCACACGCACATATCATACCAAGGTATCCTTATCATAGTGGAACCCGCTCACATGCAACACAATTACCAAGCAAAACTACACCCAACCATTATGCATCCTTAAGAGCTACTATAACATACTTATCATGTCACAAGATTCCTACACTAAATAAAAACCCAGTGTATAGCATCAAACCACCACACTTCCACTGCACAACTCTAATCCATACAATATCATGCCGTGAATTGCAAACACACAACTACGTATTAAAAACACTGCGATAACTGAGTTCATAGGAACATATAGCATATCGATACCTTATGGCATATGCACTTACCAAACGTCGATCCACATGCATTGCATCTCAATATGATAAATACTCATTCACACATTTAACCATAGTATACAATGATGCAAGCCAGTGTACTTATACATACTAGTTCGCATGCTTACATCTCAACCACTCAATTAGACACATTCACAATACAAAATAGGCGGTAAGCATATACAATTGCATACTTGAGTCATATTCAAACCATTCACACTTCCATGATCACATCAGAAAGATAGCTGATTCATATTACTGAAATCTTAACCAAACGGTTATCATATTCTCATATTCATATCAGACAAAGTGAACAGAATACCTGCTGACTCAAAATAGTGGATAACGAGAAATCTGACAGTGCCTCGCTGGCCCGAACGGGCGCACCTTACGGGTACGAATCGAAGTAATCACATAAACTTTATCTGACAGTACCTTATTGGTACGAACGGGCGCACCTTACGGGTACGAATCGAGAGAAAAACAACATCATTTTCCACATTCAAAAACATTTTAACGAAAGGGGATCTTAAACAAGATCCATACACATAAAGGGTTTGCGAGGAACCAAACAGGGACCTTATCAAGGTCCAAACGTTCAAAAGGGCTGCAGCTAACGAAACTCTATTAGGCATGCCTAACTATCCACTAGACTGACTCTCGCAGGTCATGCGTAATGCAAATCATGTCTCACATCAAGGCACATATTTTAACATATTACACTCATATAATTCATAACATTGTGCATGCATAATACATCCAATTATATTAATATACTTCATAAAATAGTCAGAGTATAAACCTAAAGGCATCACAAGTTCGGAATTCACACATTGGCATCACAAAAGAAAACTCAATTGGGAAAACAGGGAGTGTCGCGATCGCGACAGATGTCGCGCTCGCGACAGAGGCTACTTGACCATGTCGCGATCACGGCAACCTTCGCGATCTCACGAGGGAACTAGGGCATCTCGCTATCGCGCTCGCGACACACATCGCGTTCGCGACAGTGAGCTGCTAACCCAAACAATTCAGCAACCGAGCTCTCTGTCGCGCTCGTGACGTGCGTCGCGCTCGCGACAGAGGCTCTGCTGCACAGCTCGGCGGAGAACTCGGACGCGTGCGAGGGCTGCTTTCACCGGGCTCTATCGTGACCTCGTGACGATGTCGCGCTCGCGACAGAGTCGGGAATTCCAACCCTTACACAAGAAATCTGCAGAAAATTCCCTCTTCACAACAGCCAAAACTCAACCAACATCGAAACATCAACTTACCTCATCTCCAGCAAGCCACACATCATTGACAACATAAACACAACATCCGTATCAAGAATTCCAATAAAACATGCCACTAACAATATCCATTTACACATTCTATAATGTCAACACTAATTGCCATTCATCTCAATCGCATCCATGTTATGCATTCATACAAATGGTACATCATGCCTAGGTTACTCATGAGATCAACACATAATAGTACTCATCCATAAACCAACCTTCACGGAGTTATATCTATTGTTATTTACTAGCTAAAACACCAATCTTAATAATACTCATAAGTTTTTCCCAAAGACAACTACTTATATAGTCATTTAATTACCCTAAACATGCATAATAAGCTGAGGGGAAGGTACGGGATTGATCCGGGATAACCGAGGGCTCAAAAATGAAGAAATAAAGGCTAATATGTCGCGAGGTCGCGACCCTTGTCGCGCTCGCGACAGAGGCTCATCTCAGAACCCCCAAAAGACTGCTTAACGCCCCTGACTTGTGTTCCCTAAACCGACCTCTAAACCTCATTTTTAGCCAAACCTTACTTCTTAACAAATGTTTCACAGGATGTTAAAGTTAAAATGAAATAAATTTCAGATCAAAAGGACTTCTAAAACTCCAGATATGCTCTCCACAACCCATACTGGTCAAATAACCCGACACAAAAAGAGACACTACGGTTTTATCAAAATTTCAGGGTCTTAGAGCAAGAATTAGTCCAAGGCTATTTCTAAGACTTTTGAAGGAATAGAAGTCGTGGTTCTAATGGCTCAAGAATTACACTTTTCAAGTTCTAAAACTCTACCTATGAGAAAAACAATACACGGAGGTCAAATAAAAATGGGACAGAATTGCCAAACACATGCATTTCAAAGCCAACCCTCATATACATTCATCTCAATTAATCACATGGATTACTAACACATTTATCCAATTTAATTCATGCATAAACTCATATCAAAGCACTCAAATTTCTAGAAACAACAAACACAACAAAAACTCACGATCCAAGGAGAATAGGCATAGACAACTCAAACTCAATGTAGAAATCAAAGCTCCCAAACATTGCATGCATTCAAAACACACTCCCAAACCTGGATTTGAAGCTTCACTTCAGCCCTCTCACGATCTCACCTTCTTTTTCCCTTTCCTCTTTCTTCCTTCTTCCGATTCTTGTACAAAACCCAGCCAAAACACAAAATCAAACCATGAGAACCCCTTTCAAAACCCAGAAAATGCAGCAGAAAAAGAAGAAGAAGAAAAAACCACAAGTGACCATAATCTTACCTCTTGAACTCAGCATACAACTTAGAAATCCAACTCCAATCTTTAAAACCCACGTTGATCACACACAAGAGAGTAACTAGAGCAGAAAAATGAAAGAAAAGGAAAAGAGGGAAAGAGAGAGACGTGAGGAAAGAGTAGAAAATCTGCCCCTTTCTTTCCTCTCTCCTTTCCTCACTCTTCATTCAATGCTCCTACCTACCCCTTCCATGTGTCAAGCCACTATAGGACCCAACAATCCACTTAAGACTTAACATACTAATGTACCATACATCATCCACACACTAAAGATCTCTCACTTAAATATCTTAAGGCACCAAATCTCTCTCACACCAAATCATTCCTTAAAACCCACTTACATCCATGGCACCATACATACAAACCCACACTATAAAACCTCTTAATCCACTTATATCCTACTTCCATACACCACAAGCACACCATAAAATTCCTCCACTAAACTTATTTAATTATTTCCTTTGCAATTAAATCCTTATTATCCAATTTTTCTCAAGCATACATTACTGAAATACCCTTCAATTCCCGACTTAACTTGCCAACTCTGACTAGGCCTGATTTGGGGTGTGACAACTCTTCCCTCCTAAAAGAATTTCGTCCTCGAAATTCACTTACACCGGAAGGATTCACAACCCAACGATCCAAGTCACCATCAAACTCATACACTTCACTTCTGAACACCCGCTTGCTTATACTTATCCTCATCATTAAACTCTTAGATCACTTTCTTATATCCGAACCAAACACTTTCAGCAAAATGATCCCTACTCAACTTCCATACCAAATACTCTATGTACACCATGTCAGCTTTCCCTCAGTCAAAACACATATGTAATGCTTTTCATATATGGTCAAGGGATGTTGATGTAATGAGATTGAGATGATTCATGTATGCAGAATGATGCAATTGATGCTATAATGATGCACTTTGTCCCAACCCCATGATTTAATATGCTTTCATTCAAAACTTTTTCTGGGGATAGCTGATAGGTATACAGAGTACTACCAAAACCTTACAAAATCCAAAGATCCTTGCGTCCAAAGAAACCAAACAAACTTTACTCAAACATGTCAAAAGAATACTTACCAGAAGGCGCTGCAGAATCCTCTACTTCACTGTGGTGCGCAACAAAACCCGAGGGCACACGGGCGGCTCGAAGCAATTCCTCCACATCCTTTCTAGCTTGATGAGCTAGATTCTCCCCTATCTTGGGACAATCAGCAATCTGATGTTCCATGCTGCCACACCTGAAACAAGCACCCGAGAGCTTCCGACATCGGCCCCGATGTCGCTTTTGGCAGTGCCTACATATTGGCGGTACCCACTTTTTCCTACACTTTCCCTCATGTTGTTTCTGACATTGATGACACATCGGAGGTTCTTGAATTCTTTTTCCCACGAACACTTCTCTACTTGACACCTTCCTCTTTTGAGGTACCCTCCGAACAGAATCTTGAGAAACTCGAGGAGCAATCAACCTATCCAAAATCCGAACCAGCCCTTGCACTAATGTCCTATCATTGGAAGCAAGACCGGGATTTCCAACCACAAGATGCTCGGAAACACTCTGATCAGCTACATCAGGGTTCACACTTTCCGTTATCTCGCCCAAATTCTCACTAGGATCGGACTCCATCTAAACACCACACAAGACACATCTGCATTAGGCCACGACACAAACTGACTCACATACAAAGACACGACACAACCCATTTAGCATACCAAGACTCGACACTCAAACAAACAAACGCAACCAGAACCGCCAAACCTCGCTCTTATACCACTAACTGTAACACCCCCACTGCTGCCCCCGTTGGAAGGACGCTGGCGGGTGCGCTACCCGATGCACTCACACACGGATAAACACATTCGTTACGTGAAAGCATGTATACAAGCATAAACATACATACAAAAATACGGGTAATTAAAAACTTGACTTACCCTGCGGGCACAAACTGATCATGCAATAACTCACGCACACATGCAAGCACTAAGCGGAAGCATAAACACATGCATACATAAGATCACTCGACGGAAGCATAAAGTGAACGATAAAACAAAAGGCTCATTTAACGGAAAACTTAATTACAATAAGATTCTTACATATACAAATACATAAGAAAAAGGCTACAAAATTACAGAATTCAAAATACAGAAACTGAAACAAAATAACAAAACACTGCTAACTCCTATGTGGCCGACCTTGCAGATGCGCGACTCGATCCGAACACAACCTGCCACCTGCACGGGAAGAGAGCCCGTGCTAAGCGATAACGCTTAGTGGGGAGAACACACAAGTAATATGGACGGCCATTCACAATGGTCGCCAAGGCATAACACATTCGACTGTCAAATGTGGATATTCATAACACATATATAATCAGACTTGCATAGCAAAGGCAATACCATACATAATACAATTATCACCATACAGAACTACATACAATATCACATGCATTAAACTTACCGGTTCCGCCGAGGTACCGAATAGCAACACTTCACCATGCATATACGTTTAAAAATATTGCACATGCACATATCATACCAAGGTATCCTTATCATAGTGGAACCCGCTCACATGCAACACAATTACAAAGCAAAACTACACCCAACCATCATGCATCCTTAAGAGGTACTAAAATATACTTATCATGTCACAAGATTCCTACACTAAATAAAAACCCAGTGTATAGCATCAAACCACCACACTTCCACTGCACAACTCTAATCCATACAATATCATGCCGTGAATTGCAAACACACAACTACGTATTAAAAACACTGCGATAACTAAGTTCATAGGAACTTATAGCATATCGATACCTTATGGCACATGCACTTACCAAACGTCGATCCACATGCATTGCATCTCAATATGATAAATAGTCATTCACACATTTAACCATAGTATAAAATGATGCAAACCAATGTACTTATACATACTAGTTCGCATGCTTACATCTCAACCACTCAATTAGACACATTCACAATACAAAATAGGCGGTAAGCATATACAATTGCATACTTGAGTCATATTCAAACCATTCAAACTTCCATGATCACATCAGAAAGATAGCTGATTCATATTACTGAAATCTTAACCAAACGGTTATCATATTCTCATATTCATATCAGACAAAGCGAACAGAATACCTACTGACTCAAAATAGTGGATAACGAGAAATCTGACAGTGCCTCACTGGCACGAACGGGTGCACCTTACGGGTACGAATCGAAGTAATCACATAAACTTTATCTGACAGTACCTTATTGGTATGAATGGGCGCACCTTACGGGTACAAATCGAGAGAAAAACAACATCATTTTGCACATTCAAAAACATTTTAACGAAAGGGAATCTTAAACAAGATCCATACACATAAAGGGTTCGCGAGGAACCAAACAGGGACCTGATCAGGGTCTAAACGTTCAAAAGGGCTGCAGCTAACGAAACTCTATTAGGCATGCCTAACGATCCACTAGACTGACTCTCGCAGGTCATGCGTAATGCAAATCATGTCTCACATCAAGGCACATATTTTAACATATTACATTCATATAATTCATAACATTGTGCATGCATAATACATCCAAGTATATTAATATACTTCATAAAATAGTCAAAGTATAAACCTAAAGGCATCACAAGTTCGGAATTCACACATTGGCATCACAAAAGAAAACTCAATTGGGAAAACAGGGAGTGTCGCGATCGCGACAGATGTCGCGCTCGCGACAGAGGCTACTTGACCATGTCGCGATAACGGCAACCTTCGCAATCTGGCGAGGGAACTAGGGCATCTCGCTGTCGCGTTCGCGACAGTGAGCTGCAAACCCAAACAATTCGGCAACCGAGCTCTCTATCGCGCTCACGACAGAGGCTCTGCTGCACAACTCGGCGGAGAGCTCGGATGCGTGCGAGGGTTGCTTTCACCAGGCTCTGTCGTGACCTCGCGACAATGTCGCGCTCGCGACAGAGTCAGGAATTCCAACCCTTACACAAGAAATCTGCAGAAAATTCTCTCTTCACAACACCTAAAACTCAACCAACGTCGAAACATCAACTTACCTCATCTCCAGCAAGCCACACATCATTGACAACATAAACACAACATCCGTGTCAAGAATTCCAATAAAACATGCCACTAACAATATCCATTTACACATTCTATAATGTCAACACTAATTGCCATTCATCTCAATCGCATCCATGTTATGCATTCATACAAATGGTACATCATGCCTAGGTTACTCATGAGATCAACACATAATAGTAATCATCCATAAACCAACCTTCACGGAGTTATATCTATTGTTATTTACTAGCTAAAACACCAATCTTAATAATACTCATAAGTTTTTCCCAAAGACAACTACTTATATAGTCATTTAATTACCCTAAACATGCATAATAAGCTGAGGGGAAGGTACGGGATTGATCCGGGTTAACCGAGGGCTCAAAAATGAAGAAATAAAGGCTAATATAGGTTTTCCAATCGCGAGGTCGCGACCCTTGTCGCGCTCGCGACAGAGGCTCATCTCAGAACCCACAAAAGACTGCTTAACGCCCCTGACTTGTGTTGCCTAAACCGACCTCTAAACCTCATTTTTAGGCAAACCTTACTTCTTAACAAATGTTCCCTAGGATGTTAACGTTAAAACCAACAAATTTCAGATCAAAAGGACATCTAAAACTCCAAATATGCTCTCCACAACCCATACTGGTCAAACAACCCGACACAAAAAGAGACACTACGATTTTATCAAAATTTCAGGGTCTTAGAGCAAGAGTTAGCCCAAGGCTATTTCTAAGACTTTTGAAGGAATGGAAGTCATGGTTCTAATGGCTCAAGAATTACACTTTTCAAGTTCTAAAACTCTACTTATGAGAAAAACAATACACGGAGGTCAAATGAAAATGGGACAGAATTGCCAAACTCATGCATTTCAAAGCCAACCCTCATATACATTCATCTCAATTAATCACATGGATTACTAACACATTTATCCAATTTAATTCATGCATAAACTCATATCAAAGCACTCAAATTTCTAGAAACAACAAACACAACAAAAACTCACGATCCAAGGAGAATAGGCATAGACAACTCAAACTCAATGTAGAAATCAAAGCTCCCAAACATTGCATGCATTCAAAACACACTCCCAAACCTGGATTTGAAGCTTCACTTCAGCCCTCTCACGATCTCACCTTCTTTTTCCCTTTCCTCTTTCTTCCTTCTTCCGATTCTTGTACAAAGCCCAGCCAAAACACAAAATCAAACCATGAGAACCCCTTTCAAAACCCAGAAAACGCAGGAGAAAAAGAAGAAGAAGAAAAAACCACAAGTGACCATAATCTTACCTCTTGAACTCAGCACACAACTTAGAAATCCAACTCCAATCTTTAAAACCCACGTTGATCACACACAAGAGAGTAACTAGAGCAGAAAAATGAAAGATAAGGAAAAGAGGGAAAGAGAGAGACGTGAGGAAAGAGTAGAAAATCTGCCCCTTTCTTTCCTCTCTCCTTTCCTCACTCTTCATTCAATGCTCCTACCTACCCCTTCCATGTGTCAAGCCACTATAGGACCCAACAATCCACTTAAGACTTGACATACTAATGTACCATACATCATCCACACACTAAAGATCTCTCACTTAAATTTCTTAAGGCACCAAATCTCTCTCACACCAAATCATTCCTTAAAACCCACTTACATCCATGGCACCATACATACAAACCCACACTATAAAACCTCTTAATCCACTTATATCCTACTTCCATACACCACAAGCACACCATAAAATTCCTCCACTAAACTTATTTAATTATTTCCTTTGCAATTAAATCCTTATTATCCAATTTTTCTCAAGCATACATTACTGAAATACCCTTCAATTCCCGACTTAACTTGCCAACTCCGACTAGGCCTGATTTGGGGTGTGACACAGCCTCTCGGTAGTGGTGGGTGCGCCTCAAATGCTCTTAGCACACGCGCAGCCTCGGTGCCCTGCGCGCTTTGACGTGCGGCCAGATCGCCCCTCGCTGATTTCGAACTCTGGACACGTTTTTAGCGTGATTTTAGCCCCAAATTGATTTTCTATCCCTTTTATTGGGATTTTAAGGTTATTTTCCATATTTTAAACTTAAATAAGGTATATTTTTATTTAATGAAGGATTTTTTTTCCCAAATTAACTAGGTTTTCCTTTTTTAATGATATAAATAGGAAAACTTAAGAGAAAAATAAGGAGAGAATTTTTTGTTGCAAATTTTTCTTTTTTTCTTGGGAATATTTTTCTACATTTTTTTTAGTAGTCTTCTTCTGAAAAGAGATTTTTTAAAGTGTCAAAAATTAATTCTTAATAAAAAATCATTCTTGAGACAAATAAAATAATTTTTGGTTGTTGAGATCCAAATTTTCTTCCATAATTTTTCTTTGACAATCTTTTTTGCAATTTTCTTCCTAAAGAAAAAGTTTAGATTTTTATTTTTCTAATTCTATTTTCTTGAATCTAGACAGGAAAATTAACCGTTTTGCTTCTTTCATCAAATCCAATTCTAAGCTCGATTTTTATTTTATATTTTATTTTATTATTATTTTTATTTATAGTCAATTAATCACCATGTAGATCTTTGGATTCATTAGTTATTTATTTGTTTTATGTGATTTTAGTCATAGATTAAACATTATGTAGCATTCTTTTTACTTTGTTTTTTTATTCTATTTATTTACTTGATTGTTGTTGTTGTTGTTGTTGTTATTATTATTATTATTATTATTATTATTATTATTATTATTATTATTATTATTATTATTATTATTAATTTGCTAATCTATTAATTTATTTATTTCATTATGTCATTTAATTTATTTGTCATTCACAATGCATTTTATTTCATTTTATTTATTTTAATTCATTTTTTTATTTATATGTTTAATTGATTTTTTGATTTAATTACTAACATTAATTTTATTTGTGTTTGTTTTTGGTTTCAACACTTGTTTTTCCATGTTTGAGCATCCTTGCGAGTGAATGGGAAGATCCAGGAAATTTTGTATTGGTTTAATTTACTATTTTTATTATTTATCAATTTTTTTTATTTTGCTTTTTATTTATTTTGTCATGTAATTTGTAATAAAATTGTTTTATTTTATTCACATAAAATCGAAAGAAAATCACAAAAATATTTATATTAATAAATTGGGTATTTTTCTAATAAAATAGGACCAATGTTCTCATTTCAACCAATAAAAATTCACTTTTAAAAGAAGAGTTATATTTTTCAAAAAGGGATCACTCATCCCGATTTTTTCAATAAGACCAAAAAATAACTTTTCGATTTTTTAAGTGAACTTGAAGGAACCAATATTCCTATTCCAAATAAATATCCCGTTTTATGTATGTTATTTATTTGTTTATTTTAATTTTATATTTTTGGGGATTGTATTTTTTGTCCCAATTTCATTTTGTAATTTGTTTTGTATTTTATTTATTTTATCGCTTTCCTTTATTGCTTTCTTACGATCTTAATGTGCGCATTAATTTTAATGGATGGCTGCATGAGATGAAAGATGGAAATTTAATTGTTAGAAGCTCACTTATCATTAACCAAGGCATTAATAAGAGTGAAGTTTCGAATCTTTCTTTAGTTTAGACCCCATAGGTTAGATAAACTTTTCCAATTTTAAATTGGGTGGCGACTCCAAAATGCCTCAAAAGTGCCTAAACGTTTCATAGGATTCGATGAACTTTCCCAATGTTCTATTGGGTGGGGATTCCAAAATATCTTATGTTACCCAAAATCTAGATGGGAGCTGTGACGCGCGCCGAACCCCGTGGCACCCCGAGGGTCCGCTTTAGGGCGATCGGTATGAGGTTCATTGGAAACTTATAATGTACTTACAAGTGTGTCTATTTTGGGCAACAAGGAGGTTTCATAGAGTCGCCACCCAATAGAATATTGGGAAAGTTCGTCTCGCCTCAGTGAGCCTAAGACGGCGCATATTATCCATTCCGGGCAAACCAAAGGGGTCTTGGAGGCATTCACCCCAATAGAACATTGGGATGACCCTCTAACCCTATGGAGCCTAGGATTGTAAATTGAGTTTTTTGGTGGGACACAAGAGGTGTCTTGGAAATCCCATTCCAATGAAACATCAAAATGGACCTCTTGCCTCATTGAGCCCAAAGACCAAAGATAGGTTCGGGACTTCTCATTTATTCGTACCTTGATTAATTTTACAATTAAGTTTTGAATTTATTATTTCACTCTCTTTCCACACGATGCAATTAATTAAAAGGCGCAATCATTCACATCAAAAGCGATAAATAAAAATAACATTAAGATAATGCACATAAAAATAAATTACAATAAAACTAGGGGCAGAATACAACCCACGTTGTAAATAAAATACAAATCATGCATAAGTCGGGATATTTATTAATGATGAGGACGTTGGTCCTAGATATATTTATTACCAAAAAGCAATTTTTTATGTGATGATTTTATTGGATAAAATAGGAATTCGGTCCTTGATTTTGCGAAAATTATCAAATTGATTGCTATAAAACTCTTAGCCATTTTTATTAACGCGACAAAGAACAATTTTACACAGGGAAATAAATAAATAAACATAACAATAACAACAATAATGCAATTGATATAATGACAAAAACTAAAACTAATAATAAAACTATCAATAATAATAATAAGAATAATAAGCAGAAAAATAAATAATAATAAACCTACAATAAATACCAAACAAATAATAATGAGGGTTAAAGGAAAAAACCGGGTAGAAACCCTTGGATTTGGGTGGCCATCATCATCCTCAAACTCATAACCCATTCAAAATGATTAAACAATATCTCACAAAAACAAACAAACACATTAGTACCAAAAAATTCAGAATTAGAATACAATAAAAAAACTAATAAAGGAGTTTTGAAGATAAGAATAAATGAAAATAAAGAAAACAAATGAAAATTGTTTGAAAAAAATAAGGAAAAGCCCAGGGACGGCCGTTCAGGCGTTACCGATGGGCATCGAAAATGTGACCGGCGGGCAGTGAAGTGTGCTGCATACGTCCCGTCCCTCGAGTAAGGGACGGGCATCGGCAGCTGCACTGACCGTCGGTCACCCCCTGTTTCTCAAAAAACGGCAAAAAATAGATTTTTCTCAAAAAAAAAATTACTTTAGATAAAAAAAACTTAAAAGAAACGCAAATAATTAAATTCAATAAACCAAACGTCAGATCTGTAATATTTACCCTCGAATTATACCCTTTTGGATGAGTGAAGGATAGTTTTCGGTCCCGCGCAGGTTCACAAAGATCGAATAAAAATCAAGACAATAGAATTTATATTTCTTGCTTGAAAATTACAGCGATTCAAGTTTTGGAATCGATGAATTGATGGAAACAAATTAGTCTTGTAACCTCAATTTGACTTGATTCCTCAAAACAAGTTTTTAAAAATAGAAAATAAATAAAAAAAATGATGAAAAGAGTTTTTTTGTGGAAATCAAAAAGAACTTTGAAGAAAATCCTGAAAAAAATTATAGTGGAAAACCCTTAAGAATTATCCAACCCCCAAAATTGGTTTTTTTTCCCTTTATATAAAAAAACAGAATCCTTTTCCTGGTAGGACTAGGAAATTGACCGACGGGCATCTGAAGCTCGCCGACGGTCGTCAGTTAAAAAGTATCCTTTTCCAGCTAGGATTAGGAAAGAACCGACGGGCATCTGAAGCCCTCTGACGGGCATTGGTTAAAAAGAATCCTTTTCCTACTAGGATTAGGAAATAACCGACAGGCGTCTGAAACTCACCGACGGGAGTCGGTTGAAAGGGCTCGTGCAGTCATTGGCCTCACCGACGGCCCGTCTCTCGTAGTGAGAGACGGATTATCTCAGCTACCGATGGGCATCCTTCCACCGACGGGTAAGCCGTTCGTGGAGAAAGAAAAACATTTTGAGTGTAAATTTCCCAATCTCCATGAAGATTTTACGCTGTAAATAAATAAATTTAACCCTTGTGAATCTGGAGGACCAAAAACTCCTGAATTTCATCCATTCATTCGAAAACGGACACTGATTTCTTCATCGGGTAATCTCTGATCTGAACTGCCTCAGGGCACGGTGCTTACACGAGCCCTCTCGGACCCTAAAAGTAGGCCCTCCAGGAAACATCGCTAGTTTGGTGCACATCACAGGGACCTTACAACTAAGACCTTAGAAATAATTTTGGATAGAACATCATAAAGAGTTATAGGTCTAAAATCCTTCTAGTTATTTTAGGAATAAGAACAATATGTGTATCTGAGAGAGAAATAAGAAAAGTACCTTTTTACAACCATTCATAGAGCTAGTAGACACATTATTGCTAATGATATTCTATAATTTTTGGAAAAGGCCAGATTCAAACCATCCGGACAAGGGAATTTATTAGGATGCATTTGGAAGACTACTTCTTTACTCATTAAGCATAAACATGCTCATCAATAGGTCATTATCCTCCACCATCGCTTTCCTATTCGCTAGCACAATAATCTAGAATGGTCACAAAAGCTAGGTTCAAAAACTTTTTTAAAATGCTCCAAAATCAGGTCCTTAAATGCAGAAATTCTATTATTTTTCCTAGAAGAATTAACTTCTGCATGAAATAACTTAGAATTCTTGTCCCTATGTTTTAACAAAAATAATTTTTGCACCTTACTTGTACGGAATTTCTTCTTATTCAAGAATGATGTTCAACTTGTAACACCCCCGTTACCCCCATTGGAAGGATACCGGAGCGCTACCGCGACACTCACTCAGAACATTCATGCATCACAGCGGAAGTGCACAATAACATTAATAAAACTTATAATCACAATATATTATGTACATCATCAAAATTACATAAGGATCCTTATAACAAAAATTACATATACAATACATACCGAGATTCATAAATATACAAAAAGAATGCAGGAGGAGTACAAAAATATAACAAGACTCTACTCCTAGTGGCCAACCCTGCAGATGCACGACAAACCGAACAAAACCTTTCGCCTACATGGGAAAATAGCCCGTGCTAAGCGATAACGCTTAGTGGGGAGGAACAAAGATAACAGAACACCATACAATAATATCATGCAGCTACATATGTAAATAATCATCAACATACTGAATTCATTAAGTAGCAGAAACAGAGATACATGAATCATAATCACTATTAGAAAACAGAGCTTAACAAAAGTATGCAAAAGGCAAATACAATAACTAGAATCACTTAATAGTCATAACACTTCACTAAGCAAAATGCCAAACATAATAAACCATATCCTGAAATTCAGTGGTGGTGGATACGGGAACACTATATGGGAGACCGAATGTAGACACCGGGTCCCGAGTCAGGTTTAACATAAAAAAAAATGGAATGGCAATTTTGGGTCCTTGATAATTTCCTCTAAAAATATATATATATATATATATATATATATATATATATATATATATATATATATGTGTGTGTGTGTGTGTGTGTGTGTGTGTGTGTGTGTGTGTGTGTGTAAAATTAAAAATTAAGATTAGTTATTGTAAAATTAAGATTAGTTAATTAATTAGTTAATATTGTAAAATTAAGATTAGTTAATTAATTAGTTAATATTGTAGGATAATTAAAATTGAAAAAAGAAAATAAATATAGGGCTTAATTAGATAAAATATATGTGATAATTTAAGTAAATTATTTAAATTAAAAAAGGTAGAAAATTATAGAGTATTTAATTAATAGAGTGTTTAATTAATTAAATGTGTAAGAATTTAAGTAAGTTAATTAAAATTAAAAGGTAAAAAATGGAGGAAATTACTGAGGGTTAGGTGAACAAACCTACCCAAATTTGTGGGATTAAAAGAAAAGGATGAAGGCAAAATGGGGGGAGGTCGGCTAATGAAGAAGGAAAGAAAAATAAAGAGAAAAAGAAAGAAGAATAGAGGAGTGGTAGCCGGCAGACGGAAGAAAACAAAGAAAAGAAAAATAGAGCAAGGAAATGGAGGTCGGCTGATGAAGAAGAAAAGAAAAAGAAAGAGGAGAACAGAAAGAGACCAAGAGGAGCACCACGCCGGAAAGGAGAAAGAAGAAAAGAGGGGAAGAAGGGAAGAAGGCAGGGCTGATGAAGAAGAAAAGAAAAATAAAGAGAAAAAGAAAGAAGAACAGAGGAGTGGTAGCCGTTAGAGGGAAGAAAACCAAAGAAAAGAAAAAAAGAGCAAGGAAATGGAGGTCGGCTGATGAAGAAGAAAAGAAAAAGAAAGAGGAGAACAGAAAGAGACCAAGAGGAGCACAACGCCGGAAAGGAGAAAGAAGGAAAAAGGGGAAGAAGGCGGGGGTGCCGCCGGCCAGCCACGGTGCCGGACCGGCGACCGCGCCCCACCAGTGGAACGAGCGGGCCCGAACGAAACCGGTGGTGGCCGCCGATCAGCGGCACTCGCCGGCGTAGAGGAGATCGACGAGGAAGAGAGGACGTTGCCGACGCGACTACCGACCAACTCCAGCGACCTTACGGCGCGTGACCGGCGGCGATGGACTCCCTGCGTTCCGATCTACCTCGCGGTGGTGGAGGTGTCGACCACAGACGGCCTCCTGCGGCTCCGGCGAGGGAACTCCGGTGAGTCCTATTTTATATTTATTTATTGTAATATATTATTATTATTATTATTATTCTGTTTTTCTTATTATTATTTTATTATTTTATTTATTTTATTATTATCATTATTGTCTTATATGATCATTATTATTATTTGTTTTATTTATTGATTATATTATTATTATTATTATTATTATTATTATTTTATTGTTAGTATTGATTATTTTATGTTTATTTATTTATTTATTATTATTATTTTATGTTTTTTTATATTATAATTATTATTGTTATTACTATTAGTATTATCATTATTGTGCAATTATTATTATTATTATTATTATTATTATTATTGATGTTATTATTTTATTGTTATAATTAATATTATCATGGTTATTATTGTTATATTATTATTATTATTATTATTATTATTATTATTATTATTATTATTATTACTATGATTATTATATTTGTCATTATGGTGATGTCATTTATTTATTGTTATTATTTGCTTTATTATTATTGTTATATTATTATTGTTATTTATTGTTATTATTAATATTATTATTCTATGTTCATTTCATACTATAATTATTATTGATATTAGCGTATTATTATTATTAGTAGTAGTAGTATTATCATTTTTATTGTGATTATGTGATTATTATCATTATTATTATTTTTGTTGTTTATGTTATTATTTTTATATTACATTATTACTATTATTGCTAATTATTATCATTAATATTATTATTTGTCTTATTATTATTATTGCTATCATCGTTAATAATATTGCTATTTGTTTTATCATTATCATCATTATTATTATTATTATTATTTCATGATATTATTGCTATTGGCATCATTTTTTATCATTGTCATTGATCATTATAATTGTCATTTAGGTTTTATATTCATTAATTGTATTAATTTATGTTACTTTCATTAGTCCAAATTAATTCATAATTTATTTCATTCAATTAAGTATTTATTTATTTATCACTTAATTTAATTTAATTCATTATTAACCAATATCATTTTCTGTCGTGACTGCAATGCGAGGGGCATGTGGCTCATCCAAGGAGCATGGTCGGAGAGAATAGTTTTAGGATTATATTTATTCTAATATGTATTTATTATTTTATTTTCTTTCATTTGCTTGAGGTCTGTAATAATAAAAGATTTTCGACCGCGTTTAAAAAGAACCACCACACAAATGTTTTCTAATTGAATATTTGTTAACAAAAATGGACCAATATCCTCGTTTTCATCCTAAAAACGAAATGTTTATGTTTTCATTAAAATAAGACCACTTAGTCCCCTTTTTTATAAAGTCGATTTGAGAACTCTACACTTTTTTTGTAAAATAAGTAGTTGGGAACCAATGTTCCTGTCTAAAGGAATAGCCTGATTTATGTATGTATTTTAATTTTAATGCTATTATGGATTTTGCATTTATTATTGGATAATTGTAATTATATTTTATTTATTGCTTTTCTGAAATTTCTTTTTTATGTGCTTGTAATGCGCTTTAATATTTATTGCATAAATCGTGTGAGAAGAGAGATAAAATAATTGACTCTAAAAATCCATCCACATAATGTTAACCAAAAATATAAATAAGAGTGAGGTCCCGAACTCTCTCTAGTTTTGGCCTCATAAGGTTAGAATTCATTTCCCATTGTTTTATTGGGTGGCGACTCCGTGATACCTACCTTATGATACCCAATTGAAGCTCTCGTAAGTTGATTACTAATAATGGAATAGGGGTGAATCCATGTCCATTGCGAAACGATCAGCTTTCACGAGTTTTAATGAACCTCGATTCTGTCTCGGGTTCTAAAAGCAGACTATCGAGAGCGATCCGGATATCAAGCGGGGTTCGGGCGCGTCACAGTGGCGACTCCACTGGGGACATCATGAGATTTTGCTCCGAAAGTAATTTTGGTTAATCTAATGTAAGTGATTTTAGGATCAAGAAATTTTATCTCTTTTCGAAAAAATTGTATTGCATTATTTTAGGGCCTTAGAACCATGTTAGTTGGTCGCCTATCTATCTCGGCGCATTCCCAAAACACGACCCTACTTTCACTCATTGTAGGGAAGTACTCGGGATAATCACCTGCCCAGGCCTCGTACTATTTATGGTATGTCAAATGATGACCCGACCAGTTGCTATGGTCATGACGAGCTAGTCCCATCGGTAGGGATCATGCTTGGGTAACCCTAAAATATCACATTTGACAAAAACTCATGTAATGGAAATAAATACTTCCCATAGGGGCATGTACTATAATACCGCGCTTGCTATTTGGACCATTATATATTGAACAAAATCAATAAAATTAAATGGTCTTCATCAAAGGCTTTCATGCCCCGGTGGGCCCATCTTGATTTTGTTGAATTGTTTAAATATATAATAGCCAAACACCCATACGTATGTGCATTAGGTAAGGGTTGTTATGCTGCCGATTTTTCACCGTGCACTGTACGCGTTTAATGGGTTCCCTATTAACCCTTGGATAAAGCCCACCTAAGAAAGAGACCGCACGACCTCCTGTGTGAGAGAGATACGGTTGGGAGGAGTTTTTTCTTGTATGTGTGTATTCGTGCTTGTGCTTTTTTTTTTTTCATGAATGACAATAGTAAATAATGCATATGCATTTTGTTTTATGTACAATTATAAAACCTGTACACTTTGTATGTAAAATTATTTGTATTATAATTTATTAATGTAAATATAACATGTATTTGTCATGCATCTACATAGCAATGCTTGTCACAACACATACATATTAATATTCTTTATGACATCCATGACATCCATCGTGCACCATAATCTATACATACAGCATACATCACCGAACGTACGTATCGACATGAATCATGTCATGCACAAACATACTATCACCAATGACATGTAAAAAAAATAAAAAAAAATAAATAATAAATAAAATATATTCATCATGTGTTATAGCATGTACATATCAATATGCTCCCATTGCATATGTACATAAACATCGTGTGCTGGAGCATACACATACCACTGCATATTATAGTGTGCACATATCAGTATACATCATTAGGCCAGGTATTATGCACATCATGCTCGGCAGTCACCTTGCATCTTTCACATTATATGCCATATCATGCACATGTATTGTCATGCATAAGTTATGCCATGCATATATGAACCCTGCATCATGTATGTCAGTCATTATATATACCATGCCACGTTCTGTATATGTATACCATGTAAATATACATACTTTGTAAACGCCATTCATTTCTTACAATCACTTTCATTACATGTCTTATATTGCATACATATGCGTCTCACTGTACACAATCATTCTTATACTGTGTCTCATGTCATGTGCATTATTTCTATATATTTTGCACTCTTATCTATGTGAGTTGTGCCATTCCTCACGATTCATGTATACATCATTGTGCCAAATTTTTTCATTTTACATCATATATGTATTCCTATCATGTCTAAATCATGCCATGTGCACATGTACCATATATCTTGAACATTCATTCCTATATTGTGTCATATTTTGTACTTATGCCATCGTTGTCGGTTGCTTGCATGTACCCTACAAATTTGTGTATGCATATCATTTATCATGCAGTGTTTACACTCACTTATAATTTTTTGTAGGTGTTTCATGCACGCGCGCCTTTGCACACATTTCATATATGCATTTCTATACCATATTTTTTCACACACATTTTGCACATATAGTTCCCAACACGCATTACTAATAGGTGCGACACTGTTGCATGCATCTTTCCCGGTACATGATTCTTAACAGATAATCTGCACATATTTTACAAACAATCCTTTCTATGCCTACATGATTCTTGTGTATATAAATTTTGATAGAGTAAAAAGTTTTGTGTTAAGCTGTACCCTAGAATGCTGACATGTTTGCACCTCATTAAGATACATTTGATTCAAAGTCTGACTTTGCCTAAGTAGTTCTCAATTATGAATGGCTTTGATCTCAGTTCTAGAAATCTGTGCTTCATTCCATTTTAAATTAAGCAAAGGGCAATTATGTTTGGTCTTTGATTGCTAGATCATATGGAAACACTTGACTATACTATGTAATTTCTAAGTTCATAGCACTTTTGGCCCGTTTTGGAAATAAACTGAAAAAACTAGTTGCAATTAGGGGATTAGATGAAAACTCACTAAGAGCACTAGAACTTTTCTGATTACCTGTCAAAGCGATCACTAGATGAGGCTGAATCTAGAAAATGATTTAGGCAACCATTCTTTATATAGCTCTCTAAATGACCATTTCCTGCTATTGTTTTGCAATCGCTCGCTAGCCCATTGAGCCTTTATTTTGCTATGCTAAATGTGTACCGATTTTATTGTTACACACGTTAAAACTACCCTTTGCCTAAAATGATTTTGGCTTTCCCTTAGAAGAATGGCCACTCTAGTAAGGATGGGTATTGAATGGCCGCTCTAGTAAGGATGGGTATACATCACGACATTCCTTCGGGATATCAAAAGTTTCCCTAATAAGGATGGATTTATACTTTGGATAAAGAGTTTTAATCTTTGACAATTCTTTAGACTATCAAAAATTGCCCTAATAAGGGTGAGTTTACGCTTCGGGGAAAAAAGTTTCAATCATTGATAATTTTTCGGGCTATCAAAAATTGCCCTGATAAGGATTATTATCTCCGTGTAATTAAAGGCATAAATTTCAGAAGAAAAAGAAAAAGAAAAAAAAAATAGAAGAAGCAAAAAAAAAAAAAGAAGAAGAAGCGAAAAAAAATATAGAAGAAAAAGCGAAAAAAAGTAGAGCTCACGGTAGTACCCTTTGATGAGTTTCAGTAGCTATCTTTTTAACTTAATTTTTATGCTGAACTTGATGAGCTCAAGTATTACCAAATTTAAATCCAAGAATATCTAGACAGTATACAATTAGGGTTGGGAATGGTCCTTTCATCCGTCGAATGAACGTTGCGGCCATTTTTCTCTAGCAACTTGATCCTCCTTTGATAGCCAATTACCTAAGCCTAATGTTACAATCGAAGTAAGACCTCTTGATTTTGGGTTCGTCCTTATCTAATTAGCAGAAATGACCTTCTAATAAGGTTTGGTACGTAGGAAGAGGCATATGGTGTCTCTTGAGCTTCAAGCGGGAAGCCACGAGTGCATTTGCATTCAAGTTGAGTCTCGTCTCCAAAGTTGCATCTAGAATTTGCTTTTAAATGATGAAAAATTCTGTTTTGGGCCTTTTGCACATACATACAGGGATTGCATGGTATGCCTTGTATTTATATGTTGGTTTAGTAAACCTTGATGTCTACATATTTATCTTCTTGCCCTTCATTGGGAATGACTCCTGAATTCTTTGGCTGAGATTGAATCAGTTGAAAATGTGGTTCATTCAGTGTGTTCAAGAACAGATAGAAACTCGAGTTTGGGGTACCTAATAGGTTGCAATCATTTCACAATCTCGAGATACTTCTTATCGCTACTCATAAAAGCAGTACTTTGCACATTCACCCAATGATATTCTTTGTACATATGATTCTTGCAAGTAGCAAACATTCTTATAAATGGTTTTACATACGTATTTTGTGGGCGTATCCTTTGCATGCATTTCACATGCACATTTTTCTCGTGCATTCTATACAAATACATGATTTTTTTCTGCACGTGTTTTATACGCATAGTTATCCATGAACACATCACATACTTAATTTTTCACATAGACTCTTTACCCTTGTCACATGCATGAGCATTTGCATATATAAATCCCTTTGCATATATTTCTCATGCCTGATCCTTTGCATATATTTCTCATTTACGATTATTTGCAAACATTTTATAGAATTTGATTTTTCGCACACATTCCATAATCTTTTACATGTATATATGCCATGTGCATGATTGTGGCATATATGCCATATGCATAATTCCCTACATGCATTTCATGTTCGTAGTCAATGCATAGTACGCATAGTACATATTTCACATATACCAACTTTGCAATGCTTTTCACATGCATTTCATGCATACATAGTGCCCCTAGATAGTGTATATCAGTCTCACGTAGACAAGCTCACGTTTCCCAAGACCTATCTGGGGCAAATTAACCTAAGCCCTCTCAGGGGGTAATCATCCTTAAAACCAAGATGATACTCTTCTGGATCCTAAGGGGCATGGTGGAGTAGCCAAGCTATATCCCTAATGGACCCCATACCATCTAGGATGTAGTCATCCATTTTTACAAACATTTACATCTCATATCATGCATTCAATTTCTTGTACCTACTTCCATGCACATAGCTTTGTAGGAAATATTCAAGAAGAGCAGCTTAGAAGATCAGTCTAAAAGGACATCCCACACTTTGTAAGCTTCGGCTCGATGCAGTTCTATAAGAACAACTCCGCTCAGAAGAGTAGCTCAGAAGAGCAGTCAAAAAGGACATCCCGTACTTTGTAAGCTTCGGCTCGGTGCAGTTCTAGAAGAACAACTCCGCTCAGAAGAGCAGTCCAGAAGGAATTCCCGCACTTTGTAAGCTTCGGCTCAGTGCAGTTCTAAAAGAACAACTCCGCTCAGAAGAGCAGTTTAGAAGGGCATCCCGCACTTTGTAAGCTTCGGCTCGATGCAGTTCTAGAAGAACTACTCCGCTCAAAAGAGTAGTCCAGAAGGACACCCAGAACTTCGTAAGCTTCGGCTCGGTGCAGTTCTAGAAGAATAACTCTGCTCAGAAGAGCAGTCCAGAAGGACAATCCTACTCGAAAGAGCAACCCTTACACTTTGTAAGTCTGAAACAGACTCGATGCAGCTCAGAAGAGCAATCCTCGTGTTTCAGACTCGACGCACCACCATTCCCCTTGGCAAAAAGGTAAGGTCCGCCTCAGGAGTGCAATTCTCTCCCTTTTTTCTAAATTTTGGCTCACCTAGGTGTCTAGGCACTAGCTTCTCCAAAATTGGGGGCAACTGTAGACACCGGGTCCCGAGTCAGGTTTAGCATAAAAAAAAATTGGAATGGCAATTTTGGGTCCTTGATAATTTCCTCTAAAAAAGTGTATATATATATATGTGTGTGTAAAATTAAAAATTAAGATTAGTTATTGTAAAATTAAGATTAGTTAATTAATTAGTTAATATTGTAAAATCAAGATTAGTTAATTAATTAGTTAATATTTTAGGATAATTAAAATTAAAAAAAGAAAATAAATATAGGGTTTAATTAGATAAAATATATGTGATAATTTAAGTAGATTAATTAAATTAAAAAAGGTAGAAAAATATGGAGTATTTAATTAATAGAGTGTTTAATTAATTAAATATGTAAGAATTTAAGTAAGTTAATTAAAATTAAAAGGTAAAAAATGGAGGAAATTATTGAGGGTTAGGTGAACAAACATACCCAAATTTGTGGGATAAAAAGAAAAGGATGAAGGCAAAATGGGGGGCGATCGGCTGATGAAGAAGAAAAGAAAAATAAAGAGAAAAAGAAAGAAGAACAAAGGAGTGGTAGCCGGCAGAGGGAAGAAAACCAAAGAAAAGAAAAAGAGAGCAAGGAAATGGAGGTCGACTGATGAAGAAGAAAAGAAAAAGAAAGAGGAGAACAGAAAGAGACCAAGAGGAGCACGACGCCGAAAAGGTGAAAGAAAAAAAGAGGGGAAGAAGGCGGGGGCGCCGCCGGCCAGCCACGACGCCGGACCGGCGCACGCACCCCACCGGTGGAACGAGCGGGCTCGGACAAAACCGGTGGTGGCCGCCGATCAGCGGCACTCGCTGGCGTGGAGGAGATCGGCGAGGAAGAGAGGACGCTGCCGACGCGACTTTCGGCCAACTCCAGCGACCTTACGGCGCGTGACCGGCGGCGATGGACTCCTGGCGTTCCGATCTACCTTGCGGTGGTGGAGGTGTCGACCACCGACGGCCTCCGGCGGCTTCAACGAGGGAAATCTGGTGAGTCCTATTTTATATTTATTTATTTTAATATATTATTATTATTATTATTATTAGTATTATTGATATTACTATTATTTTATTTATTTATTATTAGTATTATTATGTTTTTATTATTATTATTATTATTATTATTATTATTATGGTCTTATATTATCATTATTATTATTTGTTTTATTATTTATTATTATTATTATTATTATTATTATTATTATTATTTTATGTTGTTATTGTTAGTATTGATTATTTTATGTTTATTTATTATTATTATTATTATTATTATTATTAGTATTTATTATTTTTATTATTATTATTTTTATTTTTATTTTTATTATTATTATTATTATTATTATTATTATTATTATTTTAATGTTATTGTTTTGATTATTGTTGGTGTTATTATTGTTGTGTTATATTATTATTGTTATTATGATTATTATTATTATTTTATGTTTGTTTTATATTATAATTATTATTATTATTATTAGTATTATCATTATTGTGCAATTATTATTATTATTATTATTATTATTATTATTATTATTATTATTATTATTATTATTATTATTATTGTTGTTGTTGTTGTTGTTGTTGTTGTTGTTGTTGTTGTTATTATTTTATTGTTATAATTAATATTATCATGGCTATTATTGTTATATTATTATTATTATTATTATTATTATTATTATTACTATGATTATTATATTTATCATTATGGTGATGTTATTTATTTATTGTTATTATTATTATTGTTATTATTTGTTTTATTATTATTGTTATATTATTATTGTTATTTATTGTTATTATTAATATTTTTATTCTATGTTCATTTCATACTATAATTATTATTGTTATTAGCGTATTATTATTGTTATTATTATTAGTAGTAGTATTATTAGTATTATTATTATCATTTTTATTGTGATTATGTTCATTATTATTATTGTTGTTCATGTTATTATTATTATATTACATTATTACTATTATTGCTAATTATTATCATTAATATTATTATTTGTCTTATTATTATTATTGCTATCATCATCATTAATATTGCTATTTGTTTTATTATTATTATTATTATTATTATTATTATTATTATTATTATTATTATTATTATTATTATTATTATTATTTCATGATATTATTGCTATTAGCATCATTTTTTATCATTGTCATTGATCATTATAATTATCATTTAGGTTTTATATTCATTAATTGTATTAATTTATGTTACTTTCATGATACCAAATTAATTTGTAATTTATTTCATTCAATTAATTATTTATTTATTTATCACTTAATTTAATTTAATTCATTATTAACCAATATCATTTTCTGTTCTGACTGCAATGCGAGGGGCATGTGGCTCATCCAAAGAGCATGGTCGGAGAGAATAGTTTTAGGATTATTTTTTATTCTAATATGTATTTCTTATTTTATTTTCTTTCATTTGCTTGAGATCTGTAATAATAAAAGATTTTCGACCGCGCTTAAAAAGAGCCACCACACAAATGTTTTCTACTAAATTGAATATTTGTTAACAAAAATGGACCAATGTCCTCGTTTTCATCCTAAAAACGAAATGTTTATGTTTTCATTAAAACAAGACCACTTAGTCCCCTTTTTTATAAAGTCGATTTGAGAATTCTATACTTTTTTTGTAAAATAAGTAGTTGGGAGCCAATGTTCCCATCTAAAGGAATAGCCCGATTTATGTATGTATTTTCATTTTAACGCTATTATGGATTTTGCATTTATGTTTTGATAATTTTAATTATATTTTATTTATTGCTTTTCTTAAATTGCTTTTTTATGTGCTTATAATGTGAGAAGAGAGATAAAATAATTGACTCTAAAAATCCATCCACATAATGTTAACCAAAAGTATAAATAAGAGTGAGGTCCCAAACTCTCTCTGGTTTTGGCCTCATAAGATTAGAATTCATTTCCTAATGTTTTATTGGGTGGCAACTCCATGATACCTGTCTTATGATACCCAATGGACGCTCTCGTAAGTTGATTGCTAACAATGGAATAGGGGTGAATCCCTGTCCATTGCAAAACGATCAGCTTTCACGATTTTTAATGAACCTCGATCCGGTCTCAGGTCCTAAAAGCGAATTATTGAGAGCGACCCGGATATCGAGCGAGGTTCGGGCGCGTCACGCCGAAGAGTCAAAACATTTATACACGAAGGTAGCCAGGGAGACCGAAGTCTCAAAACATTTTCACTAAGACCATAACGGAGGTCAACCGAAATCACAAGATCCGAAGTGGGGTCAACACTGGCAGCTGTACTCACTATCCCTTGCTTGCTTACCTATCCACTACTATGACACTTCAGGCTCAACTACTCACTCATAATAACAATACTTTAAATTATCCAAAGACACGAATCAAAACACTATCATTATTAATATTCACTAATACAACACTAGGACTATAACTTCATCAAGGAATAATCAAAACCATATACCATGCAATAGTGAGAAACCGTGCAAAGTGGGGCAAAAAGAATCACTTCGGAAAACAGGGTAGGCAGGAAGGGGCTCTGTCGAGATCGCGACGTGAGTCAAGCTCGCGACAGAGCACAGGGCACCCCGTCGCACGCTCGCACTCGAAGGCGTGCTCGCAACGAAGCACCCTCAACAGTCATTCACTAATCTGAGCTCTGTCGCACTCGCGACAAACGTCACGCTCACGACAAAGACCAGGCACTCACTTTAATGAGCTCTGTCGTGCTCGCGACAAACGTCACGCTCACGACAAAGACCAGGCACTCACTTTACTGAGCTTTGTCATGCTCACGATAGAGACCGAGCACTTCCCCATCGCATTCGCGCTCGAAGGCGTACTCGCGCTAGGGCTCGGCTAATCGCAGCTCGGCCTACCGAGCTCTCTGTCGCGCACGCGACATGCGTGGCGCTCACGACAGAGGCGCCTCAACATCATAAAGGCTATTCCACATTCTGTCGCGCTCGCGACAGAGCCCAGAATTACCCAGAAACTCTTCATTTTGAACTTCACTTTAAGCCCAACAATTTCAAAACCACACATTCATGCAATAACACTTACCTCATCACTCAAATGCATACCAAGACATGCCTATCATCAATATACACTCAATTTATAATAATTTAAGCAAGAGATCATAATTAAATCACAAGAACAAGCAAATCATTATTTACACTAACTCATGCTATTTCACATCCAACTTTACAATCAAATCACTACAACTTAAATCATACCAAACCAACGATCCAAATCATCCACATTCATGCATTTACACGTACGTTAACACTCAAGATCACTAGGAATTTAAAGCAATATACAAATGATCCAAAAAGAGAAAAGGTCAAACACTCCCAAACCTGTTAAGAGAAGCTTCAAACCGTCCCCTTCAAAATCCCACTTTCTCTTTTCCTTTACTCTTCCTTCTCTCCTCCGATTCTTGCACAAAACCCAGCCAAGAACACACTTTAATCAAGCCATTAAATCATTCATTCAAAACCAGGAAATAAGGAAGAAGAAGAAGAAGAAGAAGAAGATGGAGAAACCCAAAGCAAACCCAAGCACTTACCTCTTCAAAACCCAGCTCAAACTCAGAAAGCCTACTCAAATCTTAAAGAAATCACAAAAGGAAGGAGTGGTGAGCAGAAAATTGAGGGAAGGAAAGTGAGGGAGAGAACGGAAAGAGGAAGAAAGGAGAGGGTAGCTTCCACGGGAATCCAACAAATTCTGAATTTCCCTCTCTCTTCCCTTCACTTCCCTTTCTTTTCCTTGTGTCACTCTCCAAGGGTCCTAAGTGTCCAAATCTTGACTAACACTTCATCGAAGCACTTTACACAAACTCCACTAGATACATTCCATGATAAACACATTAACCCTTGTACTATACACATAATCCACTACATAAACTCTCTACTTAACATTTTTTTTAATTATTCTTGCAATTTAG
Organism: Excoecaria cochinchinensis; assembly: GCA_947683425.1. Classification (NCBI taxonomy): domain Eukaryota; kingdom Viridiplantae; phylum Streptophyta; class Magnoliopsida; order Malpighiales; family Euphorbiaceae; genus Excoecaria; species Excoecaria cochinchinensis. Next base: position 6,833,003 of record CANTUQ010000005.1, read on the forward strand.
TCCTCATTAACCAAATTTTCACATGCATAAATTACTGAAATACCCTTAACTTTTTGACTTAGCACTCAAATTCCGACTAGGCCCTTTTTGGGTCGTTACAATCACTCCCCCTTAAGAAACTTCATCCTCGAAATTTCCCCGCTAACCACGAATCCAACAATCCAAAACCGATTTAAACAAAAGCTTAACAATTCAGTACTTACTGGAAAGCCTAACTCGTTCAGCTGCATCTTCTCTGATCATTGCATACACTTGCGGTCGCACATACACCTCTTCAATTGGCAGTTTTTGCACTGTTTTAGACAGCGCCTGTGAAGGTTGTCCACTGCCTCTACAACTTCAGTTCCCTCGCGATCTATGTCCACTCACTCTACTCTCGGGTTGATCCTGAAGCTCTCTTCGCTCCGGACAACTGGTTACCATATGCTCTTTGCTTCCACATCTAAAGCACGCTCCAAAGACCCTTTTACACTCACCCCAATGGCGCTTCTGACAATGTTCACATTCCGGAATCACACTTCCCCTACTAGAGGGCGGCGCTATACTCTGAACTTTTGAATGCATTGGAACCAAACCCTTCACTCCTTAGCCACTCGGTACACCTCTTGATTTCTTACCAGTCCCAAGTCCGCTATCCGGTGCTCTCCTCTTTTGCTCTATTTTCTGCTTAATCAACTCAGATTCTTCTAACTTGATCGCTGCTGCCACTAACTGATTGTAACCAACCTGTTGTATGACCGCCATGGACGACAACGGTACTCTGATCACTTCCCTCAAACCATCCTCAAAGTGTCGACACTTAAACTCTTCCGTCAAAATCAACTCCGACACATACTTGCTTAACCGGCTAAACTCCTTCTCGTACTCACTCACTGTCATACCCCGCTATTTCAAACTGATGAACTCTTTCCACTTGGCCTCACGGTATGCCTTGGTCACATACTTCTGTTCAAACTCTTGCTTGAAGAAGTCCCATGTCAACTCAGCTGGCCGTTGAGGGTTGCGGAGCACAAGCATCCACCAATCATACGTTGATTCTTGAAGTAGCGACACTGCATAAGATGCCCTTTGATTCGCAGGACAGTTAATCTCTTGCAAAATTCGATCTACTCTCTCAATCCAGAACTTGGCCACATCCGATTGGTCCAACGAAGTCCCATGAAAATCTTCGGCTCCTCTTTTTCTCAATAACTCAGTAGGAGCCTTAGGAGCCATTAACTTATCCATTAACTGAAGCAAACCTTACACAAAAATCGGATTCCCCATTCCCATATCAGGCATATCATGATGCTCATCACGCTGATGCTCCGAAGCAAACTCCTCAACTCTAACCGCATTAACACTGTCCGTTGTCTCACCCACATTCTCACTTGGATTAGACTCCATCTAGACACTACACAAGACACATCTGCATTAGGCCACGACACAAAATCAACTCACATGCAAAGACTCGACACTAAACAATCAAAGACAACCAGAACTGCCTAAACCGACGCTCTGATACAAAAACTGTAACACCCCCGTTGGAAAGATACCATAGCGCTACCGCAACACTCACTCAGAACATTCATGCATCACAACGGAAGCGCACAATAACATTAATAAAACTTATAATCACAATATATTATGTACATCATTAAAATTACATAAGGATCCTAATAACAAAAATTACATATACAATACATACCGAGATTCATAAATATACGAAAAGAATACAGGAGGAGTACAAAAATATAACAAGACTCTACTCCTAGTAGCCAACCCTGCAGATGCGCGACGAACCGAATAAAACCTGCCGCATACACGAGAAAATAGCCCGTACTAAGTGATAACGCTTAGTGGGGAGGAACAAAGATAACAGAACACCATACAATAATATCATGTAACTACATATGTAAATAATCATCAACATACTGAATTCACTAAGTAGCAGAAACAGAGATACATGAATCATAATCACTATTAGAAAATAGAGCTTAACAAAAGCATGCTAAAGGCAAATACAATAATTGGAATCACTCAATAGTCATAACACTTCACTAAGTAAAATGCCAAACACAATAAACCATAGCCTGAAATTCAGTGGTGGTGGATACGGGAACATTTTATGGGAGACCGAAGCCTCAAAACATTTATACCCTAAGATAGCCAGGGAGACCGGAGTCTCAAAATATTTTCACTAAGACCATAATGGAGGTCAACTGAAATCACTAGACCCGAAGCGGGGTCAACACTGGCAGCTGCACTCGCTATCCCTTTATAAGCATGCTTACCTATCCACTACTATGACACTTCAAGCTCAACTACTCACTCACAATAACAATACTTTAAATTATCTAAAGACAAGAATCAAAACACTATCATTATTAATATTAACTAATACAACACTAGGACTATAACTTCATCAAGACATACTCAAAACCATATACCATGCAACAGTGAGAAACCGTGCAAAGTGGGGCAAAAAGAATCACTTCGAAAAATAGGGTAGGCAGGAAGGGCCTCTGTCGCGATCGCGATGTGAGTCGTGCTCGTGACAGAGCGCAGGGCACCCCGTCGTTCTCTCGCACACGAAGGCGCGCTCACAATGAAGTACGCTCGGTAGTCATTCACTAATTCGAGCTCTTTCGCGCTCGCGACAAAGACCAGGCACTCACTTTACCGAGCTCTGTCGCACTCGCGATAGAGACCGGGCACTTTCCCATCACATTCGCGCTCGGAGGCGCGCTCGCGCTGGGGCTCGGCTAACCGCAGCTCAGCCTACCGAGCTCTCTGTCGCGCTTGTGACAGAGGCTCCTATTCTGCACTCTGTCGCGCTCGTGACAGAGCCAAGAATTGCCCAGAAACTCTGCATTCTGCACTTCACTTCAAGCCCAATAATTTCAAAACCACACATTCATGCAATAACACTTACCTCATCACTTAAATGCATACCAAGACATGCCTATCATCAATATACACTCAATTTACAATAATTTAAGCAAGAGATCAGAATTAAATCACAAGAACAAGCAAATCATAATTGACACTAACTCATGCTATTTCACTTTCAACTTTACATGCAAATCACTACAACTTAAATCATACCAAACCAACGATCCAAATCATTCACATTCATGCATTTGCACATACTTTAACACTCAAGATCACTCAAAATTTAAAGCAACATACAAATGATCCAAAAAGAGAAAAGGTCAAACACTCCCAAACCTGTCAAGAGAAGCTTCAAATAGTCCCCTTCAAAATCCCACTTTCTTTTTTCCTTTACTCTTCCTTCTCTCCTCCAATTCTTGCACAAAACCTAACCAAGAACACACTTTAATCAAGCCATTCAATCAATTATTCAAAACTAGGAAATAAGGAAGAAGAAGAAGAAGATGAAGAAACCCAAAGCAAACCCAAGCACTTACCTTTTCAAAACCCAGCTCAAACTCAGAAATCCTACTCAAATCTTGAAGAAATCACACAAGGAAGGAGTGGTGAGCAGAAAATTGAGGGAAAGGAAAGAGAGGGAGAGAACAGAAAGCGGAAGAGAGGAGAGGGTAGCTTCCACGGGAATCCAATAAATTCTGAATTTCCCTCTCTCTTCCCTTCACTTCCCTTTATTTTCCTCATTAATTGCCCTCAACTACCATGCCATGTGTCACTCTCCAAGGGTCCCAAGTGTCCAAATCTTGACTAACACTTCATCAAAGCACCATACACAAAATCCACTAGATACATTCTATTATAAACACATTAACCCTTGTCCCATACACATAATCCACTACATAAACTCTCTACTTAACATTTTTTTTAATTAATCTTGCAATTTAGTTCTCATTAACCAATTTCAACATGCACAAATTACTGAAATACCCTTAATTTTTTGACTTAACACGCAAGTTCCTACTAGACCCATTTTGGGTCATTACACAACTCATCTTTAAATCTATTAAATTCCCTATGAGGTAACCTTGAATTACCCATGTTTAATCTAGCCAAAATATCCTTCTTTGTTCTCCTAAGCCCCGAATCTTTTGTGCTGCTCCATTCCTCTAAATAGCAGCTAACACACGTCAATTTTTTTTCACCATTGTGCAGCTAGCAACCTCCTTATTCCACCTTTCTCTAACGATTAAATCAATCCAATCCTCTAAAAGCCAAGCATTTTTAAAATAAAATCTTTTCCTATGCGAACCTTCATACTGCTCTGCAGTACTCAAAAGAATCAGTGAATGGTCCAAAATCAGTGCAATTAAGGTGTGAATAGTACTCAAAGGAAAAAGATACAGCTAACTTTTAGTAACAACTACCTATCCAACCTTTCCCTAACCTAATTTACTATATCTCAATCCCTCTCCCAAGTGAACCAGAAGCCAGAAGGGATAATATCTCACAACGAACAGTCTTCTAAAACTTGTCTAAAATCGTGAAATAAATAACGAGGATGAGGAGACCCACCTATTTTTTCATCTTTAGAAAGAAGATTGTTAAAATCCCTAGAACACATATAAGGACTAAAATTACCAGCATCTAATGCTCTTAAAATTTCCAAGAAAAATGTCTTTTATTTCTTTCTAGGTATCTATAAAAACCAGTCCACCTCCAACTTCTACCTTCTTCATCAATAACAATACCATCTATGAAGTTATTTGCATAACTAAAAAGCTTGAATGAAATAGACTTCCTCTAAAAGCTACCAAATTGCCTCGCCTACCAACTTTATCGATAACAAAACAAGAATCAAATCTTAGCTGCTTACAAATATCCTCAATACCAATAGAATGAGTTAATCATTCCATAAGAAAAACCATATCGGGCTTGCTTTTCAAGGTAATATTTTTGAGAACTCTGTCTGTTTGGGGGTGGTTAAGTTCCCAATAGTTCAAGCTAAAGGGACTCATTTTTCTCGATTAGCCTACTAAGCAGGACATACTGTAGACACCGAGTCCCAAGGTAGCCAAGATCAAAGTTACCCGAGGAGGATATTGATACCCGTCTCACAGGTGGAGAACTAAAAGTGCTCATTTTTTGTCCTTAGGTTTCATAAAATTTTTGAAGGTCTTTCTCAAACTTAGCCTTTTGCAAACGTTGGCTTTTGGGGTGATAAACAACCATCTCTCAAGTAGAGACACCCGCCTGTCGAGCATAGAGGCATTTTTGTAATTTTCGTTTCAAATTTTGAGTGATGGCCGTCGATGAATTGACAGACACCCGTCTGTTATGATTTTCATGAAATGGAAAGTCACAACGGGAATCAGGGAAAATATTGATTTGATTTTAAAACCTAATTTTTTTGGTGATTAAATGAAGATATTCTGATTTTAAAAAGGAAAAGGATAGATTTTCCCCTAATAAGGCGTGAAAACCTAGAATTTTTGGGGAAGAGATAAAGGGTTTTAGTATAAAATAAAAAGGGAAACTTACTGTGAGGGGGAATTTTCTTTTGGCTAAAATTTTCGAAGGAAGAGAGAGCAAGTTCTTAAGATCAGATTTTAACAAAAAAAATAAAAAGAGAGCTTTCTTTAAGAAGAAAAATCAATTTTCTATTCTTGATAAGCTCTGGTCCTTTTATGATCTTTCTTAGAAAACATAAAGAAAGAAAAGCTTTTATCTCTTGGACCCAAATATTTATTATTTCATGCTTGAAATTGAATAGGAAATATATGAATATGGCTTTATTTTATTATATGAAATATTTGTTTTATTTGATTATATGTTATCTCGTATATTTAGATCTTGTTTATAGCCTTTTCTTTACCATGATTGATAAAAAAAAAATGTAGAAAAATCATGTTTTTGGGATTTGGCCATTAATAGAGGTTCTATGTTCTTTTATATTTAAATCTGTAATTTTATGTTATTTTTATTTTTTCATGATCTAAGTGGATTTCTGAAATTCTACAAGTGATTTTCATGTGTTTTTAGGTTCATAAATGCATGATAAAGGTTGATTTGGCATGAAAATAGTTGAAGAGTTAGAACCTACATTTCATTTCTATATCCCGAAGCGACAGATGGGAAGAAGGCTTATAACGGCCCAAAATCATAATTTTTGTGAATAGTGATTTTTGGTCCGAGAATAGTGACACTAAGGTGAATGGTACTTTCCAGAGTCGAAATATATTTTATTGGACTATTGAAAAGAGCATGTCAGCAGGAGTCTGTAGGCAAAAATTTGAGGTCAAATGGAGATCAAACGGGTCTAAAATGGCCAAAACAGTGGAAAAGAATCAATTTTGGGCACTAGAGGTTGAGGGACGGCCGTCGGTCAACTCAGATGGGCAAAAGTCGGCCCTGTTTGACCAATTTTGACCAAATTTGACCGGATCATATGTTGAGTTACGGACCTCAGAAAAATATTCTGAAAATATGGACGTGCTCATATAAATGAGCAAAATCTAATGGTGTAAAAAAATTATAATTTTGGGGACACTACAAATTCAGTTATCTGATAGGTAAATAATTATTGGACCGAAAAATAGTCTCAATTTGAGAGAAAAATATTCATGGTGCCTAATGAATAAGTGTTAAGAATTATGGAATCATTTTTATGAGGAATTAAGCTTAGAAAGTAAGGAAAAAGTTATGATTTCGGTTTGAATAGTATTCAGTTGACCAGAGGTTTGACCGAGGCTTTAAAAATAGCAAATGATGTCCAAAATTGATGAAAATTTTTTAGATTAACTCTAGATAATATTTAGGAATTTTTTTTTATAAAAAGGGAATTTTTTTAGAAGATTGAAAATTTACTAATTGAACTGATTTGTTTAAACCGGATAGGAATTGGACTCTGATTGAGGAGAAACTTTGTGTACAGTCTAGTTTTTATATGATATAGATTATAGAATTGAATTTGGAATGATTTGGAGTTGGGAAGTGATAAAACCATAGAGAGTTTTGCAAAAAGGGCTTAAAATTGAAATTGGACTTTATAGGTTGGACCATGGGTTGAACCAAGGGTTGACCCATTGTTGTCCACTATAAAAGCACTTAAATTGGTAGTTGGGGTAGCTAGAAAATCTTTATCTATTCTGCCTTCCTCTCCCCCTTATTGGCCGTGACCCTCTCTTCCCCTTTCTCTCCATTTTTTTCTTCATTTTTGCTCCAAATTCTTGGTAATCCCTAGCATCCTAGATGTAATTCAGCCTCTCTTTGTGATTATAGCAGCCTCTAGTGTCCATTTGATGGATTGAAAGCAAGGAAAAACAAGGATTCAAGGTTATGTCTTCAAATAGAGGTAAGAGGATTAAGTTATTTTAATTTGATTTAGTGGTTTTAAATGATAGATTAGAGTGTACTAAGAGTAGTTATGAGATTATATTGCATAAAAGAAGGAAATTGATAAGTGTTTGCTTGTGATGGGTATTCAGCCATGGATGGAGAATTCATGGGGAATGGCTTTTCAAGGGTTAAAGATAAGGATTAAGGAGCTTGTGGAGGCTATAGCATGGATGTGAGGTTTGTGATTTCAAAATCCAAGAATTTACATTTGAAAATTAGGGTTTTAGATTATGTTTATTTGATGAATATGTGTGATTAGTTTGTATAATTAAACTTGAAGTGATAATTGAGGTTAAGGAGGGTAACTAAGTGAATTAGATTGATTAGATTGAAAGAAAACTAATGGCAAGTGTTGACCATAATGAAAAATAATGGTATATGTAGACACCTGGTCCCGAGTCGGTCCAAGATCGGGATTACCCAATGATAAAAATGATGTTTGCTCACAGGCAAATGTGTCAAAAATGATATCTCTCTTGTCGAGACATTTTTTTAATAAAAAAAAAATAGATAAATATATATATATATAATAAAAAAATTAATTAGAAATAAAAAATTAGGAAGTGCTATTTTTATATATATCAAAATTTTTTATTAAAAAAATATATATATATATTTGAAAAAGAGGAATTAAGTTAATTAATTAAGAATAATCAAAAATATATATTTTGATTAAAAAATTTAATTAATTAAAAATAAAAAAAAATTGGGGTTTTATTTTGGTGGCCACCAAATATTTTGGTGGCCATGTGGGTACGGCCTCACATGAGGCCACACCTCACATAAGTGAGATGCGGCCTCTAGGCCGCAATTCACAAGTCAGGTGCGGCCTCTTGGCTGCAATTCACAAGTGAGGTGCGACCTCTAGGCCACACCTCATTCGCTTGGCATGCAGCCTCCGCGTTCGGAGTTTCGCTTGCGGCCACCTACCGCTGCCCCTGTGCAGTCGTTTTCCACCTGAAAAAAATTCAGATTTTGGGACTGCAAAAATCTGATTTCTTTCATTTTTAACGTTTTTTTGGAAAAATAAAATTAAAAAGTGACTTTTGTTTTTTCCATTTTGGGAAGACAGTGAAATTAAAAGGGAATTGAACTTTATTTTCCAGGGGGCTGCTTCCACAAAGGAGGGTTTTTGCTTGCTTAGAGAGAGGCAGACGAGAAGAGAAAAAAGGGTTTCAAAAATCTAAGATTTGATTTTCTTCATCTAAAAAGATTTTGATTCTTGGTTTGACTTGGGCAAGGAATATTAATTTCCTTGGTTTGATCACTCCATCAAAAATCATTTTTGAGTCTTTTTTGTATTAAAAATTTAGATCTTCTTAAATATTTTCAATATTTTGCCACTTCAAAGTCGACAAGGGGATGGATTGAGACATCTTATTTCCGATCTATAAACTCTGAGGGTAAACATTTTTGGACCCGTTTTCTTCAGCTCATTTCATTTTATTCATTATTATTATTGTCAATATTCCATCATTACTGTGAATATCATCTTTTGTCTCTATTTTTGCTATTATTATCATTTATTTCTATTTTTAATGTGATTATCATCACTGTTGATATGTTGTTTGTGGTTTTAACATGATTATTATTATTCTTATTGTATCCTACTGTTGACTTTATTATTGTCATTAGTGTTTTTGCTATTATTATTATTATTATTATTATTATTATTATTATTATTATTATTATTATTATTATTATTATTATTATTATTATTATTGTCAATGTTTATTATTATTATTATTATTATTATTATTATTATTATTATTATTATTATTATTATTATTATTATTATTATTATTATTATTATTATTATTATCTTATCATCATTATTATTATCAGTATTATTATTCTGTTGCGATTGTTGTTGTTATTGTTGTTGTCGTTGTTGTTGTTGTTGTTGTTATTATTATTATTATTATTATTATTATTATTATTATTATTATTTTATTGTTGTTGTTATTACTTTGTCATTATTCTCATTATTATTCTTGAGTTTTTGCATGATTTATTTTTAATTTCCTTTGCATGTGAATTGTTTGCATATTAAATTAACATGTCTAATTTAACCCATTTTATCTCATACACATGTGTTAATTATTTTCATATTCGATGGCTTTTATATGTGTTCGGGGCAATGTTATTTATCCTTTAATTGGGATTATATTCTGTCTCAATTTTCATTTCAATTTTAATTGGCTTTCTTTCATGTGGGATTGTATTCTGTCCCGATTTCTCTTGTAATTGTGTGCTTAACGTGTTTGCTGTTTTTCTTTATTGCTTTATTTTATCGCTTTCTTTATAGCTTTTATTTACTGCTTTCGAATGCTTGTGATGCACTTTAAATTAATTGCATTAATCGTGTGAGATGAGAGATAGAATTTTATAAATCTAAAAACTCATTTCTAATTAACCAAGACATAAATAAGAGTGAAGTTTCGAACACCATCTTTGGTTTAGACCGTAGAGGTTAGATGACTTTTCTCAATTTCTCGTAAATTGGGTGGCGACTCCAAAATACCTCAAAGGTGCCTAAAGGTACCATGAGGCTAGATGAACTCCCCAATATTCTATTGGGTAGGGATTCCAAGATATCTCATGGCAACCAATATTAAAAAGACGCGAACCAATCTCTCGAGCCCCAAAAGCGGATCTCGTCTAAGAGGGCCTTTGCTAGGTTCGGCTCGCGTCACAGTGGCGACTCCACTGGGGACTTCGTGACTTTGCTCTGAAAGTGTCTTGGTTAAAATGTATAGTTGGGTTTTTAAAACTTAAAATTCTACCTCTTTTCGAAAATTTCATTGCATCATTTTAGAGCCTTAGAATTACGCTAGTTTGGTCCCTTATTTTACCCCGTTGCATTCTCGAAGCACGACCCTACTTTCACTCATTATAGGAAAGTGTTAAGGCTAATCACCAGCCTAAGCCTAGTACCTTTGGGTATATCAAATAGAGACCCGATCGGTCATCATGCTAGCGATGAGCTAGACCCATTAGCAGGGACCATGCTTGGGTAGCCCTAAAGTATCACCACATTGACCAAAGCTCAAGTCATGGTGTGACGCGCGCCGGATCCCGAGCGCCGCCCTTTCGGACCGCCCGCACGTGGGCGATCGGGGCATTTGCGGGTCCGTTGACATCTTGCGATAAATCGCAAGTGCGTCTATGTTGAGCAACACGGAGGTTTCATGGAGTCGCCACCCAATAGAACATTGGGAAAGTTTCTCTCGCCTCGGAGAGCCTAAGACTGCGCTTTTTATCCATATTGAGCCATGAGGCCTAGGATTAGCGCTAAAGCCTCGTGACTCAAGAAGTATCTTGAAGGATAACCTCTAACCTCTTGAGCCCAAAGACCAGAGCTGGGTCCGGGATTTCTCATCTATTTCTACCTCGATTAATTTATGATTGAATTTTAATTGTCATTAATTCGCTCTCTCTCCACACAATGCAATTAATTTAAGGCGCATTTATTCATGTTAGGAAAACCATAAATTAGCAAGTAAAGCAATGAATTACAATAATACAAGGAGCGGAATACAACTCCCTTTTAAAAGTGCAAACATGCATAAAACCGGAGAATTTATTAATCATGAGGACTTTGGTCCCCGCATGCACAATTAAAAAAAATATTCTGGATGTGATGATCTTATTTGGGATGAAAACTGGGACATTGGTCCCGCTTTATTATGAAAAGATCCAAATTGATTTAGTAAAAAATATTTTTATGATTTTTATTTTGGTGCGCATAAGAAAACATTTTATTTAATGAATATATACAAGGCAATGTAAATAAAATGGGAATTAAAAATGTATAAAGAAAATACCAAACTCCGCAACTCCTTCTTCATGTGCATGGATACTCAATTGAAAGTAAAAACAATGATGTGCAACCAAAAATAAAACAAAAGAAATTCATGTTAGTGATTAAGCCAACAAAATAATATGACATAAAAAGATAATATGTACCATGAAAATATAATATGCATAAAATAATCATGATGTAATTTAACATGCATAGAATAATTAAGATGCAATTTAACATGCATAAGATACTATAACATGCCTAAAAAAAATAATTATGATGCAATTTAACATGCATAAAGTGATTAAGATGCAATTTAACATGCATAAGGTGATGAAGTATCATGGCATATGCAACTTATTAATAATAGTTATTAACATACATGGAAGATTAGTGACAATCAATTTTATTATAGTTAAGACATGAATAAATGTGTAACATGAGAATAATTCCACTTGACATGCATAACTAGCATAAAATAATGACTATAACACTCATACATGCAAAAGAAAGCATAATAATAAACATGATATAGCATTAAGAAATTAAAGGTATTTACAACCTAAAACATGCATAATTACATGAACAAAGAATAATTTGACATGAAAAATAAGATAATAGAATTTAAAAAAACTTATTTGTTATATGAATAATTGAAGATAAAAAAATAAGAAGAAGAATATGGAGACTAAGAGAATTTACATGTTTGATATGTTAATTGGAAGCCAAAATAAATGAAATTAACAAGAGAATTAATGAGTAAAGCCAAGAATAATTACCCTCAAATTCAGTTTTGAAGAATTGAAGATAGAAGTGTTGAATTCCTTGTCTTCTCTTGTGAAAATCCTTAGGAAATAGCTTGAAAACTTGAAGAAAAGCTCTTGGAAACAAGTGTGTAAGATGGATTTTTTTCTCTCAACTCCAAGCTCCAAAATTCAGTTTTTTTCCTCCAAAATGTTCCTGGTTCGTTCCCCCCTTGTTCTGAATTTTTCTAGTGTTTTTCCTCATCAAAAACTACCCAAAAACCACCAAAAACCGTCCAAAAACGGTTGAAAATCGAGTGGGGGTCGAAAAGTGGGCGAAATGGCGAAGTGGGGGCGAAATCGGCGAATTTCCGCGCGCCTCGCGCACGTCTCCGCGCGATTTGCGCGGAGTTTCCGCGCACGACGTGCGCGAGGCGAGCGACGCCCTGCGCGTCGCTCGCGCGGAGCGCCCGACGCCTAGGGCGTCGGACGCGCGGAGTGCGCGCTCCGTGCGCGGAGCGCACGGAAATTCGCGACGGCCCTTGGCCGTCGCCTTTTCGTCGCGATTATTTTCCCCTATTTTATTTTCAACATTTTTCCATCATTTTTCACCTTTTTTTTTTTTTTTTTTTTTTTTTTTTTTTTTATAAAATACCCTCAACCTAAAACACACTTTTTCTTCTTCAAAATAATTTAAAAAAATATTTTTAAAATACCCTTTTTACTCACCGAAAAGACAAGGAAAATCACTTCTGAGCTCCAATCTTTTTGCCTATAAGCCGGCATAGCTAAATTTCATCATCGGGTAATCCTGATCAAGGCTACTCGGGACCCGGTGTCTACAGTTGCCCCCAATTTTGAGGAGACTAGTGCATGGGTGCCTAGGTGAGCCAAAATTCAGGAAAAGGAAAGAAACGCGTACCTGAAGCAGCGATCTTCCTGCTTGATGGAGTTATGATGATAGCTACTGCTGTCTTTTGGTTGTAGCTGGTAATACCATAGGTGCGCTAACCTCTTGTGGGTGGCGCCGCTATCGTGCTAAACATTGTGAGTTGGTAATGCCGTGGTCGTGCTAACCTCTTGTGGGTAGTGCCGCCATCGTGCTAACCATTGTGAGTTGGTAATGCCGTGGTCATGCTAACCTCTTGTGGGTAGTGCCGCCATCGTGCTAACCGCTGTGAATTGGTAGTGCCGTGGTCGTGCTAATCTCTTGTGGGTAGTGCCGCCATCGTGCTAACCGCTGTGAATTGGTAGTGCCGTGGTCGTGCTAACCTCTTGTGGGTAGTGCCGCCATCGTGCTAACCGCTGTGAATTGGTGGTGCCGTGGTCGTGCCAACCTCTTGTGGGTTGTGCCGCCATCGTGCTAACCGCTGTGAATTGGTAGTGCCGTGGTCGTGCTAACCTCTTGTGGGTAGTGCCGCCATCGTGCTAACCGCTGTGAATTGGTGGTGCCGTGGTCGTGCCAACCTCTTGTGGGTTGTGCCGCCATCGTGCTAACCGCTGTGAATTGGTAGTGCCGTGGTCGTGCTAACCTCTTGTGGGTAGTGCCGCCATCGTGCTAACCGCTGTGAATTTTAGTAGTGTGCTCCTTTAGATGTTTGGACTGGTGTCGTCACTCGGATTTTGTTGGTGTTCCCCGCCGATTTCTCCTGCAAGATTGTATGCATAGGAATATACAAGAAATCACGTGTGCATGTTATGGAATGCAAATGCTTGCAAAAATGTATAGATCGCGCCCTAGGTGATCCATGGTTTGCTGAACTTATAGCTTGTTTGCTGTATCGTGCCCCCTGAATCCTGAGGATCGTCGACAAGCTTTCTGAAAGAGACGTCCGGTGTATATCCCTTGCCCCCTGGTCAATGATCATTTACTTGGGATTCTATTTCATGTTCTGTGTTGTGTGTTGTCTGACTGACAGAAGATCATCTTGAAATAATGTCGCCTTATCGCTCCAGGCATTGAATGTCATTGTTTTAAAGGTAGTGCGTCCCTTGTGGATTTTCGCACTAGCTTTTCTTTGCGGGAAATGCGTCCCTTATGGGATTTTCACACAACCCTTTGCCTAACTTTTGCCTGGAATGGACCCAACCCAATCCAGCGGCTTTTGTTTATTTTATTTTTTTGTAGGGCAGACTGCCTGTTTCCAGGTTTTCACCCTGCCCTTTGGCCTAACTTTTGCTTAGAGAGCCAGTTACGGTTTTCACCTCTAACGGCCTTTTTTTTTTTATTTTTATTTTTTTTTTTTATTTTATTTTTTTTTTAGAGAAGGTTATCACCAAAGCTTCTGTTAAGAGCAAATAGGACATATTTGATGAGCGATAATCATTAGATGAAAAAATTGATATAACTCTTTTTGAGACAGAACTGAAAGATCAATGAAAATGTATTCTTTTATTCATTGCGAAATTGTGTACATTTCTATATGATTTCATCATACATGATTTTCATTTTACAAGAATTCAAAAGCATATGACTACACCTAATCTCGGAGTGGATTTTGTAAGCCTCAAACTCCTGTTATTAATCGGCCCTCTCGGGTTTTCTCGATTAAATATTTTCTCTTGGCCCTTAATTTTTGCCCAGGATGCCTTTTTCCGGTTTTCACCCTGACAGGGCGCCCAATTTTAGCAAGGCCGCCTTTTTTTCGGTTTTCGACCCGCGGGGCATTTATTCTCTTCTTTTTATTTTTGGTCTTTAGCCATGGAACCTTTTAAGTCTATCGACATTGACCGGGTCCTTGAACTCATTCCCATCGCTGTCTGCTAAAATCGCTGCTCCTTTTGTTAGCAACTTTTTCAAAATGAAAGGTCCTTCCCAGGTTGGTCTGAATTTTCCTCGTATGTCTGGAACTCCTGGCCTCATCATCTTAAAGACCAAGTCCCCCTCCTTCAACGGGTGCTTTCGTACTTTCTTGCCAAACGACCGAGCCAGCCTCTTTTGATAAACTTGGTTGTGGTAATAGGCTCTCAACCTATCTTCATCCAATAGATTCAACTGCAACAATCGCTGTTGTGCCCATTCTGTCTCCGGAATCTCGGCTTCCAGGACTACCCTTAATGATTTCAGCTCAATTTCAACCGGCAGGACTGCTTCAGTTCCATATACCAGAGAGAATGGCGTTGTCCCCGTAGAGGTTCTGACTGTTGTTCTATATCCCCAAAGTGCGAAGGGTAGCTTTTCTGCCCAATCTTTGTAGTTCTGAACCATCTTGGCTAAAATTCTCTTCACATTCTTATTCGCCGCTTCAACTGCACCGTTTGCTTGAGGACGGTAAGGAGAAGACTTATGATGTTTGATCCCATATTTCTGGAGCATCTGTTTAGTCTCTGCAAGGAATTGTACCCCATTATCAGACACAATGTGATGTGGGAGACCATATCTGCATATCAAATTCCGCTCGATGAATTTAGCCATATCCTTTGCATCAACCTTCTTGAAAGACTCAGCTTCAACCCACTTAGTGAAGTAGTCAATGGCAACTATGATGAATCTGTGCCCATTAGAAGCCGTAGGATGGATTTCGCCTATGATGTCTATTCCCCATGCTGCAAATGGCCACGGAGATGTTAAGTTATGTAACTCTGAAACTGGCACATGCCTCAAATTCGCGTACTGTTGGCATAACTGGCATTGCTTCACAAATTTTGAACAATCTGTATCCATTGTGAGCCAATAAAACCCTTGGCGCATGATCTTCTTTGCTAAGGCTAAGCCATTCATGTGAGCTCCACAAACCCCGGCATGAACTTCTTCCATAACTCTTTTAGCTTCTTTCTCTGCCAGACATCTTAACTGGATACCATCAGCTTGCCTTTTGTATAAAGTGCTATTAACACTGATGAATTGAGTGGATAACTTCCTGATCATTCTTTGGTCCTTCTCAGTGGCTTCCTCTGGAAAGACTGATCTCTCTAAATAATTCTGAATGTCATAATACCATGGATTTCCATCAGTGGCCTCAATGTCCATCACCTGTTCAGCTTCAAAGCAAGGTCTTTCCGAACTATATATCAACACGGGTTTCATCGCAACTCCTGTTGGGTTATCCCACATAGACACTAATGTTGCTAGAGCATCAGCTAACTGATTTTCATCTCTGGGGATGAAGTGAAAAGTGCAAATCTCAAATTGGCTGCTCAACGCTCTCAAGTGCTTTACATAAGGCAACAGCCTTTCTTCCTTGACTGACCACTCTCCTTTAATTTGATGGATTACCAAGGAGGAATCCCCAAATATTTCTGCGGTCTTTGCCCCCAGAGCCAACAATGCTTTCAATCCAAAGATGCAAGCTTCATATTCTGCTTCATTGTTGGTAGCCTTATACCTCAACTTCTTAGCCAATGGTAGCCTTTCACCATCTGGGGTCGTAAGAATAACTCCTACGCCTGCCCCCTTATTATTGACTGCTCCATCAAAGAATAACTGCCACCCTTGCACTGCTATGGCCGTGACGTCTTCATCTGGGAAGTTGTATTCAAATTGATCTCCCTCAATAGGATGCTCGGCTAAGAACTCCGCTACAGCTCTTCCCTTAATGGTTTTCCTGGTTATGTACTCGATGTCAAATTCCTGCAACAGCAGTAACCATCTTCCCATCTTCCCTAGTAAAGAGGGTGCTTCTTGGAGGTATCTAAGCGGATTATGTTTGGCAACCGTTTGTACCTTGAAGGAATGAAAGTAGTGTCGCAACTTCTTAGAAGCCCAGATAACTGCTAAACAAATCTTTTCCACCTCTACATATTTGGCTTCGTAAGGCAGAAATTTCTTGCTAAGATAGTAAACGGCAAACTCTATACCAAAATCATCTTCCTGAGACATCATAGCACCCACTGAGTTATCTTCCACAGCTAGGTACAAGATTAGCGGTTTGGCATGGCGTGGTGGTCTTAACACCGGAGGATTTAGCAGATAGTCCTTAATGGTGTCAAAGGCCAGTTGACAGTCATCGTTCCATAGCACCGGCTGATTCTTCCTAAGAAGCTTGAAAATAGGCTCACATACTGAAGCTAGCTTGGCAATAAATCGGCTGATGTACTGAAGCTTTCCTAGGAAACTTCTGACGTCCTTCTCCTTCTGGGGCACTGGCATCTCTCTTATGGCTTTGACTTTATCGGGATCTACCTCGATTCCCCTCTGGCTTACTACATGTCCTAACAACTTTCCTGATGTAACTCCAAAAATGCACTTCTTGGGATTGAGGCGCAAATCATACTTGCTAATTCTTTGAAAGAACTTTTCTAAAGCCTCAAAATGGCCTTCTCTGGTAGCTGACTTAATCATCATGTCATCGACGTACACCTCCACTTCTTTGTGGATTAAGTCATTGAGAACCTTGGTCGCCATCCTCTGATAGGTTGCTCCTGCATTCTTCAACCCAAAAGGCATAACCCGATAGGCATATGTCCCCCATTCGGTGATAAAGGCTGTCTTGATCCGGTCCACTATCTTGTTAAGGATTTGATTGTACCCTGCGTACCCATCCACAAAGCTATACATCATACAAGCAGCAGCACTATCTACTAGCACATCAATATGAGGCAGAGGGAAATCATCTTTAGGGCAAGCTTTGTTCAGGTCTCGATAGTCGACGCATACTCGAACCTTACCGTCTTTCTTAGCTACAGGAACCACATTAGCTAACCATGTTGGGTATTGAACCTCTATCAGGAACTTAGCCTCAATCTGCTTATGGATCTCCTCTTTCACTTTCTGTGCCCATTCTGGCCTAAGCCTCCGAAGCTTTTGCTTGACTGGTTTAAACTCTGGGTAAGTTGGGATGGCATGTTCGGCAACACCTCGATCTATTCCCGGCATATCCTCATA
Source organism: Excoecaria cochinchinensis (assembly GCA_947683425.1). Taxonomy (NCBI): domain Eukaryota; kingdom Viridiplantae; phylum Streptophyta; class Magnoliopsida; order Malpighiales; family Euphorbiaceae; genus Excoecaria; species Excoecaria cochinchinensis. Next base: position 6,850,641 of record CANTUQ010000005.1, read on the forward strand.
GGTCCAGGCAAAGACTTTTTCATATTTTTTTAATATTCTCTCAAATTTTATTCTCTCTTCAGGAGTTATGTCTGACGCTAGCAAAATTTCTTTTGGATTTTCCAAAGTTCCGAGATTAAATGCAGTTGTGCCAGTTGAATTAATATCAAAAATGAATGCATCATGATTATGATCATGCGAAATGAAATCATCAGAAACATCACACAAGTAAGCAAAGTTGTTCATCTCATTAACAAAATCAGAAACATTAACATTGTTCTCAAAGAGTTCTGGTATAAAAAGAGAATCTAAATGATTATCAACTTCAGTCGACGCCGATGCTGCAGCTGACTGTACTTTGGCTTCTTGATTTGGTGAAATCTTGAGATCTTCAATCTTCGGCTCTGGCTCCACTATCTTCTCCTTCCCCTTAAGTCTGGTGGCTAACAGCTTATCAGTGACAATCTCTTCGGGCTCATCTCTGTCCCAGATGCTGCATTGGGTCATAATCTCCTCATCCCAAAAGTTCTCTACAGCTTTAACAACTCCGATCTCCCAATCAAAGACATCGTTGAAAATTTCAAATCCAGGGATAATCTTCCCATCTACCCACTGCGGTTCTTCTTCTCCAGTGTAGGCACAAACCGATGATGATGGCACAAAGCTCTCCGAAATATGGGGAATCTTCCCTGACCCTTTCTTCTTACCATATTCTCCTTTGTAGCCCAACCCCTTTCGATCTTTCTGACCACGTGTAGTGATAGCATTCGGCAGCCCTTGTGACTCTTTTCCCAAACCAGCCCCTGGGAGGAAGTGCATCTTCTTCAGCATATTCACCACTTGAGGGCTACCTTCTAGGTTTTGCTCTTCTCCGATCATCGATACATGAAAGCCACTGAATGGCTGATTAGAGATCTCCAAGGCAGACACTTGGTTCTCTCTTGCTGCTTTAATGGTCACTACTTCTCCTTCATGGGGTATTTTAATTATCTGGTGTAATGTGGATGGTACTCCCCCTAACTTGTGGAACCACGGTCTACCAAGCAGAGCTGAAAAGTTTGCTGGAATCGGCAAGACCACAAAATCTGTTTCTGTCTCAATGGGCCCTGTCTTTACCAAAGCTTTGAAAATTCCCGATGCTTGCCTCCTGGAGTTGTCATAGGCAGTGATGGTCAGGTCAGATTTGCTTAACATACTCTCATCCATCCCAAAGGCCTGAAGTGCCACCAAAGGGCAGACATTTATCGATGACCCGTCATCAACCATGACACAAGCGGTGTGTTTACCATTGATCTGTGCCTTGATGTACAAAGGTCGGTTGTGGTTGCGACCCTCTGTTGGTAGGTCTGCATCAGAAAAAACCAACTTCTCCCCGGATCCCCCCTTTACAAGGTCTAGAAGCTCGGATGGAGAGATTGTAGTTGCTACGGTGGATACGCTCAATGCTTCGACTAACTTCTGTCGGTGCGAGGGGGACTGTCTCAAGAGGTCCCAAATAGATATCTGAGCCGTGGTCTTTTTCAGTTGCTTCACTATTGAATTTTCTTCCGGCTCTTTCTCTGCGATTGCTTGTGCTGGGTCCTGCTGCTTCTCAACTTCTGGAATGACCCTCCCACTTCTTGTTACTGCTTCTACTCTTTCTTCTTCCTCTGAATCCCACGGATCCGTAAACTCTCCATTTTTCTCATCTTCGTCATCTCCACTCTCACTAGTGGACCAACAGTCTATCGCTGCCACGGAAACCCCTTTTTCATCCACTGCAGGGCGAGTAATAGCGACATACTCATTTCCATATAGATCTTGCATTACGTACCACTCTGGTAGGCTCGATCCGATCATAAAGACTGGAGGTGGCACTGTGTTATAACCAGACTTCTTCTTGCTTTCTCTCTGCTCAGGATCGGTGATCTGCTTGTTGTCAATTAGATCTTGGACCCGATGTCTTAGCGTTACACACTCATCCGTCAAATGCCCGGTATGTTGGTGGAATGCGCAGTATTCATTCTCTTTGTGCCCTGGCTGTCCTTGGGCTTTGGCCGGCTTAGGTGATAGGGGCCGCAGTTTTCCTTCTTTTATTAGCCTCTTCAGCACCCATGATAAAGGCTTACCCAAGTTGGAGAAATACCTCTGACTTACGCCGGTTGCAGATACCTCGGCAGTCTTCCCAACTCTGTTACCACTGCTTGAACCTACTGGTTTGGCCGTCCCCTGATTGCTGTATCCCCTCCGGGCATAGGACTCACTATTTGCCCTCTTGGATAAATATTCTCCTTCCGCTTCTATGGCAATATCCTTCAAAGACTCCCAATCCTTGAGTCCCTTCATTTTCAGTCCCTCTCTTAAATAAGGGCTGGCATTTCGAATGAATAGCCGGATCTGATCAGAAGTGTCCGGTTTGCGTTTCATCTCCATAACCCGGTTTCTCCACCGAGTAAGGTACTCGTGGAAGGACTCCCCAGCCTTCTGCTGTAACAGCTCGAGATCCTTCAAAGTGACCTCCATCCGGGTACTGCAATCGTACTGCTTAAGGAACTCTTCAGTCAACAAGTCCCAGTCCTCCTTGGATCTCCTGTCAAGCCCATGGTACCAATCAATAGCAGCTCCTGTGAGACTCAAGCAGAAGTATTCTATCTTCTGCTTTCTTGTTAAGGTCGTTCCCTTCATGACCAGCGAGTATTGCTTGATGTGTGCGGCAGGGTCAGAGGTTCCATCAAATTTGGGGATGTCCGGCATCTTAAAATTCTGGGGAATTAGGTCATCCCCATCCAGCTCTCGATCTTCCGGGTTCATTCCCTTTCCCACGGTCATCATCCTTGCCATGACCTCAAATCTCTCTTCCATTTTCCTCCACATTGCGTCATCCAGCTTTGGCAACTTTTCTTTAGCTACTGCATGCTCCTCATGCTCATCTCCCCCAAACTCAACTTCAGACCTGGGGCCTTCTCTGCGCTCAATGGGTGCAGGTACTCTTTGCTCAATAATAGGTGGGTCAACCACTGGTTGGTTAACCGCAGCAGGACGTTCTTCTCTAACAACCTCTTGTTCAGCTGGTACTCGGACAGGAATAGCAGCAGCTTGTTGCCCAGCTATAGTGGCGGCAAGATTGCCCATCATTGCAATCATTCGGGCTTCAAATTCCTCCATTCTCTTTCCTACCTCCTCAACGATTACTGCCCGGGTTGCATCAGACTCATTTGATGGATTAGCCATGCTTACTTCTGTTGATGATTCGGAAGAAAACCCCACACTATTTTCTGAGATTGAATCTGAACTCTGAGCTGACACTAACTCAGTTAACCCCAAAAGCGGCGTCCTTCTTAACCGTCCGTCGGGACCTCTAGACCACCCAGGAGAATCTATGATGGCTGAAATGCAAAAATTGTTAAGATGATGCATGATTAAAATGCAATGCATGCTCGTGCTGATGCAGCATAGACAAACACATGCAAGCAGATAGATCCTTCCAACCTTATATCTCCCACACACGTGGTAGTGCGGTCTCTTTCCTAGGTGGGCTTGATCCATGGGTTGACGGGGAACCCAATGGACACGTATGGTGCGCGGTGAAAAACCGGCAGCATAACAGCTCCTATCTAATGTACATACGTATGGGTGTTTGGCCATTACGTATTTAAACAATTCAACTTAACCAAGATGGGCCCACCAGGGCATGAAAGCCTTTGATGAAGACCATTTAATTAAATTGATTTCGTTTAATATATGATGGCCCATATAGCAAGCATAGTATTACGGTACATTTTACCTAGTGGAAGTATCTATTGCCATTACATGAGCTTTGGACAAGGGAGATGTTACTTTAAGGTTACCCAAGCATGATCCCTGCCGACGGGTCTAGCTCATCACAAGCATAGCGACCGGTCGGGTCGTCATTTTGATATACCATTGAGGTACGTGGCTTGGGCTGGTGATTATCCTTAACACTTCCTCAAATTGAGTGAAAATGAGGAGGTGCTTCAGGAACGCACCGGGGCTTGAAAAGGGACCAAACTAACTTAATCTAAAGCTCTAATGAGATGATATGCAATTTTGAGATAAAGCGAATTTATGAATTAAATTTTAACCATAAATGTTAAACGAGGTATTTTCAAATTGAAATCTCGAACCATATCGTCCCCAGCGGAGTCGCCACTGTGACGCGCGCCGGATCCCGAGCGCCGCCCTTTCGGACCGCCCGCACGTGGGCGATCGGGGCATTTGCGGGTCCGTTGACATCTTGCGATAAATCGCAAGTGCGTCTATGTTGAGCAACACGGAGGTTTCATGGAGTCGCCACCCAATAGAACATTGGGAAAGTTTCTCTCGCCTCGGAGAGCCTAAGACTGCGCTTTTTATCCATATTGAGCCATGAGGCCTAGGATTAGCGCTAAAGCCTCGTGACTCAAGAAGTATCTTGAAGGATAACCTCTAACCTCTTGAGCCCAAAGACCAGAGCTGGGTCCGGGATTTCTCATCTATTTCTACCTCGATTAATTTATGATTGAATTTTAATTGTCATTAATTCGCTCTCTCTCCACACAATGCAATTAATTTAAGGCGCATTTATTCATGTTAGGAAAACCATAAATTAGCAAGTAAAGCAATGAATTACAATAATACAAGGAGCGGAATACAACTCCCTTTTAAAAGTGCAAACATGCATAAAACCGGAGAATTTATTAATCATGAGGACTTTGGTCCCCGCATGCACAATTAAAAAAAATATTCTGGATGTGATGATCTTATTTGGGATGAAAACTGGGACATTGGTCCCGCTTTATTATGAAAAGATCCAAATTGATTTAGTAAAAAATATTTTTATGATTTTTATTTTGGTGCGCATAAGAAAACATTTTATTTAATGAATATATACAAGGCAATGTAAATAAAATGGGAATTAAAAATGTATAAAGAAAATACCAAACTCCGCAACTCCTTCTTCATGTGCATGGATACTCAATTGAAAGTAAAAACAATGATGTGCAACCAAAAATAAAACAAAAGAAATTCATGTTAGTGATTAAGCCAACAAAATAATATGACATAAAAAGATAATATGTACCATGAAAATATAATATGCATAAAATAATCATGATGTAATTTAACATGCATAGAATAATTAAGATGCAATTTAACATGCATAAGATACTATAACATGCCTAAAAAAAATAATTATGATGCAATTTAACATGCATAAAGTGATTAAGATGCAATTTAACATGCATAAGGTGATGAAGTATCATGGCATATGCAACTTATTAATAATAGTTATTAACATACATGGAAGATTAGTGACAATCAATTTTATTATAGTTAAGACATGAATAAATGTGTAACATGAGAATAATTCCACTTGACATGCATAACTAGCATAAAATAATGACTATAACACTCATACATGCAAAAGAAAGCATAATAATAAACATGATATAGCATTAAGAAATTAAAGGTATTTACAACCTAAAACATGCATAATTACATGAACAAAGAATAATTTGACATGAAAAATAAGATAATAGAATTTAAAAAAACTTATTTGTTATATGAATAATTGAAGATAAAAAAATAAGAAGAAGAATATGGAGACTAAGAGAATTTACATGTTTGATATGTTAATTGGAAGCCAAAATAAATGAAATTAACAAGAGAATTAATGAGTAAAGCCAAGAATAATTACCCTCAAATTCAGTTTTGAAGAATTGAAGATAGAAGTGTTGAATTCCTTGTCTTCTCTTGTGAAAATCCTTAGGAAATAGCTTGAAAACTTGAAGAAAAGCTCTTGGAAACAAGTGTGTAAGATGGATTTTTTTCTCTCAACTCCAAGCTCCAAAATTCAGTTTTTTTCCTCCAAAATGTTCCTGGTTCGTTCCCCCCTTGTTCTGAATTTTTCTAGTGTTTTTCCTCATCAAAAACTACCCAAAAACCACCAAAAACCGTCCAAAAACGGTTGAAAATCGAGTGGGGGTCGAAAAGTGGGCGAAATGGCGAAGTGGGGGCGAAATCGGCGAATTTCCGCGCGCCTCGCGCACGTCTCCGCGCGATTTGCGCGGAGTTTCCGCGCACGACGTGCGCGAGGCGAGCGACGCCCTGCGCGTCGCTCGCGCGGAGCGCCCGACGCCTAGGGCGTCGGACGCGCGGAGTGCGCGCTCCGTGCGCGGAGCGCACGGAAATTCGCGACGGCCCTTGGCCGTCGCCTTTTCGTCGCGATTATTTTCCCCTATTTTATTTTCAACATTTTTCCATCATTTTTCACCTTTTTTTTTTTTTTTTTTTTTTTTTTTTTTTTTTTTTATAAAATACCCTCAACCTAAAACACACTTTTTCTTCTTCAAAATAATTTAAAAAAATATTTTTAAAATACCCTTTTTACTCACCGAAAAGACAAGGAAAATCACTTCTGAGCTCCAATCTTTTTGCCTATAAGCCGGCATAGCTAAATTTCATCATCGGGTAATCCTGATCAAGGCTACTCGGGACCCGGTGTCTACACATGGCAAATAGAAACTTTCATTAGATGACATGAACCGTAATACGATGCTTGTGCTGTGGGCTATCACGTATTAAACAAAATCAAGCAAATTAAGTGGTCCTTTATCAAAGGCTTTCATGCCCCGGTAAGCCCACCTTAACTTGATTGAATTGTCCAAATACATAATGGCCAAAACCCATCGGCATGTGCTTTAAAGAGTGTTATGCTGCCGATTTTTTATCGTACACTTTGCGCGTTCATATGGTCCCCTGTTCACCTATGGACTTAGCCCGCCTAAGAAAGAGACCGCACCACCTCGTGTGTGCGAGTGATAAGGTTGGAAGGATCTATCTGCTTGAGTGTGGTTGTCTATGATGCATTAACACGACCAAGCATTTTTAATGTCATTCATGCATCATTCTAATAATTTGGATCTTTCAGCCATCATAGATTCATCCGAGTAGACTAGGGGTTCTGACGATTGACTAGTGAGGACAGACCTGCTCTTTGGATCGTCAAAATTAGTGCCTGTTGGGGATTCTGAGTCATTCTCAATGACCAGTGAATCATCCTCGATGGAAGAAGATACAAGAGCTTTATGCACTGAAGACCTTGCTTGGAGACTAAAGGATTTTGAGAGAAGGATATTAAAAATGATGGGCGCAATGGCCGAATGTATTGCTCCTCCTCCTGTTGCACGACCACCCATTTCTCCATAACCACCGGTAGCCCCTCCTCGGGGGCAAGTTGAACTGCCTGCTGGTGAAGAGGTCCCCATTATAGGTGATACTGCTCGCCAACTTATCAATGAGAATAAAGCTGCTGATGTGCCCGTTGAGCCAAGAAGGGCAAGGATCCCTGGTCCTGATGAGGATTTCGTGATGGAAGATGAGGTTGAGGAGCTGGCAGCCCATTAAGCTGTGAGGGGTAGAGCACTTAGGGTGGAGGATGAGGCTATGAGAGGAATGAGGTAGCAGATTGAGGCGATCACTCGCTTGTTGACAGCTGGGAAGGGAATCAACCCCAAGGATAAAAATTTGGGGGATGAAGAGCTGCTGCTCCTAAGGTTTAAGATGCCTGAGCTGCCAAAGTTTGATGGTACTTCAGACCCATCTGCACATATTAAGCAATATACCCTAGTAATAAAGGGTACAGGGTTGACAAAAAAGCAAAAAGTGGAATATTTCTGCCTTAGTTGGGTGGGTCCGTTAGTAGACTGGTATCATGGGCTGGATAGGAGATCCAAGGAGGACTGGGACCTTTTGACTGATGAATTCGTAAAGCAATTCGACTGCAGCACTAGAATGGAGGTCACCCTAAAGGACCTCGAGCTTTTACAGCGAAAGAGTGACGAGTCATTCCATGAATATCTCACCAAATGGAGGAACAGGGTCATGGAGATGAAGTGGAAGCCTGACAGCGCTGACCAGATCAGACTATTTATCAGGAACTCTTGCCCTTACTTGAGGGACTTGCTAAGATTTAAGGAGCTCAGAGATTGGGAGTCGCTTAAAGACATTGCTGTAGAGGCTGAGGCGGCTTACCTAGAAAAGAAAGCAAGCCAAAATAACTTTGCTGGGAAAAACTTTGGGAACTAGTTAGGGTACAGATCAGGCGGTGCTGGAAACAGTAATGGCAAAAATGGTAAGACGGCCGAGGTTTCAGCTACTGGAGTAGGACAAGGCCAGAGACACTTTTTTAATTTGGGTCGGTCTCTATCTTGGGTGTTGGAGAGACTAATGAAGGAGGTTAAGCTGAGACCACTGCCACCTAGGCCAGTTGCGAATCGGGGACAGTCGGGGCATAGAGATGATCAGTACTGCGCCTACCATCAGCACACTGGGCACCTGATAGATTATTACCGGACTTTGAGGAACAAGGTCCAAGATCTCATTGACTCCAAAGAGATCAGCGACCCTGAGAAGAGAGAGAAGAAGAAGAAGGCAAGCTATAATGCAGTTCCCCCACCATGTATTTGATCAGGTCTGGAGATGAGTACGTCACTATCACCCGTTGGGAGGCGAGTGAAGAAGGAATTCCCATGGCAACGGTAGATGGTGGATCCACTAGTGAGAGTGGAGAAGAAGATTATGTTTTTAGATGCTTTGTTCATTTTTATTTCAAGAACTTCGTGTGACAATGTTTGCAATTTTAATATGATGGACAATTTTGCTTATTTTTATGGTGTTTCTAATGATTTCATTTCTTATAATCATGACACATTCATCCATTTTTTTGGCATTAATCCAATTAATATGACTGCATTTAACCTCAAAATTTTGGGGAATCCAAACAAGATCTTGATAGCATCTGATATGACTCCTGATGAAAGGAAAATTCTAAGAGATAATGTCTAAAAAAAAGAGAAAAAGAGAGAGCCTTTGCCTGGACTTGGGATGACACGCTGAAATTTGACAAGGACATTGTTGGGACAACGCTGCTTCAACATGCCAACATAACGACGAGCAGAATTCCAAAAACCAGCCCTTTGTGCCCTCAAAGTCTAGGACGCATACAGTACAGCTAAATCAAACTCCAAGGGCTATATCAGAAGTTAGGCAAATGAAACTTTGGATCTTCACAAGAAATATATAACTCATTATAACCGAGCCTTATGGCTCCCTTCCTCCCAACCATTTGAGATGGATACCGCAAAACCAATCAAGATTGACCTCTAATAATGTGAGACCAAGATAAGCAAAGCACGAGCCTTTATAACCAAACTTAGAAGGACAGCTCTTTACCTTTTTTAAAAAAAAATAAGAACAAAAAAAACAAAAAAAAAATAATAAGAAGAAGAAAAAGCAAAAAATAAATAAATAAATAAAAGAAAAGAAAAAAAAAAGAGGAAAAAATATTAATAAAAAAAAAACTAACTTGTAACCCAATCTCAACCCAATCTCAACCACTATAGGATATTTTAGAAATTGAGCCACCAAAGCCAGCAAAAGGAATATGCAGACTTTCACGGTCAAGATTCAAACGAAGGAACTCACTACCTTAGCCAACTTGGACGAGGGCTAAGAACAAGACTTTGATGCTAAAAAGAACCACTCTCAGAAGGAGCAGCCTCCCTGGCTAACGAAGATGAAAGTAACTTCAACCAACACCGATGGACTGAAGGAGGGTCCATGGCAAAGGCTAAAAAAAAGAGGGGGCTGAGAGAAAATCTTCAATTGTGAAAACCTGAGAGGGCTGATTGATAACAGGAGTTTGATGCTTTCAGGATCTATTCCGAAATTAGATGAGGCCTCATATTTTCAAGTTAATGCCAAATAATGATCATGTGTTATGAAATTAAATTGAAATATATGCATTTATGCAATAATATATTGATGTGACCAGAGCAGCTCATTTTGCGCACTCAAAGTTGTCTAGTTCCGGTATAAAACTAGAACATTGTTACTATCTACCCTTCAATACTCTCGCCACTTAAGCGCTTCAGTCGACTCATCCTGCTATCAACTATAAGGCCAATCCTACAGCACCTTCATAATAGGAATCAAACTCATATAACCATAATCTGATACATAAGTACATGCCGATCATACCTGAAAGATCTTTGGTAACAGCTTCAGCCTCTCTTACAAAAAAAAGGGGGGGGGGGGGCGTTAAAGATGAAAATCGTAATTGACTCTCTAAGAAAAAGTTAGGCCAAAAGGCAGGGTGAAAACTTGGAAATAGGCAGTGTAACACCCCCGCCGCCGCCCCCGTTGGAAGGGCGCCGGCGGGCGTGCTACCCGACGCTCACTCACGATGCGACAAAACATACAGCGGAAGCATACATGCGCTAAGCGGAAGCATTCAACAACCAATAATAAAAATCTTAGAAAATATACTTCATTACTATAAAAACAAAATACAAAGCTATATACAAAATTCCAACATATTACAACTTAAAATCCTTTACAAAAATAATACATATACAAAAAGAATTACAGGAGGAGACAAAATAAATTACTCTACTCCTAAGTGGCCAGCCTGCAGATGCACGACACGAGCAACTCCCAAAAATCCTTCACGCTACCTGCACGGGATAAAAGCCCGTGCTAAGCGATAACGCTTAGTGGGGAGAAACAAGCACAACAGAACACTATATAATAAACATGCACTAACATACATAATTCATTATGAATCAGAGTACAGAGATATAAATATATTCAGGATAAATAATACAATGCACTAAACCATTACACTATTCAGAGTCACACTATGATCAGAACACTTCACTAAATCAATACCAGACAGTTCACACAATAGCCTGAAATCAATGGTGGAGGATACGGGAACACGGCACGGGAGATCGAAGCCTCAAAAACACTTTAATACCTGAAGGTAACGTGGGAGACCGGAGTCTCAAAACATTTTATCACTACACGGAAGATGACCATCTCGGAGGTCGACCGCTTCGCCCAAATGGGGCGGACAGAACAGCTGTACACTAACCCTTCTTAAGCATGCTTAATTATCCTATACCTTGACACTTCATGCTCGACAACACATTCATTCACACGACCTTACTCAATCAAAAGCAAAATTCAATGGAAGATTCTAATATTAAATAAATTCCTAATTAAAACACTAGTACATAGACATCACGAGTTATAAGCACAAACATATTTCATGCAATAGTGAAAAACTGTGCAAAGTGGAACAAAAGAAACACATTCAGAAAATAGGGCAAGCAGGAAGGGCCTCTGTCGCGATCGCGACAAGTGTCGCGCTCGCAACAGAGTGCGGGGCACTTCCTCGTGAGGTCGCGCCAAGGGGCCTACTCGCGGCAGAAATTCACGGAGCCGAGCTCTGTCGTGCTCGCGACAGAGACCAATTCTTTCCTCCTCGCGCGCACGCTCGACAGCACGCCCGCGCGGAGGGTTCCGCTACCGAGCTCTCTATCGCGGTCGCGACAACGTCGCGATCGCGACAGAGGGCTCCTCAAGAACAAGTGGCCAAGTCCGCCTCCTGTCGCGATCGCGACAGAACCCAGATTCGCCCACTTCTGCACTTTTCCTACTCCTTTCACACACAACTCTTCATACATGCACACAACATGCTCAAGCACTTACCTCTCGCCTCCAGCACATCACCGCATCAGTCTCAAGCCACATAAACACATTTACACAATAATCAAATATAAATTCAACATGAAATCACTCACAACCAAACTCAAATACACTAACGTGGCATGTTCAAATTCCGAAAACACATAACATCTTCACTATATCACTTACACTTCACTATAAATCACTACTTGATTTAAACATGCATCCATAAATCACTAAAGATTACAAATGACATACAATCTCAAAATAGAGTTGATCCAAGGAGGAAATTAGGGAAAAACACAATCCACAAGCATAGCTCCCAACACTTGCATGCATTCAAAACCCATACCCAATAAACACTCAAGAACACAGCTCCCATACCTGAAAAACGAAGCTTCAAACCGTGCTCCTCATGAAACCACTTTATCCTTGCCCTTGCTCTTCCGATGCTTGCACAAAACCCAGCCACAACACACACAAATCAGACCCAAAACCACAATCACAACCAGAAATGAAGGAGAAAGAAGAACTGAAATACCCAAAGCACTCCAAACCACTTACCTCTTACAATCCTTCAAGACCTTAACTCAAGATTCCAAGAAAACTCAAGAGAAAAGAGATGGTAGCAGAAAATGGAAGCAAGAGAGAGGGGAGAAAAGGAAATGAAGAAGAAAGGAGAGAAATGAGATAGCTTCCACGGGAAGCTAGGCAAATTTCTGCCCTTCCCTTCCCTCTCTCTTACTTTTCATTAAATGCTCACCAACCTCCAAGCCACTTGTCACAATCCTAGAGAATCAATCAATCCATCTTAACATAACCACTCTTGGCACCATACACTAAACACACACAAGCCTTTCTTACACAAATATCTTCAATGCACCAAAACTCACTCACACCTTAATATTTCTTATAAATCCACTTTCATCCTAGGCACCATGCACCAAAAACTACACAATAACAGCCCTTAGACCATTTACACCCTACAACCATACACTACAAGCACACACTATTATTTCATCTTCTCTTAATTATTAATTCCTTTAACACATAATTCCTTATTATCCTATTTTCCTCAAACTTAAATTACGAAAATGCCCTCACTTTACCGACTTATCTTGCAAATTTCAACCAAGCCCTATTTGGGTTGTTATAGGCAGTCTGTCCAAAAAAAAAATGAAATGAATAAAAGTCGTTGGATTGGGTTGGGTCCATTCCAGGCAAAAAATAAGGCACAGGGTTATGTGAAAATCTGAAAAGGGCACATTTCCCGCTAAGAAAAGCTAGTGTGAAAATCCACAAGGGACGCACTACCTTAAAAGAATGACTACAGGTATCAAAGGAGAACCTCATAATCCCCAAAGGCATGAAATTCAAAAGCAATTCCAGAGGGCACCGATCCTACTGCAAATTGCGACCAAACTGGCTATCGCCTCCGAATCCACTAGGATGAATTCTTGTTCTGCATTACTGCATGACACATACATTTAACGTGCATGCTAACTATTTTTCCTGCATATTTGGCTTTCTAAGTTTTGCAGTAAGAGGGTTTCGATGCGGACACCGACAAAAGGCGAATGATGATGTCAGTCAAAATACCAATACAACAACTAACCAAAGACCTCTCAGGGGGCACCATCGATAGCGACACTACCATTCTACAGAAGGTTAGCACGAGCATGGCATTACCACTTCATAAGGGTTAGCATGATGGCGGCACTACCATTTTACAAAAGGTCAGCATGACCACGGCACTACCACTTCAGAAGGGTTGGCATAATGACGGCACTACCACTCTACGGAGGGTTAGCACGATCACGGCACTACCGCTTTAAGTTTTAGAGGGGTTAGCACGATAGCGTCACTACCATTCTATGGAAGGTTAGCACGACCATGGCACTACCACTTCAGAATGGTTAGCACGATGACGACACTACCACTCTATGGAGGGTTAGAATGATCACGACACTACCGCTTTAAGTTTCAGAAGGGTTAGCATGATGGCGGCACTACCATTCTATTCAAGGTTAGCACGACCACGGCACTACCACTTCAAAAGGGTTAGCATGATGATGGCACTACCACTCTACGAAGGATTAGTACGATCACGGTACTACCGCTTCAAGTTTTAGAAGGGCTAGCATGATGGCAGCACTACCATTCTACAGAAGGTTAGCACGATCACGGTACTACCGCTTCAAGTTTTAGAAGGGCTAGCATGATGGCAGCACTACCATTCTACAGAAGGTTAGCACGACCACAGCATTACCACTTCAGAAGGGTTAGCATGATGATGGCACTACCACTCTACAGAGGGTTAGCACGATCACGGCACTACTGCTTCAAGTTTCAGAATGGCTAGCACGGTGGCGGCACTACAATTGTATGGAAGATTAGCACGACCACGGCATTACCACTTCAGAAGGGTTAGCACGACCACGGCACTACCACTTCAGAACGGTTAGCACGATGACGGCACAACCACTCCACAGAGGGTTAGCACGATCACGGCACTACCACTTCAACAAAAGACACTACTCTGACAACATGGCGATAACCACTCCAACAATATCATCCAGTCTGGAAAAGCGACTGCCTCAGGTACGTGTCTCTTTCCTTCTTTTCTGAATTTTAGCTCACCTAGCACTACAAGAAATTACACCTTTTATGACGCAAAAAAATTGTCATAAAAAATTCATTTTTCGTCGCTGAAAAAATAAGGTGACGAATTTTTATCGTCACAGACAACGTAACGATAGGCGCGTAACATAAAAGTTTACGTGACAATTTACTTTTTTGTCACCGTAATATCATTTTTTGTGACGAAAATGATTATCGTCATCTTTAGTTCTTACTTTTCATGACAAAAATTATGTCATAAATAAAATTATATTTCATCACATTATATTGTTTATCGTCACAAAAGATTGGCATTTTTTGTGACAAATTTAAAATTCGTCACAAATTAAATATTTTTAATGACGAAACTCTGCTTCTAGTGAAAACCATTAAGTATTGGTTACGTAATTATCGTCATAAATAAATATAATTTTCGTCATAAAATATTTAATGTCGTCATTAAATCTAATACTTTAAGTGACGAAAAATAATTGCATCATTAAATTAATATTTATTAATGATGAATATAAATCGTCATATTATTTTATAAATTAATGACATAAATACGGACAAAAATAATTGTCACAAAAAATAATTTTAGTGACAATTTTTTATTGTCATTAAATTATATTTTTTATTACAATATTAATATCGTAATTGTAAACATTATATCGTCATTTACGAACTAATAAATGACAAATTATGACAAATATACTTCTCATATATGCGTTGTATTAAAAATGACACACTTTAAATTAAATGTTATACAATCAATTAACTTCATAAAGGAAATTGTCAATCAACTAATATAAAGTATTTATTTAAACAGAAGATCAATTAAATGAAAAGATATTGCTTAATGTAAAACAAAAATTAAAATATTCTAATCTATAATTCAGAAATAAACTTTGTTGAAACTTCAAAATATGCATCCCGTTCCTACAAAAAAAATCATATATTAGATAAAAAAACACTCAACTATATGCAAAACATTAGAACAAGAACAATATAATAGTATGACACAAGAATATTACATGCTCCAAATGCTTGAAACAATAGCAAATAATAATTGCAAATAGAAAACTTGTACAATTAATGCACACACCAAGTGACTGAATCAGCCCACAATCAAATTAATTGGATAATAAAATTAAATTTTATTTACTAACAAATCATAATCAGCCAAGAAAAATCTAAAATCCTAGCAATCGGATTAATTCCGTAGTTATATCTTAGGACATGTATTTTTGATTGATTCAAAAGGAAGAGATTAAGATTTAACAAATCATAGTTAGTTTTGTGCATTCCCCAAAGCAGTTCAACCAATTAAATGCATGATCAAGGAGAGCAGCCCTTCTCAATGCAAGGCAAAAGTTTCATTACTAATGTTCCATACATTAACCTAGCAGATCCTTGAATATAACAGTTAAACATTTACAAATGCAATAGACTAGAGTTTAGAATGTAGGAACCAGGCAGATTTAGAAATTCGCAATAGTCTTCCTAGCTTATGACTTTTAAACAAAAGGCAAGATAAAAGATTACCAATGCTATCTAATGAAATTGAAAAAATAAAAAAATAAAACTTCTCCCAACAATTTTACGATGCGCAAAACAATATTGCATATCAATTCCTTCAGTGATGCCACAACCAAAATTCTCAACCCTTTGATAAGCTTGTAATGGTTTCTTCAGATAAATGAACTATTGTTCCTCTTCATCTATCAACAATTTATGAATATTAAATATTCTTAAGAAACCAAGCAAAATGGCATAATGGAGATCAGCACTTACTCCCATGGAACATCACCAACAAGCATCCAGTCTCCATCTTTATCCTCATAAGTCAGAACATATTTTGAACGTATTGTTAGCAGAAGCACCATGGATTGATGTGGGATCATTTGTGCCATGAGGCCTCTCTGGTGCCACCTTAGAAGCAACCGTGTCTTTTGCTTTAGCTGCCTGAGCCCCAAAGTTCTCAAGCACAGAACCAGGTTTTTCAGTCCCAAGTTTGCAGAGGGTCTTAGTGATAGCAAGACATTAACCTCTGAATTGGAAAGTTATTTATCCTGTATAAGATTAGTAGTTTAATTATTAGCTCAAAAACTCAGAGACAGAAGACACCTTATACTGGACAGAACAAGTAGCCTTCTTAGCTATAGCAAAAATTTAAAAAAAAAATGCTTGAAATAAAAGCTAATCTATTTAGTGAAGCAGCCGTTTAAAATCATTACAGCATGATATGCCATTGATCAATGCAACTAATTTGTCCAATAATAATTCGCCATTTCTTATTACCATGTCCTCTGTCTTTTTCTCTCTATCCTTGTTGGGTCTAAAGCAAGTAATCATGTTCCTGCCACCAAGCAAGAGTTATTTGAATTTTATATTTGTCTTACACTCTCAAATGAACCAGATATGACTCTTGGGAACTGATATGAATTTCTTCCCAATTAAATAACAATCAGTAGCATATCACGATCAAATACACAGAACAGCTCAACAAATTCGTGGCTTAGAATATATATTATATCTTCCTACTTCAAAAATTAATCCAATAAAAACAGGACTATGAGTCAGCTGAAGTTTGGAAACTACATCATCTGGATAATTGAAAAACAGGCATCAGAATCCTAATTCTATCAGTAGCAAGCATATCATGATCCGATACAACACAACAGCTCAAAGCTTATTATCACTGAATTCATTAATCGAATAAAAATCTTTTTGTAATTGATAAGATGCAGAAGAAGAATTACCCATTGATTATAAACAGAGTAGGATGAAGAACGACCGGAAGAGTAATCCTCCATTTAACTCAGAAACTCAGCAAATCTAACACCCATCAAACAATCCACTTCTAATTACAATGAAAAGTAATCTAACACAATCCACATAAAGATTAACCAAATATACTACAGTTAATTATTAAAAGAAGAACATATAGAGAGAGAAGCCTAGTCGTGATTCTGTAAAAGAGTATATTTACAGGAATTGGGTTACAAATGACCTGATTGAAGAATGGGTGATTGATATTGAGAGAGAGGAGTGCGGCAGAGACTGCAAGTGAGAGAGACAGGCACAAGGCGGAGACGGCAGCTGATATAGATCGAACTGTGGCGGAGATGGGGAAGTCACCAAGAGAGGACCGCGGCGGAAAGGAGGAGTCACCGAGAGATGAGGGCAGCGGATACATATCGATTTTGCGAGAGAGGGATAAGGAGATAGGGGGGAAAATTTATTCTGGACTTTAGTGTTACAATTTTTTAATTTACATTAAAATATTTTATTTCAAATTATTATTATATTATTAATTGATTAACTTTAGTATATAATTTAGTTATTTTTGTAAAAAAATAGATGACAAACTATTTTTGGTCATTAAAAATATTTATTGGGAACATTTTTATTTATAATATAAAATAAATTATTTATAACATAATATAATTGTAGTACATTTTTATTACAGTCGATTTTGATAAAATATTATAGTCGTACAAACTGATTGTATTAGTAATAAACTTATATTTCGTCATAATATATTCATTTTTTTTATGATATATCATAAATTGAATTTATGTTTTATGACGTAATGTATTTGTCGTATATTAACATTACAACTAATTGTGACATAATATTATTATTGTTATAAATTGATTGTACCGGTGACGAAATTATATTTCGTCATAATATATTTATCTTTTGTGACATATGTATTTGTCATAAATAAAATTATTTTGACGAAATAATTTTATTGTCACTAATTCATTAAATTGTGACAAAAAAAAATTCATGTCACAAAAAAATAAGTATTTCATGATGAATTTATATGTCGCAAATAGTCATTTTTTTTGTTATATTTTTTTCTCTCCAAAAGAAAAAGGTTGAAAATTTTCCCTCCATATTAAAAGTGACGAAATTATACCTCGTCACAGTACATTCATTTTTTGTGATACATTTATTTGTCATAAATAAAATTATTTTTAGAACTAAATTTTTTCAAAAAAAAAAATAATTAGAAATTTTTTTTATCTCAATAACTTATTTGTGACGAACTGATTTTATCGTCACTAATTTATTTAATTATGACAAAAGTAATTCGTCACAAAAAAAATAAATATTTTGTGACGATGTGATACGTAGTAATAAGTTATTATTTTGTCATTAAATTTTTTCCCTTCAAAAAAAAAGTGAAAAATTTTTCCTCCTAAATAAACCATGACGAAATATTTTTTTCGTCACAAAATTAATTTATTAGTGACAAAAATTAAAACATAAAATGACGCAAGATAATTTCGTCACAGTAATAAATATTATGGTGACGTTTTAAATATTCGTCATTGTAAGTTATAATTAGTGACGAAATTTTATGCGTCATTAAAAAATTTGTCACAAAAAGTCAAATTTCTTGTAGTGTAGGCACCCAAGTTATAGGTTCCCCAAAATTGGGGGCAATTGTAGACATCGAGTCCCGAGTCGGTCCAAGATCAGGATTACCCGATGATGAAAATAATGCTTGCTCACAGGTAAATGTGTCGAAAATGATGTCTCTCTTATCGAGACCTTTTTTTAATAAAAATAAAAAAATATATAAATATATATATAATAAAAAAATTAATTAGAAATAAAAAAAATTAGGAAGTGTTATTTTTATATATATCAAAATTTTTGATTAAAAAAATATATATATATATATATATTTAAAAAAGAGGAATTAAGTTAATTAATTAAAAATAATCAAAAATATATATTTTGATTAAAATATTTAATTAATTAAAAAAAATTGGGGTTTTATTTTGGTGGCCACCAAATGTCTTAATTTGGTGGCCGCACCTCACTTGCCTCTAGGCCGCAATTCACAAGTAGAGGCCGAACCTCATTCGCTTGGCATGCGGCCTCCTACACGGAGGTCGCACCTCACATGAGGCCACACCTCACATAAGTGAGATGCGGCCTCTAGGCCGCAATTCACAAGTGAGGTGCGGCCTCTTGGCCGCAATTCACAAGTGAATTCGCTTGGCATGCGGCCTCCGCGTTCGGAGTTTTGCTTGCGACCACCTACCGCTGCCCCTGTGCAGCCGTTTTCCACCTGAAAAAAATTAGATTGTGGGACTGAAAAAAATTAGATTGTGGGACTGCAAAATCTGATTTCTTTCATTTTTAACGTTTTTTTGGAAAAATAAAATTAAAAAGTGACTTTTGTTTTTTCCATTTTGGAAAGACAGTGAAATTAAAAGGGAATTGAACTTTATTTTCCAGGGGGCCGCTTCAAGGAAAAAAAAGGAGGGTTTTTGCTTGCTTAGAGAGAGGTAGACGAGAAGAGAAAAAAAGGGTTTTAAAAATCTGAGATTTGATTTTCTTCATCTAAAAAGATTTTGATTATTGGCTTGACTTGGGCAAGGAAAATTAATTTCCTTGGCTTGATCACTCCATCAAAAATTATTTTTGAGTCTTTTTTGTATTAAAAATTTAGATCTTCTTAAATATTTTTGGTATTTTGCCACCGCAAAGTCGACAAGGGTACGGATTGAGATATCTTATTTCCGATCTATAAACTCTGAGGGTAAACATTTTTGGACCTGTTTTCTTCAGCTCATTTCATTTTATTCATTATTATTATTGTCAATATTCCATCATTACTGTGAATATCATCTTTTGTCTCTATTTTTGCTATTATTATCATTTATTTCTATTTTTAATGTGATTATCATCACTGTTGATATGTTGTTTGTGGTTTTAACTTGATTTTTATTATTCTTATTGTATCCTACTGTTGACTTTATTATTGTCATTAGTGTTGTTGTCATTAGTGTCACTATTATTATTATTATTATTATTATTATTATTATTATTATTATTATTATTATTATTATTATTATTATTATTATTATTATTATTATTATTATTATTATTATTATTATTATTATTTTATTGTTGTTGTTATTACTTTGTCATTATTCTCATTATTATTCTTGAGTTTTTGCATGACTTATTTTTAATTTCCTTTGCATGTGAATTGTTTGCATATTAAATTGACATGTCTAATTTAACCCATTTTATCTCATACATATGTGTTAATTATTTTTTCATATTCTCTGGCTTTTATATGTGTTTGTTGATTGTAAAATTATCACTAACATTTTTAATGTCATTTTTTGTTCTGGATTTAAATGTGATTTGCCTTGTGTGAGCGTTTCCGTGACCGCATGGAGGGGTCACGATGTGTAGGAGATCGCATCGCTTGGGTGAGATCTTTCCTATCCCCTTGTGTGTTTGTATTTACTTGTAAATAAAATAGTTTTATTTTATGTACATGTAAGATAAAAAATCACAAAAATGTTTTATAACTAAATTGAGATTTTATTAATATAATTGGGACCAATGTCCCTCATTTTAGCCAATTAATGTAAAATGTCACGAATAAAACGAAGAGTTAAGTTTTCTAAAATGGGATCACTCATCTCAGTTTTCTATCCAACAATCGGATAACTCTTCGATCCCTCTTCAAGTTAGCGTGAAGGAACCAATGTTCCTTGATCAAATAAATATCCCGATTTATGTATGTCATTTTTTTATGTTTGATTTTGTTTTGTTTGTTTTAAATTTATGTTCATATATTTTGTGAGCCCTTGTAATAAATTATTTTTGGGGCAATATTATTTAGCCTTTACTTGGGATTGTATTCTATCCCAATTTCCATTTTAATTTGAATTGGCTTTCTTTCATGTGGGATTGTATTCTGTCCCGATTTCTCTTGTAATTGTGTGCTTGACGTGTTTACTACTTTTCTTTATCGCTTTATTTATAGCTTTTATTTACTACTTTCGAATACTTGCGATGCGCTTTAAAATAAATGCATTAATCATGTGAGATGAGAGATAGAATTTTATGAATCTAAAAACTTATTTATAATTAACTAAGACATAAATAAGAGTGAAGTTCCGAACACTATCTCTAGTTTAGACCATAGAAGTTAGATGACCTTTCCCAATTTCTCGTAAATTGGGTGGCGACTCCAAAATACCTCAAAGGTTCCTAAAGGTACCATGAGGCTAGATGAACTCCCCAATGTTCTATTGGGTAGGGATTCTAAGATGTCTCATGGCACCTAAGATTAAAAAGATGCGAACCAATCCCTCGAGCCCTAAAAGCGGGTAGCGGGTCTCATCTAAGAGGGCCTTTACTAGGTTCGGCGTGCGTCACAGTATACTTATATATATATTTAAGGTATAGCTAGTAATTGAGTGAAATTAAAAGGTACACACATGTGAATTGAGGTTAAATCTAGCTAAAGGAAGTAATTTGATGAAAAATAAATGTTAGTGAAAAACCCTAAAGTGGCCAAATGGTTTAGATAGGAAAAATGTGATAGTTTGTAAGGTATTGATGATAATTGAGTGATAAGTTAGATAAATGAGTGAATTTGAAATGAAAAAAAAAAAAAAGAAATGCATGAAAAATTGAATAATTGACAAAATGAAACGAAGTTGTAATTAGTATAATTAATGATATTTAAGCCATAAAGTAAATATGTGTATAAATTGAAAGTATATGTACTTAATTGAAATTAAGTGAATTTAATTAAATAATTTGAGATTAGTTTCCCATTATGTCCATGGTGGGAAATAATGCTAAATACTGAAATGATTGAAACTATAAGTGTATTGAAATTGTTTTTTATTAAATGAATAATTAAAGCATAATTGATAATAAAAGAATGGTTATTGCTTTAAAATGATTTCATAGCCATTTAAGTGGATAAAGTATACTTATTGAGTAAAATCAGTATATAATGAAATGTACAGCATTGACAAGAATGTTATGTAACTGGTATAACAAAATGGAAATGAAATATAAATGTATTTGAAAATGATAAAGTATGAAAAGTGAATTTAAAAGTCTGTTGAGAAAGTACTTGCCCTTAGTAATGTCTGGTAGTTGATCTAGTTCAGGATATAGTGGCTAGCCATAGGGATACTGTACTGTTGTGGAGTATGATGACTCCACTAGGTAGGCCAGTGACGGACTACCATAGTGATAAGTGACAAAGTATTTTCTGATGCTGTTGAATGATCCTTCAGAGTCACTCTATTATATTGTGGACCATGGGATCCACACCCTGTTTATTCAGTTCACAGATTTCTACTGGAGTTACTAGGGGCATAATGGTAATTAAAGTGACAAAGTAATATGAAAATGAATGTTTATAAATAAAGGACCTAAATGAAATAGAATGAAAAGTTTGGAGTCAAACTGGTGATTTACCCAAATAATAAGTCAGACAGGTCAGAATGATAGAAATGACCTGGAAATGAGAAAAGTATAGTGAAAATAAGAAATTTAAATAAAGAATGATGTACATGAAAGAAGATAAAGAGTTTAAGGACTAAAGCATAATTTACCATAAAGATAATTAGTTGTAAGGTTAACTGGTAAATTACAAGTTAAAAGGTGAATAGATGCATAAATATAGTTTATAAATAATAAAATTGTAAGTAAAAGTTAAATGGAGGACTGTAGACACCGGGTCTTGAGGCAGGCTAGATCAGGATTACCCAATGATAAAATTAAGTGTGCCTATTTATAGGCAAAAATGAAAGTTGGAAGTGACGATTTCCTTGTTGGTTTGATTTACTAAAAATAAATAAAAATGTATTTAAAAAAAATATTTTAAAAATGTTTTAAAATTTTTTTTTAGACAAAAAGTTTATGTTTTGAAATTATAGTATTCTAGCAAAAATTTTTAAAAAAAAATTGAGAGTGTCGGGGTGCGACAGCGCGCTCGACCACTTGGGTGTCGCGCATGCAGCTGTGCGCCCCTGTGCGCACCAGCGCGTCCCCGACAGCCCCTTTGGGCATTTTTTATCCAATTTTAAGTGTTTTTAAGTGTTTTAACTCATTTTTTTTTTGTAGATTTTAATTTTTTAAACCTTTTATCTTCTATACTCTTCAAATTCTTCAGTTTTTTTTTTATCTTAATGGGAATTAAATCATTTTAATTTCTTCGTTAAAAATGTGAATTTTTGGTGGTATAAATTATTTTTTAGAGAGAATTTTAATGGGGGATTTTTCTTAAGAAAAATATTATTTTCTCTCTTCTTTTTCTTCTTTTTTTTTTCTTCTTCAAGAAAAATTCTCCAAGTGTTCTAATTTGATTTTTAAGTTAATTTTTGAGACAAATAAATCAATTATTTATTCTTGTGAATTTTCTTACTTCTTTGTTACAATTTTTTCCTTAAGACAAATAAATTAATTATTTGTTCTTGGGATAAAATTTCATTATATATTTTATTTTTCCAAATCAAAGCAAGGAAATTTATCATCCAATTTCATTCATCACATCAAATTTTGAGGGTAAGTATTCTTGGCTCAACTTTTAATTTAATTTTTATTTACAATTAGTTAGCTATCATGTAAATTCTCTTAGATCTATTATTTGTTTTACTTCTTATTTCTTGCATGTTTATTTAATTGTTCATATTATTTTTCCTTATTCTTATTTTTTATTTAATTGTTCATATTATTATTTTTTATTCTTATTTTTTATTTAATTGTTCATGTTATTATTATTATCATTAGGGGTGTACACAGTTCGGTCCAATTCGGTTATTTACAAATCTCCGTATTGTATTGAAATTTCGGTTCTTATAAATTTCGGTACAGTTCGGTTCTTATTAACTTCGGTACAGTTCAATACGGTTCTTATAATTTTTAGTACAGTTCAGTTCGGTTATTCGTGTTAGTGGTTATGCCCTAGGCCAAACATTTGGACCTTGATGTAATCATTACTTTTTCATTTATATAATGGTTTTCTTCGCATTGATATTATTGGCATGTTACATTATTGTAATGTTTATGAATAACAATGTTATTCATGTTGTCCCTAGTCATTTATCAATAAAGGGCATAAAGATAAATTAAGACTAGTATAGATTTGCATTGATAATCATGGGATGATTATATATGTTGATATAAATCAAATCTATATGTACTTGCTAGAGAACAAAGTACTGGATAGACCCACTATAAGATCACTTCATGGGTTAATGTCATAAGTGATCTTATAATAGATATATTATTGAATCCTTTGACCTGAGGTTATCATAGTTTCCTACATAAGGATCATTATGTTTTGACATAATCAAACGTTATCTTTAATCGGATAATTATAAAGTTTATGATCGGACATAGTGAGAATTATGCGGAGGAAAGTGAATAATCAAGATGGAATTTGTCCCTCTCTAATGAGAGAGATATCTATTGGGCCCCTCGATAAGTAGGACTGTAAAATGCATGGCCGTGCTCGAATGAATTGATAGTGTCATCAATGTCATTTGAATTTATCAGTCTGCTTAATGATCGAGAAATTATATGTTTGAACAATTTAAGTTTGACATGGACCATGACTTATGTTCGAACAAGATATCGTGTGACAAAAGGATAATAACATGTTCTATTGACAGGTTAAAATCGGACTAACGATATTTATATTATTTGGGTAGTCATAATGTCTTGCTAGAGACCAATTATGACTTGTGGGCTTATTATGGGATAAGGCCCACTACCAACATAATATAAACCTATTGGGTCACACACCAAGACCAAAATGAACAATATGGATTTTATTGGGCTATTGGGCTATTATCTCTTGTTATTAACTCTTATCAAAACTCAATTTCCGTTTTTCAAAAAGGAATGAGAGTTTTAAGATGGTTAAAAACATTGGATACCAACATTGGATACCAACATAGGATACCAACATTGGATACCCAAGCTAGCTTAACTTCTTATTGAGAAGAAGAAAAGAAAAACTCAAGCTAATTTTCTAAAAAAAAAAGAAAAAGAGCAGCCACGATTGTTCTTCCTTGAGAAGGAAAGAAAATCGTAAAATCCATTCGCATCTAAAGGGAACTAGCAACCCTGCGACTTCGGTTCAATTTTGATCGTGCGTGTGGATACCAGTAGAGGACGTTCGTGTTAAAGGCAACGTCTTCAGTCCGTATTAAAGGAGCTAATTTCATTCTAAAGGTTAGTAATTTCAATCTCTTCCTTTTGAATCAATCGAAAATACTTGGATCCTGTTTCGGGTTTCAATTTTATTTTCCGCTGCGTTTCATTTTGCATTATTCTGCTTAAAACCCAAAAATTCGGTTCTTTCGGTACAAAATAAGACAAGACAATATAATACGGTATTTCGGATAATTCAATATTTTTAAAAATTTACAATATAAATATACACAATAATAAATACAAATATAATTAAAATATCTCAATAATTACATACAATTTTGCATTCAATTTTAAGAAAATATTTCAATTTATCCATCTCCTTTATGAAAAAAGAAAAACATATTTTAACAATAGTAACTCTAGATGAAATTTTAAATTCAAGATAAATTACTTCAATAAATTTCCTAAAATCCTAACATTTAATAAAATTAATTAGTAATTCATTCCTAATGATCATTCTAATTAAAGTTTATGTACAAGTCTATTGATCAAATTTTTAACTAACTAATGACGTACTATTAACGAATACCATAAAATCAAAAGTTGTGTGTGACTTATCCTTACTTTTATATATAGCCGCGGAAATAACAGTGACAGTGACGAAAAGAAGGAAATGCAAGTATAGGTTAAAACCAACGGAAAAGATAGGAAAAATTGTGGGGCTTGACACGATTTTGAGATAGAAAATAAAGAGGCAGGCACAATTTAGATTTTTTTTAATTTATTTTCTTATATATATATATAATATAAAATCGGTCGGATTCTGACGCCGCAAAAATAACTCAAAACGAAAGAATTTTATTCCAAGTTGAAAAGTCTCCTCCAAACTCAGGTAACAAACAATTTATATGAAAAAAATAAAAAATTACAATAATACCCCTAAAACTTCAAATTGAAAAACAAAAACTAAAACGTTATTTTTGAGATACGAAATGAGCTGTTACAGGAGACTAAAATTTCCGGAAACATATAATAATAAGCAAATTGACACATATAGCAAAAGTTATAACAAAAACAATAATTAATGACAATTGGGTCGTTCAACTAGCTCCAAATACTGAAAACCCAACTCGTCCACATTAGATTCCCTCCAAATATTTCGATTCCCTCCAAAACTTAAAATAAAAAATATTTCTACTAAAATTTTTCAAATTTTATTCTTAATTTGCTCTAAAAAAAATTTAATTAATAAGATAATTATATACTTATATAATTATATGATATATTAATTAATAAAATTTTATTAATATAATAATTGTATATAATTATATTATTAAAATATATTTTCAATTACTCACATAAATATTGTGCTAAATACAGATGAGTATTAGTTGAGTAACGCTAAAAATAAAAAAAAATAAAATTTTATTATAAATAATTATATATAATTTTATTTTTAATTTACATATTCATATAAGTATTGTGATAGAAATAGATGAGTATTAGTCAAGTGACATTAGAAGTAAATAAAATTAATTGATAAAATGATTATATAATAAATTATTCAGTTATATATAATTACATTATTAAAATAAATCAATTATTCAAATATATATTGTGTCAAAATAGATAATTACTAATTGAGTAATACTAAATATAAATGAAATTAATTGATAAGTTAATTATATATACAACATCAGTTGATTATATAGTTAGAATCCATCCATATATGGTTCAGTTATTATACTCAATTTCACTAAATTTGGCTTAATAGTTAAAAAATTATTAATTAATACTATAGTTAATAACTATAAGAGTGGATGTAAAAGTAGCATTAAAAGTACATAAAATTAATTGGTAAAGTGATTGTGTATATAAATATTTGTACAAAAAAAATTAAGTAGTGGTCGAGTGATATTAAAATTAAATTAAATTAAATATGAATTAATAAAATTTAATTATATATAATTAAATTATTAAGTTACAACTCAATTACTCAAATACGTATTGTGCCAAAATAGATAAGTATTAGTTGAGTGATACTAAAAACAAATGAAATTAATGGGTTAGGTGATTATATATTTATATAATTACATGAATTGAATTGGTAAATTTCATTATATATAATAATTATTATATATAATTATATTATTAATTTATATACTCAATTATTCATATAGGTATTGTACAAAAAAATATACATGCGTATCAATTGAGTGATACTAAGAATAAATGAAATTAATTAGTAAGGTGATTATATACTTATATAGTTATATTAATTAGTAAAATTTAATTATATATAATTAAATTATTAACTTACAATAGATAAATACTAGTTGAGTGATATTGAAAGTAAATGAAATTAATTGGTAAGATGATTATATACTCATAGAATTACATTAATTAGTAAAATTTCATTGATATAATAATTATATTTGTGTGTGTATATAAATATTTGTACAAAATGAAAAATTATGTAGTAGTTGAGTAACACTAAATTTAAATTAAATTAAACACAAATTATTTTAATTGCACATTCATATAGATATGATAATTAAATTTATCTTATTAATAATCAAAATATTTATTTTAATTTATTAACTATTTATTATATTAATTTCATACATTAAAATATTTAATACAAATAATTATAAAAGTTTCACAAAAATACAAATAATTATGAAGTTAAATTTATATAATAACGATATAATAGAAATTATAAATAATATTTATATATAAATTACTAATATTATATATAATAATTAATAAATATCGGTTATTTCGGTCCAATTCAGTACAGAACAGTTCGGTACGGTTCAATACGGTTTTCGATTCGGTTCCAGTACAATTCGGTTCGGTTCTAATAAAAAAGTCAACAGTACAATTCGGTTCAGTTCTAGTAAAAAAAGTCAACGGTACAATTCGGTTCTGGATCTTTTTCTTCGGTATTTCGGTTCGGTACAGGAAGATCCAGAACCGTGTACACCCCTAATTATCATTACTTTTGTTCATATATTATTAGTATTATCATTTAACATGTTTTAGCATGATTGGCTTATTTTATTTTCATTTTATTCTTGCATATTTAATTTGATTGTTCATCTTCTTTTATGTTATTATTATTATTATTATTATTATTATTATTATTATTATTATTATTATTATTATTATTATTATTATTATTATTATTATTATTATTATTATTATTATTATTTTTATTAGTCTTGTTTATTATTATAATTTGTTATTGTTATCATCATCATTATTATTTTTATTATTTTTATGTTTTCATGCATGTTAAATTTTATTCGTCTTGTTATTTTTATCATTTATGCTTTTTATGCATGTTGTAATGTTAATATGTTAAGTTGTTTATTTTATTATGTTATTTAGTTGATTTGTCATGCATGATGTATTTTATTTATTTTAATTCATTTTCATATGTTACATGTTTAATTCATTTTTTATTACTAACGTCACTTTCATTTGTGTTTTTATTTCAATACTTATTTTTCATGTGTGAGTTTTTCAATGGCAAATGGGAACCCATGGAGGTTTGAAGACACCATTTTGGTGGAGTTTATACTTTTAGCATTTTTAGCATGTTTAGTATTGTTTTGCCTTTATTTGGTTTTTAATTTGTAATTTTTAATAAATTTATTTTTTTATGCACGTTAGTTAAAAAATCACAAAAAGTTTTATATTAATAAATTGGAGTTTTCTAATAAAATGGGACCAATTTCCTAATTTCAACTCATAAAAACTCACTTTAAAAAAAAAGAGTTAATTTTCTCAAAATGGGATCACTCATCCCGATTTTTCCCAAGCATACCAAAAAATAACTCTTCGACTTTCTAAGTGAAAATGAGTGAACCAATGTTCCTAATAAATGTCCCGATTTATGTATGATATTTTTTTTATTTTATTCTTCTTGTGTAGTATTTATTTCGGGCCCTTGTAATTAATTTTGGGGCAATTCTATTCATTTATTTATTTATGCCTTTTTATTTTAGGGGATTGTTCTATCTCATTTTTTTACTTGTAATTTTTTATCGCATTCTTTATTGCTTTCTTTACTACTTTTCCAAAAATGCTTGAAATGCGCTTTAAATTTATTTCATGATCGCGTGAGATGAGAGATGGAATTTCAATTGCTAAAAACCCATTTATAACTTTACTTAAGGCATTAATAAGAGTGAAGTTCCAAACACCTTCTCTGGTTTAAGAACTTCGAGATTAGACGAACTTTCCCAATTTCTTGTAAATTGGGTGGTGACTCCAAAATACCTCAAAGGTGCCTAAAGGCTTCATGGGATTAGATGATCTTTCCAGTGTTCTATTGGAAAGAGGTGTCCAAAATATCTCATGATTGCCCAAGATCAAAAGATGCAGACCCTCTCGGGCCCTAAAAGCAGGCACTCGGGAAGTGGCCGGGTCCGGCGCACGTCACAGTGGCGACTCCGTTGGAGACTTTGAAACTTTGTTCCGAAACTGTCTTGGTTAATAATATAATTGGATTTTTTTTATAAATTAAAATTCTATCTCTTTTTGAAAAATTGCATTGCATCCATGCTAAAGCCTTAGAATTATGCTAGTTTGGTCCCTTTCTTAACCCCAGTGCATTCCCAAAGCACGACGCTACGTTCACTCAATGTAGGGAAGTGTTAAGGATAATCACCAGCCCAAGCCTCGTACCTTATAGTATATCAAATGGAGACCTAATCGGTCATTGTGCTCGTGATGAGCTAGACCTATTGGTAGGGACCATGCTTGGGTAGCCCTAAAGTATCATCACCCTTGACCAAAGCTCATGTAACGGCAATAGATACTTCCCCCAGGTGATATGCTCCTTAATACAATACTTACTATGTGGGCCATTATATATTGAACAAAATCAACCAAATTAAATGGTCTTTTATCAAAGGCTTTCATGCCCCGATGAGCTCATCTTAATATGGTTGAAATGTTTGAATACATAAAGGCCAAAACCCGTACGTATGTACAATAGGCAAGAGATGTTACATTACCGGTTTTTAAATCGGGTTCCCTATTGACCCTTAGGCCAAGCCCACCTAGGAAAGAGAATACACTACCTCGTGTGTGGGAGCAACAAGGTTGGAAGGATCTATTTGCTTGTATGTGATTGTTCATGCTGCATCAACACGATCATGCATTGTATATATCATTCATGCATCATCCTAACAGTTTAAATCTTTTCAGCCATCATAGATTCACCTAAGTGGACTAGGGGTTCTAACGGTCGGCTGGTGAGGATAGATCTGCCCCTTGGATTAACAGAATTAGTGTCTGATTGGAATTTTGAGCCACTCTCAATGGCCAGGGAATCATCCATTGAATCACCAATGCCAAAGGAGATCATAGCTTTGACAACTCAAGACCTTGCTAGGAGACTAGAGGATTTTGAGCGAAGAATGTTAGAAATAATGGGAACTATGGCCGATAGGATTGCTCATCCTCCTACTCCACAACCACCAGTTGCTCCACATCCACCAGTTGCTCCACAACCCCTAATGGTCAATGCTGGGGGGCAAGTTGAACCGCCTGCTGGCAGGGAAGCCCCTATTATAATTAATGCTGCCCGCCAACTTGTCAATGACCATGGGGCCGCAGTGCCTGTTGAGCAAAGAAGGGCAATAATCCCCAATCCCAATTATGATTTTATGATGGAGGAGGGAGATGAAGAGGCAGTAGCACATCAATTTTTGGGGGCCAAAGTACCCAGGGCAGAGAATGAGGCAATGAGAGGGATGAGGCAACAGATTGAAGCAATCACCCGCATGCTATCAGTCGGAAAGGGGATCAACCCTGAAGATAAAGATTTGGGGGATAAAGAGCTGTTGCCCCAAAGGTTCAAAATGCCTAAGCTGCCGAAGTTTGATGGTACTTTAGATCCATCAACACATATTAAGTAGTATACCTGGTGATGAAAGGCACAGGGTTGACCAAGAAACAGAAGGTGGAATATTTCTGCCTTAGTTTGGTGGGTCCGGTTGTGGACTGGTACCATGGGTTAGACCGGAGGTTCAAGGAAGATTGGGACCTTTTGACTGAGGAGTTCATGAAGCAGTATGACTGCAGCACCAGAATGGAGGTTACCTTAAAGGAGCTCGAGCTTTTACAACAAAAGAATGATGAGTCATTCCATAAATACCTTACAAGATGGAGAAATAGGGTCATGGAGATGAAGGGAAAGCCTGACACTACTGACCAAATCAGGCTATTTATCAGGAACTCTTGCCCTTACTTGAGGGACTTACTTAGCTTTAAGGGGCTCAGAGACTGGGAGTCGCTTAAGGATATTGCTGTAGAAGCTGAGGGGGCTTACCTAGCAAAGAAAGCAAGCAAAAATAACTTTGCTTGGAAAGGATATGGCACCCAATCAGGGTACAAATTAGGCAGTCCTGGAAGCAGTAATAACAGAAGTGGTAAGACGATCGAGGTTTCAGCCACCGAGGTTAGACAAGGTCAAAGGTATTACTCTAATTTGGGCCGCTCTCTGTCTTGGGTATTGGAGAAATTGACAAAGGAAGGCAAGCTGAGACCATTACCACCCAGGCTAGCCATGAACCAAGGAAAGCCAGGACATAAAGATGATCAATACTGTGCTTACCATCAGTACACTGGGCATTTAACAGATTACTGTCGAACCTTGAGGAACAAAATTCAAGATCTTATTGATTCCAAGGAGATCACTGACCCTGAGAAGAGAGACAAGAAGAAGAGGGCAGGCTATAATGCAGTCCCCCCACCATGAATGTGATCGGAGGAGAAGATTATGTTTTTTAGTTGCTTTTATTCCAAGAACTTTCTATGACAATATTTGCAGTATTGGTAATGTAACAACCCCTACCCATATGTAGGCGAACCCATTCGGATAGGAGTGAGATGCCGTAGGAGTAGAGGTGTCACACCAGACAGATCAATATAAAGCAAAGATTCAAACATCATAAACATATGGAAATACAGCGAAAATTAAAACTTTTGAGAAACATCAGCATGATCATGCATTAATATAATAACATTCATTACAATAATGTTCTGATCAATTGCCAAAATAAAATAATTACATATCCAAAATATACAGAGCGGAAGCTTACAAAAATGTTGATACAATGAGAGTTCTGTTACAAAAGAATTTCAACAGACTACAAAGTTAAGCCCTAACACTAATCCCTCTGTGTTGGCTTGACTGGCGGTGACTCTCCCAAAATAAAGCACCTTCCGCACTTGCACGGGTAAAACACCGTGCTAAGCGATAACGCTTAGTGGGGAAACACACAACAAAAGAGTGGACGGCCATTCACAATGGTCATCAAATCATAACACATACGATATGACATATGCGGAGAATTATGTCAGATATATAATCATGCTTGCATAATAAAGACATACATTCAGAAGCTTATATCCACATTCCATATACATAATAACTGATTTCTCGTACTTATCATTATGCGCATTCGAATATCATATTCTTGTAATCATTTCAAAGCAGAACAAAACAAACAAAGCACCTGCTGACTCAAAATAGTGGATAACGAGTATACAGTGACGGTACCTTACGGGTACGAATCGAACAGTGACGGTACCTTAAGGTACGAATCGAAAACCATTTTATTTTATCACATTCAAAACATTTTACAGAGGGGACCTTAAACAAGATCCAAAATTTTTCAGGGATCACGAGGATCCAAACGGGGACCTGATCGGGGTCCAAACAGAACGGAGGGCTACAGCTAAGAGACTGTATTAGGCATGCTTAACTATCCACTAGACTAACTCTTGCAGGTCATGTATAATCCAAATTATGCTCAAAGAGCACCATATAATTTATCATAAGTAAATCATAATAGTGCACATAAATAAACATAATTATTCCCATACATTATTAAAAACCCAAAAAGAAGTGATGCAAAAATTCATTTTGGATAGAAAGGCAAAATCGAAAAAATGGGGCATGAAGGGGGGTCACTATCGCGATCGCGACGTCTGTCGAGCGCGCGATAGTGAGCAGCCACAAAGGCTGTCGCGACCTCGCACAGACGTGCATGCTTGCGACAGGGGGGTGCCCAGTGGCTCGGCAGCTGAGTGCTCTATCGCGCTCATGACATTTATCGCGATCGCGACAGTGGGCTCTGCTGCGCCGCTCGGCAGCCGAGCGCCCTGTCGCGCTCGCGACATGCGTCTCGATCGCGACAGTGAGCTCTGCTGCCCACTTATGCTCGGCCACGCGCAGGAGCTGGCTTCACCATGCCCTATCGCAATAATGTCGCGGTCGCGATAGCATCGGGATTTCCAATTCTTACACGATTTCTGCAGAAATTTTCCAAAACCAAAACACCCGAACCATCAATCTCAACTACAACTCAACCCAAACATCAACTTACCTCAAATCCAGCAACCCAACATCATTAACAACATAAAACACAATATTTATGCCAAGAATTCCAATTAAATTATGCCAATGACAAAATCCATTTACCCTATTTAAATCTCAGTACTATTCATTCATCATCTCAATCAAATGCACAATTGGGTTCAATAACTCACATTCAAGGCTTCATAACTCATCTAAATCAAAACCCATAACATATAAACCATTATAAACATCAAGAAACATCAGATTTTCCAAAAATTCAACCAAACATGCAAAATCCATAAAATGCATTAACCACAATAACTCCAAAACCTGAAACTCCTATGCTCCAAATCACTTGGTGCCACTTCCTCCCGCCTTCTCCTTGCCTTTAAGATTGTGAGGAGGCTCAACGAACAACCAAACCCATAAAATCACACAAACAACAAACCCTGGATCAAACTCAAAACCAGAAATGGGAGAAGAAGAAGAAAAACATGGAAATACAGTAACTTACCCAATAAACTCCTTAAAACTACCAAGATCCACCAATAATCCAACCAAAAAGGAGGAAACCAAGGTGAGCAAGAGGAAGAGGAAGAAGAGGAGAATGCAAAGAGAGGGGAAGAGAAGAACGGGAGAGCAGTAATTCAATTTCTACTCTCTCTTCTTTCTCTTTCCTCACTAATACCCTCCACTATTCTCCTTTCCACATGGCACCTTAAGATTGGTGGGTCTTAATAATTCACACCATACAAGCATACACCACAATGCACACAAGGCTATCCTCTAAAAAGCACACCTTACTACCATGTATGCACTCACACACTAGTACAACTTACTCACTCACATCCTACAAACATGTGAGCAAACACACACTAATGCAACTCAACACATGCACACCCTAATATCATATATGCACCTACACACAAATATAACCCCAAAACATGCATTTTTCCCACAAAGCCCTTAACACATGCCAAAACACATACAATGCACATACACAAACATGGCTCAAACTTTTAGGGGGCAAATGGGGTGTGATAGGTAATTTCAATAAAATGAACAATCTCGCGTTTTTGTATAGTGTCTCTAATGATTTCATTTCTCATGATCATGATGCATTCATTTTTTGATATTAATTCAATTACATTTAATCTCGTAACTTTAGAAGACCCACCCAAAGAAAATCTTGATAGCATCTGATATAACTCTTGAAGAGAGGAAAAATTCTGAGAGCTAAAAATAAAAATAGAAAATAGTGATAAAAAAAACTAGTTACAATTAGGGGATTGGATGAAAACTCACTAAGAGCACTAGAACCTTTCTGATTACCCGTCAAAGCGATCCCTGAATAAGACGGAACCTAGAAAATAATTTAGGCAGCCTTTCTTTGTATAGCTCTCTAAATGACTATTTTCTACCTTTATTTCGCAATCACTTGCTAGCCCGTTGAGCCTTCATGAAGGTATGCTAAATGCGTGCCAATTTTGTTATTACACATGTTAAAACTATTCCCTCGCCTAAAATAATTTTGCCTCCCCTTAGAAGAATGGCTACTCTAGAAGGGATGGATGTACATTTTAATAATTCTTTGGGTTATCAAAAATTGTCCTAGTAAGGATGAGTTTACACTTTGGAAAGAGGGTTTAGTCATTCACAAAAGACATGAGCTCATGAGAAAAGAGAAAACAAAAAGAAAAAGATAAAAAAGAAAGAGGAAAAAAAAAGAGGAAAAAAAGAAAGAAAAAGTAGAGTTCAAGATAATAATCTCTTGATGAGTTTCTGTGGCAATCACTTTAACTTAATTGTTATTCCGAGCTTGATGAGCTAAAAGTATTATCAAATCCAAATTCAAGAACACCTTTATAGTATGCAATTGAGCTGAGGATGGTCCTCCCATCAGTCGGGTAAATGTTACAGCCATTTTTCTTTAGCAACCTGATCCTCCTTTGATAGCCATCTACCTAAGCCTAACATTACAACCAAAGTAAGACCTTTTGATTCTTGGTTCAGTCTTATCCAATTAGCGGAGATGACCTTTTAATAAGGTTCAGTACATAGGAAGAGGCATATGGTGTTTCTTGAGCTTCAAGCGGGGAGCCACAAGTGCATTTATGCCTTTCAGTTGAGTCTCATCCCCAACGTTGCATCTAGAATTTGTTTCAAAAAAAAAGGAGCATCCTGGGCAAAAATTAAGGGCAGAGAGACAATTTTCAATCATGAAAACCTAAGAGGGCTAGTTAATAAAAGGAGTTTGATGATTTCAAGAGATATCCCGAGATTAGATGAGGTCTTATATTCTTTGAGTTAACGCTAAATAATGATCATGTGTTATGAAATCAAATTGAAACATATGCATTTATGCAACATTAATGTGGTCAGAGCAGTTCATTTTTCATACTCAAAGTTAGTTCCGACATGAAGGTAACAATTGCTACTATCTGCCCTCTGCTTTTCTCGCTACTCGAGCCCTTCAGCTGATACATTCTTCTATCAACTGTGAAACCAATTCTACAACACCATCATGAGAAGAATCAAGCTCAGATGGCCATGACATAGGCGTGAGTACATGCCGATCATGCCTGAAAGATTTTTAGCAATAACTTCAGCCTCATTTAAAAAAAAAAAAAAGCCGTTAGAGATGAAAATCGTAATTGGCGCTCTAAGCAAAAGTTAGGCAAAGGGATAGGATGAAAACCTGTAAACAGGCAGTCTGTCCTTTAAAAAAAAAGAAAAAAGAAAAGCCGCTGGATTGGGTTGGGTTTATTCCAGGCAAAAATAAGGCACAGGGTTATGTAAAAATCCGCAAAGGACGCATTTCCTGCTAAGAAAAGCTAGTGTGAAAATCCACAAGGGACGCACTACCTTCTAAAAAATGACTACAGGTATCAGATGAGAACCTTGCAATCCCAAAGGCATGAAATTCAAAAGTAGCTTCAAAAGGCATCGTTTAATCGTAAATTGCAGCCAACCCGGCTATCATCTCTAAGTCATCTTAGATGAATTCTTATCATGAATTTCTTCATAACCCATGCATTTCACGTGCATGCTCACTATTTTTCCTGCATATTTTGTTTTTCAATTTTGCAGTAAGAGAGATTCGATGCGAACACCGGCAAAAGGCGAGTGATGACATAAGTCACAACATCATCAAACAATCAACCAAAGACCTCTCAGGGGGCAACCAACCAAAATGACATCAATCCAGACATCGGTTCAAGCATCAATCCAAGCATCAATGAAAGACTTATCAAGGAACAATTAACCAAAGGGCTCACAGACAGCATCACTTCAAATCTCAGAAGGGTTAGCACGACCATAGCACTGCCACTTTAGAAGGGTTAGCATGATGACGGCACTACCACTCCACGGAGGGTTAGCACGATCACGGCACTACCACTTCAAATCTAAGAAGGGTTAGCACGATGGCGGCACTACCATTATACGGAAGGTTAGCACGATCACAGCACTACTACTTTAGAAGGGTTAGTATGATAGCGGCACTACCACTTCACGGAGAGTTAGCACGATCACAGCACTACCACTTCAAATCTCAGAAGGGTTAACACGATGGTGGCACTACCATTCTACGAAAGGTTAGCATGACCACGGCACTGCCACTTGAAAAGGGTTAGCACGATGGCGGCACTACCACTCCACGGAGGGTTAGCACGACCACGACACTACCGCTTTAAATCTCAGAAGGGCTAGCATGATCGCGGCACTACCACTCCACAGAGGGTTAGCACGACCACGGCACTACCACTTCAGAAGGGTTAGCAAGATGATGGCACTACCACTCTACGGAGGGTTTGCACGATCACAACACTACTGCTTCAACAAAGGATAACACGCCGACAACATGGCGATAACCATCCCAACCGCATCGTCCAGTTAGGAAAGCCGACTGCCTCAGGTACGTGTTTCTTTCCTTTTCTGAGTTTAAGTTCATCTAGACACTAGTGCACTAGTTTTTCCAAAACTGGGGGCAACTGTAGACACCGGGTCCCGAGACAGCCTAGATCAGGATTACCCAATGATGAAATTAAGTGTGCCTATTTATAGGCAAAAATGAATGTTGGAAGTGACGATTTCATTGTCGGTTTGATTTACTAGAAATAAATAAAAATGCATTTATAAAAAAATATGTTTTAAAAATGTTTTGAAAGATTTTTTTGAGACAAAAATGGTATATTTTGAGATTATAGTATTTTAGCAAAAATTTAAAAAAAAAATTGCAAGTGTCGGGGTCCAATTTTAAGTGTTTTAACTCATTTTTTTGTAGATTTTTATTTTTTAAACTTTTTATCTTCTATACTCTTCAAATTCTTCAGTTTTTTAATGTTAATGGGAATTAAATCATTTTAATTTCTTCATTAAAAATCTGAACTTTTGGGGGTATAAATTATTTTTTAGAGAGAATTTTGAGGGGGGTTTTCTTAAGAAAAATATTGCTTTCTCTCTTCTTCTTCTTCTTCTTCTTCTTCTTCAAGAAAAATTCTCCAAGTGTTCTAATTTGATTTTTTAAGTTAATTCTTGAGACAAATAAATTAATTATTTGTTCTTGTGAATTTTCTTACTTCTTTGTTATAATTTTTTCCTTAAGACAAATAAATTAATTATTTGTTCTTGGGATAAAATTTCATTATATATTTTATTTTTTCAAATCAAAGCAAGGAAATTTATCATCCAATTTCATTCATTACATCAAATTTTGAGGGTAAGCATTATTGGCTCAACTTTTAATTTAATTTTTATTTACAATTAGTTAGCTATCATGTAAATTCTCTTAGATCTATTATTTATTTTACTTCTTATTTCTTGCATGTTTATTTAATTGTTCATATTATTATTTCTTATTCTTATTTTTTATTTAATTGTTCATGTTATTATTATTATCATTACTTTTGTTCATATATTATTAGTATTATCATTTAACATGTTTTAGCATGATTAGCTTATTTTATTTTCATTTTATTCTTGCATATTTAATTTGATTGTCCATCTTCTTTGATGTTGTTGTTGTTATTATTATTATTATTATTATTATTATTATTATTATTATTATTATTATTATTATAGTTGTTGTTGTTGTTGTTGTAATTAGTGTTATTATTATTATTATTATCTATTATTACTACTATCATTATCATTATTTTTATTAGTCTTGTTTATTATTATAATTTGTTATTGTTATTATCATCATTATTATTTTTATTATTTTTATATTTTCATGCATGTTAAATTTTATTCTTGTTGTTATTTTTATCATTTATGCTTTTTATGCATGTTGTAATGTTAATATATTAAGTTGTTTATTTTATTATGTCATTTAGTTGATTTGTCATGCATGATATATTTTATTTATTTTAATTCATTTTCATATGCTACATGTTTAATTCATTTTTTATTACTACCATCACTTTCATTTGTGTTTTTATTTCAATACTTATTTTTCATGTGTGAGTTTTTCAATGGAAAATGGTAACCGATGGAGGTTTGAAAACACCATTTTGGTGGATTTTATACTTTTAGCATTTTTAGCATGTTTAGTATTGTTTTGCCTTTATTTGTTTTTTAATATGTAATTTGTAATAAATTTATTTTTTTATGCACGTTAGTTAAAAAATCACAAAAAGTTTTATATTAATAAATTAGAGTTTTCTAATAAAATGGGACCAATGTGTTAATTTCAACCCATCAAATCTCACTTTTAGAAAGAAGAGTTAAGTTTCTCAAAATGGAATCACTCATCCCGATTTTTCCCAAGCATATCAAAAAATAACTCTTCGACTTGCTAAGTGAAAATGAGGGAACCAATGTTCCTAATAAACGTCCCGATTTATGTATGATGTTTTTTTATTTTATTCTTCTTGTGTAGTATTTATTTCGGGTCCTTATAATTAATTTTTGGGCAATTCTATTCATTTATTTATTTATGCTTTTTTTATTTTGGGGGATTGTTTTGTCCCCTTTTTTTACTTGTAATTTTTTATCGCATTCTTTATTACTTTCTTTACTACTTTTTCAAAAATGCTTGAAATGCGCTTTAAATTTATTGCATGATCGCGTGAGATGAGAGATAAAATTTTAATTGCTAAAAACCCATTTATAACTTAACTTAAGGCATTAATAAGAGTGAAGTTCCAAAGACCTTCTCTAGTTTAAGACCTCTGAGGTTAGACGAACTTTCCCAATTTCTTGTAAATTGGGTGGCGACTCCAAAATACCTCAAAGGTGCCTAATGGCTTCATGAGATTAGATGATCTTTCTAGTGTTCTATTGGGAAAAGGTGTCCAAAATATCTCATGATTGCCCAAGATCAAAAGACGCAGACCTTCCGGGCCCTAAAAGCGGGCACTCGGGAAGTGGCCGGGTCCGGCGCGCGTCACAAGGACCATATCGTAATTTTTTAAAAGTTTAAGGGTAAAACTTTAATTGAATGAAAAACTAAGTTAATAAGTGACATGTAAATGAAAAGTGAAATTAAAATGACACATACATGAAGAATGTAAAGTTTAAGGACTTAACTGTAATTTAACATAAAAAATGCTTAAAGGAGGACAAATATGTAATTTGGAAGCAAATTACTGATTTAAGATTAAAAGAGAAATGAACTAGTGGTAAAAATTGTAATTATGAAGTAATAGTGGCAAATCTATAATTTATTGAAAGATTAGGGACCAAAGTGAAATTTTACCATATTGATGGTACCTAGTAGAATAAAATGAAAGTGAAGTGAGAATAGTATTGAATTAAGTGAAACAATGAAATTAATGCCACAATAGTATGTAAGTGGTTAATGGAGGGCAAAATTGAAAATACGTGTAAAAAGATACAATTAAGTTAAATAATTGGATTAATGAAGGAAAATATTCAAAGGAATGGTTATTTTGTCTAATTGCAAAGAAATGAATTAATGCGGGGTAATAAGTAAAATGTACATGAATGTAAGAATGATAGGTTTAAACTGTGATTTACATGTTTAATAAGTAAATAATTATATCATTGTAAATTGACACTTACTAAGGTTTAGTGATTAATGAAAATAAAATTAAAGAATTAATTGAAGGAACATATATAATAGAAGTATATAAAGTGAAATGAAGTGAATGAAGTGAGTGTATTAAAAGAAATGTATTGTAGTGCAAAGTGTAGTAAAGGAAGTAAATAAAATGGATATATTATAGTAAATGTACTGTAGAAGTGAAAGGTATAAGCATTGAGATTTAAGAGTTAAAGGAGTGGAATGGTTAGTAATAAGAAATGAAGTTAGAGTTCTAGAAAAGCAAAAAAGTTAAATGATAAGGTCAGTGAATAATGTTAAATGAGAATTAGAAGAGCAATAAGACAAAAAGTAAAGTTAAAGGATTTAACTGGATAGTTTATAAATAAGATAAAATGTTAAGAGTGAAAAATAGAAAATAGTGTCAAATTGTAAGTAAAGCATAATGAAGAGTAAATTCGGATATGTAAAGAAAATGGGGACTAGATAGTAATACGGCACCATTTATTATAAAAGCAAGGATTTAAAATAAAATGCAAGTATGTGCATGTATGAATAGATATGCCTAAGTTAGATATGGAAATTCTTAGATTCGTATTCACCATTGGGCATTTTTAATGCTCAGCACATAGTTTATCTGACTGCGTGCGGGTATCGCGTAGGACGTCTGAGGAGCAGGAGTGCTATCATCTTCGAGATCAAATCTAACCTCCAGATTGAAGATAAGAATAGTACGTTGTAATAATAGTGGCATGTATATGTAAGATCTTAGTATTCAGTAAGCACTATGTTTCATGGATATAACTGACAGTTAGTGATGATATGTTGTGATGAATATAATGTTTAAACTGCTTTGATTTTGCTATATAAGTGATATGATAGCTAAAAAAAATTACCGCATTTGTTATAGTAACTATATAAGCATTGTAACGTAGGCAGTGTACGGAAGTGATAAGAGTGTTACAAGGCTTCCAATGCTTATCACTCATAGCGAGCGACTATAAGGAATGGAAACCACTCTTTCCCATCCGTCGCCTCTCTTGTGCTCGTCTCCTCCATTTTGCGGTTTTCTGTGGCCACTGTTTGATCTTTTTTTAAATTATCTTAATATATTTTCTTGTCCTTTTAATGCCATATTGCATGTTTTTTCTTTAATTTCTCCTTATTTAGCATGTGACATTATTTACTTTTTTTATTCTTAATGCCTTTTATTTTCTTTAATTTCAAAATACTCATTTATTTACTTAAGCATTTCTTTATGACTTTACTAATGAGTTATTTTCTTTTTATTTTTGTTGGCCTAAAATACCCCTTTTATAAGCGTTCCCTATGTTCGGAGACTCGGAGACTATCTTACATGGGTTGCATCAAGATGTATTAATAATTTATTTGTTGTACTTTACTTTATTTTAGCTTGCTTTTCTTTTATTATTTTTTCGATTAGGAT
Source organism: Excoecaria cochinchinensis (assembly GCA_947683425.1). Taxonomy (NCBI): domain Eukaryota; kingdom Viridiplantae; phylum Streptophyta; class Magnoliopsida; order Malpighiales; family Euphorbiaceae; genus Excoecaria; species Excoecaria cochinchinensis. The sequence goes on from CANTUQ010000005.1 coordinate 6,892,533, forward strand.
TTGTAATAATAAAGGATCATTCACACATTAGCCTAAAAATTCACAAAAAGATTTTTACATAAATAAAATGGTGTTTTCTTAATAAAATAGGACCAATGTCCTAATTTTCCTTCCCAAAATGTCATCCTAAAAGAGGAGTTTTTTTTATCAAAATGGGATCACTCATCCCTTTTTTCTTAAAATCATGTTTAAAGACTCCTCATTTTGTAAATATGTATGCGGGAACCACTGTTTCCACTAGAATAAACTCCCTATTTTATGACTGTTTATATTTCCATTTTGTAGGATAATTTTTACTTTATTTTGGGATTATTGTAATTTATTATCTTTACAGCTTTCTTTATGTGCTTGTATTGCGCCTTTATTTATTTCCATGAACCGTGTGAGAAAAAAAGATAGGAAATTAATTTTAAAAACTCATTTATATAAACATTAACCAAGGTATAAGTAAAAGTGATATCCCGAATCTTCTCTGGTTTAAGCTTCATGAGGTTAGATTTACTTTTCCAATATGTTATTGGGTGTCGACTTCATAATACCTATATAACACCCTATACCTGTAGATAGTACGGATATCGGATGTCACAACACTGAACAGACATGCACTACAAATGCACTTAACAATCAGGGAATTTTTTTTTTTTTGCAACAATAACAATCATATATATACTATAACGTAACAGTTACACTAACACACAAATTAATATACTTATACCATGCATCTTTGCCTTCTCTTACTGCGACCGTATACATGCCATGCCAATCCTTTTTATCTTTGCTGTCGAAACTTCCTTCGATCATCGCTAAATCTTCGGCCATATCAAAATCTACTATAACCTACGCGCAGTAACACTCTACGCACTGAGCATTAAAAATGACCAGTGGTGGATACATATTCTAAATTTTCCATTACTATAACTACATGCATGTACATATAAATGTATTTCATTAATCCCACTATTTGAGTATCAATTCTTTACTTTGGTCATTTATCTTTATTATATCTTTTGTTTCCTTTTCTGTAACTATCCTTTAACATTTTCAATTCTATTATCAGTGTCATTATTATGTGCACTATTAATCCTGACAATTCTAACACTACTTTCGGTCTATTAACTAACAATCAATTATATTAACAATCCTTATTATCACTTTGTTTATTTTAAAATCTATACTTGGGCACGTCATTAGTCATCTAATCACTTATTAGAACAGTCGTTAATATAACTATTGGCAGTACCAATTTAACATTTTTACTTTCTTTATGTCCTTAATGATTCCTTTACTTTTCCTTTAATTACACTAACTCTCTTGCATTTTATAGTTGCACTAATATTTTCCACTTGTTCAAATCTTATATAGTTTACTTAATTTCAATTAACCGTACTTCGAAATATATTCCTGAATTATTAACGCTAGAATACAAATTACTGACTTATCTAAACACTTATTATTCCTATCATTACTTTTTTACTTTTCTCGATCAAAACTATGACTATCATTAATGACATTATTATCAATCTTATTATTCACACTAACAATTCCCTACACATTCACAATGATATCAATTTTTAAATTATGGCATTGACAATTACACTACTATATTTTACTATTATCTTTACATTTATTATTCCTTACTCTAATTATTTAAATACTTTTGTTATATTTTATTTGGCAGACTATACAGTTAGTCCCATTAGCCCTTTTTAATTCAACTCAATATCCATACACTATAGTTTAAATTCACTAAAGTCCTTCACATTTTTCATACTTACTAATTTACCATTTCATGTCACTTTATTATCATTATCAATATTATTCTTATTAGTTAGATTTATTGATTTCTACTTTCATTTCTTAACTTATAATAATATATCCGAATTAATGTTCTGATAATTTCATTTAATAGTCCATCTACTCATTAATGTACGATTAGGTCCTTATATTAGTACTATTAGGATCAATTACCCTTAAATCCCTCATTTTTCACTTATTCACAATAATGCCACTACTTCACATTTTTTCCCTTCATTATTTCTTAATTACCATTATGTCACTATATAAACTTAATTAAATTACACACACACATACCCAATTATATATATATTAAACCAATTAAAACCACTATTCACTTAATAATTATTTATACCATAATATTCCATTTTCATCGATTATTTATTCATTAATTATCAACTATGCATTTAACATTTATTTTAATGATTAATTCCACTTTAATCCCTTAATTAGCCTTACTGTTGTAAATTTACAATTAGGTCCCTAAACTTTTATCAATTTATGATTTTACCCTTAATTGTCTCATATTTATAAAAATGCCACTAAATAATCTTATTTTTACATTTATTTATCATTTGGCCTACAAATTACCATTTAATCCTTACACTATCATCTTTAAACCAATTTACACTTTAATCCATATATTTTCCTTAAATTTTAATTTTACCATTCAATTTCACTATAATTAAAATTATGCCACATGTTATTCTTAATTTCACTTTTAATTTATTATTAACATACAAATTTACATTTTAGTCCTTCTGATCACATTTTTATGTCAATTTTCATTTTAGTCCTTAGCACGTAATCAAATTACATCATTTATCATTTAATTACACTTTTCTTCTTTCGTACATTTAATATCTCAATTATGCACTAAATTACCGTCTTACCCCTACACTTTTCATTCCTTTTAACTTATTCCTCAGACCACACATTTAAACCATTTATTCACTTAGATACTTACATTAGTCAATAATTACACTTAAATCCTTTAATTAGCTATTCATTTGTAAAATTACATTTAGGTCCTCAACTTTTTTACAAAAATTATGATTATGTCCCCAATTTTACCTTATTTACTAAAATACCCTTATTTAAACTTTTCTTTCATCTTAATTATTACATAACCTACCAAATTACATTTTAGTCCCTAATTTACTATTTTAACGCCAAATTACCATTTAGCCCCTATATCTTAATTTTTTTACACTATTATCAGTTTATGTACACTTTTCTCTTAATTATCACTTATTTTCACTCTTGAGTATAAAATTACCGTTTTGCCCCTAAACTTTCTATTTCTTTCAATTTAGTCTCATTTTCACTTATCTCTTTATTTATCACCATTTTAATCAATTTTAATGCATTTTACCATAATGTTTCAATCTTATACACAATTAACAAATTGCCCCTAGTTTACACTCGGTAGAAATCTACGAACCGAATATGCGGGACATGGATCCCATAAATCCACTACACTGTAGAATGATCCCAAAGGAACCATTTAACACTAGCACTGCACTATATTGATCACTATAAATACTGAACACTGCACTAAGATAGATCTTCATTGGCCTATCGATAGCGAGTCACTATGACTCAGACTACGGTGTGGAATATCTATGGCTAGCCAATTATATTCTAGACTAAATTTTACTACAAGACTATTACTAAGGGCAAATAACATCATATTTTCACTTATGTCACTTAATATATCAGCATATACCATTCGATCATGAAATACACTTCACTTTAAAATTTACATATCACTTATAATTCACTTCCATTTCATATATTTATCATTCATATCTTTAATTATGCCATTGAGTTCATTTAATTATATAATAATCATTTTCACTTCACTCTTTTTCCATCAATTTCATTCTAATACACTTATTATTTAATTTTAACATCAATTATGTTATTTCGTTACTTTAATATATCATAGCCCATAATATTTACTTTAGACATAATGTACGTTCAACATATAAAATATTTAATTAAATAATTAAAAATTCTAACTAATTTATTTTACACTCCATTTTATTTATACATTTATTTTTAAATATTTTTATTACCAATTTCACAAAATTAACTATAAGATTATCAACATACTCATTCGGTCATCACTTGCACTTTACTTTAAAATTTCTCATTTTAAACATTGATCACTCTTATCTCACTTATTATCCCATATTAACACTAAACATAACATTTTACACAATTTACATTATACATGTCAATATTTTTACTTTCTACATATTAGATTATCATACCAAATTATTTCAATTAAATTCCATTCACTACAAGAAATTACATCTTTTATGACACAAAAAATTGTCATGAAAAATTTATTTTTCGTCGCTGAAAAGATAAGGTGACGAATTTTTATCGTCACACAGAACGTAACGGTAGGCGCGTAACATAAAAGTTTACGTGACAATTTAATTATTTGTCACCGTAAGTATATTTTTTGTGACGAAAATGATTATCATCATCTTTATTTTTTACTTTTCATGACAAAAATTATGTCACAAATAAAATTATATTTCGTCGCATTATATTATTTATCGTCATAAAAGATTGGCATTTTTTATGATAAATTTAAAATTCGTCAGGAAATTAAACATTTTTAATGACGAAACTCTGTTTCTAGTTAAAACCATTAAATATTGGTTACGAACTTATCGTCACAAATAAATATAATTTTCGTCATAAAATATTTAATGTCATCATTAAATCTAATACTTTAAGTGACGAAAAATGATTTTGTCATTAAATTAATGTATATTAATGATGAATATAAACCATCATATTATTTTACAAATTAGTGACATAAATACGGACAAAAATAATTGTCACAAAAAATAGTTTTAGTGACAATTTTTTATTGTTATTAAATTATATTTTTTTATTACAATATTAATATCGTAATTGTAAATATTATATCGTCATTTATGAACTAAAAAGTCGACAAATTATAACAAGTATACTTGTCATATGTGCGTTGTATTAAAAATAATACATTTTAAATTTAATGTTATACAATCAATTAAATTTCTAAAGAAAATCTAATATAATATATTTATTAAAATAAAAGGTTAATTAAATAAAAACATACTATCTAATGCAAAAAATTAAATTTACATCCTAATCCAGAAATAAATTCAGTTGAAACTTCAAAATTTGCATCCTGTTCCTAAAAAAAAAATCATATATTAGATAAAAAAAAACTCAATCATGTAACACTTTTAATCTATACACACACTACGGTTCCAACAATACTACAAGATTAATTGATTGTCCTAAACTACTCTTAAGATTGTTGCGAAATCCAGGTAATTATTTTTTTTTATCCTTTCACTATACCCATCTGCCCTATAGGTATTTAATTTTACTATTCATTCAATCAAAATACAAATGTCACTTAATTCTACCAAAATTTTTGCAGAATTTCCTCTATAATATTGCCTATCCCCTGTAACTAATAAAATCTTTACACTTCAAATAATCATATATTCATTAACCCCTCTTCAATTCAAACTCCAACACAAGTTTGCCCATCCTCCATTTAGGTCCATTCTCATGGACACCATATATTATAATATACTTGTATCATCGACTTTCATTACTTAATTCAATTATATAAAATACATAGGTACAATATTAATACATCAAAACTATCACCTATAAATTAAGGGTGTGTGTATAGATTAAGGATGCTACAAATCATATGCAAAACATTAGAACAAGCTGCAGCTAGGCTCTTTCTACAAAGATCGGTGATAAATTTGTGTTAATGGCTGATCTTTTAGTCACTAGCCTGATAGCCTCTTGATCAATACTAGTCCAATAAGCTGGATCACATTTATGAACAAGATAAAAAAAGTGTTGACAATTGCATTTTAATTTAGTTTATCTGAAATAACATGGATAATAATAATAATAATAATAATAATAATAATAATAATAATAATAATAATAATAATAATAATAATAATAATAATAATAATAATAATAAATGTGTACATTTATTGATGGTAATGTGAATCATGTTTGGTTTTAGGGTGGCATTTATCCCCCAACACAATCCCATGCAGTGGGGACTGCTGACTTTGTTATCCCGTTTAATAAATTAGAAATTAAGACAGGTATGTGAATTTGATGGATTCAGGGATGGTGGTTGGTTGTCGATGAAATCACATCTTTGAAAGCTATGCTTAAAATATCCTTAAGACTTTTAAAATACAAAGGTACAATATTAATGCATCAAAACTATCAGCTATAAATTAAGGGTATGTGTATAGATTAAGGGTGCTACAAATCATATGCAAAACATTAGAACAAGCTGTAACTAGGCTCTTTCTACAAAGATCAGTGATAAATTTGTGTTAATGGCTGATCTTTTAGGCACTAGCCTGATAGCCTCTTGATCAATACTAGTCCAATAAGCTGGATCACATTTAAGGCAAAGAAAACGATTTGAGAACCAACATAAAACCAAACATGATTCACATTACCATCAATAAATGTACACATTTTTTATTATTATTATTATTATCCATGTTATTTCATATAAACTAAATTAAAATGCAATTATCAACACTTTCTTTGTCTTGTTCATAAACATCCTGTGATAATACAAATAAAACTGATAACTATGCAACTAGTTTCAGCATATAAACCATCTTCCTATAGCTTTTAGGATCAATTTGCATATAAACCATTACCATTAAACTTCAGTACTCAATAATTATATTATTCTTACGATAAAAGTGTAAGCTATGACCTTTCCCTAAATCATAATACTTAGAAAGAAAAACCAAGGTGCTGCTATGTCACACCCCAAAGTGGCCCTAGAAGAATTACAGAGTTTTGTTCGATAAGGGTAAGTTTATGTGCGAGAGTTCTGTCGTGAGCGCGATAAGTGTCGCGGGCGCGACAGAGCCCTCCAGCGGTTTCCGAACTTCAGCTGGTTGGTGCGGGCATGAGCGTTCTGTCGCGAGCGCGACAGAACCCCCTCGCGAGATGTGTGCATAAGTGGGACTAAGAGACTTGGAGTTATAGGGAGTTGACACATGGTATCATAGAAGAGTGACAAGTGTCATCATAGAAGAGTGACAAGTGTCATTGTAGAAGAGTAACAAGTTGCGGCATATGAGAGTGACAAGTGGCATCGTAAGAGTGTGCCAAGTGTCATTGTAAGAGAGTGACACATGGCGGCGTAGGAGGTTGACAAGTGGCATCGTAGGGTTTGGACACATGGCATGAGTTAAGCTTATGTTATGGAAAGAGATAAGCATGTAATTAATTTGGTAAGTGGCATTAAATTGAATAGTAAATGTTGGATAGAGTTTGACCATTTGCCTTTTGCCTTCTTTTGCTCACGTTGGATTGTTATTGGCCATTTGTTCTCCATTTCTTTCTCTTTTCTTAGGCCTTCAGCCGTTCTCCCTCTCTTATTCTTTCTTTTTGTTCTTTTGGTTTGCTTTTCAAGAGAATTACTTGAAGTGGCTTAAAGAGAGCATAGTAAGACTTGATTAGATCTCTTCAGAAGGTTAGCTTAATTTATTTTCCGATCTAACCTCCTTTTTCTCTTTGTTTTTGATTTAAAGTAAAAGAAGAGTAACCCAAGTGTTTTCTATGTGATTTGTGAAAGATGTGGATAAGAGGCTAGTGAAGGAAAAGAGAAGATCGGATCGAGTAGAGAGCTGTGATCAAGTTCCTAGCAATAGGGATTGAGTGCAATTTTGTTTTCCTGGCATGTGATTGAGTGATATGTGTTTAAAAGGAACCATGACTGGATGTAGATGTATATGATGAGCTTTAACTAGCTCTATTGCTCTTTTAGTGTATATTGGTTTATTGTTCATTTTGATTGCTTACAGTGCTCATGACATGTGTATATATGTTTATAAGTATGTAACTTGATCATTTGAGTGTTTGTGTTGATGATAGAGCTTGATTTTGCGAAATTCTGCTTATTTGTCATCAGACCTCTGTGTATTTTATTTGTGATAAGTAGAGCTATAGGACTCCAATTGTGTTGATTCCAATTGAATTTGAAAGATAAGATCCATATCGAAAAATGTCTAAGAGGGTGCTTGATCTAATTCTGGCCCTAAATATCCCAAAAAGTAATTAAAACGTAGGTGACCCTGTTCTGGCGGGTTCACTGGAATAGTGTATGTTGTTTAGATCATATCTTTTGTTATAGATGTCTAAACGACCTGAAAATTATCCCATTTGAAATATAGCATCCTAAATAACAATTGTTAAGAAGAACGTTTTGCCTAAAAAAGACGTTTAGAGGTTCATTTAGACGATACAAGTTTAGGGTAAAAAGCAGTCTTGTGAGGCACCGAAGGGGAGCCTCTGTCGCGAGCGCGACACATGTCGCGACCTCGCGACAGAACAACTCATTTTAGGCTTTTTCTTCCTCTTTTTGAGCTCCTAGTTGCCACGGGTCAACCCCTTGCCTTTCCCCTTAACGTTTTATACATGATTAGGGCTCCTAAATGATTACAAACTAGTTGTTAATGGAAAAATACATATGAGTATGATTAAAGATGGTAATTTAACTAATAAAGTAACAATGTATAGTTGTAGGAAGTATAGTACATGACATGATAAATATGTATGAACTTAGGAATTGTTACATAATACATTTGGTATAGAGTATAGAGCCTTTTTGCAATCTGGCTTCTGTCGCGAGCGCGACATCTTGTCGCGATCGCGACAGTGGACTTGGCTTCTGTCGCGAGCGCGACTTCTTATCGCGATCGCGATAGTGAACCTCTTCTCATCCTATTCTACTTGTTTTGAAGAGAGTGTTTTCTTCTATCTTGCTTTGCATGATTTATATGTTTATGCAATGAGTTGAATACATGTATATGATGGTGTTATATAAGAGTGCATGCATGGAATTTAAATGTTACATGTTTTTAGTTGTTGAATAAGATTAATAAAGATTGTATATGAATTATATGCCTCTGAATTTGATAAATGCACTTGAATTTTAGTTGATGAGTTGATATCCATGTATAGTGTGTGAGTGGGTATTGAGCCTGATTACCGTTATAGTGGATAGATAAGCATGCTTATAAAGGGCTAGAGTGCAGCTGCTAGAGTTGGCATTAATTGTGCCCAGAGTTCGGAATACCTCGTGTATTCCATAGAGTTTGAGTTAATTCTCCATATGTAAGATACTGTAAATAGTATCCAGAGTTACCCGTATCCACCATGAAAGGAATTCAGGCTTGTCTTGTTATCGTTATGTAGTGAACTTGAGATGATTCAGAGTATTGTTCTGAATAAGTGCTATAGTACATGAGAGTAATGTTTAAGTACATTACAGTTCTGTAGACAAGTACATGATTTCATGAATGTGAACACATGATATCGTATATTTGAATAAATAATATTTATAAGTGTAAGTGTACATGAATAAGTAGAAGAGTAAATGCTATATACATGTGAGTGCATAGTATTTGATAATTGACCATGCAACCTTTATATGTATAAGAGCTATATGCATGAGCTAGTTGAGGTTGTTACATGAACTGTGTGAATTATTTGTGACTTCATAAAGAAGTCCTTTGCATTATTTTATCCCCACTAAGCGTTATCGCTTAGCACGGATGTTTATTTCCGTGTAGGTTACAGGTTCGGATCACTGAGTGGACATCTGCAGGTCAAGGCCACTAGGAGTTTTGTTATACCTTTTTGTATAAGTTAGAGATAGAGTTTTTACATTTTGAGTAACATCATTATGTAATATAAGTAGAAAAATCACATGTAAATGTATATGTAAAGTTAAATGAAAACAGAGTGTAATATGAACAAAGTAGTACATATGTATAGTTGATATGAAATGCATGTTGGGCCCTAGTGTAGTATTTAATTACTTTTAAATGGATGTGTTTATGCTATCGCTTCCGCTAATGCATGTACATGTATACGTAAGTGTCCGCGTAGCACCCCGATATTCCTTACCGGGGGTATGGGGGTGTTACATGCTAAGCCTGCAAATAGACAAAGAAACTTACAGTGAAGGACATATCAATTCCTACACCATAAGTAAAATATATTATGAATAAAAGCAATAATAAAATCAGCTAGGAAACTAACAATACTTTAGCCTAAAAATCAACCAGACTGTACAAGGAAAGTCAACCTATATCAAATCTATACAATATCTCTTCATTCCAGATTGGTTTAAGGCAACTATTGATGACCTTGGTCTTTAAAGTCTGGTTGAAGATATACTAGTTAAATGACAAAGAAAAATGACAAATACCAGCCAACAGCCCTTCTAAAAGGTAAAAAGGAGAAGTTCAAATCCTAAGCATGCCAATTAAGAGATTTAGAAGAAAAAAATGTTACAAAAAAACATGTCTCACTCATGATTTAAAATTCATTGGATTGGAAAATGGAGTAAGGAAATGTATAAATGCATTGTCAATCAACCTCTCTAAGATAAAACAAAATGGTTTTAAGAAGCATATCAGACACCCTAATATCAATCAAACTCACTGCATCATCAAGTAATTCCACAAACTCATGGCAAAAGATAAAGGGTCACGTCATTGCCCAGCTTGACCACTACGTAAGGATCATTGCTCTTGAACTCCCGGCTGACCAAGCTATTATGCAAGCAGAGAGCTCAATTCGAGGAGATCACTAGCAAAAAAAAAAATAAATCAATTTTTGAAAGAAAACAAACACAGAGAAGCACAAATTAAAAGGAACTCAAAAGAAATTATAAGAGGAAACAATTAACTTCAAAGCACAAATTAAAAGGAACTTAAAAGAAATTATAAGAGGAAACAATTAACTTCAAAGCAAGAATGAAGATTCAGACCCAAAAACGTAAAAATGTTACATCATTTACATGCTTTATAATTATCCATAAACAAAACAAAGTCATCGGAGACTCACCGGAGCTCCGCCGGAGATCCACCGGAGGCATCGCCACTGCCGGAGTGAAGCTCACGATATCGGAACTCCATTGCCGGTGGTCACGCGCCGATCCGCCGTACCATTTCACCAGAATCTTCGTTAGAATCCTTGGTTCACTTCAACGTCGATCCCTTCATCGCCGGTGAGTGAGGACGATCCATGGACACCGGGAGCTTCGCCTGACCGCTAGGAGTCCTCCGCCACCAAGCGTGTCGCCACCAGTTGCCGGAGATGGCCGAAAATCACAGAAGAAGCTTCAGCTTCCTCTCTCACGAAGAAAGGACAATGACACCGGGAACGGCGGGCAAACACAGCGACAGATCGGCACAGCGGAGGGCATTAGTTCGTCGCCGGTGCTACCTTTCCGCCGCTCCGCCATGCCCTCTCTCTCTCCCTTCGGTTTCTACTCTCCCCTGTTCTCCCCATTTCTTGTCTGCCCTTTCTTTTTCACCCTTCTCTTTCTTAATTTCCCTAGATAATTCAAATATACATACATATATTTACTTAGCTAATACATATACATATATTTATTTATTGTTCTTGTTTACTTATTTATTCACATATACTTATTTTATATATGTATAATTCACTTTTCCATTTAAATATTCATTTATTTATTTGTACTAAAATTATTCAAATATTTACAGTTGCTAATTTTAGTCGCTAATTTTAATTTTTTTTGTAGTGTGTCTTTGTTTTCCTTTGTTTCCTTTCAATTTTATCACGCTGATGTCTTCAATTTTTTCACGCTGATATGGGAAGAAAGTAATGTTAAAACGTTGTTGTTTATTTATATAATTTACACTAAAATATTATTTTAATAAATAATTTATTCTATTCTAAATTATTATTATATTATTAATTAATTAACTTTTATATATAATTTAGTTATTTTTGTCAAAATATAGAAGACAAAGTAATTTTGGTAATTAAAAATAAAATAAACCAAAAATTACGATAAATCCTGAACCAAAAACTTTAAACGGTCTGAAACAGTAGAAAACGATTTAATTTAGGTCCGCTACAAGCGGTTACAGGTTTCACCCTTTAATGACTATAGATTGCACAAATCACTTCGTTTTAACATGTAATAGCTCTCGTAACTCAACCCAAGTCAAAAGTTATGATCTCGCAAAGTTTTCGATTTTTCAGCCGGTCGAACCAGTCCAAAAAATATTCCGAAATCTATTTCACATCAAATTCAATTATTTTTATGACGTAATTTCTTTGTCATATATTAATATTACAACTAACTGCGACGAAAAATTATTATTGTCATAAATTGATTGTATTGGTAACGATATTATATTTCGTCATAATATATTTCTTTTTTGTAACATATTTATTTATCATAAATAACTTTATTGTGACGAAATAATTTTACCGTCACTAATTAATTAAATTGTGACAAAAATAATTCATGTCATAAAAAATAAATATTTCATGACGAATTTATATGTCGTAAATAATCATTTTTTTGTTATATTTTTTCCCTCCAAAAGAAAATGGTTGAAAATTTTTTCTCCATATCAAAGGTGATGAAATTGTATTTCGTTACAATATATTCATTTTTTGTGACATATTTATTTATCATAAATAAAATTATTTTTTAAATTAAAATTTTTCAAAAAAATTAATTAATTAGAATTTTTTTATATCGATACGTTATTTGTGACGAAATGATTTTAGTATCACTAATTTATTCAATTATGACAAAAATAATTCATCACGAAAAATAAATATTTTGTGATGATTTTATACGTTACAATAAACCATTATTTTGTCATTAAATTTTTCCCTAAAAAAAAGGTGGGAAATTATCTCTCCTAAAGAAACCATGACGAAATATATTTTTCGTCACAAAATTAATCTATTAGTAACGAAAATTAAAACATAAAGTGACGTAAAATAATTTTGTCACAGTAATAAATAATATGATGACATTTTAAAAAATTCGTCGTTGTAAGTTATAATTAGTGACGAAATTTTATGCTTCATAAAAAAATTTGTCACAAAAAGTAAGATTTCTTGTAGTGATTTATTCCAATTAACTTAGTACACACTCTGTTATCATTCTAATGTCATTTTATGCCATTACACTTAATTAATTATCAAAGTCTACTAAATTACCCTAACCTATTCCATTCAGCCAAGGTGTGTCCATACCATTTCACTTAGTCTTCTTTCTTCTAATCACTCAATTAACTAAATTACATGTTATACATCACAAATATACCATTTATTTGCATTAATCACTAAAATATACCCTTGTATACAAAGGTATACCATTTGGCCTACATGGTGTCTATGGTATATGATTTATTTCTTTCCATTTTACTCATTAAAAATCTCATTTTTAGCCTTCCTAAACATGTATATCAAATTTGTTTCAATTAAACATTCATAAATCACATACATACAATATGAACATAGCCTAAAATCATACTTTTTCAATGGAAAAAGAAGGATATTATATCCACTAACCTTATTTTATTGTTCTCCACATCTTAAACATGCTTTTCATACTTTAGCTCCTTGAAACACCATCATCTCCTGTACTTTTCTTAAGTGGCCGAATACAATTATCAAAGAAATCACCACAAATTTTGTTCCTTCATGCAATATAATTACATAAACATACTCTACACATCCTAAAGTACCTATTTGAACATTTAAACCAATTTAAAAACATCAACTTTACATACCTCAATTTGACACATAAACTTTTTCACTTATTTTCTCCCACTTCTTTCACTTTAAATGAGCTCTAACCACCACCATCAGATTCTAGAGAGGCTAAAATTTGCTTAAAAGCCTTGGGTTTGGGGAGAGATGGAGAGAAAATGGAAGAAAAATGGAGAAGAAAGGAAGAAATTCACTTTGGCCAAAGGAGGAGAGGTGAAGGTCGGTTTCTCTAGGGATTTCTCTAGATAGATCTGGTCTTGGTGGGTATTTATAGGTGTAATTTGAACTAAACGAGGTCGAACCGGTTTGAACCTATTTTTGATTTTTAAGCCATTTTCCACTTTCCAATGGTAACTATAATTTTCTCAACTTATTTTCACTCCCAAATAATTCCATCATTCTTAGAATATAAAACTTAGCCTCCCTGCAAAATTTTAGCTCAATCAAAGTCCGTTTGGGGCCCAGTTCACTCAAATCGGTCCGATTTAACACTGTTCGGTTCTACCGTAATTTGCTAATCTATTACCGTCAAAAATTTCTAAAAATGATTTTAAGCCTTTACACCACCCATAATATACCACTTAGAGCTCATTTACTATTTTTAAAAATTGAGTCAAAGCTTGGTCAAACCCTGGTTACTATTGAATCGAACCAAAGGCTTTTCTTCAGTTTGACTTTTGGGTCCCTATTTGACCTCATTTTTACTCCAAATTATACCACCAGACTCCTTAGAACTTGTACTTTTCAATGGTCAACTAAAATAATTTTCACTACTGGCTTTCCGAGAGGTCACCCATCAGGGGCTTCCCCAACCTGAGCACGTTTAACCTTTGTCCTCTACTGTCTTTTAAGCCACAATCATTGATGTTTTTGTATGAAATTCACACTATAAACTTTACATATTTCACTAATCACTACTAACCTGATATTCGGGCCATTACAACCTATCTCTTGGTGCCCACATAGATACTTTCATAGGTTGATATTCAACACTAAAATAGGGGCGATTCCTTATCTATTGCGAAGTAACCAATTTTTATGACTTTAATGAACCTTCTCAGACTCTAAAAGCAAGCCTCCGAGGACGATGGGGTTTGGTGCTCGTTACACCTACCATTTGTGGTTTTTCTTGTAATAAAATCTGCAAATAAAAGGTTTGAATTCAATCCAAATTCTTAGAAACAAAAGGAATGGAATTTTTACTACCTCTGGACCTTTTTTTACTATCTTCTAGCCTTTTAAACACTTACTTCTCTTCCAAGCCCAATTGGTCATAGCCCAAGCCCAACTTATCCTCATCTATGTCAGCAACCTCCCCCTTATAACATTTTTAAATTTCTCCTAAGACATATTGTAATGCCCAAATCTCGATTTTCATAAATAGTACTTTCCAGTCCATGAATAGTGCCATCGAGAGAATAGTGCCACTATATGTCAAAAATTATTTTCTTTGACCATTGAAAGTACAATTCATGAGAAGTCTTAGTATATAATTTCAGGTGAAATTGAGTTTAAATAGGCCCTTAAAAGTCAAATATAAAAATACGTCATGTTTCGGTTTTAATAGTAACTGGAGTTAACTGAACTTTGACCAAACTTGAAAAAAATGTTAAAGACATACAAAAAAAATTTTGACTTTAAAAATTTTCTGACTTTATAAACTCGTTGTAAATATTATAAGACAAATTTTGAAACTAAAAAATTAATTTTTAATTAAGACAGAAAAATAAATTATTGAATCGGTAAAATCCTCACTGGATTAGAAAATTCACCAAAGTAATGTCATTTTGATCTGAATTTTTTTCGTGCACCCTAAAAAATAATTTTTGATATTTATGATCTTATTTTTAGGAGAAATTGTTCAAGAAAAATAAGGAAAACTTTTTTGTGCTTGATTAGTTATGCATAAGGCCCAATTATATTGGACCATTTTTGCCCATTACAAGTGAGTATAAATAACTAAGAAAAATCTAAAATTTTCAAGGAAATATAGCCACCTTCTCCCTCTCTTGGCCGGCCACCGGCCACCATCCACCATAACCATTTCACAATTTTTCTTCCATCTTCTCCACTAATTTCCATTAAATTAAGCCACCAAATTAATTCCTAAGCATTATTTAAGCCCCCTAGCACCCTAACAGTAAGTTTAAGTGAATAAATTAAGAGGAATTTTGAAGGATTGAATTTGGATAATTTTATGAAGTGGTGAGGAAGAAGAAGAAAGGAGAAAAGATAAAGGAAAAGGAAGTGAGATAGAGAATTAAGTAGGAAAGGAAGGAAATTAAGATTAGTGTATCCAATTTCTCTTATTTTCCATAAAATTTGATGAATTTTTTAAGTGTATGTATGTGTATGTTCATGTAGTTAAATTGGGATTAATTGGAATTAGGTGTATAAATATGAAATTAAGGCTAGAATAATGTATTAGGAAAAAGAGAATTGATGAAAATAAATTTAGATGAAAATTTGGCTATAGAACCGAATTATATACTTAAGGGAGTTAAGTAACTATATGGAATTTTAATGAATTAAAAACAAGAAAATGAATTTTGGAGTAAAGATAATGTAATTAGGAACTTAAAACAAATTTTAGGAAATTTAATTTGATATGATGTCCTTTAGACATACATTATGTAAGTAAAGTAATAATTTATGCATGCATGTATTACATAAACTACCAGTAAAAATAAGTAAAGAATAACTTAAGACAATGATGGAAAAAAAGTGGAGAGTAGAAAAGTGTTTAGCTAATGAAATTGACATAAGACCCTATTATGTACCTAAAGAATATAAGTTGATTATATGGAAGTTTAATGAATTAAAATTAAGAAAATGATAATAGTGTTAAAATAAGGTAATTGAGAATTTAAAATCAATTTTAGAGAATTTAATTTAATATGTTACATGTTGGACATACATTATGTATGTGTAGGTATAATTTATATATGTACATTTTGGATAAATTAATAGTATAATTAAGTGAGAGATACTTTAAGAATTTGATGGAAATAAATAGTTGGAAGAAAATAATATGTAAGCGATGCTAATTTGGATGGCTAAATGACATAGTGTGTGGAAATTCAATGATGTGTATGTATATTGAACAAATTTTTGATGATTAGTAAGAAGAAATGAGTAAAGAAGTAAGAAAGAAATTAAGGAGTAATTTTAAAGGTATGGCCGAATTAATGCATGTGTAAGAAACCAAAGTTATGTGAAGAATATTGCTAAATAAGTATGGTAAATAAATAAAATATGACGGATATATGTATATTGTGAAGTAAGAAATGGAAATTATGTACATTGGCATGAAATAAGAATATGTTATGAATGGTACTATATAAACATGATGCAAGTATGAGTGTATGAACACATGGGATATAATGTGTGTAATACCCTGAAAATCTCAGTGTTGGAAATGTCAACTTTTGACATGAAAATAGTTAAACGTTAACTTTGATAAAAAATAATTGAGTTATAAATAAAATAAATATAATAATAATAATAATAATAATAATAATAATAATAATAATAATAATAATAATAATAATAATAATAAAAAAAGAACAGTAGCAAAATCGGGAAGAAAGCAAACAAAACACAAAAATTTGAAAATAAAACACAAGGGAAAACACAGAAAGGAAGAGAGTAGAACGGGACAAACTGAGACCGAAGACAGGGGAAGGGAAGGAGAGCATTGGCGACCGATGCACCAGCACCAACGCCAGCCCAGCGCCGCTGTCACTGCAACGGGCTGCCGCCCTATTCCGTGGAACTACCATTTTTCCTCTCTCTCCTCTAAAGTTGTAATATTCTTCTCTATATCCCTGTTAGCTCCAGTATCAGATGGAGGAACGAACGGCACCAGATGATAGCTGAAGGTGAGGTGCACATTCCGATTCCCTCTGATCACCCCCACTTGCTGCTAATGAAGAGGTTGAAGTTAAGGAACCCATGGCTTTTCGGTGTAGATCTCGGTCAAACGACATCACTTTTGGGTGCATGACCACCGACGGGAGGTTCCTGATGCCTCGAGCTTTGTTTTGACAGTGGTGGTGTTGTCACCGGCGAGGCAAAATGTGAATATTGGTGATTCAAACCGAATATGAAGGATTGGCATTGACTTTGGTATGTGTTCATGCAAATTTGTTTTTCCTAAATTTTATGTGTTGTGCAGCTTAGGATTCTTAATGAAAAATTGGGAATTTTTGAAATTGGTGTTCAGATATTTAATTTTGGACTAAATATGTTGTCTAACATGTTTGGTTTGACTTCATAAGATGCAAATGGTTAACTAGTATTTGTACATGCATTATGTTTGATCTTAAAATTTTAGGATTTATAATAATTTGCTTAATTGATGTGTTAATTGTGAATTTTGGGATAAAAAAAAGGTTTAATTAAGGTATTAAGTTGAATTAAAAAGGAACATTAGATTTATAAGCTGAGTTAGCTGAATTGCATAGGGTATTGTATATCAAGTTAGATTTGAATTTTGATTGATTATATATTGAATTTATGTGATTGGCAATATAAGAATTAATGTGATATGAATACAATAAAAATCCTTACTCTTAAGCAATAATGAGATTATAAAAAGATGCGAGTTATGATAATAATATTAAAACATGTGTTAACACAATTTGAAAATGAGAACTATATTAGGTAGAACTCAAATGATATGAAATATGATAAGATTGGTTATGATGGAAATCTTATATATGTGTGCATTCTTGAACTAGTATAACTAAAGGGTTATGTGGATTATGCAAGTGAGATAGAATTTTCACCAAGTATGATTGGTAGAATATATATTTGAATTTACATATATCTAGTTAAATAAAAGTAGTAGAAACATATATATATATATATATATATATATATATATATATATATATATATATATATATATATATATATGAATATGTATATGAATATATATGTATGAATGCGAGTTTAAAGGCCCAATTTTTAGTTAGCTGTGAAAAGTGTTTTCTCGAGTGTAAACGGTGCATTCGGGGTAAAAAGTACACCTGAGGACAAAAAATAGTTTATTGGATTGTTGGAAAGAGCAGGCTAACAGAAGTCTAAGAATGAAATTTGAAGCGAAAATGAAGTCAAAGAGGTCTACAAAAGTCTAAAATAAGAAAAAGTCACGGTTTCGGTTCAAATGGTACTTGGTTTGAATGAAAGTTTAACCGAGACTTTAAAAATAGTTAATGACCTTTGAAAAATTATCTGAAGGCATAGATTGACTCTAAATAATGTGGGAAATTATTTGACAATGACAAAGTAATTTTATGGCAACACTAAAAATTAGTTGATTGGACCGGTATGTAACACCCTTATCGCTTCCATACACTACACACATTACCTTGCTTAGACTATTATCGCAATTGCTTAATTACCAGATAATCGATGCTTATGGCAAATGTGGTAAAAAAAAAATTTCTGCTTATTCTGTTATACTGTCATATCACTAGCATACTACAATCAATGTAGTCCAACCAATCCATTTAACATATCATGTCATTCAATAACCCTTTATAACATTTATCATGTCAATAATACACAATACAAAATCAACTCTAAACTGTTACGTATACATGCCACTTACTAAAAGCTAAAATCTTACATATACATGCTACTAACGATAACAAACATACTCTTCTTAACTTCAATCCGGAGGTCCAATCTGATCTCAAAGTAGATAGCTCCTCAAACGTTCTACTAGGTACCTACACGCAGTCAGATAAACTACGTGCTGAGCATTAAAAATGCCCAGTGGTGATTACGAATCTAAAAACTTTCAATTCTAACTTAAGCACATATAAACATGCATGTAATTTTAATCCTTACTTTAAACCAAATAATGTCATATTTCTATATATTCCTTCATATTTCTTAGATTCCTATGTGTACTCTGGGTTTTACTTTAATTATGATTTTACACTATTTTTCTACCTTGCACTCTTAATTTAATATCTTACTCGTAAACTATTCACTTTGGCTCTTTACCTATTCGTTGACTTATTACTCTTCAAATCCTCATTCTAACATTGTTCACTAAGTTTATCATTTAACATCTCTACTTTTCATTTACTTTTAACTTCATTTCTTATAACAAATCATTCTACTCCTCTAACTTTTAAATCTTTGCGTTTATACCCTTTAATTCTATAATACATTTACTTTAATGTGTTCACTTCATTTCACTTTGTACATTTCTATAATGCATTTTACTTTAACAAATTCATCAATTTCATTTAAATCACTCACTAAACCTTAATTGATATCATTTTACACTGATATACTTATTTAATAAGCAAATTACGGTTTAACCCTCACATTCTTACACTCATGTACATTTTACTTGTCAGTCCATATTAACTCATTTCTTTGCAATTAGATCAATTAACGATTCATTTAATTATTTTCATTCATTAATCCTATTATTTAACTTAATTACTCCTCCTTGCATCTTATTACGATTTTGCCCTTTTTCTACTCATTTAATTACTATTGTGGCACTAATTCATTTGTTCACTTAATTAAACACTATTTTTACTTCACTTTTCATTTTATTCTATTAGGTACCATCACTATGGTAAAAGTTCACTTTGGTCCCTAATATTTCCATAAATTACAAATTTGCTACTATTACTTCATAATTACAATTTTGTCACTAGCTTATTTCTCTTTTGATCTTAAATTCATTATTTGGCTTACATATTACATATTAGTCCTTATTCTAGCACTTTCATGTCAAATTAAATTTTAGTCCTTAGCATTTGCATTCTTTGCATACTTGTCATTTAATTTCACTTTTCTTATATATATATATATATATATATATATATATATATATATATATATATATATATATATATATATATATATATATATATCTTATTAACTTACTTTCACACACCACTACAGTTTTGCCCCTAAACTTTTATCAATTTACCATACTACCCTTCTTTTAACGATTAATTACAATTTATTCATACTTTAGCCATATTTCAACTTTTATTCACTTCTTAACTTATAATTTACCAATTAGTCTCTCAACTAATTGTTTTTATGGTAAATTATATTTTGGTCCTTAAACTTTTATTTTCTTTCATATGAGTCCTTTCTTACTCAAATTATCATTTTCATTTCACTTTTTACATTTTCATGTCAATTGACTATTATTATCTATTTAACTTATCCTTTGGGTAAATTTCCTTTTACATCCTAAAATTTTCATTTCTTTCAATTAAGTCCTTTTTCATTTAAACACTCATTTCTATTTTTACTTTTTTACAATTTTATATCACTTTTACCATTATGCCCCTAGTATAATATCGGTACAAAATCTGCAGACTGGATATACGAGACGTGGACCCAAAAGTCCACTAGAGTATAGTAGGGAATTACCCCGAAAGACCATTCCAACAGTATTATAGAACAATATATGGAGCATAGAACATATCTATGTACTATGGGAGACCATCGCGAATCTGCCATAGTAAACCAAGTCGTCATGACTTGCACCGCAGTATGGGTGTCCCTATGGCTAGCCACACATATCCTGAACTAGATTTAGACCGCCAGACACTACTAAGGGCAATACTCTTACAAATGACTTTCAAATCCACTTTTTATGTTTTATCACTTTCACTTACATTTACATTCCATTTCCATTCTGTTTTACCAGTTACACAACAATTTCATTAATGTTGTACATTTAATGAATCATACAATCATAATTCATCATTTATGCGCAATTCTTATTATATACTTATTTTTCATAATAAGTATACTTAAGCCATGCAATGGCTATAAATTCATTTCAAAGGTAATTTCATTCTTTTCATATCATTTCAATTTCAGTTATTCATTCAATCTAGATATCATCAAATATACATATAATTTCAATTATTTCAATGATTTCCACTATTTCCCACCATGGAAATAATGGGAAACTATTCTTAAAAATACCTAATTAATTTCTTACAAATTTCAATTCATTCAATATACTTTCAATTTCATAAATACTCATCTTATGACCATATTATCATTAAATGAATTAAATGTATCTTATTCATTAAATCAATCATTTGATTTTCATGTATCTCTTTTCATTAAACCCTCCATTACACTTTTAAAACATTAATTTGTCAATTTTTTTCTATCTTATCTAGCATGTATACAACCTAATATACCACACTTTCTTCCTTGAACCATTCGGCCACACTACAATTTTTCTCTAACATTTTATTTATCACTCAATCATTACTTATTTTGCTAGATTAAACCTTAATTCATTTGTGTATACCCTTTATTCACAAAGTATACCTTAGATATACCTAAGTATACCATTATGCCTCATTATGGTCAAAACTTGCACTTAATTTTCTTTCATTATAATCACTTTAATTAGCCTATTTAACCTCCTCAAACTCAATTATCACTCTAATTTCAATTACACATGCATTTTACACACAATCACTATTTAAACATAATACAAAACCCTAATTTTTACATGAAACTAATTAGATTAGGTAATCACAAACCTCATATTCATGCACTAAGCTCCTCAAGCTTCCTTTTCCTTGGAAATCTCTTTTTGCCCTTACTTTCTCCTCCTTGGCCAAAAATACAAGCCAAAGAGACACTCATCAATTCTCTTCTTTTATGCAATATAACTTCATAAGCACTCTTAACACATGCTAATCTATCATCTAGAATCAATAATTCAAATTAAAACAATCTAAATCTCTTACCTCCATTTGGAGACATAACCTTAAATCCTTGCTTTTAACCCACCAAATGGATACTAAAGGGTGCTATGATCTCATAGAGGGGTTGAATTAACTTTAAAATGCTTGAATTTAGAGAGAAGTTGGAGCAAGAATGAAGAAAATTGAGAGAAGAGAGGAGAGGGAAACTTTCAGCCAAGCAAGAGGAAGAGCAGGCTGAAGGAGATAAGGACTACTCAACCACAATTCGACCATTTAATGGCTTTTATAGTGGACTAAAATTGGTTCAACCAATGGTCCAACCTATAAAGCCCAATTAGCCAATTTTAGTCAATTATGAAATTTTTCTATGGTTTTCTCACTTCCCAACTTCAATTCATTCCAACATTGATTCCATAATTCATATCATGTGAAAACTAGGTTGTACACAAAATTTCACCTCAATCAGAGTTCGTTTCTGGTCCGGTTCAATCAAACCAGTCACATCAGCAAATTTTCGGTGTCCTTGAAAAATTCTCTTTTCACTACCAAAAATTCCTACATATTATCTAGAGTCAATCTAGAAATTTTCATGAATTTTGAGCATCATTTACTATTTCTAAAACATCGGTCAAACCTTCGATCACCCGAGTACTATTCAAATTGAAATCATAACTTTTTCTTACTTTATAAGGGTAATTCCTCATAAAAATGACTCCATAATTCTTAACATATATTCATTAGACTCCAATAATATTTTTGGCTCAATCAGAGACCATTGCTCGATCCGGTCATTACTTATCAGTCCGATAATCCAATTATTTAATGCAACAAAAATATAAATCTTTCAATACCATATTATTATACTCATCAATATGAGCATGTCCATATTTTCAGAATATTTTTCTGACATCCGTAGCTCAAGATATTGCCCGGTCAATTTCGGGTCAAAAATTGGTCAAACTGGAATGAAGAAAGTCTTCAGACTCCCATTTGAAGCCACAGACGGCCCAACCGTCCCTCATGACCGACAGTATGGCCATCTGTCACCCCACAAATGGCCAGCCTGTCTATCACCGCAGACGGCCGTTTGTGGTAATAGAGGCCTCGAAACCCCCTTTTTCCACTGTTTCACCGTCTGTGGTGACAAATGCCCCGAAACCCCCTTTTTCCACTATTTTGCTGTCTGTGGTGATAGACACCTTGAAACCCCCTTTTTCCACTGTTTTGCACTTTTTGGACCCATTTGACCTCTATTTGACATTAAATTTTTGCCTACGAACTCCCGCTGACATGCTCTATCTAATGGTCTAATAAAATATTTTTAGACTTCGAAAAGTACTATTTACCCTGGTGTCGCTATTCACTATCAAAAAATACTATCCACGGCTAGCCCGGTATTGGAGCCGTTATACGGTATTAGTGAACCGGACTGAAAATGGACTCTGATTGACCTAAAAATTTTTATGTAGGCTAATAATATATTTTAAGAATTATGGAATCATTTTATGAGAAATTTAGTCTGGAAAGTGAAATAAATTAATTTAGGCCAAGTAATGGTTAAATATATGTATTTGGGCTTAATTTGGTTGGCCCAATTGGTTGGACCAGGCCCCGGTCCACTTAAGAGGCATATAAAAGGCTGAAATATCAGCCAAATTCCAAAAATCTCTCCACTTCTCTTCCCTTTCTTCTTGGCCAAATTGCTCTCCTCTTTCTTCTCCATAGTTTTCTTTATTTTCCATCCGTTAATCCCATTAAATCAAAGCTTCCCAATCAAAGTTCAACCTCTCTTTTCATTGGTAGTGGCCTCTAGACTCCATTTATAAAGTTAGGGCTTAAAAATTAAGTATGTAAAATTGAGGTTTATAATTTGATTTAATGCTTTGTATGGGTAGATTGAGGGTTGTAGAGCATGGATATATGGTTATATTGAATTAAGAAGCAAAAAAAAAAAATAAGGATGGATATTCGACCCCTTTAGAGAAAGAGGAAGAGGAAGGTGTTTCAAAGAGAAAAGGATAAGGAAAGGAGATTTAGAAGGTGTAGAACAAGGTTTAAAGGTTAGTGGATACAATATCCCTTAATTTCCATTCAATTTTTGTAAGTTTAAGATTACGTTTAATATGTGTTTTGATGAAATATGCATGTATAATTAAATTTAAGTTTTAGATATGTTAATGGAGCTTAGAAATAAAGGTTTAAAGGAGTAAAATGGAAGAAATATATTTGGTATTAAAACCCTAAGTTGGGCCAAATATATTCATAGGGTATATAAGGGTATATTTGGATGTCTAATGCAAATTAACTATGTATTCATATTAATTAGCATGAAATTTAATGAAATAAATGATAAACGAAAGAGAAATGACTATGGAGGAAAAAGTGGAGTTATGGTCGAATGTGTCATTATAGGGTTAGTGTGTAAATTGTTAATTTAATGATTATGAAGCTTAAAAAAGACTGTAGAGGTTGAATGGAGTATATATTAAATTATTGGGAATATTTAAAGTTTAATTGAATATATTTTAGGTTGATCTTGTTTTATGTTACAGATGAAAATAATGGAACATACTACTTTTAAATGAAATAAAGGCATAAATGGAGTTAGAAATAATTAATAAATAATATGTAAATGAAATTAGTGGAAAAGGAATTGAGTGTAAGATTGGCAACATGGTGGCCAAATAGGGTATTGGTTGGGAAATGAAAAAAATTGATAATTTAATGAATATAATGCCTCAGAATGAATACAGAATCAAAGTTGAATAAATTTTTAGAATTTAATTGAATAAATGTTAGCTTGAAAGTATGTTATGTTTGAGGTGAATAATATTGACAATGCATATTTAAAGTGAAATAATAGCGCACGTAAGTTAAAAATAAATAATTAATAGCATAAAAATTAAGATTAACGAATAAGAAATAAAATATGGAATAAAAGATGTATGGGCCAAATCGGATGTAAATAAAGTATAAAGGATTTTTATGTAAGTTACCAACCTAACCATGGATAAAAATGATTGATAAGGAAATGTCACATGGAATGATATTGATGATAGTGTATAAGTAAATCAAAGCGTATGTGCATGGGTATGAAAATAAATATGCGTTAAGATTGGCACTTAAAATGTGAATTATGTTTGGAAATGCCAATGTTAATGATGTGAGGTATATTGTATATTATAAAATTATTACTGTGATGAAGGAGAGTAAACTGGAAATAAAGTGTATGCACATGATTACATGGTTATAGTGAATAATGTAATTGCCCTTAATAGTTTGGTAGTAAATCTAGTTCAGGATATAGTTGGCTAGCCACAGGGACACCATACCACGATATGGGTCATGGCGACTTGCTTGGGTAGACTAATGATTGTTTATCATAGTGATACAATGCTTATAGTGTACAGTGATTTGTTGTGACAGTGCATAGATGATCCTTCGAGGTCACTCTGTAGTGTGGTGGACCTGTGGCATCCACATCTTGTGTATCCGATTCGGAGATTTCTACCGGATTGATGTTAAGGACAAAATAAGAAAAATGAATTATAATGAGTGAATAAGAGAAAATGGAGTGAAAAAGGGTTAAATTGTAAGGATTTAAAAGTATTGAAGGTAAAATGGTGGTTATGTAAAATATCAAGATTAAAGGATAAAAATGGGAGAATTAGTAATTAAATAGTAAATTAAGTGAAAAATGGTAAAATAGGGGTTTAAACTGTAATTATGCCTAAAAATGAGATTTAGGGACTAGATGGAAATTTTATATGTCAATTGATAAATTAGGTGTGAAAAATGGTTAATTGCTGGTACAATTGTAATTAATCAAAAATCAATGGCAAGACCATAAATTTATGGAACTTTAGGGACTAAGTTGTAATTTGATGATAATAATATCAATAGAAGGACTAAAATGCAATTTGAGTAAAAATATGGCTAATAATGTAATTATAAGAATAATGTGGACATAATGATTTAAATAAATAAAATAAGAAAATTGTAATAATATTATTAGTAGTGATAATGAGAATAACATTAATATAGAATATAAGATATGCAAATTTCATGTAGTTAGTTAAATGGAATTATAGGGTTAGTAATGATAAAGTAAGTGAAGACAAATATTAGAAATAATTAGGACTGATGCATGGATTAAATGATAATATGATGTGCATTACATGCATGTATGCATGAAGTTAGAGCATAAAAATAATGTAAATATTAACACACACAAAGAATATATAATAGTGAGGTGATTGGAAATTAAAAGAAGATTGCATGGGAAAATGATAGTCGCATGCAAATGAGAGGGCGTGCGTACCACACGTAGAGCTTTACTACGATGGCTATGGAGTGTCACAACACATTCACATGCACACAAACTAGTTTTCATACAAAACTCGTGATTAATAAATTTCGTTAGAACAATATTAGGTTACATTCCAAAAATTCATGCAGTAATTACATAACACTTAAAACTCACTTCAATTTACGCTTTACATAATATAACTTCCTTCATACAAACTTCAGTTCACTTATACATACCAACTTATAATTACGCATCTCATACTATTACAAAAAGAAACTACATAAACAACAGACCCTATTGTGTTGGCCGTTGGCGATGCAGGATTGTCTTCCAAAACACTTATCTTGGAAACCCTACATGAATAAAACATCAATGCTAAGTAATAATGCTTAGTGGGGAAACAACAAGATATGGATGAGCACTCACAGTGTTCATCAATACAAATCACATACTCATGAAACATAAATGCAATTAAGATTAACAATTAACATTACACAGCGAGTAATTATTAATATCACTTAAGCCATTTATAGTTCCTTACTTCATATCCTTAATTCATGTATGTCATACTATTCACTTTAATGTTCTTCTATTTATTCACTGCATATCAACAAACATTCCATATACATGCATCACATTTAAATTTACATATGATAAAGCAATTATTAGCACCTATATATATAAGTATATATCATCATCAAGTTGTGATCAACAATCCTCATAACATGCACCTCCCTCATTGGGTATCAATACCATATACTCGCAAATTCACATAACACGTAAATCTTACATTCATTCACTTGTTTGTTAGTCATTTCATAACATGCCTGCACTTCCATAGTAGTGGATAATGGGATAATCACTCTAGTATTCGTAGATACCTTTATATTGCACTAGTATCTGTAGATACTTTTACATCACACTAGTATCCGTAGATACTTTTAAATATAGTCACACGCAATCGCTTTTGGGATCAAATCGGGATTACCCATGACCCAAACGGGGTCGGCAAATTAGAAAGCGCTTCGGCTATAGCACTTGACTCTATAGGCATGCCTACATATCCACGACTCGACTTAAAGGCTAAGTAACTAACCCAATATTTGTTTGCATTATCATGTTATATAACATCAACAAAGCTGCATTAAACAATTATCGAATAAATCATAACACTATCCATTCATTCACATGAAGCAATAATTTCATTAGATGTCTTACATACATACATGGCTTATCAAACAATCCCACACTTCATTATACATATTTCATTATACATGTTCACATGGATTAACATAATATAGTTTCTATTAAATGTTGCTAAACTAGATTGAATTCCACTTCATACACTTATACAACATTAGATGATGTTTCATAAAGAATTATAGAAAATTCAGGTACCTCACAGTGACAACCAAATGGTTTTGACTGTGACATATAAACAACTCAAAACAGAATGGAAATTAGAAGCACCTCACGATGACAACCAAATGGTTGTGACCATGACATATAAATAATTCGAGGTAGAATAGAAAACAGGCATACCTCACGGTGACAACAATTTGTTTGTGACCGTGATATATGCAATTTTTGAGGAAGAATGGAAAACAAAAGCATTTAACCTACCTCTTTTAAGCCCTTTTTCCTACCTCAATATAAATGACCACAAAAACACATCAAAAAACCATTTTTATCCAACATTACCTTCTAACCAAATGACAACCTACATCTTAGCTTTTTAATGACACAACTCTCATTACATGTGAACTTAAAAATCAAGGAGTTATGGCTAATGAAACACAACTTGCTCCAAAAGCCCTCGTACATAATTTATACTACACTTATGGACACTTTTGATGACCTTAGAGTCCTCAAATCAAAAGAGCTATTTCTACAGCAATTTAAGACATGGACATTGTGTTCTAATCCAATTAACCTTATTTATTTTAGGGCCATAAAACTCATTTTATAACCTAAATAATCCTGGAAGGTCAAAATGGAACTCAAACCAATTCTACACTTACAAATTCAATAAGCTTCAAACTAACTAATTTGGCATAACTTTTCATCAAACTCAAGCTAAACTTTCCTAACACAAGATCATGAATATCACGACAGTTGCAATTTCCCATTAGAAACACATTCATTAACAAATACACATCAATTTCTCAAATCTTCTGAAATTAGGGTTACATGCTTAGGTCAATAAACTCATGGCAATCAATTTAGCTCAAAAAGCTCATCTCTTCAATTCAAATCATCACACAACATAAATACACATTTTAGATACACAAGCACTCAATTTAACACACATAACATTTAGCTTCCGAAACCTCAATTCCTTTGCTCCTAAAGAGCTCTCTTGGCATTTGGCCCACCAACCTTCTCCTTTCCCTTATCTTTTTTGGTTTCCTCCACTACAACACAATCCAATTTCTAGAATTAGAATAAGGGAATCAATATCCAATCAATATAGAAAAAGAAAAAGGAGAAGAAGAGGATTCTAATTTAATGACTTACCTTAAACTTGCCAAAACACAAACAACAAAACCCACTCAATAGTCAAGGATCTGACGGACTTAAGATTGAAGACTCAAAGAAGAAGAAGAAGAAGAAGAAGAAGAAGAAAGAGAACAACAGAATGAGGAACAAATGGTCGGACCAAAGGAAAGAGCACAAATGACAAAACCTGCCTCCTTCCAACCCTTATATTGCATGAATTGGTTGTGTTGGCAAAGCCAACACAAGACACATGGAATCCACTTACATTAGATTAGGTTAATCTAATCCTACTTAATCCTTAATTAATCCACTCCTAACTTAATCATGCACAACTACACTTTAGCCACTTAACTAATTTATTCCATACAATTAAGTCCTCTATTCCAATTACATCTAGGTCCAAAATTAGAAATTTTAAATCGAACCTGTCCAATTACCCTAATTAAGCCAAAATGCTACTAAGGTAGATTTCGGATCATGACAACTCTCTCCTCCTTGAAATAATTTCGTCCTCGAAATTCACTCATATCAAATTATCCATATATTTAACACTTTATCACTAACACTCATATACATTAACTTTACATTATCAGACTAGCATATACACTTTGCACGTAACTTATTACTTTTTGTTCACTATACCCTTATGCATAACACATTTCACTATTCCTTTTGAACAAATCTCCTCATTCAAAATAATTATAAGATCTATAATACAATTCTTATCCGCAATCAAAATCAAACCTATGACAAAACCATCTTATCAAATTGTATATAACTCTTTTCATCCAATCAATACAATCGTATAACACACATATTCCAAATACTCAATTCATTTCTATATCTTTCTATCTCTTTACACATACTTTTATCCTATTCTTATCACATCAACTTTTCCACATAGCTCTTTTCTCATAAAACACTTTGTTTTCTTGTTACTCAATCATTCACACATTTATCTAAATCTCAAAAGAAACTTATACACTTTCTCTTCTGATCAATTCAACTTTTTCGTTTCACATTAGCTTATTTTAAAACTCATAACTCTGAACGCTTTTAGTTTCTCATCTCTTATTCTTTACTTAGTTGTCCTTAAACCATTTACACTTTAATCATTCAAACTATAACTTACTTTCCAAATTAGCATATCATCAAAATGCCTTTCTGACAAACATTTGCACATTCACTAAACTCTTTCCTTGATCAAAATAACTACAATATTTTCCTTCCAAAGTATCAGTATCACTAATCACAATTTGTTTATCACTTTTGAAACATTACATATATCTTACAGTACTTATCATTTAACCACTTTTACAAAAGTGCACAATATTATTCACTCTTATAAGCAAGTTCAAAGCTATAACCAATAAGTCAATCTAATCAAATATAAATTCCATTCCTCTCAAAACATGTCAAATTCTTATCACATTCTATACTTGAACTCATTAACAAAGAAGGGTCTAACCCACCAAGTCTATAGACACATATCTCTTACTCATACTTATACACATTCAGTGATCCTACACTCTTCTTTTATTAATTTCTAGATCATATAATTAACTCCTTATCACACTTACTTAACTTCGTTATGCTCGATGCACATGCTGTTAGCCTCTTGTCACTTTAGGTAGATGCACGTGTTTTGATGTTCATTACAAATGAACAACTGATGTTAATGCAATAGATGTTGAATGATTCATGTATGCATAATGATACAATGCATTAATGCAGTTCATATAATGGCAATGGAAGTTGTCCAACCCCTATTATGTATCACATTCAAATTTTTTCTCTCATCAGTAAAGTAGCTGACAGGTGTACAGAGTCTCACGATCCTCAAAATCCTTCCAATCATCGAAAATCTAGCACTATCTGAACCTTTATTCCATATTTCCCCTCAGGGAAACTTATACATAACTTATGTTATATTGTAGACAATCTCTAAATAGAATCTCTACAGCTACATCCGATACCTTATTAACAGAAAATGGATTCACAATAGACTGATCACATCTTATCGCATACCATACTTAATCGTCTCATCGACGATATCATCAACATCTATTCATTCCTAGCACATTACTTTCACAAAACAAGGACATCCGCATTGGCCAATGCAAACACTATACAAACTCATCTCTAAACTCTAATCATCTAGAATCGACTAAACTTATGCTCTAATACCACTAACTGTAACACCGCCTAACCACACGTAGAGCTTTACTACGATGGCTGTGGAGTGTCACAACACATTCACATGCACACAAACTAGTTTTCATACAAAACTCGTGATTAATAAATTTTGTTAGAACAATATTAGGTTACATTCCAAAAATTCATGCATTAATTACATAACACTTAAAACTTACTTCAATTTACGCTTTACATAATACAACTTCCTTCATACAAACTTCATTTCACTTATACATACCAACTTATAATTACACATCTCATACTATTACAAAAAGAAACTACAAAAATAGCGGACCCTATTGTGTTGGCCGTTAGCGATGCAGGATTGTCATCCAAAATGCTTATCTTTGAAACTCTACATGGATAAAACATCCATGCTAAGCAATAACGCTTAGTGGGGAAACAACAAGATATGGATGGACACTCACAACATGAAACATAAATGCAATCCATATTAACCATTAACATTACACAACGAGTAATTATTAATATCACTTAAGAAATTTATAGTTCCTTACTTCATATTCTTAATTCACGTATGTCATACTATTCACTTTAATATTCTTTTATTTATTCACTGCGTATCAATAAACATTCCATATACATGCATCACATTTAAATTTACATATGATAAAGCAATTATTAGCACCTGTATTTAAGTATATATCATCATCAAGTTGTGATCACAAATCATCATAACATGCACCTCCCTCATTGACTATTAATACCATATACTCACAAATTCACATAACACGTAAAGCTTACATTCATTCACTTATTTGTTAGTCATTTCATAACATGCCTGCACTTTCATAGTAGTGGATAATGGGATAATCACTCTAGTATCCGTAGATACCTTTATATTGCACTAGTATCCGTAGATACTTTTATATGACACTAGTATCCGTAGATACTTTTAAATATAGTCACATGCAATTACTTTTATGATCCAACCAGGATTACTCGTGACCCAAGTGGGGCCGACAAAATTAGAAAGCGCTTCGACTGCAGCACTTGACCCTATAAGCATGCCTACCTATCTACGACTCGACTTGCAGGCTAAATAACTAACCCAATATTTGTTTGCATTATCATGTTATATAACATCCATAAAGCTGCATTAAACAATTATCGAATAAATCATAACACTATTCATTCATTCACAAGAAGCAATAATTTCATTAGATGTCTTACATACATACATAGCTTATCAAACAAGCCCACACTTCATTATACATGTTTTATTATACACGTTCACATGGATTAACACATTATTGTTTCTTTTAAATGTTACTAAACTTGATTGAATTCCACTTCACAAACTTAAACAACATTAGATGATGTTTCATAAAGAATTATAGAAAATTCAAGTACCTCATGATGATAACCAAATGGTTGTGACCGTGACATATGAACAACTCAAAATAGAATAGAAATTAGAAGCATCTCACAGTGACAACCAAATTGTTGTGACTGTGACATATAAACAATTCGAGGTAGAATAGAAAACAGGCATGCCTCACGGTGACAACAATTTGGTTGTGACAATGACATATGCAATTTTTGAGGCAGAATGGAAAATAAAAGCATTTAACCTACCTCTTTTAACCTTCTTTCCTACCTCAATATAGATGACCATTAAAACCCATCAAAAGACCATTTTTATGCAACATAACCTTTTAACCAAATGACAATCTACACATTAGCTTTTTAATGACATAACTCTTATTACATTCGAACTTAAAAATGAAGGAGTTATGGCTAATGAAACACAACTTGCTCCAAAAGCCCTCCTACAAAATTTTCGCTGCACTTATGGATACTTTTGAAGACCTTAGAGTCCTCAAATCAAAAGAGCTATTTCTACAACAATTTAAGACATGGACATTATGATTCTATTTCAATTAACCTTATTTATTTTAGAGTCATAAAACTCATTTTATAACCTAAAAAATCCTAGAAGGTCAAAATGGAACTCAAACCAATTCTACACTTCCAAATTCAATAAGCGTCAAACTAACTAATTTGGCATAACTTTCCATCAAACTCAAGCCAAACTTCCCTAACGCAATCATGAATGTCACGACACTTGAAATTTCCCATTAGAAACTTATTCATTCACAAATACACAGCAATATCTCAAATCTTTCGATATTAGTGTTGCATGCTTAGGTCAATAAACTCATGGCAATTAATTTAGCCCAACAAGCTTATCTCTTCAATTCAATTCATCATACAACATAAGTACACATTTCAGATACACAAGCACTCAATTTAACACACATAACATTTAGTTCCCCAAACCTCAATTCCTTTGCTCCAAAAGAGCTCACTTGGCATTTTGTCTACCAATTTTCTCCTTTCTCTTATCTTTTCTGGTTTCCTCCAGTATAACACAATCCAATTTCTAGAATTGGAAGAAGGGAATCAATATCCAATCAATACACAAAAAGAAGAAGGAAAAGAAGAGGATTCTAATTCAATGACTTACCTTAAACTTGCCAAAACATAAACAACACAACCCACTCAATAGTCAAGGATCCGATGGACTTAAGATTGAAGACTCAAAGAAGAAGAAGAAGAAAGAGAAGAATAGAAAGAGGAACAAATGGCCGGACCAAAGGAAAGAGCACAAATGACAAAACCTGCCTCCTTACACCCCTTATATTGCATGAATTAGTTGTGTTGGCAAAGCCAACACAAGACACACGGAATCCACTCCCATTAGATTAGGTTAATCTAATCCTACTTAATCATTAATTAATCCACTCCTAACTTAATCATGCACAACTACACTTTAGCCACTTAACTAATTTATTCCACGCAATTAAGTCCTCTATTCCAATTATATCTAGGTCCAAAATTAGAAATCTTAAATCACACATGTCCAATTACCCTAATTAAGCCAAAATGCTACTAGTGTAGATTTTGAATCTTTACAGGAAAAGTAGTCCATGTTTTAAAAATGAAACTAAAGAATAAAAGTTATAATATTAGTAGTACGAGTAATGGGATTAGTAAAGAAACAAATGTTACAGGGCAAAGGCATATGCAATTCTATGTTAATCATAATAAAATCAATATAAACTAAGTGTGGTATATATGGATAATTAACCTAATAAGTGCAGGTGTGTAAATGGCCAGAATATATGGAGTGAAATAGGAATTAAGTAGATTAATAAATTATGGCGTACAGGGGAAATACGTGAACAAGCATGCATGGGCCATGATAAAATTAAATGAGAAATTGGTAAGTTAATCATAGAAAATGGAATTAATTAAAAGTACTAATGAAAATAATGTTAATAAAATATAATAATAAAGTAAATGATAACACCAATATCCAAAATAGTGTTAATACCAATATTGATCATCAAAGAAAAAAAAATATAATTGGAAGTTAATAAATTAATAAAGGTGTTATGACATGATGGTAATAGTAGTGTTTAAGTGGTAGTGTTAGGGAGAAAACAAAACCATGACTTATAAGTGGCATTGAAAAGGAAAATAGTAATTATAAGTTGATAAGAGTATTTAATGTAGCAGGGCAACAAGAATGTTTATATTATACATGAAAGGTTTGCTAAATTATAATTAAAGAGTAAATATAAGATTATAATATGGAGTATAGGTTAATGAATTTACTTATTAAATATAATTAGAATTAATGTATAGAATTAAAAGAGTAACACAAGTTAATAGAATAAAGTGATAAGATTAATTGTAAAATGGATTATAAATTAGATAAAAATAATTGAATGTTGATAGTGGTGGAACGTGGTCAGCATTCGGTCCATAATAGAAATAGTAAGAACAAAAGTAATAATGTTAGTGTGAGTGTTAATAAAGATATAAAGGGATTGTAAATTGAAATGTAAATTAAATAATTTAATGGAGTTAGTGTATGCATATTATATTAATAATGATAATACTAGTGAATAAACTGGTTAAGTCAATGAGTATGTACCCAGGGTTAGAACTTAGACATACATATAAATTATAACAATAACTAAAAGAATGTGACTAGTATACTAATGAAATGAAAATAATAGTAGTAATGGCATTGATTAAAGGTTTAAAGATAATAATAACAAAGTGTTAATGTTAATGTTAACGATGCTAACGGTAATAATACTAATTACTGTGACCATAGTGTAACATCCTTATCCATATATAGTAAATCATACCTGATAAGGTAGGTTTACTATGATGCGTGAAGAGTGTCACAAACTAGAAGCAAAAACTTGGTAGTTACTAACTATATTCAAAAATTCATCAAAATCGGAATTATAAAATTTTCTTTCTACACATAAATACCATTCAAGTTACCCTTCATATTGCTCATATTAATTTACAATGCAAAAAATATTGCAGCTGCATACATGTGTTATACTCTATTTTGATACATAATTATAGAAAAAGATTACATTTACAAAGCTAATATCAAAACACAAAACCTACATGAGATCGTCCTGACTAGTCTATTGGCCTTGAGGATTGTGAGATGTCCTTGGCGTTATCTGTTACTTCAATACCTACACGGATGAAACACTCGTGCTAAGCATAAAGCTTAGTGGGGAATTAGTATGATATGGATGACCACTGACAGTGATCGTCAATGCACACACAAATGATGAGTATATATAAACAGACATTGCATAAATATTTTAAACATGATAAGGCATAGCACTAGATAAGCATATCACATAATTTTCCAGGAATATATTTTCTATGTCATTTATTAAACATGTATCAGTCATCTAGGGGCCTGTATTTCCTAAGGTAATGGATAACGGGAGTATAGAATAGTAGGTACCCTTAAGTACAATTCATTTTAATTAATTATTTACATTTATGTGACAGAAGGTGACCCAAATGGGGCCGAAATAATGACCTAAACGGGGCTGGAATAATGACCCAAATGGGGCCAACAGAACATAACGATAGGTTGCAGCATTTATGGTCCCTATAGTTATGCCTATCTATCTACAACCCAGTTTAAAGCAAGAGATGCTAGTGTATTTTATCATCATAGATAATTCACATATCCAAATTTCTCATTTTATCAAAAAATTCATGCTCATTAAACATATTTGAACCTGTAGCAGATAGGCATAATACATACTTAATATAATTATTTCACTAATTCATGTAAATTTGCATATTATAGACGACAGACTTATTAAATATCATTTAATATAGTTAAACATATGACAAATTTAATTTGATTAGAGTTGGATTTCATTTATTGCCAAAATTCACAATTAAATTCTAAAAACAGGGGGGCTCATGGCAGGCAGGAATTCCTGACCGCCCAGATGACGATACCATACAGATACGTTTATGCATTCCCAAGGTTGGCAGGATTTCCTAACCACCATGACGATGGTAACATGCAGATACGTTTATGCAGTCACACAATGGGCAGGATCTCCTGACCACCTTGATGACAGTAACATGCAAATACATTTATTTAATTTATTTTATCCAAAGGGCAACCTCATGGTGGGCAGGATTTCCTGACCGCTGTGAGGCACTATTGTGTTCTTCAATTTACATTAGAGCACAGTTGTATTTTCCAAAACACAGTTCTGCTTTTCTGGAAAAATATAGCCATGCTTTGCATTTGCTTCCAATTCGTCCCAACATTTTTAAGCCTCAAAATTGCTTCTTATCTCCTTCACTGCACTTCCTTTCTTCTTCTTTTTGCTTCCTTTCTCCTAGGGCTTGATTAATCCAAAATCACACTTAAAGTTAACTCTTTTTCTTTAAAATCACTATAAGCAAATTAGTCTAGAGTTTAGGTGTATTTTGGTTGATGGAACGGTGAGCTTGAAAGAGGGAGAACGGCTGGCTTTTCACTCCCCTTTCCTTAGCAGACTTTTATGGCTTTTATAAGCCATGAAGAAAACTCTTCCAAAGTCTAGAATTAGGTACGTGTCTAAGTATAATTGGTGGATAGCTTGACTTTGCTATTTAGCCCTTTTCTTATATTAATTCACACATTGGCATATTCATTTATTTAATTCATTCACATTAATTCACATACTTTTCTAATTTATACAGTCAAATCCTTAAACAAAAAATTATCAAATTTCCCTCTATGATTAATTCCATTATATCCTTAGCATTTTAATTCAATTATTTCCTTTTTCCCATAATTACACCCCAATAATGTCCAAAATGACTAAGGTATAATTTAGGCCTTACAATTCTCTCCCTTTTAAAGAATTTCGTTCTCGAAATTCATACATGTATCGAGTAACTGGGGATATTGTGCTTTCATCATTACCTCAGGTTCTCAAGTCTCTTCTTCGATCCCATGGTGTTGCCAAAGTACTTTCACCAAGAGAATTTGCTTATTCGAAAGTTATCTTACTACCAGGGCTAAAAATAGCTTTAGGTTCTTTATCATATGAGAAATCTGGTTGTACTTGAATATCTTGTGCCGAGAGAATGTGCGGCTTATTTGAATGGTACCTTCATAGCATAGATACATGAAACACATTTTGTAGCTTAGCCAATTCTTGTGGAAGAGCTAAACGATAACCCACTGGATCAATTCCTCCTAGAATTTCATATGAGTCGATGAATTATGGACTAAGCTTGGCTTTCTTTCCAAATCGGAGTTCCTTCTGCCAATGAGATACCTTTAAGAAAACTTTATCCCCAATTTTATATTTAATATCTTTTCTTTTTAGGTCAACATATGATTTCTATCGGTCACTGGTAGCTTTAAACCGTTGTTGAATAACTCGAATTTTCTCTTCTGTGTCTTTTATGATGTCCGGCCTTATTATTTTATTCTCATCCAAGTCAGTCCAACTGACAGGAGTTCTTTTACTACCATATAATACTTCATAAGGTGTCATGTCGATACTCGACTGATAACTGTTTCTATAGGCAAACTCCATCAATGGAACGTACCTATCCTAACTACTAAGAAAATTTAGTACATATCACTGCAATATGTCTTCCAGGATCTGTATTACCCTTTCTGATTGGCCATCGGTCTAAGGATGGAATGTTGTAGTAAAATGGAGTTGAGTGTTTAATACCGATTGCAATTCTTTCTAAAATCTGGATGTAAACCTTGGATCTCGATCAGATATAATAGACATAGGAATCCCATGTAATCGAACAATTTCATTTACATATAGTTCAGCCAATAAATCCATAAAGAAGTTGTAACACCTCATTTCCCACCCTAGTAATTTTTGAGCATTTTTGTGTGAATTATTGCATGAGTTATTTTAATTAAAGAGTCAATTGCATGATTTATTAAGTTAGTAGGGTTTGTTTGTGTTTTGAGAAGATAAGAAGGACTAGAAGGGTATTTTTGCCAAACTTACCACAAATGAGTGACAAGTGGAGGAGAGAGGATGAGGAAGAGAGTGGGTTGACCCTAAAGCAAGGATCACATGAGGGAGGAGGAAACAAATTCAGTTCCCGTTCTCCCTCTCCTACTCTTCCTTCTCGCCAGCCCTAACTCTCCCTCCTCTAGTTCATCCTCTTCTCCATTTGGCTGTGGCTTTGGTTAGTTTTGGCAAATTTTTAGATTTTGGGTAAGTTCTTCTTCTTCTTCTTTTTTTCTTTTTGCTCCCGTTTAGGAATGTGTATGTATGTTATAGTCTTGGGTTAAAATGCATTATTTGTGTGTTTTGGGGTTTGTTTAGAAGAGATTCTATCTAAGGAACCAAAGGGTAAAGAAAAGGTTGGAGTAAGTGTTGTGGATTGAGCTTAAAGAGCTTAGGATATCCAAGGTTTGGGATTTGATTGATTTATATTGTAAATCTTGAATTTCTATTTTGATTGGTGAAAAATTGAGATGCTTATCATGGGTTTGAACTTGTTTGTGTTGAGTTTTGAGGGCATGATTTGAGTGTGGTATGGTAATTTTGGTTTGGGGTGAAGATTTGGGAAATGGGTAGCAATGAATAGCGTAAATTTCTAGGTTTTTGTTGATCCACGCGGCAGTAAGGAAGGTCATACCACCGTGTGAATGTATTTTTGCATTTGAGTTTTGCATATCCGTGAGTTCACACGGCTGTAAGGGTTTGGTATACCACCGTGTAAATTCATTCTGTTTTAATGGGTTGCTTTTGTGCATTTTACACGGCGGTAAGGTTTTGTCATACTACCGTGTAAATGCAATCTATTTCTGTGTAGTTTTGGCTCGGCAGGCCACATGGCGGTAAGGTTTTCTTTACCACCATATGAAATGTCTTACACGGCGGTAAGGTTTTGTCATACCACCGTGTAAAAGCTCCATGTTTTGAGTTTTGAACTTTTGAATTATGTCTTATTTGTCTCTTTTGAACTTATTATTGCTTGTAGTTTTTATCTATCGGTATTTTACCTAGCAAGTGATATTGAATTGTAGCATTCTTCTTTGAGATATGTTGATTATTATGTGATAAATATGAAATTTATTATTACATGCCTAGCCTACAAGAGTTAAGTAAGTGGATAGATAGGCATGCCTATAGAGTTCTGTTAGCTGTAGCCCCAATGTATTCTGGACCCTGAT
Organism: Excoecaria cochinchinensis; assembly: GCA_947683425.1. Taxonomy (NCBI): domain Eukaryota; kingdom Viridiplantae; phylum Streptophyta; class Magnoliopsida; order Malpighiales; family Euphorbiaceae; genus Excoecaria; species Excoecaria cochinchinensis. The sequence goes on from CANTUQ010000005.1 coordinate 6,932,239, forward strand.
CAGGCCATCGTTTGGCTCTTCGCGATCCTTAATATGTTCGGATCTTGTTTAAGATCCTCAATGTGAAAATGTTTTTGGATGAAAATAAATAAATTGCTTTTGATCGTAACCATGGGTACTAATGTGTTCACTAGTTATCCGCTACTAAGAGTTTGCAGGCATATATGTGATTCTCTTATGAATGTGATCTTGTTATATTAATGAGTATATGTTATGGAACTCTTGTGAATGCAGTGCATGATATAAAGTTATTATGCTCAAATGGAATTTTGATATGCTTATGACATATGCTTGTGTTTTGCCTTAACGGCTATTGTGAATGGTCGTTCATCTTTTGTTTCCCCACTAAGCGTTATCGCTTAGCACGGGTGTTTTATCCGTGCAGGTGCGAAAGCTATGGAGTTTTTAGAAGGTCAGCTATAGTCTAGGCCAACATAGTAGGAGAGCTTTTTGAAGAGATTAATGTTTTGGTTATTGTATCTTTTTATATTTAATCTTATAAAGTTGTAAAGACAGAATATATACTTCAATATCTTTTTATAATTTATATTCAGTTATATCAATGTTGGAGATTTGAGTTTTTGGCTGCAGTTTTGAGCCTATTCTTTTAGATATAAAATATTTTAGTTTATTCTACTTATTTCATTATTTATATGCATATTTGTGGTTCATTTTGGTGGCACCCTTATCTATGCAGGGTCTCACTCTCCCTTATGGTGAGCTCCCTTACGTATAGGTAGGGGGTGTTACAATTTTTGGTATCAGAGCCTAGGCTTAGGCATTTTTGGATGACCGTAGAGTATAGATATATGTTTAAAACTGTGTTGGCCTAATGTCGATGTCTTTATGTTTTGTAGTAGATGGAGTCTGCACCTGGGTCCCTCGAGGGGTTAGTAGAAAGTGCAAATCCCCAAGAGCAAGATCCATCTGTGTCTAGTCCTGCTTATGTAACACCCCAAAACCACCCCAGTAGTTTGAGCCTGTCCGTGTCTGTATGTGTGTATTTGTATGTATTGCATGTATGTGTTAAATTGGATTATTTATTTAATTTATGTATATTAGTTTGAGAAGAGGAATTAGGCTAGTGTATAGGTGGGTGTATAGAAGTAAGGTATGAGCAAGAGATGGATTAGTGTGCATATTAATGTATGGGAGTAGGGTATATTATGGGGCAAGTGTCCTTTGGAGAGAGTGACATGTGGCATATGGATAGGTTAACATTTAATGAGGTTGGTGAGAGAGAGAGAGAAGGCAGCCATTCCCTTTTGATTCCCGTTCTCCCTCTCTTCTTTACGCCACTTTCTTCACTTCTTCTTCTTTCTTTGTTCTTCCTTTTTCTTTGCACAATCTTGCTCCCTCTTCTTTATTTGAGTAATTAGAGTTGTTTGGTTAGTGATTTTGAAGCTTAAAGGTGAGTAGGGATTATTTATGTCTAAGATTTTCTTCTTCCTCTTCTCTAGGTTTTATAATTATATATATGTATGTATAGGTAATTGTAAAATTGATCTTGGTTGTTGTGGGTTTGTGGTTCAGAGGAGGCTCCTAGAACGGCGAAAGGGAAAGAAATCGCTAGCGGGAGCGGAGCTCGCGAATAGGAGCTAAGGAAAGAAGGTTTGGGAATGTTTGCCTTTTTATGTATATTTGTGATTTGAGTTTGATAATTGTGGTTTTGCTTTGATTGGGATTATGAGTTGTGTTATTATAGCTTGAATTGGAATTAGTGTGATATGTGATGTGAGAGAATGAATATTGTTGAAGGATTTGCAAGGAATCATGTGAATAGTTGCAATTAGTGTTAAAATTGCTGTTTTGGGATTTCTTAGAATTGAGCATGTATTTGCCTTGATTTAATTAAGATAAATAGTGATAAAGCTGGGTTTTTAATTATATGATGAGTTGTGGATGCTTGTGTTGCCCAATTTTGAGGTTTAGAATCAATTTTGGAAGTTTGGATGTGAATTTTGTGTGAATTCTGCAGATTTTGGGCGTAAGAGCTGAAAAACCCGTGTCTGTCGCGATCGCGACACTGTCGCGAGCGCGACAGAGTGCGGAGGTTTCAACCCTCGCGCCGGCGCGAGAGATGTCATGCCAAGGAACTCGATGGAGCTCTCTGTCTCGAGCGCGACAACTGTCGCGAGCGCTACAGAAGAGCAACACCTACGTCCTCTCGCGAGCACGAGGTCACTCGCGATCGTGAGACGAGGCGGGGAGGTGTAGTTTGGTTTCTGTCGCGAGCGCGACAGACGTGACTTCCAAATTTGATTTCTTCTCCTTTTTGCTTAATGACTTGATTTCTTTTGCATGCACTCTTTCATTAAAACCTTGAACACTTATTTAAATGAATAATATGTATGTTAATTTGATAAGATTTCGTATAACCTGCTAATGTCGGATAAGTGGATAGTTAGGCATGCCTAATAGAGTTATGTGTTGCTGCAGCTATGTGTATGATTTTGCACCCTGATCAGGTCCCTCGATCGGATCCTCGCGATCCTTCTGTTTGAATATTTCTTAAGATTCTATGTGAAAACAATTTGGAACAAAAATAAAAAGAATGTTTTGATACCTTCTGGTATCTATGTGTGTATAATACGATACCGATACTCTCAAGTATCTATGTGTACTCGTTATCCACTCATTATGATTAAGCAGGTGCTAGTGTGTCTTTGTACAAGAATTTTTGGATTATGATATGAATATTGGGATGAATTATGTATGATTATATATCTACAATTGTATCATTTTCATGTGCTTTCTGTTGTCGTCACTGTGAGTGGCGGTTATGCATTTGTGTTTTCCCCACTAAGCGATTTCGCTTAGCACGGGTGTTTATCCGTGCAGGTGTGGAAGGTTTTGGTACGCATGTTCGGGGCATGTCGCATCGGGAAGGCCAACGCAATTAGAGACTGGGTGTTCTGTAATATAGGCTTTCCTTTCTTTTGTAATAGATATAATGTTTTGTTAGCCCTTCGGAACAGTGTATCTTGGGCTTTTATGTAATTGGGTCTTTTTGTAAACTGATGTAAGATGTAAAGACCTCTTTTTGTATATTAATAAAAGTATTCATTTTGTTTTGTATCGCTCTCCTTTCTTTTAAAGTTTTTATTTATCTCTGATATGTCATTTCTGTATGTGATGTTTGCTTATTTGTACTAGTGGAATGTGACACTTCTACCTATCTGGACTCTTCTTCCCTTGATATGAGTAGAAGTCTCCATGGTATAGGTTGGGGTGTGACATTAGGTGGTATCAGAGGTATTGGTTTAGAGGTTATTGGGTTTTAGTGTGTTAGATGGGTTGTTGGGGTTGTGTTGGCCTGATGCGCACTGCGTTTATGTTTTGTAGTTATGGAGTCCGCTCGTGGATCACTTCAGGGGTCAGCGAAAAGTGCTAATCCCCAAGAGCAGGATCCCTCAGTTTTTGGTCTGGCTCAACCTCCTAGGGGACGACCTGAGATGCCTATGGGACCGTTGGAGGTAATGCTTCAGAGTATGACGAGGGTACTTGAAAGAGTAACAGCACCAAGTGCTCCTATTGAGAAGTTAAGAAAGCATGGTGCAGAGGATTTCTTTGGTACTGGCATAGATGAGTCTAATAAGGCAGAGATGTGGATAGAGAAGATGTCTAGAGTACTTAGGGAGATAAGATGTCCACCAGAGCAAGAAGTGGAGTGTGCCCTGTCTTTGTTACAAGGTTCTGCTTATGATTGGTGGAGGTTTGTGGTTAGTCAACCGCAGGTTCCTGAACCGATTACTTGGGAATTCTTCGAGGGTGAGTTCCAGAATCGGTATGTGACCAAAGCCTATAAGGATGCTAAGTGGGCGCAGTTTCTAACTCTCAAGCAAAGAACAATGTCTGTGGCCGAATATGAAGATGAGTTTAACAAGCTTAGTAAGTATGCACCACCAAGGGTTCTCACAGAAGAGTTCAGATGTCAACATTTTGAATCAGGCTTGAATGAGTCTTTGAAGGTGATGTTAATCTCTTTGATGTCGGCTCCGAATTTGAAGTATTATCAGTTGGTTCAAGCAGCTTTGAGGGCAGAACGTTCTGAGACTATTCTGAGAGAGAAAGCCCAAAGAAGGAAGTCTGCAAGAGGTGGCTCTTCTTCAGGCAAGAGACCAAGGGAATCGCAAGGGAACTTTGCTGAGGAGTCTGTAGCTAGTCCAGCCCCTAGAGGGAGAAGACAGGCTTCTTCTAGGGGAGCGGGCACGGGTAGAGGAGATAGCACTCCCCGATGTACGGATTGTAACAAACCACATTGGGGTGAGTGCGGATGGTTAACCGGAGGTTGTTTTAGATGTGGTTCTACGGACCATCTTCTTGCCAATTGTCCAAGTCGGTATGGAGATCCTTCGGGGCAACAGGAAGGAAGCCGAGCTGGATCTAATGTACCCCAAGGAAGTCGTAATCGGGGAAGAGGTAGGGGTCGTGGTGGACGACCTCGAGAGAGAGAACCCTCAGAATCAGTAGATCGCCCTGTGCCATCGTCTGGTAGGGCCTATGCTATGAAAGCCCGAGAGGAACAGAATGCTCCCGAAGTGATTGCCGGTAAGTTCTCTTTGCTTGACTCTGAAGTTTATGCTTTGATTGACCCAGGCTCTACCCATTCTTATGTGTGTTCTGGTAAGTTATGGGATAGTTTGGGAAGTGAGGAGAAGATGGAATATGAGATTTGTGTATCTAGTCCGTTGGGTCAGAGTGTTTTGGTTAATCGGGTGTGTCGGAAGTGTCCCTTAAAGATTCAAGATACAGAGTTTGTTGCAGATTTGATCTGCTTGCCGTTTTACGAGTTTGATATTATTCTGGGGATGGATTGGTTGGATAAGCACCGAGCAGTAGTAGACTGTCATAGGAAGGTAATGATTTTGAAGGATAAAGATCAAATGCCTGTTGTTGTGAAGGGAATTGGAAGCAGTTCTTTGCATAATGTGGTATCAGCTGTAAAAGCCAGAAGATTTATTAGGAAAGGATGTGAAGCGTTTTTGGCTATGGTTTTGGATTCTCGGAGAGGTCAAGTTAAGATTCAAGACATTCCTATTGTAAGAGATTTTGTAGACGTCTTTCCGGAGGAACTACCAGGATTACCTCCCGAGAGAGAGGTTGAATTGTCAGTAGAGATTGTTCCAGGTACCGCTCCGATTTCTAAGGCTCCTTACCGAATGGCTCCAATGGAATTGAAGGAATTGAAAAGTCAGTTACAGGAGTTGTTAGACAAAGGATTCATTCGGCCCAATGTATCACCGTGGGGTGCTCCAGTGCTGTTTGTTAAAAAGAAGGATGGAACCCTACGGATGTGCATTGATTGTCGACAGCTTAACAAAGTAACTATCAAGAATAAGTATCCATTACCGAGGATTGAAGACCTTTTTGATCAGTTGAGAGGAGCTGGGGTATTCTCTAAAATAGACTTGAGATCAGGCTACTACCAGTTGGGGGTTACAGAAGCGGATATAGCAAAGACGGCTTTTCGGACGCGTTATGGTCATTACGAATTTCTAGTGATGCCTTTTGGTTTGACCAACGCGCCTGCAGCCTTTATGGATCTGATGAACCGAGTTTTCCGACCGTATCTGGACAAGTTTGTTGTGGTATTTATTGATGACATTTTGGTATACTCCAGAGATCGAAAAGAACATAAGGAACATCTTAGGTTGGTGTTGCAAATGTTAAGAGATCATCAACTGTATGCGAAACTCAGTAAGTGTGAGTTTTGGTTGAATGAAGTAGCTTTCCTTGGACATGTGGTGTCAGCAGAGGGTGTACGTGTTGATCCAAGTAAGATTGAAGCAATTGTCAATTGGATGCCTCCGAAGAATGTACCTGAAGTGAGAAGTTTTCTGGGTTTAGCAGGGTATTATCGACGGTTTGTTCAGGGGTTTTCATTGTTAGCCTCTCCTTTGACCAAGCTACTTCGCAAGGATGTTAAGTTTGTCTGGACTGAAAAGTGTCATGCCAGTTTTGATCGTTTAAAAGAGTTATTGGTTAAAGCTCCTGTGCTCACACAGCCGGTTTCGGGTAAAGAGTACACTATGTACAGTGATGCTTTGGGAATTGGCTTAGGTTGTGTTCTGATGCAAGGGAACAAAGTTATAGCTTATGCATCGAGACAGTTGAAGCCTCATGAGCGGAACTACCCGACTCACGATTTGGAGTTAGCAGCGGTAGTGTTTGCACTTAAAGTATGGCGGCACTACTTATATGGGGAGACGTGCAGAATTTTTATCGATCATAAGAGTCTCAAGTATTTGTTAACTCAGAAGGAGTTGAATTTGAGGCAACGGAGATGGTTAGAACTCTTCAAGGATTATGATTGTATTATTGACTACCATCCAGGTAAAGCTAATGTAGTGGCGGATGCTCTCAGTAGGAAGTCTATGTCTGCGTTGCTGGCTAGCCGAAGCAGATGGAGATTTGATTCTGAAGGTGCTCTGATTGTTCGACTTAAAGTTAAGCCAAGTTTGAGATCAGAAATTGCAAAGGCCCAGGTAGATGATCATGTGTTACAGCGTGTTTGGCATGCAGTGAAAGAGGGCAAGCGGTCTGAATACTTGATAGACAGTGAAGGAGTGCTTAGGCACGGTAATCGGTTATGTGTGCCTAATGTGGGTGAGTTAAGAAAGAAATTGTTGCAAGAAGCTCACTCATCAGTCTTTACTATGCATCCTGGAGGGGACAAGATGTATCAAGATCTGAAGCAGTTTTACTGGTGGCCGGGTATGAAAAGAGATATAACAGAATTTGTTGCAAGATGTCTTACCTGTCAGCAAGTGAAAACCGAGCATCAAGTGCCATCGGGATTGCTTCATCAATTACCCATTCCTCAATGGAAATGGGATGACATCACGATGGATTTTGTATCTGGCTTGCCTATGACTCAGCGTAAGCATGATTCAGTGTGGGTTATAGTGGATCGATTGTCGAAGTCTGCGCATTTTCTGCCGGTACGGGTGGATTATTCGATGGACAAGTTGGCGGAACTTTATGTGAATAAAATAGTCCGATTGCATGTAATTCCGTTATCCATTGTATCAGATAGAGATCCTCGTTTTACATCCAAGTTTTGGAAAGAACTTCAGGTGGTTTTGGGAACTCGGTTAAATCAGAGAGGGTTATTCAGGTTTTGGAAGATATGCTCCGAGGTTGTGCTTTGGAATTCTCAGGAAGCTGGGATCGGTACGTGTCTTTGATGGAATTCGCGTATAATAACAGCTACCAAGTGAGTATTGGTATGGCCCCTTATGAAGCATTGTATGGACGGAAGTGTAGAACGCCAATATGTTGGACGGAGTTGTCAGAAAAAGCTATGATAGGTCCAGATATAGTGCGGGATACCGAAGAGAAAGTGAGGGTTGTGCGACAGAACTTGAAAGCAGCCAAGGACCGACAGCGTTCTTATGCTAATCTGAAGCGCAGAGATATTCAGTATGAAGTAGGTGATAAGGTTTTCTTGAAAGTGTCACCGTGGCGAAAGGTTCTCCGTTTTGGAAAGAAAGGCAAATTAAGTCCACGCTTTATTGGACCATATGAGATTCTAAGAAAAGTAGGTCCAGTAGCGTATCAGCTAGCTTTGCCTATAGAGTTAGCTAGACTACATGATGTTTTTCATGTATCTATGCTTCGGAGATATCGGTCAGATCCTTCACATGTGTTATCAGTGCAAGATATCCGTGTTCAGCCAGACTTTTCTTTTGATGAAGAACCGAAAAGGATTTTGGATAGGGAAATCAGACAGCTCCGGAATAAACAGATACCGTTAGTCAAAGTTTTATGGTAGCATCACGGCATTGAGGAAGCTACATGGGAACCAGAGGAAGCTATGAGATTACAATACCCTCAGTTGTTTGAAACAGGTAAAAATTTCGAGGACAAAATTTTGTTAAGTGGGGGAGTATTGTAACACCCCAAAACCACCCCAGTAGTTTGAGCCTGTCCGTGTCTGTATGTGTGTATTTGTATGTGTTGCATGTATGTGTTAAATTGGATTATTTATTTAATTTATGTGTATTAGTTTGAGAAGAGGAATTAGGCTAGTGTATAGGTGGGTGTATAGAAGTAAGGTATGAGCAAGAGATGGATTAGTGTGGATATTAATGTATGGGAGTAGGGTATATTATGGGGCAAGTGTCCTTTGGAGAGAGTGACATGTGGCATATGGATAGGTTAACATTTAATGAGGTTGGTGAGAGAGAGAGAGAAGGCAGCCATTCCCTTTTGATTCCCGTTCTCCCTCTCTTCTTCACGCCACTTTCTTCACTTCTTCTTCTTTCTTTGTTCTTCCTTTTTCTTTGCACAATCTTGCTCCCTCTTCTTTATTTGAGTAATTAGAGTTGTTTGGTTAGTGATTTTGAAGCTTAAAGGTGAGTAGGGATTATTTATGTCTAAGATTTTCTTCTTCCTCTTCTCTAGGTTTTATAATTATATATATGTATGTATGGGTAATTGTAAAATTGATCTTGGTTGTTGTGGGTTTGTGGTTCAGAGGAGGCTCCTAGAACGGCGAAAGGGAAAGAAATCGCTAGCGGGAGCGGAGCTCGCGAATAGGAGCTAAGGAAAGAAGGTTTGGGAATGTTTGTCTTTTTATGTATATTTGTGATTTGAGTTTGATAATTGTGGTTTTGCTTTGATTGGGATTATGAGTTGTGTTATTATAGCTTGAATTGGAATTAGTGTGATATGTGATGTGAGAGAATGAATATTGTTGAAGGATTTGCAAGGAATCATGTGAATAGTTGCAATTAGTGTTAAAATTGCTGTTTTGGGATTTCTTAGAATTGAGCATGTATTTGGCTTGATTTAATTAAGATAAATAGTGATAAAGCTGGGTTTTTAATTATATGATGAGTTGTGGATGCTTGTGTTGCCCAATTTTGAGGTTTAGAATCAATTTTGGAAGTTTGTATGTGAATTTTGTGTGAATTCTGCAGATTTTGGGCGTAAGAGCTGAAAAACCCGTGTCTGTCGCGATCGCGACACTGTCGCGAGCGCGACAGAGTGCGGAGGTTTCAACCCTCTCGCCGGCGCGAGAGATGTCGCGCCAAGGAACTCGATGGAGCTCTCTGTCGCGAGCGCGACAGAGTGCTCGAGCTCCGAGCTTGTGCAAGGCTCTCTTCTGTCACGAGCGTGACAACCCTCGCGAGCGCGACAGAAGAGCAACACCTACGTCCTCTCGCGAGCACGAGGTCACTCGCGATCGCGAGACGAGGCGGGGAGGTGTAGTTTGGTTTCTGTCGCGAGTGCGACAGACGTGACTTCCAAATTTGATTTCTTCTCCTTTTTGCTTAATGACTTGATTTCTTTTGCATGCACTCTTTCATTAAAACCTTGAACACTTATTTAAATGAATAATATGTATGTTAATTTGACAAGATTTCGTATAACCTGCTAATGTCGGATAAGTGGATAGTTAGGCATGCCTAATAGAGTTATGTGTTGCTGCAGCTATGTGTATGATTTTGGACCCTGATCAGGTCCCTCGATCGGATCCTCGCGATCCTTCTGTTTGAATCTTTCTTAAGATTCTATGTGAAAACAATTTGGAACAAAAATAAAAAGAATGTTTTGATACCTTCTGGTATCTATGTGTGTATAATACGATACCGATACTCTCAAGTATCTATGTGTACTCGTTATCCACTCATTATGATTAAGTAGGTGCTAGTGTGTCTTTGTACAAGAATTTTTGGATTATGATATGAATATTGGGATGAATTATGTATGATTATATATCTACAATTGTATCATTTTCATATGCTTTATGTTGTCGTCACTGTGAGTGGCGGTTATGCATTTGTGTTTTCCCCACTAAGCGATTTCGCTTAGCACGGGTGTTTATCCGTGCAGGTGTGGAAGGTTTTGGTACGCATATTCGGGGCGTGTCGCAACGGGAAGGCCAACGCAATTAGAGACTGGGTGTTCTGTAATATAGGCTTTCCTTTCTTTTGTAATAGATATAATGTTTTGTTAGCCCTTCGGAACAGTGTATCTTGGGCTTTTATGTAATTGGGTCTTTTTGTAAACTGATGTAAGATGTAAAGACCTCTTTTTGTATATTAATAAAAGTATTCATTTTGTTTTGTATCGCTCTCCTTTCTTTTAAAGTTTTTATTTATCTCTGATATGTCATTTTTGTATGTGATGTTTGCTTATTTGTACTAGTGGGATGTGACACTTCTACCTATCTGGACTCTTCTTCCCTTGATATGAGTAGAAGTCTCCATGGTATAGGTTGGGGTGTGACAGGTTAGCCAGCTAGGGTGCAACCTAAGGTGCCAGCCATGCCTTTCGAGGCTATATTAAAGATATCTCAGGACATGGCTAGGGTCTTAGAGAGGGTGACCACACCGAGAGCCCCAATAGAGAGTATGAGGAAGTCTGGGGTAGAGGATTTCTATGGGATGAGTTTGGATGTGTCCGAATTGGCAGAGAAGTGGATTGAGTAAGTAGCAAGGGTTTTGGAAGAGATCCGTTGTCCACCAGATAGGCAAGTTGAGTGTGGAGTCTTGCTCTTGGAGGGTTTTGCCACTGGTGGAAGTTAGTCCGCAGGCATCCTCAGTTACCTGACCCAGTCATGTGGGTATTCTTTGAACGGAATTTAATAGTAAGTATGTGACTAAAGCGTATAAAGAGGCATGATGGGCGCAGTTTCTAAGTCTCAAGCAGAGAACATTGTCTGTGGCTGAGTATGAGAAGGAATTTAATAGACTCAGTAAGTCTGATCCACCGGGTATCCTCATCAAAGATTTTCGTTGTTAGCATTTTGAGGCCGGTCTGAATGAGACTTTGAGAGCGATGTTGATATCTCTGATGAGTGCCCCTGCAGTCAGCTATTACTAGATTGTGTAGGTAACTTTGCGAGCGAAATGCTCCGAGACTATTTTGAGAGAGAGAGCTCAAAGAAGGAATCCCCCTCATGGAGGTTCATCCTCAGGTAAGAGATCAAGGAACCCTAATGTGAATTCTTCGGATGAGTCTTCCACTAGTCTTGCTACGAGGGGTAGAAGGTAGGGATCTTCGAATGTATCTATTATAGGTAGAGGTGGTTCGGGTGTCAGGAGCGAAGCGGTGCCTAAATGCTCTCATTGTACTGAGCGCCATAAGGGTGAGTACCGTTGGCTGACTGGAGGTTGTTTTCGATGTGAAAACACGGACCATTTTCTAGTTAATTGTCCTAAGTTGAATGAAAACACCCGAGATCAGCAGGAGGCCAGTAGAGCTGGATCTAATGCCCTACAAGCTAGCCGGGGTAGAGGTAGAGGAAGAGGTCATGGTAATCGGCCTAGAGAGGGAGCTCCATCTGAGTCAGTGGACAGTCCCCAGGCGGCTCCAGTGAGAGCCTATGCAATGAGAGTTCGAGATGAGCAGGATGCGCCTGAAGTGATAGCTGGTAAGTTCCTACTCTGTGACACTGAGTTATATGTTCTAATAGACTCTAGGTCCACACACTCAGATTTGTGTTCAGATAGTTTGCATGCTAAATTGCCTGATGTTGATCAGTTAGATTAAGAGATTTGTGTGACCAGTCCTTTAGGGCATAGTGTCAATGTGAGTAAGGTGTATAGGAATTGTTCCCTTATGGTTCAAGGCTTAAAATTTCCAGTTGATCTGATTGATTTGCCTTTCCGTGAGTTTGATCTAATTTTGGGAATGGATTGGCTGTTTAAGCATCGGGCTGCTATGGATTGCCTTAGGAAGATAGTGGTACTTCAAAATGGAGATCAGTCTCCTGTTGTTGTGAGAGGATTGGGTTATGGTTCTCTGGGTAATGTTATTTCAGCTATGCAAGCTAAGCATTGTATCAGGAAGGGGTGTGAAGCATTTTTGGCTGTAGTGCTAGATTCTAGGCGAAGTTAAGTAAGAATCTGGGATATTTCTGTGGTTAGAGAGTTTGAAGATGTGTTTCCAGGAGAATTTCCTGGTTTACCTCTAGAGAGAGAGAGGTAGAGTTATCCATAGAGATTATGTCGGTTACTGCTCCTCTTTTTAAAGCATCTTATCGAATGGCTCCGATAGAATTGAGAGAACTTACGACTCAATTACAGGAGCTATTAGTTAAAGGTTTTATTAGACCCAGTGCATCTCCATGGGGTGCTCCGATTTTGTTTGTCAAGAAAAAGGACGGGACATTAAGGATGTGCATTGATTATTGCCAGATTAATAAGGTTACTGTGAAGAACAAGTATCCGTTGCCTAGGATTGAGGACCTTTTCGATTAGTTGAGAGGTACTGGAGTCTTTTTTAAGATTGACTTGTGGTTCGATTATTATCAGTTTCGAGTTAAAGGTTCAGGTGTTGCTAAAACTGCTTTTTGGACGCTATATGGCCATTATGAGTTGAATTTGAGGCAATGTAGGTGGTTAGAGCTTTTCAAGGACTATGATTGCATTTTGGACTATCACCCGGAAAAAGCAAATGTGCTTGCGGAAGCATTAAGTCAGAAGTCGATTTTGACTCTGACATTGTAACATTGTAAGTGGAGGTTCGATGCAGAAGGAGCTTTGATTGCCCAGTTGAAAGCTAGGCCTTCTCTGAAACAGTTGATTGTTGATGCTCAGAGAAATGATCCAAAATTGTAGCAAATAATACAAGTAGCTCAGAGTGGGAATCAGATTGACTTTTCTGTTAAGGATGGGATGCTGAGTTATAGAAATCGTTTTTGTGTGCCTAATGATGATGAGTTGAAGAGAAAGCTTTTGTTGGAGGCACACAATACAGTTTTTACTATGCACCCTAGAAGTGAAAAGATGTATAGAGATCTGAAGCAATTTTACTGGTGGCCCGGAATGAAGAGAGATATTGTGGATTTTGTCTCCAAGTGCCTGACCTGTCAGCAGGTAAAGGCTAAGCACCAAGTTCCATCTAGGTTGCTCAACCCTTTACCTATTCCTCAGTGGAAGTGGGATGATATCACGATTGATTTTGTGACGGGTTTGTCGTTGACTCAAAGGAAGCATAATTCAGTTTGGGTTATAGTTGATCGGCTAACCAAGTCGGCTCACTTTCCACCGGTTCAGCTCGATTATTCAATGGATAGGTTGGCAGAAATCTATGTTAAGGAGGTAGTCAGATTGCATAGAATTCCATTATCGATTGTATCAGATTGGGATCTAAGATTTACGTCAAATTTTTGGAAAGAGTTGCAAGCGGCTTTGGGTACTCAACTGAACTTTAGTACTGCTTTCCATCCTTAGACCGACGGGCAATCTGAGAGGGTTAGTCAGATTTTGGAAGATATGCTTCGGGGTTGTGCTTTAGACTTCTCAGGTAGTTGGGATAGATATGTGTCATTGATGGAGTTTGCGTATAATAATAGTCATAAAGTGAGCATTGAAATGTCACCGTATGAGGATTTGTATGGAAGAAAGTGTACAACTCCAGTTTATTGGACTGAATTGACTGAACGCTCTTTTGTGGGTCTGGAATTGGTTAGAGATACCGAGGAAAAGATTTGAGTGGTTCAATAGAATTTGAGAGCAGCCAAGGATAGACAAATATCATATGCTAACTTGAAGCGGAAAGACATTCAGTTCGATGTTAGAGACAAGGTGTTTTTGAAAGTGTCGCCATGGCGTAAGATTCTTCGGTTCAGCAAGAAGGCGAAGTTAAGCCCTAGGTTTATTGGACCGTTTCAGATTTTGGAAAAGATTGGTGAAGTTGCCTATAGGGTAGCTTTACCATTGGAGTGGTCAAAGTTGCACTACGTATTTCAAGTGTCAATGCTTCGGCGGTATAGATCGGATGCATCTCATGTGTTATCGGTTTAGGATGTGCGGGTTCAGCCTGATTATTATTATGATGAGGAACCGAAAGCTATTTTGGCTCAAGAAGTAAGACAGCTTAGGAATAAGCAAGTTCCTTTGGTTAAGGTTTTATGGCAACATCATAGAGTGGAAGAAGCAACTTGGGAACCAGAGTCAGCGATGAAGTCGCAATATCTACAGTTATTTAGCTCAGGTGAGAATTTCGAGGACGAAATTCTTTTAAGGAGGGGAGTGTTGTAACACCCCGTTTCCCACCCTAGTAATTTTTGAGCATTTTTGTGTGAATTATTACATGAGTTGTTTTAATTAAAGAGTCAATTGCATGATTTATTAAGTTACTAGGGTTTGTTTGTGTTTTGAGAAGATAAGAAGGACTAAAAGGGTATTTTGCCAAACTTACCACTAATGAGTGACAAGTAGAGGAGAGAGAATGAGGAAGAGAGTGGGTTGACCCTAAGGAGAGGATCACATGAGGGAGGAGGAAACCAATTCATTTCCCGTTCTCCCTCTCCTGCTCTTCCTTCTCGCCAGCCCTAACTCTCCCTCCTCTAGTTCATCCTCTTCTCCATTTGGTAGTGGCTTTGGTTGGTTTAGGCAAATTTCCAGATTTTGGGTAAGTTCTTCTTCTTCTTCTTCTTTTCTTTTTGCTCCCATTTGGGAATGTGTATGTATGTTATGGTCTTGGGTTAAGCTACGTTATTTGTGTGTTTTGGGGTTTGTTTGTGTAACACGCTTATAACTGTAAATGATGCGGATACCGGATGTCACAACACTGCACTGCATTGCCAATCACTGATGATACAGTTGAAAGCTCTGATTTTTTTTTTTTTTACAAACACAACAATATATGCACAATAACATAACACTACATTAACACATAAATTACCTATTCATACCATAGCTTCCCCAACTACGCTCGTATACATGCCATGCAAATCCTTCAGTCCTTGCTGTTGCTCAATCTTCAATTGCTTCTACATCTTCGGCCACGTCTAACTATTATAACCTACGCGCATTCAACACACTACGCGCTGAGCATTAAAATGCCCAATGGTGGATACTTATCCTAAGTTTTCCATACTAATCCTATATACTTGTTCACTTAATTATTTTACTGTATTTAGGTTATGGAGGTGATTATTTCTAAGTCTTTTTAAATAGTTTATAACATACTTTAATGGCATTCACTAACCTTATCTTTGTCATTACCACTATTATCACTAATCAATGTCTTTACCTTTATCACTACTCTACGATTCGCTATTCGCTAACATACCATTAACAATCTCACTATCACTTGCACTGTTAACCTTTACACTTATCGATTTCACTCTCATTTGCATTGTTAATCTTTATAGTTATCAATTTTACTACTATTTGTCAATTTCGGTATTTTACTTTATTTATTGGTTTTATTCTTTTCGTTCCTATTATCACTGATTTATCTTGTACACTAATGTCTCTTGTCGCTTAACACTTTATTCGGTTTATCATTTACAATTAATTCCATACGTATCTCTTTTTATTACTTTTATCTTTGTAAATAATTTATTAGATTCTTCTTTTAATTTGTACGTTCAATTACAATTTAATTTCGGACACTAAATTGTTTATCAACTTACTTAATAATTTATCATTATTTCACTACTAGTAACGCTGATCAAATACTATTATTTTCTTTGCGTTTCTATCATTTCCTTTACTCTTTTACACTACACTAACTCTCTTACGTTAGTATCATTTACTATGTTAAATCTTCCGATAAGTCACTTACTTAAATTAATTTCGTTTGCATTTATTCTTGTGTGGTTATCACTATACTTTAATCACTATCTTATTTCTTCCTTTACTATTTCGATTCAATACTTATCAATAATTTACTTTACAATATCACTTATCAATTTTATTTCACTTAGGCACTCGTTTTGTTTAACAATTTTCACTTATCACTTAGCTATCGATTAACCTATAACTGTCTCTTTTTTTTACTATTCATTTGTTCCACATATACGTCATTATAATTTTATTACTAATATATTATTTCTTATTCGACTTTGGTCACTTATATTATTATTCACAATAATAGCCTGTATATTTTCTTTTCTCGTAACACTATTTATTAATCACTATTACTGTAAAAATCCTTATCTCTCAATATACCCAATTAAGCACTTCTAATATTCTAATTTATTTCAACTACACTCAATTTTTTAGTCCATTTTATAACCTTTATTCAATCAATTATTTTACGTAGTAGCTCAATTCACTATAATCTCTTAATAATTGACTTTACAATTTAATCCTTCTATATTCTTACAATTAAAACACTATCTTTCCATTTCACTTGGTTTATATTATCATTATTATGTACCTTATTATTTATATATTTCCAAATATCATATCTTAATTTACATATACATAAAATCAATTTATTCATTTACTTAGTAGTCTATTTCTTTTCCATTTACACTTAAATATTATTACTAGCCTTGTTATGATCAATTACGTATAAGTCACATAAATTTCACTTATTTACAATAATGACACTAATTTACCTATTTACACTTCATTGTCACAAGCATAGTAGTTAAATTATAATTAATTTAATCCATTATTCACTTAATATTTTAACAAACAATATTATTCTCAAATTCTCAATTGTTCGCTCACTAATCATAGACACGCATTTATTATCTCTCTTATTGCATATTTACATTTTAATCCCTTCCTTAGTCTCATTATTTCCAATTTACCATTTAGCCCCTACTTTGTGATAATTTACAGTTTAGCCTTCAATTAGCTTATATTACGAACTTGTCATTACTTAATTTCATTATTACATTACTTTATTATTTATTTAGCATATAATTTCCATCTAGTCACTACTATAATATTTTCCTCACATTACACTTTAGTCCCTCATTATTCATTAATTTCAATATTACCACTCCAATTCACTATAATTATAATTATACCACTATTTATAATTAATTTCACTTTTAATATTATTATTAACTCACAATTTTACATTTTAATCTTTAAATCATTCATTCATTTATGCATAAATTTTCACTAACTACAATATAATTAATTAAATATAATAATTTATCCAATTATTTCCTCAATGTAATAATCCACTTAAATTCACCAATTAATTAATTATACCATTATTTTGTCAATTAACATATTTTTACACTAATTCATTAATTAATCTTATTTCAATCATATTATTTATTAAATCACTTTAATTACACTATATATATATATATATATATATATATATATATATCATAATTACTCCACCAATTATAATTACCTAAACCTAAGTCCTTAATCTTTTCACTTAATTCCATATACATCCCTAACTTTTTCATTAATTACATCTATGTCCTTACTTTTGCCATAATACCACCCATATCCTTTCTTTTTCACTAATTCCCTTTATATCCTCGTTTTTCACCTAATTACCATTTTGCCCTTACTTATTCAATAATTACCCTTTTTAACCTCACTTATTTTTTTTCAATTTACCCTTTTACCCTTATTTACTTATTTAATTACTATTTTACCCTTTTTACACTTGAATACCACTTTTAACCTTATATTTTAACAAAATTACATTTAGGTCCTTATTTTATCACTTTTCCACTAATCTACTATTTTAACCTCACATTTTGCCAAAATTACAATTTTACCCTTCCACTTACACCTTTTACCAAACTTGCTCACTTTTTACCAACTTTTTATAAAATTACCGTTTTACCCCTAAACTTTCTATTTACTTCATTTTGTCCCGGTTTCACTCATTTTCACTTTTATCACTATTTCAATCATTTTTATCACATAATTACCAGAATGCCCCTAGTATACACCCAATAGAAAATTTACTGACCGGATATGCAGGACGTGGATCCCACAGATCCACTACACTATGAAATGATCCCAATAGGACCATTTCTCACTGCACTGCACTACACTGATCACTGGTTACACTATAAACACTAAACACTGCACTGAAATAGACCATCATTGGTCTATCAATAGCGAGTCACCATGACTTGTACCGCAGTGTGGAATCCCTATGGCTAGCCAATTATATATTGGACAAGATTTTTCTACCAGACCACTACTAAGGGCAATAGTTCATCAATACTAATATAAACATCACATTATGCTATCACACTTATTTTATCATACACTTCATTTTCACTTATAACTTTACATACACACTCATTTATCATCACTTAATCATATTATGCCATCACATTACACTAGTTATCAAAATACACACATAAATCACCATAATTACCATTCGGCCAAGGTATCACTTTTTCACATCATTTACTTTAATCTCATTTAATCACTCATTCATACTCTTTACATATTAAACATACCAAAAATATCATTTATATGCCATAGTTCATCTTATATCTCCATTAAATCCTTTATATACCATTTGGCCACTACACAAATTTTCCATTTAGTTCACTTTAATTCCACTTAATAATTCAATCATTCAATTTACATATTATGTTTGCTATAAATATCATTTTCTTGCTATGTTACACAACATAACACATTATTTCCTTTAATATTCCATTCGGCCACAACTTTACCATTTCATTATAATTTATTTTTAATTCTTTTAATCACTCTATTATGCTTTAAACATATTATATACATTATATCCATCATTTATAGACCACAATCATTATTAAATCTTGAGGAAATCCTTTAATAACCATTCAGCCTACACTAGAGTTTTCATTCCAATATGTTTTAATTTCATCTAATCATATTTATACACTATATTAAGTCCATAGATTATGAATATCACATTAGATTTAAATAAACATGCCTAAATCTCATTTTCACACTTAAACATAACCTAAAATTCACACATAATCAATGGAAAAGGAAGGATAATGTATCCACTCACCTTAGATTCTTGTTCTCCACATCATAAACATGCTTCCCATGCCATAACTCCTTAAAACTCCATCATTCCCTTTTATTCCCTAAGGTGGCTGAATTCAAAAATCCACATAACTTTAAAACCAAACGTCCAATATGAAATATAACATCATAAATGTGTTCTGCACCCTCAAAAACCCCCATAGGGACAAATAAACTAAATTAAAACCCTTAAATCACATACCTCAAATCTTGGCATAAACTTTGCATACAAGGTTTTTCCAACTTTTTGTGCTCCAAATGGACTCCAATAACTTCTATATGATTGTAGAGGAGCTGAAATATGTCTATGGAGTTGAATTTTGGGGAAAGATTGGAAGAAAGAAGGAGAAAAATGGAGGAGAAGTGAAGAAAAACCATTTGGTTTTGGAAGGGAGGAAGAATGCCGACTTTGGCAGGATTTTTCTAGAGAAATATGGCCTCCTCTCTTCTTATATATCCCTCTAATGAACCCAACTGGTCCAGCCAAGATGGTCCAACCAATTTAATCCAAAATTTTGGTTTTTCAGTTCAATTGCACTTTTCCAAAGCATCTATATGTTCCTCTCATTATTTACACTTCTAACCAATTCCATTGATCTTATAACATCAAAAATAGGCTCCCTGCAAATTTTCAGCTCAATCGGGGTCCATTTGGATCTCAATTCACTTAAACCGGTCTGATTCGATCAATTTTTCTTTTACCGTAAAATACAACTATAAAGCTGTCAAGATTCATAGATAACATTTCTATCATCTTATTCTACACACTCCACATCAATTAGGCCTTATTTACTATATATAAGCCCTCGGTCAAACCTCAGTCATAGCCCGGTTCAAATTGAACCGAATCGGAGGCCAACTTCAGAATGACTTTCGGAGGTCAATTTAACTCCATTTTCAGCTCAAATTTCACCAGTAGACTCCTTATGGCCCACAGATCATTTTTACGAAATTAAAATTTTTCGAACGCCGGACAGCCGGGTTTGCTGTATAGCCACCTCGGTGTCACCTGTCCCGGAATCACTATACTTTTAACACACTTATCACTAAACTTTGACACTGGCAAATTCACTCCCTATACTGTTCGACGTTGCGATCATCATGATAACACTGAAATTATTCACTGATACTTTTAAACCGGTATTTGGGCCATTACAATTTGGTAGATATTCTATCTAAGGAACCCAAGGGTAAAGAAAAGGTTAGAGGAAGTGCTGTGGATTGAGCTTAAGGACCTTAAGATATCCAAGGTTTGGGATTTGGTTGATTTGCATTGTAACTCTTGAATTTCTGTTTTGATTGGTGAAAATTTGAGATGCTTATCATGGATTTGAACTTGTTTGAGTTGAGTTTTGAGGGCATGATTTGGGTATGGTATGGTAATTTTGGCTTGGGGTGAAGATTTGGGAAATGGGTAGCAGGGAATAGCATAAATTTCTGGATTTTTGTTGATCCACAGGGCAGTAAGGAAGGTCATACCACAGTGTGATCGTATTTCTGTGTTTGAGTTTTGCTTGTCCATGAGTTCACACGGCGGTAAGGGTTTGACATACCATCGTGTAAATTCATTCTGTTTTGATGGGTTGCTTTTGTGCATTTTACACGGTGGTAAGGTTTTGTCATACCGCCGTGTAAATGCATTCTGTTTCTGTGGAGTTTTGGCTCTGCAGGCCACACGGCGGTAAGGTTTTCTTTACCACCGTGTGGAATGTCTTACACAGTGGTAAGGTTTTGTCATACCGCCATGTAAAAGCTCCTTGTTTTGAAATTTGAACTTTTGAATTCTGTCTTATTTGTCTCTTTTGAACTTATTATTGCTTGCAGTTTTTATCTATCGATATTTTACCTAGCAAGTGATATTGAATTGTATCATTCTTCTTTGAGATATGTCGATTCTTATGTGATAAGTATGAAATTTATTATTACGTGCCTAGCCTGCTAGAGTCAAGAAAGTGGATAGATAGGCATGCCTATAGAGTTCTGTTAGCTGCAACCCCAATGTGCTCTGGACCCTGATCAGGTCACCGTTTGGCTCCTCGCGATCCTTAATGTATTCGGATCTTATTTAAGATCCTCAATGTGAAAATATTTTTGGATGAAAATAAAGAAATTGCTTTTGACCGTACCCACAGGTACTAATGTGTTCACTCGTTATTCACTACTAAGAGTTTGCAGGCGTATATGTGATTCTCTTATGAATGTGATCTTGTTATATTAATGAGTATATGTTGTGGAACTCTTATGAATGCAGTGCATGATATAAAGTTATTATGCTCAAATGGAATTTTGATATGCTTATGACATATGCATATGTTTTGCCTTAACGGCCATTTTGAATAGTTTTTGTTTCCCCACTAAGCATTACCGCTTAGCACGGGTATTTTATCCGTGCATGTGCGAAAGTTGTGGAGTTTTTGGAAGGTCAGCTGCAGTCTAGGCCAACACAGTAGGAGAGCTTTTTGAAGAGATTTATGTTTTGGTTATTGTATCTTTTTGTACAATGTTGTAAAGTTGTAAAGACAGATTATGTACTTCTATATCTTTTTGTAATCTATATTCAGTTATATCAATGTTAGAGATTTGAGTTTTTGGCTGGCAGTTTTGAGCCTGTTCTTTCAGATATAAAATATTTTAGTTTATTATGCTTATTTCATTATTTATATGCATGTTTGTGGTTCGTTTTGGTGGCACCTTTATCCATGCAGGGTCTCACTCACCCTTGTGCTGAGCTCCCTTATGTATAGGTAGGGGGTGTTACAGAAGTCAAGCCACACTGGTAAGAAATGAGCTGAATTTGTAAGCCTGTCAACAATCACCTACACTAAATCATGCTTCTTTTGCATGAGAGGAAGGCTAGTTGAAAAATCCATAGTGATGTTATCCCATTTCCATTGTAGAATTGGAATAGGATTTAGCAAACCAGAAGGAACTTGATGTTCAGCTTTTAGTTGTTGGCAAGTTAGACATTTAGACACATAATCAACCACATCCTTCTTCATTCTAAACCACCAGTAGAATTGCTTCAGATCTTGGTACACTTTTTTACCTCCTAGATGCATAGTGAAGATAGAATTATGTGTAATGGCCTAAAAACTCGGTTAGTCGTAAACAGTATTTTTCGAGTGTGAACAGCACAACTGGGGTAGAAAATACACCCGGAGGCGAAAAATATTTTATTTAATCATCGGGAAATATTAGTCACGAAGAGTCCGAGGGTAAAATTTGAAGTGAAAATGAGGTCAAATAGGTCTCCAAAAGTCGAAAATAAGAAAAAGTTACGGTTTCGGTTTAAAAAGTACCTAGTTTGACCATAAGTTTGACCGATACTTTACAAATATCAAATGACCTTTAAAAAATTATCTGAAAGCATAGATTGACTCTAAATAAAATGGGAAATTATTTTACAATGAAAAACTAATTTTACAATAACACTGGAAACTGGTTAATCAGATCGATATTATGAATCGAACCGAAAACGGACTCCAATTGACTTAAAAAAATTTTATGTAAGCTAATGAATATATTTTAAGAATTATGATAGCATTTTTATGAGGAATTGAGCGTGAAAAGTGGTAGAAAAAAAATAAAGCAAAGAATTGAATAATTAAGTATTTTGGGCTTAGAATTGCGTTGGTCCAATTGGTTGGACCAAGCCCAACCCATTAAAACTCCATATAAAAGGCTGAAATATTAGCCATGTAGAATCCTCTCCATTCTTCTTGTAACGCCCCATACCCACAATTGGTACGGATGTCAGGTGTCACTGCACTACCATCTGATCGATGCTTATGACGAATGTGGTAAAAAAAATTTATTTTCTTTCTTAACTTATAAACTTATCGAATCATTTATCCTTTTACAATTTCATGCTACTAATAGATTTAATTCGATCCAGTTTAGACATTTCATTTAACACATCGTGTCATTCAATGATCATTATTAACATTCACCATGTCCATAATACAAATTACATATTCAATTCTAAACCATTTCACATATACATGCCAGTAACTATTTACTTATTAGCCATATTAAAATTTGCCCATTAATTTAACTGTCTTATTCACTATTCATTTAATCAAAATTGGGCAGCATAACATCTAATACATTAACTACCCAACACCTGCAAATCAAACAACCACACAGCCCAACTCAGGGGCACAACAAGTATATTTTAATATACATTCAAATCTTATTCTATTCCAAGCCAATTCATGTAAACCAATTCAATACAATAATGTCATTCATTACATATGACTAATTCATTAACATAGAGCATTTACATACATTCCAAGAACAATATCAAAATGTTCTTATCTTCAATCTACTGGTTTGGTCCAATCTTAAAGCTGATGGGATGCCTGATCCACAGATGCTCCACTTGGTACCTACACGCAGTCAAAAAATTACGTACTGAGCATTAAATATGCTGAGTGGTGATTGCAAATCTAATAATTTCCAATGCTAACAAATGCACACATCCATGTTCAAATGCATTATACTTAATCAATTTGTTCGTTTCATTAAAATCACTCATTATCACTTTGATTAATGCCATTTTACACTATAATCTTTTACTTGCCTTTCTTATTGGCAATTTACCATTTAATCCCTACGGGTTCAATACTTATCAAATAACTCTTTCATTTAACTAAATCACTATTTTTCCACTCCGATTGCATTTATTTACAAATATCACTCTTATTTACTTAATGGCATCTAAATTGCCATATTACCATTTAGTCCTCAAACTTTCTTTCTAGTACTTATTAGCTTATCACTTCACTCATTTCACCACATTTTACTATATTTTTCTATTCTCCCAAATATGCTATTCTTTTAACACTTTTCTACATTTGACGTGTATATTTACATTTTAGTCCCTGACTTATTACTTTCATAATCATTTTGCATATTAGTTAAGTTTACATTTTTACATTACCTTTACATTCATTACTTATCATTTTATCATTTTATTCAATTCACTTATCATTTCATGTACAAATTACTGTTTAGTCCTTATTTTATCAATTTTCGGACAAATTACATTTTTGTCCTTCTTTTGACGTTGTTTATGGAATTTCCACTAGTTCATGTCTCTTTTCATTTTAAATCATTACTTGGCTTACAAATTACGTATTAGTCCTTGCTTTGGCATTTTCATGGCAAATTTCATTTTAGTCCCTTAACTTTGGACTCTTTACATATTTGTCATTTTAATTTCATATTTCACTAACATATTAGCTATTAATGTACTTTCACATATAATTACGGTCCTGCCCCTGAACTTTCGGCAACTTATAATTTAGTCCATCATTTAACATTTACTTATACTTTTGTCGTTTACTTATAATATTTTCACATTTGTTCACTTATTAGCTTATAATTTACCAATTAGTCTCCCGACTAATTGTTTTTGCTGTAAATTACATTTTGGTCCTTAAACTTTTATTTTATTTCGTATAAAAACTTTTATTTTCTTTCGTATAAGTCATTTTTCATTTAAATTTTCATATGCACGCTACTTATTACATTTTCAGGTCATTCTGATCATCATAACCCGACTGGCTTATAATTTGGGGTAATTTACCATTTTGACCCCAAACTTTACTTTGTTTCATTTAGGTCCTTTTTCCACGGAACTTCTCATTTTCATGTTACTTTTCACACTTTCAAGTCGTTTTACTTATATCATTTTACTTTTGACAGAATCATATCATTTTACGATTCTGCTTGTTACACTTAGGCTTTTTACATATTAAGCTTTTATTCATTATACGTTTTACATATTATGTCATATTACTTATGGCTTTACATGTTATACTTTGGCATGTTATGCTTTTACATATTATGTAAAATTACATAATGTCATGTGACATTATGCCATTACATGTTACACTTTTGCATATTTTACTTTTACATATTAGGCTTTTACATGTTACACTTTGGCATATTACATTTCATCATTTCACTTTTCATCAATAATACATTTTATCATATTACGTTTTACCATATTACATTTTATCAAATTACATTGTGCCTCATTACACTTATAACATATTACATTTGATCATTTTACTTTTTGCACTTTCAAAATATTTTTCAATCATATCACATTTATACCCCTAGTACAATCCCGACAGAAAATCTGCAAACTTGATATACAGGATGTAGGCCGCAAAGTCCCACTGTACTGCACTAGGGAATGACCCCCACGGATCACTCTATCATGTAACACATGACGTGTGACGTATGACCTATGACATATAACAGAGGGCTATGAGAGACTGTCGCGAATCTATCATAGCAAAGCAAGTCGTTATGACCTGCACCGCGGTATGGGTGGACAGTCCCTATAGCTAGCCAAACATATCCAGGACTAGATTAAACCGCCAGACCATTAAGGGCAAATATCCTCAATCATATTAATTCCACTTTTTCACATATTAGCACTTTCATTTTACATATAACGTATCGTATAACTTATCAATTCATTTTCATACTTTTAACACTTTCTTTTCATTTTACATTTCACTTTCATATCAATGCACAGTTAGTTAACATTTCATCTTTTTTTTTCTTTTTGCACATTTCATGAATTATCTCATCATAATTCATTATTTATGCGCAATGCTTATTATACACTTATTTCTCCAAAATAAGTATACTTAAGCCATTCAATGGCTAAAAATCGTTTCTTATCATTTCACTTTCAATTATTTCAAGGTTTATCATTATTTTCACTTTGAGCATAATGGACTATCATACTCAAAAATATTCATATTTATTCCATAAATTAAAAATAAATTTATGGACACTTGTTTTCATGTCTAAATTCATTTTAAGTCATTAATCTTCAAATATATACAAAATATACCCTAGTACACACTAGGGTACCATTCGGTCAAGGTGAGTATTTCACCTTACAAATTCTTTTAGTTTCATTTTAGCATTTCATTTGTCATTTTAAGGATTCTTACTCACTTTTCTAACCTTATTACTCATTTACACATGCCTTTGACACAAATTCACTTAAGTCACTCATTCTATTTTCATGCATTTTTTTCAATTAAACTTTCCTTTTCACCTCTAATTCATTCATTTATTAAATTTTCTATCTCATATAACATGTATATTATGAAACATATCATGTTCTTCTTCTTGAACCATTCTGCCCTACTTAGGATTCCACTCTAACATTTTACTTTTCATGCACATATTACTTATTAAACTAAATTAAGCTCCAATTCATAGGTATATACCACTTAATCTCATTTAAGCACTAGGTATACCTCAAATATACCTAAGTATAAAATTATGTCACATTATGTCCAAAACTTGCACTTAGTTTTATTTTATTTTAATCACTCTAATTAGCTTAGTTAGTCTCCCTAAGCTCAACTATCACCTCAATTTCAATTATACATGCAAATCACACATGGTCATATATAAACATAACCTCAATCCCTAATTTTTCAAAGGAAATTCATGGATAATGTAATCACAAACCTTATATCCATGCTAATCTCTTCACAAGCTCCTCAATTCTTGCCTTTGGCCCTTGAAAAGCCAATTCCCTCTAAATTCCTCATGGTGGCCGAATTTGCACAAGAACAAAACATCAATTAATTTTCCGCCTTTATCAAATCTAATCTCATAAACATACTCTAGACATCCTAGAGTACTCATATAAACCATTAAATCAATTTAATTCAACTTAAATCTCTTACCTCTATTTGAAGACATAAACTTTGATCCTCACTTTTTCTTGCTTCTAATCCATCAAATGGATACTAGAGGCTGCTATAAACTCATAAAGGGGTTGAATTACATTTAGGACACTTGAATTAAGCAAGAATTCAAGTAAAGTATGAAGAAAATAGAAGGAAAAGCAAGGAGAGGAACGTCGGCCACTAAGGGAAGGAGAATAGCAGAAAAGAGATAAGGATTATGCACCCACCAACTTCCATCAATTGCTTTTATAGTGGCCTAAAGTGGTCCAACCAATGGTTCAACCGAGGGTCCAACCTATAAAGCCCATTTACACTTTTAGGCCCAATATGAAATTTTCTTATGGTTTTCCCATTTTCCTACTCCAAATCACTCGAAATTTGATTCCATTATTCATATCATGTACAAATTAGGCTGTACACAAAATTTTAGTCCAATCGGAGTCCGTTTGGGGTCCAATTCAATCAAATCGGTCCGGTCAGCAAATTTTCGGTGTTCGTCAAAAATTCCCTTTTCACTACAAAAAAATTCTACATATTATTTATGGTCAATCTGGAAATTGCTGCAATTTTTGGATATCGGTTGCTATTTTTAAAATCTCGGTCAAACCTCCAGTCAATCGAGTATTATTCAAACCGAAATCACATCTTTTTCCTTACTTTCTAAGGTCAAATCCTCATACAAATGACTTCATAATTCTTAACATATATTTATTAGACTCCAATAATATTTTGGGGTCAATCAGAAATCATTTTCTGGTCTGGTAATTATTTACCAATCCGATAACCTAATTTTTCAGTGTCACCAAAATTTAATTTTTCATTACCATATGATTCTACTCATCAATACGAGTACGCCCATATTCTCATATCATTTTTTTGAGATCCATAGCACTCTTTACGGTCCAGTCAAACCCTCAGTCAACTTAGTTACTATTCACATCGAAACCACTACTTTTTCGTATTTCGATTTTTGAGGCTTTATTTGACCTCGATTTCACCCCAAATTTTAATCTCGAACTCATCGTGACTTATATTCTTCAATAATCAAATAAAATATTTTTCGACTCCAGAAAGTACTATTCACCCCGATGTTGCTATTCATTATCGGGAAATACTATTCTCGGCTAGCGCCGTATTGGGGCCATTACAATTCTCCCCCACTAAAAGAAATTTCGTCCTCAAATTTATCAAAGTCATATAGTCAAGATGCTATTCACCCAAATAAACATCAACTGTCATTGTCACAATATGCCACCTTAAATTATTATACAGTTTAAATCATTCATAACCGTGTCACTATCTATCATAAAATCTTTCTCCAAAAGCCAGTATCTCCAAATTTAAATTACAGATCATTTGCATTCTAGCATAATCATGACCTACTGTCATTCTCAATCCATCCTTAACATATAACCTCCACTTCACAGAAAGGTAAACTCAATCAAATTGGCTAAGGGAAAACACATCCTTAGGCACTAACAATATCCTGGTCTAACTATGCACTATTAAAATCATTTTCCTTAATTGGCATGTACATGAACTTAAACTAATCACTTAATCCCACTTCGATTTTAGAATCGCCTAAACTTACTCTGATACCAAAAAATCTAATGCCTCATACCCGCAATTGGTACGGATATCGGGTGTCACTGCACTACCGTCTGATCGATTCTTATGGCGAATGCGGTAAAAAAATTTCTTAACTCATATACCCTTTTATAATTTCATGTTACTAATACATTTAATTCGATCCAGTTCAGACATTTCATTTAACACATCGTGTCATTCAATGATCATTATTAACATTCACCATGTCCATAATACATATTACATATTCAATTCTAAACCATTTCACATATACATGCCACTAACTATTTACTTATTAACCATATTAAAATTTGCCCATTAATTTAATTGTCTTATTCACTATTCATTTAATCAAAATTGGGCAGCATAACATCTAATAAATTAACTACCCAACACTTGCAAATCAAACAACCACACAGCCCAAC
Organism: Excoecaria cochinchinensis; assembly: GCA_947683425.1. NCBI lineage: Eukaryota > Viridiplantae > Streptophyta > Magnoliopsida > Malpighiales > Euphorbiaceae > Excoecaria > Excoecaria cochinchinensis. The sequence goes on from CANTUQ010000005.1 coordinate 6,960,700, forward strand.
TCAAGGGCACAATAAGTATATCTTAATATACATTCAAATCTTATTCTATTCCAATCCAATTCATGTAAACCAATTCAATACAATAATGTCATTCATTACATATGACTAATTCCTTAAATAAAGCATTTACATACATTCCAAGAACAATATCAAAATGTTCTTATCTTCAATCTACCGGTTTGGTCCAATCTCAAAGCTGATGGGACTCCTGCTCCACAGATGCTCCTCTTGATACCTACACGCAGTCAAAGAAACTACGTGCTGAGCATTAAATATACGCAGTGGTGATTACAAATCTAATAAATTTCAATGCTAACAAATGCACACATCCATGTTCAAATGCATTATACTTAATAAATTTCTTCATTTCATTAAAATCACTCGCTATCACTTTGATTAATGCCATTTTACACTATAATCTTTTACTTGCCTTTCTTATTGGCAATTTACCATTTAATCCCTACGGGTTCAATACTTATCAAATAACTCTTTCATTTAACTAAATCACTATTTTTCCACTCCGATTGCATTTACTTACAAATATCACTCTTATTTACTTAATGGCATCTAAATTGTCGTATTACCACTTAGTCCTTAAACTTTCGTTCTAGTTTTTATTAGCTTATCACTTCACTCATTTCACCACATTTTACTATATTTTTCTATTCTCCCAAATATGCTATTCTTTTAACACTTTTCTACATTTAATGTGTATATTTACATTTTAGTCCCTAACTTATTACTTTCATAATCATTTTGCATATTAGTTCACTTTACATCTTTACATTACCTTTACATTCGTTACCCATCATTTTATCATTTTATTCAATTCACTTATCATTTCATGTACAAATTACCGTTTAGTCCTTATTTTATCAATTTTCGAACAAATTACATTTTTGTCCTTCTTTTGATGTTATTTATGGAATTGCCACTAGTTCATGTCTCTTTTCATTTTAAATCATTATTTGGCTTACAAATTACGTATTAGTCCTTGCTTTGGCATTTTCATGGTAAATTTCATTTTAGTCCCTTAACTTTGGACTTTTTACATATTTGTCATTTTAATTTCATATTTCACTATCATATTAGTTATTAATGTACTTTCATGTATAATTACGGTCCTGCCCTTGAACTTTCGGCAAATTATAATTCAGTCCTTCATTTAGTCCTTCACATTTATTCACTTCTTAGCTTATAATTTACTAATTAGTCTCCCAACTAATTGTTTTTACGGTAAATTACATTTTGGTCCTTAAACTTTTATTTTCTTTCGTATAAGTCCTTTTTCATTAAATTTTCATATGCACACTACTTATTAGATTTTCAGGTCTTTCTCATCATCATAACCCGACTGGCTTATAATTTAGGGTAATTTACCATTTTGACCCCAAACTTTACTTTTTTCATTTAGGTCCTTTTTTTCACGTAACTTCTCATTTTCATGTTACTTTTCACACTTTCAAGTCGTTTTACTTTTGACAGAATCATATCATTTTACAATTCTGCTTGTTACACTTAGGTTTTTTACATATTAAGCTTTCATTCATTATATGTTTTACATATTATGTCATATTACTTATGGCTTTACATGTTATACTTTGGCATGTTATGCTTTTACATATTATGTAATATTACATAACGTCGTGTGACATTATGCCATTACATGTTACACTTTTGCATATTTTACTTTTACATATTAGGCTTATACATGTTACACTTTGGCATATTACATTTCATCATTTTACTTTTCATTAATAATACATTTTATCTTATTACGTTTTACCATATTACATTTTATCATATTACATTATGCCTCATTACACTTATAACATATTACATTTGATCATTTTACTTTTTACACTTTCGAAACATTTTTCAATCATATCACATTTATGCCCCTAGTACAATCCCAGCAGAAAATCTGCAAATTGGATATACAGGATGTGGGCCACAAAGTCCCACTGTACTGCACTCGGGAATGACCGACGGATCACTCCCTCATGTGATATATGACGTGTGACGTATGACGTATGACGTATGACATATAACAGAGGGCTATGAGAGATTATCATGAATCTATCATAGCAAAGCAAGTCGTTATGACTTGCACCGCGATATGGGTGTCCCTATGGCTAGCCAAACATATCCTGAACTAGATTAAATCACTAGACCACTAAGGGCAAATTCCGTCAATCATATTAATTCCACTTTTTCACATATTAGCACTTTCGTTTACATATAAAGTATCGTATAATTTATCAATTCATTTTCATACTTTTAACACTTTCATTTCCATTTTACGTTTCACTTTCATATCAATGCACTAGTTAGCTAACATTTCATCCCTTTTTTTTTGCACATTTCATGAATTATCTCATCATAATTCATTATTTATGCGCAATTCTTATTATATACTTATTTCTCCATAATAAGTATACTTAAGACATTCAATGGCTAAAAATTGTTTCTTATAATTTCACTTTCAATTATTTCAATGTTTATCATTATTTTCACTTTGAGTATAATGGACTATCATACTCAAAAATATTCATATTTATTCTATAAATTTCAAATAAATTTATGGACACTTGCTTTCATGTCTAAATTCCTTTTAAGTTATTAATCTTCAAATATATACAAAATATACCCTAGTACACACTAGGGTACCATTCAGTCATGCTGAGTATTTCACCTTACAAATTCTTTTAGTTTCATTTTAATATTTCATTTGTCATTTTAAGGATTCTTACTCACTTTTCTAACCTTATTACTCATTTACACATGCCTTTAACACAAATTCACTTAAGTCACTCATTCTATTTTCATGCATTTCTTTTCATTAAACTTTCCTTTTCACCTCTAATTCATTCAATTTTTTTTTATCTCATATAACAATGTATATCATGTAACATATCATGTAACATATCATGTTCTTCTTCTTGAACCATTTGGCCCTACTTAGGATTCCACTCTAACATTTTACTTTTCATGCACATATTACTTATTATACTAAATTAAGCTCCAATTCATAGGTATATACCATTTAATCTCATTTAAACACTAGGTATACCTCAAATATACCTAAGTATACCATTATGTCACATTATGTCCAAAACTTGCACTTAGTTTTATTTCATTTTAATCACACTAATTAGCTTAGTTACTCTCCCTAAGCTCAATTATCACCTCAACTTCAATCATACATGAAAAGCACACATAGTCATATATAAACATAACCTCAAACCCTAATTTTTCAAAGGAAATTCATGGATAATGTAATCATAAACCTTATATCCATGCTAATCTCTTCACAAGCTCTTCAATTCTTGCCTTTGGCCCTTGAAAAGCCAATTCCCTCCAAATTCCTCATGGTGGCCGAATTTGCACAAGAATAAAATATTAATTAATTTTCTTTCTTTATCAAATCTAATCTCATAAACATACTCTAGACATCCTAGAGTACTCATAGAAACCATTAAATCAATTTAATTCAACTTAAATCTCTTACCTCTATTTGAAGACATAAACTTTGATCCTCACTTTTCCTTACTTTTAATCCTTCAAATGGATACTAGAGGCTGATATAAACTCATAGAGGGGTTGAATTAAATTTATGACACTTGAATTAAGTAAGAATTCAAGCAAAGTATGAAGAAAACTGAAGGAAAAGCAAGGAGAGGAACTTCAGCCACTAAGGGAAGGAGAAGAGCAGAAAAGAGATAAGGATTATCCACCCACCAACTGCCATCAATTGCTTTTATGGTGGCCTAAAGTGGTCCAACCAACGGTCCAACCTATAAAGCCCAATTACACTTTTAGGCCTAATATGCAATTTTCCTATGGTTTTCTCATTTTCCAACTCCAAATCATTCCAAATTTGATTCCATAATTCATATCATATAAAAACTAGGCTGTGAACAAAATTTTAGCCCAATCGGAGTCCATTTCGGGTCCGGTTTAATCAAATCGGTCCGGTCAGCAAAGTTTTGGTGTTCTCCAAAAATTCCCTATTCACTACCAAAAAATTATACATATTATTTTGGGTCAATCTAGGAATTCTTGCAATTTTTTGACATCATTTTCTATTTTTAAAGCCTCGGTCAAACCTCCGATCAACTGAGTACTATTCAAACCGAAATCATATATTTTTCCTTACTTCCTAAGGTCAATTCCTCATAAAAATGACTCCCTAATTCTTAACATATATTCATTAGACTCCAATAATATTTTGGGGTCAATCGAAATATTTTTCGGTCTGGTAATTATTTTCTAGTCTGATAACCTAATTTTTCAGTGTCACCAAAATTTATTTTTTCATTACCATATGATTTTACTCATCAATACGAGTACGTCCATATTCTCAGATCATTTTTTTGAGGTCCGTAGTACTCTCTATGGTCCAGTCAAACACTCAGTCAACCTAGTTACTATTCACATCGATATTGCTACTTTTTCATATTTTCGATTTTTGAGACTCTATTTGACGTCGATTTCACTCCAAATTTTAAACTCAAACTCATCGTAACTTATATTCTTCAATAATCAAATAAAATATTTTTTGACTCTGGGAGGTACTATTCACCCCGATATCACTATTCACTATCGGGAAGCATTATTTTCGGCTAGCTCGGTATTGGGGATATTACACTTCTCTCCCTCTTGGTGGCCGTATGTCCATCTCCCTCACTTTCCATGATTTCTTCTAATTCTACACCATAAATTCCACTAAATAAAATCAACTCAAGTAATTTTTAGCCTCTCCTCTCATTTATAATCATCTCTAGAGCTCATTTGAAGTGGAAGTTTTGGTAGAAATTAAGAAGGAAAGTAAGGTGTTAAAAATCATGTAAGTGATTTTGATTGAAAAAAAATTGATTTATTTAGTTTTTTGAGTAGTTTTGAGGGTGATTGTTATTTTTATGTGATTAAATTGGAGTATGCAGGAAGAAAATTGAGTGAGATTTATGATAGTAATTTCGGCCTATGTAGAACAAAGGAAAGAGGAGGTGATTTCCAAAGTAAAAGGAATGGAGGAGTAGAATGTGAAGAACAAGAGTATAAGGTTAGTGGATACAATATCTATTAGTTTTCATTAATTTCAAGTTTTTCCAAGCTTATGGTTGTGTGTATGTGTGTAGAATAAACATGTATAAATTGAAATAAGTTTAGAAATAAGTTAATGGAGGCTAGAAATGTTGATTAATATGTTTAAATTGAGAAGAATAAAAATTATACTATAAACCCTAATATAGGTCGAATGGCTGTATAAGGTATAATATGAGTTATTTTGATAATTAATGTAATATAATTATATACAAATGTTAATTTGCATGAAAATTGGTAGAATTTGTGATAAATGTGGAAAAAATGGAGATTAAATGCTAACCTTGGCCAAATAGAATACCTAGATAGAAAATGGAATATTTTGATTATTTAATGAATATGAAGCACAAAAATGAAAATAGAATTAAAATAGAGTATATGGTAATTTATTGGGAATTTTTAGAATTAAATTGAATATATTTTAGTTTAGTGATATGTTATGTTCAAAGTGAATACTATGGAATATGGTTATCTAAAGTGGAATAATAGTGTATTTAGTTGAGAAATAAATAATTAGTAACATAAAAAGGGAAATTGATGAAAAAGAAATTAAATATGGTACAAGGGAGATGTTGGCCGAATAATATATAAGTAAAAATATAAAGGATTTTATTATAATTTACCCACCTAATTACGTATAAATTAAGATAATTGATATGGAAATATGATATGGAATGATATTATTGACTAGTGCATATATATAAATGGAAATGTAAATACATGGATATGGAAATAAATATGTCTTATGATTGACACTTGAATAAATGTGAATCATTATTAAAAATGCAAGTGCAGATGATATAATATGGTTTATGAAATAAAGTCGTTATTGTGATAAAAGAAAATGAATTGGAAATAAAGTGCATGCAAATGATTATATGGATATGAGAAATAAGTATGTGCCCTTAGTATATCGGTATTAAAATCATAGAGTGTATGATATAATTGGCTAGCTATAGGGAAAATTTAGTGTACTGCGGTAGCGAGTCATAACGACTTGCAATTGTAGTTATATGTCACAATGTAAAGTTAGTGTTAATTGTAAATGTAATGACGTCGGAGTGTATTCTGGCTCGTAAGTGGTCACTCCGACACTACTGAAGTGCAATTTGGCCCATAAGTGGCCACTTTGATAGGTTCAGGGCTTTGGAGTACTATCCCCGTGTATCAAATCTAGTGATTTCTACTGGATATTACTGGGGGCAAAGTAAGAAAATGAGATTCAATAAGAAAATGTGAAATAATTGTAAAAGAAATGAAGTAAAATAGTAATGATATAAAAAGGTTTATATGGATATTTTACATGTAGATTAATGAAATAAGAATGGAAGATAATTAAGTAATAGTAAAGTGGTAATTATTAAAAAAGGGTAAAAATGTAAATTAAATAGAATTATATGGACTAAATTGTAATTTAATCATGTTAATATTAAAGGAATGATTAAAATGGTAATTTTGAATAAGAATATGGAGATTTATTAATTTAGTGGAATTAAATGAGATTAGTAAGTAATGAAATTAATTAAAATGAATAAGGGATTAATAATAGTAATAACAAATTTAATAATATTAACAAACTTATAAGAATAAAACAAGTGTCAGTGGGAATAAAATGACTACTTGAATTGGAGATAATGTAAATGTTAAGTTTGGCCTAAGGTGGGAACGTGAAGGACCCGATGGTTTGGCATAGAATGCAAGCAATTAACATGGTTTGAATAAATATATTGATGATAACTCCGAAATTCTGGCGCTCGAAACCTGAATGTGTCACTTGAAATCAAAGAACTACGGAGGGTTTCCGTTCTAGGATACTCCGACGGTCAAGTCAGTAATTGAATTGTTTTTTTAGTAAAAATATATCGTAGAGAGATCCCGTTTTAGGGATTGAACATACCTTTTTATAGCCTTCTCCCTTCTACATAACTGCTGCCCTCTTAATGGACTTTTATTAGGTAACGGTTGTCTTAATGGTAGACTTTTATTGAGTAACGGATGCCCTCATGATGAGCTTTTAATGAGCAACGGCTATTTTAATAACGCTGGCCGAGCTACCCTGTACGTCTGAGCTACCTATATACAGAGCTTGCCTATGGGAACCGAACTTAGAGACATGGGTAACCCGAACTTCAATGGGCAGGCAATAACCGAACTGGGTGATGACGATAGCTCAGTTATCATAAGTCCCTCCCCACCAAGCATGACATTTATGTCATTTAGGGCAACTGATAATAGTAATCCAGAAAGTAACCGCCAGGCGCGTGAGATGCGAAAAACGGGGAAAATGACGCTTCGTTTAGCGCGAAACGACAGTAAGATATCTACGCGCCATCATTGTGACGCTTTGATACCCGCGCTTACCTTAATGGCGCCTGACACTACCCTTCATCAACTGCCACCTGTCCTCCATCTACTGGTTTACTTCGCCTATAAATGGTCTTTAGCCTTTAGGGATTTCGTTCTCTTCTGCATTTTTTAACATCCTAATTCTCCTGTTCATCTTCTTCCTCTTTTATCTTCCATCATCTCAATTGGGATTTTCTTCGCTACTTAGATTCAAATACGTACCTTTCCAATCCCTCTGTTCTTCGCCGATGACCATTCTCCAGTTTCTGCTCCTCCAGATTCGTTTTCAGAACCAGCCTTTCAGAGTTTCCAGGTTGGTTTCTTCTCTCACCTTCTCCATCATGAATGCTTCTAAGAGTTCTACTGAGAGAGCGAGGGTAGAAGAAGGTCTTGCTGCCTAGAGTCTTTCCGATTCTCCTGACCCCAGCCAATAACAAACGGAAGGAAAGAAGGAGCCATGCCGATTTCCCAGAGTGGGCAACATAAGTTCCACCCTGAAATCCGTTGATATGGCCCCACTGTGGGAAAGGCTCGAAATTCCTTACGAATATAAAGTTCATGCTGCTGGTGCCTCTCTCAGGGCCAATGCCAAATTCCAGGGAAAGAAGACAATAGTTATTTATGAGGCGGACTTCGAGGCCGGGGTGAATCTTTCGCTGACGGCCTTCGAGTTAGAAGTCTTGAACTATTACGACATGACAATCGGTCAACTCCACCCAAATGCTTGGCGCACACTCTCCGGATTACAGATATGGTCTGCCAAGCATGATATAGATCTCACCCTTAGAATCTTCCGGGCTACTCATAACGTTGGACTCCGAGCAAACGGAGAGGATCACAACTACATATAGTCCCGATCTGGCTATGGGGTATTTGTTGGGAATCCCGAGTCACTAAATAAGTGGAAAGATCGATTCTTTATAATAGAGGGTGAAAAGGACTTCCCTTCCCGAACTCAATGGGAGTGACAATCCTTTGCTACGTAGCGAGGATGAGGAACGAACTCTGTCTCGATGGAGGGAATTAGCGAAGGAGAAAGTTGACATAAACCTGCAGCTCCAATGCGGCATACCTCCAATACCCCAAAGACCGAGCTTAAAAAGAAAGGGTAAACTTCACTTCTTTTCCTTGGATGCTGATCTGTCTCTTATTGTTTGCTTTTTGCAGCCATGAAGACCTCAAACCCTAGCGTGGCCGAGCTAATCTGCGCTAAGAAGAAGCAAAAGACTGGAGGCGGCGGCATCTCTACGACCGCTCCGAGCACCACCCCGGGCAAAGGTACCCCAGACACTGCCTCTGCTAAGCCTAGCAAAGTTCCCCCAACAGCCAGTACTCCGAGCCCGAGCGATTCGACCGAGAGTCTGTTGCCCATGGCACTGCCAGCTTCACCTACAATGGTGTCTGATGCCTCTCCCCCTCCCTCAATGTCTGCTGGGCACCCTGGCACAGGCCGAGAGAGAGCACCTGGTCCGAACCCAAAATCGTGGGTCGAAGAGTTGAAGGCCTTGTTTGATAATGCGCGGCAATTCTGGCAACGACATGGGAGAGCTTGGTTGAAGGACAACCCAGATTTTAACACGTTTACTCACTTGATGTCTTGCGTTCCTGCCGAGACGGCCCCGTTACTACATCTCGGGGCTGATCAACTGAGTAATGTAATCAAGAGACACGAAGTAGAGGTAAGCTTAATATTTAATGCCCATGGATTGGAACTTGAAAACCCGAGGTTAATTGGGGCTTTTTTTTTTATGCGCTCGCAGGGGAGCATGATAATGGGAGCCGCTATCAGCAAGATGAATGCACTGATTAGCCTGCGCAATAAGGCTGAAAAGGAAATAACTCAGGTCAAGCACAAACTCGGTACGATGAAAGCCAAGCTGGAGAGTGCTGAGCAGCTAGCGGGGGAGGCCGAGCGCAAAATGCTCACCCAGTATGAGGAAGTGATTGAGGCCAAGGAAAGAGCTGCAGCAGCTGAAGCTCTCCTAACACAAGAGAAGGAGAAAAGATGTGCTGCCGAAGCTAGCCTGGCCGAAGTTCAGTGCTCTCAAGAGACATTGCAAAAAGAACAAACCGAGTTGGAGCAGAAGTGTTCTGACCTTGAATACCGAGTAGCCGACATGGCTGCTGATAAATGTATGGCTTTTGGGAGTAAACTGGTTCAATCAGTTATGGATCGGCATCCGAACATGGACTGGTCCTGGCTGGATGAGGTTTATCCCGATGATTGAAAGCTAAACTTTTTATTTTTTTTTACTCTTGTAATTTTGCATCCATATATAAAAGAGGTTTTTCCCGAATTATATAATTGCATACTTATATAGCACGTATTTAAATAGAATTGTCAAATGTCCGAGGGTATGCTTGTCAAATAACTTCTTTAATGATGATGTAGTTGTACCCAGCTTATAGAAAAATACACATGCTCGTGGCGAACATTCCGGAATGAGCTTACAAGCAACAGTAAGAATAAATGCTCATGGCTATAATGCCGAAACGAGCTGAATTACTGAAAATACCTTTTAAGATTGGAGATATTCCAAGAGTGGAGAAGTAATTTTCTCGAGAGGTCTTTCAGCCTATAAGCGGTCCCATGTGCTTCATGTATTATATATGGACCTTCCCAATATGGACTCAGCTTTCCTACCCCAGATGCAGAATGGGCTGCGACCACTTTCCTGAGAATAAGCTGTCCGACCCGGAGGCATCTAGCTTTGAGGTTCCGATCATGGTATGACGACATCCTCTGCTTATATATGGCCGATTACAATTGGGCGGACTCTCTGATTTCTTTCAACCAATCCAGGTGGTATAAAAGAGAAGCTTCATTCTTGCCGACATCATACGAAGAAGTTCGGATATTTGGTATGCCGATCTCACAGGGGATGACAACTTTCGTCCCATATGTTAATGAGAACGGGGTGTGGCCGGTAGCTTCTCTCGGGGAGGTCCGGTATGCCCAGAGTACATGATGAAGTTCATCGACCCAAAGGCCTTTTTCTTCATCAAGCCTTTTCTTTAATCCAGCCAAGATAGTTCTATTCGTGACCTCTGCCATTCCATTTGACTGAGGATGATACACCGATGTAAAACACAGATGAATGTTCAAATCCGTGCAGTACTTTTTGAAGGAAGTACAATCAAACTATTTTCCATTGTCAGAAATGATTGTGTGCGGAATGCCGAATCTGGTAACTATAGATCTCTGGATGAACTTAATGATATTTGAAGGAGTGATTGTAGCTAGGGGCTCTACTTCTACCCATTTTGTAAAGTGATCTATTGCTACTACTAGGAATTTTCTTTGTCCTGTGGCCAATGGAAAAGGCCCAAGGATGTCAATTCCCCATTGAGTGAATGGCCAAGGACTGTGAATGGGAACCTGCGGGGCCGCTCGTTGATGCAATATATTTCCAAAGCGCTGGCACTTGTCACATTTCGGGACGAGACCTTTGGCATCTTTCTCCATCATGGGCCAATAGTACCCTCGTAACAAAGCTTTGCGAGCGATTGTCTGTGCACCCTCATGAGCCCCACAAATACCCTCATGAATCTCCCGAAGTACATAATCGCCTTCTTCGGTGCTCAAGCATAGATTCCATGGATGCGAAAATGACCGCTTATATAATTTGTCCTCCGATAGCATACATGCTGGACCGCTGGACTATCTTTCGAGCCTCTACTTGATCATATGGTAGTAATCCCGAGGCCAAGTATTGATATATCAGCAAACACCAACCATCCATTGGCTCGCTCAACTGTACTTTGCATGTTTCATATGCTGGGGATGCCATTACCGACCATACAACGTCCGTCGAGGACACCCTGCCCAAAGTGGAAGCCTGTTTAGCCAAAGAATCTGTCCCCTGATTCTGGGCTCGGGGAATCTACTCTATTGACCACATACATCCTTTCTTCTCTAATTGGAATAACAGCAGGGTAACTAACTCCTTGTACCGAACCATGGCGTTTTCTCTGGCTTTGAATTTCCCAAGCAATTGGCTCACCACCAACTGCAAATCAAAAAAGATGGCCAAGGAATCAGGCTTTACCTCCATAGCGAGCTGTAATCCAAAACACAGAGCCTCGTATTCAGCTGCATTATTGGAAGCTGGGAACGCTATGTGAGCCATTCCTTTAATGCTATCCTCTCGGGTCCTTTTAGCACTACCCCGATGCCTACTCCTTCTGATGAGGAAGCCCCATCAACAAACAATTTCCAAGATCGGATAACTGGCTCTGGAGGTGGAGCATGAAGCTCAGCTACAAAATCTACGAGGACTTGGGCTTTCATGGCCTGGCGAGATTCATATCGAACATCCAACTCACGTAATTGAGCTGCCCATTTCGTTAGCCGGCCAGACTCTTCTGGCCTTTGGAGTACTTTTCTAAGATTAGTGTTGGTCCGGACTACCACCGTATGTGCTTGAAAATAAGGCCTCAACTTTATTGTCGTGACGATCAATGAGAAAGACAATTGCTCCAGGATAGGATAGTTGAGTTCGACACATCTCAGCACTTTGCTGATATAGTAAATGGGAAACTGCTGGCTGCCTTCTTCTTTGATGATAACTGAGCCTACAGCCCTTGGAGTGATTGCCAGATATAAGTAGAGGACCTCACCCGGCTGCGGCCTGCATAGCAGTGGGGGCGCACCCAGAAACTGTTTCAACTCCTCAAAAGCTTGCTGGCATTCCGAGCCCCATTCAAATTTCTTCAAATTCTTGAGCGCCCTTGTGACGCACGCCGAACCCTGTGTGCTGCCCGTACGACCGCCCGCTCGAGGGTGATCGGGGCATTTGTGGGTCCATTGGCAACTTGCAATGAATTGCGAGTGCGTCTATTTTGGGTAACAAGAAGGTTTCATGGAGTTGCCACCCAATAGAATATTGGGAAAGTTTTTCTCGCCTCGGAGAGCCTAAGACTGTGCTTATTATCCATTTTGGGCTAACCAAAGGGGTCTTGGAGGGTAAACCTCTCTCCCAAAGGAGCCTAGGATTAACGTCTAAGTCTCGTGACATAAGAGGTGTCTTGGAGGTCTTAGTTCCAACGAGTGATCGGATAGACCTTTAGCCTCTTTAAGCCCAAAGACCAGAGGTAGGTTCGGGATTTCTCATTTATTCATATTTTGATTAATTTTACAATTAAGTTTTGAATTTATTATTTCACCCTCTTTCCACACGATGCAATTAATTAAAAGGCGCAATCATTCACGTAAAAGCAGAAAATAAAAGCAAAACTAAAATGAAGCATTCAAAAGTAAATTACAATAAAATTAGGGACGAAATATAACCCCCATTATAAATAAGGTACAAAACAAGCATAAATCGGGATGTTCATTTAGACGGAAACATTGGTTCCCAAATACTCATTTTACAAAAAACTATAGAATTCTCAAATCAAGTTAAACCTTTTGGCTTGAGATAAAAATGAGGACATTTGTCCAGTTTTATTAAATATTTTATTTGGTAGAAAATATTTGTGTGGTGGTTCTTTTTAAGAGCGGTCGAAAATCATTTTATTATTACAGACCACAAATACATAAAATAAAATAAAATAGTAATTACATATTTTTCGAATAAATAAATAAATTCTAAACTACTTCTCAACCATGCTCGTTGGGCAAGGCACATGCCACTCGTAGTTATAGCCGTGACGGAAAATAATATCAGTTAGTAATAAATAAATAAATAATTGAATAAATAAATAAACAAGTAATTGAATAAAATAAAATAAAGTAAAGAAGATAATTAAAATCAATAATTGATTAAATTAACTTAAATGATAAATAAATGAATGAATAAATAAATAAATAAATAGTTAAATGAACGATTAAATGAATTAAATTAGAAGAATTAGTGGATGCAAAATATGATGACAATTATAATAATCCAACGAAAATAAAAATGCTAACAATAATATCATACAATAATAATATTAATAATAAAACAAATAGTATTTGATAATAATGATAATAATAGCAATAATGCAAATAATAATAATACTAATATTATAAAATAAATGAACATAACATAAATAATAAATAAATAAAAGAAAATAACAATATTAAATAATTAAAGACATAATCATAATAATAAATATAACGAACATAATAAAACCACAATAATGATTATAATAGTAATAATATACCAATAACAATAACAATAGACATGACAAGCATAATTAACTTAAAATAAACATAAATTAAATAATACTAATAATTATAAAATTACTAATAAACAAAGCCAATAACAATAATAATAATAATAATAATATATAAAAACAAAAAATAATAACAAATGAATAAATATAACAATTAATTAATAACACCCAAATAATAATAATAATATTAATAATAATAATAACAACAGAAATTAAATAGATAAAATAATGATAATAATAAAAGAAATTAAATAAATATATAATAATAATAATAATAATAATAATAATAATAATAATAATAATAATAATAGATAAGATAATATAAAATAGGGGGAAGTGGAGTTTACCTCACCAGAGCCTCGCCGGAGGGAAGGTGGTCGACACCACCGTCGCTGGAAGGGAGATCGGACCGCCGGGATCCCGCCGGAGTGGGTCACACGCCGGAACGAGCGCTGCTGTCACCGAAAAACGCCTTGAAGCGTCCGGGTCTTCTTCTCTCATGTGCCGGCTTCCGGCGCCCGATGGAGGAACGGCGACCACCGATGGTTTCGTCCGGACCTCCTCTCCACAGTGGCGGGACGCGTGCAGTGATCGGCAGTCGTGGCTGGCCGGCGGAGGCAACGCCTCCTTCCCCTCTCTTTTCTTCTTTCTCTTCTTCTCTCCGGCGTCGTTAGTCTCCGTTGGCCCCTATTCCACCCTCTCTTCTTCTTTCTACTTTCCTCCTATTTCTCTTTGATCTTGGTCCCTTTTTCCTTGCTCTCTCTTGCTATGTCTTATACTCCCTCTCTCTTTTGCTCTCTTTTCTACTCTCTTTTCTATTTCTTTGTTTGGCCTTTTGCTTTTGATTTCCTACTTTTGCTCTTTGACTTGGTTTTTTGCTCACTCTTTGGCTTTTGTTGATCTGTGCTCTCTTCCTCTTTTTATTCTTTTCTTTCTATATTTTTGCCTTGGCTCTCCTTTCTTCTTGCTTGCTCTCTCTTTTTGTTCTTCGGCTCCCCTGTGTTCTTACTCCCTTTTTCCTTTCTTTTTCTTTTTATTTTATTTTCTTTCTTTTTCTTTCTTCAGCCGAGAACCCCCCTTTTTTCCTTCATTCCTTTTCTTTTTATACTTCAAAACTAGGGCAAATTAGGTGCACAATGGTAATTTCCTCCATTTTAATTTCTTAATTAATTTAACTTAATTCAAATAACACACATTAATTAATTTAAACATTACATATTAATTAAACATTACATATTAATTACATTACATATTTTACATCTTAATATAATTAATCTATTTAATATATCATATAATTTATCTAATTAATTAAACACTTTACATATTAACTAATTAATCTTTAATCTTTCATGCATTTTAATTATCGAATTAAACTTACAATATTAATAAATTAAATTAACCCAACATTAATAATTAATTTCTAATTTTACCTACCTAATCTATATTATATATATATATATATTTTTTCCGGAGGGAATTACTAAGGACCCAAAATCACTTTTTGACATTAAACCCGACTCGGGACCCGGTGTCTACAGTTGCCCCTAATTTTGTAGAAGCTAGTGGTAGACACCTAGGTGAGCCAAAATTCAAAGAAGGAAGAGAGAGAATTACATACCTGGGGATGCCGGACCTTACCTTGTTGGCACTGGTACATGCGCCCTTACCGGTCTCGTCTTGACCTGCTTCTGCTGGCCTTGGCTCGGCTAGCGCAGATTTGGTGAGATGTAGTGCTCTCTGACAACAACCTCGATTTGTGGCCTGTTCCACCACGAGTGTTTCGCTAGCCTCGTCTCGGCCTGCACAGAGTTTGTGAGATGCAGTGCTCTTTGACTACAACCTCTATTTGCGATCTGTTCTATCGCTGGCGCCCCGCTAACCTCGTTTCGGTTTGCACGGTGGCTAGTTTGTAACGCTAGCCTCATCTCGGCCTGCACGGTGTGAGGTGTAGTTTCCCTAACTCCAACCTCGATCTGTGGTCTATTCTACCACGAGTGTTCTGCTAGCCTCATCTCGGCCCGCACGGAGTTTATGAGATGTAGTACTCTCTTACTACAGCCTCTGTTTGCGGTCTGTTCTACTGCTGGTGCCCCGCTAACCTCGTCTCGGTCTGCACGGTGGCTGGTCTGTACCGCTAGCCTCGTCTCGGCCTGCACGGTGTGAGGTGTAGTGCTCTCTGACTACAACCTCGATCCGTGGTCTGTTCTACCACGAGTGTTCCACTAGCCTCGTCTCGGCCTGCACGGAGTTTGTGAGATGTAGTGCTCTCTGACTACAACCTTGATCTATGGTTTGTTCTACCATGAGTGCTCCGCTAGCCTCGTCTCGGCCTGCACGGAGTTTGTGAGATGTAGTGCTCTCTGACTACAACCTCGATCTGTTGTCTGTTCTACCACGAGTGTTCCGCTAGCCTCATCTCAGCCTGTACGGAGTTTGTGAGATGTAGTACTCTCTGACTACAGCCTCTGTTTACGGTCTGTTCTACTGCTGGTGCCCCGCTAACCTCGTCTCGGTCTGCACTGTGGTTGGTCTGTACCGCTAGCCTCGTCTCGGCCTGCACGGTGTGAGGTGTAGTGCTCCCTGACTACAATCTCGATGTGAAGAGCAGTGTTCTTTAACTGCGACTTCAATTGTGAAGTTCCCCTGCTAACTCCCATCCGATCTGCAAGGTGCGTAGTACTCTCTGACTACTGCGCGAACTGTGAGATGTAGCACTCTCTGACTACAATCTCAATGTGAGGAGTAGTGTTCTCTAACTGCAACTTCGATTGTGAAGTTCCCTTGCTAACCCCCATCCGATCTGCAAGGTGTGTAGTACTCTCTGGCTGCCGCGTGAACTGTGAGATGTAGCACTCTCTGGCTACAATTCCGATGTGAAGAGCAGTGTTCTCTAACTGCAACTTCGATTGTGAAGTTCCCCTGCTAACCCCCATCCGATCTGCAAGGTGCGTAGCACTCTCTGACTACCGCGTGAACTGTGAGATGCAATGTTCTCTAACTGCAGTCCCAGTTGCGATCTGCTCGCTGATGTTTATCTTGAACTTTCTTTTTTCTGCAAAAAATGGAAAATGCAAATTTGTAGTATAAATTATAAAAGTGATACGTACCTGTGGCAGCACTTGCCTGTTAGGGTCGTTGTCCGTTGATGCTCACTGGAGACTTGGATGCTCACCGAGAGGCTCTGATGCTCACTGAGAGGCTTTGATGCTCACTGGGTGGCTTGGATGCTCACTGGGAGGCTTTGATGCTCATTGGGAGACTTTGATGTTCGATTCTCAAGAGAGGAAAAGAGATTTAAGCTTACTTAGAGAGAAGTTAGATTGAAAGTTTTGTTGCTTGCCTGCAGGCGGATAGATTTCAATGTCTTTGGTGATTTTTCTATTTTTGCTTTTGTTCTTGATTCTTCCTTTCTCGGATTTTTTTTTTTTGGATTTTTACATTCTGGATGTATTTGTATTTTCACAGTATGTTGGATTTTCAAGGACTTGAAAATGTCTTTTCTTTGTGTTTTGCCATTTTGTTTGTGTTGTTCTTGTTTGAGAAGTTGTATTGTTTGTACATTTGCATTTGGATTTTGTACATTTATTGTGCGATGTGGGTGAGCGTGCCTCTTATGATAGAGAAACTCACCTGATTACCTGATTGCCCCCTGGCACAGCGTGGACTGGCTTACTTTTCTGGATAGTGTCTGATAACGTTGAGCTGAACCCATCATCTGGATCACCTCTAAGCATAGGGTCTATTCGGATCTTTCCCCTGAGTCACGTACATGGCAATATATACAAAATATTGTGTGTGTGTATGGGAGCATACGTGCAAAATGTATACATACATTTGAATTTGGATTTTGTACATTTTGTGTGATGTGTGTGAGCGTACATCTTATGATAGCAAAACTTACCTGCTTGCCCCCGGCATGGCATGCATGAATAGGCTTGCTTCCTGCTCAAAAGACTTTCAGATTTTGCCTCCTCAGAGGACTTTCAGATTTTACCTCCTTAGGACTTTGAGATCTTTACTTCCTCAGAGGACTTAAAAATTTTGCCCACTCAGATGACTTTGAGATTTTGCCCCTCAAAGGACCTTCAAATTTTGCCTCGCCCCTTCGGAGAACTTAGAAATTTTGCCCCCCTTAGAAGACCTCGAGAGTTTACTTATCGATGTGCGACTGATGTATATTATCTACTGTGCGTTGGACACCATGTATGTGTGGAATACATGTGAAAGGCTGTGCATTTATGAAATGATATGCAAAGGACTATGATCCTGAAATGCTTATGCGTATGTCATATATGCCAATGGCTTATATCCGTGTGGAAGATTATGGAACATGTGCTAAGAATCGTTATTCTAACATGTTTGCAAATGATCATGAACGAGAAAGACATGCAAAAAGTTCATGCATGAGAGATATCTGCAAAGAGATTGTGTATGCAAACTATGTGTAAATGACCATGCATGCAAATGACCATGCATGTGGTAAAGAGTCATTCATCGGCATAGATGTAAAAAATCATATGCAAAGACAAGTGGGATATGTTATATACATGAAAGTTATGTAAGGAATTGGGTGTGTGCGATGTGTGCACATACAACTATGTGTATGAAACATATGTAGGAAAAATCATACATATGTGTATTGAATGCATGCGAAAAATGTGAATGCAAGATGTTGGCAAAGGATATGCCCATAAAGAGCCACATGCGTCAAAAGCACTTATGAAATATATTCGCTAAAGCTCTTATGCCAAAAGACATGCACCAAGAATTCTATATGTAAAACTATTTTATAAGAATGTTTGCTACAGTTATGCATAAAAACATTTGCAAAAAACATATGTACAAAGAATATTGTTGGGAGTGTACGCGAAGTATCATTTTCATGGGTAGTGATAAGAAATACCCCAAGATTGTAAAATGAGTGCAACCTATTAGGTACCTCAAACTCGAGTTTCTATTTGCCTTTGAGCATACTGAATGAACCACATTCTCAACTGATTCAATCTCAGCAAAAGAATTCGAGAGTCATTCTCAATGAAGGGCAATAAGATAAATGTGTAGACATCAAGGTTTACTAAACCAACATGTAAATACAAGGCATAGCACGCAATCTCTGTGTGTATGTGCAAAAGGCCAAAACAAGATTTTTCATTTTTCAAAAGCAAATTCTAGATGCAATGTCGAGGACAAGACTCAACTCGAATGCATAAGTGCACTCATGGCTTCTCCCTTGAAGCTCAAGAAACACCATATGCCTCTTCCTACGTACCAAACCTTATTAGAAGGTCATCTCTGCTAATTAGATAAGGCCGAACCAAGAATCAAGAGGTCTTACTTTGGTTGTAACGTTAGGCTCAGGTAGATGGTTATCAAAGGAGGATCAGGTCACTAGAGAAAAATGGCCGCAATGTTCATTTGGATGATGGAATCATTTTCAAACTAATTTCATGCTGTCCAGAAATTCTCGAATTTGGACTCGGTAATACTCTGACTTATCAAGCTCAACATAACAATTAAGCTCAGAAAGATAGCTACTGAACTCATTAAGGGGTATTATCTTGGGCCCTACTATTTTTCTTCTTTTTTCTTCTTTCTTTTTTTTTTCTTTTTCTTTTCTTTTTTCTTTTTCTCTTTTTTTTCTTTTTTTTTTCCTTTTTTCTTCTTCTCTCTTTTTCTTCACAAATTTATATCTCTAACTACCCAAAAGATTTATTGGTGATTTAAACCCCTTTCCTGTAGTGTAGCCCAAAAATTATCGATGATCGTAAATTCGTTTTTCAAAGGGTAGACCCATCCTTATCAGGGTGATTATTGATAGCTCAAAGAACTGTCAAAAATTGAGGCTCTTTTCCCCAAAGTGTAAATCCATTTTTATCGGGGTGACTTTTGATGGTCCGAAAGAATATCATAACGTACATCCATCCTTACTAGAGCAGCCATTATTCTAAGGGAAAGCCAAAATCATTTTAAGTGAATGGGGTAGTTTTAACGTGTGTAACAATAAAAATTGGTACGCATTTAGCATACCGAAATAAAGGCTCAAGGGGCTAACAAGCGATTGCAAAATAAAGGTAGAAAATGGTCATTTAGAGGGCTATACAAAGAAATGGTTGCCTAAATCATTTTCTAGATCCAGCCTCATCCAGGAGTCACTTTGACGGGTAATCGGAAAGGTTCTAGTGCTCTTAGTGAGTTTTCATCCAATCCCATAATTACAACTAGTTTTTTCCCAGTTTGTTTTCAAAATAGGCCAAAAGTGCTCGAAATTTAGAAATTACATGGTATGGTCAAGTATTTCCATGTGATCCAGCAATCAGAGACTGAACATATTTACCCTTTTGCCTATTCAAAATGAAATGAAACGCAAATTTCTAAAAACTGAGATCAAAGCCATTCATAGTTGAGAACTACTTAGGCAGAATCAAACTTCAAATCAAAGGTACCTTAATAAGGTGCAAACATGTCAGCGTTTTAGGGTACGACTTAACACAAAAAATTTATCTTATCAAAATTTTTATGCACAAAAATCATGTAAGCCAACAAAGAAGATTTTTTTTTGGCGTAAAATATGTGCAAACTATGTGTTAGAAATCATGTACAGGGAAAGATGCATGCAATGGCGTCATGTATATCAGCAATGCGTGTGAAGGACTATATGCATAAAACATGTATAAAAATATATTATATAAAAATATATACACAAAATATGTGCACAGATGTGTGTGCATGAAATATGTACAAGGACGTGTGTGCGTGCAACACCTGTAAAAAAATTATAAGTGAGTACGTATGTGTAAACAATGCATGATAAACGATGTGCGTACATAAATTTACAGTGTACATAAAAACAACATATAATGAAGGCATAAGTATAAACTATTGCACAACATGAGAATGGATGTTTATAATACATGATGCATGTGCACATGGCATAATAGGAATACGCATGTGATGCAGATGTAGATGGCAAAACTCACATACATAAAAGTGCAAAATATATACAGATAATGCACATGACATGGGATGAAAATGGTTACAAGAGACGAATGACATCTATAGGGTATGTATACTTGCATGGTATGCAAATGCCAGACATACATTGGTATATACAATGACTAGCATACACAATGCAGGATTCATATATACATGGCATAACTCATGCATGATAATGCCTGTTCACAATATAGCACAAAAAGTGAAAGGTGCAAGGTGTCACGATGTGTATAATGCCTAGTCTAAAGATGTATGCTAATGTGTGCACACCATGACATGCAATAGTATATGTATGTTCCAGCGCACAATGTTTATGTACATGTGTAATGCGAGCATACAGATATGTACATGCTATGACACATGGTGAATGTACTATTATTCTAATTTTATTTTATTTTATTTTATCTCATTTTATTTTATTTTATTTTATTATTTTATTTTTTATAAGTGGTAGTATGCCCATGGGTGCTATGATGCATGTCGATACGTACCGTATATACTGACTATGGTGCGCGATGGACGTTATGGATGTCATACTGTAAGTATGTATGCGTTACGACAAGCACTGCTATATACATGCAAGACATATAAATGTTATGTTCATATTCACAAACTATGATACAAGCAATTTTATATACAAGGTGCACAGGTTTTATTATTGTATGAAAAGAATTATACATGAGACAAAATGCATGTGTTTTATTTACTATTATTACTCATAAAAGAATGTACAAGCACAAAAACACACACAAGAAAAGAGTTCCTCCCAACCTTATTTTTATCACACAGGGGGTCGTACGGGCTCTTTCCCTAGGTAGGCTTGATCCATGGGTTAGCGGGGAACCCAATGAGCGCGTACAGCGTGCTGCGAAGCACGAACTCTCATTATTAAAAGCGCATGCAAATGAATTTTCGACTATCGTGTATTTAACAATTCCAATAAACCAAAACATGCCCCTCAGGGTATGAAAACCTTTAAGGAGTGAACATCTAAATTTATTTGGATTTATTCAATACACAATAACCCACTACACAAGCAACGTATTATGGCGCATGCCCCCTAGTGGAAGTATCTAGGTCCATTACATAAGTTTTGGTCCAAGGTGTTGATATTTTAGAGCTACCCAAGCATGGTCCCTGCCAACAGGTCTAGCTCATCACGAGCGTAACGGCCGATCGGGTCACCATTTAATATACCATGACGGTACAAGGCTTGGGCTGGTGATTATCCTTAACACTTCCCTACATTGAGTGAACATAGGGTCGTGTTTCGGGAATGCACCGGGGTCGATAAAGGGACCAAGCTAGCATAGATCTAAGGCTCTAATGCGATGCAATGCAATTTTGAAAGAAAGCGAAATTTCTAAACTAAAACTTAATTGTAAATTTTAATCAAGGTACTTTTGAATCGAAGTCTCGAGTACATCCCCAGCGGAGTTGCAACTGTAACGCGCGCCGAACCCCGTGTGCCGCCCGTACGACCGCCCGCTCGAGGGTGATCGGGGCATTTGTGGGTCCGTTGGCAACTTGCAATGAATTGCGAGTGCATCTATTCTGGGCAACAAGAAGGTTTCATGGAGTCGCCACCCAATAGAATATTGGGAAAGTTTCTCTCGCCTCGGAGAGCCTAAGACTGCGCTTATTATCCATTTTGGGCCAACCAAAGGGGTCTTGGAGGGTAAACCTCTCTCCTAAAGGAGCCTAGGATTAACGTCTAAGTCTCGTGACACAAGAGGTGTCTTGGAGGTCTTAGTTCCAACGAGTGATCGGATAGACCTCTAGCCTCTTTGAGCCAAAAGACCAGAGGTAGGTTTGGGACTTCTCATTTATTCGTATCTTGATTAATTTTACAATTAAGTTTTGAATTTATTATTTCACCCTCTTTCCACACGATGCAATTAATTAAAAGGCGCAATCATTCACGTAAAAGCAAAAAATAAAAGCGAAACTAAAATGAAGCATTCAAAAGTAAATTACAATAAAATTAGGGGCGGAATACAACCCCCATTATAAATAAGGTACAAAACAAGCATAAATCGGGATGTTCATTTAGACGGGAACATTGGTTCCCAAATACTCATTTTACAAAAAAGTATAGAATTCTCAAATCAAGTTAAACCTTTTGGCTCGAGATGAAAATGAGGACATTGGTCCAGTTTTATTAACCAATATTTTATTTGGTAGAAAACATTTGTGTGGTGGTTCTTTTTAAGAGCAGTCAAAAATCGTTTTATTATTACAGACCACAAATACATAAAATAAAATAAAATAGTAATTACATATTTTTCGAATAAATAAATAAATTCTAAACTACTTCTCGACTATGCTCGTTGGGCAAGGCACATGCCACTCGTAGTTATAGCCGTGACGGGAAATAATATCAGTTAGTAATAAATAAATAAATAATTGAATAAATAAATAAACAAGTAATTGAATAAAATAAAATAAAGTAAAGAAGATAATTAAAATCAATAATTGATTAAATTAACTTAAATGATAAATAAATGAATGAATAAATAAATAAATAAATAGTTAAATGCATGATTAAATGAATTAAATTAGAAGAATTAGTGGATGCAAAATATGATGACAATTATAATAATCCAACGAAAATAAAAATGCTAACAATAATATCATACAATAATAATATTAATAATAAAACAAATAGTATTTGATAATAATGATAATAATAGCAATAATGCAAATAATAATAATACTAATATTATAAAATAAATGAACATAACATAAATAATAAATATATAAAAGAAAATAACAATATTAAATAATTAAAGACATAATCATAATAATAAATATAACGAACATAACAAAACCACAATAATGATTATAATAGTAATAATATACCAATAACAATAACAATAGACATGATAATCATAATTAACTTGAAATAAACATAAATTAAATAATACTAATAATTATAAAATTACTAATAAACAAAGCCAATAACAATAACAATAATAATAATAATAATAATAATAATAATAATAATAATAATAATAATAATAATAATAATAATAATAGAAAATAATAAAAAATGAATAAATATAACAATTAATTAATAACACCCAAATAATAATAATAATAATAATAATAATAATAACAGAAATTAAATAGATAAAATAATGATAATAATAAAAGAAATTAAATAATAATAATAATAATAATAATAATAATAATAATAATAATAATAATAATATAAAATAGGGGGAAGTGGAGTTTACCTCACCAGAGCCTCGCGGGAGGGAAGGTGGTCGACACCACCGTCGCCGGAAGGGAGATCGGACCGCCGGGATCCCGCCGGAGTGGGTCACGCGCTGGAATGAGCGCTGTCGTCGCCGGAAAACGTCTTGAAGCATTCGGATCTTCTTCTCTCACGCGCCGGCTTCCGGCGCCCGATGGAGGAACGGCGACCACCGATGGCTTCGTCCAGATCTCCTCTCCACGGTGGCGGGACGCGTGCAGCGATCGGCGGCCGTGGCTGGCCGGCGGAGGCAACGCCTCCTTCCCCTCTCTTTTCTTCTTTCTCTTCTTCTCTCTGGCGCCGTTGGTCTCCGTTGGCCCCTGTTCCACCCTCTCTTCTTCTTTCTACTTTCCTCCCATTTCTCTTTGATCTTGGTCCCTTTTTCCTTGCTCTCTGTCACACCCCATTTGCCCCCTAGTAGAATGAGCCTGTCTGTCCGTCCGTCTGTCTGTCTATCTGTCTGTCAGTATGTATAAGCATTCGCATGTGTTCAGTATTTCATAAGGGTATTTCAGTAAAGTGTATGATTTTGGGGTTTATTATTATGTGGGTGCATACATGGCATTGGTGTGTTTAATTAAATGAGATATAATTGTGTGCATGTGTTCATACCATGGTAGGGTATGCATAAGTGAAGAAGGTTTTAGGTGTGTGTAGTGTAGGTTATTTTAGTGTGAGTGATTAGTGTCACCAATAGGAGTCTGACACATATTTAGAATAAAGAAAAGAAAAAGAAAAGGGAATGAGGGAAAAAGGAACCTAAACTTACAGATTTACGTTTTTGCTCACTCATTCTCTTCTTCTTCAATTTTCTTTATTCCCAAGTACTGTGTATTGTGATTCAAGGTTCTATTGGTGAAATTGATCCTCTCCTTGCATTCCCTAGCTTGGTAAGTGCATGATCTTGTCTTTGTTTTACTGTAAGTTTGCATCTTCATCTTCTTCTTTAGGTTGAGTTTTAACCTAGGGTTGAATTTACTGTGTTTGTGTTCTAGCTGAGGCTCCACGTGATCCAAAGGGAAAAGAGGTTGCTGGACCAAGTGGAGCTAAGTGATAGAAGTATAGAATCCAGGTTTGGGAATGTTTACTTGTGAAATTGTATGATTGTGAAGTTACTGTAATGTTAGGGTTCATGTTCTTTTAAATTTGAATGTGTGTGTTCTTGATTTGATTTGGTTAATTATTTGATGGATTGAGTTGTATAATTATTGCATATATTGTTTGAGACAATTTCTGGAAGGTAAGAACAGGTTTGAATGGTTTTTAATCAGATTGGGAGTGAATTCGTGTTTTTGGAAATTCTGGAAATTCTGGAAATTTAGGTTCTGTTCTTCGTTGCGTGACTCGCTTCAAAGGAGGGCAGGTCACGTCACGTGACCCTTGGTCACGGCGTGACATGCCTGCTGAGAAGCCAGTCGCGTGACTAGCTGCAGAACAAGCAAGTCACGCGACGTGATCTTCGGTCACGTCGTGCGACCTGCGAGGAAGAGGCAGATCACGCAGTGTGATCTGCGAGGGAGAGGCAGTGTCACGTCGCGTGACCCTCGGTCACGCCGTGACCTGCATGAGGAAGGAGAAGTAGCGTCACGTCGCGTGACCCTCGGTCACGCCGTGACCTACATGAGCATTGCGTGATCCGCGAGGATCACGCAACGCGCTTGGCGGGAAGCAAGCAGGTCACGAGACGTGACCCTCGGTCACGCCGTGACCTGCCTGTTGAATCGCCAGTTTTCTCCACTCAGCTTATTTTTTTCCGAAATTTCCTGGTTTTTAACTCAGAACTGAATTTGGTATTTCTTCTGAATGGACTTTACTGTTATCTGATGCATGTCTTACTGATTAATGCTTTGATATGCGTGATACCATGATTTTCTGATGAAATATACTCCGTATTCTGAAAGGTGAATTGAATGTCGCATAACCTGCTAGAGTCGAGTAAGTGGATAGTTAGGCATGCCTAATAGAGTCTTTTAGCTGCAGCCCTCAGTTCAGTTTGGACCCCGATCAGGTCCCCGTTTGGTTCCTCGCGAACCCTACAGTATAGAATCTTAGAATCTTGTTTAAGATTCCCTCAGTTTATAAATAACATGATTTGATAAAAGATATAATAATTGACTTGTACCTGTGAGGTACCCTCAGTATTCGATTCGTACCCGTAAGGTACCCTCAGTACACTCGTTATCCACTGTCTAGAGTCAGCAGGTATTCTTTGAATGTTAATGGAAATGTTCTGATCTGACATGACTTTGAATGGAATATCTGAATGAGATTAATGATGAAATACATACTGGTTTATTCTATAATGCTTATGATGATGAAATTCTGAATGTATGACTTTTAAATATGAGCATGCTTATATGAATTATGCAATAGACCTTGCATTCTGCCATTGTGAATGTGTTATGCCTTGACGACCACTGTGAGTGGCCGTCCATAAATTATGTGTGTTTCCCCACTAAGCGTTTTATCGCTTAGCACGGTGTGTTTACCCGTGCAGGTGCGGAAGGAGTTTTGCTTCGTGGGAGTCACCGTTTTCAGGCCAACACAGAAGGGTTTTAGTGTAGGCTCAGTTTTGTATAAGTTATTGATTCTTTTTGTATAGAACTCTCTGTATCAGCTTCCGCTTCTGTAACTATATTTTGTATTTGTAATATTCTTTTGTTGCTGCTGGTTGATCAGCACATTATTGTAATAGTTTAATTATAGTAATGCATGATTGGCCTTTGAGTTCTGCATGTAAAGTTTTTAATTATTCTGTATTTCTGATTGTATGTTATGAATGGATGTATATTTTGCTTTGCTTATGTCTGGTGACACCTTGTCTCATACGGCATCTCACTCCTTATCGGATGGGATCGCCTATGTATGGGAAGGGGGTGTTACACTCTCTCTTGCTATGTCTTATACTCCCTCTCTCTTTTGCTCTCTTTTCTACTCTCTTTTCTATTTCTTTTGTTTGGCCTTTTGCTTTTGATTTCCTACTTTTGCTCTTTGACTTGGTTTTTTGCTCACTCTTTGGCTTTTGTTGATCTGTGCTCTCTTCCTCTTTTTATTCTTTTCTTTTTATATTTTTGCCTTGGCTCTCCTTTCTTCTCGCTTGCTCTCTCTTTTTGTTCTTCGGCTCCCCTGTGTTCTTACTGCCTTTTTCTTTTCTTTTTCTTTTTATTTTCTTTTCTTTCTTTTTCTTTCTTCAGCCGAGAACCCCCCTTTTTTCCTTCATTCCTTTTCTTGTTATACTCCAAAACTAGGGCAAATTAGGTGCACAATGGTAATTTCCTCCATTTTAATTTCTTAATTAATTTAACTTAATTCAAATAACACACATTAATTAATTTAAACATTACATATTAATTAAACATTACATATTAATTACATTACATATTTTACATCTTAATATAATTAATCTATTTAATATATCATATAATTTATCTAATTAATTAAACACTTTACATATTAACTAATTAATCTTTAATCTTTCATGCATTTTAATTATCTAATTAAACTTACGATATTAATAAATTAAATTAACCCAACATTAATAATTAATTTCTAATTTTACCTACCTAATCTATATTATATATATATATTTTTTTTTTCGGAGGGAATTACTAAGGACCCAAAATCACTTTTTGACATTAAACCCGACTCGGGACCCGGTGTCTACAGCCCTGTAAAAGGGGAGACAATGCTTAGCCGAATAAGAGATGAATCTACCTAGGGCCGTCACTTTGCCATTGAGTTTCTGCACATCTCTAACTGATTTTGGAGGTTCCATCTGTAAAATGGCTTGAATCTTAGATGGATTAGCTTCTATGCCCCTTTTCGAAATCATTAACCCCAAAAACTTGCCAGACTGCACTCCAAAAGCACACTTATCCGGATTGAGCTTCAGGCCGAACTTCCTTAGAGTTTTGAAGGTTTCTACAAGCTCGGTTGGAAGATCCCGAGAGGACTTTCCCTTGACGATCATGTCATCTGCATACACCTCCATGTTTTTGCTGAGCTGATTAGCAAACAATTTGTTCATC
Source organism: Excoecaria cochinchinensis (assembly GCA_947683425.1). Classification (NCBI taxonomy): domain Eukaryota; kingdom Viridiplantae; phylum Streptophyta; class Magnoliopsida; order Malpighiales; family Euphorbiaceae; genus Excoecaria; species Excoecaria cochinchinensis. The sequence goes on from CANTUQ010000005.1 coordinate 6,988,591, forward strand.
AACCTCTGATATGTGGCGCCTGCATTTTTCAATCCGAACGGCATCACTCGGTAGCAATATGTGGCCTGATGAGTGATGAATGCTGTCTTTTCCTCGTCCTCTGGGTTCATTGGTATCTGGTGATACCCAGACGAAGCATCTAAGAAAGTATACTCCTCAAATCCTGCCGTTGAATCAACTAGGAGGTCGATATTTGGCAAAGGGTAGCTGTCCTTAGGACAAGCTTTGTTGAGGTCTATGAAATCTACACACATTCGCCATTTGCCATTAGCCTTTTTTACTAAGACAACATTGGAAAGCCAGTTCGGATATAAAACTTCCCGGATGAACTCATTCCTGAGCAATACATCTGTTTCTTGCTTCATTGCTATCTGCCTTTCTGGGGCATGGTTCCTCTTCTTTTGCTTCATGGGCTTGCTGTCTAGTCTGATATTCAATGAATGGCACATAACATCGGTAGAAATCCCCTTGATGTCCGAAGGCTCCCAAGCGAACACATCTATGTACTCTTGTAGTACTGCAATGAGTGCCCGTAATTCCTCCTCTGTCTTACTTGCCCCAATCTTCATTTTCTATCCTGGGACTATTTCAACTTCTACTAATGAATCAATTGTTTCTGCTCTCCTCTCTTCTCTAGTAGAAACATCCAGAGAATCTAATAGCAGGGCCTGATTGGCCTCTTTCAACACCGTAACATATGTTTCCCGAGCTACTTTTTGACTTCCTCGCAACACTACCATGCCCCTAGAGGTAGGGACCTTGAGCAACAACTTTCGCATGGAGAAGTATGCGTCAACCCCTGCCAATAATGGTCTCCCAAAGATGACTTTGTATGCCAATGGGATATCCACAACCATGAAGCAGCTGCTGCAAATCTGGTCACCTCATCATCTCCGAGCTCCAGTGACAATTTAATCGATCCTTCTACTTTTGCTGGCTGACCCAATATCCCGATCAGTGGCGCGGACACTGGTTCCAGGATGTTATCTGACATTTTGAAGGCCTTAAATGCCTACAGTGTAATGAGATTGACCGTGCTACCCGTGTCCACAAGAATACGCTGGACTAGGTAATCCTGAATTATCGCCTCCACCACCAAGGAATCTGTGTGCGGTTGCTTGACATGACCGTCATTCGAGCTGGAAAACTTTACCTCATAACCTGCTGGTGGTGGTTTGGAGTCCAGAGAAAACACTTCCTTTGCCTTCCTCTTCCGACAATCCTCAAAGACGTTGTAATGCTTCCCTCCTGCAGTAACATGTATGACTCTAGCTGGGGCCTTTCTGCTAGTGCTCGCCTGGTTATCTTGACGACGAGGAGATCGGGATCTATCTCTAGCTCGTTCTTCTTTTACAAACTGAGCGAGCTTTCCTTTTCTGAGCAAGAACTCTATCTCCCTCTTGAGCTAATTCCAATCATTCATCTCATGGCCCTTATCCCTATGAAATGCACAATAGAGGTCCTGATTCCTACCAGAACCCTTCCTCATGGGTCTGGGCCAGTTCACCTTGTCATGCTCTTTTAGCCACTTCAAAATCTACGCCCTTGAGGTATTCAACGGTGTCCACTTATCCTCTCTCCATTCTGTGGGCCTTGATGAAACTACATAGGCCCGATGTGAACTACCCGAACAACGGCCCCGTGCGTTTTTCTTCCCTGTGCTCCGGTCATGTGCTGATCTGTGCAAATCTCGACCCGTATCATCATTCAGTGAGCTACTCTGGAGCCATCTGGCTTCATCCATCCGTATGTACTTATAAGCTCGGGACATTAGCTCAGTAAAGTCACCCGGGGTTTTTTTCCTGAGAGAGTTGCTGAAGTCTTGGCATCGTGTGTTCCGTATCAGAGCGTTATTGGCTACCTCCAGGTTTAAGTCTTGAATGTCCATTGCTACTGCATTAAACCTCTCAACGTAGGCTCGCAAAGTCTCCCATTTGTCCTGCCAAACCAAATTAAGATCTGCGAAAACCTTAGTGGGTCGGATAGGAGCCATAAACTTGGCAATAAACATGTCGCTGAACTAAGCAAAACTCGCAATAGAATGCTCGGGCAAATTGCTAAACCAAATTTGAGCCGACTCTATTAGCGTTTGAGGGAAAATCTTACACATGGCCGCATCATCCGTGGTGTGGACGAGCATTGTATAGTGAAATTGATCAAGGTGAGCCCTAGGATCAGCTCTACCATTGTATCTAGGCAGGTTCGGTAACTGTATGTTCGGGAACGGGGTAGACAGAATCTCTCTAGCCAATGGTGATCGAAAATTGCTCCGATATTGAAGAGTGTTTCGGTTCTGATACTTCTGCATCCGATCCTCAAAGAGCTTCTCAAATTGTTCGGCCGTGAGCATTATGGTGGAGCTTGAGACCATAGGGGGTGGAACAGCAGGTGTAGCTGATGTGGAAGCTTGAGGAAACAAGGGAAAAGATTGTGTGGGAGGTTGAATGGGAGGCGCCTGTGCTGCCATGGCAGTTAACGTTGCTAGAAAAGCTTGTGCCATTTGTGGAGTTAAGTTGGGAATAAGCTGAGGAGTGGGCTGTTGAGGTTGTATTTGTTGGCCAAATAGTTGGACGGGTGTCTATTGATTTGGGATTAATGGGGGTGGGTTTGTGAGGGCAAAGCTTGTGTTTGGGTGATGTGAACTACAGCAGTGTTTAAATCAGGGAAGAGATCCATTGAAAATCTGTTTCGTCCACGCTCACCACACCAAATGATGACAACTCCGAAATTTCGGTGCTGGAAACCTGAATGTGTCACCTGAAATCAAAGAACTCCGGCGGGTTTCTGTTCTAGGATACTCCGACGGTCAAGTCAGTAATTGAATTATTTTTTTAGTAAAAATATCATAGAGAAATCCCTTTTTAGGGATTGAACATACCTTTTTATAGCCTTCTCCCTTCTACATAACTGCTGCCCTCTTAATGGACCTTTATTAGGTAACGGCTGTCTTAATGGTACACTTTTATTGAGTAACGGACGCCCTCATGATGAGCTTTTAATGAGCAATGGCTATTTTAATAACGCTGGCCGAGCTACCCTTCACGTCCGAGCTACCTATATACCGAGCTTGCCTTTGGGAACCGAACTTAGAGACACGGGTAATCCGAACTTCAATGGGCGGGTGATAACCGAACTGGGTGATGACGATAGCTCGGTTATCATATATGTTAATTAAGTAAAATAAAGAAAATAAATGAGTATAACATGTAATGTAAATAATGAAAATGTATATAAGGTCAATAATAATAATAATAATAATAATAATAATAATATGAATTAATTTGTTAAGAAAACCAAAGTGTCATGTCATGAGAATATGTAAATGGGTTATATGTGTGTTTAAGCTAGGTAACTTATAAAGAGAATTAAATGAACTAATTAAGTAATAAAATTAATTGGGATAAGATAAGAATAATAAAAATATAAAAATAAGAATAATAGTAATATTAATTAAATTGGTAAAATAAGTGACAGTGGAGTGAAACTTGATAATATGAATTATAAGTGACAAAAGTAACAAATGCATGGAATAAGAAAAATGGATGATGTTAAATAGTGTGCACGTAAAATTAATTGATATTGAATATGCATTAGAGTGAGAAAATTATATGTATATGGAAACGTGAGGGACTTGAAGAATGGAAATGGATTACGTGCAAAATTACTATGAAATATATGTGTAGATATGTAGGACCTGATGACTCAAGGTAGTCAAATTAATATGGTTTTAAGAATGCATTAAAGTAACAGCCTATTAAATGTTAATAATAATAATAATAGCATTATCAACATAAAAAAAGGAACAACAGATGTATCAAGGTAACGCAAAGACATTTGCGTGGGACATTTATAGTATAAAATGATATATATATATATATATATATATATATATATATAAAAGATAAAAATATCGTAAATGATATATTATAAATGTATAGCCATAAATTAAATTCAGTGGGGTCAAATTTTAAATATTTTAGTGTGATTAATTTTAAATAAAAATATTTAAATATATCAGTGGCGTCAATTTTTCATGGAGTCAATTGTTAATGAGTCATTTTATGGGGTTAATTTTGAAAAAAAAAATCACCAAAGGTATTTTAAAATATTTTCTAAGTTGAGTGTGGTCAATTGACCCCACTCATGCTATACTCCCTATGCCCCTGGATATATATATATATATATATATATAGTGTAAGTAGTGTATATATATAAATGATGTGAAGAAAATTACAAATAAAGAAATAATAATAAGGTAATTAAAGAAAACTCTGATGGAGTCAAAATGTGTATAATGAGTATAATTCAAGTATATGGTAAAGACATTGAATTAGAATGTAAACTAGTTCCTTTATAGTATGTGAATTAAATATGCTTGTGTGCATGCATGCATGAATATAGTAATGAAAAATATTAGATATGTATCTATCACTGGGAATTTTTAATGCTCAGTGCATAGGTATAGGACGGACTTGGAGTGGAGCAAGCATACTGGCAAGCTTTGGGAGCCGAGAAGTAAAGTACTTGACAAAATATTTTTTGTATATTTCACTGGCATGTATATGTATAACTTAAGATGGTATGGATGTGAATATATCGGGCTATTATGTATAAGAATTATATATATATAGTGTGATTTTAATGGTATATAGTATCTAATGCATGTGCAAAGTAATAGATGTATAGATTGATTTTGATTGTGACTTATTGTAGTCACTGGGTAAATTAGTGGATTGTTGTCGCCATGTTGGCCTGTGTATTGTTTGGATTTGCAAGAGGGTGGTATTAGTATGTAGCTATTATGCTGTCGAAATTGATACTCAGCGAATAGTATTTTAGACAATTATAGATCAATTGTCAATTGAACTAAAAATAATTGTTAAGCAAACGAAATAGATAATTGGTGGCGCTAGTTAACCAAAAAGTGTAATATAAGTGAGTAGTAAAGTAAATGAAAAGAAAAAAAATTACCCGTTTTTATAATAATCTTACACTAGACATACTTTAAACAATTATGGTATTCGACAAATTCAGATTAGACAGTCTACTACATGTACAATGCACATTGAGATAAGGGTATTACAATGAGCTTCCTGTAAAAGCTTCTTTCTCAAATCTTTATCTTGAGGAACACATAATCTATTTTGGCAATACAAAGTATCATCTTCCTTCACTGAATAGTCAGTCTTGTCTCCATTCTTGACTGATTATACAATTTGTTGAAACTTGGCATTATCCTTCTAAGCAATAATTATGATCTACTTCAAATCTGGTTTGGCCCGTAATTGAGTTAGTAAAGCTCCATCGAGTGCAAACTTCCATCTGCAACGTGGCAAAGACAAAGCTAAAATTGTCTTCCTACTGAGAGCATCCACCACTACATTATCTTTTCCTGGATGATAATCAACTATACAATCATAGTCCTTGAATAATTCCAACCACCATTGCTACCTCAGGTTAAGTTCTTTTTGTGTTAAAAAGTATTTAAGACTTTTATGATCTGTATAAATCTTGCATCTTTCACCACACAAATAATGCTGCCATATTTTTAAAGCAAATACTACGACAACTAATTCCAAATCATGTATGGGGTAGTTCTGCTCATGTGGTTTCACTTGTATCGATGCATATGCCACTACTTTGCTATCTTGCATTAATATGCAGCACAGACCATTTCTTTAAGCATCACTATACATGGTGTACTTTTTACCCGAGGTAGGCTGAGTTAACACAGGAGCTTCAATAAGCATTTGCTTCAATTGCTCAAAACTAGCCTGACACTTGTTAGTCTATTCAAACTTTAGCCCTTTTCCAAGCAACTTAGTGAGGGGAGAAGCTATCATTGAAAATCCTTGTACAAACCGTCGGTAGTAACTAGCTAACCCCAAGAAACTTCTTACTTTTGGTACATTTTGAGGTGGTTTCCAATTTACAATAGCCTCAATCTTAGCAGGATCAACTCTAATGCCTTCAGCTGCTACAATATGGCTTAAGAATGAGACTTCCTTAACCCAAAAGTCACACTTGCTTAACTTTGCATATAACTATTTCTCTTACAAAGTCTGTAATACTATCCTCAAATGCTATTCATGTTCCTGTTGATCTTTGGAATACACTAGGATATGATCAATGAGCACCACCACAAATTGATCCAGGTAGGGTCAAAACACTCGATTCATTAGATTCATAAATGCTGCTGGCATTTTAGTCAACCCAAATGGCATTATTAAAAACTCATAATGTACATATCGGGTCCTAAATGCAATATTTGGGACATCTTCATCTGTGACGCGCTAGAACCTGCTTATGGTGGTTTCCCAGAGGCCCGCTTTTATGGTCCAAGAAGGGTTCGCGTCTAGATCTTGGGTAACATGAGATATTTTGGAATCCCTTCCCAATAGAACATTGGGAAAGTTCATCTAATCACATGAAACCTTTAAACACCTTTGAGTTATTTTGCAGTCGCCACCCAATTTACAAGAAATTGGAAAAGTTCATCTAACCTTGGAGGTCTAAACCAGAGAGTGGTTCGGAACTTCACTCTTATTAATGCCTTGGTTAAATTATAAGTGAGCTTTTAACAATTAATTTTCCATCACTTTTCTCACACGTCATGTAATTAATTTAAATGCACATTCGAGCAACGAGGAAAGCGGTAAAAAGCGATAAATATAAGAATTAAAATACTAAATAAATTACAAAATGAAATTGGAACAAAAATACAATCCCCCAAAATATAAAATTAAATAAACAAAATCAATTAAGTAAACAAGTATATATAAATCGGGATATTTATTTGGAGTAGGAATATTAGTTCCTTCATGCATACTTAAAAATGGAGAATTATTTTAAGCGTTTATTGAGAAAACCGGGATGAGTGATCCCATTTTACGAAAATTAATTCTCCTTTTGAAAGTGACATTGTATTGGTTAAAATTAGGACATTGGTCCTATTTTATTAGAAAAAATCCCAATTTAATAATATAAATATTTTTGTGATTTTTAATTAAGCATGCATAAAATAAATAATTTTATTACTAATTACATAACAAATAAATTAAAAGCCAAAAATAAAGAAAAAAATAAATACAATAAGCAATGATGAATCAATCAAAAGAAATTCCCGGATCTTCTCATTCGCATGCAAATGTGCTCAATCATGACAAAAATAAATATTGAAACAAAAATAAATGCAAAAAATTTATGTTAGTAATTAAATCAAGAAAATCAATTAAATACATAATATAATAAATAACAAATTAAAGTAGATAAAAAAATGCATCATGGATGATAAATAAATTAAATGACATATTAAAACAAATAGATTAACATATTAATCTATTTATACATAAAAACAGGAAATAATAATAATAATAATAATAATAATAATAATAATAATAATAATAATAATAATAATGATGATGATGATGATGATGATGATGATGATGATGATGATAATAAACAATTAAATAAGATAAAGTAAAAAGAATAAAAAAGGTTAAATTTATATCTAAAATCACATAAAATAAATAAATAAACGATAAATTAAAAGATCTACATGATTGCTAATTAAATATGAACAAAAAATAAATAAAAGAAAATAATAATAAAAAAAAGAAATCGAGCATAGAATGTTTACCCTCAGATTTCGGATTTGATAGAATGAGAGAAAATGATTGATTCCTTGCTTTGATTCACAAAATATTAGATAAAAAAAATAATCTAAAAACTTTTCTCTAAAAAACAATTATAAAAATCTTATTTTTACAAAATCAAATAAAAATTGAATTTCAAGAACAAATAATTATTCTTTTTGTCTCAAAATCAATTATTCTTCAATAAAATTCAATCCAAAATGTTTAGAAGAAATTTTATTGAAGTAAAAGAAGAAGCGAATTGAAGAAGAAGAACAAAAATGCCCAAACTCAAGAAAAGACAAGAAAAAATGCCCCAAAAGAAATTCCTCTTTTCTCTTCTATAATTTTCTATTTATATCAATAAAAATGGAAAACCTAATTAATTAAGGAAAAAAATTGATTTTTTATCAAATTTCCCATAATTTAGGTTAAAAAATGGGAATTATCATTAAAAATCCCGAAAAATATGGTGAAAAGTAAAAAAAAATCAAGAAAATCCGGAAAAAATGGCGAAATAGGCATTTCAGCAGCCTAGGGGCCGACCGACGCCTGTCAGGAGAGCGACGGGCGTCGGCCACGCAGGCCCCACGTGCATGCGAGCGTCGCTCGCTCGCTCGCGCGCGAGCAACATCCCACACGCTGCTCGCGTGGGCGAGCATCTCCCCCGTGCGGCACACACCACACGCCGCTCGTGTGGGCGAGCATCTCCCCCGCGCACGCTGTGTGCAGCATGGCGGCATCGCCCCTTGCTCCAGCGCGCGCGCGAAGGCCAGCCCCTCCGCGCGCCGGTTGCCGTAAATGCCAAAATATATATATATATATATATTTTTAAATAACAATTTTGACTAAAATAGTATAATTTTAAAACTCCCTTTTTTATTTCTTTTATTTTATTTAATTTTTTAAATTTTTTTAATTTTATCTCTAAAAAGCAAATTTAACAAGAAAATCATCACTTCCAACCTTTTTGCTCGTGAACGGGCGTCTAATAATCATTGGGTAACCTTGATCTAAGCTGCCTAGGGACCCGATGTCTACAGTTGCCCCTAATTTTGAGGAGGCTAGTGCATGGGTGCCTAGATGAGCAAAAATTCAAAGAAAAGAAGGAAAGAAATGCGTACCTGAGGAAGCCATCTTTACGGATTGGATGATGTTATTGCGGTGGTTGTCGCCGTGCTGTCGGCGTGTTATCCTATGTTGAAGCGGTAGTGCCGTGATTGTGCTAACTGTCACACCCTAACCTATACCATGGAGACTTCTACCCCGAAGGAGGGAGAAGGGTCCTGATAGATAGGAGTGTCACATTCCAAACAAAGATCACAGTAACAATACAGAGAAACACATAATAACGAGACAAAATAAAGCTTCATAGAAGAGACACATAGCGATACTGAACAGGATAAAATTTTCTTTTTATTTATATACATAGACAAAATCTGTACATATTACAAAAGATTTCATATACAAAGGCCCGCAAGATTACTGTTCCAAATGGGCTTACAAAATATTACATCTAATACAAAAGAAAGGAAAGCCTATACTACAAAACTTCGATCCCTAGTTGCGATGGCCTTCCTGATACGGCACGCCCTGACCGTGCTTACCAAAACCTTCCACACCTGCACGGATAAAACACCCGTGCTAAGCGAAATCGCTTAGTGGGGAACACAAAATGCATAACCGCCACTCACAGTGACGTTAACAGGAAAAGCATATGCTGATGGCACATTCATAAATCAGTATCACACAAAATAAATCTGAATAATCAACATCATTCATATACCATAAGAAGTTTATCTCAACACATCCTTATTCAGATTTCATACATGTAAAACACAAAATCACCTGCTCATTCAAAACCGTGGATAACGAGTACACATAGATACCCAAAGGCATCAGTATCAAATCATATCGCATAGATGCCCGAAGGCATCAAGACATTCTTTTCATTCTTGTTCCACAATATTTTCACATAGAATCTTAGGTAAGATTCAACAAGAAGATCACTAAGATCCATTCGGGGGACCTGATCAGGGTCCAAATCGTACACATGACTGCAGCTACACATAACTCTATTAGGCATGCCTAACTATCCACTTATTTGGTTCGCAGGCAACGATCATCCAATTTAAATCTATCATCGAATTCAAACAGAAATCATTCGCTATTTAGAAACACTATAAATTTTATCAAAACGAAGCGTTAATTCAATGTCATTGAATATGCATAATCATTAATTCCACACTTAGATCTTACCTTAACAATTAAACATTCATTACAAAAACAGGATAGGTCACGGTGGAAATCAAATTCATTACCACCGTGACATACCAAAGCCTCAAAACAGAATGCAGAACTGGGGTAGGTCACGGTGGTAACCACATTCATTGCCACCGTGACATACCAGAATCCTGGATAGAATGCAATGCTAAGGTAGGTCACGGTGGTAACCACTTTCATTGCCACCGTGACATACCAAAATCCCAAAACAGAATGCAAAACTAAGGTAGGTCACGGTGGTAACCACTTTCATTGCCACCGTGACATACCAAAATCCTGGACAGAATGTAAATCTGAGGTAGGTCACGGTGGTAACCACATTCATTGCCACCGTGACATACCAAAAATCCTGGACAGAATGCAACCTTGACAGACCTCACGGTGGTGACCAAATCGATTGCCACCGTGACCCACGCCATGTTGCGACAATTTCCAGCAAAACTACTCTAAACCCCATCCAAAAACACAACCCAGCACTTCATCCATTCTTTCTCACTTACATCCTAATATATAAGTCAATTAACATGCTCAAATCAAATAACTACAAGACCCAACTTAAATTTCTCAAAAGCAATATTTCTTCCTAAATGAATTTCATTCAACAATCTTAAAATACTTTACACTTGAAACAACTCACTTCAAATCAACAATATTCACATCATACACATACAAGTCCACTTAATATGGTTCATCAATTTCATAATAACACCAATATCCAGCAAAATGCACAAATCATACAAACGTTCCCAAACCTGATCTCCTTCGCTCCTAGTCGTGAGCTCTGCTTCCACTAGCTTTTTCTTTCCCTTTAGATTATCTAGGAAGTTCCTCTGAACCACAAATCAAACGCAAACAGGTTTAATCCTAAGATAACACATAAATGAAAATTAAACCTAGAGAAGAGGAAGAGAAGAACTTAAGACACAACTTTGATAAACTCACCCTTGAATTCAAGAGACATAAACCCAGCTATAACAATCACCCAAGGAAAGAGGGAAGAGTAGAAATATGCAAGGAAGAGAAGGAAAGAAGAAGAAAAGGAAAAAGAAGATGAAAATGGTGTGAGGGAGAGGAAGGCAACGGGAAGAGGAAGAAGAAGCAAAGTGGTTTACAGCTGTCTTCTCTCTCATACACCCATTAAATCATCCTAATCTTCAAGCCAAGTGTCACTCTCCCATAGGAAAGTGATCCCACATGCATACCGTACTCCTATACTCTCATATACACACAACTATCATTACTTATTCACACCCTACTTCCTTATCCTTAAGCACACACTAACTCCACTTCTCTTCTCATACATCACTAACATCACTACACACTTACATAAATTAACATGCATGCAGCATCACAATGCACACAGGTACACACACACATATACACATAGACAGGCACAGACAGACTCAGACAGGCTCAAACTACTAGGGCAGTTTCGGGGTGTTACAATACTCCCCCACTTAACAGAATTTCGTCCTCGAAATTCTCACCTGTTCAGAACAACTGAGGATACTATAATCTCATAACTTCTTCCGGTTCCCACGTAGCTTCCTCCATACCATGATACTGCCATAGGACTTTAACCAATGGTATCTGCTTATTCCGAAGCTGTCTGACTTCTCTATCCAAAATCCTTTTTGGCTCTTCATCATACGAAAGATCTGACTGAACCCGAATATCTTGTACTGATAACACATGAGAAGGGTCTGATCGATAACGACGAAGCATAGACACATGAAATACATCATGCAATCTGGCTAACTCTATGGGTAAAGCTAACCGATATGCTACTGGACCCACTTTTCCTAAAATCTCATATGATCCAATAAAGCGCGGGCTTAGCTTACCTTTCTTTCCAAAATGAAGAACCTTCCGCCATGGAGACACTTTCAAGAACACCTTATCACCCACTTCATACTGAATATCTCTGCGTTTCAGATTAGTATAAGAACGTTGTCTATCTTTAGCTGCTTTCAGATTCAGCCGAACAACCCTTACTTTCTCTTCAGTATCTCTTACTATATCTGGACCTATCCAAGCCTTTTCTAATAATTCAGTCCAACACACTGGTGTCCTGCACTTCTGCCCATACAAAACCTCATAAGGAGCCATACCAATACTCACCTGGTAATTGTTATTATATTCAAACTCCATCAAAGGCACATATCGAACCCAACTTCCCGTGAACTCTAAAGCACAACCCCGAAGCATATCTTCTAACACCTGGATAACTCTTTCCGATTGACCATCGGTCTGTGGATGGAATGCAGTACTGAAGCTTAACCGAGTTCCTAAAGCTGCCTAGAGTTCCTTCCAAAACTTGGATGTAAAACGGGGATCTCGATCGGACACAATGGATACCTGAATCCCGTGTAGTCTGACTATCTCATTCACATAAAGTTCCGCCAACTTGTCCATGGAGTAGTCCAACCGAATTGGCAAAAAGTGCGCTGACTTTGATAACCGATCCACTATAACCCACACAGAATCATGCTTATGCTATGTCATTGGCAAACCGGACACAAAATCCATCGTGATATCATCCCACTTCCATTGTGGAATGGGTAAGGGATGAAGTAATCCCGATGGTACTTGATGCTCGGTTTTCACTTGCTGACACGTAGGACACCTTGAAACAAACTCCGTTATGTCCCTTTTCATACCTGGCCACCAATAAAACTATTTCAGATCATGGTACATCTTGTCACCTCCCGGATGCATAGTGAAGACCGACGAATGAGCCTCTTGTAGCAGCTTTTTCCTTAACTCGCCCACATCGGGTACACATAAACGGTCTCCATGCTTAAGCACTCCATCACCATCAACCTGGTACTCAGACTGCTTGCTGTCTTTCACTGCTTGACATACCCGCTGTAACACATGGTCATCCAACTATGCCTTCATAATCTCTTGCCTTAAACTTGGCTTAGCGTTAAGCCGAGCAACTAAAGCACCCTCAGAATCGAACCTCCATTTCCCACGGCTAAGAAGTAATGTAGACATAGATTTCCTACTGAGGGCATCTGCCACCACATTAGCCTTGCCCGAGTGGTAGTTAATGATGCAATCGTAATCTTTAAACAGCTCTAACCATCTTCGCTGTCTCAAGTTCAGCTCTTTTTGTGTTAACAAGTACTTGAGACTCTTGTGGTAAGTAAAAATCCGGCATGTTTCCCCATACAAATAATGTTGCCACACTTTAAGCGCAAATACTACTGTCGCTAACTCCAGATCATGGGTCGGATAGTTTTGCTCATGAGGCTTCAACTGTCTCGACGCATAGGCCACAACTCTACCTTCTTGCATCAAGACACAACCCAAACCAATCCCGAAAGCATCACTATACATGATGTATTCCTTACCCGAAACCGGCTGTGTAAGCACAGGAGCCTTAACTATCATATCTTTCAATTGAACAAAACTGGCTTGACACTTTTCAGACCACACAAACTTAACTTCCTTCCGAAGTAGCCTGGTAGAAGGAGAGGCTAATACTGAAAATCCCTTAACAAAATGTCGATAATAACCTGCCAAACCCAGAAAACTTCTTACCTCTGGCACACTCTTCGGAGGCATCCAATTAACAATTGCCTCTACCTTACTCGAATCAACTCGTGTACCTTCTTCGGAAACTACATGTCCAAGAAAATCCACTTCTTTCAACCAAAACTCACATTTACTGAGCTTCGCATAAAGCTGATGATCTCTTAGCATTTGCAATACTAACCGAAGATGTTCCTCATGTTCCTTTATATCTCTTGAATATACCAAAATATCATCGATGAACACCACAACAAACTTATCCAGATATGGTCAGAAAACTCTGTTCATCAAATCCATAAAGGCTGCAGGCACGTTGGTCAATCCAAAAGGCATTACTAAAAATTCATAATGGCCATAACGCGTCCGGAAAGCCGTCTTTGCCACATCCATCTCTTTTACCCTCAACTGATAATAACCCGATTTCAAATCTATCTTGGAGAACACTCCCGCTCCTCGCAACTGATCAAAGAGATCCTCAATCCTCGGCAAGGGATACTTGTTCTTTACAGTCAACTTATTAATCTGTCTATAGTCAATACACATCCATAACGTTCCATCTTTTTTCTTAACAAATAACACTGGGGCACCCCATGGTGACACACTAGGCCGAATAAACCCTTTGTCCAACAACTCCTGTAACTGACTCTTCAACTCTTTCAATTCCACCGGAGCCATCCGGTAAGGAGCCTTAGAAATTGGAGCTATCCCCGGCACAATCTCTACTGACAGTTCAACCTCTCTCTTGGGAGGTAATCCCGGTAGTTCTTCCGGAAAAACATCCACAAAATCTCTGACCACAGGAATGTCCTGAATTTTCACTTGTCCTCTTCGAGAATTTAATACCAATGCTAAAAACGCTTCACAACCCTTTCTAATGAACCTTCTTGCTTTTATCGCTGAAATCACATTATGCAAAGAACTGCTCCCAATACCCTTCACAATCACAGGCGATTGACTCTTACCATTCAGAACCATCACTTTTCTATGACAATCCACAATAGCCCGATGCTTATCCAACCAATCCATACCCAAGATGGCGTCAAACTCATGGAACGGAAGACAAATCAAATCCACAGCGAACTCTATACCCTGAATCTTTAAAGGACATGCCCGATATACCTGATCTACCATAACACTTTGTCCCAACGGACTAGATACACAAATCTCATACCCTAACTTCTCCTTATATCCCAAACTGTCCCATATCTTACCAGAGCATACATAAGAATGGGTGGAACCCGGGTCGATCAAAACATAAACTTCAGAGTCTAATAAAGAGAACTTACTAGCAATCACTTCTGGAGCATTCTGTTCCTCTCGGGCCTTTATGGCATAAGCCCTCCCAGCTACCGGCACAGGACGATCCACTGTTTCTGAGGGCTCTCTATCTCGAGGCCGTCCACCACGACCCCTTCCTCTACCCCTATTACGACTGCCTTGGGGTATGTTGGACCCAGCTCAACTAACTTCTTGTTGCCCCGAAGGATTCTCATACCGACTCGGATAATTCCCAAGGAAGTGGTCTGTGGAGCCACATCTGAAGCAACTTCCTATTAACCACCGACATTCACCCCAATGTAGCTTATTACAATGGGCACATCGGGGAATACCTTCACCTCTACCAGCGCTCGATCCCCTAGAAGAACCCTGTCTTCTCCCTCTAGAGGCCGGACTAGCAGTAGACTCATCAATAAAGTTTCCTTGTGACTCCCTTGGTCTCTTTCCAGAAGAAGATCCACCCCTAGCAGACTTCTTCCTCTGAGCTTTCTCTCTCATGATGTTCTCTGAACGCTCCGCCCTCAAGGCTGCTTGAACCAACTGATAGTACCTAACATTTGGGGCTGACATCAGAGAAACTAACATCACCTTCAAGGACTCATTCAAGCCTAACTCAAAATGCTGACATTTGAACTCCTCGGTAAGAACCCTTGACGGTGCATATTTGCTAAGCTTATTGAACTCATTCTCATAGTCAGCCACTGACATCGTCCTTTGCTTAAGACTTAGAAACTATGCCCACTTGGCGTCCGTGTATGCCTTAATCACAAACCGATTCTGGAACTCGTTCTCAAAGAATTCCCAAGTTATAAGTTCAGGGATCTGAGGCTGACTGGTCACTAACCTCCACCAATCATAAGCAGAGCCTTGTAACAAGGATACCGCACACTCCACTTCTTGATCAGGTGGGCACTTAATCTCCCTTAATACCCTTTTCATCCTTTCAATCCACATCTCCGCTTTATCGGACTCGTCCATGCCCGTACCAAGGAAATCCTCCGCTCCATGCTTCCTCAGTTTCTCAATAGGTGCTACCGGTGCCGTCACTCTTTCAAACATTCTAGCCATGTCTTGTGAGACCTTAAGCATCGCCTCCAACGGAACCATAGGCACTTCAGGTTGCCCTCTAGGAGGTTGAGCCAGACCCCCAACTGATGGATCTCGCTCAGGAGGATTCACACTCCCAGCTGAACCCTCCGGCGTCTCATACGAAGACTCCATCAAACTATAAAACATAGACATAGGGCGTATCAGGCCAACATAACTCTAACAGACACACTAACATGCTTAGACCCAGAAACATCTAAACCAACAGCTCTGATACCACCAAATGTCACACCCCAACCTATACCATGGAGACTTCTACCCCGAAGGAGGGAGAAGGGTCCTGATAGATAGGAGTGTCACATTCCAAATGAAGATCACAGTAACAATACAGAGAAACACGTAATAACGAGACAAAATAAAGCTTCATAGAAGAGACACACAACGATACTGAACAGGATAAAATTTTCTTTCTATTTATATACATAGACAAAATCTGCACATATTATAAAAGATTTCATATACAAAGGCCCGCAAGATTACTGTTCCAAATGTGCTTACAAAATATTACATCTAATAAAAAAGAAAGGAAAGCCTATACTACAAAACTTCGATCCCTAGTTGCGATGGCCTTCCTGATGCGGCACGCCCTGACCGTGCTTACCAAAACCTTCCACACCTGCACGGATAAAACACCCGTGCTAAGCAAAATCGCTTAGTGGGGAACACAAAATGCATAACCGCCACTCACAGTGACGTTAACAGGCAAAGCATATGCTGATGGCACATTCATAAGTCAATATCACACAAAATAAATCTGAATAATCAACATCATTCATATACCGTAAGAAGTTTATCTCAACACATCCTTATTCAGATTTCATACATGTAAAACACAAAATCACCTGCTCATTTAAAACCGTGGATAACGAGTACACATTGATACCCAAAGGCATCAATATCAAATAATATCGCATAGACGCCCGAAGGCATCAAGACATTCTTTTCATTCTTGTTCCACAATATTTTCACATAGAATCTTAGGTAAGATTCAACAGGAAGATCACTAAAATCCATTCGGGGGACCTGATTAGGGTCCAAATCGTACACATGGCTGCAGCTACACATAACTCTATTAGGCATGCCTAACTATCCACTTATTTGGTTTGCAGGCAACGATCATCCAATTTAAATCCATCATCGAATTCAAACAGAAATCATTCGCTATTTAGAAACACTATAAATTTTATCAAAACAAAGCGTTAATTCAATGTCATTGAATATGCATAATCATTAATTCTACACTTAGATCTTACCCTAACAATTAAACATTCATTACAAAAACAGGATAGGTCACGGTGGTAACCAAATTCATTGCCACCGTGACATACCAAAGCCCCAAAACAGAATGCAAAACTGGGGTAGGTCACGGTGGTAACCACATTCATTGCCACCGTGACATACCAGAATCCTGGACAGAATGCAATGCTAAGGTAGGTCACGGTGGTAACCACTTTCATTGCCACCGTGACATACCAAAATCCCAAAACAGAATGCAAAACTAAGGTAGGTCACGGTGGTAACCACTTTCATTGCCACCGTGACATACTAAAATCCTGGACAGAATGTAAATCTGAGGTAGGTCACGGTGGTAACCACATTCATTGCCACCGTGACATACCAAAAATCCTTGACAGAATGCAACCTTGACAGACCTCACGGTGGTAACAAAATCGGTTGCCACCGTGACCCACGCCCTGTTGCGACAATTTCCAGCAAAACTACTCTAAACCCCATCCAAAAACACAACCTAGCACTTCATCCATTCTTTCTCTCTTACATCCTAATATACAAGTCAATTAACATGCTCAAATTAAATAACTACAAGATCCAACTTAAAATTTCTCAAAAGCAATATTTCTTCCTAAATGAATTTCATTCAACAATCTTAAACTCAATACTTTACACTTGAAACAACTCACTTCAAATCAACAATATTCACATCATACACATACAAGTCCACTTAATATGGTTCATCAATTTCATAATAACACCAATATCCAGGAAAATGCACAAATCATACAAACGTTCCCAAACCTGATCTCCTTCGCTCCTAGTCGTGAGCTCCGCTTCCACTATCTTTTTCTTTCCCTTTAGATGATCTAGGAAGTTCCTCTGAATCAAAAATCAAACGCAAACATGTTTAATCCTAAGATAACACATAAATGAAAATTAAACATAGAGAAGAGGATGAGAAGAACTTAAGACACAACTTTCATAAACTCACCCTTGAATTCAAGAGACACAAACCCAGCTATAAAAATCACCCAAGGAAAGAGGGAAGAGCAGAAATATGCAAGGAAGAGAAGGAAAGAAGAAGAAAAGGAAAAAGAAGATGAAAATGGCGTGAGGGAGAGGAAGGTAACGGGAAGAGGAAGAAGAAGCAAAGTGGTTTACAGTTGTCTTCTCTCTCATACACCCATTAAATCATCCTAATCTTCAAGCCAAGTGTCACTCTCCCATAGGAAAGTGATCTCACATGCATACCCTACTCCCATACTCTCATATACACACAACTATCATCACTTATTCACACCCTACTTCCTTATCCTGAAGCACACACTAACTCCACTCCTCTTCTCATACATCACTAACATCACTACACACTTACATAAATTAACATGCATGCAACATGACAATGCACACAGGTACACACACACATATACACATAGACAGGCACAGACAGACTCAGACAGGCTCAAACTACTAGGGCAGTTTCGGGGTGTTACACTAACCCTCTGTGGAGTGGTAGTGTCATCATTATGCTAACCCTTCTGAAGTGATAGTGCCGTGGTTGTGCTAACCTTCCGTAGAATGATAGTGCCGCCATCATGCTAATCCTTCTAAGGTTTGAAGTGGTAGTGTCGTGATCGTACTAACCCTCCGTGGAGTGGTAGTGCCGTCATCGTGCTAACCCTTCTGAAGTGGTAGTGCCGTGGTCGTGCTAACCTTCCGTAGAATGATAGTGCTGCCATCTTGCTAACCCTTCTGAGATTTGAAGCGGTAGTGTTGTGATCGTGCTAACCTTCCGTGGAGTGGTATTGTCGTCATCGTGCTAACCCTTCTGAAGTGGTAGTACCGTGGTCGTGCTAACCTTCCGTACAATGGTAGTGCCGCCATCGTGCTAACCCTTCTAAGATTTGAAGTGGTAGTGCCGTGATCGTGCTAACCCTTCGTGGTGTGGTAGTGCCGTCATCGTGCTAACCCTTTTGAAGTGGTAGTGCCGTGGTCGTGCTAACCTTCCGTAGAATGGTAGTGCCGCCATCGTGCTAACGTTTATGAGATTTGAAGTGGTGCCCCCTGAGAGCCCTTTGGTTAATTACCCCCTGAGTGGTCTTTGGATGATTGTTGGGGTTAGTGTTTGGACCGATGTCGTCACTCGGCTTTTGTCGGTGTCCGCATCAAATCTCTCTTACTGCAAAACTGGAAAACCAAATATGCAGAAAAAATAGTGAGCATGCAAGTGAAATGCATGGATCATGCAGAATTGCAAGACAAGAATTCATCTAAGTGAGTTTGGAAGGGATAGCCGGGCTAGGCTCAATTTGCAATAGGATCGATGCCCTTTGAAATTGCTTTTGGATTTCGTGCCTTTGGGGCTGTGAGGTTCTCATCTGATGCCTGTAGTCATTTTCTTAAGGTAGTGCATCCCTTGTGGATTTTCACACTAGAGGGAAATGCGTCCTTTTCGAATTTTCACATGACCCTGCGCTTTATTTTTATTTGGAATGGACCCAACCCAATCCAGCGGTGGTTTTTTTTTTTTAAGAACAGACTGTCTGTTTCTAGGTTTTCACCCTATCCTTTTGCCTAATTTTTGCTTAGAGAGTCAGTTACGGTTTTCATTTCTAACGGGTTTTTTTTTGTTTTTGTTTTTTTTTGTTGCAGATTGTAAGAGAGGTTGAAGTTGTTGCCAAAGATCTTTCAGGGGTGATTAGCATGTACTTACGCCCTAGACCATAGCTGTATGAGCTTGATTCTTCTCATAATGGTGCTGTAGAATTGGCTTTACATTTGATAGCAGGATGAGTCGGCTGAAGGACCCGAGTGGTGAGAGAAGTAGAGGGTAGATAGTAGACGACTTTGATCACGCAAAGTGAACTGCTCTGATCATATCAACATATCATTGCATAAATGCATATATTTCAATTTCATTTCATGACACATGATCCTTATTTAGAATCAACTCGAAAAATACAATACCTCATCTAATCTCGGGATAAATCCTAAAAGCATCAAACGACTGTTATCAATTAGCCCTCTCGAGTTTTCATGATTGAAGATTTTCTCTTAGCCCTTAATTTATGTCCAGGATGCCTTTTTTTTTTTTACCCTGGCAGGGCACCAAAATTTAACAAGGTTGCATTTTTTTGGTTTTCAACCCCCGGAGCATTTATTTTTTTATTATTCTTTTTTTTAGCCTTTACCATGTAACCTCTCTCAGTTTGTCAGTGTTGATTGAATTTGCTTTCAACTTCCTTAGCCAGGAAGCTTGCTTCTTCTAGCAGTGCTTTTTTTTTTAACACTAAAAGTTTCATCTTTACCCTTATGTAAACTAGCCAAGGTAGTGAATTTCTTCGCCTGAATCTTGACCATGAAAGTCTGTATCTTTTTTTTGTTGGCTTTGGTGGTCCAATTTCTGAAGTACCCTTTAATGGTTGAGGTAAAGGTAATGAGATCTCCTTCTAAGTTTGGCTATAAGGGTTCCAGATGGTTAAAGGTCAATCTTGATTGGTTTTGGAGTGGACATCTTAAATGGTTGGGAGGAAATAAATTCTAAGGCTTCATTATGATGAGTTATAAATTTCTTATAAAGTCCCAGAGTTTCATCTATCTAACTTCTGACATAGCCCTTTAACGAACGGAGTTTGACTTTGTTGGGTTACATTGTGTGCATCCTAAATGTTGAGGGGGCAAAGAAATGACTTTTGAAATTTTGCTCGTCATCATGTTGGCATATTGAAGCAGCGCTGTCCCAACAATGCTGTAGATATCGGGTCTCGAGGCAGCTCAGATTAGGGTTACCCGATGATGAAATTTGATGCCTATTTACAGGCATAAATATTGGAAGTAATGGTTTACTTGTCAAATTTGCAGTTTTAAAAAAAAAAAGAAAATATAGAAAAATATAAAAGTAGAATAAAATGAATTTGGAAATTATAGTGTTTTAGCCAAAATTTGTATTTTTTAAAAAAGTTTTGAAAAAAAAAATTCGGCCGAATATCGGTCGTCGACAGTGCGGGCGTCCCTCACTCGCAGCGCGCACGCGCTCCAACGGGCGTCGCTTGCCCCTGTTGCGGGCTCGGTGTCCCCCCAACGCCCCCATGTGCGTTTTTTGGGGCAAATTTATGTTTTTCTTCCATTTTTTTTGTAAAATTTAATTTTTAAAACCTTTTTGTCTTCTAACCTTTAAAATTATTTATTTTTTTTGTGTTAATGGGAATTTAATTAATTTAATTTCTTCATTAAATCTGATTTTTTTAGTATAAAGTGGGTTTTTTGGGATGAAGAAAAGGGGGGGGGGGGATTTTCTTTAGAAAATATTTTCTTCTTCTTCAAGAAAAATTCTCCTAATATTTTTTTTCTTTTTAAAGTTAATTCTTGAGACAGAGAATAATTTTTTTGTTCTTAGAAATTTTTTTCTTCTTTTTAACAATTTTTGCTTGACACAAAAAAATTAATTATTTATTCTTAAGATAAAAGATTTTCTTCTATATTATATTTTTTAATCTCATTTTTGCAAATCAAGAACAAGAGAAATCAATTATCTTCCTTCGTCTATCAAATCAAAATCTGAGTGTAAGTATTCGGGACTCAATTTTTTAATTTAATTTTTGTTTATAATTAATTAGTCATCATGTAAATTTTTAAATTTATTGTTTTTTTTATTTTTTGTGTTTATGTGATTTTAGTCATAGTTTAATATTTTTAGCAAATTTTATTTTATTCTTGTTTATTTATTTATTTGTTCATCTTTTGTTAGTTTTAATATTATTATTATTGTTGTTGTTATCACTATTATTATTATTATTATTGTTATCATTACTTTTATTTATTACTATTACTATTATTATTGTTACTACCATCAGTATTATTATTATTATTATTATTATTATTATTATTATTATTATTATTATTATTATTATTATTATTATTATTATGCTTACTACTATTGTTATCATTATTGTTATTCTTGTTTATTGTTATCATCATTATTATTTGTTATTGCTATCATTATTATTATTCTCATTTATATTTTTATGCATGTTGAATTGTTAATATGTTGAGTTACTTATTTTATTATGTCATTTAATTAGTTTGTCATACATAATGCATTTTTATTTTTTATTCATTTTCTATGTTATATGTTTAATTCACTTTTTATTACTAACATCACTTTTGTTTCAATACTTTTTTTGTGTTTGAGCATTTTCAATACCAAATGTGAGTCCATGGAGATTTGGAGACACTTTTCGGGTGGATTCGTCATTTTTAGCTTTTTTATTATTTTTTTATTATTTTGATTTTACTTGTTTTTATTACGTAATTTGTAATAAATTTATTTATTTTTATGCACGTTAATTAAAAGTCACAAAAAGTTTTATATTAATAAATTGGGATCCTTTTCTAATAAAATGGAACCAATGTCCTAATTTCAACCTATAAAAACTTACTTTTAAAAAAAAGAGTTAATTTTCTCCAAATGGGATTACTCATCCCGATTTTATCGATAAATACTAAAAAATAACTCTTAGACTTTCTAAGTGAAAATAAAGGAACTAATGTTCCTATCCTAAATAATGCCCCGATTTATGAATGTTTATTTATTCATTTGATTTATTTATTTATGTTTTGCTTGATTTTATTTGGGGGATTGTATTTTTGTCCCAAATTTTAATAACCTTTTTATTTGGGGGATTGTATTTTGTCCCAATTTTATCTTTCTGTTATTTTTTGTGGCTTGCTTTATTTTACTGCTTTTTTTATTACTTTCTTTGTTGCTTGATTTGCGCTTTATTTTTTTAATGCATGACCATGTGAGAAGAGAGATAGAAATTTAAAATTAAAAACCTAGTTATAATTAACCAAGGTATTAGTAAGAGTAAAGTTCCGAATCTTTCTCTGGTTTAGACCCTCGAGGTTAGACGAACTTTCCCAATTTCTTGTAAATTGGGTGGCGACTCCAAAATACCTCAAAAGTGTCTAAAGGATTCATCGAATTAGATTATCTTTCCAGTGTTCTATTGGAAGGAGGTGTCCAAAATATCTCATGATTGCCCAAGATCAAAAGACGTGAACCCTCTCGGGCCCTAAAAGCGAGTTTTCGAGAATCGGTCGGGTCCGGCACGCATCACAGTGGAGACTCTACTGGGGACTTTGAAACTTAGCTCCGAAATTGTCTTGGTTAATAATATAATTGGGTTTTTTATAAATTAAAATTTTATCTCTTTTCAAAAATTGCATTTCATATCATTAGAGCCTTAGATCTACGCTAGTTTGCACCCTCTTTCAGCCCCGGTGCAATCCCGAAGCATGACCCTCTGTTCACTCAATATAGAAAAGTGTCAAGGATAATCACCAGCCCAAGTCTCGTACCTTATGGTATATCAAATGGAAACTCAATCGGTCATTATGCTCATGATGAGCTAGACCCGTTGGCAGGGACCATGCTTGGGTAGCCCTAAAGTATCACCATCTTTGACCAAAGCTCATGTAATGGCAATAGATACTTTCACTAAGTGAAATGTACCGTAATATCGTGCTTGCTATGTGAACCGTTATCTATTGGACCAAATAAGTTAAATTAAATGGTCTTTCATCAAGGGCTTTCATGCCTCGGTGGGCCCATCTTGATTTAATTGAAGTGTTTAAATACATGATGGCCAAAAGAAACCCATACGTATGTACATTAGATAAGAGGTGTTATGCTGTCGGTTTTCCACCGTGCACCATACGCGTCCAATGGGTTCCCTATTAACCCTTGGATAAGGAGTACCTAGGAAAGAGACTATACTACCTCGTGTGTGGGAGAGATATGGTTGGGAGGATCTATATGCTTGCATGTGTTTGTCTATGCTGCATCAGCACGGTCATGGATTACATTCTAATGATGCATCATCCTAACAAGGTGTATTTTGCAGCCATTATAGATTCATATAGGAGGTTTAGAGGTCCTGATGGTCGGCTGAGAAGGATTCCACTCTTTGGATTACCAGAGCTAGTGTCAGATCGGAGTTCAGATTCTCTTTCAGAAGGCAGTGAAATATTTTCCACAGAATCATCAGCAGAAACAAGTATGGCCAACCCATCAATTGAGTCTGATACAACTCGAGCAATGATCACCGAAGAGGTAGGTAAGAGAATGGAAGAGTTTAAGGCCAGAATGATGGTGATGATGGGCAACCTGGCTACAACCCTAGCCTCACTTGCTGGGCAATAAGTTGCCGCTCCAATCAGGGGGCAAGATGAACAAGGACTTTTCAGGGAGGATCCCTCTATTGCAGCTGATCCACTTGCTATTGAGCCCAGAGTGCCAGCGCCTGTTGAGCATAGAAAAGCTCCTAAGTCTGAGGTTGACTTGTGGGAAGAGGAATAAGAAGAACCGTTGGTAGCAAAGGGGAAGTCGCCCAAGCTGGAGGAGGCGATGTGGAGAAAGATGGAGGAGAAGTTTGAGGCCATGATGAAGATGTTAATGTACGATGGGGAATAAACCCTGAGGTTCGGGAGTTGGATGGTGATGATCTAATCCCCCAGAATTTCAAGATGCCCAATATTCCTAAGTTTGATGGCACTTTTGACCCTGCTGCGCACATCAAACAGTACTCACTGGTAATGAAGGGAACACCTCTTACTAGGAAGCAGAAAATAGAGTACTTCTGCCTGAGTCTTATGGGGTCTGCCATTGACTGGTATCACGGGTTAGACAGAAGGTCCAAAGAAGATTGGGACTTATTGACTGAAGAGTTCCTAAGGCAATATGACTGTAGTACCAGGATGGTGGTCACATTGAAGGATTTAGAGCTGCTCCAGCAGAAGGCTAGGGAGTCTTTTCATGAGTACCTCACTTGGTGGAAGAACCGAGTTATGGAGATGAAGTGTAAACCTGATACTCCTGATCAGATTGGGTTGTTCATTAGGAATGCCAGCCCATACCTGAGGGCTGGACTAAAAATGAAAGGGCTGAAGGATTGGGAGTCTTTAAAGGACATCGCCATAAAGGCAGAGAGTGAGTACATAGCAAGGAAGGCAAGTAGTGAGGCTTATGCCAAGAAGAGCTGCCGTAATTAGGAGGTAAAAAAGTCAGCAAGCTCCAGCAATGGTAATAGAGTTGGGAAGACAGCTGAGGTTTCGACAACAGGGGTGAACCAGAGGTACTTTTTGAATTTAGGTCGACCCTTATCATGGGTGTTAAAGAGACTAGTAAAGGAGGGGAAGCTACAACCCCTGCCACCCAGGCCGGCCAGAACCCAAGGATAACCAGGGAATAAAGATAATGAATATTGCGCCTTTTACAAACATACTGGGCATATGACAGATCACTACGTGAGACTAAGGCACCAGATTCAGGATTTGATCGATAGTAAGCAGATCACTGATCCTAAATGAAGAGAGAGCAAGAAGAAGTCCAATTACAATGTCGTACCGCCACCTATCTTTATGATTTGGTCGAGCCTACCTGAGTGGTACGTGTTGCAGGATTTGTATGGTAATGAGTATGTCGCTATCACTCGCCTTGAGGTAAGGGACAAAGGGATGCCCGTGGCGGTGATAGATTATTGGTCCACTAGTGAGAGTGGAGAAGAAAATGAGGAAGAGGAGGAAAGTGGAAAGTTTGTGGATCCGTGGGATTCAGATGAAGAAGAAAAGAGAGTTGGGGCTATAACAAGAAGTGGGAGAGTGGTCCCAGAAGTTGAGAAGTCACAGGACCTGGTGCAAGCACCTACAGAAAAGGAGTCGGAGGAGAATTTCATAATGAAGCAATTGAAAAAGACCACGACTCAGATATCTATATGGGACCCTTTAAGATAGTCCCTTTCACATAGGCAGAAGTTAGTTGAGGCCTTAAGCGAATCTACCGTGGCCACCACGATTTCTCCATCCGAGCTAGTAGATTTGGTTAAAGGAGGATCTGGAGAGAGGTTAGTATACTCTGATGTCGACTTACCAGCTGAAGGCCGCAATCATAATCCGCCATTGTATATCAAGGCATAGGTTAATGACAAGCACACTGCTTGTGCCATGGTTGATGATGGCTCATCTATAAATGTCTGCCCTTTAGTTGCACTTCAGGCTTTTGGGTTAAATGAAAATATGCTGAGCAAGTCTGATTTGATCATTATAGCCTATGATAACTCTCGGAGACAAGCGTCAGGAACTTTTAGAGCTCTGGTCAAGACTGGACCTATTAAAGCGGAGGTAGAATTTATGGTCTTGCCTATCCCAGCAAAATTTTTAGCTGTACTTGGAAGGCCATGGTTCCATTAATTGGGAGGAGTGCCGTCTACCCTGCACCATATAATCAAGATACCATATGAAGGGGAGGTGGTGACTATAAAAGCTGCGAGAGAAAACCAAGTGTCTACCTTGGGGATCTCTAATCAGCATTCAGTGGCTTTCATATATCAGTGATTGGAGAAGAGCAGGGTTCAGTAGATAGCCCTCAAGTAGTGAATATGATGAAAAAGATGCACTTCCTCTCGGGGGCCGGTTCAGGTAAGAGTTTACAAGGACTGCAGTCAGCTGTCACTACATACGGCCAAAAAGATTGGAAGTGATTGGGCTATAAAGGCAAGCATTGTAGGAAGAAAATGCCAGAGAAGGTCCCCCACATTTCAGAAAGTTTTGTGCCTGCATCTGCAAAATTGTTCTTATGCTGGAGAAGAAGAACTTCAATGGGTGGATGGAGAGATTATACCAGGTATTGAAATCTTTAGTGATGTCTTTGACTGGGATATTGGATTTATCAAATTTGCAGAGGACTTCCGGGATGAAGAGATTATGACTCAATGCAGTATCTGGTACAGGGACAGGCCAGAGGAAATTGTCACTGACAAGTTGTTAGCCACAAGGTTAAAGGGAAAAGAGAAGATGGTAGAGCCAGATTTAAAGATTCAAGATCTGAAGATTTCCCCGGAGGTAGTTGAAAAGCCTCCACAAAGCCAAGAAGCTAAGGAACAGTCGGCTGCAACATCGGCATCGACAGAGAATGAAAACAATAGTTATTTAGATAATCTTTTTATGCTAGAACTTTTCGATAATGACAATGTTAATGTTTCTGATTATAATAATGAGATGAAAAACTTTGCTTACTTGTGTGATGTTTCTGATGATTTCATTTCACATGATCATAAACATGATGCATTCATTTTTGACATTAACCCAACTATCACAACTGCATTTAATTTCGGAACTTTAGAGAACCCAAAGGAAATTTTAATAGCATCAAACATAACTCCTGAGGAGAGGTTAAAATTTGAGAGAATTTTGAAAAAATACGAAAAAGTCTTTGCCTGGACCTACAAGGATGTGCCGAGAATTGATCGAGATATCGCCGAACATGCCATCCCAACTTACCCAGAGTCTAAACCAGTCAAGCAAAAGCTCAGAAGACTTAGGCCAGAATGGGCGCAAAAGGTGAAAGAAGAGATCCATAAGCATATTGAGGCTAAGTTTCTAGTAGAGGTTCAATACTCGACCTAGTTAGCTACCATAGTTCCTATGGCTGAAAAAGACAGAAAGGTTCGAGTATGTGTGGATTATCGGGACCTGAACAAAGCTTGTCCGAAAGATTATTTCCCTTTGCCTCATATTGATGTGCTAGTAGATAGTGTGGCTGTTTGCATGATGTACAGCTTTGTTGATGGGTATGCAGGGTATAATCAAATCTTTAAAAAGATCGTAGATCGAATTAAGATAGCCTTCATCATTGAGTGGGGCACATTTGCCTACCGGGTTATGCCTTTTGGATTAAAGAATATAGGGGCAACGTATCAAAGAATGGCCACCAGAGTTCTCAATAACTTGATCCACAAAGAAGTGGAGGTATATGTCGATGACATGATGATCAAGTCAGCTACTAGGGAAGGTTAGTTCAAGGCTTTTGAAAAGTTCTTTCAACGGATCAATAACTATAATCTTCATCTCAATCCCAAGAAGTGAATTTTTGGAGTCACGTCGGGTAAGTTGTTAGGCCATGTGGTAAGTCAGAGAGGAATTAAAGTAGATCCTGATAAGGTCAGAGCAGTTAGAGAGATGACAATGCCTCAGAAAGAAAAGGAAGTTAGAAGTTTCCTGGCAAAACTTCAGTACGTCAGCCGATTTATTGCCAAGCTAGCTTTGGTATGTGAGCCAATCTTCAAGTTTCTTAGGATGAATCAACTGGGGGTGTGGAATAGTGATTGTCCACTGGCTTTTGATATTATTAAGGATTATCTCCTAAATCCGCCAGTCTTAAGACCACCACGTCATGCCAAGCCGCTAATCCTGTATCTAGCGATAGAAGACAGTTCAGTGGGTGCCATGATGGCTCAGGAAGATGAGTTTGGGGTGGAGTTTATTGTTTATTACCTTAGCAAGAAATTCCTGCCATACGAGGTTAAATATGTTGAAGCGGAAAAGATTTGCTTAGCAGTAATCTGGGCCTCTAAAAAGTTGCGAAACTACTTTCACTCCTTCAGTGTACAGGCAGTCGCTAAGCATAACCTGCTCAAGTATCTTCAGAAAGCGTTGTAACACCCCCAACTCCCACACGTAGCATAACGAAGGATGAAGAGTTATGGTGAGTGGAGGGTGCTACCAGACAAAGACACACATGGCAATATAGAAATCAAAGTAATAAAATTTCTAACATCTAGAACCTCAACCACATAGACATCCTAAACTTATCTCACACACACCATCATTCACACTAAAGATTATTACATCTCATTACAAATGCCAAATAAATAAAATTTAATTACATGCCGAAATCAAAAACACTTCCTATGAAAATCTAGCGAGTCGTTGGTGTAACACCCCCATACCCCTGGGAAGGAATATCGGGGCGCTACGCAGACTCTAACGCACACATACTCGTACACATGCATACATTAAGGTGGAAGTGATAACAATAAATAATTAGAAAAACTTGGGTCCAACAAACTGCTCTTATATCATATATATATATAAGCTGTACATATTACAAAAGTTTTATACTTATTACATATTCACTTTCGGTACATATACAAAATAGTTAACATATACACTATGATACTATGCTTCTATATACATAATGATGTTACTCAAAACATCAAAAACTCTATCTAGTACAAAACGATCTTCATCAAGCACCTAGTGGCCAAGACCTGCAGATGCAAACTCTCTAATCGCATCCCAAAAAAATACACGGGAAAAACACCCGTGCTAAGCGATATATATCACATGGATATTGTAGGCACCGTGTCCCAGAGCGGTCCGGATCAGAGATTACCCTATGATGAAATCGGTATCCGAGACTGTACAAACGGTTTGGATTGGGAGGTTTTAGTCCCATGCTCCACGAGAAATGAGTCTTTTCACCTTTCGTAGGCAGAGGGAGAAAACGGGAAATTTTTGAGTCAAAAAGGTATGTTTTCCTCGACAGACGGCCAGCTCGTCTGTGGGAGGCCAGCCCGTCGCTTAGGGTCACAGACGGCCCATGGTTTTTCCGATGCCCGTCGGACGGATCCGCTTCTTCCGGAGCACGCAACCTCTCCGACGCCCGTCGGTGGAAATGGCAGGGCCGTCGGATGAATCCTTTTGTCAGAAGGATTCTTCCGACGCCCGTCGCCACAGCCGACGCCCGTCGGTCAGCCCTGGCCTATAAAAGCTTTGAATTTCCTCCTAAAAAGGGTTCCAAAAATTTTAAAAAGGGGAAACTCTGCCAAAATTCAAGCGCGTTTTCTCTCTCTTCCAGCAAACACATACATCAAGAAATTTCTTTTAATTTGAGAATCAAACCATTGAAAAGGGAACTAAAACTAATTAGTTTTCTTTGAGTTTTTGATTCCAAAGTCAATCTTTTTGAAGGGTTAAGAAGGAAACAATCTATTTTCCTCTTTCCTGACCTTCCATTTCGTTTCTCGTGGAGCGTACGGGACTCTAATCGACACCAAGAATCTCACTAAAACATTATCTAAGGGTAAATATTCTGGACTTATTCTCCGTATTATTTCATCTTTATTCTTTATTCTTGCTGTTCTTTTGGCTTTTTGCTTTCACTTTTCTTTATTTTGATTCTTTTC
This sequence comes from Excoecaria cochinchinensis, assembly GCA_947683425.1. Classification (NCBI taxonomy): domain Eukaryota; kingdom Viridiplantae; phylum Streptophyta; class Magnoliopsida; order Malpighiales; family Euphorbiaceae; genus Excoecaria; species Excoecaria cochinchinensis. The sequence continues at coordinate 7,018,691 of CANTUQ010000005.1, forward strand.
ATCTCATTTTGCGATAAAAACCCATTTTTGCTCTAAAAAAGAGAGTTTTTTACTGTTTATTTTCGGAGACAGTGGTGATCGACGGGTCATCTATTTCACCGACACCCGTCGGTCACCTCACTCACAGACGACCTCTCTCTTGAGTGAGCGACGGGACATGTTGGTCACTTTGATTGACGCCCGTCAGTCACTCGACAGATGGCCGTCGTTGGGTCCTATCTCCACGTTTCCAAATCTTTTCTATCTCTCAAGTCTTAGAACTTTATTTATATTGAGCTTTTGTATATTAACACCCATTAACCTTTTGTGAGCATATATTGATTTTCTTGGACTATCCTGAGCTCGAGGGGCAATCTACCATGCTCGGAGGATTCCGTCCGGTTTAGTTTTCTAACCTTCTTGGTTATCTCCTTTATTTGTTTATTCATTAATTATTTTATGCACATGAGTATACTCTTTTTGTATCCCGCTAAATATAAAAATTGATTAATGTTTTATATTCAATAAAGAGAGGTTTTCATAAACATAAGGACCCAATGTCCTACTTTTATTCAATAAAAATCCTCACAATAGAAATATCCAATTTTAATAATGATGCATGCGAGGACCAAAGTCCTCAAAATAAGCAATGCCCTGATTTGTGTATGTATCGCACATTTACAAAAGGGAGTTATTTTTCGCTCCTTGTGTTATTGTAATTTATCATTTTCATTATTTGTACATTTACAGTTTTCCAAATGTGAATAAATGCGCCTTTAATCAATTGCATCGTGTGGAGAGAGAGCGAATTAATGATAATTAAAATTTGATCATAGAATAATCGAGGTAGAAATAGATGAGAAGTCCCGAATCTAGCTCTGGTCTTTGGGATCAAAGAGGCGAGAGGTTTACCCTCCAAGACACCTCTTGTGTCACGAGACTTTGGCATTAATCCTAGGCTCCTTAGGGCGAGAGGTTCACCCTCCAAGACCCCTTTGGTTGGCCCAAAATGGATACTGAGCGCAGTCTTAGGCTCTCCGAGGCGAGAGAAACTTTCCCAATGTTCTATTGGGTGGCAACTCCATGAAACCTCCTTGTTGCCCAACATAGACGCACTTGCGATTTATTGCAAGCTGTCAGCGGACCCACAAATGCCCTGATCGCCCTCGAGCGGGCGGTCGTAAGGGCGGCTAAGGGATTCCGGCACGCGTCACAGTGGCGACTCCACTGGGGACATATCGTTTGAGACTTGAATTTGAAAATACCTCGTTTAATATCTATGGTTAAAATTTAATTCACAAATTCGCTTTCTCTCATTTGCATTTGCATCCCATTAGAGCTTTAGAATATGCTAGTTTGGTCCCTCTATTAGCCCCGGTGCATTCCTGAAACACGACCCTATTTTCACTCAATTTAGGGAAGTGTTAAGGATAATCACCAGCCCAAGCCTCGTACCTCAATGGTATATCAAAATGATAACCCGATCGGTCGTTATGTTCATGATGAGCTGGACCTGTCAGCAGGGATCATGCTTGGGTAGCCCTAAAGTAACATCCCCCTTGTCCAAAGCTCATTTAATGGCCGTAGTTACTTTCCACAGGTGATATGAACCGTAATTCTATGCTTACTATATGGATCCTCATGTATTGGGTGAGTCCAGATGTCTTGCTTGGCAACCTAGCCAAAGGCTTTCATGCCCCGGCAGGGCCATGTCGAAATTTTTGGAATGTCTAAATACATGATGATCATTATCCATTCGCTTGTACATTAGCATAGGAGTGTTATGCTGTCGGTTTTTTGCCGTGCACCATGCTTGTCCATTGGGTCCCTCGTTGACCCTTGGGCTAATCCCACCTAGGAAAGAGACCGCGTGACCACGTGTGTGGGAGAAATAAGGGTGGAAGGACCTACTTGCTTGCTTGTGTTTTGTGGGTGTTGCATATCACGACCACGCATTGCATCTGCATTCCATGCATCACATCTAGCGCCTTGTCCCTGCAGTCATCATAGATATGCTTAGGTGGATTAGATCGCCTACCGGACAATTGATCCGAGTTCCTGCATCTGAACTGCCAGGTAGAGAGGGCCTTTCAGAGATCTTACCGGAAGTCAGCTGTACCGTATCTGAGAAGGCAAACTCACCTAGGGGAGATGATGCCATCAAGGCCATGATTGCAGAAGAAGTGGGCCGACGGTTTGAGGAATTTGAGGGCAGAATGATGAACATGCTAACTGCTTTGGCAAAACAGAATGCTCCGCATAATCCAGCACCTCCTCCTCCCGTGAGACAGAATGAGCGAGAAGAGGAAAGACCTGAGAGGCAAGAAGAGCCTATTCGGCTACCACCAATAGAGCTGAGGTCAGTAGCTTCGGGAGGACAGAGAAGAAGACCAGTGCTAAGGGTAGATGATGACAGGGATGACGAAGATGACAAAATGAGTTCTGTATCTTAGAGAGGGAAGGCACCCCAAACTGATGAGTTTATTCTAAAGAAGATGGAGGAGAGGTTTGAAGCCATGGCCCGTATGCTGAGTAGAGGACAGGGGATGAACCCGGAGGACAAAGAACTGGAGGGAGAAGATCCGATTCCTTACAACTTCAAGATGCCTGATGTGCCAAAATTTGACGGTACCTATGACCCGACTGCCCATGTGAAGCGATACTCTCTGGTCATGAAAGGGACCACTTTGTCTAAGAGGCAGAAGGTGGAGTACTTTTGCTTGAGTCTAACTGGCCCTGCCATCGATTGGTACCATAGCCTCAATCGTCGAACTAAGGAAGATTGGGATTTACTCACAGAGGAGTTCTTGAGGCAATACGATTGCAACACCAGGATGGAGGTGACTCTTAAAGATCTTGAATTGCTCCAGCAGAAGGCCGGGGAATCTTTTCACGACTATCTCACCCGCTGACAAAATCGAGTGAGGGAAATGCGAAGAAAGCCAGACACCCAAGACCAGATCCGCCTGTTTATCAAGAACGCAAGCCCGTATTTGAAGGATGGTTTGAAGATGAAAGGGTTGAAGCATTGGGAGTCTCTGAAAGACATAGCCATTGAAGCAGAGGGAGAGTTCTTGACTCGTAAAGCTAACAATGATAATTTTGCAAAAAGGACTAACACCGGTCAAGGAACCAGTAGGCCAGCCGGTCCCAGTGGTAGTACCAGAAGAATAGTTGAGGTGTCTGCTACTGACGCAACTACCCCGAGGAAGTTTTTGAACTTAGGAAGGCCACTGTCTTGGGTCTTAAGAAGGTTGATGAAAGAAGGAAAGTTGTAACCTTTGGCTCCTAGGCCTGCTATGATGCAAGGGAAGCCAGGTCATAAGGACAATGAATACTGTGCATTTCATCAGCACACAGGCCATCTAACAGACAAGTGTAAGGCGCTGAGGCACTCTATTCAAGATCTGATTGATGACAAGCAGATTTTTGACCCGGAGGAGAGGGAAGACAAGAAGAAGCCTGGTTACAATGTCGTACCACCACCAGTTTTTATGATCGGGTCTAGCCTGCCAGAGTGGTACATGCTGCAGGATATATTTGGGAGCAAGGGTACTGCTGTTGTTTGTTTTGTGGACAAAGAAGAAAGAGCAGTAGTGGCAACCATTGATTGTTGGTCGAGCAATGAGAGCGGTGGGGAGGCCGAAGAGGAAGGAGAGATGAACTCTTACTTATGGAGATCTGATGAGGATGAAGAAGAGGTAGGGGCTGTGACAAGAAGTGGGAGAGTGGTCCCTGAGATTACAAGGGTACTTGAACCAGTGCAACCATCGACGAAAAAAGAGCCAGAGGAGAACCAGATTGTTAAGCAGTTGAAGAAGACCGCAACTCAGATATCCATCTGGGATCTTTTAAGGCAGTCCCCTTCTCACAGGCAGAAAGTGGTAGAGGCTTTGACTGAGTCCACTGTTGCCACCACAATTTCCCCATCGGAACTTTTGGGTCTAGTTAAAGGAGGATAGGGGGAGAGATTGGTTTTTTCCGATGCCGACCTGCCAGTCGAGGGCCGCGATCATAACCGACCTCTGTACATCAAAGCACAGATGAACGATAAGCACACTGGTTGCGTTATGGTAGATGATGGATCTTCTATCAATGTTTGCCCTCTGATAGCCCTTCAGGTTTTTGGATTGAGTGAGGATATGCTCCGAGAATCAGACTTGACGATTACAGCCTATGATAATTCAAGAAGGCAAGCCTCGGGAACATTCAAGACCCTGGTCAAGACGGGACCCATTGAGGTAGAAGTAGAGTTCGTGGTTCTGCCCATCCCAGCTAATTTCTCAGCCCTGCTTGGGAGGCCTTGGTTTCACAGATTAGGAGGAGTACCGCCTTGAAATTGCTAATCAGCCCTTCATCGGCTTCCACGTGTCAATGATAGGAGAAGAGCACGGGTCAGTGGATAACCCAGCTGTGGTTAACATGATGAAAAAGATGCACTATCTCCCTGGGGCTGGTTTGGGTAGAAACTCTCAGGGGCTGCAAACTTCGATCACCACTCGAGGTCAGAAGAATCAGAAGGGTCTGGGGTACAGAGGCGGTTTTGGCAAGAAGAAGACGGCGGATAAGATCCCTCACATTTCAGAAAGCTTTGTGCCCGTATCCTCAGTATGCGCTTATACTGTGAAGATGAGCCGCAGTGGGTGAATGGGAGGATTGTCCCCGGATTTGAGATCTTCAACGATGTATTTGACTGGGATGTCGGGGTTATCAAGACTGCTGAGAACATCTAGGATGAAGAGGTCATGACTCAGTGCATTGCTTGGGACAGATGCGAGCCCAAAGAGGTTGTCACCGAGAAGATGTTGTTTACCAGGCTGAAAGGGAAAGAGAAGATGGCAGAAACAGAACTGAAGATGGGGGATTTAAAGATTTCCTCAGACATACCTAAAGGGCCTCTGCTGAATCAGGAAGCCAATGAGCAAGCTGCAGTAGCATCGACCTCTAGGGAGGCAGAAGAAGACTCTAGCTTAGATTGTCTTTTCATTCCAGAACTTTTTTATGATGTAAATGACAATTATAATATTATTAATAAGGCAAATGATTTCTCTTACTTGTGCGATGTTTCTAATGATTTCAACATGCATGAACATGATCATATTCCATTAATTTTTGATATTGTCCTCGAAATTCATTTACATTAGAAAAATTCAGAAACTATACTCCAATTCACTATCATTTACACTGATCATTTGTATGTCATCACATAACGCTTATGCTCTACACTAGTAACACATACAATTCGCTTATTCCAATACACCTCACTTTTAACGTACTCATTTGCCTTAACATATTCTCATCATTATACTCTCAAACCACTTCTTTTTAATCGGTATGACTATACAAATCCTAACCTTTCCTTGTTCACTATTAAACTCAAACTCATAAAATTTGCTTAAATAAATCTCATAATTCTCTTCTCATTAATTTACATCCAAATTATTCATTTCATCAGAACAATCAATATTTTAACCACCAGTCAGAAACCAAGACACATACACCTCACATATAAACCACTTAACTTACAACATTGTGCTACACAATTCCTTAATACATAAAAAACATCCGGCACACATGCTACTTTCTTTTACTAATAATACTCTTATCTTATTCCCAAAAATATTTTCACATTCATTTACACAAGGTTCCAAAATATCCTTTCTACTTAACTCAGACTATATACACAATACATTCTCCTTGACAATTATTACGCTCTTATATCACACCAAATCTTGACATCAAATACTCAATGTACAACCTGTCAGCTTTCTCTCCATCTAAAATGCATATACAAATGCTTCTCATGTCTGATCAAAGGATGATGATGCAATGAGGCTGTGATGGTTCTTGTATGCAAGATGATGCAGAAATGCAATTGATGCTATAGTAATGCACTTTTCCCATCCCCATAGTTCAATATGCTTATGTTCAAACACTTTTCTGGAGATAGCTGATAGGCACACCGAGCATCACCATTTCTTACAAAATTCAAACTCTCTTCTAATCCAAACAACAAATATCTATTCTCATAAAGATAACCATTAATCAATACGCTTCAAGGAATTCCACGAAACCTTCTCCTTCAACCATCTAGCATCAAAACAAAACTCTAACAGAACCCCTGATAACTCATCTAACGAACACATTCCAAATACGCACATACACACATAACAATACAGGACAGGTAGATCGTGACCTACCAAGACAACATTTAACTAAACACTTCATCTAATCGGGAAAATCTCATTCCCAACTCAAACCTAAAAAATAAAATCATCCGCTTTGGCCAACGCTAAACTATATAGACACATCGAGAAACTTAGTCAACTAGAATCGACTAAACCTATGCTCTGATACTAAATTGTAACACCCCCAACTCCCACACTTAGCATAATGAAGGATGAAGAGCTACGGTGAGCGGAGGGTGCTACCAGACAAAGACACACATGGCAATACATAAATCAGAGTAATAAAATTTCTAACATCTAGAACCTCAACCACATACACATCCTAAACTTATCTCAAACACACCATCATTCGCACTAAAGATTATTACATCTCATTACAAATGCCAAATAAATGAAATTTAATTACATGCCGAAATTAAAAACACTTCCTATGAAAATCTAGCGAGTCGTTGGCCAAAACTTAGCGGACCGCTGAGCTACTCTGATCTCCTAACCTGCACAGAGAAACACCCGTGCTAAGCGATAATGCTTAGGAGGGATCCACAAAATAATAACCAACCACTCCCAGTGGTTGGCGATACAAGCACAAATATATACCCATATACATAAGCATAAAATACACCGGTTAAAGTTATAACAAAATCATATTCTTATCCTCATATGAAAACTTAAACAATTTTATATACACATTCATTATACATACCAAAGCAAGAATTTACTTTATTACCTTTTTATTTTACAAAGACATTATACATACTCATTGTTTGTCTAATTCATTTAATTAATCATATAGATAGTTATACCTCAAAGGCTACTAAAAAAATACATTTGCTCGTCAGAAAAATATTAAGTCATATCAGTTCTTGTTAGTACTAATATTTCCAAGGTCATGTAGATAATAGTATTACTACTTAAGTCAAAACCTTTCATTTGTTCAAACCATTACATATTCAAAACTAAACAAAACATTTCGATTCGCAGATTTGGTTCGTGCTCGAAATAATTATTCCAGGCTTCCTATGTATCCCTGATATTGGGAATCAGAACCTTGTAGTTCTATAGAAACTTGTACCAACATGTTACAGAGTCAATCCTAATTGATTTCCTAAATACAGTTATTTATCATGCTTACTACCTTATTTCCCTTTGACTAATATATGCATATCATTACCGTGCTCGTAAAGAACAGCCAACAATGCACATAAATTTCTTACTAGTATACTTACAGTAGTTATCCAGGCTACGGTCCAGTAGGCAAATATTATAACATACCTATATTGTCAATTAAACATATAAACGGATATATTCATAGAATTCATTTACTGAGTACTTAACTATAACAAATATGCATATCAATCATTTTCAAAAATTCTTAACACAGACTTTACATAGACAATCATACTCACAACTTATGAACAGATTAATAACAGGCATTCTCCCACATACGAATTCTCATTCAATCAGCATTCATTCATACACACTTATCAGAACAACATTATTTGTTATATCTCTTTTCATATTCGGACATTAGCTTATTATACAAAACCATTTAGGTATCTGAAGATACCACACAATTCCACATTCGAGTCCATAAAGGATCCAGAACACTTTAGTGCATAAATCACAAGCTCATCCTTTCAACAAACACTTTCAAATACTTTATTCACATAACTCTTTGCACATTATCATAGAACTTATCAATTCATTTAATTGCTTGCTAAGTCAAAAGGTTGGATAAGTGAGTATACAGAACACATTGGGGTACCCGAGGGTACAATCGAAAAGCAACATCTTTCATTTTCTCATTCGAAAACATTTTCACAATGGGGGATCTTAAACAAGATTTGTACACATTGAGGATCGTGAGGATCCAAATGGGGATCTGATCAGGGTCCAGAACCAAAGGGGCTGCAGCTATCAGAACTCTATAGGTATGCCTATTTATCCACGACCGACTACGCTGGCTATACATTTTATCTTCGTCATATAATATAATTGTAACATTTTATATTTTCATGTGGGTTCATACATTCATAAACATGCATGTCGTTAGCACTAATTACATATTCATCATTAAAAAATATCTCATACTTATCACATAAGAAATTAAACATATCCCGAGGTGGTAAATGCTTCAATTCGATATCTTTTATTAGATGATAACTCAAATAGATAAAGACTAAAAGTAACAACGTATTCAAACAAGGCATATAAGAAAATATTCAAAAATTCTCAATTTTAAAATAGGGGACTTTTACACGGCAGTCTAATCAAGGCTTACCAGCATGTAAGGCCTTTCACACAGTGGTAAGGAAAAACCTTACCGCTGTGTAGCCTTCCGAGCAAAACCCCATCCAAAACAGAATGCATTTACACGGCGGTATGACTAAACCTTACCGCCGTGTAAAAATGCACCAAAGCAATTCTTTAGAATAGAATAGATTTACACGGCGGTATGACAAATCCATACCGCTGTGTAAATCCATGGGCAAGCAAGACTCAACTCAGAAATATGATCACACAGTGGTAAGGCTTTCCTTACCACCGTGTGGCTCATCAAAAACCCAAAAAATTCATGTTATACACTCCCCAAACTTAAACCAAAATTCAACACAACTCAAATCAAACATTCAAATCATCATAAACAACATAAAACCCAACTTTTATACCAATAAATACACTTACTTCATGCAATAAACATAATCAAAATCCCTCATTTAACAAAACCAGAAATTTACTTCCGACCTTCAATCAATTACACATTTTGACCCATTATACCACATTCAAAGCATATTGACACAAGTCAGTCAAAACTCATAGCATTTAAACATACTCAAATAACTTTATCCCTAAAAATTTCCAGAACATTAAATCAAAACCCCAAATTAAATAACAAAATCTCAAACCTCATCTCCTTTGCTCCTAAAAGCTTAAATGGTTGCACTTCCTTGCTCCCTACTCTTCCACACTCATAATCATCAAATTACCTCATCAAAATACACACAAAATCACCTAAAATTCAAAGATTAACCTAGATCATAAATAACCTTTACTCATGAATAAGGAAAGAGGAAGAAAGGAACCAATTACTTATTTGATCAACCCTTGAATTTGCTAGATCATCAAAAAATTACAGCAACTATGGCATAAATTAAAACAAGGAAGAAGAAGAAGAAGAAGAAGAGGAGGAGAACAGGATGAGAGGAGAGCAGATTCCCCCCCCCCCCCCTCTCTCACATTCTCTCTCTATCTCTTATAGCTCTCCCACCAAAACCTATCCCCTTCCCACATGTCACTTTGCTATTGGTCTACTCTAGATTTTTATGTCAAACTTCCTTATTAAACCTTCCACTCTTAATTCCTCTTGCATTTGGCATATAACTTTATACATCTTTACATTGGCCCATATAATTAATTTTATCCTTTCAATCAAGTCCTAATTCCATACTTCACAATTTTACAATTTGCCTTACTTGCCGAAACTTTGACATTAATTCTTAAATTATCTAGTTGGCATACCAAACACTTCAACTTGCACAACTCTGATCACCACTTATTCTCAATATGCCCGAATCCTTCTAGGGTACTTTTTGGGTTGTTACAAGCACCCTCTCTACTAGGAAAGATGGGAAGATGGTTGTTATTGTTGCAGGAGTTCGATGTCAAATACATCACTAGGAAAATCATAAAGGGAAGAGTTGTAGCTATGTTCTTGGCTGAGCACCCTATTGAGGGAGATCAATTCGAATACAATTTCCCAGATCAAGATGTCACGGCCATAGCAGTGCAAGGGTGGCAGATGTTTTTCGATGGGGCAGTTAACAGTAAAGGGGCAGGCGCAGGGATTATTCTTACGACCCCGGATGGTGATAAGCTACCATTAGCCAAAAAGTTAAAGTACAAAGCTACCAATAATGAAGCGGAATATGAAGCTTGCATTTTTGGACTGGAAGCACTGCTAACTCTGGAGGTAAAGACCACAGAAATCTTCGGAGATTTGTCCATAGTAATTCATTAGATCAGAGGGGAGTGGTTAGTTAAGGAAGAGAGGTTGTTGCCTTATGTGAAGTACTTGAGAATGTTAAGTAGCCAGTTTAAGACCTGTACTTTTCACTTTATCCCTAGGGATGAAAATTAATTGGCTGATGCTCTCGCGATGTTAGTGTCCATGTGGGATAACCTAATAGGGGTTTCTATGAGACCCGTGACCTTATTTTGAAACTGAGCAGGTGATGGAGGTTGAAGCTCCTAATAGAAACCCGTGGTATTACGATATTCAGAATTACTTGGAAAGGTCAGTTTTTCCAGAAGAAGCCATCGAGAAGGACCAAAGAATGATTGGAAAGTTATCTACTCAATTCATCAGTATAGATGGCACTTTGTATAGGAGACAAGCTGATGGTATCCAATTAAGATGTTTGACGGATAAAGAAGCTGAAAGGGTTATGGAAGAAGTTCATGCTAGAGTTTGCAGAGCTCACATAAATGGCTTACCGTAGCCAAGAAGATCATGTGCCAAGGATTTTACTAGCTTACGATGGATACGGATTGTTCAAAATATATGAAGCAATGCCAGTTATGCTAGCAATACGCAAATTTGAGGCATGTGCCAGTTTTAGAGCTACGTAACTTGACATCTCCATGGCTATTTGCAGCTTGGGGAATAGATATCATAGGCGAGATACATCGTACAGCTTCTAATGGGCAAAGTTTCATCATAGTTGCCATTGATTACTTTACTAAATGGGTCGAAGCTGAATCTTTTAAAAAAGTTGATGCCAGAGACATGGCCAAGTTCATTGAGTGGAATTTGATTTGCAGATATGGCCTCCTACACCACATTGTGTCTGATAATGGCGTATAATTCTTGGCGAAAACTCAATAGATGCTTCAGAAATATGGAATCCAGCATCACAAGTCTTCTCCTTACCGACCTCAAGCTAATGGTGCGGTTGAAGCAGCAAATAAGAATGTTAAAAGAATATTGGCCAAGATGGTTTAGAGCTATAAAGGCTGGGCAGAAAAGCTACCTTTTGCACTTTGGGGTTATAGAACCACAATCGGAATCTCTATGGGAGCGACGCCATTCTCTCTAGTATGTGGAACTGAAGCAGTTTTACCAGTTGAAATCTAGCTGAAATCTTTAAGAGTAGTCATAGAAGCCGAGATTCCAAAGGCATAATGGGCACAACAACGTTTACTGCAATTGAATATGTTCGATGAAGATAGGTTGTGAGCTTATTACCAAAACCAGGTTTATCAGAAGAGGTTAGCTCGGTCGTTTGGCAAGAAGGTACGAAAGCACCCATTGAAAGAAGGGGATTTGGTGTTTAAGATGATGAGGTCGGGAGTGCCAGACATACGGGGAAAATTCAGGCCAACCTGGGAAGGTTCATTCGTGCTGAAAAAGTTGCTAACAAAGGGAGCAGCGATTCTAGCAGACAGCGATGGGAATGAGTTTAAAAACCCGGTCAATGTCAATAGACTAAAAAGATTCCATGGCTAAAGAACAAAAATTAAAAGAAGAGAATGAATGCCCCGTGGGTTAAAAACCGAAAAAAGGCGGCCTTGCTAAAATTAGGCGCCCTGTTAAGGTAAAAACCAAAAAAAGGCTCCTTGGGCAAAAATTAAGGGCCGAGAGAAAATGTTCAATCAAGAAAACCCGAGAGGCCCGATTGATAACAGGAGTTTGATACTTACAAGATCTGTTTCGAGATTAGGTGTGGTCTTGTGCTCTTGAGTTCTTGCTAATTAAGGATCATGTGTGATGAAATCATATAGAAATGTACACAATTTTGCAATGAATAAAAGAATTCAGTTTGCATTTTCATCGGATTTTAGTTCTGTCTTAAAAAGAAAAATATCATTTGTGTATGGCTATTCTCTAATTGTTTTCGTCGAAAGGTGTCTAAGCAAATTTTGCTAATCATCCTTAAGGGAGGTTCTGATGACAGCCTTCACTTCTCTTGTAGCTGTACCTAAAAAGAAAAATAAAAGAAGAAAAAAACGGAGGCCGTTAGAGATGAAAACCGTGACTAGCTCTCGAAGAAAAAGTTAGGCCGAAGGGTAGGGTGAAAACCTGAAAACAAGCGGTCTATCCTACAAAAAATAAAATGAATAAAAGCCGCTGGATTGGGTTGGGTCTATTCCAGGCAAAAATTAGGCAAAAGGTTACGTGAAAATCCCCAAAGGGATGCATTTCCCATAAAGAAAAGCTAGTGTGAAAATCCACAAGGGGCACACTACCTTTAAAATAATCACTTCTAACGCCTAGAGTGATAATGCGACATTACTTCGAATGATTTCCCTTTAGCCAGATAGTGCATGATGCAGGGTCATGAGTCAGAATCCTCAGCATATGATCATTGACCGGGGGACAAAGATGCGCACCTGATGAATCTCTCTGAAAAGTTTACAGACCAGAGTCTCTAAGCCAAGATGATACTTCTAGATCCTCGAGGGGCATCATACAATACAAGTAGCCAAGCCGTATCCTCAATGGACCCTTAATCACTTAGGACATGGTTTATCCATTTTTGCATGCATGTCATACAATTCTTTAGCAAACATCTGCATATGACCTTTTACACATGCATGCACAATCTATTGTATATGTTCCTGTGCACACAGCTTTGCAGGAAAAGTCCAAATGAAGGCCGCACGCGCAAAAGCTAGTCAAGGACAGCTTCAACTCAACATTAACATTCACCCGAGAAAGGCAATCAAGTCAAGATCAAGTCCTCTGAGGAGGCAAATTTCCAAGTCCTCTAAGGAGGCAAATTCTCAAAGTCCTCTTAAGAGGCAAATTCCCAAGTCCTCTGAAGAGCCAAATCTCAAAGTCCTCTGAGGAGGCAAATTTTTAGGTCCTCTGAGGAGGCAAATTTCCAATGTTCTCTGAGGAGGACATTTCTCGTATTTTGTAGTCTATTTAACGGCTTGGTGCAGTCCTCTGAGGAGGACATTTCCCGCATTCTGTAGTCTATTTAACGGCTTGGTGCAGTCCTCTGAGGAGGACATTTCCCGCATTTTGTAGTCTATTTAACGGCTTGATGCAGTCCTTTGAGGAGGACATTTCCCGCACTTTGTAGTCTTGTTAGCGACTCGGTGCAGTCCTCTGAGGAGGATATTTCTCGCATTTCGCAAGTCTGGAGCAGACTCAGTGCATCGCCATTTGAGGATGGCATAATCGCTTTGTAGCCTATTTAACAGCTCAGCGATATTTAAGAGTGTCCGCACTTTGTAGTCTTATCAGTGACTCGGTACGATCCGAAAGGATAATACTCAATCCAAATCACAACACTGTTCTCCAGGGAGCAGCCAGAAAGCGGTAGCCTCAGGTACGCATCTCTTTCTTTCTCTGAATTTTGGCTCACCTAGGCACCTGTGCACTAGCCTCCCCAAAATTTAGGGCAACTATAGACACCGAATCCCGAGGTAGCCCAGATCAGGGTTACCCGATGATGAAATTAGATGCCTGTTCACAGGCAAAAATATTGGAAGTAATGGTTTGCTTGTCAAAATTTGCACTTTTCACAAAATAAAAGAAAATATAGAAAAATATAAAAATAGAATAAAATGAATTTGGAAATTATATAGTGTTTTAGCCAAAATTTGTATTTTTTAAAAAAGTTTTGAAAAAAAAAATTCGGCTGAATATTAGCCGTCGGCGAGCGTCGGCAGCGCCCAGCGCGCAGTGTAGGGCACGCGCGGGCGTCCATCTCCCGTGCGCTGATGGGCGTCGCTCGCCCGTTTTGCACGCCCGGCATGTGCGTTTTTTGGGTCAAATTTATGTTTTTCTTACATTGTTTTTGTAGAATTTAATTTTTAAAACCTTTTTGTCTTCTAACCTTTCAAATTATTCAGTTTTTTTGTGTTAATGGGAATTAAATTAATTTAATTTCTTCATTAAATCTGATTTTTTTTTTGTATAAAGCGGGTTTTTTGAGAGGAAATTTTCTTTAGAAAATATTTTTCTTCTTCTTCTTCTTCAGGAAAAATTCTCCTAATAATTTTTTATTTCTTTTTAAAGTTAATTCTTGACACAAAGAAAATAATTTTTTGTTCTTGGAAATTTTTTTCTTCTTTTTAACAATTTTTGCGTGAGACAAAAAAATTAATTGTTTGTTCTTGATATAAAAGATTTTCTTCTATATTATATTTTTTAATCTCATTTTTGCAAATCAAGAAAAAGAGAAATCAATTATCTTCCTTTAACTATCGAATCAAAATCTGAGGGTAAATATCCTGGACTCAATTTTATAATTTAATTTTTATTTTAATTTTTGTTTATAATTAATTAGTCATCATGTAAATTTTTAAATTTATTGTTATTTTTTGTGTTTATATGATTTTAGTCATAGATTTAATATTTTTAGCATATTTTATTTTATTCTTGTTTATTTATTTATTTATTCATCTTTTATTAGTTTTAATATTATTATTATTGTTGTTATCACTACTATTATTGTCACACCTCATTTTCCGTCTAGAAGTTTGAGCCATAATTGCATGTGTGTCTGTGAGTATTTTGGCATGCGTTAAGGGCAATTATGGATAATATGCATGTTTTGTGGGCTTTATTAGAGTGTGGGTGCATGTACGTTAGTAGTGAGTGCATTAGTGGGGGTTAGTCTTGTGTGTATTGTCATGCATATTAGTTGGGTGTGAGTGGTCAAGTTCCACAAATATTAGAGTGACATGTGTCTAGGGTTTTAGGAAGTGGGTATAAATAGAAGGGGAGAGAAAAGGGAGCAGCCATCTTTGCTGCCCTTGCCGTTCTTCCTCCTCTCTTTATCTCCTCTTCCTGTTTTCTTTTCAAGTGTGCTCTAGTGTTGATCCCAGTAATTTTTGATGGAATTGATCATCTCTTAAGCTTTATTGGTAAGTTTTAGTGGGTTTTTCTTCTTCTTCATCTTTTCTCTTGATCCTTGTTAGATGAGTTTTTAATCTAGAGTTTTGCATTTATGTGTGTGTTCTTGAGTTTTCTGGTTTAGTAGCACCTACTCGTGATCCCAAGGGGAAAGAGAAGGCCAGTGGGACTGGAGTGTGCAACTAGGAGCATAAGATTTTTAGGTTTGGGAATTTCTGTATTTTCTGTGTTTTTGATGTGGATGAATGTTTTACTGGTAATATGATGATTTTAATGATGCATGTTGGAATAAATGTGATGAGTTTTGGTTGATTTAAGTTATATGCATGAATATTAAACTATGAGAGCAATTGGAGTTGGATTGATACTACTGTGATTTTTTGGGTTGCTATTGTCGCAATTCTGAGTTTTGGATAGTTCTTAAGTTGATTATATTAAATGTGTAAAATATGCATTTGTGCTGTTGTTGTGTTGGGAAATGCCCGATCTGAGGTAAGTTGATTTTGGAAAATGGTTTTTGAAATTTTGGGCAAGTTTTAGAATAAGGGAGTTCTGTAGTTTTTTTGCAAATTTGGAATGCAAAATCAGTGTGTCCAAGTCTCGATCGAACTACCATCTTCTGATCGAAAATGTCTTGAGTGCACAACGCTTGGCTGTCGGTCGAAAGACGGAAAGTTACCGATCGAGAAAATGGATTCGTGCTTTTGCTGGGAGCCAGGTCACGAGACGTGTTGAAGAGCATGATTCGTGATATGGTGTAGAGAGAGGTGACACGAGTCGTGTCCCCTGCTCTCCCTTCCCGATCGTTTGCTCTCCTTTCCGATTGGACTTTAGCTCTCGGCTCTTGGTCGCTCGTGTGATAATTGGCTGCCGAATGGGAGATGGGAGATCTGATCAGAGATCGCCATGGAGGAATGCGATTCGTGCGGGCTAGAAGCCAAGTCACGAGTAGTGCTCGCAAGAACGACTCGCGACCGGGCTTTGGGCATCAGCACGAGTCGTGCTGAATGGCACGACTCGTGCTCCCTCGCTCTCCCCTTCGCGATCGGCTTCTCGTGCTCAAGAAGCATCGACACGAGTCGTGTCAACCTGCACGACTCGTGTCCTCATTTTTCTCTCGCGAGTGGCTTTCTGACCCCTGTCGTGAGCGCGACTCTCATCGCGATCGCAACAGTGAACTTTTGTTCGGTCTGTGTTTTCCGAAATTGCCCTATTTTGACTTAAATGAATTTCTTATCTCCTCGACATGAATTTTTACTACTGTGTGATTTATTTATCATGCTTCTATATGAATAATGCTATGATTTCTTTATGTCAAATTATATACTATATTTTGGAACATAACCTGCTTTATGCATGACCTACAAGGGTCAATCTAGTGGATAGTTAGGCATGTCTAATAGAGCTCAGTACCTGCAGCCTTAGTTCAGTTTCGGACCCCGATGAGGTCCCCGTTTGGTTCCTCGCGAACCTCATTGTGTCTGGATCTTGCTTAAGATCACCTCAGTAAAAATGTTATTGAAAGGAAATGTGATGTTGCGTTCGATTCGTACCCGTAAGATACCGCCATGTGTTCACTCGTTATCCACTATTGTGAGTCAGCAGGTGTATTGTCTGTTTTGTTATGATTATGAGAATGTGAACATCCGATCAGTTATGACTATCAGTATATGAAGCAATATGTATACGAATGTATATGTATACGAATGTGAGCATGGACTTTCGAATGTTATGTATATGATTCAATTATGATTATATCATATGATTATCAGCATATGCCATTATGTCTGCATTTTGCTTTGACGACTACTGTGAGTGGCCATCCATATTATTGTTGTGTTTTCCCCACTACGCGTTATCGCCTAGCACGGGTGTTTCATCTGTGCAGGTGCGGATGGTGGTTAGCTTTTGGGAGATTCACCGTCAGTCAAGCCAATACAGAGGGATTTTGATGTTAGGACTTAGTCTTTTGTTTTATAATTCTTTTTGTGATAGTGAACTCTCATTGTATTTATTCTTTTGTTCAGCTTCCGCATTGTAATTTTGGAGATGTAATTATGTTGGTAATATCAGAATGGTTATATAATGAATATTATTATTGCATTTATGAATGAATGATCAGTTTGGTTTTAAAGTTTTAAATTCCTCTGTATTTATGCATGTAGATTTTATGTGTGTGAATGTTATTGTATTGTTCTGCTTGGTGACACCCTAACTCATACGGGTTCTCACTCTATTGCGGATGGGTTCTCCTACATATGGGTAGGGGGTGTTATAATTTTTGGTATAAGAGCCTAGGTTTAGGCATTTCTGGGTGTTGTTGTGCATAGATATATGTCTAGGACTGTGTTGGCTGATGCGGTTGTTTTTGTGCTTGTTTTAGATGGATTCTGACTCAGTTCATGGGTCGCTTGAGGGGTCCGCTGAGAGTGTAAATCCTTAAGCAGTAGATCCTTCAGTGTTTATTTCGGCTCAAACACCTAAGGTTCAGCCTGAGGCCGCAGCCATGCCCTTTGAGGCAATGTTAAAGATTTCTCAAGATATGGCTCGAGTCTTATAGAGAGTGACAACTCCGAGAGCCCCTATTGAGAGTATGAGGAAAGCTGGTGCAGAGGATTTTTATAGACTAGTCTGGATGAATCTGAGTATGCTGAGAAATGGATTGAGAAGATAGAGCGTGTTCTTGATGAGATTCGATGACTTCCTAATAGGCAGGTAGAGTGTGTTGTGGCTTTGTTGCAGGGTTTCACCTACAATTGGTGGAAATTGGTCCGTAGGCATCCTCAGTTTCCTGACCCTGTTACTTGGGAGTTCTTTGAGAGGGAGTTCACCAGTAAGTATGTGACTCAGGCCTATAAGGATGCGAAGTGGGCACAGTTCTTCAGTTTGAGGCAGAGAGCTATGTCAGTTTCAGAGTTTGAGAAAGAGTTCAACCGTCTTGCGAAGTATGCTCCAGAGGGTGTTCTAACTAAGGAGTTCAAATGCAGGCACTTTGAGGCTGGGTTGAATGACTCCTTGAGGGCTATGTTGATTTCATTGATGAGTGATCTGGGTATTGGGTATTATCAGATTGTTCAGGCAACAGTGCGGGCTGAGAGATCAGAGTCAATTCTGAGGGAGAGAGCTCAGAGGAGGAATCCCCCTCGTGGAGGATCATCATCATCATCTTTGGGTAAGAGGTCTTGGAACCTGCAGGATGAGTCTTCTTCAAGTCCAGCTTCAAGAGGTAGGAGACAGGGTTCTGCTATGAGTTTGAGTTCTGGTAGAGGTGGTTTGGGTAATAGGACTGAGGCAATGCCCGTGTGCTCGCATTGCAATGGACGACATCGGGGTGAGTGTAGGTGGCTCACGTGTGGTTGTTTCCGATGTGGGAGCACATATCACTTTTTGGCTAGTTATCCTAGATTGGGTGTAACACCCCGATACCCCCGTTGGAAGGGCACCGGAGCGTTACCCGACAAAACACGACGATAAACACATACATGCAAACATACATACATGCACATAAGCAGAAGCATACTATGAGGCAAAAGATAATCTTAATACATATACAAATGCTTTCAATAATTACAAAAGAGTTCTTAAACATTTACATACGCCATTTTACAAAATTACATAATACATAAACAAAAATACAAGAATTGAAAACAAAATAAAACTCTAACTCCTATGTGCCCAACCTTGCAGATGCGCGACGCAAACCGAACCACAAACCTGCCACCTAAACGGGAAAATAGCCCGTGCTAAGCGATAACGCTTAGTGGGGAGGAAAAATAGACAAGAGAGCACTAACAATATACAAGTAATATCATGCGTAAAACGAGTAAAGTATACTCTAATTGAATCCACTATAAAAGTAGGAAAATTAGAAATACAAAATATATAATCACTACATCCATTCCACTAGCGTACAGGGCATAATTACACTAACCGAAACCGATTCACTAAGGTAAAATAATTATCTCAAATAACAATACACTTCATTTATATATAGATACATAACACTACACAACAGCCTGAACTTCACTTGCGGTGGATACGGGAAAACACTACACTAAAACTGGAGGCTAAGCCTCAACAGTATCACTAAACCCTTTAGGCAGGGCCATGGCCAAAGACCGGAGGCTAGGCCTCAATGATACCACTAAACCCTATAAGTGGGGTCATCGCTAAGCCCGAAGGCAAACATAGGCAGCTGCACTCACTATCCCTTCATAAGCATGATTATCTATCCACTACACTGACATTTCAGGCCAAACTCACTCACTCGAGTTAAAACATTTGACATAATTAGGTAAAACAAATCGAAACATTTACATGCCCAAAAATTATCATTACAAACTCTAATCATGTAATAATTGAAGTATAAATAAGTCTAAATCATGCACTAGAAAGAAAACATGCAGAACAAAACAAGAAGAGGACAATTCAGAATCAAAACAAGGCAAAAGAGAAGTCCTACTGTCGCGATCGTGACTGGGAGTCGCGCTCGCGACAGAGGAGAAGGCACTGCGGAGAACAGAGTGGAGGAGCACGACTAGTGCTCCTGGAGCACGACTCGTGCTCTAGGAGCACGACTCCGATGCCGTTTCTCTAAAACGCAGAAAATCACGATGGCAGGGAAAATCATTTCTGTCGCGATCGCGACAAAGTCGCGCCCGAGACAGAAACGATTTTTCCAACCCAAAAAGGCCCTGTAACTCTCAGTTTTTAAAACCACTCACACACACTTCAATCAAACATTCATAAATCTTACCTCATGCCTCTAATTCACCTCCATAACATTTCCAAAGCCATATAAACACATTTTACACAATAATCAAACATAATTCATCATGAATGCCATCAAAACCAAACCCCGAGTTTCATTCACATATCATGTTCATGTTCTTCAAAAACACATACAATCCTCACTATATCACTAACATTTAACTCATATTCACTACAAGATCAATACATGCATTTACCCTAACAAAACACTCAAGATATCAAGAATTAAAGGACACAAATACACATTAAATCCAAATGAGAACTAGGGCAAAAATCCATCAATTAACAGGATAGCTAAAATCAACTCCCAAACCTGGAAACTTGCTGCTCAAAACCTCAATCTTCAAGAACCCACTCTTTCTAGCCTTAGCTCATCTTCAAATCATCCAAATCTCGCACCAATAAACCCAAGAATCACTAAACCAAAATCCTAACTTACTCAAATCAAGAGCAAAACTAGAAGGAGAAGAAGATCAACTTCAAAATAACTAAAATCAAACACTTACCTCTTCAATCTCAGCTCTAGATCTCTAAAACCCACTCAAACCTTGAAGAAATCACACAAGGGAAGAATGGAGAGAAGAAAATGAAGAAAGGGAGAGAAGAGAGAACGGGAAAGAGTGAAGGAGGAGGGGAGGAACAGCTTCCACGGGAAGCTTCCCCAATTTCTTACCTCCCTTCCCTCTCTCTTACTTTTTCATTAATTGCCACCACCTAACAAGCCACTTGTCACTATCCTACGAACCCAAGTGTCACAATCTTGTCCATTCACTTCCTAAGCACCATATACCCCACACAAACTAGATAACCTCCATAATAAACATATAATCCTTGGTACAATACACACGTTCCACTAGATAATTCCTCACTTAACATCTTATTAACTTAATTTCTTCAATTAAGTCCTTAATAAATCAAATTTCACATGCACTAATTACCGAAATACCCTTAATTTTTAGACTAAGCTCACGAATTTGGACTAGGCCCTATTTGGGTTGTTACATTGGGTGAGGTTTCTGGTGATCAGCGTGAGGCCAGTAGAGTTGGGTCGAATGCACCGCAATCCGATTGGGCTAGGAGCAGAGGTAAAGGTCGAGGCAGTCGGCCTAGTGGGGGGGCTTTATCAGGATCAGTTGATCATCCCTTGGCAGTTCCAACTAGGGCATATGCTATGAGAGCTTGAAATGAGCAGGATGTTCCAGATGTGATTGCAGTTACGTTCCTACTCTTTGACACTGAGTTGTATGCTCTAATTGACCCTGGTTCCACACACTCATATTTGTGCACGAGTAAGTCATTTGATAAGTTGCATGAGCTTGATCAGTTAGATTATGAGGTTTGTGTGACCAGTCCTTTAGGGCATAGTGCCAATGTGAGTAGAGTGTATAGGAATTGTCCTCTTTTGGTTCAAGGTGTTGAGTTTTCTGCGGATTTGATTGAGTTGCCATTTCGGGAGTTTGATTTGATTTTGGGTATGGATTGGCTTAGTAAGCATCGAGCAGTGGTTGATTGTCATAGGAAAGTGGTTGTGCTGCGAGATAGAGATCGATCTTCTGTTGTTGTTAAAGGTTTGGGCTCGAGTTCCTTGAGTAATGTGATTTCTGCCATGTAAGCTAAGAGGTTCATGAGGAAAGGTTATGAGGCATTCTTAGCAGTTGTGTTGGATTCTAAGCATGATCAGGTGAGGATTGAGGATATCCCAGTTGTTAGGGAGTTTAGTGATGTGTTTTCGAGTGAGTTACCTGGTTTGCCTCCTGAGAGAGAAGTTGAGTTGTCCATAGAGATAGTGCCGGGTATGGCTCCCATTTCGAAAGCACCTTATCGAATGGCTCCTGCAGAGTTGAGGGAACTCAAGACTCAGTTACAAGAGTTATTGGATAAGGGGTTTATTAGACCCAGTCTATCTCCATGGGGAGCTCCAATGTTGTTTATCAAGAAGAAAGATGGTTCATTAAGGATGTGCATCGACTATAGGCAGATTAATAAGGTAACAGTGAAGAATAAGTATCCTTTTCCTAGAGTTGAGGTTTTGTTTGATCAGCTTAGAGGTGCGGGTGTTTTCTCCAAGATTGACCTCCGGTCGGGTTACTATCAGCTTCGGGTGAAAGATGTGGATGTGGTTAAGACTGACTTTCGGACATGATATGGCCATTATGAGTTCTTAGTGATGCCATTCGGTTTGACTAATGCACCTGCAGCTTTTATGGATTTGATAAACCGAGTGTTTAGGCCATATCTCGATCGATTTGTTGTAGTGTTTATTGATGATATTTTTGTTTACTCGAAGAATGAGAGTGAGTATGAAGAGCATATTCGGTTAGTATTGTAAGTTTTGAGGGAGCACCGTTTGTTTGCAAAGCTTAACAAGTGTGATTTCTGGCTTCGAGAGGTGTCTTTCTTAGGCCACATTGTGTCAGCTAAGGGTATTCAAGTTGATCCAGCCAAGATTGAGGCGATTGTTAATTGGAAAGCGCCTAGGAATGTCCCAAAGGTGAGAAGTTTCCTTGGTTTGGCAGGGTACTATCGTCGGTTTATGAAGGGTTTCTCGGTCATTGCTGCTCCTATGACCAGATTATTGAGGAAAGGAGTCAGATTTGAGTGGTCGGATAAGTGTCAGGCTTGCTTTGAGAAGTTGAAGCGGCTGTTAGTGGAAGCTCCTATACTTACTCAGCCCCAATCGGGTAAAGATTTTGTAATGTATAGCGATGCTTCAGGTATCGGGCTCGGATGTTTGTTGATGCAAGAGGGGAAAGTTGTGGCTTATGCGCCTCGTCAGTTGAAGCCTCATGAGAAGAACTATCTGACGCATGATTTGGAATTGGCGGCTGTGATCTTTGCTTTGAAGATTTGGCGGCATTATCTGTATGGGGAGAAGTGTAGGATTTTCATGGATCATAAGAGTTTAAAGTATCTCCTCACGCAGTTGAATATGAGACAATGCCGATGGTTGGAGTTGTTCAAGGATTATGACTACATCATGGATTATCATCCGGGTAAGGCCAATGTGGTTGCTGATGCTTTGAGTTGGAAGTCGGTTTCGGCTTTATTCTTGAGACGATTCGGATGGAGATTTGATTCGGACGGGGCTTTGGTCGCCCGATTGAAAGTACAGCCGACCTTGAGACAGTCGATTGTGGACGCTCAGAAGGACGATTTAAGATTGCAGCGGGTTTTGCAAGAGGTCCGATCGGGTAAGCAGTCAGAGTTTTCTATTTTGGATGGGGTGCTTATGTATAAAAACCATTTGTGTGTGCCTGAGAGTGATGAGTTAAGGAAAAAGCTTTTGAGTGAGGCACATACTACGGTCTTCACTATGCATCCAGGCAGTGAGAAGATGTATCGGGACATAAAATAGTTCTACTGGTGGTCCAGGATAAAGAGAGACATTGTTGAATTCGTGGCGAGGTGTTTGACTTGTCAGCAGGTAAAGGCTGAGCATCAAGTCCCTTCGGGATTGCTCACTCGTTTATTCATTCCTCAGTGGAAATGGGACGACATCGCCATGGATTTTGTGTCGGGTTTGCCAGTGACTCAGCGAAAGCATGATTCGGTTTGAGTTGGCTCATTTTTTGTCGGTCCAAGTGGACTGTTTGATGGATAAGTTGGCCAGCATTTATGTGGACGAGGTAGTCCGACTGCATGGAATGCCGTTATCTATAGTGTCCGATCGGGATCCAAGGTTCACATCTATGTTTTGGAAAGAGTTGCGGCGAGCCTTGGGTACTAAGTTGAATTTCAGCACGGCATTTTATCCTCAGATAGATGGTCAGTCCGAGCGGGTGATTCAGATTCTAGAGGATATGCTTTAGGCTTGTGCTTCGGACTTTTCTGGCGGTTGGGACAAGTATGTGCGGCTTATGGAGTTTGCCTACAACAATAGCTATCAATCGAGCATTGGGATGTCATCGTTTGAGGCTTTGTATGGTCGACTATGTAGGACTCCAGTTTGTTGGACAGAGTTGATCGAGCGATCTTTTGTTGGGCCAGAGATGATTAGGGATACCAAAAAGAAGATCAGAGTTGTGCAGCAAAATCTGAAGGTGGCTAAGGATAGACAAAGATCCTATGCTAATCTGAAGAGAAAGGATATTCGGTTTGAGGTCGGGGACAAAGTTTTCCTTAAGGTTTCACCTTGGTGGAAAGTGTTGCGATTTGGCAAGAAGGGTAAACTTAATCCTCGGTTCATCGGGCCTTCTGAGGTTTTGGAGAAAGTTGGTCCAGTAGCCTATAGGTTGGCTTTACCGATGGAGTTGGCTAGGATATATGATGTCTTCCATGTTTCCATGCTTCGACGGTACCGATCGGATCCGTCGCATGTATTGTCAGTTCAGGATGTTCGGATTCAGTCGGATTATTCATATGATGAAGAACCGAGAACCATCATCGCTCGAGAAGTGAGACAGTTAAGGAATAAGCAAGTTCCTCTGGTTAAGGTTCTTTGGCAGCACCATGGAGTTGAGGAAGCGACTTGGGAACCAAAGGCGGCTATGAGGATTCAATATCCACAGTTGTTCAGTTCAGGTGAGAATTTCCAGGATGAAATTTTTATTAGTAGGGGAGAGTTGTCACACCTTGTTTTCCCCCTAGAAGTTTGAGCCATGATTGCATGTGTGTCTGTGAGTGTTTTGGCTTGTGTTAAGGGAAATTATGGGTAATATGCATATTTTATGGGCTTTATTAGAGTATGGGTGCGTGTATGTTAGTAGTGAGTGCATTAGTGGGGGTTAGTCTTGTGTGTGTTATCATGCATATTAGTTGGGTGTGAGTGGTCAAGTTCCACCAATATTAGAGTGACATATGTCTAGGGTTTTAGGAAGTGGGTATAAATAGAAGGAGAGAGAAAAGGGAGCAGCCATATTTGCTGCCCTTGCCGTTCTTCCTCCTCTCTTTATCTCCTCTTCCTCTTTTCTTTTCAAGTGTGCTCTAGTGTTGATCCCAGTGATTTTTGGGTGAAATTGATCATCTCTTAAGCTTTATTGGTAAGTTTTAGTGGGTTTTTCTTCTTCTTCATCTTTTCTCTTGATCCTTGTTAAATGAGTTTTTAATCTAGAGTTTTGCATTTGTGTGTGTGTTCTTGGGTTTTCTGGTTTAGTAGCACCTACTCGTTATCCCAAGGGGAAAGAGAAGGTTAGTGGGAGTGGAGCGTGCAACTAGGAGCATAAGATTTTCAGGTTTGGAAATTTCTGCATTTTCTATGTTTTTGATGTGGTTGAATGTTTTGCTAGTAATCTGATGATTTTGGTGATGCATGTTGGAATAAATATGATGAGTTTTGGTTAATTTAAGTTATATGCATGAATATTGAACTATGAAAGCGATTGGAGTTGGATTGATATTATTGTGATTTTCTGGGTTGCTACTGTCGAAATTCTGAGTTTTGGATGGTTCTTAAATTGATTATATTGAAAGTGAAAAATATGCATTTGTGCTGTTGTTGTGTTGGGAAATGCCCGATCTGAGGTAAGTTGATTTTGGAAAATGGTTTTTGAACTTTTGGGCAAGTTTTGGAATAAGGGAGTTCTGCAGATTTTCTGTAGATTTGGAACGCATAGTCAGTGTGTCCAAGTCCCGATCGAACTGCCATCTTCCGATTGAAAATGCCTTGAGTGCACAACGCTCGGCTGTCGGTTAAAAAGACGGAAAGTTACCGATCGAGAAAATGGATTCGTGCTTTTGTTGGGAGCCAGGTCATGAGACTTGCTGAAGAGCACGACTCGTGACATGGTGTAGAGAGAGGCGACACGAGTCGTGTCGTTTTGCACGAGTCGTGTCCCTATTCTCCCTTCCCAATCGTTTGCTCTCCTTTTCGATCGGACTTCAGCTCTTCGCTCTCGGCTCTCGGTCGCTCGCGCGATAATTGGCTGCCAAATGGGAGATGGGAGATCCGATCGGAGATCGCTGTGGAGGAATGCAATTCGTGCGGGCTGGAAGCCAAGTCACGAGTCTTGCTCGCAAGCACGACTTGCGACTGGGCTTTGGGCATCAGCACGAGTCGTGCTGAATGCCACGACTCTTGGTCCCTTGCTCTCCCCTTCGCGATTGGCTTCTCGTGCAGAAGAAGTATCGACCCTAGTCGTGTCAACCTGCACGACTCCTATCCTCGCTTTTTCTATCACAACTGGCATTCTGACCACTATCGCGAGCACGACTCTCGTCGCGATCGCGACAGTGAACTTTCTTTCGGTCAGTGTTTTTCGAAATTGCCCTGTTTTGACTTAAATGAATTTCTTATCTCCTCGACATGAATTTTTACTACTGTGTGATTTATTTATCTTGCTTCTATATGAATAATGCAATGATTTCTTTATGTTACATTATATGCTATTTTTTGGAACATGACCTACTTTATGCATGACTTGCGAGAGTCAATATAGTGGATAGTTGGGTATGCCTAATAGAGCTCAGTAGCTGCAGCCTCAGTTCAGTTTTGGACCCCGATCAGGTCGTCGTTTGGTTCCTCGCGAACCTCATTGTGTCTTGATCTTGTTTAAGATCCCCTCAGTAAAAATGTTTTTGAAAGGAAATGTGATGTTGCATTTGATTCGTGCCCGTAAGGTACCGCCATGTGTTCACTTGTTATCAACTATTGTGAGTTAGCAGGTATATTGTCTGTTTTATTATGATTATGAGAATGTGAACATCCGATCGGTTATGACTATCAGTATGTGAAGCAATATGTA
Source organism: Excoecaria cochinchinensis (assembly GCA_947683425.1). Taxonomy (NCBI): domain Eukaryota; kingdom Viridiplantae; phylum Streptophyta; class Magnoliopsida; order Malpighiales; family Euphorbiaceae; genus Excoecaria; species Excoecaria cochinchinensis. The sequence goes on from CANTUQ010000005.1 coordinate 7,045,177, forward strand.
TATGAATGTATATGTATATGAATCTGAGCATGGACTTTCGAATGTTATGTATATGATTCAATTATGATTATATCATATGATTATCAGCATATGCCATTATGTCTGTGTTTTGCTTTGATTACTACTGTGAGTGGCCGTCCATATTATTGTTATGTTTTCCCCACTAAGCGTTATCGCTTAGCACGGGTGTTTCATTCATGTAGGTGCGGATGGTGGTTAGCTTTTGGGAGAGTCACCGCCAGTCAAGCTAACACAGAGGGATTTTGATGTTAGGACTTAGTCTTTTGTTTTATGGTTCTTTTTGTAATAGTGAACTCTCATTGTATTTATTCTTTTGTTCAGCTTTCGCATTGTAATTTTGGAGATGTAATTATGTTGGTAATATCAGAATGGTAGTGGAATTCCAAGAATTAAGGGCTTAAGGTCCCCAAGTCCTTGGTTTGAATCCCACGGAAGGCAAAAATGCACTAGGGGAGGTGCAAAGACTATGAGTACGGCGCGGTGAACCGACTCTCGACGGGATATGTTCCGGGGATGGACCCACCGGTCGTTACAATTATTATTGTTATCATTACTTTTGTTTATTACTATTACTATTATTATCGTTACAATTATTATTGTTATCATTACTTTTGTTTATTACTATTACTATTATTATTGTTACTACCATCATCATCATCATCATCATCATCATTATTATTATTATTATTATTATTATTATTATTATTATTATCTATGCTTACTACTATTGTTATTATTGTTGTTATTCTTGTTTATTGTTATCATCACTATCATTTGTTATTGCTATCATTATTATTATTCTCATTTACATTTTTATGCATGTTGAATTGTTAATATGTTGAGTTACTTATTTTATTATATCATTTAATTAGTTTGTCATACATAATGCATTTTTATTTTTTTATTCATTTTCTATGTTATATGTTTAATTCACTTTTTATTACTAACATCACTTTTTTATTTGTGTTTTTTTATTTCAATATCTTTTTTGTGTTTGAGCATTTTCAATACCAAATGAGAGTCCATGGAGATTTGGAGACACTTTTCGGGTGGATTCATCATTTTTAGTTTTTTTAATATTTTTTAATTATTTTGATTTTACTTGTTTTTATTATGTAATTTGTAATAAATTTATTTAATTTTATGCACATTAATTAAAAGTCACAAAATGTTTTATATTAATAAATTAGGATTCTTTTCTAATAAAATGGGACCAATGTCCTAATTTCAACCCATAAAAACTCAATTTTAAAAAGAAGAGTTAATTTTCTCAAAATGGGATCACTCATCCCGATTTTATCGATAAATACTAAAAAATAACTCTTCGACTTTCTAAGTAAAAATGAAGGAACCAATGTTTCTATCCTAAAGAATGTCCCTATATATGAATGTTTATTTATTCATTTTATTTATTTATGTTTTGCTTGATTTTATTTTGAGATTGTATTTTTGTCCAAAATTTTAATACATTTTTTTATTTGAAGGATTGTATTTTGTCCCAATTATATCTTTCTGTTATTTTTTATGGCTTGCTTTATTTTACCGCTTTCTTTCGTGCTTGATTTGTGCTTTATTTTTTTTAATGCATGACCATGTGAGAAGAGATATAGATATTTAAAATTAAAAACCTAGTTATAATTAACCAAGGTATTAATAAGAGTAAAGTTCCGACTGTTTCTCTGGTTTAGAGCCCCGAGTTTAGACGAACTTTCCCAATTTCTTCTAAATTGGGTGGCGACTCCAAAATACCTCAAAGGTGCCTAAAGGCTTCATGGGATTAGATGATCTTTCCAGTGTTCTATTGGAAGGAGGTGTCCAAAATATCTCATGATTGCTCAAGATCAAAAGATGCGAACCCTCTTAGGCCCTAAAAGAGGGTTTTCGGGAACTGGTCGGGTCCGGCGAACGTCAGAAATACCCTTGTCATTCCAGGTCCAGGCAAAGGCTTATTTTTTTTTACATTATCTCTCAGAATTTTTCCTCTCTTCAGGAGTTATATCAGATGCTATCAAAATTTTCTTTGGGTTTTCTAAAGTCCCGAGATTAAATGCAGTTGAATTAGTTGAATTAATGTCAAAAAAATGAATGCATCGTGATCATGAGAAATGAAATCATTAGAAACACCGTACAAATAAGAAAAATTGTTCATCTTATTGAAATTACAAACATTGTCATAAAAAGTTCTTGGAATAAAAAGAACAAAGCATCTAAAAAATTTTATCTTCTTTTCCACTCTCACCAGTGGATTAAAAATCTACTGTCGCCAGGGAATCCCTTCTTCACTCGCCTCTCGATGGGTGATAGCGATGTACTCTTCCCCATAAGTTCTTGCAACGCATGCCACTCGAGTAGACCAGACCCAATCATATACACGGTGGAGGGACTGCATTATAGCCTGCCTTCCTCTTCTTCTCTCTCTTCTTAGGATCCGTGATCTATTTGGAGTCAATAAGATCTTAGATCTTATTCCTCAAAGTCCGGCAGTAATCTATTAGGTGCCCAGTATGCTGATGGTAGGGGCAATATTGATCATCTCTGTGCCTTGGCTATCCCTAATTCATGGTTGGCCTGGGTGGTAATGGTCATAGCTTACCCTCCCTTATCAATCTCTCCAATACCCAAGACAGAGAGTGGCCTAAATTAGAATAGTACCTCTGGGCTCGTCTAACTTCAGTAGCTGAGATCTCTGTCGTCTTACCATTTCTGTTATTAGTGCTCCCGGCACTACCTGATTTATACCCTCACTGGTTCCCATAATCTTTCCCAGCAAAGTTATTTTAGCTTGCTTTCTTTGCTAGGTAAGCCCCCTCAGCCTCTACAGCAATGTCCTTAAGTGACTCCCAATCTCTGAGCCCGTTAAAGCTAATCAAGCCCCTCAAGTAAGGGCAAGAGTTCCTAATAAATAACCTAATCTGGTCCGCAGTGTCACCCTTTCACTTCATCTCTATGACCCTATTCCTCCATCTGATGAGGTATTCATGGAATAACTCATGACTCCTTTACTGTATGAGTTCGAGGTCTTTTAAGGTGACCTTCATGCTGGTACTGCAGTCGTATTTCTTCATAAGCTCTTCAGTCAAAAGGTCCCAGTCCTCCTTGGACCTCCTGCCCAACCTATGATACCAGTCTACTGCCGGACCCACCAAACTAAGGCAGAAATATTTCACCTTCTGCTTCTTGGTTAACCTTGTGCCCTTCATCACTAGGGTATACTGCTTAATATATGCAGATGGGTCTGAAGTACCATTGAACTTGGGTAGCTCAGGCCTCTTGAACCTTTGGGGTAGCAGCTCTTCATCCCCCAAATCTCTATCTTCGGGATTGATCCCCTTTCCAGCTGATAACATACGGGTGATAGCCTCAATCTGCTGCCTCATCCCTCTCATTACCTCATCTTTTACCCTAGGTGCTCTACCCCTCACAACTTGATGGACTATTGGATCCTTGTCTCCCTCCTCCATTACGAAATCCTTATCGGGATTAGGGATTCTCGCCCCTCTTGGTTTCATGGGCGCAGCAGCTCTATGCTCATTAACCGGTTGGCGGGTAGTATTACCAAGGAGGGGAGCCTTCCCACCAGTAGCCGGTTCAACTTGCCCCCGAGGAGGGGACTACCGATGTTTGTGGAGCGATAAGTGGTTGTGCAATAGGAGGATGAACAATCCTTTCGGCTATGGCACCCATCATATCTAATATCCTCCGCTCAAAATCCTCTAGTCTCCTAGCAAGTCCTTGAGTGGTTAAAGCTCTAGTCTCTTCTGCCATTGATGATTCTATGGATAATTCACTGTTCATTAAGAGTGACTCAAAATCCCAATCAGACACTAACTCTGGCAACTCAAAGAGCAGATTTTTTTGTACCGGCAGACCGTCGGAACCTCTAATCCACTTAGATGAATCTATGATGGCTGAAAGATTCAAACTGTTAGGATGATGCTTGAATGACATATACAATGCATGATCGTGTGTTATGAAACATTTACAACTAATACAAATAAATAGATCCTTCCAATCTTATCACTCCCACACACGAGATAATGCGGTATTTTTCTTAGGTGGGCTTGATCCATGAGTTAACGGGAAACCCAATGGATACGTATGGTGCACGGTGGAAGACCAGCAGCATAACATCTCTTATCTAATGTGCATACATATGGGTTTTGGCATTTATGTATTTGAACATTTCAACTAAATTAAGATGGGCCCACTAGGGCATGAAAGCCTTTGATAAAAACCACTTAATCTGGTTGATTTTGTTCAATATATAATGGCTCACATAGCAAGCACGGTATTACGATACATGCCACCTAGAGGACGTATCTACTGCCATTACATGAGCTTTAGTCAAAGGTGATGATACTTTAGGACTACCCAAACATGGTCCCTGGCAATGGGTCTAGCTCATCACCAGCATAATGACCGATCGAGTCTCCATTTGACATACCATGATGGTACGAGGCTTGGGCTGGTGATTATCATTAACACTTCCCTACGTTGAGTGAACGTAGGGTCGTGCTTCGGGAATGCACCATGGTAAGAATAGGGACCAAACTAGCGTAGATCTAAGGCTCTAGTATGGACGTAATGCAATTTTAAAAAAAGATAAAATTTTAATTTTAAAAGCTCAATTATATTTATTAATCAAGACACTTTCGAAGAAAAGTTTCAAAATTTCTAGTGGAGTCGCTACTGTGATGCGCCAGAACCCGCTTATGGTGTTTTCTCGGAAGCTCGCTTTTAGGGTCCGAGAAGGGTTTGCATCTAGATCTTGGGTAACATGAGATATTTTGGAATCCCTTGCCAATAGAACAATAGGAAAGTTTATCTAATCCCATGAAACCTTTAGGCACCTTTAAGGTATTTTGGAGTCGCTACCCAATTTACGAGAAATTGGGAAAGTTCATCTAATCTCGAAGGTCTAAACCAGAGAGTGGTTCAGAACTTCACTCTTATTAATACCTTGGTTAAATTATAAGTGAGCTTTTAACGATTAATTTTTCGTCCCTTTTCTCATACGTCATTGTGACGCGCGCCGGATCCCGTGCGCCACCCCTCTCGGACCGCCCACACGTGGGCGATCGGGGAATTTGCGGGTCCATTGGCAGTTTGCGATGAATCGCAAGTGCGTCTATGTTGGGCAACAAGGAGGTTTCATGGAGTCGCCACCCAATAGAATATTGGGAAAGTTACTCTCGCCTCGGAGAGCCTAAGACTGCGCTTGGTATCCATTTTGGGCCAGCCAAGGGGTCATGGAAGGTGAAACTTCTCACCCTAAAGAGCCTAGGATTAGCGCTAAAGCCTCGTGACTCAAGAAGTATTTTGGAGGATAACCTCTAACCTCTCGAGCCCAAAGACCAGAGCTGGGTCCGGGATTTCTCATCTATTTCTACCTCAATTATTTTATGATCAAATTTTAATATCATTAATTCACTCTCTCTCCACACTATGCAATTGATTAAAAGGCACACTTATTCATATCTTGAAAGCGATAAATGATCAAATGGATAATGAAAGCAATAGATTACAATAATACAAGGAGCGGAATACAACTCCCTTTCGTAAATATACGGATCATGCATAAATCGGGGCATTGCTTATTTTGAGGACTTTGGTCCTCACATGCATCATTATTAAAACTGGGGATTTTTATTTGTGATGATCTTCATTGGATAAAATAGGGCATTGGACCCTTGCTTTTGTGTAAACCTCATTTTATTGAATATAAAACATTGAGTCATTTTTGTACATCAACGGGATATGAAAGGAGTACATCCGTATACATAAAATAATCAATAAATAACAAAAATGAAGAAAATAGCCAAGAGGGTTAGGGAAACTAAACCAGACGAGATCCTCCGAACATGGCAGACAGCCGCTCAAGCTCGGGATTATCCAAGAGAATCAATATACACTCATAGAAAGTTAAGAGATGTTAATATACATAAAATTAACATATAAGAAGCCAAAAAGACTTGAAAGAGATGAAAAAATGATTTAAAAAGATGGAGACAGAACCCACCGACGGCCTTCCTCAGCTGACCGACGGGCGTCGGTTAAGGTAACTGAGATGTCCGTTTGTCACTCAAGGAGGGGCGTCTGTAGGTGGGTGACCGATGGGCGTCGGTGATAAAGATGACCCCTCGGTCACCACTGTCTCCGAAAAAACAGAATGGAAAAGAAAACTTTTCAAAGTAAAAAAAGTGGGTTTTATCCCAAAAAGAGATAAGAGAGTCAAAATCTAAAGAAAATAATGACAGATATTCAAAATTCCACAAAATCAGAAATAAATATGAGATAATATGGAGAAGGAATCTGGAATATTTACCCTCAGATAATCGCTTTGGGTGAGATTCTTGTGTTGATTAGAGCCCCGCGCGTTCTACGAGAAACGAAAGATGAAGGATCAAAGAAAGAAAATGAGCTATTTCTTCTTCAACCCCTCAAAAGATCGATTTTGGAGTCAAAATCTAAAGAAAACTAATTAGTTTTTAGTTCCTTTTGATTGATTTGATCCTTGATTAAATAGATTTCCTTAGTAAATGTGTTTTGTTGGAAGAGAGAGAGAGTTTTCTTGAAATTGGGCAGAGTTTCCTCCTTTGAAAATTTTCCCAACCCTTTTCAAGTGAAAATCCGGAGCTTTTATAGCCAGACACGACCGACGGGCGTCGGTGTATGGGGGCGGGCGTGCCACAAAGATTCGTCCGATGGCCCTGCCACATCCACCGACGGGCGTCGGAACGGTTGCGTGCTCTGGGAAACCAGGCGGCGTTCTGACAGGGGCGGTGACTTTTCGACGGGCGTCGAAAAATACCACAAGCCGTCGGTGACTCGAAGCGACAGGCTGACTTCACAGACGGGCTGGCCGTTTGTGGAGGACAAAAAACTTTTTGACTCGAAAAAAACCTCTGTTTTCTCCCCCTCTGCCCAGGAATGGTAAAAAGCCTCATTTCTCGTGGAACGTGGGACTAAACCTCCAAATCCAGCCCTTTTATACAGGCTCGGACACTGATTTCATCATAAGGTAACCTCTGATCCAGACCGCTCCGGGACACGGTGCTTACAGTCATGCAATTAATTTAAACGCACATTCAAACAATGAGGAAAGCGGTAAAAAGCAATAAATAGAATTAAAATACCAAATAAATTACAAAATGAAATTGGGACAAAAATATAATCCCCCAAAATAAAAAATTAAATAAACAAAATCAATGAAACTAGCATACATAAATCCGGATATTTATTTGGAGTAGGAACATTGGTTCATTCATGCATACTTAAAAATGGAGAATTATTTTAGGCCTTTATTGAGAAAACCGGGATGAGTGATCCCATTTTATGAAAATTAATTATCCTTTTGAAAGTGACATTTTATTGGTTAAAATTAGGATATTGGTCCTATTTTATTAGAAAAAATCTCAATTTATTAATATAAATATTTTTGTGATTTTTAATTAAGCGTGGATAAAATAAATAATTTTATTACTAATTACATGACAAATAAATTAAAAGCCAAAAATAAAGAAAAAAATAAATACAATAAGAAATGATGAATCAACCAAAAGAAATTCCCGGATCTTCTCCTTCGCGTGCAAATGTGCTCAATCATGACAAAAACAAATATTAAAACAAAAATCAACACAAAAAATTAATGTTAATACATAAAATAATAAATAAAAAATTAAAATAGATAAAAAATGCATCATGTATGATTAAATGACATTAAAACAAATAGATTAACATATTAATAGATTAATACATACAAATATGAAATAATAATAATAATAATAATAATAATAATAATAACAATAATAATAATAATAATAATAATAATAATAATAATAATAATGTTAAAAATGATATAATAATAATAATAATAATAATAATAATAATAATAATAATAATAATAATAATAATAATAATAATAATAATAATAATAATAATAATAATAGAAAAGAAGAATAAACAATTAAATAAGATAAAGTAAAAAGAATAAAAAATGTTAAATCTATATCTAAAATCACATAAAATAAATAAATAAACGATAAATTAAAAGATCTACATGATTGCTAATTAAATGTGAACAAAAAATAAGTAAAAGAAAATTATAAAAAAAAAATCGAGCGTAGAATGTTTACCCTCAGATTTCGGATTTGATAGAATGAGAGAAGATGATTGATTCCTTGCTTTAATTCACAAAATATTAGATAAAAAAAATAATCTAAAAACTTTTTTTCTAAAAAATAATTGTAAAAATCTTATTTTTACAAAATTAAATAAAAAATTGGATTTCGAAAATAAAAAATTATTCTCTTTGTCTCAAAATCAATTATTTTTCAAAACAATTCAATCCAAAATATTTAGAAGAAATTTTATTGAAGTAAAAGAAGAAAAGAATTGAAAAAGAAGAACAAAAATGCCCAAACTCAAGAAAAGAGAAGAAAAAATGCCCCAAAAGAAATTCCTCTTTTCTCTTTTTATAATTTTATATTTATATCAATAAAAATGGAAAACCTAATTAATTAAGGAAGAAAATTGAATTTTTATCAAATTCCCCTTAATTTAGGTTCAAAAATGGGAATTATCATTAAAACTCCAGGAAAATATGGTGAAAAGTCAAAAAAAATAAAGAAAATCTGGAAAAAATGGCGAAAAAACACGTTTCGACAGCCTGGGGGCCGATCGACGCCCGTCGGGCGAGAGCTGGGCATCGGCCACGCACGTCCTGTGTGTCATGGCCGGACTGGTACCCTAAAAGAATTAACTTAAATTGGTATGTGTGTGTGAATTGAATGTGAGTTTTGGACTAGATTGAGATGAAGGCAGGACTTAATTGAAAGAGAGAAGAATAGTTAAGGGATTAAATGGTAATTATATATGATTCTAATAAGCATGAGTTAAAGGCTGATTAATTAGTTTAATGATGGATTAATTAAGAATAAAATAAGATAAGAAATCTGTAAGTGGGAGGCAAAACTGAAGTGGCTTTCCGTGTGGCATCCTAAGGAATTGCCACCTCCACTTATGCATGCAAATGTTTAGGGAGTTGAGAGGTGAGTGTGGTTAGTTCCTCTCTCTCTTTTCTGTACTTTGATTATGTTCTTCTTCTTTCCGTGAGTGAAGAGGAGAGTTGGTGAGTGAGTGTATGTGCTTGTGGAATTGAAGTAAGAATTAAGGGCAAACTCAAAGGTAAGTGGTTATGCATGTATATTCTCATCTTCTACTCTTTCTTCTTGGTTGAGTTGGTTTGGATGGGATATTATTGGATTGAGTTTGAGCTTGAGCATTTGTGTTGTATTGATAGCCGAAGAAGTGAAGAGAGATAAGGGAAAAGCTGTAATCGGCGAGCCGAGCGTCCGTCGAGATTAGGAGCTAAGGCAATAAGGTTTGGGAACAAATCCTAAACATGTAAATTGTATCATTTGTATTGGTCAATAGTGATTTTGTTAAGAACTATATGTGTATATGAATGATGTCATTGAGCATGAAAGGTGTTAGTGAATGAGTTGTTTGAAAGCATGTATGCTATGTGTGAATTGGGATTGATTCCAAATTGTGCTATTATTGAATGCCAAAACAAGAAGGGAAAAACCATGTATGTGCTAAATGAATAAGTGGTTGATGTTTTTGGGTTGATTGCCAAACGTGAGAATGAGATTTGAAGTCTTAATGAGAAGGAAGAATTGGACTGGAAAGCACAGCTGTGCTAGTGACAAAACACAGCTGTGTTATGGTGTTTTTGCATAGGTCACGGTGACAATCAAATTGATTGTGACCTTGAGGTGTGCATAAGTTCAATTCTGCCTAATGGATTTTGTATGTCATGGTGACAATGAAATTCACTGTGACCATGAGATACTCAGGAGAGCATTCTGTTTTGCAAAGTGAGGATATGTCATGGTGACAATGAAATTCATTGTGACCGTGACATACCCTCAAGTTGCATTCTGCCAAGAGTTGGGTACATGTCACGGTGACAATGGAATTGATTATGACCGTGACCTGCCCCCAGTTTGCATTCTGTTTTGAACTTTAACATGTCATGGTGACAATGAAATTCATTGTGACCGTGACCTACGCTGTTTTGGCAATATAACCCTAATGTGTTTGGACTTTCCAACGGTAAGGCTTTAAGCTGGAATGAAGAACATTATGAGTAAGTGTTATGTGTGTATTAAGTAATGTACATTTGCATACTATGTGATGGTTCTTGAATGCAATCATATATGTGATTATTAACTATGAAAAACGAATTGGAAGCATATTGGGTATGCAAGTGTAATGCTTAGCTATGTGCTAATGCGAATGTGAAAAGTGAACAATGTGAACTGAATAATATGTTTAACAACTTAAGCCTGCGAGTCAAGTAGTGGATAGTTAGGCATGCCTATAGGGTCAAGTGCTGCAGCCCCATGCGTTAAATGTGTCTGATTCCATGGGAATCACAATATTAAAACAATGCGAATAATCCTTGCTGGATTTTATTATATGTGGAATGATTTTAAGTACCTGAGGCTACCAATGCGTAAAAGTAATCTCGATGAGATTCTAGTACCTAAATGGTACCAATGCGATACCCGTTATCCGCGTCATTGAATTGCAGGCTATTCAACTAATTAATAAGTGGAAATGATTGTGAAATAATATGGTAAGCAATGTGAATGTGTGGAATCGCGATTAATGCTTTATGATTGAATATAGTGTTGAACCACGATGTGTATGGAGTGGTATTTGATGAGATATTTTTTAACTAAGCTTGATTGTTGGCATGCAATGTATGATAACCCTAATTGTGTGATAATTATTTGTTATGTGTTCCCCACTAAGTGTTATCGCTTAGCATGGATTTACTCTAATCCGTGCAAGTACGGACGAGAGGTGACTGGAGGACGTCCCCGCATTTTGTACGGTCAACAGTAGGAGGTAGAAAGTGTAGGTTTTGGGTTGATATTTTGGGATCCTTTTTGTATAAGCTTTTTGTATAATTGAAATGTGTATCAGGTATATGAAGGCATGTAATAATCTGATAATCATGAATGTGTGGCTATGGAAAAAGCACTATAAGTAGTTAGCCTGTGATGCATGAGTTATGCTTGTAGATGATGAAATTTTATTGTTCTGAATTTATTGCGTGTTCTGTTGTGTGTGTGCGGCCTTCTCTAACTAAGATTAGCTGAGCTAGTTTGACGTTAGGGATTGGGCGTCACACTATGCACGCCCCATGCGCATGCGGGGCAATCAACTCCCTAGCGCGCGCTGCGTGCCGTGCGGGGCCGTTGCCCCTTGAGCTGGCGCCCTGCCTGACGTGCGCGGAGGCCAGCCCCTCCGCGCACTAGCTACCTCAAACACCCATAAATATATATACATATTTTTTAAGTAACAATTTTGACTAAAACACTATAATTTTCAAACTCACTTTTTTATTTTTTATTTTATTTTTATTTTTAATTTTTTTTTATTTTTATCTCTAAAAAGCAAATTTAACAAGGAAATCATCACTTTTAATCTTTTTGCCCATGAACAGGTGTCTAATTATCATTGGATAACCCTGATATAGGCTGCCTCGGGACCCGGTGTCTACATCATCTTTCACCCACAATTGATAATACCCTGATCGCAAGTCAATTTTGAAAAAGACACTTGTTTCCTTCAATTACTCAAAGAGATATTCAATTCGTGGCAATGGGTATTTATTGTTCACTGTCACCTTGTTAATCTGTTAGTAGTCAATGTACATTCACAAATTAGCATCTTTCTTTTCCACAAACAAAACCGGTGCACCCCAAGGAGAAGCACTGGGTCGAATGAATCCTTCATCCAGGAGTTCCTGCAATTGAATCTTTAACTCTTTTAATTCAGTCAGTAACATTCGGTAAGAAGACCTGGAGATAGGTGCTGTTCCAGGCAAGATTTCAATTGATAAATCTACTTCTCTTTGAGGCAACTCTTCAGGAAATACATCCAAAAATTCTCTTACTAATGGTATATCTTCTAATTTAACTTTCCCCCTTTTAGAGTCAAGCACCAATGCCAAGAAAGCTTCACATCCCTTTCTCAAAAATCGCCGAACTTGCATTGCTGAAATCACATTAAATAATGGACTAGATCGAATACCATGTACTGTTTTTTTCGTTTGGTCAGGACATTTAAGCACCACAGTCTTTTTACCACAATCAACTATAGCATATGTTTAGACAACCAATCCATCCCCAAGATCAAATCAAACTCATGGAAAGGTAATGCAAGTAGATCAGCACAAAATTCTCTATCCTGGATCAATATAAAACAATTCCTATATACGTGATTAATACTAACACCATGCCGTAGAGGACTAGTTACATGCTTGTCATATGCTAATTGTGACACCCATACACTTCGTATACCTTACATATGTTATGTCAACTTACGTAATTACTGTGATTGTTGTTCTAAGTAAAAGTGGGTAAATCTTCTTCTTTTTTTTTCCTACTATATTAGTTCAACACTTTAACCCAAAATATTCGTATCCATAACTAACCTACAATCAAATATAAATCATGCAATCATTCATTTCATATTCCTATCAAACATGGGCAATATGACCTATAACTGTCCAAATTTTACTATTCATTTGATAAAAATTTGGCCATTATATTGGCTAAAATCTTAGCCTACCCTTTCCTGCAATTCAACCAATCCATAGCACATAAAGGGCACAACACAATATACATATGCTAAAACACCATCATATAGCCATCTAAGCATAATATTTATTTTATCCATATACGTGCTAACACATATAACTTTCAGTTCATTCTTTACATATACATAACCAAAATTACATACACAAAATCCTTTCTATTCTTTATCTTGTCCGTCTCCAAAAAGATTGAGGTATGCTTGCTCCCAGCTTCTACGAGGTACTTACACGCAGTCAATAAAACTACGTGCTGAGCATTAAATATGTTCAATGGTGGTTATCAATCAAAAAATTTCCACAAAAGTACACAATTTATATTAATTTAAGACTTAACATTCTAACTGTTAAATCATCAAATATTCCATTATTGTTTAGTTACCTAATTGACACCAATTCAATATTCAATTAGCTTTTAGTCATTTAATTAGCACTATTATGGTGAATTATAATTTAGTCCCTTAATTTTCTATTAAATTACAATTTAAACTCAAATTTATCATTAATTATACAAAGTCATTAATTAACGTCAAATTCATAATTACTATTCTATTAACATACAAGTTACCCTTTTAAATCTAAATCTTTATTAACTCTTCATTCATATCCTTATTCCTTAATACTGCTCCATTAAATTCCAATTTCACTCATTTTTTTCTTTTCTTTTACAATTTTGCCCCAAGTGTCACCTGGTAGAATCTCCAGACTGGATACGCGGGACGCGAACCCCATAGGTCCTCTACAATATAGAATGATCGCGAAAGACCATAGAACATTTACATTTAATATTCCAACATTCCAATTATTTTAGTAGACCGTCATTGGCCTACTATTGCTTGTCGTCATGACTCGCTACGGAGAGTCCCTATGGGTAGCCATTTATATCCTTAACTAGACAAGCTACCAGACCATTACTAAGGTTAATCTTCATCTTCCTTAATCTTTTTCCATTAGTTCAATTATCTAAGTCAATTTTAACAATAATTATACCAATAATTCATTTTATCACCTTACATTTTATACTTTACATTCAAAATATAATACATTCATGTCTAAATCACATTCCAGTAAACTTTAACAATTTCAAATAATATAGTACACATTCAATACTTTATCTATACTTAGTTTATACCATTATTTCAAGCAAATTAACAAATTATACTATGAATTCTCCAAGCATTCCATTCGGCCAAGGCTATTATTCTCCACTAACATTTTTTTCACTCAATAAATATTCCATTAACTAAATTATACCTTAATTCACATATACATACCACAATTTAACACTAAACATCAATTATATTCAATTATACCATGTGAACCATTACAAATTTTTTTATTTTATTTTGAGCTCCCTAATATTCAATTTCAACCTCCTGAATAACAATTATAAGGTTAATTTCAATTAAACTTGCATTATTCACATACTTGCATAAAAACATAGCCTAAAATTCACACTTTTTCAAGGGAAAAGATTGGATTTACTAACCACAAGCCTCAATTGTTTGCTCTAGCCCTCTTATGCTTCCTTCTCCTTGCCCTTTCCCTTAGAGGTGCCTTCTTCTTCTTTATTTTCTATATATGGCCGAAATTCCCATCAAAGAAACCCATCAAAATTTTGCTTCAATAATTAAATCTAACAACATAATCACACTATATACATTCTAAATTACTTAATTAAACCCTTAAACTCATCAATTTCTCTTACCTAAATTTAGACCCCACTTAAAATCCTTGATTTCCTTCACTTCTACACTCTCAAATGAAGATTAGAGCTCACAATATACTAGAAAAGAGGTTAAAATATACTAGAGGGGCTTGAATTTGGAGGAATTATCAAAGAAAATTGAAGAAAAATGGAGAAGGAGAAGGCAGATAGCATTCGGCCAAGAGGAAGAAGGGAGAAAGAGGGAGAGAACGGTGGAGGTTTCAAGGGATTTCTGCACTTTATGGCTATTTATAGTGGTAGAAATGGGTTGGGCTTGATTCCATCTCTTTCACCCAACAAATAATAAGGCCAAATAAGTTAAACCATTTATGCAATCCCAATTTAATTCTCTCACTTCTCAAACTCAATTTCACTCAAAATTAATTCCAAAATTCATTAAATATTTTAAATAGCCTACACAAAAAATTTAACTGAATCGAACACCATTGTTTGGTCTGGTAATTTATTTACCTGTCCGATAACTGACTTTTTGGAGTCACCATAAAATAAATTTTCCATTACCAATAGATTCTACTCATTAATATGAGTGTGTCCATATTTTTAGAATATCTTTCTGAGGTCTGTAGCATGAGTTATAGTCCGATCAAACTTGGGTCAAAACTGGTCAAACCGGACTCGAAATAGCCTTCAGATGCCACATACGGCCTAGCTATCTGTAACCACCAATGGTCTGGCTGTTTGTCACCCACAGACAACTGTCTGTCAATGACAGATGCCCCAAAAATGACTTTTTAATCCTATTTTAAACTTTTCGAGCCTATTTGACCTCTGTTTGACCTCAAATTTCACCCACGAACTCATCATAACCAATATTTTCTAATAATTAAATAAAATATCATCCACCCATGGGTGAGTTTTCCAACCTAAGTCCACTAATTGAACTTAAAAAATACTATTTATGACTAACCCGGCTTTCGGGCCATTACACTAATTGTTTTACAGGTGGCATTCTACTAGGCAAGTGCTAAATGCATATTATAACGCGTGCCAAACCCACAATGTGTTTTTCGCATCAAGATCTTGTGTATCGTGAGATATTTTGGAATCCATAACAGAAAGTTCATCTAATCCCATGAAATATTTAGGCACCTTTGAGGTATTTTAGAGTTGCCACCCAATTTAAAATTGGGAAAGTTCGTCTAGCCGCTGGAGTTAGAGAAAGATTTTGAACTTCATTCTTATTAATGCCTTGGTTAATTATAAGTGAGTTTTTATTATTACATTTTCATCTCTCTCTTTCACACGTCATGCAATTTAATTAAGGCGCATGTCAAGCATCTAGGAAAGCGATAAAAAGCGAAAATTAATAAAAATAAACTACAAAAATAAATTACAAGATAAAAATCTAGGACAAAAATACAATCCCCCAAAATACAAAATCAAATAAACAAAATCAATCCAATAAATACATACATAAATCGGGACATTTATTTGGAATAGGAATATTGGTTCCTTTATGCTCACTTAAAAATTAAAGGGTTATTTTTAGGAATTATTGAGAAAATGGGGATGAGTGATCCTATTTTATGAAAACTAACTCTCCTTTTGAAAGTGATATTTTATTGGCTAAAAAGTTGATATTGGTCCTATTTTATTAAAAGAACCCAATTTATTAATAAAAATATTTTTGTGTTTTTCTTTTTAACATGCATAAAATAAAATAAGTTTATAAAAATTAAACTAAATAACAAAATAAAGGCAAAATAAAGAAAAATAACTAAAATAAAAAAAATGAACCAAACAAAAAAGAGAAGCCTCCGATCTCCTAAATTTCCTCATTCGCTTGTAAAAATGCTCAAACAAAGAAAAAAATAAGAATTGTTGAAAAAATAAAACAAAATAAAAGTAATGTTAGAAAAAAAACTAAAAATCAATTATATCACATAAAATAATAAAAATAATATTAAAACCATGCAAAAATACATATCACGTGAATATGGATCGAAAAACATCGAAAACAGGACAAAACAAGTTAAAAGGGCACAAAAGGACAAAATAGAGGTGAGGGGCAGCCTCCCCTCGAGGGGCGAGCAGGCCGCCCCTCACTTCCTTCCAGCCCCTCGTGGGCAAGAATATGAGAAATGCCAAGTGAAAGTTTTCTTCTAATTTCAAGCCAAAATAACACTATTGCATGTAATTTTCACATATTTTCATACATTCCATACAAGATATTTGAAATAACATCTAAATATACAAATTAAAACATAAAAACAAACCAACTATGACATAACAACAAAGCTTCAACGTGTTCATCAATGGTGAAAAGAAAATAAAAGAACAATAAAAAAATGCTTTTGGGACCAAGAAATTTACCCTCATAATTATTAATTATCAGAAAGTTGAATCATGAATTGCTTCCTTGTCAAAATTCACAAGAATCAAATAGAAAACTAAAAAAAAAAGTTTGAGTTTTTTCTCTCTCTAAAAAAATATCAAAAACTTATTTGAAAAAAGCAAAGAAAAATCTTCAATCTCAAGAAGAGAGAATCAATTTCTCTATCTCAAGCACTATTCTAAAATCAAAGATTGAAATTCTGATCAATCAAGAAGAAGAAAAACATTTTTCCCTTTTTCTTAAAAAATCTCCAAAATCACAAAATGTTGCCCCTTTTTCTCTCTCTAAAAATTCTATTTATAATATTCTTGAATTAAACCTAGAGATTTTAGGAAAAGATGAAGTTGATTTAATCCAAACTTCTTATTTTGAAATAAAAATCTGGAATTATCCCTTAAAAATCCCGAAAATCAGTGTTAGAATCCGATTAAAAATCAAATTCCTTGATTTTTAGGGGAAAAACGCAGCTGGAGGAAAGGCGTGATGAGGGGCAACCTCCTCACGCTTATGTTGCACATACGCGAGGGGCGTTCCCTTGTGTGAGGGGTAGGTGGATGCTCGAAGGGCACCCTTGCATTGCGTGAGCTCGAGGGGCACTTCCTCGTGCGGCCCCCCCTTGTGAGGGGTGGGCACAAGGGCGAGGGATGCGCCCGATGGGCGCGCTCTCACCATCCGTGCGGGAGGGCCCCGCCCCTATGAGGGGTAAGGCAGCTGCGCAAGGGGGGCTCTCGCACGAGGGGCCGCCCCCAAGCCAGTCCCCACGAGGGACGGGCATGAGGGGCGGCCTGCACGCAAATTGATATTTTTAAAAGGAATTTAACAAGAAAATATCAGTTCTAACCTTCTTGCCTATGAACAGGCATTAATTTCATCATTGCATAACCCTGATCTAGGATTCCTCAGGACCCAATGTCTATAGTTGCCCCAGTTTTAGGGGAGCTAGTGCATGGGTTCCTAGGTGAGCTAAAACTCAGAGGAAAGAAAAGGAGCGCATACCTGAGGCTGCCACCTTCCTGCTATGTTCATAGAGTCATCGCGGATCTTTGATTAACACCCGTATACTGTCGTGCTAATGCTTGCTAAGGAACCTACAAATTATATGCATGTTGAGAAGATGTAAATGATATAGATATGTTATTAATATGTTCGGTTTAGAGTACAAGCCTATGAATGTTCTATTGTGATAAGCATGATTACTGTGGATATGCCTATTATTGTTTGTTGTGCATGACTTCTTTAGAAGTCTATTTGCTTTTGTATATCCCCACTGAGCCATTGCTCAGCATGGGTGTTTTCCCGTGTAGGTATGTAGGTTCGATTTTTAGAGAGTTATGCATCTGCAGTCCACTAGGAGTTGGAGCTTGATGTGTCTTTTTGGTATAAGATTCTTTTTGTAATGGATAGTGTAGTGATAAGTACAGAGAATTTTGTATTTGAAGTATAAGAGTTTTAAAGAGTGGTTATGTATTTAAATGTTGATAATATTGTAATATAAGGATAATGACATTTTGTAACATGAATAATTAAAGTTTATTTATGCAAGTAAGTTTTGTTAATGATGTTTTCTCATTCTAAGTAGTTTGTTATAGTTGTTGATGCAAATTGCACTCGTAGTTTGTACGTGTATGCGTGCATAGTGACTCCGATATCCTTTCAGGGTGTATTGGGGCATTACAAATTTGTGGTATCAGAGCATAGATTTAGGCAGTTCAGGACTATAGAATGTTAGAGTATAGATTAGATGTCTAAGTTTGTCTAGTGTCGTGGCCTAATGCAAATGTTGTCTTGTGTAGAGTATAGATGGAATCGGATCCGAGTGAAGATGTAGGAGAGACAATAGAAAGTGTGAATCCAGTGTGTGTTTGTAACATCACGAATTACACCCTAGTAGGATTTATGGTGTAATTGTATAGTAACGGTACAAGGAATTGGACCAAGAATAAAATTAAGAGTATTTAAGGACCTAATTGAAGAGGTAAATTAGATGTTAGAAAAGAAGTTGAGTGGAGGGACTAATAGGGAATTGAGATAAGGAGTAAGTGGGAAATTTTGATTGAGTGGGACATGTGGCAGATTTTAGACATGTGTCTTGCTGTGGGCTTGCCAATTAGGCAGCCACATGCAATAAATATTGAAGTTAGTGGGAAAATCTATCTCATTCCACTAACAATTAGATTTCTACTTCACTCACTCTCATTCTCTCATGGGTTCTTCTCTCTTCTTCCTTTCTTCATTCTGAATTGTGATTCTTCAAGTTATGTTATTGCTGAATTGGTTGGTTTGAAGAGGTTACCGTGTGAATTAAGAGGTAAGTGTATTGGATTTGTGTTTCTGTTTCTACCCCCCTTCTTATGGATTGTTGGTTGAGTAAATGGATTAAGAGTTTGTTTTTGATTTGGGTATTGCAAGAAGCTGAGGCTAGAAGAATGAAAAAGGGTAAGGACAAGATCTGAATTTGGGGTGTCTCGGCTGCACTACTGAAGGTAGGGATCATGTGCCCCTTTGATTTTTGCATGTGTAGTGAATTGTGATGTAGTGTCAATCGATGCATGTTTAATATGTTTGTGTAGTTTGGAGATATTGTATGTGTTAATTAATATTTGATATAATTGGGTAGTTAAATGGATGTGTGTTGAAGTGTTAATTGAATTGCCATGAGTATAGTATAGTGATCATGTATGAAACCTAGTTGTATGTGAAAACTCTTCTAAGATTGTATCAGACTTCCGTGTGATGTTTTGGTAATAAGTGGAGTTTGAGATCTCCTAATTAAGTGATTTTTATTCCATTAGAACCATTACTTCCATACCTTTAAATGTGATAGAAATAAACTTGAGCAAATTCTCGCTCTAAAACCCTTAAAAATTGCCAGAACATTAGTATCTCTATTCTGGCGAGTTCATTGGAACAGTATAGCTTGTTTAGGTAATATCTCACGTTTTATACTTCCAAATGACCTGACACTTGTCCCATTTGAAAGTGACATCCTAGAGAATAATTGTTAAGAAGGAAGTTTTGCCTAAAAATGTCTCTAGCTATGTGAATAATGCAGTACAAGTTTGGACCTGAAGTCTGTCTAGAATCTGTCTCATGCTTTGAGGCAAAATAGGTTTACACGATAGTAAGGAATTTCTCACTGCCGCGTAAAAGCATTTTGCCCCTTTTAGACCCATTTTTAGTGTCCCACATGGCGGTAAGAAATGTATTACCACCGTGTGACCTCAACTTTCAGCCTAAATTGTACTTTTTCCTTCCCGAATCGCACCCGAACTTCACTACAAGTTCCTATAGCTTGTCCAACTCATGCCTAACATTATGAAATGAGTATATGAATGTTTGTCAATGGAAATTATACGTAATTTATGCTATGGTATAGTACTTTAATAAAGGAATTAAATGTATACATGCTTTTTAATTATTGAACATGATATGGCATGCGATATTGATGACATATGATTGAATCATAATGGTATGTGTACTTGTATGCTGAGCTATATGAATATGTTTGAACATGCATATTATAGACCATAGGTATTATTTGTTAGTATGAATTATATACATATTTATTAGATTGTTTTGCATGCACATGAATTGAGTGAAATGTGATTGTGATTGGATACGTGAATATGTGTTATAGTAATAGAGTGTTAGCGAGCCTGAAGTGTCAAGTTAGTGGATAGATAAGCATGCTTATAAAGGGTTTTACGCAGCTGCTCAGTAGATCGTTATGGTCTTTTGCCTAGAGACTTTAGTCTCTTTTGTTACCTTTGGGTATTTGAATGTTTTGAGACTTATGTATTCTGTGTGTTTAGATACTGTGTCCAACCAATATCTTCAGTACCCATATCCACGATTTATGAAAGTTCATGCTCTTTTTCTTTCCATTTGGTTTTATGATTTGTTAAGCTATTTGCTTAGTGAAAAATTGATTGTTTGAGCATTCATGTTGATGCTTGTGATAAGATCATGCTTTAGCACGTGTACATGATAATGTTATGATTAAAGCATGTGTTATGTAAGGTGAGAATGTACATGAGTGATATGAGTATGAAAGGTAAAGGTAAATGTATTAATTGTGCTATTGATATTATTGCTCATATTATGTTTATTACCTTTGATTGTGGCAAGTGACTTTGATTGTATAATCCATATGTTTTGTTGCGACTTCATTGGAAGTCCTTGGCATATGCTCATCCCCACTAAGCGTTATCGCTTAGCACGGATGTTTTTTTCCATGTAGGTCTGCAGGGTTGGTTCAGTTTTGGAGTCGCGCATCTGCTAGCCACTAGGAGTTGAAGTCTTCTTTTTGTACTAGTATAGGGATATGTTTGTATAGTCACGTTTTTGCTCTGTATGTTTTGTAAACGTTTTGAAAGGCTTGTAATTCTGATATTTGATAATGTAATGATTTTGTATATGTATACTTTATAAGTTCTGAAATGCAAGTACATAAATATGTTGTTCCTAAATGCTTTCGCTTATGTTCTATTTTATGAGCTTCTGCTGTAGTTATTTGCATGAATGTATGTGTTTTACGTGTGTGACATCCCGATATTCCTCCCGAGGGGTGTTGGGGTGTTATAAGTTGTGGTCTCATGGGTGTTATAGTGTTAACCTGCGTATACCTGAGTAACCTCGAGCTGAAGGTTTAGGTCCTGCTCAGGATAATCCGGTGTTAGTGTAAGGGCTGATGCAATTATTAGATAGATTGACTGCTCCTAAGGCTCCTACGGACCTTATTAGAAAGAGAGGAGCAGAAGAATTTAGTGGAACTTCAATGGATCAATTGGATGTGGCTGAGTTCTAGTTGGAGAGGACAGGAAGGATATTGCAAGAGATTAACTGTCCACAGAATCAGAGAGTGACTTGTGCATTGTCATTACTGCAAGGCTCAGCCTATGATTGGTGGAAACTGGTGCTTTAAAATCCTCAACAATCGATTTAGGTCCTGGTCAGGATAATCTGGTGTTAGTGCAAGGGCTGCTGCAATTATTGGACAGATTGACTGCTCCTAAGGCTCCTACAGACCTCATTAGAAAGAGAGGAGCAGAAGAGTTTAGTGGAACTTCAATGGATCAATCGGTTGTGGTTGTGTTCTGGTTGGAGAGGACGGGAAGGATATTGCAAGAGATTAACTATCCCCAGAATCAAAGAGTAACTTGTGCATTATCATTACTGCAAGGGTGGTCAGCCTATTATTGGTGGAAGCTTGTGCTTCGAAATCCTCAGCAACCGATTGAGTTAACATGGGATTTCTTCATCCAAGAGTTTAAGGAGAATTATGTCACTAAGGCTTACAGAGAAGCTAATTGGAAGGAGTTTCTAAGCTTAAAGCAACGGAATATGACAGTGGGTGAGTATCAGAAAGAGTTTAGTAGATTGAGCAAGTATTTGCCCGATGTTTTGCTAACTGAAGACTTTAAGTGTCAACAGTTTGAGGATGGGCTGAAAGAGAGTATAAGAGGGCCTTTATCAGCAATGGCTGTTATGCAGTCAGTGAGTTATTATAAATTGGTTTTGGCGGCCATGAAATTGGAAGAATCTGAGATAGTAAAGCAGAAAAGGAAAGTATCAGATAGTGGTGTAACTAGTGGTAAGAGGGCTTGAGAAGCTGCAAGTGGACAAGATATTCGAGGGTTAATTCAAGTGTCGACATCGAAAGGAAGTGTTATGGCACCCTCCAGTAGGGGTAGTGTTGTACCCAAGTGTGAATATTGTCAGAGATATCATCGGGGTACATGTAGGAAGCTCACGGGAGCTTGTTTCAAGTGTGGCAGCATGGAACATATCCTTGCCAATTGCCCTAAGTCCAAAGAGAACTTGGTCTCGCAAGTGAGTAAAGATAATGTGGATATGTCGAGAACTATAAGAAGTGGTAGAGGAAGAGGTAGAGCTGCTCAAGCACCATCAGAGACGGTTGAGAAGCCAGTTGCTTTTGGTGGTCCTGCTCGAGTCTTTTCTAAGATCGGAGAGGAAGTGGATGAACCCGCAACTCCTAGCTTCAACTCCTAATGGCCTACAGATGCACAATCTCTAGACTCAAACCTGCATACCTACATGGGAAAACACCCGTGCTGAGCGAAGGCCCATTGGTGATAACAAAAGCAAATAGAATTCTAATGAAGTCTCAAACATCAACCATATGCATAACAATATCCAGCAACTAATCACACGATAGCATTCACTAAAGAGCACTTAAAAAACAAACATGTTATTAACATGCCTATATCAATTGCGTTCACTTCAACTTGCACATAATCTGTCTATTTAGCAAGCATCATATACGATACATCTAATTAAGATTCAAATACATATAAACATATCATAGCATTACTTAAATAGTCATATACCCTCAATAACTTTCATAGCCTAAATTCACATCAATGGTGGATACGAGTACTCTGGATATTGACGAGCAGTATTAAACATCTGGAGACCGAAGTCTCAACATCTGGAAACCTAAATCTTAAACATCTAGATACCAAATGTACCAAACTCTAGACACAATTGGTGCCCTTTATAGGCATGCCTATCTATCCACTATTATGAATCCTTCAGGCTTAACATATAAACTCTATTCACTAGACCATATACTTTACGTTTACTTAATTTCGTTTTCAAACCATGAATATGCATACCCATAGATTTTCGATCATGCCAAAACTTTATATATTTAACATGCTCGAACTCATTCAACATATGCTCATAGTATATACAAATATCTTAAATTCATATTGCACACTAAATAACCAATTATCATCAAGAAACTCATTCATGTTCTTACTTATTTTAACACATTTAATCTTCCATATGCATAGTCATTCATAGTTCAATGTAATATTGCACACAAATCAGGGCAACTAACTTGTATTCCTAACTCAAAAGGGTGTCGCGCTTGCGACAGACCTAAAATATACCTTCTGTCATGCTCGCGGTATAGCTCACACATACGACAGAACAACAAAAATGCTTATGTCACATTTGCGATAAGCCTCGTGCTCACGACAGAATACGGTCTGGCAACCTTTGCCCATGGAACACTCTGTCGCGCTCGCGACAAAGCCTGAACTTCATGTTCAATGTCCCAACTTCACATATCTCTAACACATACTTTTCACATACTTTCCTATATTCACATGCATGACTTCTATCATCAATTAAACACCAATTCTAGCCGATAAGGACTTTTAAACAAGTAATTACATACCAATATCTTCCTCATGCACAATTTGTAACATACTTAATATCACATGCAAATAACCAAAATTCAATACAACTTCAAGTTGATAATAACATCATTAACTCAACAACATCACTCACATGCAATTTATCAACTGGAAGAGTTGTTGAACTCTTTAAAACCATAATTAACCCAATCTAACCAACATGCATCTATTAACAAGTTAAGCAAAACAATCCCACACAAATTAACAATTAAAAGAGTTGTTGAACTCTTTCAAAGTCCACATTTTTCCCATCTAACAAGCATGCATTTACTAAAAGAAATTAAATACAATCCCAAACCTCATAATGAAGCTTGACTAACTCTCTCTTCTAGCTCAAACTTTGTCTTTGCCTTTATCCCTTCTCTTATCCAAAGCTTCTTACACAAAACCCATCAAAAACACACTTAATCATAAATCAACCAACTCAAACTCGTAGATAAGAACAAAGGAGAAGAATATGATACTTGAACTTCCAAACCACACTTACCTTTCTAACTTATCACTTAATCCTCTCCAAACCAATCCAGCTTAAATCTTTAGAAAACTAACGAAAAAGAACAAGCAAGAAGAAGAATTAAAAATAAAAAGAAGGACAAAGAGAAAGAGAAGTGGCCAGACCAACATGCAGAAAAGAGACAACTTGTCTCCACTCAAAACCTTATATTGCATGTGGCTGCTTAGGTGGCACTCCCTCATCATGCCACTTGTCAAGCCCTTTGCCACATGTCAAGCTCTTAGCAAATAACCCACTTAATCCTTGGCCAATTCCCATTTAATTCCTCAATCTAGTTCTTCCTTTTAACAACTTATATTTCTTTTCAATTACATCCTCATTAACCCATAAATTCACACTTATACTATTACTCTTGTACCCTCATAATACAATTAACAATACAAATTCTTTTTGGGTACACTTTGGGTCATTACACAATCATATGCTTACGACACAACGGCGACAATCATAGGCCGAGATCTTGATGGCGATAATCATATGACGGATAGATTAGTTATAGTCTTTAGATATCCCAACGGCGATAAACATGTGTCAGACGAATCAAACACAGTCTTCAGATTGACTCGGCGGCGACAATCATATGCTAAGGTCTTAATGACGATAATCATTCACCGAAAAAATTCAACCGAAGTCTCCAGAATCACTCAGTGGAGACAATCCATGATCTTCAAATAGCACAGCAAAAAGGTAAGGACTGCCTCAGGTATGCGTTTCTTCCCTTTTTCTTTGAATTTTAGCTCATCTAGACACTAGTAGACTAGTTTTCCCAAACTTTGGGGCAACTGTAGATACCGAGACCCGAGGAAGCCCAGATCAAAGTTACCCAATGAGAATATCGGTACTTATTTCATAGGGAGAGGAGTGAGGTTATAGGTTTTTGCCCCTGATTTTCATAAATTTTGAGGATATTGGTGACCAAAAATCCTATTGAGTCTTTTTTGTTTTGAAAGAAGCCTTTTTAGATGAGAAAATTTGTCTTTTGGTTGATCGACGCCCGTCGATCTGTAACGGCCTGAATTACACATTGGTAGTAATTGGTTTACTTAGCTTAATTAAGGAGGTGTGTGTGTGTGCTAATTTGTAATGTGGACTAAATTGAAATAAAAGGAAGGACTTAATTGAATAACCAAAGATAGTTTAAGTGGTTTATTGGTAAAAGTGCAAGATAATGTTAATCAAGATTAATTAATAGATACTAATTAAATACAGATTTGCTTAAGTGAGATTAAGGAGAAACTAGTGGACTCCACGTGTGGTCTTCTTGTGCAGCCAACTTTGTGTTTACATATAATATAAGGATGTGGAGGCAGATTTTGGCCTTATTCTTACATGTTGGCGGGTCACTTCCATTCTCCCTAATTCCATTCTTTATCTCTTGTTCCTTCTCCTTTGTATAAGTAATTTTAAAAGCTTTGGTTTGGTTTGAAGAAGTTATATGACTTAATTGAGAAGGTATGTATGGGTAGATGGTTTATATAGTTGGTAATTATTCTTTTTCTTCTCCATCTTTTTCTGCAAAAGTTGGTATTGATCAATTATTTCCAATTCTAGAATTTCGATTGTGCATGTGGTGGTAGAAACAAGAAATGTTAAAGGAAAGATGAAGCTTGGTGAGTCAAGTATCAAGTGAGCTCATTGGGAGCATAGGAGTTTGAGGTTTGGGAACAAACTGATTTGTGTATGCTGATTTGTGAATACTAATTGATAAATTGTGTGTTTAAATGTGAAAATTATGTTATGGGATTCATTGAATTGAAGAAATGAACATATTAAATTATAGTGAAAACTATGAATAAAATTGACCTAGTTTGGACCTTAATCTTGGATGAATTGTGGAATTGCTGTATTTTGTGAGCAAATGAATTACTTGAGAAATTGTGAGTGATATGGTATGCATGATTTGGTTAGGAATGTGTAGCTTGAATTTATTGTGAAAGTGATGTTGAATGAGTATGGTATAGTGACCAAAATATGAACCCTAATTTCGGGGATGTGAGTATTGATTGTGTCAAATGGCCTTTGAGGTCCATTATGACCCATGTGAATTGTTTATGCTGTAAAGTGAGTTTTATAACTCTAAATTGGATAAGACCAATTGGATTGAATCCATGAATTCTATATCTTTAAATGCTATAGAAATATTCTTGTTGATTAGGGGACTCTAAAGTCTCCAAAAAGATTACTTATAAGTGAAACTAGAATTTCTGTAGGAGGGTTTTACGACAAGTCATGTTCCCTAGACCGTAACTCCTTGAATTTAAGTCTAAATGCTATCTAATTTGTGCCAATTGGAAGTTAGCACATATATGAGTAAAGTTTTAGTAGAGCATGATGGTTAAAAATGTCATTAAAGTTGGTTTAAAAGTCATGTGTATGAAATAAAAAAAATAATGTACCTGTAGGGTAAGTTCTGTGTAGGTCTCTCTTGACCTTTGGTTACTATTTTGCCCATATATATAGTTATGGAGATGAAAATTGGTTGCTTCAAATTGGATCTTTAACCTAAGGTACACACCTAAAAATTCTTTAGAAATGTGGTTGAGCTAATTCTAGCTCTAACTATATTAAAAGTGGCCAAAACAGAGGTGTCTCTACTTTGACTAGCTCATTTGAGCTGTACAGATTGTATAGATCATATCTAACGTTGTGAATGTCAGTATAATCTAGAACTTGTTTCATTTGAAACTTAACATCCTAGGGAACAAATTTTAATAAGGGTGTTTTGTCTAAAAATGAGGTTTAGGCATAGTTATAGGCTTTGTAAAATTTGGTAGTGAAGTAGTTTCGAGATTCTGCTTCTATTTTGCGAAATTTGGAATGTCACGGTGACAACCAATTCATTGCCACCGTGACCAATGCCTAGAGAAGGCAGAATGCTTATTTTTGGACCTCACGGTCACAACAAAGTCATTGCCACCGTGACCCCCTCTGTTTTGACTATTTTATGTGTTTTTCTTCCCGAATTGAATCCGTATCGCACTGAAACTTTCTAGGATCTATTTGATGCATGTTTAGGACTATAAAATGAGTATAAGAATAGTTATCATTTAGAAAATAAACATGAATAGGATTGAGATTAATAGCAAACTAATGAAGTAATGATGTGTAATTGTATGTAATAGAATCAAGTCAAGTTTAATAACATTATTGAGGATTATAGTACCCTAATCTATATGAGCATGTATAATATAAACAAGTATGCATAATTATGAACTGAGATTAAGTTATACACATATGAAAGATATCAAATAAAATGAGTTTGCTTAAAGTGAGTACGTGAAAATGTGATATGTTCAAGGAATGTGTAATTAAAGTATTTGCTTAGCATTTTTATATAATGTATGAATTACTATGACATAGATAGTACTAGAATGTATTGTTATGGAAAATACCTAATGATGTTATATTGGTTCATGTGGATATATGAATGATTATATATATATATATATATATGTATATATGTATATATGTATATATGTATATATGTATATATGTATATATGTATATATGTATATATATATATGTATGTATGGGTAATGACAAATGTGATTTATTGCCTTGAGGTTATGAGTTACTTGTCTATATGGAGACCAACAATTTGTAAAGAAAACAAGTGAGTATATATAAATAATTGATATGAATTGAGTGATGGAATTGAGATTGAAAATAAGTTGTATGTGATGGAAGTGAATATTGGTAAGAACTATCCGATATTTGTGTGATGTAATTTTGTGAAGGTTTTATTATGTGGACTTGATACAAGTAATTGAGTCAGTTGTCTAGCCTACAAGTCGAGTCATGGATAGATATGCATGCCTATAGGGTTTTAAGTGCTACAGCCAAAAGCGATTGATTTCTGTTAATTGGCCCCGCTTGGGTCTGGGGTAATCCTGGAATAGGTTCCCCAAAAGCGAGTGATTGTGTATTTGATATTAAGGATACTAATGCGATATTAAGGTATCTACGGATACTAATGCGATTGATTATTTTTGTACCTACGGGTAATAATGCGATTGATTATTTCTGTACCTATGGGTAATAATGCGATTGAGTATATCAATATCTACGGATACTAGTTTAAAGGTATCTTCGGATATCAGAGTGATAACCCGTTATCCACTACTATAGACGTGCAGGCAAAAATAGGAAATGGCTAGTAAACAAATGATTAATTGCAAACATTGTGTATTTCATGAAATTGTGAGTTTATAATATGTGATATTGTAGTGATTTAGTAAATGTATGCTTTGATTGAATGTACTCTAATAATTGTGGATGGTACCTATACCTACGCAAGTGCCAATAATGATTTTGCTATATGTGATTACGCATGTATTATGTAATGTCTATAAATGGCTGTCTTTGAGTTGCAGGAAAGAAAACTATAATGATTATGTTAATAAATAAAAAATGATGATCTTGTGTTATATACATATTGATAAAAGAATGCGATGTGCATGTGAAGAATAAGTGACAATGCGAATCCTAATGTGATTATTCAGCATGTATGCCTATATACTAAGTATGAAACATGATAGTTATCATGAACCTTGTTGAGCTTATAACATGCTTGTGTATATATTGAACAATATATTATTGTATATTGTATTTTGTTCCCCACTAAGCGTTATTGCTTAGCATGGATGTTTAATCCATGTAGGTATCTGAAGATAGTGTTTGCGAAGACAGTCCTGTATCACCAACGGCCAACACATTAGGAACCGCTGTAAATGTAGAATATTTGTAATATTATAGAATGTATAAATATCGTTAGTAATGTGTAAGGAGACTAAGTTTTTGTATTGAGAATGCTATATTTTGTAAAGTGAATAATAAAGTAAGACTAAAAGTATTTGTAATGCAATGCATGGATTCTCGGTTTGTGATCTAAATGTGATATTGAAAGAAATTTGTTAATTCGAAACTTTGTTTGTAAAAAAAATGTTTAATGCACATGTGTTTGTGTTGTAACACTCCTCAATCACTGTAGTAAATCTCTACAGGTGGTTAGGGGGTGTTACAGTTAGTGGTATCAGAGCATAGGTTTAGTCATTTTTGGACTAGTGTAGATTACAAATGCGTATAGTTTGTGTTGGCCTGATGCGGATGTCTTCCTTTTCTTTAGAATGTCAAGGGATTCTTCTCCTGGAGCGATGGAAGAGATTTCTGAAAGTGGTAGTCCTACCGATTAATGTGTTAAAATGCATATTGAATATCTTAATTGTGATGCGTATATGATTGGTCCTTCGGGACATAATGTGAATGTGTATAACGCGTATGAGAAATGTTTCTAAGTAATTCAAAGTAAAGAGATATCTAATAACTTGATCAAAGTGCTATCCCATGAATTTGAATTAATTCTGGGTATGGATAATTTTTGAATCTAGAATGATGTGGGATGTAAGGAAAAGTGGTGATATTTGGTATGCCTGTCAGCTATCTCAATGAAATCATCTGATCATGAGCATGTCAAAACATGGGGATGGGAAAAGTGCATTAATACTGCATAAACTGCATTATTGCATCATCTCGCATACATATAGCATCATATAATCATTTGCATCCCTTGATCATGTGTGCAAAACATTATGTATGTGACTCATTCGAAGAGAAAAGCTGACAGGATGTACATATAAAGTTTGGTATTGGAAAGTGAATTATTGAGAAAGAGATAAGTGTTTGTCAATAAAAGTATAAAGTATGACCAATTAAAGTTAAAAAGAGGAGGTTATTTGTGAAGTTTATATAAGTGAACGTAAATAGGATTTCAGAATGAAGAATGAATAGCATGAGTGAAGAAGGTAACAAGCGTATTCCATGAAATTAATGCATCCTGGAATTATGCCATAAGATAATAAAAGTATTAGTGGCTAAATAGGAAGTATATGCATCTAAGTTTCTGAATGGTGATACAGTTTTCTGGAAGTGCCTCGATAGAGGAAAGTTAAGTATCCTCTATTGTTGGATCGGGTTTGAATTTCACGAACGAAATTCTTTTAGGAGGGAAGAGTTGTAATGGCCTGAATTACACCTTGGTAGTAATTGGTTTACTTGGCTTAATTGAGGAGGTGTATGTGTGTGCTAATTTGTGATGTGGACTAAATTGAAATAAAAGGAAGGACTTAATTGAATAAACAAAGATAGTTTAAGTGGTTTATTGGTAAAAGTGCAAGATAATGTTAATCAAGATTAATTAATAGATAATTAGGACTAACTAAATATAGATTTGCTGAAGTGGGATTAAGGAGAACCTAGTGGATTCCATGTGTGGTCTTCTTGTGCAACCAACTTTGAGTTTACATGCAATATAAGGATGTGGAGGAAGATTTTGGCCTCATTCTTGCATGTTGGCCGGTCACTTCCATTCTCCCTAATTCCATTCTTCATCTCTTGTTCCATCTCCTTTGTATAAGTAATTTTAAAAGCTTTAGTTTGGTTTGAAGAAGTTATATGACTGAATTGAGAAGGTATGTATGGGTAAATGGTTTATATAGTTGGTAATTGTTCTTCTTCTTTTCCATATTTTTTTGCAAAAGGTAGTATTGATCAATTATTTCCAATTCTAGAATTTGGATTGTGCATATGGTGGTAGAAACAAGAAGAGTTAAAGGAAAGATGAAGCTTGGTGAGTCAAGTATCAAGTGAGCTCATTGGGAGCATAGGAGTTTGAGGTTTGGGAACAAACTGATTTGTGTATCCTAATTGATAAATTGTGTGTTTAAATGTGCAAATTATGTTATGGGATTCATTGAATTGAAGAAATGAACATATTAAATTATAGTGAAAACTATGAATCAAATTGACCTAGTTTGAACCTTAATCTTGGATGAATTGTGGAATTGCTGTATTTTGTGAGCAAATGAATTACTTGAGAAATTGTGAGTGGTATGGTATGCATGATTGGGTTAGGAATGTGTAGCATGAATTTATTGTGACAGTGATGTTGAATGAGTATAGTATAGTGACCAAAATATGAACCCTAATTTCAGGGATGTGAGTATTGATTGTGTCAAATGACCTTTGAGGTCTATTATGACCCATGTGAACTGTTTATGCTGTAAAGTGAGTTTTATAACTCAAAATTGGATGAGACCAATTGGGTTGAATCTATGAATTCTATATCTTTAAATGCTATAGAAATAGTCTTGTTGATTGGGGGACTCTAAAGTATCCACAAACATTACCTATAAGTGAAACTAGAATTTCTGTAGGAGGGTTTTGGGACAAGTCATGTTCCCTAGACCATATCTCCTTGAATTTAAGTCTAAATGCTATCTACTTTGTGCCAATTGGAAGTTAGAACATATATGAGTAAATGGTTAGTCAAGCATGATGGTTAAAAATGTCAATAAAGTTGGTTTAAAAGTCATGCGTATGAAACACAAAAAAATGTACCTTTAGGGTAAGTTCTGTGTAGGTCTCTCTTGACCTTTGGTTACTATTTTGCCCATATATAGAGTTACAGTGATGAAAATTCTTTGCTTCAAATTGTATCTTAAACCTAAGGTACACACCTAAAAATTCTTTAGAAATATGGTTGAGATAATTCTAGCTCTAACTATCCCAAAAGTGGCCAAAACAGAGGTGTCTCTACTCTTACTAGCTCATTTGAGCAGTACAGGTTGTATAGCTCATTTCTAACGTTGTGAATGTCAAAATGATTTGGAAATTATTGCATTTGAAACTTAACATCCTCAGGAACAAATTTTGAGAAGGGTGTTTTGTCTAAAAATGAGTTTTAGGAGTAGTTATAGGCTTTGCAAAATTGGGTAGTGATGCAGTTCTGAGATTCTGCTTCTGTTTTGCTAAATTTTGGAATGTCACGGTGAGAACCAATTCATTGCCACCATGACCAATGCCCAGAGAGGGCAGAATGCTTATTTTTGGACCTCACGGTCACAACAAAGTCATTGCCACCGTGACCCCCTATGTTTTGACTATTTTATGTGTTTTTCTTCCCGAATTGAACCCGTATCGCACCGAAACTTTCTAGAATCTATTCGATGCATGTTTAGGACTATAAAATGAGAATAAGAATAGATATCATTTAGAAAATAAACATTAATAGGATTGAGAATAATAGCAAACTAATGAAGTATTTATGTGTAATTGTATGTATTAGAATCAAGTCAAGTTTAATGACATTATTGAGGATGATAGCACCTTAATCTATATGAGCATGTATAATATAAACAAGTATGCATAACTATGAGCTGAGATTAAGTTATACACATATGAAAGATATTAAATAAATTGAGTTTGCTTAAAGTGAGTACGTGAAAATGTGATATGTTCAAGGAATGTGTAATTGAAGTATTTGCCTAGCATTTTTATATAATGCATGAATTGCTATGACATAGATAGTAGTAGAATGTATTATTATGGAAAATACCTAATGATGCTATATTGGTTCATGTGGATATATGAATGATTATATATATATATATATGTATGTATGGGTAATGACAAATGTGATTTATTGCCTTGAGGTTATGAGTTACTTGTCTATATGGAGACCAACAATTTGTAAAGAAAACAGGTGAGTATATATAAATAACTGATATGAATTGAATGATGGAATTGAGATTGAAAATCAGCTGTATGTGATGGAAGTGAATATTGTTAAGAACTATCCGATATTTGTGTGATGTAATT
This sequence comes from Excoecaria cochinchinensis, assembly GCA_947683425.1. Lineage (NCBI taxonomy): Eukaryota > Viridiplantae > Streptophyta > Magnoliopsida > Malpighiales > Euphorbiaceae > Excoecaria > Excoecaria cochinchinensis. Next base: position 7,078,330 of record CANTUQ010000005.1, read on the forward strand.
TTGTGAAGGTTTTATTATGTGAACTTGATACAAGTAATTGTGTCAGTTGTCTAGCCTGCAAGTCGAGTCGTGGATAGATATGCATGCCTATAGGGTTTTAAGTGCTACAGCCAAAAGCGATTGATTTCTGTTAATTAACCCCATTTGGGTCTGGGGTAATCCTGGAATAGGTTCCCCAAAAGCGAGTGATTTTGTATTTGATATTAAGGTATCTACGGATACTAATGCGATATTAAGGTATCTACGGATACTAATGTGATTGATTATTTCTGTACCTACGGGAAATAATGCGATTGAGTATATCAGTATCTATGGATACTAGTTTAAAGGTATCTTCGGATATCAGAGTGATAACCCATTATCCTCTACTATAGAAGTGCAGGCAAAAATAGGAAACAGCTAGTAAACAAATGATTGATTGCCAACTTTGTGTATTTCATGAAATTGTGAGTTTATAATATCTGATATTGTAGTGATTTAGTAAATGTATGCTTTGATTGAATGTACGCTAATAATTGCGAACGGTGCCTATACCTACGCAAGTGCCAATAATGATTTTGCTATATGTGATTACGCATGTATTATGTAATGTCTATAAATGGCACTGTCTTTGAGTTGCAGGCAAGAAAACTATAATGATTATGTTAATAAATAAGAAATGATAATCTTGTGTTATATACATATTGATAAGAATGCAATGTGCATGTGAAGAATAAGTGACAATGCGAATCCTAATGTGATTATTCAACATGTATGCCTATATACTAAGTATGAAACATGATAGTTATCATGAACCTTGTTGTGCTTATAACATGCTTGTGTGTATATTGAACAATATGTTATTGTATATTGTATTTTGTTCCCCAATAAGCATTATCGCTTAGCATGGATGTTTAATCCATGTAGGTATCTGAAGATAGTGTTTGGGAAGACAATCCTGCATCGCCAACGACCAACACATTAGGAACCGCTGTAAATGTAGAATATTTGTAATATTATAGAATGTGTAAATATAGTAAGTAATGTTTAAGGAGACTAAGTTTTCGTATTGAGAAAGCTATATTTTGTAAAGTGAATAATAAAGAAAGACTATAAGTATTTGTAATGCAATGCATGGATTCTCGGTTTGTGATCCAAATGTGATATTGAAAGAAATTTGTTAATTCGGAACTTTGTTTGTAAAATAAATGTTTAATGCGCATGTTTTGTCTTGTAACACTCCTCAATCACTGTAGTAAATCTCTACAGGTGGTTAGGGGGTGTTACACGATCAACCAGGATGCCCGCTGGATACATCGAATGATGGTCGGTCGCTATTTCTCACTCGAGGGGCGCCTATCGCTCGCACAAACAGGTGCCCGTCACTCGCGCTTTTGGTATGCCCGTCCCTCGTGTGAGATGGTGCCCATCACTCAACAGAGGATGCTATCCCCTGTTAACCGATGCCCGTCCCTAGGCCGAGGGACGCCCGTCGATCGGTACCTGGCAGTGAGATTTTGGTTGTTTGAGGATAAAAAAAAATTTTAAGATTTATATCCTCAAGGATAAAATAAAGGTTTTTGATTTTGTATCTAAAGATTATTTGAAATCACTTTATCTCTATGGACAAATCAAATATTTGATATTTATCTTCAAAGATAAATAGAAATATTTGATTTTATCCTCTAAAAGATAATTTGATATCATTTATCCTTAGAGATAAATCAAACTTGATATTTATCATTAAGGATATTTGAAAGTTTGCATTTATCTTCAAAGATAATGTGACGCGCGCCGGAACAAGCAAGGCCCTCTTTGAACCCACTTTTAGGATTTGAGGGATTGGTTAGTGTCTTTTTAATCTTGGGCATCATGAGTCATCTTGGATGCCTCTTTCCCAATATAACATTGGAAAGGATCATCTAGACTCATAACGCCTTTAGGCACCAATGAGGTATTTTGGAGTCGCCGCCCAATTTACAAGAAATTGGGAAAGGTCTCTAACCTCCATTGGTCTAAACCAGAGATTGGTGTTCGGAACTTCACTCTTATTAATGATTTAAGTTTTATAAAATGAGTTTTTAAGAAATCAAAATTCCATTTCTCATCTCACGCGATTATGCATTAAATTTAAAGCGCATTCATACACGTAAAAAAGCGATAAATAAATAGAAAATAAATAAATAAATTACAAAATAAAAATTGGGACAGAACAATCCCCCAAAATAAATAATAGAAACACATAAAGGAAAATGGGACTGAATAACCCCCCAAATAAAAATATAAATAAACAAAGTAAATAAATAAATAAACACATAAAAAAGATTAAAATAGAATATACATAAATCGGGTCATTTATTAAATTTTAGGAACATTGGTTCCTTTTTATTTATTAGAAAATTGGAGAACTATTTTTTTTTTTTGAGCATTGATTGAGAAAGCTGGGATGAGTGATCCCATTTTATGAAATTTTAGTTCTCTATTTGATAGTGATGTTTTATTGGTTAAAATAGTACATTGGTCCCTTTTTTTTTATTAACTTAATGGTCCTTTATTTTATTAACTTAAAAAAGTCCCAATTTATCATGTATAAAAGCGTGATTTTCTATAGTGCGGATAATTAAAATTATATTTTTTCATACAACACATAGAAATAATATAATAAAAATTACACAACTATTAAAATGCAAACCCTTAAATTGGATGGCCTCTAATTCCCTGGCTCTCTAACCCGTGCATGAATATAACTCGTGAAGACAAACAATTTTGAGACAATAAAAGATAAAAAAAATAAATGTTAGTAAGGTAAATTAAATAATTAATATGAATAAATAAATTAATTGAATAAATTAACTTATTAAAATAATTAATAAATTAAACAAATAAATAATTAATTAGACTAATCAAATAAGTCAAAACAATTAAACATAAAACAGTTACATTAGAAAGAGATAAAAAAAATGAATGGAACAAAAGCAGCGCACGGGAAATAAGGGAAGATGAAGAAAACAAAAAAGAGAAGAAAACACAACTGTGTTTTCCTACGAAACACAGCTGTGTTTTTTCAGCGGAGCAACGGGGAACGCCGAAAAGAAGGAAAACGAAGGAACGAGATAGCATGAAAAAAATACAGCTGTGTTTTCCAAAGGAACACAGTTGTATTTTTCAACCAAAGCAGAAATACAGCTGTGTTTCTCGCGGAACACAGCTGTGTTTTTGCTCTATCACGCAAAACAGCTTCGATTCAACGGGAAAACACTGGTTTAATTTTTAAAACATCCAAACTCGACAAATCGAAACCACATAAAATAGACATACAAACGAATTAACAATCAATAACAGCATTAGGGACCAGAAACAGAGATTAAACGTATAAAGATCAAAGGTAACAGAAAGTGAAGGAACCGAAGAAAAGAGGAGGAGGAGCGGACCAGTGCACGACTCGTGCATCCTTGCACGACTCATGCAAGGAAAGCATGACTCGTGTAAGAGGTGCATGAGTCATGCACATCATGCACGACTCGTGCGAGAGGTGCACGAGTTGTGCACACCTCTTACGACTTGGACAGAGAGACAGGGAACACGCAACGGATAGCAAGAAAATAAACGTGTGACTCATGCAGCAGGGACAGGACTCGGACGAAGGCTCACGACTCGGACAAAACAAAGAGACGATCAGAAGAACACATAAACAGGGATGAACAAAGTCTCTCCAACAGATGAATAAACACAACATCATGCGATCAAAACATGCATAATAAAGCCATAAACATGTTTATTTAATCACAATAGCTACTTATGATCTATGTCTGATAACAAATGATAACAACATGCAAATAACAGATTAACAAAATCAAATGAAAAATAAATAGAGTATGTACGAAAAGAAGAACTAACTAGTAAAGCAAAACGAGAAAGAGAAAGAAAAGTGAAGAAAAGGAAAGAAAGAAACAAAGAGACAGTGATCCAAGTATTTACCCTCAGAATGATATTTGATCTTTGATCTACAAATGAAGAAGCTTCGTTTTTCCTCATTGCTTTTCTTGAAAATGAAGTTAAAAAACAAAGACTCTAAAAAACCTTTTTAATGGAAATTACTTTCAAGAAAATCAAACAATGAACTTTCAAACGTTAGAAAATTCCTTTCTTTTTGCTCTCAAAACAATCACAGAATCTTTTTTTCTCTTCTTCTTTCTTTTTTCTAAGTTTTTTCCCTCTGTGTATTTTCTCTCTCATTTTGCTTTTTTTTGTTCTCCACTCATTATTTTTTTCTTTTCCTTTCACTTCTCTTTAAATGTATTTGACAGGATTAGTCAATTTTTTCCTACCAAATCCCACGTAAAACCATATTTTTAAACCAAATCTCCATGAAAAACAGAAGAAAAACGTGCTGAAGAGGAGCACATGCGAGGCAGCAGGTGAGAGGAACTCCTCACCTGTGAGCTAGGCCTCACGTGGTGAGGCAGCATCTCACCCAAATGAGATGGGCCTCACCAACGTGAGGCTCCATCTCACATGGGTGAGATGGGCCTCACCCACAGTCCCCCAAAACTCATTTCATCATTTCTTTTTTTTAAATAAAGTTAAGAAAAATGAAAAATATATTTTTTTTCTCGAGGAAACCATCATTTCCATTTATCTATTGCCTCTGAACAGGTATCATTTTCATCATTGGGTAACTTTAGCCTGGACTGCCTCAGGACCTGGTATACAGTTGCCCCCAGTTTTGGGGAACGTAGTGCCTGGGTGACTAGGTGAGCCAAAACTCAAAGAAAGAAAGAAGAGACGCGTACCTGAGGCAGCTGTCTTTCCAAACTGAATGATGTTGTGGTTGTGGTTGTTGCCATGTTGTCGGCGTGTTAACCTTTGTATGAGCGGTAGTGCCGTGATCGTGTTAACCTTCTGTTGAGTGGTAGTACCGTCATCATGCTAACTGTTCTGCAATTTGAAGCGGTAGTGCCGTGATTGTGCAAGCCCTCTATTGGGTGGTAGTGCCGTCATCGTGCTAACCCTTCTGAAGTGGTAGTGTCGTGGTCGTGCTAACCTTCCGTAGAATGGTAGTGCTGCCATCGTACTAACCCTTCTGAGATTTGAAGTGGTAGTACCCTGATCGTGCAAACCCTCTGTTGAGTGGTAGTGTCGTCATCATGCTAACCCTTCTGAAGTGGTAGTGTCGTGGTCGTGCTAACCTTCCATAGAATGGTAGTGGCACCATCGTGCTAACCCTTCTAAGATTTGAAGTGGTGCCTCCTGAGAGGTCTTTGACTGATTTGCCCCTTGAGAGGTCCTGGGTTAAATTGGACTGATGTCGTCACTCGACTTTTGTCGGCGTCTGCATCTAGTCTCTCTTTCTGCAAAACTTAAAAAGGCAAACATGCAGAAAAGATAATAAGCATGCACGTGAGATGCATGTGTATGTAGCAATGCAGGCTAAGAATTAGCCCAAGTGGATTTGAAGGTGACGGCCGGTTTGGTCATAATTTGAGGTAGGATCAGTGCCTCCCTGGAATTGTTTTCGAATTTTATGCCTTTAGAAATTATGAAGTTCTCCCCTATAGTCATTCTTTTAAGGTAGTGCGCCCCTTGTGGATTTTTGTACTAGCTTTTCTTAGCGGGAAATGCGTTCTTTTCGGATTTTCACATAACCCTGTGCTTTATTTTTGCCTGGAATGGACCCAACCCAATCCAGCGGCTTTTATTCATTTTTTTTTAACAGACTGCCTGTTTTCAAGGTTTTCACCCTACCCTTTGGCCTAACTTTTTCTTGGAGCGCTAATTACGGTTTTTATCTCCAACGACCTTTTTTTATGTTATAAGAGAGGGCTATTAAACAATAGTCATTCAATAAATAAATGATATACCTCTTTTTAAAATATAATTAGAATCTGAAGAAAATATAAACTATACTCTTTTATTCATTGCGAAATTGTGTACATTTCTATATGATTTCATCATACATAATCGTCATTTGACAAGAATTCAAAAGTACAAGACTACACCTAATCTCGGACTAGATCTTGTAAGCATCGAACTCCTATTATCAATCGGCCCTCTCGGGTTTTCTCGATTGAACATTTTCTCTCGGCCCTTAATTTTTGCCCAGGATGCCTTTATTTGGTTTTCACCCTGACAGGGCACCCAATTTTAGCAAGGCCGCCTTTTTTTGATTTTTGACCTGCGAGGCATTTATTCTCTTCTTTTTATTATAGTTTTTAGCCATGGAACCTTTTTAATCTGTCGACGTTGATCGATTCTCTGAACTCATTCCCATCACTGTCCGCTAAAATTGCTGCTCCCTTTGTCAGTAACTTTTTCAACACAAATGGACCTTCCCAGGTTGGCCTAAATTTTCCCCATATATCTGGCACTCCTAGCCTCATCATCTTAAAGATCAAATCCCCTTCCTTTAATGGGTGCTTTCAAACCTTCTTACCGAATAACTGAGCTAGCCTCTTCTGATAGACCTTCTTGTGATAGTATGCCCGCAACTTATCTTCATCCAACAGATTCAACTACAATAGTCGTTGCTGTGCCCATTCTATTTCTGAAATCTCGGCCTCCATGACTACTATGACGCGCGCTAAACCCTGGGGCTCCCCGAAGGCCCGCTTCTAGGGCAATCGAGTGGAGGTTCATGAAAACTTATAAGGTATTTACAAGTACGTCTATGTTGGGCAACAAGAAGGTTTCTTGGAGTCGCCACCCAATAGAACATTGGGACAGGTCGTCTAGCCTCGGTGAGCCTAAGACGGCGCATAATATCCATTTTGGGCAAGCTAAAGGGATCCTGGAGATATCATCCCAATAGAACACTGGAATGACCCTCTACCCCGTGGAGCCTAGGATTGTAAATTTAAGTCTTTTGGTGGGACACAAGAGATATTTTGGAGATTCCATCCCAATGAAACACGGAGATGGACCTCTAACCTCATTGAGCCCAAGATCAGAGTGAGTTCGGGACTTCCCATTTATTCATACCTTGGTTAATTTTATAATCGAGTTTTGAATTTATCATTTCATCCCATTTCTCATTCAATTCAGTGCAATTAAATTAAAGCGCAAGTTATTCATTCGAAAGAAGCGATAAATAAAGCATAATTAAAGTAAAGTGCATGAAAATAGATTACAACAAAACTAAGAGTGGAATACAACCCCCATTGTAAATAAAATACAAATCATGCATAAATCGGGGTATTTATTAATGATTAGGACATTGGTCCTCGCATGCATATTTATTATGAAACAGTTTTGATGTGATAATTTTGAATAGAAAAAATTGAGACATTGGTCCCATCTTTATTAGGAAAAATACCAACTTAATTAATAAAAATGGTTTAGTGACTTTCTTTCTAACGGGCCTAAATAAACAATTTTACAAGAAAATTACATGGCAAAATAAATGGAAAAGCCAAATAAATAAAATATTATAAATGAAATAAATAAATACTTGATCCCAAACGAGCCTTCTAAATCTTCCCGTGTGCTCGCAAAAATGCCCATGAGGGAAAATGAGATGTGAAATAATCATAAAACACAAATAAAATAATATTAGTAATTGAATCAATTAAAATCAATTAAATATAAAATAAATGACGAATTAAAATAAAATAAGAGGATGTGAAAGAATGATAATTGAATTAAAATGTTAACAAATCAAAATAAATGAAAACATACATTAAATGATAAAAGAATTGAATGATTTCACTGGAATAAATAAATTATGTTAATGAGTTAATATGTAAAAATATGAACATGCTAACAATAATGATGAAGATAAACAAATCAATGAATATATAAAATAATAAAGAAAAGAATAATAAAAATGAATGAATTAAAGAATAATGAAAACAATTAAATGAACAATATGATTAATTAAATATGTTCACAAATGATATAAACCATTTACATGGCAAAAATATCAATTAAAATGAATTTATTAATTATACGTTAAAAATAATGATAAATTAAAGCAAAATAAATTAATTACATGTTAGGAATTAAAAGAGATCAATATTCACATGAATAAAAATGTAATAATATATATACACAACAAAACAAATATAACAACAATAGAATAAATAAATAAATGAGAACAATAAATAAATTAATGAAAACAATAAAATATACATGAATAAGAATAAAATCATATATAAACAAAATAAATAAAATAAATCTGAAATAAACAAAATAAATAAATAAATAAATGAAGTTAATAAAAATATACATGAATAAATTAAACATGAACAAAAATAATAAAAAGAAAGAATAAGCCCAGAATGTTTACCCTCAGAGTTTCGGATTCGATGAAGGTAAAATGATGATCAATTTTTTTTTATTTTATGATTTGCAATATTAGAGTGTAATATGATGAAAATGTTGGAATTTTATTCCAAGAAAAAATTTGATGAAAAAATGATCAAAAATTCTTTAAGAACAAAGAATTGATTTCTTTGCCTAAAGAAATAATTTTGATCAAAAAAAGATTTTTATTGATTAAAATAAAGAAAAATGATTTCAAGAACAAACAATCACTTTGTTTGTATCAGGCAAAAAATGATTAAAAGTCTTATTTTGAGAAAATCAAATGAAAAAACTAGATTTCGATAACAAACAATTGTTTTGTTTGTCTCAAAATTAATTTTTCATTAAAAAAAGATTCAAAAGAAAATCAATGGAAAAAGTTTTATTGAACACAAATAAAGAAGAAAAAAAGGAATTTTGAGAGCAAATAATTGTTGTATTTGTCTCCAAATTAAATTCAACAACAAAAACTCCTTCCAAATATATGTTTAGAAGAAATTCTATTGAAAAAAAGACGAAAAAGATGAACTGAATTCTTTTTTCTCTTTGGTGGGGAAAATCTGGAATTTTAGAGAGAGTTGAAAGGAAGAGGAACAGAAAAAGATGAAAAAAAATTCTAAGAAAAATTCCCCCTTTTAGGTTTTCTTCTTATTCTTTTTATATAAGAAAATAGGAAAAAAATGTTAATTAAAGGGATAAAGATTAATAAAATCAGATATTAACAATTTTAAATTTAAAAAATTGAAAAAAACGTGAAAATCCTTTAAAAAAGTCATAAAAATCGAATTTTGTGGAAAAAAATTGGAAAAAATCAATTTTGGGGCAAAATGCCCATTTTGCGACGGAACAGGGGCTACGGACGCCCGTCGGAGCACCCAACGGGCATCCGTAGCCCACGCTGGGCGAGAGCGCTCGCACAGCGCGTGGCGTTGCATGGACGATCGTGCGTCACGCGCGGAGCGCAGCGCGATGGCGCTCCGCAGGGCCTCGTAGCCCGCTGCACCAGCGCGCACGCGCGCCTACGGGCTGCCGCAAGGCGCCGCTCGGAAATTTTTTTTTTTTTTAAGATTAACTAAAAATACTACATTTTTAAGCCCCCATTTTTCAAAATTAATTTTTATAATATTTTTATAATATTTTTTAATATTTCACTCTAAAATGCAAATTTTCAAGTAAATCATCACTTTTAACCCTTTTGCTCGTGACAAGCCATCTTATCATTATTGGGTAACTCTGATCTGGACTGTCTCAGGACCCGGTGTCTACAGTTGCCCCCAATTTTGGGGAAACTAGTGCACTGGTGCCTAGATGAGCCAAAATTCAGAGAAGAAGGAAAGAGATGCGCACCTGAGGCAGCCTTTACCTTTTTGCTGTGTGGAATGTTGCGACTTGTTGCCGTTGAGCTGTAGCGCTATCCGACTGTGGCTCGTTTTCAATATTTTCTGTCGCATTGTCCCGCTCGCCTTCGATGGGCTTGCACGGCGTGCGGTGAAGTGTTGTCTAACTGCATCCTCTGTTGTGATCTGTTCTATCGCTGTCCCCCGATAACCTCATCTCGGTCTGCACGGTGGCTGGTCTGTCCCGCTAGTCTCATCTCGGCCTGCACAGTGTGAGATGAAGTGTTGTCTAACTGCATCCTCTGTTGCGATCTGTTCTATCGCTGTCCCCCACTAACCTCATCTCGGTCTGCACGGCGGCTGGTCTGTCCCGCTAGCCTCATCTTGGCCTGCGCGGTGTGAGGTGAAGTGTTGTCTAACTGCATCCTCTGTTGCGATCTGTTCTATCCCTGTCCCCCGCTAACCTTATCTCAGTCTGCACGGCGGCTGGTCTGTCCCGCTAGCCTCATCTTGGCCTGTGCGGTGTGAGGTGAAGTGTTGTCTAACTGCATCCTCTGTTGCGATCTGTTCTATCGCTGTCCCCCGCTAACCTCATCTCGGTCCGCATGGTGGCTGATCTGTCCCACTAGCCTCATCTCGGTCTGCGCGGTGTGAGGTGAAGTGTTGTCTAACTGCATCCTCTGTTGCGATCTGTTCTATCACTGTCCCCCGCTAACCTCATCTCGGTCTGCACGGCAGCTGGTCTGTCCCGTTAGCCTCATCTCAGCCTGCGCGATGTCTGTGAGATGCAGTACTCTCTTACTACAACCTCTATTTGCGATATGTTCTACCGCTAGTGATCCGCTAGCCTCGTCTCGGCCTGCACGGTGTCTGTGAGATGCAGGACTCTCTGACTACAACCTCTATTTGTGATCTGTTCTACCGCTGGTGATCCGCTAGCCTCATCCTGGCCTGCACGGTATCTGTGAGATGTAGTACTCTCTGACTACTACCTTTATTTGCGATCTGTTCTACCGCTGGTGATCCGCTAGCCTCATCTCGGCTTGCATGGTGTCTGTGAGATGCAGTACTCTCTGACTACTACCTCTATTTGCGATCTGTTCTACCGCTGGTGATCCGCTAGCCTCGTCTCGGCCTGCACGGTGTTTGTGAGATGCAGTACTCTTTGACTACAACCTCTGTTTGCAATTTGTTCTATCGCGTGTATTCTGCTGGCCTCATCTTGGCTAGTTCAATGTCTGATCTGCTAAGCCCCATCCGGCCAGTGCAATGTTTGATCTGCTAACCTACATCCGGCTAATGCAATGTCTGATCTGCTAACCCCCATCCGGTTAGTGTAATGTCTGATCTGCTAACCTACATCCGGCTAATGCAATATCTGATCTGCTAACCCCCATCCGGCCAGTACAATATCTGATCTGCTAACCTACATCCAACTAGTGCAATGTCTGATCTGCTAACCCCCATCCGACTAGTAATATGTGTGATCTGCTAACCCCCATTCGGCTAGTGCAATGTCTACTTTTAAACTTTTCGACCCCCATCCAGTCTACTTGGTGTCTACTTATTAACCATTATCTGAATGATGTATTTGCCGACCACCATCTGGTTAACGCAGTGCCTAACCGTTGACCATCCTTAGGTTAACATGGTGACTCGTTCGTCACTTTCTTTACTGGCGCTTATCCTAAACCTTTTCTTTTTTACTACAAAAAAGGGAAAAGCAAGTGTGCAAGGTACATAAGAGAGATGCTTACCTATGGCAGTACAAACCTGTTGGGGGCGTTGTCAGATGTGTGCCCCCCTGAAGGACGGCTAGTTGTTCCCTATTTTCTTGATTGCACCGACTGTGACATGCCAGATGTCGATTCCTCTATCATTTCCAATGCAGCCTCCTTGTTGAAAAGACCTGCATACTTCTCAAGAGGGTGAGAGAATTTGATATTGAGCCTTCGCGGCGGAAAAAAGATTTCAGCTTTCTCAAAGAACAAATTAGATTGGAAATTTTGTTGCTTGCCTGCAGGCAGATGATTTTTCTCTTTTGTTTTCGTTTTTGTTTCTATTATTTTTCTTGTTCTGTTATTGACCTTTACATTTTGAATGTATTTAAAGTATATTGGATTTTCAAGGCCTTGAAAATATATTCTTCTTTTTGTTTTGTCTTGTTTTGTTTGAGAATTTGCCTCTGTTGTTTTGGGTTTGAGAAGTTGTTTTTGTTGTTGTGGTTTGAGAGTTTGTATTCTTTGTATATTTGCATTTGTTTGAGAATTTGTACATTTGAATTTGGCTTTCATACACTTACTATGTGATGTATGTGAGCGTATATCTTATGATAGGGAAACTTACCTAGTGGCTTTTGGCCCGGCATGCATGAGTCTGACAATGTTAGGCTTAACTCATCTCTTAAATCATCTTTAAATATGAGGTCTATTCGGACCCCTCATCTGAGCCATGTATGTAACACCCCGCCATCCCCGTTGGAAGGATGCCGGAGTGCCACGCGGGCAAACACATATAATCATATACATTTACACATGTACAAATAAACAAAAGAAAACCAAATGAGATTTAAAGAAACTTTTAAACATTTGATCAGAAAATTCCTGTAACATATAATTACCAAATCCTTATACATATGTCATATAACATATATCAATATCGTTTTACAAAAATTTACAAAAGGGCTCGTATGCAAGTACATATACAAAAAGAATACTTGTTCCTTTACAAAAATTTACTTTGCTAATTACAAGCCATATACAAAAGTAATTACAGCGGAAGACTTCAAAAAGTAAAACAACTTCATCCAAAAAGACTCCTAGTGGCCGACCTGCAGATATCCGACTCTGAACCGAACTGCACTCGCCACCTGCACGGGAAAAGAGCCCGTGCTAAGCGATAACGCTTAGTGGGGAGGAACAAAACAAAATAACAATATGCATATAACATATGTGCAACAATACTATAGTCAATATACAAGGTACATATCACCAAGTTATACAAGAATTCATGTGCAACATATTCATTTCATCTTGTTAAAAACATCTCAACATATACAATACATGTACACATATAGCCTGATTAGTCTGGTATAAACCTAAGAAGTGGATACGGTCATTTGGATACTGATAGGACACAATATCCCAAGCATATGGAGACATGAGTCTCAAACATGTATTTTCATATAGAGACCGAAGTCTCGCTTTACTTCCATATAGACCAAATATGGTCGAAACTAGGATCCAAACGGACCCGCATATAACATTTTTATCATATAGCAGCTGCACACACACACTGACCTAAGTAAGCGCTTACTTATCCACTACTATGACTTATACAGGCTTAAAGAATACAATTCAATAATTCATGTATCAAATCATGAGAATTTTACTAAATACTAGCTTATAAATCATGTATATTAATTATTAATCATGTATACAAAACCCAATATTAAGTAATTATTAAAACACAATACAGATTTTAAGTCAAATATTTGTCATGTAGTGCAAAAGTTCTTGAAAAACAGAAGTTAAAACTTCAATTTTTGAAAACAGGGCAGCAGGGAAGACTGGTCACGGCGTGACCTCCAGTCACGCCTCGTGACACAGGCTTCATGCCAGCGCCAGGCAGAAGAGCAAGGCAAGAAAGCAAGGCAAAAGCAGGCGAGGCAGGGCAGTCACGGCGTGACCACCAGTCACGTCGCGTGACGCCTGAGAGAGGAGAGGAAGAAATCGCGCAAGCAAAGGGCGAGAGTCACGGCGTGATGCCGCTTCACGCGACGTGACCTTCAGCAAAGAAGGAGTCACGGCGTGAAGCTGCTTCGCCTCGTGATCTTTAGCCGAGAAGGGGGTCACGGCGTGACCACCAGTCACGTCACGTGACCTTCTCCTCACAAAACTTCATCTTCTCCAAACTTCCAATTTTCCAGAAATCCAAACCCAGAAAAACGTGAAAAACCAGATAATTGTAAAAACAGAGTACAATCAAAACTCAAATCCCCATTTTGTCTAAAACTCTTTTTCATGCAATAATCATTCAAATGCGTACCTTTAGGCCTTCTGAGCACAATCACAGCAACAAACACTCAAAACATTACATTCTTACACAGTCAATCAGTAATAACAGAGTGAGTCACTAACCCAGCATTTTGCATTCAAATTCAAGCACATTCATCTTATTGCATATCTGTATCATTCATTTTCTACTGTAAATATATTCACTATAACACATGACTTTAACATTTCATATACACACATGTAAATGCATTCATATCACAGCAAACAGGATTCAAACATGAGAAATGGAAACACTCCCAAACCTGGAAATGAAGTCCAAAAATCCACTGTAATATCCTCAATCCACAACCTTGCCCTTTCCCTTCTCCTTCCTTTTATCCTCAGAGGCTTCCAAACATATAAAATCACAATTCAATAACCAAGAATAGAATCTCTATAGTATAACCCAAAGGAGAAGAAAAACCACAAGCCACTTACCTCTGGAATGCTTTCCCACTCTCAAACCCCAGTTCCTCAACAACAAAACTCACATGCAGATGGAAAAAGAACAGAAATGGAGAGGGAAGAAAATGGCTTACGTGAGAGAGTGCAAAAGAGGAAGAACCTCATCAGTTTTGTTTTCCAGAAACTAAAGAAGTTCAAACCCCTCTTTTCCCTCACCCACGCACACTCACCTCTTCCACATGGCTCACATGCACAATGACACAAATCACTTAATCCCTCTTTTACATTTTGATCCAAAATAATTACACTTTAATCACTAACCAAAAATCTGTAATTTAAATCTTTTAACTCTTGCAATTTAATCCTCCCTTCCACTTGAATATTACCCAATTAACCTTAATTGTCCAATTAAAATTCAAATTTCCAAATAAGCCACTTGTGGGGTGTGACAACTCACCCCTCCTTAAGAAAATTTCGTCCTCGAAATTTCCTTGCTTATCCAAACACATCTCAAATAGCAAAACCAAATCGAAACAAAACTCAGTCATATAAACACTTACCCGAAGGACCCGCTGCACCCGTCGCATCTCTAGCAATCATAGCATAACCTCTAAACTGATTATGATCCTCAGTAGCACCAGGTCGCTGCACTGTTTCTGATGGTGCTCTCGGAGCTCGACTTCCTTCACGGTTGCTTTGAATAACATTGGATTTCTTACTCTCTTGCTGATGCTGGTCCACTTGTCGATCGGGGCAAAAGGCAAACCGATGCTCCATACTTCCGCACTTGAAACAAGCGCCAGTAATCTTCCGACACGTACCCCAATGGTACCTATGACAGTGCTCACATTCTGGTGCTCGATTCCCTCTATTACCCTGTGGGGCTACACTCTCTCTCTGTGAAGGCATCTGAACACTCCCTCTAGATCCTTGCTCCACTGGTGTACCCTTTGCTTTCTTAACACTCACATTACCTCCTTCTGGTGCTCTCCTCTTGCTAGCCATCTTCTGCTTGATCTCTTCTGATTCCTCTAACCTCATTGCTGCAGCCACAATCTGATAATACCCAACTGGCTGCAAGACAATCATCGCAGACAAAGGGCCTCTGAATACCTCACGCAATCCCTCTAAGAAGTGCCTACATCTGAACTCATCTGTCAACAACTGCTCAGGCACATACTTACTCAGCCTATTGAACTCTTTGTCATACTCACTCACTGTCATTCCCCTCTGCTTCAAGCTAATGAACTCTCTCCACTTAGCTTCTTGATATGCTTTTGTTATATACTTCTGCTCAAACTCTTTCTTGAAATAATCCCATGTCAGCTCAGCTGGTCGCTGAGGATTCCTCAACACTAGTTCCCACCAATCATAGGTTGGTCCCTGAAGCAACGATATTGCACACGAAGCTCTCTGATCTGCGGGACATCTAATCTCTTGCAAAATCCTGTCCACTCTCTTCAACCAAAACTCAGCTATATCGGACTCATCTAAAGAAGTCCCATGGAAATCCTCTGCTCCTCTTTTCCTTAACAACTCAGTTGGAGCCTTAGGTGTAGTCAATCTATCCACCACTTGTAATAATCCCTGAACTAACGCTGGATCAAAAGCAATACCTCTATTTGCACCCTCAGCTGGTGCAGGTTCCCGCTCAGGTCTATCCTGTCTAACTGGATCATCTCTTCTAACTGGATTCTCTCTAGGACCCCCATTATAACTGCTCATAGTGTCACCCATATACTCACTTGGATCCGACTCCATATAAACTCTACAAAACACAAGACATCTGCATTAGGCCACTAAACAAAACTGACTCTCATGTATAGACTCGACTCGACACTCAAACAATCACAACATAACCAAGAACCACCAAACCAGGCTCTGATACCAAGCTGTAACACCCCGCCATCCCCGTTGGAAGGATGCCGGAGTGCCACGCGGGCAAACACATATAATCATATACATTTACACATGTACAAATAAACAAAAGAAAACCAAATGAGATTTAAAGAAACTTTTAAACATTTGATCAGAAAATTCCTGTAACATATAATTACCAAATCCTTATACATATGTCATATAACATATATCAATATCGTTTTACAAAAATTTACAAAAGGGCTCGTATGCAAGTACATATACAAAAAGAATACTTGTTCCTTTACAAAAATTTACTTTGCTAATTACAAGCCATATACAAAAGTAATTACAGCGGAAGACTTCAAAAAGTAAAACAACTTCATCCAAAAAGACTCCTAGTGGCCGACCTGCAGATATCCGACTCTGAACCGAACTGCACTCGCCACCTGCACGGGAAAAGAGCCCGTGCTAAGCGATAACGCTTAGTGGGGAGGAACAAAACAAAATAACAATATGCATATAACATATGTGCAACAATACTATAGTCAATATACAAGGTACATATCACCAAGTTATACAAGAATTCATGTGCAACATATTCATTTCATCTTGTTAAAAACATCTCAACATATACAATACATGTACACATATAGCCTGATTAGTCTGGTATAAACCTAAGAAGTGGATACGGTCATTTGGATACTGATAGGACACAATATCCCAAGCATATGGAGACATGAGTCTCAAACATGTATTTTCATATAGAGACCGAAGTCTCGCTTTACTTCCATATAGACCAAATATGGTCGAAACTAGGATCCAAACGGACCCGCATATAACATTTTTATCATATAGCAGCTGCACACACACACTGACCTAAGTAAGCGCTTACTTATCCACTACTATGACTTATACAGGCTTAAAGAATACAATTCAATAATTCATGTATCAAATCATGAGAATTTTACTAAATACTAGCTTATAAATCATGTATATTAATTATTAATCATGTATACAAAACCCAATATTAAGTAATTATTAAAACACAATACAGATTTTAAGTCAAATATTTGTCATGTAGTGCAAAAGTTCTTGAAAAACAGAAGTTAAAACTTCAATTTTTGAAAACAGGGCAGCAGGGAAGACTGGTCACGGCGTGACCTCCAGTCACGCCTCGTGACACAGGCTTCACGCCAGCGCCAGGCAGAAGAGCAAGGCAAGAAAGCAAGGCAAAAGCAGGCGAGGCAGGGCAGTCACGGCGTGACCACCAGTCACGTCGCGTGACGCCTGAGAGAGGAGAGGAAGAAATCGCGCAAGCAAAGGGCGAGAGTCACGGCGTGATGCCGCTTCACGCGACGTGACCTTCAGCAAAGAAGGAGTCACGGCGTGAAGCTGCTTCGCCTCGTGATCTTTAGCCGAGAAGGGGGTCACGGCGTGACCACCAGTCACGTCACGTGACCTTCTCCTCACAAAACTTCATCTTCTCCAAACTTCCAATTTTCCAGAAATCCAAACCCAGAAAAACGTGAAAAACCAGATAATTGTAAAAACAGAGTACAATCAAAACTCAAATCCCCATTTTGTCTAAAACTCTTTTTCATGCAATAATCATTCAAATGCGTACCTTTAGGCCTTCTGAGCACAATCACAGCAACAAACACTCAAAACATTACATTCTTACACAGTCAATCAGTAATAACAGAGTGAGTCACTAACCCAGCATTTTGCATTCAAATTCAAGCACATTCATCTTATTGCATATCTGTATCATTCATTTTCTACTGTAAATATATTCACTATAACACATGACTTTAACATTTCATATACACACATGTAAATGCATTCATATCACAGCAAACAGGATTCAAACATGAGAAATGGAAACACTCCCAAACCTGGAAATGAAGTCCAAAAATCCACTGTAATATCCTCAATCCACAACCTTGCCCTTTCCCTTCTCCTTCCTTTTATCCTCAGAGGCTTCCAAACATATAAAATCACAATTCAATAACCAAGAATAGAATCTCTATAGTATAACCCAAAGGAGAAGAAAAACCACAAGCCACTTACCTCTGGAATGCTTTCCCACTCTCAAACCCCAGTTCCTCAACAACAAAACTCACATGCAGATGGAAAAAGAACAGAAATGGAGAGGGAAGAAAATGGCTTACGTGAGAGAGTGCAAAAGAGGAAGAACCTCATCAGTTTTGTTTTCCAGAAACTAAAGAAGTTCAAACCCCTCTTTTCCCTCACCCACGCACACTCACCTCTTCCACATGGCTCACATGCACAATGACACAAATCACTTAATCCCTCTTTTACATTTTGATCCAAAATAATTACACTTTAATCACTAACCAAAAATCTGTAATTTAAATCTTTTAACTCTTGCAATTTAATCCTCCCTTCCACTTGAATATTACCCAATTAACCTTAATTGTCCAATTAAAATTCAAATTTCCAAATAAGCCACTTGTGGGGTGTGACAATGTACATATACAAAACACTGTGCATGTGTGTGGAATCATGTGTGTGCAATATACATACATTTGAATCCGGATTGTGTGAGGTGTGTGAGCATACATCTTATGAAAGAGAAACTTACCTGTTTGCTCTCGACATGGTGTGCATGAGAAAGGCTTATTCTTTTCCCTCTTGGGAGCAGGTCCTTGAAATTCTTCTGTCGTGAGGACTTCATCTTGATTATTGTACAAATGTGTGCAAGCATATATCTTATGATAGAGAAACTTACCTTGTTGGTCTTGACATGGTGTGTATGAGTCGGCTTGCTCTCTTAAATGTCTTCTTAGGAGCGGGTCGTTGAGATTCCATTCTCGTGAGGACTTTATCTTGATCCGATTGTTCGGCATGGATGAGCATCGATGTAGATTCAAAACTGTACCTTGGCTTCATAGGGTAGGAATTTATTGCTAAGGTAATAAATAGCAAACTCCACTCCAAACTCATCTTCCTGAGCCATCATGGCACCTACTGAGCTATCTTCTATTGCCAGATATAAGATTAGAGGCTTGGCACGATGTGGCGGTCTTAAGACTACTGGATTCAAAAGATAGTCCTTAATAGTATCAAAAGCCAACTGACAGTCACTATTCCATATCACTAGATGATTCTTCCTAAGAAGCTTGAAAATGGGCTCACATACTGAAGCTAGCTTGGCAATAAATCGGCTGATGTACTGGAGTTTTCCCAGGAAACTTCTGACTTCTTTCTCTTTTTGGGGCACTGGCATCTCTCTAATAGCTCTGACCTTATCAGGATCCACTTCAATTCCCCTCTGACATACCACATGGCCTAAAAGCTTACCCGAGGTAACCCCAAAGATGCACTTCTTGGGATTGAGGCGCAGATTATACTTACTGATTCTTTGAAAGAACTTCTCCAAAGCCTCGAAGTGACCTTCTCTAGTGGCAAACTTGATCATCACGTCATCTACATGTTGTAACACCTGTGACGTGCGCCGGACCCCGCAGGCCGCCCCTGTGACCGCCTGCTTGAGGGCGATCGGGCAATTGAGGATCCGTTGGCAACCTATAAAGATATTTACAAGTGCATCTATTTTGGGCAACAAGGAGGTTTCATGGAGTCGCCACCCAATAAAACATTGGGAAAGTTTCTCTCGCCTCAGAGAGCCTAAGACAACGCATGTATCCATTTTGGGCCAACCAAAAGGGGTCTTGGAGGGTGAACCTCTCTCCCTTGGAGCCTAGGATTCTTTGATTAAGTCTTTGAAAAGGACACAAGAGGTGTCTTGGAGGTTCTAATGAATGATCGAAAAGACCTCTCGCCTCGTTGAGCCCAATGACCAGAGCTGGGTTCGGGACTTCTCATCTATTTCTACATTGATTAACTTTACGATTAGATTTTAAGTTTATTAATTCGCTCTCTCTCCACACAATGCAATTTAATTAAAAGCGCAATTATTCACGTCAAAAGCGTTAGTAAATAAATAAAATAAAAATAAATATTCTAAAATAAATTACAATAATACTAGGAGCGGAATACAACTCCCATTGTAAAAATGTGATGCATACATAAAACGGGGAATCCATTTATTTTGAGGACTTTGGTCCTCGCATGTACTTATTATAAAAGAAACTAATTTTTATTGTGATGCCTTTATTGGATGAAAATTAGGACGTTCTATCCTTGAATTAAAA
Organism: Excoecaria cochinchinensis; assembly: GCA_947683425.1. Classification (NCBI taxonomy): domain Eukaryota; kingdom Viridiplantae; phylum Streptophyta; class Magnoliopsida; order Malpighiales; family Euphorbiaceae; genus Excoecaria; species Excoecaria cochinchinensis. Next base: position 7,098,445 of record CANTUQ010000005.1, read on the forward strand.
AGAAAATTCCAATTTTATTTACTATAAAATTTTTATCCATTCTTATTTATCGCCGAATAAAACAATTCATTGCGAGCACAAAATAATCAATAATACAAAAAGCGAATAAATAAATTATTACATAAGCAAATAAATAGATAAGTAAATAAATAACGAATAAATAAATAAATAAAGGGTAAAGAGGTAAATCAAATGGAGTCTCTTGTGGCAAAACTCCTCTTAAGCTCCAAATTATCCCAAAGGCATAAAAATAATCTCACAAAATAATCAATAAATGTTAATAAAAAAAAAAAGAACAAACATTAATAAATATTAACGGAAATGAGGGTTAGAATTCTGAACTAAAATAATAAGAATAAAACTATTAGTAAAAGACAGAAGAGAAAGGATTTAGAAAGAAATAGAGAAAAAAAAAGGTTTTGAGAATTGCAAACAGATCCCAGGGACGGCCCTAACAAATGACAAACGGGTATCTCTAGAAGCAACCGACGGGTTGGAATGCCGTCGTTCATTCGAGGGACGGGCTTATCCCGGGGTGACCAATGGGTAGTAATGCATCACATATGCTCCGTCGCTCAAACGAGCGACGAGTGTCGGTGGCCTTATGACCCGTCGGTCGCTACTGTTCTTCAAGCAAAACAGTAAAAAACCAAATTTTCTCAAATAGAATAATTTTTCAACACAAAAGCCCAAAAAAAGCAAAATAATTAAAAGAACTAAATGAAATATGTGTCAAGAATATTTACCCTCGGATTTTACCTTTTAGGTTAGATTCTTGATGATTCGAGTCCCGCACGCTTCACGAGAAAGTGGGTGAAAATCAAGAAAAGAAGGGTTTGGATTTTTCTTTCTTGATTTTCACGAAATGCACAAATGTTGGAATCAAAATTCTTAGAAACTAATCAGTTTTAGCTCATTCGAGTTAATTTTGATTCACAAAATTAAAAATAAAATAGAGAAATCTTGAGATGAAAGAAAGGATGCTAGAAATGTGTTTTTTAGTTAAAAAAATTGCAAATTCGTCCAACTATCCCGCCAACCCCCAAAATAGGTGAAAAATAGGTTTTTATAGGCCTTGAACCACCAACGGTCATCTAAGCCATACCGACGGGCGTCGATTGAATCCTGTTTCCTATTGGAAACAGGATTCAACCGACAGACGTCTGAAGCCACAGACGGGCGTCGGTTACATCCATTTCCCAAAATAGGAAATCGAATTTAACCGGCGGGCATCGGAGTACTACAGACGGGCATCAGAGCTCTCCATCTAGCGACGGTCATTCTGTGATGGACGGGCTGGCCGCCGGTGGAGGTAAACTTCCTTTTTTACCCCAAAACTCCCAATTCTCTTTTCCTCTTTGTCGGGAATATAGAAAACATATTTCTCGTGAATCTAGAGGGCCAAAATCTCTGAATCTCAACCGTTCATTTGGACTCGGGCATCGGTTTCTTCATCGGGTAATCTCTGATCCGGACTACCTCGGGACACAGTGCTTACAACACCCCCTACACATATGTAGGCGAACCCATCCGAATAGGAGTGAGATGCCGTAGGAGCAGGGGTGTCACACCAGATAGATCGATACAAAGCAAACATTCATCCACAATAAACATACGAAAACATAGCGGAAATTAAAACTTTTGAGAAACAACAACTGAACATACATTAATATAATAAAATCATTACAATAATATTTTGATCAATTGCCAAGCAAAAGAATTACATATCCAAAATAAATAAGAGCAGAAGCTTACCAAATTACAGATACAATGAGAGTTCTAATATAAAAAGAATCATCATAACTATTACAAAAATAGCCCTAACACTAATCCCTTCTATGTTGGCTTGACTGGCGGTGACTCTCCCAAAGCAAAACGCCTTCCGCACCTGCACGAATAAAAACCGTGCTAAGCGATAACTCTTAGTGGGGAAACACACAACAAAAGAGTGGATGGCCATTCACAATGGTCGTCAAAGCATAACACATACAATATGACATATGCGATGTCAGATATATAATCATGCTTACATAATAAAGACATACATTCAGAAGCTCATATCCATATTCATGTACTTGTTAACTGATAGCCCATATGTATCATCATACTCATTCGGATATCATAATCTTGTAATCATTTCAAAGCAAAACAAAACAAATAAAGCACCTGCTGACTCACAATAGTGGATAACGAGTATACAGACAGTACCTTACGGGTACGAATCGATTACAGACAGTACCTTACGGGTACGAATCGAAAAATCGTTTATTTTATCACATTCAAAACAATTTTCTGAGGGACCTTAAACAAGATCCAAAATTCATACGGGGTCCAAATGGAACTGAGGCTGCAGCTAAAAGACTCTATGAGGCATGTCTAACTATCCACTAGACTGACTCTTGTAGGTCATGCGTAATCCAAATCATGTTCCAAAACACAGCACATAATTTATCATGGATAACGTGTTATTTGACATGAAGAAATCATGATGTTACACATATAAGCGAAATAATGTGGCACACAGCAATGAAAAGCCAAAAGAAGACGTTTAAAATCAATTTTAGACAAATAGAGTACGTGAGAGAAACAGGGCAGAGTCACTATCGCGATCGCGACAAAGTCGCGCTCGCTACAGAATGGCTGTGAGCCTTGCTCACGACTCGTGAGCCTTGCTCATGCCTCGTGAGATGCTCACAATTCCTCAGCCTTCCACGCGAGAGCTAGAAATTCCATTTTGTCGTGCTCGCGACAGCATCGGGATTTCCATTCTCAACAAAAACGTAGGAACCCAATTTCAAATCAAATCCAAAACCATTTTCACCCAAATCAAACTTAAACTCCAACTTACCTCAAAATAGGCCTTCCAAACATAAAATAACATATTTCCACAACTAATTACAATCAATTTATCAAATCACAAATCAAGATCTCAAAAATTACAAAACCAGAAAATTTTGCAGCAAGGTTCAATCCATTTCACATTTGATTCTCTAATTCAATAATTATGCAACATAACTCATCAAAACTCAAAACCCATATCATATATACCAATATAAGCCTATTTACACATCATAAATTTCCAGAAATTCTTGCATATCTCAAAACCCACATATGAACATCATTTAAAAGAAGTTCCCAAACCTGAATCTCCTAAGCTCCAAATCACTTGTTGCCACTAATACCAACCTTCTCCTTGCCTTTAGGATCACGAGGAGGCTCCACTAACACCCAAAACACAAATACAAAACCCAAACAAGGTCAAACCAAACATCAAACCCTAGATCAAAGCCCAAACTAAAAATTAGAAGAAGATGAAGAACAAGATGAAGGAGATGGAGGAAATGCATAAAACTTACCCAAAAGAAGACCAAAAGATGATCAATTCCCACCACACCAACTTGGATCCAAGCTAGGGTTCTTTTGAGAAGAGAAAACGAAGAAGAAGAGTAAGAGAGAAGAGGAGAACAGGAAAAGAGATGGAAATTATGCTTTTCCAATTCTCTTTCTTCTTTCTATTCATCTTTTCCTAACTCTAGCCATGTGTCCTCTTCCTAGTGTTGGATCTTGATCACTCACACCCAACAAGCATGCACTACACACCCATAAAGTCAACCCAACTAATAACACCCTACAAAGATATGCTCAAGCACACATTATTACAACCCAACTTACTCACTTACATCCTACACCCATGTGAGCAAACACGCCCAAATGCAACCCAACTAATTCACACCCTAGCACCGTACATGCACTCACATACTAGCAAAACTCGCAAACATGCATTATACCCAAAATACCCTTATCACATGCCAAAACACATATAATGTACATGCACAAACATGGCTCGAACTTCTAAGGGGCAAACGGGGTGTGACAACTCTCCCCTACTAATAAGAATTTCGTCCTCAAAATTCTTACCTAAATTGAACAAATGCGGATACTGAGCCCTCATCTCCAAGTAGCTTTTTCGACTCCATGGTGATTCCATAACACTTTGACTAACGGGATTTGCTCAAATGCCTCACTTCCCGAGCTAGGATGGCTTTCGGTTCCTCATAATAAGAAAAGTCTGGCTGCACTTGAACATCCTGAACTGATAACACATGCTAAGGATCCGATCTATACCGACGTAGCATCGAAACATGGAAAATATCGTGTAACTTTGCTAACTCCATCGGTAAAGCCAACCTATAGGCTATCGGACCAACCTTATCTAACACTTCATACGGTCCAATAAATCGAGGACTAAGCTTGCCCTTCTTACCAAACAGTAGCACTTTTCTCCAAGGAGAAACCTTATCCCCAACCTCAAACTGAACATCCTTCCTCTTAAGGTTAGTATAAGACTTCTACCGATCCTTAGCCACCTTCAAATTCTGCTGCACAACTCTAATCTTTTCCTCTGTATTCTTAACCAATTCTTGCCCAATAACTGAGCGTTCGGATAGCTCGGTCCAACAAACTAGAGTCCTATACTGCCGACCATACAAAGCCTCATACAGTGACATACCAATGCTCGACTGATAACTGTTGTTGTAGGCAAACTCTATAAGCTGCACATATCTGTCCCAACTACCCGAAAAATCCAATGCACAAGCCTGCAACATATCCTCTAAGATTTGAATCACCCTCTTTGACTGACCATCTGTCTGAGGATGGAACGCCGTACTGAAGTTCAACTTTGTACCCAAAGCTCTCTGCAATTCTTTCCAAAACTTCGAAGTAAACCTTGGGTCCCGATCTGACACTATGGACAACGGCACTCCATGCAATCTGACTACCTCATCCACATAAATACTGGCTAACTTATCCATCGGATAATCCACTCTAACTGGCAGAAAATGAGCTAACTTTGTAAGCCAATCCACTATCACCCAAACTGGGTCATGTTTCTTCTGAGTCAAAGGCAAACCAGACACAAAGTCCATAGCAATATCATCCCACTTCCACTTGGGAACGGATAAAGGTGTGAGCAATCCCAAAGGAACTTGATGCTCAGCCTTTACCTGCTGACATGTCAAGCACTTAGATACAAAATCCACAATGTCCCGTTTCATACTGGACCACCAATAGAACTGCTTCATATCGCGGTACATCTTCTCACTACCAGGATGCATAGTAAAAACCGTAGTATGTGCCTCACTCAAAAGCTGTTTCCTTAATTCCACATTCTCAGGCACACACAAGCGATTTCTATACATCAGCACTCCGTCAAAAACTGAGAACTCTGACTGCTTACCAGAACTGACCTCATGTAAAACCCGCTGTAGTCTCTCATCATCCTTTTGAGCATCCACTATCCTCTGTCTCAAGGTAGGCCTCACTCTCAACTAGGCAATCAAAGCCCCATTCGAATCAAACCTCCACTTAAATCGCCTCAAGAACAAAGCAGAAACCGACTTCCAACTCAAAGCATCAGCCACCATATTGACCTTACCCAAGTGGTAATCCAATATACAATAATAATCCTTGAACAACTCTAGCCAACGGCGCTGCCTCATATTCAACTCCTTCTGCGTGAGGAGATACTTCAAGCTCTTATGGTCCGTAAAGATACTACACTTCTCCCCATACAGATAATGCCGCCAAATCTTCAAAGCAAAGATCACAACCGCCAACTCTAAATCATGCGTCGGATAGTTCCTCTCTTGTGTCTTTAACTGACGAGAAGCATAAGCTACAACCTTTTCCTCTTGCATCAGCACGCAACTAAGATCGACACCCGAAGCGTCACTATACATTACAAACTCCTTACCCGAGGTGGGTTGCGTAAGTACAGGAGCTTCAACTAACAAACTCTTTAACTGCTCAAAACAGGCCTGACACTTATCGACCATTCAAATCTGACCCCTTTCCTTAACAATCTCGTCATCAGAGCAGCAATAACTGAGAAACCCTTCACAAACCGTCAGTAGTAGCCCGCCAAATCAAGAAAACTCCTCACTTTCGAAACATTCCTAGGGGCTTTCCAATCAACAATCGCCTCAATCTTAGACGGATTAACTTGAATACCCTTAGCCGAAACAATATGACCTAAGAATGACACTTCCCGAAGTAAAAAATCACACTTACTAAGCTTGGCAAACAACCAATGCTCTCTCAGAACTTGCAAAACCAACCGGAGATGCTCCTCATGCTCACTCTCGTCCATGGAATAAACCAAGATATCATCTATGAACACTACTACAAATCGATCAAGATATGGCCTAAACACTCGATTCATCAAATCCATAAAAGCCGCCAGTGCATTGGTCAAACCAAACGGCATTACTAAAAACTCATAGTGGCCATACCTAGTCCAAAATGCAGTCTTAACCACATCCGCATCCTGAACTCGCAGCTGATAATAACCCGACCAAAGATCAATCTTCGAAAAGACTCTTGCACCTCTAAGCTGATCGAATAAATCCTCAACTCTAGGCAAATGATACTTATTCTTCACTGTGACCTTATTGATTTGCCTATAGTCAATACACATCCTCATATAACCATCCTTCTTCTTAACAAATAAAACCAGAGCTCCCCATGGAGATATGATGGGTCGAATAAACCCCTTATCCAATAGCTCTCGTAGCTGAGTTTTGAGCTCTCTCAACTCTACAGGAACCATCCGATAAGGTGCTTTCGATATAGGCAAAGTACCCGGCACTATCTCTATGGATAACTCCACTTCTCTCTCAGGAGGCAAACCAGGCAACTCGGTCAGAAACACATCACCAAACTCTCGGACAACCGGGATATCCTCAATCCTAACTTGATCCCGCTTAGAATCCAATATCACTGCAAAAAAAGCCTCACAACCCTTCCTAATGAATCTCTTGGCTTGCATTGCGGAAATTACATTGCTCAAAGAGCTAGCACCCAAACCTTTAACAAACACAGACAACCAATCTCTATGTCGAAGCACAACTGTCTTCCTATGGCAATTAACCACTGCCCGGTGCTTACCCAACCAATCCACACCCAGAATCAGATCAAACTCTCTAAAAGGAAACTCAATCAAATCTGTTGGAAACTCAACTCCCTCAACCAACAGGGGACAATTCCTATACATTCTACTCACATTGACACTATGCCCTAAAGGACTGGTCACACATATCTCATAATCTAACTGATCTACCTCATGCAACTTATCAATTAACTTATCTGTGCATAAATATGAGTGTGTGGAACCAGGGTCAATTAGAGCATATAATTCGATGTCATGGAGTAGAAACTTACCAGCTATCACATCTGGAGCATCCTGCTCCTCTCTGGCTCTCATAGCATATGATCTAACTAGAACAAGTAGCGAACGCTCAACTGACTCAGATGCAGCTCCCTCTCTAGGTCGACCGCCTCGACCTCTTCCACGGCCAGCTTGCATGGCATTCGAACCAACTCTGCTGGTCTCTCTTTGAGCACCCAAATCCTCATTCAACCTCGGATAGTTGGCCAAAAAGTGTTTAGTGCTCCCATATCGGAAACACCCACCTGTTAGCCAACTACACTCACCTTGATGAGGCTTACTGCAATGAGAGGACATAGGCATCGACTCGGTCCTTCCACCAGCATCGCCTCCACCAGGACCAGACAGCGCTGCTGAACCCTGTCCTATACCTCTCGTAGCCGAGCCTGCGGAGGATTCATCCTGCGGGTTCCTTGACCTCTTTCCCGAGGATGAAGAAGATGAACCTCCACGAGAGGGATTCCTCCTCTGAGCCCTCTCTCTCAAAACAGATTCTGACCTCTCAGCCCACACTGCAGCTTGCACAATCTGGTAATACCCCACTTTCGGAGTACTCATCAGAGAAATCAACATCGCCCGCAGCGACTCATTCAACCCTATCTCAAAATGTCTACACCTGAACTCCTCTGTCAAAATACCTTCTAGTGCATACTTAGCCAACCGGTTAAACTCCCTCTCAAACTCAGACACAGACATCGCCCTTTGTTTCAAACTTAAGAACTGAGCCCATCTTGCATCCTTGCATGTTTGAGTCACATACTTGTTCGTGAACTCTCTTTCAAAAAACTCCAAAGTAATCCAGTCAAGCAACTAAGGATGACTACAAACTAACTCCCACCATTCATATGCAGACCCTTGCAGCAAAGCCACTGCACACTCTACTTTCAGATCAGGAGGACACCGAATTTCTCTCAAAGCACGCTTTATTTTATCAATCCACTTCTCAGTGACCTCTGACTCATCCAAACCCGTTCCATAAAAGTCTTCAGCTCCAGCTCTTCTCAAACTCTCAGTCGGGGCCTTAGGGGTAGTCACTCTCTCCAAGACTCGAGCCATGTCCTGAGATAGCTTAAGCATCACCTCGAAGGGCATGGCTACGTCCTCGGGCTGTACCCTAGCAGGTTGAGCCGATACAAAAATTGAAGGATCAACAGCTTGGGGATTCACTCTCTCGGCTGATCCCTCAAGAGACCCTCGAACAGAATCAGAATCCATCTAAACAAACAAAGACAACCGTATCAGCCAACACAGTCCTAGACATAAACACATCTATACACAATATCGACAACAAAACACCCAGAAAAGTCTAAACCAGGCTCTGATACCAAAAACTGTAACACCCCCTACACATACGTAGGCGAACCCATCCGGATAGGAGTGAGATGCTGTAGGAGCAGAGGTGTAACGCACGCCGAACCTCGTGGCCTCCCGAAAGCCCGCTTTAGGGCGATCAGGAAAGGTTCATAAAACTTGTAAGGTATTTATAAGTGCGTCTATTTCGGGCAACAATGAGGTTTCTTAGAGTCGCCACCCAATAGAACATTGGGAAGGGTCATTTAGCCTCAGCGAGCCTAAGACGGCACATACATATCCATCTTGGGCTAGCCAGAGAGATCTTGGAGGCCTCAGCCTCTACCCCCAGGAGCCTAGGATTGTAAATTTAAGTCTTTTAGTGAGACTCAAGAGGTGTCTTGGAACTCCTAGACCTCTCGCCTCATTGAGCCCCAAAGACCAGAGTGAGCTCGGGACTTCTCATTTATTCATACCTTGGTTAAGTTTATAATCGAGTTTTGAATTTATTATTTCATCCCATTTCACATACATTTAATGCAATTCATTAAAACGCACAACATACATTTAAGAAAAGCGGTAAAAGCATAAGTAAAATAAAGCACATGTAAAAATATTACAATAAAACTAGGGGCGGAATACAACCCCCATTGTAAATAAAATATAGATCATGCATAAATCAAGATATTCATTAATGGTGAGGACATTGGTCCTCGCATGCATATTATTTTGAAACAATTTTTATGTGATGATTTTGGATGGAGAAAATTGAGACATTGGTCCCATTTTTATTTAGGAAAAATACAAAGTTAATTAATAAAAATGGTTTAGTGACTTTCTTTCTAGCGGGCCTAAATAAACAATTTTACAAGAAAATTATATGGCAAAAATAAATAAAGAAAAAGCCAAATAAACAAAAAAATACAAATAAAAAAAATAAATATTCCGAACGAGCCTTTTGGACCTCCCCGTAGGACTCGCAAAAACGCCCAATCAAAAAATGAGTTTAGACATAAAAAAAACAAAATACAAATAAAATAATGTTAGTAATCAAATCAATTAAACATATAAAATAATAAATAACAAATTAAAATAAAATAAGATGACATGAAAAGAATGATAATTGAATTAAAATATTAACAAACCAAAATAAATGAGAAACATGCCTTATATATGATAAATGATTAAATGATGTGATGAAAATAAAATAAAACATGTTAATTAATTAGTACATGAAAATATACACATGATGAAAATAATGATGAAAAATGAAAAATAATAAATGAATAAATAAACAAATAATAATAAATAAATCATGTAACAATGAAAAAAAGAACAATAAAAATTAGTAAACAAAAGAATGATAAAAATAATTAAAACAGTGACATGATTAATTGATGTGTTCATAATTAAAACAAACTATTTACATGGCAAAAAGATTAATTTAAGTTAATTAATTATTTACATGTTAAAAATAACGAGGAATCAAAATAAAATCATTTACATGTTAGGAATTAAAAGAAAACAATATTCACATGAATAAAAAATCAAACCATATATAAACAATTAAATAGAACAAATATAAAATCAACAAAACAAATGAATAAATGAAAACAATAAATAAATCAATAAAAACAATAAAATATACATGAATAAATTAAACAAAAATAAAAAATAAAATAGAAATTGAGCCTAGAATATTTACCCTCAGAGTCGGATTCGATGAAGGAAAAGTGATGATTTTCTTGTAAACTTGATTGAAAAAAATAATGTAGCAATAAAATTAATTCTCTTCGTTTATGGAGAAAACAAAGGAATTAAGTTGTATGCTTAAAATTGAAAAAAAATTGATTTCAAAGTGATGATTAATTTTTGTGTTTATGGAGGAAAAACAAAGAAATTAATTGGAATAATTAAGAATTGAAAATTGATTTTTCAATTTAAATTAAACCTTATTAATTAAAAGAGAAATCTGAAATTTTTTGAAGAGAAAATAGAAGAAAAAGAATTCTGGAAATTTCAGGTCTAAAAAAATGTGGAGGCTCTCTAGGTTTTTCATCATAAAGTATTTATAAGATAAAAAAAAAAGTTGCCCTAATTTAATTAAGGAAAAGAAATTTATTTTAACACAAATTCTTTTATTTTTAATGATAAAATCAAGTTTTATTAATTAATTATCTAAGAAAATATTTTATAATTTAATTTGGACTCAAAAACCCTAAAAAATGGGATGAAAAACAGATTTTTGGGTGAAAAAATAAGAAAAAAGGGTGAAAAATCGAAAAAGAGGGTATCAGACCCTATAGCGATGGCCAGGACAGGAGGGAAGCCCGTCGCTATAGAGCGACGAGCTTCACGCAGCGAGGCTGCGCGATTCCGCGCGCAGAGGCGTGGAAATCGCGTTCTCCAGCGCGCAATGCTGCGCGCTCTTTTTTAGCGACGCGCAGCATTGGCGACGCTGCGTGTCGCCTCTTCGTGCCCAGTGCGCTGGGCGCCCCCTAGCTGGGCGCCAGCGCGCTGCTGCAGGCGCGCCGCCGCGCCCGACACTCGCGATCCGAAATTTTTTTTTTTTTTTAAATTGACTAAAAACACTATATTTTTAAGCCCCCCATTTTTCAAAATTAATTTTTAAAATATTTTTTTTATTATTTTCCAATTTTTCACTCTAAAATGTAAATTTAACGAGGAAATCATCACTTTTAACCTTTTTAGCTTGTGAAGGCAATTATCATCATCGGGTAACTTCGATCTAGGCTGACTCAGGACACGGTGTCTACAGTTGCCCCCAGTTTAGGGGAATGTAGGACATTAGTGTCTAGGTGAGCCTAAACTCAAAGAAGTAAAGGAAAGAGACGCGTACCTAAGGCAGCTCTTACCTTTCCGAAGCGGGGAATCCGTGGTGGTGGTTGTTGCCATCTTGTGGGCATGTTGAAGCGGTAGTGCCATGGTCGTGCTAAACCTCCGTAGAGTGGTAGTGCCGCCATCGTGTTAACCCTTCGATTTGATGAAGTGGTTGTGCCGTGGTCATGCGAACCCTCCGTAGAGTGGTAGTGCCGCCATCGTGCTAACCCTTCTGTTTTGATGAAGTGGTAGTGTCGTGGTCGTGCTAACCCTCCTCAGAGTGGTAGTGTTGCCATTGAGCTAACCCTTTGATTTGATGAATTGGTAGTGCCGTGGTCGTGCTAACCCTCCTCAGAGTGGTAGTGCCGCCATCGTGCTAACCCTTCGATTTGATGAAGTGGTAGTGCCGTGGTCATGCTAACCCTCCGTAGAGTAGTAGTGCCGCCATCGTGCTAACCCTTCTTGATTTGATGAAGTGCTAGTGTCGTGGTCATGCTAACCCTCCGTAGAGCAGTAGTGCCGCCATCATGCTAACCCTTCCTGATTTGATGAAGTGGTAGTGCCGTGGTCATGCTAACCCTCCGTAGAGCAGTAGTGCCGCTATCGTGCTAACCCTTCTTGATTTGATGAAGTGGTACTGCCGTGGTCATGCTAACCCTCCGTAGAGCAGTAGTGCCGCCATCGTGTTAACCCTTCTGTGATGGTTGCCCCCTGAGAGGTCTTGGGTTGAGATCTGCCCCCTGAGAGGTCTTTGGTTGGTTACTTCGATTGATGTTTGGATTGATACTTGGATTTTTGTTTTTTTTTTGCTGGTTGCCCCCTGAGAGGTCTTTGGTTGATTGTTTGGGCTGATGTCGTCACTCGGCTTTTGTCGGTGTCCGTATCAAATCTCTCTTTCTGCAAAATAGGGAAACTAAAATATGCAAAAAAAATAGTGAGCATACAAGGGAAATGCATGAGTCATACAGGAATGCAGGGTAAGAATTCATCTATGTGGACTTGGAGATGATAGCCGAGCTAGCTGCCATTTGCAATAGGATCGATGCCTTTTAAGCTGCTTTTGAATTTTATGCCCTTTGGGATTGCAAGATTCTCATCCGATACTTGTAGTCATTAATTGAAGGTAGTGCGTCCCTTGTGGATTTTCACACTAGCTTTTTTTAGCGGGATATGCATCCTTTGCGGATTTTCACATAACCCTGTGCCTTTTTTTTTGCCAGGAATGGACCCAACCCAATCTAGCGGCTTTTTTTTTAAAGGACAGACTGCCTGTTTTCGGGTTTTCACCATATCCTTTTGCCTAATTTTTGCTAAGAGCGCTAGTTAAGATTTTCACTCTAACGGCTTTTTTTTTTTTTTTTTGCTGCTGATTGCTGAAGAGGCTGAATATATTACCCGAGAATCTTTCAGGAGTCTTGGCATTTGATAGCATGATGAGTCGACTAAAGCACTTGCAGTAGATGACTTTGACCACATAAGGTGAGCTGTTATGATTACATTAATAAATCATTGCATCAATGCATGTGTTTCACTTTTATTTCATTAAACATAATCATTGTTTGACATTAATCTCAAGGAATACAAGACCCCAGCTAATCTCAGCATAAATCTTGAAAGCATCCAACTCCTATTATCAATTAGCCCTCTCGGGTTTCATTATTGAATGTTTTCTCTCATCTCTTAATTTTTTCTTTGAACGTGAATTCTAGATGCAACTTTGGGGATGAGACTTAACTCGAATGCATGAATGCACTCGTAGCTCCTCGCTTTAAGCTCAAGAAACACCATATGCCTCTTCTTACGTACCAAACCTTATTGAAGGTCATCTCCGCTAATTGGATAAGACTGAACCAAGAATCAAGAGGTCTTATTTTGGTTGTAATGTTAGGCTTAGGTAGATGGCTGTCAAAGGAAGATCAGGTCGCTAGAGAAAATATGGCCGCAATATTTACTCGACTGATGAATGAACCATTCTCAGCTCAGTTGCATATACAAAGGTATTCTTGAATTTGGGTTCGGTAACGTTTTAGCTCATTAAGATCAGAATGATAGTTAAAAAGGTAATCATCGAAATTCGACAAGTGGTTACTATTTTGAGCTCTATTTTATTTTATTATTATTATTTTTTTTTTGAGCTGATGTCTTTGGCACATGACTAAAACCCTATTCTCAAATTATAAACTCATCCTTACCAAGGCAAGTTTTGATAACCTAAAAAATTGTTAAAACGTACATCCATCCCTTCTAGAGCGGCCACTCTTCTAAGGGGAGGCAAAAATCATTTTAGGCGAGGGGATAGTTTTAACATGTGCAACAACAAAATTGGCACGCATTTAGCATACCCACATAAAGGATTAATGGGCTAGCAAGCGATTGCGAAATAAGGGTAATAAATGGTCATTTAGAGAGCTATACAAAGAAAGTGTTGCCTAAATCATTTTCTATGTTCCGTCTTATCCAGTGATCGCTTTGATGGGTAATCATAAAGGTTCTAGTGCTCTTAGTGAGTTTCCATCCAATCCCCTAATTGCAACTAGTTTTTTTTTATTAATTTTCTTTTTTTTGAATTTCCCTCTCTATAGGAGTTATATCAGATGCTATCAAGATTTTCTTTGGGTTCCCCAAAGTTCTGAGATTAACTGCAGTCATATTATTTAAATTAATGCCAAAGTAAATCATGTTAAATGAAATCAAATAGAAATATCATACAAATAAGCAAAAATTGTTCTATTGAAATAACCAAACATTATCATAAAAAATTGTTCTCAAAATAATAACAAAGATTGAAAAAGAAAGAACATAATCTTCATTTCTACTCTCACTAGTGGATTAAGAGGACCCGATCATAATCATGGTGGAGGGGCTGCGTTGTAGCCTGCCTTTTTCTTCTTTTCTCTCTTCTTAGGATCCGTGATCTGATTGGTGTCGATGAGATCCTGGATCTTGTTTCTCAATGTTCGGCAGTAATCTGTCAGGTGGCCGGTGTGCTGGTGGTAGGCGCAGTACTGATCCTCTCTGTGCCCTGGCTACCCTTGATTCATGGCCGGTCTAGGCGCCAAAGGCTGCAGCTTGCCCTCTTTCATCAGCCTCTCCAATACCCAGGATAAGGAGCGGCCTAAATGGAGTAATATCTCTAGTGCTGGCCCACTCCAGTAGCTGACACGACTGTCTTGCCATTCCTATTGTTGCTGCTCCCGGCACCTCCTGATTTGAATCCCGACTGGTTCCCATAGCCTTTCCCAGCAAAGTTATTATGGCTTGCTTTCTTTGCCAGGTAAGATGCCTCGGCCTCTATAGCGATATCCTTAAGCGACTCCCAGTCCTTGAGCCCCTTAAAACTGAGTAAGTCCCTCAAGTAAGGGCATGAGTTTCTGATAAATAGCCTGATCTGGTCTGCAGTGTCAGGCTTCCTCTTCATCTCCATGACCCTGTTTCTCCATCTTGTAAGGTACTCATGGAATGACTCATCATTTTTCTGCTGTAGAAGCTCGAGATCCTTTAGGGTGACCTCCATCCTGGTGCTGCAGTCATACTGCTTCATGAATTCTTCGGTTAAAAGGTCCCAGTCCTCCTTGGACATCCTATCCAACCCGTGGTACCAGTCAACTGCCAGGCCCACCAAACTAAGGTAGAAATATTCCACCTTCTGCTTCTTGCTCAGCCCTGTGCCTTTCATGACCAAGGTGTACTGCTTGATGTGGGCAGATGGGTCAGAGGTGCCATCAAATTTCGGCAGCTCGGGCATCTTAAATCTTTGGGGCAGCAGCTCTTCATCCCCAAGATATTTGTCTTCTGGGTTGACCCCCTTTCTAGCTGAGAGCATGCGGGTGATAGCTTCGATCTGCTGTCTCATTCCTCTTAAAGCTTCATCCTCTACTCTGGGTGCTCTAGGCCTCACAGCTTGGTGGACTATCGGCACCTCTTCTTCTTCCTCCTCCATCAGGAAATCATCATTGGGATTATGAATCCTTTCCCCTCTTAGCTCGATGGGTGCGGCAGCCCTGTGATCATTATTGGGTTCGCGAGCAGCAACTCCAACAAAGGGAGCCTCCCCACCAGCAGGTGGTTCGGCTTGCCCCCGAGGAGGGGCTGCCTGTGGTTGTAGAGCAGCAGGTGGCTGTGGGGCAGCAGGTGGATGGGCAATCCTTTCAGACATGGCACCCATCATGTCTAGCACTCTCCGTTCGAAGTCCTCTAGCCTCCTAACTAGGTCGTGAGTGGTCAAAGCTCCAAGTTCTTTTGCCATGGATGATTCAAGAGAGGATTCACTGATTGATGGGAATGACTCAGAATCCCAGTCAGACACTAGTTCCGGCAACTCAAAGAGTAGATTTGTCCTTACTAGCCGACCGTCGGAACCTCTAGTCCACTTAGATGAATCTATGATGGCTGAAAAAGTTAGATTGTTAGGATGATGCATGAATGACATATACAATGCATGATAGTGACTTATGCAACATTTACAATCACATGCAAGCAAGTAAATCCTTCCAACCTTATTACTCCCACACACGAGGTAATGTGGTCTCTTTCTTAGGTGGGCTTGATCCATGGGTTAGCGGGGAACCCAATGGATGCGTATGGTGCTCGGTGGAAAACCGGCATCATAACATCTCTTATCTAATGCGCATACATATGGATTTTGGCCTTTATGTATTCAAACATTTCAACTAAATTAAGATGGGCCCATCGAGCCATGAAAGCCTTTGATAAAAGCCCATTTAATTGGGTTGAATTTGTTCAATATATAATGGCCCACATAACAAGCATTGTATTAAGGTACATGTCACCTAGGGGAAGTATCTATTGCCATTACATAAGCTTTGGTCATGGGTGATGATATTTTAGGGTTACCCAAGCATGGTCCCTACCGACGGGTCTAGCTCATCACGAGCGTAACGACCGATCGGGTCACAATTTGATATACCTTGATGGTACGAGGCTTGGGCTGGTGATTATCCTTAACACTTCCCTACATTGAGTGAGCATAGGGTTGTGCTTCGGGAACGCACCGGGGCTGAAAAAGGGACCAAACTAGCATAGATCTAAGTCTCTAATGAGATGCAATGCAGTTTTGAAAAAAGGTGAAATTTTTAAACTAAAACTCAATTATAATTTTTTAATCAAGGTACTTTCGAATGTCTCGAGTATGTCCCCAGTGGAGTCGCCACTATGACGCGCGCCGAACCTCATGGCCTCCCGAAAGCCCACTTTAGGGCGATCAGGAAAGGTTCATAAAACTTGTAAGGTATTTATAAGTGCGTCTATTTTGGGCAACAATGAGGTTTCTTGGAGTTGCCACCCAATAGAACATTGGGAAGGATCGTCTAGCCTCAGCGAGCCTAAGACGGCACATACATATCCATCTTGGGCTAGCCAGAGAGATCTTGGAGGCCTCAGCCTCTGCCCCCTGGAGCCTAGAATTGTAAATTTATGTCTTTTGGTGAGACTCAAGAGGTATCTTGGAAGGCCTAGACCTCTCGCCTCATTGAGCCCCAAGGACCAGAGTGAGTTTGGGACTTCTCATTTATTCATACCTTGGTTAAGTTTATAATCGAGTTTTGAATTTATTATTTCATCCCATTTCACATACATTTAATGCAATTAATTAAAGCGTATAACATACATTTAAGAAAAGCGGTAAAAGCATAAGTAAAATAAAGCACATGTAAAAATATTACAATAAAACTAGGGGCGGAATACAACCCCCATTGTAAATAAAATACAGATCATGCATAAATTGAGATATTCATTAATGGTGAGGACATTGGTCCTCGCATGCATATTATTATGAAATAATTTTTATGTGATGATTTTGGATGGAGAAAATTGAGTCATTGGTCCCATTTTTATTTAGAAAAAATACCAAGTTAATTAATAAAAATGGTTTAGTAACTTTCTTTCTAGCGGGCTTAAATAAACAATTTTACAAGAAAATTATATGGCAAAAATAAATAAAGAAAAAGCCAAATAAACAAAATAATACAAATAAAGAAAAATAAATATTCCGAGCGATCCTTTTGGACCTCCTCGTAGGACTCGCAAAAACGCCCAATCAAAAAATGAGTTTAGACATAAAAAAAACAAAATACAAATAAAATAATGTTAGTAATTAAATCAATTAAACATACAAAATAATAAATAACAAATTAAAATAAAATAAGATGACATGAAAAGAATGATAATTGAATCAAAATATTAACAAACCAAAATAAATGAGAAACATGCCTTATATATGATAAATGATTAAATGATGTGATGAAAATAAAATAAAACATGTTAATTAATTAGTACATGAAAATATACACATGATGAAAATAATGATGAAAAGTGAAAAATAATAAATGAATAAATAAACAAATAATAATAAATAAATCATGTAACAATGATAAAAAGAACAATAAAAATTAGTAAACAAAAGAATGATAAAAATAATTAAAACAATGACATGATTAATTGATGTGTTCATAATTAAAACAAACTATTTACATGGCAAAAAGATTAATTTAAGTTAATTAATTATTTACATGTTAAAAATAACGAGGAATCAAAATAAAATCATTTACATGTTAGGAATTAAAAGAAAACAATATTCACATGAATAAAAATCAAACCATATATAAACAATTAAATAGAACAAATATAAAATCAACAAAACAAATGAATAAATGAAAACAATAAATAAATCAATAAAAACAATAAAATATACATGAATAAATTAAATAAAAATAAAAAATAAAATAGAAATTAAGCCTAGAATATTTACCCTCAGAGTCGGATTCGATGAAGGAAAAGTGATAATTTTCTTGGAAACTTGATTGAAAAAAATAATGTAGCAATAAAATTAATTCTCTTCATTTATGGAGAAAACAAAGGAATTAATTTGTATGCTTAAAATTGAAAAGAAATTGATTTCAAAGTGATAATTAATTTTTGTGTTTATGGAGGAAAAATAAAGAAATTAATTGGAATAATTAAAAATTGAAAATTGATTTTTCAATTTCAATTAAACCTTATTAATTAAAAGAGAAATCTGAAATTTTTTGAAGAAAAAATAGAAGAAGAAGAATTCTGGAAATTTCAGGTCTAAAAAAATGTGGAGGCTCTCAAGGTTTTTCATCATAAACTATTTATAAGATAAAAAAAAGTTGCCCTAATTTAATTAAGGAAAAGAAATTTATTTTAACACAAATTCTTTTATTTTTAATGACAAAATCAAGTTTTATTAACTAATTATCTAAGAAAATATTTTAGAATTTAATTTGGACTCAAAAACCCAAAAAAATGGGATAAAAAATGGATTTTTGGGTGAAAAAATAGGAAAAAATGGTGAAAAATCGGAAAAGAGGGTATCAGACCCTATAGCGATGGCCAGGACAGGAGGGAAGCCCGTCGCTATAGAGCGACGGGCTTCACGAAGCGAGGCTGCGATTTCGCGCGCAGAGGCGCGAAAATCGTGCGCTCCAGCGCGCAGTGCTGCGCGAGCTTTTAGCGACGCGCAATATTGGCGATGCTGTGCGTCGCCTCTTCGTTTTGGGCGCCCCCGAGCTGGGCGCGCCGCGGCGCCCGACACTCGCGATCTGAAAACTTTTTTTTTTTAAATTTTTAAATTGGCTAAAAATACTATAATTTTAAGCCCCCCATTTTTCAAAATTAATTTTTAAAATATTTTTTTATTGTTTTCCAATTTTTCACTCTAAAATGTAAATTTGACGAGGAAATCATCACTTTTAACCTTTTTAGCCTGTGAAGGCAATTATCATCATCGGGTAACTTCGATCTAGGCTGACTCAGGACCCGGTGTCTACAAGGGGTATCACACCAGATAGATCTATACAAAGCAAACATTCATCCACAATAAACATACGGAAGCATAGCGAAAATTAAAACTTTTGAGAAACAACAACTGATCATACATTAATATAACAAAATCATTACAATAATATTCTGATCAATTGCAAAGCAAAAGAATTACATATCCAAAATAAACAAGAGCGGAAGCTTATAAAATTACAGATACAATGAGAGTCCTAATATAAAAAGAATCATCATAACTATTACAAAAATAGCCCTAACACTAATCCCTTCTGTGTTGCCTTGACTGGCGGTGACTCTCCCAAAGCAAAACGCCTTCCGCACCTGTACAGATAAAAATCGTGCTAAGCGATAACGCTTAATGGGGAAACACACAACAAAAGAGTAGACGGCCATTCACAATGGTCGTCAAAGCATAACACATACGATATGACATATGCGGATAACTATGTCAGACATATAATCATGCTTACATAATAAAGACATACATTCAGAATCTCATATCCACATTCATGTACTTGTTAACTGATAGCCCATATGTATCATCATACTCCTTCGGATATCATAATCCTGTAATCATTTCAAAGCAGAAAAAAACAAATAAAGCATCTGCTGACTCACAATAGTGGATAACGAGTATACAGACAGTACCTAACGGGTACGAATCGAAAAACCATTTATTTTATCACATTCAAAACAATTTTCGGAGGGACCTTAAACAAGATCCAAAATTCATAAGGGTTCGCGAGGAACTAGACGGGGACCTGAACGGGGTACAAACGGAACTGAGGCTGCAGCTAAAAGACTTTTTTAGGCATGCCTAACTATCCACTAGACTGACTCTTGCAGGTTATGCACAATCCAAATCATGTTCCAAAACACAGCACATAATTTATTATGGATAACGTGTTATTTGACATGAAGAAATCATGATGTTACACATATAAGCGAAATAATGTGGCACACAGCAATGAAAAGCCAAAAGAAGACGTTTAAAATCCCTTTTAGACAAACAGAGTACGTGAGAGAAACAGGGCAGAGTCACTGTCGCGATCGTGATAAAGTCGCGCTCGCCACAGAATGGCCGTGAGCATTGCTCATGACTCGTGAGCAGCGTGAGCATTGCTCCTGACACGTGAGCAGCGTGAGCATTGCTCATGACATGTGAGCAGCGTGAGCATTGCTCACGACTCATGAGCCTTGCTCACACCTCGTGAGCATTGCTCATGACTCGTGAGCAGCGTGAGCATTGCTCACGACTCATGAGCCTTACTCACACCTCGTGAGCATTGCTCATGACTCGTGAGCCTTGCTCACGAGTCATGAGCATTGCTCACGACTCGTTAGCCTTGCTCACGCTAGTGAGCATTGCTCATGACTCGTGAACATGGCTCACGACTCGTGAGCTTTGATCACGGCTCGTGAGCTTTGCTCATGCCTTGTGAGATGCTCACAATTCCTCAGCCTTCCACGTGAGAGCTGGAAATTCCGTTCTATCACGCTCGCGAGAATGTCGCGCTCGCGACAGCATCGGGATTTCCATTCTCAACAAAAACGCAGGAACCCAATTTCAAATCAAATCCAAAACAATTTTCACCCAAATCAAACTTAAACTCCAACTTAGCTCAAAATAAGCCTTCCAAACACCATAACCAACATAAAACAACATATTTCCACAACTAATGACAATCAATTTATCAAATCATAAATCATGATCTCAAAAATCACAAAACCAGAAAATTTTGCAGCAAGGTTCAATCCACTTCACATTTGATTCACTAATTCAATAATTATGCAACATAACTCATCAAAACTCAAAACCCATATCATATATACCAATATAAGCCTATTTACACATAATAAATTTCCAGAAATTGATGCATATCTCAAAACCCACATATGAACATCATTTAAAAGAAAGTTCCCAAACCTGAATCTCCTAAGCTCCAAATCACTTGGTGCCACTAATACCGGCCTTCTCCTTGCCTTTAGGATCACGAGGAGGCTCCACTAACACCGAAAACACAAACACAAAACCCAAACAAGGACAAACCAAACATCAAAACCCAAACCAAAAATAAGAAGAAGAAGATGAAGAACAAGATGAAGGAGATGAAGGAAATGCGGAAAACTTACCCAAAAGAAGACCAAAAGATGATTAATTCCCACTACACTAACTTGGATCCAAGCTAGGGTTCTTTTGAGAAGAGAAAAGGAAGAAGAAGAGCGAGAGAGGCGAGGAGAACGGGAAAAGAGATGGAAATTTTGCTTTTCCAATTCTTTTTCTTCTTTCTATTCATCTTTTCCTAACCCTAGCCATGTGTCCTCTTCCTAGTGGTGGATCTTAATCACTCACACCCAACAAGCATGCACCACACACACACAAAGTCACCCCAACTAATAACACCCTACATAGATATCCTCAAGCACACATTATTACAACCCAACTTACTCACTTACATCCTACACCCATGTGAGCAAATACACCCAAATGCAACCCAACTAATTCACACCCTAGCACTGTACATGCACCCACATACTATCAAAACTCGCAAACATGCATTATACCCCAAATACCCTTATCATATGCCAAAACACATACAATGCACATGCACAAACATGGCTCAAACTTCTAGGGGGAAAATGGGGTGTGACACATATACCTCCACTTCTTTGTGGATCAAGTCATCGAGGAACTTGGTGGCCATCCTCTGATAGGTTGCTCCCGCTTTCTTTAATCTAAAAGGCATAACTTGGTAGGAAAATGTCCCCCATTATGTGATGAAAGTTGTCTTGATTCGATCCACTATCCTGTTGAGTATCTTATTATAACCCACATAACCATCTACAAAACTGTACATCATATAGGCAGCTGCACTATCTACCAGCACATCAATGTGAGGCAAAGGGAAACCATCCTTCGGACAGGTTTTGTTCAAGTCCCGATAATCCACACATGACGCAGACCTTTCCATCCTTCTTAGCCACAGGAACTACGTTAGCTAACCAGGTCGGGTATTTAACTTCCACTAGAAACTTAGCCTCAATTTGCTTGTGAATCTCTTCTTTAACCTTTTGTGCCCATTCTGGCCTAAGTCTTCTGAGTTTCTGCTTGACAGGTTTAGACTCTGGGTAAGTTGGAATAGCATGTTTGGCGACCTCTCGATAAATTCCCGGCATGTCCTCATAAGTCCAGGCAAAGACCTTTTCATATTTTCTTAAAATTCTCTCAAATTTTATTCTCTCCTCAGGAGTTATATCTGATGCTATCAACATTTCCTTTGGGTTTTCCAAAGTTCCAAGATTAAATGCAGTTGTGCTAGTTGAATTAATATAAAAAATGAATGCATTATGTTTATGATCATGAGAAATGAAATCATCAGAAACATCACACAAATAAGCAAAGTTGTTCATATTATTAATATAATCAAAAACATTAACATTGTTTTCATAAAAAAGTTCTGGCATAAACAGACTATCTAGATGACTATTGTCTTCATCTTCTGTTGATATTGATGTTGCAGCAGACTGTGCTTTGGCCTCTTGGCTTGATGAAGGCTTTGCAGCTATCTCTGGTGAAATCCTCAGATCTTCAATCTTTAAATCTGGCTTTACCATCTTCTCTTTCCCTTTCAACCGGGTGGCTAATAGCTTCTCAGTTACAATCTTCTCGAGCTCATCTCTGTCCCAGACACTGCACTGCATCAAAATCTCCTCGTCCCAGAAGTCCTCTGCAGACTTGATTACTCCAACATCCCAGTCAAAGACATCATTAAAAATTTTGAACCCTGGGACAATCTTTCCATTTACCCACTGAGGCTCCTCTTCTCCAGTGTAAGCACATACTGAGGATGCAAGAACAAAACTTTCTAAAATATGAGGGATCTTCTCTGACATCTTCTTCTTACCATGCTCTCCTTTGTACCCCAAACCCTTCCGATCTTTCTGACCTTGCATAGTGATAGCAGATTGCAGATCTTGTGAATTTTTACCCAGACCGGCTCCTAGAAGAAAGTCCATCTTTTTCATCATATTTACCACCTGAGGGGTGCCCGATGAACCTTGCTCTTCTCCTATCACAGACACATGAAAGCCACTAAATGGTTGGTTAGCAATCCCTAAGGCAGACACCTGATTCTCTCTTGCCGCCCTAATGGTTACCACCTCTCCTTCATGTGGTATCTTGATCATCTGGTGCAGCGTAGATGGTACCCCTCCCAGTTTATGGAACCAGGACCTTCCAAGTAAGGCTGAGAAATTTGCTAGGATAGATAAAACCACAAATTATGCCTCCGTTTCAATAGGCCCAGTCTTGACCAGCGCTTTAAAGGTTCCCAATGCTTGTCTTCGTGAATTATTATAGGTTGTGATGGTTAAGTCAGACTTGGCAAGCATGCTCTCATCTAGTCCAAAAGCCTGAAGTGCCACTAGAGGGCAAACATTTATAGATGATCCATCATCAATCATGACACAAGCAGTGTGTTTTCCATTGATTTGTGCCTTAATGTATAGCGGTCAGTTATGATTGCGGCCCTTGACTCGTAGGTCAGCATCAGAATACACTAATCTCTCTCCTGATCCCCCCTTTACAAGGTCCAATAACTCGAATGGAGAAATTGTAGTAGCCACGGTAGACTCACTCAAAGCTTTAACTAACTTCTGTCTGTGAGAAAGGGACTATCTTAAAAGATCCCATATAGACATCTGAGTCGTGGTCTTTTTCAACTGCTTTACTATTTGATTCTCTTCCGGCTCCTTTTCGACAGGCGCTTGCCCCAGATCTTGTGACCTCCCCACTTCTGGGACCACTCTTCCACTTCTCGTTACAGCCCCTACTTCTTTTCCTTCTCCATCTGACTCCCACAAAATCCACAGATGTCTCACCTTCCTCTTCCTCTTATTCCCCACTTTCGCTAGTAGACCGGCAATCTATTACCGCTATAGGCATCTCTTCCTTATTGGCTTCAGGATGAGTAACAGTAACATATTCATGTCCATACAAATCTTGTAAGACATACCACTCGGGTAGACTTGACCCAATCATAAAAACGGGGGGTGGCACGGCATTATAATTGGACTTCTTCTTGCCCTCTCTCCGCTTAGGGTCGGTGATCTGTTTACTATCTATCAGATCTTGAATTTGGTGCCTCAGCATCGCACAGTTGTCCGTTAAATGCCCCGTATGCTGGTGAAAAGCACAGTATTCATTCTTTTTATGCCCTGGCTGCCCTTGATTCCTAGCTGGCCTGGGTGGCAATGGTTGGAGCTTTCCCTCCTTCATCAACCTCTTCAATACCCATGATAAAGGCCGGACCAAATTCGAGAAGTGCCTCTGACTCACGCCGGTTGCCGATACCTTAGCCATTTTCCCACTTCTATTACCGCTGCTGGAGTTTGCTGGCTTGGTTGCCCCCTGATTAGCATAACCCTTCTTGGCATAAGCATCATTGCTTGCTCTCCTGGCAAGGTACTCTCCCTCAGCCTCTATAGCAATATCCTTCAAAGACTCCTAGTCTCTCAATCGCTTCATCTTCAGTCCGTCCCTCAGATACGGGCTCGCATTTTTGATGAATAGCTGAATCCGATCCTGAGTATCTGGCTTCCTCTTCATTTCCATTACCCTGTTCCTCCACCGGGTTAGATACTCATAAAAAGATTCGCTTGCCTTTTGCTGCAGTAATTCCAGGTCCTTCAGAGTTACCTCTGTAACACCCCCTTCCCATACGTAGGAGAACCCATCCACGAGGGAGTGAGAACTCGTATGAGTAAGGGTGTCACCAAACAGAACAATACACATTCATCCAATCACAAGATATAAACATACATACGAATAGCGGGAATTAAAACTTTTGAGAAACATAATCATGATCATGCATTAATATAACGACATTCATTACATTAATGTTCTGATCAATCGCCAATACAAAATGATTACATATCCAAAATACAATGCAGAAGCTTACAAAATTACTGATACAATGAGAGTTCTATTACAAAAACAATCATCATAAAATACTACAAAAATAAGCCCTACCACTAATCCCTTTGTGTTGGCTTGACTGGCGGCGATCTCCCAAAAATATAGCACCTTCCGCACCTGCACGGGTAAAACACCGTGCTAAGTGATAACGCTTAGTGGGGAAACACACACCATAAAAGTGGACGGCCATTCACAATGGTCATCAAAGCATAACACATATGATATGACATATGCGGATAATCATGTCAGATATATAATCATGGTTGCATAATAAAGACATACATTCAGAAGCTCATATCCACATTTATATACATATTAACTGATTTCTCATACTTATCATTATGCGCATTCGAATATCATATTCTTGTAATCATTTCAAAGCAGAACAAAAGAAACAGAGCACCTGTTGACTCACAATAGTGGATAATGAGTATATAGTGACGGTACCTTACGGGTACGAATCGAACAGTGACGGTACCTTACGGGTACTAATCGAAAACTATTTTATTTTATCACATTTAAAACATTTTATAGAAGGGACCTTAAACAAGATCCAAATACTTTTCAGGGATCGCGAGGATCCAAATGGGGACCTGATCGGGGTCCAAACGGAACGGAGGGCTGCAGCTAAGAGACTCTATTAGGCATGCCTAACTATCCACTAGACTGACTCTTGCAGGTCGTGTATAATCCAAATTATGCTCAAAGAGAAACATATAATTTTTCATAAAGAAATCATAATAATGCACATATATAAACATAATTATTCCCATACAGTAGTAAAAACTCAAAGAGAAGTGATACAAAAATTCATTTTGGAAGGAAAGGCAAAAACGGAAACATAGGGCATGAAGAGGGTCACTGTCATGATCGCGACAGTGAGAGGCCACAAAGGCTGTTGCGACCCGACGTAGGCAAGCGTGCTCGCGATGGGGAGTGCCCAACGGCTTGACAACTTAGCGCTCTATCGCGCATCCGACATGTGGGCTCTGCTGCGCCGCTCGGCAAAACTGCCCTCTCGGCAGCCAAATCCGCTCGGCAACCGAGACCCTGTTGCGCTCGCGATATGCGTCACGATCACGACAGTGAGCTCTGCTGCTATCAGCTCGGCTGCCCACTTCTGCTTGGTCACAAATAGGAGCTGGCTTCACCGAGCCCTATCGCGATGTCGCAAAAATGTCGCGATCGCGACAGCATCGGGATTTTCAGTTCTTATGCGATTTCTGCATAAATTTTTCCAAAACCAAAGCACTCAAACCTTCAATCTCAACTACAACTCAACCCAAACATCAACTTACTTCAAATCCAGCAACCCAACCATCATTAACAACATAAAATGCAACATTTGTGCCAAGAATTCCAATTAAATCATGCTAATAACAACATCAATTTACACAATTAAAATCTCAGCACTATTCACTCATGAACTCAATCAAATGCATAATTGGGTTCAATAACTCACATTCAAGGCTTCCTAAATCATCTAAATCAAAACCCATGACATATAAACCATTATAAACATCAAGAAACACCAGATTTTCAAGAAATTCAACCAAACATGCAAAATAAATAAAATGCATTAAACACAATAACTCCCAAACCTGAAACTCCTATGCTCCAATTCACTTAGTGCCACTTCCTCTCGCCTTCTCCTTGCCTTTAGGATTGCGAGGAGGCCCAACTAACAACCAAACCCATAAATCACACAAACAACAAACCCTAGATGAAACTCAAAACCAGAAATGGGAAATGAATAAGAAGAAGAAGAAAAAGATGGAAATGTAGCAACTTACCCAATAAATTCCTTAAAATTACCAAGATCCACTAATAATCCAACAAAAAAGGAGGAAACCGAGGTGAGTAAGAGAAAAAGGAAGAAGAAGAGGATGTAAAAGAGAGAGGAAGGGAAAAACGGGAGAGCAGCAATTTCAATTTCTGCTCTCTCTTTCTCTTTTCTTCCTAATACATTCTCCACTATTCCCCTTTCCACATGGCAGCCTATGATTGGTGGGTCTTAATAATTCACACCCTAGACCCAAACACCACAATACACACAAGGCTATCCTATAAAAAGCACATATTACTACCATGTATGCACTCACACACAAGCACAACTCACTTACTCACATCCTAATACCATGTGTGCACCCACACACAAATGCAACTCAACACATGCACACCCTAATCTCATATATGCACTCACACACTAACAAAACCCTCAAAACATGCATTTTGCCCAAAATACCCTTATCACAAGACAAAACACACTCAATGCACATGCACAAACATGGCTCAAACTTCTAGGGGGCAAATGGGGTGTTACAACCTCCATTCTCGTACTACAATCATACTATCTGAGGAACTCTTCTGTCAACAAATCCCAATCTTCTTTTATCCTTCGATCTAACCCATGATACAAATCCACTGTTGGGCAGGTTAAGCTCAAACAAAAATATTCAATCTTTTGCCTCTTTGTTAAAGTGGTACCCTTCATCACCAATGAGTATTGCTTCACATGTGCAGTGGGATCGGAAGTGCCATCAAATTTGGGAATATCAGGCATCTTGAAGTTCTGAGGGATCAAATCATCACTATCCAGCTCTCGGTCCTCCGGGTTCATTCCTCCGCCTACTTTCAGCATCCTGGTCATGGCTTCAAACCTTTTTTCCATTTTCCTATACATTGCATCCTCCAGCTTGGGTGACTTCCCCTTTACTATTGCCTGTTCCTCTTGTTCCTCCCATACATCAATCTCAGACTTAGGGCCTTCTCTTCGTTCAATAGGCACTGCAACTCTTGGCTCAACTACAGGCGAATCAATTGCCGTTGGGGGTTCCTCTCTAATATCCCCTTGTTCGTCTTGCCCCATAGCTGGAGCAGCAGCATGTTGCCCAGCACGTGGGGCTAAGGTAGCAACATGGTTGCCCATCATTGCCATCATACGGGCCTCAAATTCCTCCATTCTCTTCCCCACTTCTTCGGCAATCATTGCCCTAGTTGCATCAAAACCACTTGATGGATTAGACATGATTAACTCAACGGATGATCCCGAAGATAATATCTCACTACCCTCTGAAAAGGAATGCGAACTCTGATCTGATACCAACTCTGATAACCCCAAAAGTGAAACCTTTCTTAGTCGACCGTCGGGAACCCTAGACCACCTGGATGAATCTATGATGGCTGCAAAACACATCTCTGTTAGGATGATGCATGATTTGAAGTGCAATGCATGGTTGTGCTGGTGCAGTATAGACAAACACATGCAAGCAGATAGATCCTTCCGACCTTATTTCTCCCACACATAGGATCGTGCCGTCTCTTTCCTAGGTGGGCTTTATCCAAGGGTTAATGGGGAACCCATTGGACACGTATAGTGCACGGTGAAAAATCGGCAGCATAACAATTCTTAACTAATGTACATTCGTATCGGTGTTTGGCCATTATATATTTAAACAATTCAACTAAATTAAGATGGGCCCACCGGGGCATAAAAGCCTTTGATGAAGACCATTTAATTTAATTGATTTTATTCAATATATTACGGCCCAAACAGCAGACACGATATTATGGTACATTTTACCTAGGGAGAGTATCTATTGCCTTTACATGAGCTTTGATCAAAAGGTGGTGTTACTTTAGGGCTACCCAAGCATGGTCCCTGCCAACGGGTCTAGCTCATTACGAGCATAGCAACCAATCGGGTCTCCATTTGATATACCATTTGATGGTACGAGGCTTGGGCTGGTGATTATCCCGAACACTTTCCTACAATGAGTGAAAGTAGGGTTGTGTTTTAGAAACGCACCGGGGTAGATAAGGGACCAACTAACATATTCTAAGGCTCTAATGTATGTAATGCAATTTCGATTATAAATGGAATTTTTGATTCTTAGTAACTCAATTATAATTTTAACTTAACTCACTTTCAAAGCGAAGTTTCAATCACTGATCCCTAGTGGAGTCGCCGCTGTGACGCGCGTCGGAACCAGCAAGGCCCTCTTTGAACCCACTTTTAGGATTTGAGGGATTGGTTCGCGTCTTTTTGATCATAGGCATCATGAGTCATCTTGGATGCCTCCTTCCCAATAAAACATTGGAAAGGATCATCTAGACTCATAACGCCTTTAGGCACCTTTGAGGTATTTTGGAGTCGCCACCCAATTTACAAGAAATTGGGAAAGGTTTCTAACCTCTATTGGTCTAAACCAGAGATTGGTGTTCGGAACTTCACTCTTATTAATGATTTAAGTTTTATAAAATGAGTTTTTAAGAAATCAAAATTTCATTTCTCATTTCACGCGATTATGCATTAAATTTAAAGCGCATTCATACACGTAAAAAAGCAATAAATAAATAGAAAATAAATAAATAAATTACAAAATGAAAATTGGAACAGAACAATCCCCTAAAATAAATAGTAGAAACACATAAAGGAAAATGGGACAGAACAATCCCCCAAATAAAAATATAAATAAATAAAGTAAATAAATAAATAAACACATAAAAAAGATTAAAATACAACATACATAAATCGAGTCATTTATTAAATTTTAGGAACATTGGTTCCTTTTTATTTATTAGAAAATTGGAGAACTATTTTTTTTGAGCATTCATTGAGAAAGCCGGGATGAGTGACCCCATTTTATGAAATTTTAGTTCTCCATTTGATAGTGATGTTTTATTGGTTAAAATAGGACATTGGTCCCCTTTTTTTATTAACTTAAAAAGTCCCAATTTATCATGTATAAAAGCGTGATTTTCTATAGTGCGGATAATTAAAAATATATTTTTACATACAACACATAGAAATAATATAATAAAAATAACACAACTATTAAAATGCAAACCCTTAAATTGGATGTTCTCTAATTCCCTGGCTCTCCAATCCGTGCGTGAATATAACTCGTGAAGACAAACAATTTTGAAACAATAAAAGATAAAAAAAATAAATGTTAGTAAGGTAAATTAAATAATTAATATGAACAAATAAATTAATTGAATAAATTGCCTTATTAAAATAATTAATAAATTAAACAAATAAATAATTAATTAGACTAATCAAATAAGTGAAAACAATTAAACATTAAACAGTTATATTATAAAGAGATAAAAAAAATGAATGGAACAAAAGCAGCGCACGGGAAATAAAGGAAGATAAAGAAAACGAAAGAGAGAAGAAAACACAACTGTGTTTTCCTACGAAACATAGCTATGTTTCTTCAGCGGAGCAACGGGGAATGCCGAAAAGAAGGAAAACAAAGGAACCAGACAGCGTGAAAAAAACAAAGCTGTGTTTTCCTAAGGAACACAGCTGTGTTTTTCAACCAAAGCAGAAACACAGCTGTATTTCTCGCGAAACACAGCCGTGTTTTGGCTCTGTCATGCAAAACAGCTTCGATTCAATGGGAAAACACTGGTTTTTAATTTTAAAACATCCAAACTCGACAAATCCAAACCACATAAAACAGACATACAAACGAATTAACAATCAATAACAGCATTAAGGACAAGAAATAGAGATTAAACGTACAAAGATCAAAGGTAACAAAAAGTGATGGAATCGAAGAAAAGAGGAGGAGAAGCGGACCAGTGCATGACTCGTGCAAGGAAAGCACGACTCATGCAAGAGGTGTACGAGTCGTGCACATCATGCACGACTCGTGCAAGAGGTGCACGAGTCGTGCACACCTCTCACGACTCGGATAGAGATACAGGGAACATGCAACGGACAGCAAGAAAATAAACGTGCGACTCGTGCAGCAAGGACACGACTCGGATGAAGGCTCACGACTCAGACAAAACAAAGAGATGATCAGAAGAACACAGAAATGGGGATGAACAAAGTCTCTTCAACAGATGAACAAACACAACATCATGAGATCAAAACATGCATAATAAAGCCATAAACATGTTTATTTAATCACAATAACTACTTATGATCTATGTCTAATAACAAATGATAACAAACATGCAAATAACAGATTAACAAAATCAAATGAAAAATAAACAGAGTATGTACAAAAAGAAGAACTAACTGGTAAAGCAAACCGAGAAAGAGAAAGAAAAGGGAAGAAAAGGAAAGAAAGAAACAAAGAGACAGTGATCCAAGTATTTACCCTCAGAATGATATTTGATCTTTGATCTGCAAATGAAGAAGATTCATTTTTCCTCGTTGCTTTTCTTGAAAATGAAGTTAAAAAACAAAGACTCCAAAAAACCTTTTTAATGGAAATTACGCTCAAGAAAATCAAACAATGAACTTTCAAATGTTAGAAATTCCTTTTTTTTTTTTTGCTGTCAAAACAATCAAAGAATCTTTTTTTCTCTTCTTCTTTCTTTTTTCTAAGTTTTTTCCCTCTGTGTATTTTCTCTCTCATTTTTCTTTTTTGTGTTCTCCAATCATTCTTTTTTTCTTTTCCTTTCACTTCTCCTTAAATGTATTTGACAGGATTAGTCACTTTTTTCCTACCAAATCCCACGTAAAACCATATTTTCAAACCAAATCTCCATGAAAAACGGAAGAAAAATGTGCTGAAGAGGAGCACACATGAGGTAGCAGGTGAGAGGAACTCCTCACCTGTGAGCTAGGCCTCACGTGGTGAGGCAGCATCTTACCCAAATGAGATGGGCCTCACCAACATGAGGCTCCATCTCACATGGGTGAGATGGGCCTCACCCACAGGCCCCCAAAACTCATTTTATCTTTTTTTTAAAAAAAAAATAAAGTTAAGAAAAATGAAAAATATATTTTTTTCTCGGGGAAACCATCATTTCCATTTGTCTATTGCCTGTGAACAGGTATCATTTTCATCATTGGGTAACTTTGGCATGGATTGCCTCAGGACCCGTTGTCTACAGATAAATATCTAATTTTTCATCTTTATCCCTAAATCAGAATTAGCCTATAAATAGAGGGCTAATGAAGACGAAAAGGGGGGTTCTGGTTTTTTTTGAAAAAACCTTTTGAAAAGGAAGAAATCAATTTTTATAAAAAAAATGTTTCTATTTATATCAATTTTCTTTTGGAAATCTATTGAAAAGGAATTGAAAAGTGAATTCGAGAAAGGGAAATCAATTCTCTTCTCTTGATTTACCTTCCTAAGATTCCAAGTTACTTCAAAAGATAAAAGTGGATTTAAGAAAGGGAAATCAATTCTCTTTTCTTGATTTACCTTCCTAAGATTTCAGATGATTTCAAAAGGATGATTTTTGTAAAGAAATTGTTTTCAATAGTGTTCAATTGTCAACCAATCCCTGTGGAATTCGAAGGAGATCTATACAAATTTTGCCTTCCAAAGATCAATATTCTGAGGGTAAACATTCTGGGTTAGCCATTCTTACGTTAATTTTAATACCTTGACATGAGACATATGAATTGATTTCAAAATGTAAGTTAATTTATCTTGTTGTTTTATTCGCCCCATTAGTAATTTATTGCATGAAATAATGGGTTAAATGTGACAATTTGGTAACTAATCAGTCTTCTCATTTTTTTTAGGTCTGCAGATTACCGACGAGCTAAAGGCCCTACCGACTGCCGTCGCTCGAGCGAATGACGGGTCGATGTGGGATGTTTTTCCTCGCGTTGGTAACCTCTAGGACGGCTGTCCCTCAGTTATTTGGCCGTCCCTAATCCCTTCTTTCTCCATTTTCATTTGTTTTTAATTCCCTCTTCTTACATTATATTTTTTTGCTATATTTAATATTTTTCTACTATTTTTGTCATCTACTTTGTTTTAATTTTTTGTCTTAATTCTTTGTCTTAATGCTTTCTAACATGTTATTTTGTTTTGAATGGGTTTCACTCGCGAAACATGGATGATAGGATGGGAGCTCAAATTAAATAAGCGACTTCATTTTGGTTCACTCTATTTTATTCTCCTATTTTAGTTTTATTCAGTCTGGTTCCCATTAAACTTTATTTATTTAGTTATGATGAATGTTATTTTTGTGTTTGTTAACATAAAAAGCATCAAAAGAATTCTACGAATAAAATAAGATTTTCTTTAATAAAATAGGACCAATGTCCTAGCTTTCCCTTCTAAAGAAAAATGTCTTCTTAAAAATCATTCTTTTAAAGCATGTATGCGAGGACCAATATCCTCATCTCGAATAAATGTCTCGTTTTTTGAATGATTTATATTTCATTTTGTTGGGGTTGTATTCTGCTCCTATTTTATTGTAAGCTAATGTACTTTTATTTGCTTTATTTTAATAATATTATTTATTAATTTACGTTATCTGTTTGAGTTGTGCTTTAATAAACTGCATAATTGTATGAGAAAAGGACGAAAATGTAACTAAAAATCTCATTTGTAACTTTAACTAGTGTATGAATAAAAGTAAAGTCCCAAACTCTCTTTGGTCTTAGGCTTCACAAGGTTAGATGAACCTTCCTAATGTCCTATTAGGATTGGGGATTCCAAAATACTTATTTAATTCCCAAAATAGACACATATGCATTATCTTATGCTTAATGAGGCTAGATGAACTTTTTTAATGTTTTATTGGGCAGCGACTCTAAAATACCTCTTGTTGCCCAAAATAGACTCCCTTGTAATCTTTACGGGTCTTACGAACCCCTAGCGAATACCCTAAAAGCGAGTTTTTGGGGCCTCCGAAGTTCGGCACGTGTCACACTTGCATGAGTCCAGATGAAATAGTATAACTTTGAATGTATATATGCTTATTAAATGAGTTGGCCAAGTGACAATAATTATGGTTCGAATAATATTAAGCTCTTTGTTTAATATTGTTAAATAACATAAATGAATATATTTAATGATAGATTGTTTATGAGTAATTGACCTATATGAGCATGAAAAATGGATTTATGATTAACAAGTGTTCATGATCATTATTTGATCACAATAAGTGTATGTGTATATGCGAAATATTATATTTTTACGTGTCTCATAAGAATGGAACAACTACGCGTATAGCCTACATTAACTAAGTCATGGATAGATAGGCATGCCTATAGTTCTATTGCATCAGCCTATGTGTTGGACCTATGATTCACTCCCTATGGGTTTCTGGATCCTATTGGGGCCTATGCGTTCGTGTCAGCGATATGACACTGGTACATTTGGGTACCTATGATTTCTGTATCCCATTATCCACCCTTGGAAAAGCAGGCAGCAAATGAATAAAAGAATATTAAATGAGTAATATATGATACGAATTAATAAATGAATGTAATGACCTACATTTAGTAAGGAAATATGGAATTAAGCATTTCATATGTATATGACCATAATGATTATTGCGGTAGATATATTACTCTGAACTTGTGCTTCATGCACCTATGTGTTTTTGGATTCCATACGGATCCCTATGCGTAATATATGAAAGTACCCTTGGGTACCTAAATATTTCTTACCCTGTTATTCCCCTTGGGAATACAGGTCATAAATGAACGAAAGAATATTAAAGGAATAACCTGAAGTATAAATGACTATATGAATATAATTATATGTGTGGACTATGTGAGCACGCTATGATAAGAATTTATGCAATTTGCTATACATGCATGATTCTGGGATGTGTTGCAAAAGTTAATAAAGTAATAGTTATTTGTTGGTTTTTGTATGATATGAGTAGCTAAATGTATAAGGCATTTATTGATTAAATGATATATGATAAATGTAGGGTATGACATTATTTGAGTAAAATTGTATATAAATGTTAATTAAATTGGTCTTTCTAATTGGTTATATTGACGAATGAATAAGCATGAATAAAGTATGTTTCGGCTATATTAAAGTATTTCGACTATGACCAATTGTATATAATTATTGTGTGGAATTCATGTGTGTGTCTAATATATGTATTCTTATACAAATATGATTCTTTGAATCTTATCATTGTGTGAAACTATTAACAATTATTGTGAGTAGTCGTCTATTTCATATCTGTTCTCCACTAAACTTTTGCGCTTAGCACGGGTGTTTCATCTGTGTAGGTTTGGAGATAGAAGTGTCGCTAGGGACATTCCGGAGCAATGAAGACCAATGAGTCCATAAAATTGTATTGTCTGGTCTTTGTATTATTAATTTAATGTAAATGAATGACTTATGTTGTCTAAATGTGTGCTTTGTAAATGAATAAGT
Organism: Excoecaria cochinchinensis; assembly: GCA_947683425.1. Lineage (NCBI taxonomy): Eukaryota > Viridiplantae > Streptophyta > Magnoliopsida > Malpighiales > Euphorbiaceae > Excoecaria > Excoecaria cochinchinensis. The sequence continues at coordinate 7,133,714 of CANTUQ010000005.1, forward strand.
TTTGAATGCATTGGACCACCTATAAGAAATGTGTATATGTGAAGTGAAAATGTAATATTGTTAATTATGATAGGTGTATGTTTAAATGAATACTACATGAAAGTATAATTTTGTAAAGTATGACATATGAAAACTATTTGTAACAAAGAAATTTTATAATTTTGATTTTGATGACTGTTTCTTAAATAAGTGTGCTTAATTATGTAGTTGTCGTGTGACATCCTTCACCTGTCATGGTAGTTTGCTACGTATGGGTAAGGGGTATTACACCGACCCTCGGTAGAGGCAGGCGCGCCTTGAATGCTCGCAGCGCGAGCGCAGCTTGGGCGCCTCGCGCGCTGTGACATGCGGCTAGGCTGCCCCTCGCTGATTTTGACCTCCAGGAGCATTTTTAGCGTGATTTTAGCCCCAAATTGATTTTTTATCCCTTTTTTCGGGATTTTAAGGTTATTTTCCATATTTTAAACTTCAGTAAGGAATATTTTCATTTAATGAAGGATTTTTTTCTAAATTAACTAGATTTTCCTTTTTTAATGATATAAATAGGAAAACTTGAGAGAAAAATAGAGAGATATTTTTTTGTTGCAAATTTTTCTTTTCTTCTTCTTGGGAATATTTTTCCACAATATTTTAGGCTCAATTTTTATTTTATATGTTATTTTATTATTTTATTATTTATAGTCAATTAATCACCATGTAGATATTTGGATTCATTAGTTATTTATTTGTTTTATGTGATTTTAGTCATATATTAAAATTATGTTGTAACAACCCGATTTGGCCCTAGTAGAATTTCAAAATTTTGGTTCGAGAATTCCAGAGTTTGTGTGTATAAGAGAGTGTATTTGAGTGAGTGGCTTGGTGTGGGTTCTGTCGCGAGCACGACAGTGTCGCGGGCACGACAGAATGCTCCACGGGAAGCCTAGAGTAAGTTGGATTAGTTGATGTGTATTGGACATGTGGCGGCATAGGAGGTTGACAAGTGGTATTGTAGGGGAGTGACAAGTGGCATGGTAGGAGAGTGACATGTGGCATGTGACTTTTTGGATTGAGATGGATTAAATGAGGTTGGTTGGCTTTTAATGTGGTTAGTGGGTAATTGATTGTTGCTTTTCCTTGGGTTGACCGGCCACTATCTTCACTTATTCCTTTCATTTTTCTGCTTTTGGGCCATTGGGGTTCTTCTTTCTTTCTTTGCTCTTTTATTTTGCCATGCTCCTCTTACCTTGCCATTTTCTTTGCTTTTCTTCTTCATTTGTCTTGTTCTTTGAGAGAACTATTTGAATTAGTTTGAAGAGAGTCAGTTAAGGGCTTGATTAGGTTTCCTCAAGAAGGTAAGTAACATGATTTTATGTGTATTGGCCTTCTTCTACTACTTGGTTCTTGTTTCTAATTTTAAATGAAGAGAAGAGTAACTCTAGTGTTTTAAATGGTTTGTACATGAGAGCTATGGACAAGAGATTGGACAAGGAAAGGAAAAGAGGGAGCTGAATAGAGTATAGAGTTCAAGCTTCCTAGAGGTAGGGATCGAGTGTGATTTTTAATATTCTTGCATGTGTTTACATGAAAAATGCTTGAATAGAGACATGTTTGAATAGAGAGATGCTTGATGAGCTTTAATTAGCTCAATTGTTCTTTTAAGAGTATATGTGTTAGATGTTCGTTTTGATTGCTTGCGGTGCCTATGATATGTGTATATATGCTTAGAAGTATGTGAATTGATCAATTGAGTGTGTGTGTTGATGATAAAGTTGGATATGGTAAATTCTATTTAATTGTCATCTGACCTCTGTGTAATGTTTTTATCATATGTATAGTTATATACCTCAAAATTGAGTGATTCTTAAGCCATTAGAACCCTGATTTCTATGGCTATAAATGTCTCAGAAATGACCTTGAGTAGATTCTTGCTCTAAGACCCTGAAAATGGGCCAAAATAGAGGTGTCTCTACCTTGGCCTGTTCATTTGAGCAGTTCAGCTTATTTAGAGTGTTTCTGATGTTATAGATGTCCAATTGACCTGAAATTTGTCCCATTTGAAAGATAAAATCCTAGGAACAATTGTTAAGAAGAGAGTTTTGCTGAGTTGTAGACATTGGTTTAGGCTGTACAAAATAGTGTAGTGAAGCAGTCCTGAGTTTTCGCTTCTGTTTTGCTATTTTTGGTATGTCACGGTGGCAACCAATTGGTCACCACCGTGACCAATGCCCGGACAAGGCAGAATCGAATGTTTTTGGACCTCATGATGACAACAAATTGGTTACCTGTAACACCCCCTACGTCCCCGTTGGAAGGACGCGGGTGTGCTACCGACGCTCACTCATGCACATGCGCACATGCACTAAGTGGAAGCATACATTCATACATAAAAACATACGGAGATACAGCGGAAATTAAAACTTTAAGGAAACAATAGCTGAACATACATTAACTCACATACATTCATATAATCATTTAGCGGAAGTATAAGACGAAAGATAAAACGAAGAAATAACTGAAAACTTAATTACAATAAGATCCTTACATATAATTACATATACATAAGACTAGAGAAAAACAAAAGCCAAAATACAGAGGTTGAGCAAAATACAAAACTTCTAACTCCTATGTGGCCGACCTTGCAGATGCGTGACTTGAACGGAACCAAACCTGCCACCTGCACAGGAAAAGAAACCGTGCTAAGCGATAAACGCTTAGTGGGGAAAACACACAAGCAATATGGACAACCATTCACAATGGTCGTCAAGGCATAACACATGCAAATGGCAAATGCGGACATTCATAACACCTATATTAGTCAGGCTTGCATAGTAAAGGCATTCATTCGAAAACTCACATCTATATACTTACCGAGGTATCAAGTATCAGAACCTTATCTTGTATAGTCACAAGAGATATTACACATACAACTATCATGCCAAAGTACCCATGCATTAACGGAAAACCCATTCACTTGCAACACAATTACCATATAATAACGTACCCAGCTATCATGCTAAGAACACTAGCTATCTAAACATACATTTGTCATGCCATGACACACATTAGACGAACCCAAGGGAAGACGTCAAACACCACACTTCTACTGCACAACTCTATCACATAAAATATCATGCCTTGAAATGTAAACACATGACCACACGCCGAAATCACTACAATAGGAAAAACTAGAGAGAGAGCACGTAACATAACACAATATTTATAACATTCCATGGTCAAGAGCACATTCATACACATCTTGATTCACATACTTCACCATAATAGTCAATAGCACAAAATCACGTTCATATACATACTTATTAACCCTAGCATTCAGTAATTCAAGTTTGCATTCATATACCTATTAATTCATATGCTTATAAACATAACTAATCGGATTCACACACTCATCAGCATAACATAATAAACTATAACCATGGCATTCAAGAGATTATGATCGCAGTTGTACACATTTCAATTCACATACTTATGTTCATAACTGATTGTATACGAACACATTCTCAATATGATATACATTGATAATTATGCACAATACACATGCTTGAGTCACATTCAACCCATTCAGAGATTCATAATCACATTCGAGTACATAACTGATTCACATGACCAGAGTTATGCTCATCCGAACATCACATTCTCTTAATCACATCAGATAAAACAAACAGGATACCTGCTGACTCAAAATAGTGGATAACGAATGAACGGACAGTACCTTACAGGTACGAATCGAATACTGACATCACCTTACGGGTGTGAATCGAATACTGACATCACCTTACCAGTGCGAATCGAATACTGACATCACCTTATGGGTGCGAATCGAATACATTAAAGGGTTCGCGAGGAACCAAACAGGACCTGATCAGGGTCCAAACATCCAAAGGTGCTGCAGCTAAAGAGACTCTATTAGGCATGCCTAACTATCCACTAGACTGACTCTCGCAGGTCATGAATAAAACAATTCATGTTGCGAGTCACATAATATAGTTCGAAATGTCAGTCATGCATAATCCATTCAATCCATTCTATAATATCCCAAAATCATATATATATACATATATGCATATTTGTATCATGGATTCACATTCATATAACTCATAAGTTAACAGGTATAGGATTTATAGGCACTAAAAGAAACTCGAGTTCAAAACCAAACACCAAGAGAAAACTCATTTAGCATAACAAGGCTGTCGCGCTCGCGACAGAGACCATAGTCCCTTCGCTTGCGCAGCCTAATGGTAGTGGGATTCTATGAATTAAGGACTTATTCCCTAGGTCCTGGGTTCGAATCCCACGAAAGGCAAAAATGCACAAGGGGAAGTGCAACGACCGTGAGTACGGCGCGGTGAACCGACTCCTGCGGTGAACCGACTCCCGACGAGATGGACCCACCGGGGATGGACCCACCGATCGTTACAAAAAAAGGCGCCTTTTTTTGTAACGACCGGTGGGTCCATCCCCGGAACACATCCCGTCGGGAGTCGGTTCATCGCAGGAGTCGGTTCACCGCGCCGTACTCATGGTCTTTACACTTCCCCTTGTGCATTTTTTCCTTTAGTGGGATTCTATGAATTAAGGACTTATTCCCTAGGTCCTGGGTTCGAATCCCATGAAAGGCAAAAAATGCACAAGGGGAAGTGTAAAGACCATAAGTACGGCGCGGTGAACCGACTCCCGACGGGATGTGCACCGGGGATGGACCCACCGATCGTTACATTACCACTGTGACCATCCCCTGATATGCATATTTTGAGTGTTTTTCTTCCCGAAATGCACCCGAACTTCATGGTAAGTTCCTATAGCATGTCAAACCCATTTCTAACCTTATGAAATGAGTATGTGAGTGGTTGTCAATTAAAATTATAGGTGATTAAAGCTATGGCATAAGAGTTTAATAATGAAATAAAATGTATATATATGCTTTTTAATTATTGAACATGATATGCATGTGATATTGATCATGTATGATTGAATCATAATGTGTGAAGTTTATGAACATGTAAATTGCATTGTGCATTTGATTAATTAGTAATGTAGAGTGCAAAGATGCATTGATATTATATGGCTACATGCGAGTATATGCATAGGGTATATGTATGCACATGGTTTGCTCTATTAATATGTAAATAGTGTATAGTGTTCTTGAATGAACAGTAGAGTACATGTAATGTATATGATGATGTGATATAAGAGTGTATGAATGGAATTTAAATATTACATGCTTTTAGTTGTTGAACATGATTAATAAAGATGGTACATGAATTAAAATGCCTCTGAAGTTGATGAGTGCACTTGAGTTATAACTTATGCTTTGGCATCAGAGTAGCGTATAAATGAGTTGTCCTCTTTTGAGCCTGATTACCGTTATAGTGGATAGATAAGCATGCTTATAAAGGGCTAGAGTGCAGCTGCTAGAGTTGGCCTTAATTGTGCCCAGAGTTCGGAATACCTCGTGTATTCCATAGTGTTTGAGTTAATTCTCCATATGTAAGATACCGTAAACAGTATCCTGAGTTACCCGTATCCACCATGAAAGGAATTCAGGCTTATTGTTCTTATTGTTGTTATTGTATAGTGAACATGAGCTAATTTAAAAGTATTCTTCTGAATAAATGTTATAGTACATGAGAGTAATATTAAAGTACATTACAGTTTCGTACATGTTTACAGTTTTATATACAATTATATGTTTACATGGATGTGGACACATAGTTATTGTTGTATTTGAGCACATGATCTATGCAAGTGTGAAAGATTATATGCATGAGATATTTGATTGTACTTATTATAAAATGAGTGATTTATTTGTGACTTCGTAAAAGAAGTCCTTTGTATTATTTTCATCCCCACTAAGCGTTATCACTTAGCACGAATGTTTGCTTCCATGTAGGTTTACAGGTTCGACCCAGTGAGAAGGCATCTGTAGGTCATGGCCACTAGGAGTTCTGTTGTGATCTCTTTTTGTACAAGATAGAAATAGAGTTCGTGATGTTTTGAGTAACATCATTATATAATAAAAGAGTATAGTTGTTACATGTAAATGTTAAAAGTATTTGTATATGAATCGAAAAGGAACATGTAATAAGTATAAAGCTTTTGTAATATGTACCATTTATATATGTTAAAGAGAAGTGTGTTTTGTTTGGCCCTAAAGATATTCTAATTATTTATTGTTATCGCTTTCGCTAGTGTATGTATATGTATATGTATACGTATGTGCCCGCATTACGCCCCAATATTCCTTACCCGGGGTATAGGGGTGTTACATTTAGTGGTATTAGAGCATAGGTTAGAGGTTCTGGTCTATAAGATGTAGAGTATAGGTCAAATGTCAGAGTCTATTTAGAGTCGTGGCCTAATGCAGATGCTGATTGTGCAGTGTATGTTGTGTAGTGTATAGACGAAGGGTTAGTGAGATGTCAGTCAGTGAGTGATATGAGATTTTGTGCATAGTAAAAGTTTGAGATGACACTCTATATTCCTGTCCGCTATCTCCTTGAAATCATTTGATATGAGCATAGTGAAACATGGGGATGGGAAAAAGTGCATTACAGTAACTTACATTGCATTTTCGTATACATAAATCATTACATAGCCATTCCATCCGCATCCCTCATTTGTATGTGAAAAAGCATCATTGTTTGTGCTTCATTGAGAAAAGCTGACAGGATATACATCAAGTGACTAATGCTTAGAAGAAGTGTATGGATTATAGTGCAGTGCATTAAGGAAAGTGTAAAGTGTGTACGATTTGATAGCTGTATGATCTAAGTGATAGCGATTTGGAGATTTGTTTAAGAATTTACCTGTATAAGTGATTAGCGGAGAAATTTCGAGGATGAAATTTCTTAAGGGGGAGAGATTTGTAACAACCCGATTTGGCCCTAGTGGAATTTCGGAATTTTGGTTCGGGAATTCCAGAGTTTGTGTGTATAAGAGAGTGTATTTGAGTGAGTGGCTTGGTGTGGGTTCTGTCGCGAGCACGTTAGTGTCGCGGGCACGACAGAATGCTCCACGGGAAGCCTAGAGTAAGTTGGATTAGTTGATGTGTATTGGACATGTGGCGGCATAGGAGGTTGACAAGTGGTATTGTAGGGGAGTGACAAGTGGCATGGTAGGAGAGTGACATGTGGCATGTGACTTTTTGGATTGAGATGGATTAAATGAGGTTGGTTGGATTTTAATGTGGTTAGTGGGTAATTGATTGTTGCTTTTCCTTGGGTTGACCGGCCACTATCTTCACTTATTCCTTTCATTTTTCTGCTTTTGGGCCATTGGGGTTCTTCTTTCTTTCATTGTTCTTGGATTTTGCCGTGCTCCTCTTACCTTGCCATTTTCTTTGCTTTTCTTCTTCATTTGTCTTGTTCTTTGAGAGAACCATTTGAATTAGTTTGAAGAGAGTGAGTTAAGGGCTTGATTAGGTCTCCTCAAGAAGGTAAGTAACGTGATTTTATGTGTATTGGCCTTCTTCTACTACTTGGTTCTTGTTTCTAATTTTAAATGAAGAGAAGAGTAACTCTAGTGTTTTGAATGGTTTGTGCATGAGAGCTATGGACAAGAGATTGGACAAGGAAAGGAAAAGAGGGAGCTGAATAGAGTATAGAGTTCAAGCTTCCTAGAAGTAGGGATCGAGTGTGATTTTTAATATTCTTGCATGTGTTTACATGAAAAATGCTTGAATAGAGACATGTTTGAATAGAGAGATGCTTGATGAGCTTTAATTAGCTCAATTGTTCTTTTAAGAGTATATGTGTTAAATATTCATTTTGATTGCTTGCGTTGCCTATGATATGTGTATATATGCTTAGAAGTATGTGAATTGATCAATTGAGTGTGTGTGTTGATGATAAAATTTGATATGGTAAATTCTGTTTAATTGTCATCTGACCTCTGTGTAATGTTTTTGTCATATGTATAGTTATATACCTCAACATTGAGTGATTCTTAAGCCATTAGAACCCTGATTTCTATGGCTATAAATGTCTCTGAAATGACCTTGAGCCGATTCTTGCTCTAAGACCCTAAAAATGGGCCAAAACAGAGGTATCTCTACCTTGGCTGGTTCATTTGACCAGTTCAGCTTATTTAGAGTATATCTGATCTTTTAGATGTCCAATTGACCTGAAATTTGTCCCATTTGAAAGATAAAGTCCTACGTAACAATTGTTAATAAGATAGTTTTGCCTAAAAGTGACGTTTAGATATTCGTTTAGGCTGTACAAAATAGAGTAGTGAAGCAGTCCTGAGTTTTCGCTTCTGTTTTGCTATTTTGGGTATGTCACGGTGGCAACCAATTGGTCACCACCGTGACCAATGCCCAGACAAGGAAAAATTGAATGTTTTTAGACCTCACGGTGACAACCAATTGGTTATCACCGTGACCATCCCCTGATATGCATATTTTGAGTGTTTTTCTTCCCGAAATGCACCCGAACTTCATGGTAATTTCCTATAGCATGTCCAACCCATTTCTAACCTTATGAAATGAGTATGTGAGTGGTTGTCAATTGAAATTATAGGTGATTAAAGCTATGGCATAAGAGTTTAATAATGAAATAAAATGTATATATATGCTTTTTAATTATTGAACATGATATGCATGTGATATTGATCATGTATGATTGAATCATAATATGTGAAGTCTATGAACATGTAAATTGCATTGTGCATTTGATTAATTAGTAATGTAGAGTGCAAAGATGCATTGATATTATATGGCTACATGCGAGTATATGCATAGGGTATATGTATGCACATTGTTTGCTCTATTAATATGTAAATAGTGTATAGTGTTCTTGAATGAACAGTAGAGTACATGCAATGTATATGATGATGTGATATAAGAGTGTATGCATGGAATTTAAATGTTACATGCTTTTAGTTGTTGAACATGATTAATAAAGACGGTACATGAATTAAAATGCCTCTGAAGTTGATGAGTGCACTTGAGTTATAACCTATGCTTTGGCATCAGAGTAGTGTATAAATGAGTTGTTCTCTTTTGAGCCTGATTACCGTTATAGTAGATAGATAAGCATGCTTATAAAGGGCTAGAGTGGAGCTGCTAGAGTTGGCCTTAATTGTGCCCAGAGTTCGGAATACCTCGTGTATTCTATAGAGTTTGAGTTAATTCTCCATATGTAAGATACCGTAAACAGTATCCAGAGTTACCCGTATCCACCATGAAAGGAATTCAGGCTTATTGTTCTTATTGTTGTTATTGTATAGTGAACATGAGCTGATTTAAAAGTATTCTTCTGAATAAATGTTATAGTACATGAGAGTAATGTTTAAGTACATTACAGTTCCGTACATGTTTACAGTTTTATATACAAGTATATGTTTACATGGATGTGGACACATGGTTATTGTTGTATTTGAGCACATGATCTATGCAAGTGTGAAATATTATATGCATGAGATATTTGATTGTACTTATTATGAAATGAGTGATTTATTTATCACTTCGTAAAAGAAGTCCTTTGTATTATTTTCATCCCCACTAAACGTTATCGATTAGCACGGATGTTTGCTTCCGTGTAGGTTTACAGGTTCGACCCAGTGAGAAGGCATCTGGAGGTCAAGGCCACTAGGAGTTCTGTCGTGATCTCTTTTTGTACAAGATAGAAATAGAGTTCGTGATATTTTGAGTAACATCATTATGTAATAAAAGAGTATAGTTGTTACATGTAAATCTTAAAAGCATTTGTATATGAATCGAAAAGGAACATGTAATAAGTATAAAGCTTTTGTAATATGTACCGTTTATATATGTTAAAGAGAAGTGTGTTTTGTTTGGCCCTAAAGATATTCTAATTATTTATTATTATCGCTTCCGCTAGTGTATGTATATGTATATGTATACGTATGTGCCCGCGTGACGCCCCGATATTCCTTACCGGGGGTATGGGGGTGTTACATATGTAGCATTCTTTTTACTTTGTTTTTTTATTCTATTTATTTACTTGATTGTTATCCTTTATTGTTGTTGTTATTATTATTATTATTATTATTATTATTATTATTATTATTATTATTATTATTATTATTATTATTATTATATGTGTTAATTTGCTAATCTATTAATTTATTTGTTTCATTATGTCATTTAATTTATTTGGCATTCATAATGCATTTTATTTCATTTTTTATTTTTTATTGATGTGTTTAATTATTTTTTTATTTAATCACTAATATTAATTTTATTTGTGTTTGTTTTGGCTTCAATACTTGTTTTTTCATGTTTGAGCACCCTTACGAGCGAACGGGGAGATCCAGGAGATTTGTATTGGTTTGATTTATTATTTTTATTATTTATCAATTTTTTTTATTTTGCTTTTTATTTATTTTGTCATGTATTTTGTAGTAAAATTATTTTATTTTATTCACATAAAATCGAAAGAAGATCACAAAAATATTTATATTAATAAATTGGGTATTTTTCTAATAAAATAGGACAAATGTTCTCATTTCAACCAATAAAAATTTACTTTTAAAAGAAGAGTTATTTTTCTCAAAATGGGATTACTCATCCCGATTTTCTCAATAACACCCAAAAATAACTCTTCGATTTTTTAAGTGAACCTAAAGGAACCAATGTTCCTATTCTAAATAAATATCCCATTTTATGTATTTTATTTATTTATTTATTTTAATTTTATATTTTCGGAGATTGTATTTTTTGTCCCAATTTCATTTTGTAATTTGTTTTGTATTTTATTTATTTTATCGCTTTGTTACGATACTTGATGTGCGCATTAATTTTAATGCATGGCTGCATGAGATAAAAGATGGAAATTTAATTGTTAAAAGCTCACTTATAATTAACAAAGGCATTAATAAGAGTAAAGTTTCAAATCTTTCTCTAGTTTAGACCCCATAGGTTAGACGAACTTTCCCAATTTTAAATTGGGTGGCGACTCCAAAATGCCTCAAAGGTGCCTAAAGGTTTTATAGCATTAGATGAACTTCCCCAATGTTCTATTGGGTGGGGATTCCAAAATATCTTATTTTACCCAAAATTTAGATGCGATCCCTGTCGGACCCTAAAGGCGGGCCCTTCGAGAAATATAGCTGGTTCGGCGCATATCATAGGGACCTTACATCTAAGACATTAGAAATAATTTTGTATTGAACATCATCAAGAGTTATAGTTCTAAAATCCTTCTAGCTAATTTAGGAATAAGAGCAATATGTGTAACTGAGAGAGAAATAGGAAAAGTACCTTTTTCCAACCATTCATACAGCTAGTAGACACATTATCGCTAATGATATTCTAGAATTTTTTGAAAAGGCCAGATTCAAACCATCTAGACCAGGGGATTTATTAGGATGCATTTGGAAGACTACTTCTTTACTCATTAATCATAAACATGCCCATCAATAAGTCATTATCCTCTACCATCGCTTTGCTGTTCACTAGCACAATAATCTAGAATGGTCACAAAAGCTAGGTTCAAAAGTTTTTTTAAAATGATCCAAAATTAGGTCTTTCAATGCAGAAATTCTATTATTTTTCCTAGAAGAATTAACTTATGCATGAAAAAACTTAGAATTCTTGTCCCCATGTTTTAACAAAAATAATTTTCGCACCTTACTTGTATGAAATTTCTTCTTATTCAAGAATGATGTTCAACTCATCTTTAAGTCTATTAAATTCCCCATTAGGTAAACCTGAATTACCCATGTTTAATCTAGCCAAAATATCCTTCTTTGTTCTCCTAAGCCCCGAATCTTTTGTGCTGCTCCATTTCTTTAAATAGTAGCCAACACAAGTCAATTTTTTTTCACCATTGTGCTGCTAACAACCTCTTTATTCCACCTTTCTCTAACGATCAAATCAATCCAATCCTCTAAAAGCCAAGCATTTTTAAAATAAAATTTTTTCCTATGCGAACCTTCATACTGCTCTGCAGTACTCAAAAGAATCGGTGCAATTAAGGTGTGAATAGTACTCAAAGGAAAAAGAAACAGCTAACCTTCAGTAGCAACTACCTATCCAACCTTTCCCTAACCCAATTTACAATATCTTAATCCCTCTCCCAAGTGAACCAGAAGCCAGAAGGGATAATATCTCACAACGAACAGTCTTCTAAAACTTGTCTAAAATCATAAAATAAATAACAAGGATAAGGAGACCCACCTATTTTTTCATCTTTAAAAAGAAGATTGATAAAATCACTAGAACACATATAAGGACCAAAATTACCAGCAGCTAATGCTCTTAACAAATGCCAAGAAAAACATCTTTTATTTCTTTCTAGGTATACATAAAAACCAGGCCACCTCCAACTTCTACTGTCACACCCCGTAAGTGGCCTAATTGGATTTAGCGATTTTAATTGGACAATTAAGGGCATTTGGGTAATTTATATGAGAAAAGAGGATTTGATTGCAGGGAAATAAAGGATTTAAACTACAGATTTTAGTTTGGTGAGTGAAAGGTAATATGACAAGGATTAAATGGTAAAAGAAGAGTGAGTGGAACTGTGAATTCGTGCATGTGTGCCAAGTGGAGAGTGTGTGTGTGCACGTGGGTGAGGGAAGAGAGAGGTCTGGTTGTGTTAGTGCTGGAAACCTACAGACTGAAGTTCTTCTCTCTTTTGCTTTCTCTCATGTTAGCCATACCATTCCTCTCCATTTGCTGTTCTTTTCTCTTTTGCATGCGTGTTCTTTTATTGGGAGCTAGGGTTTTAATCTTTGAAGTTCAGAAGGTGAGTTTGGTTCTCCATCTTCTCTGTTTAAGGATTTGCATTACTGTTTTCCTTGGATTGAATTTGGATCTTATTTATTGGTTCATGTAATCTGTTGAGGAGAGGAAGATAGATAAAGGGAAAGAGAAGGTTGTGGATTGAGAAGCAGTGGGCGTTTTTGGGGACTTCAGTAACAGGTTTGGGAGTGTCTGCCTTTCTCAATTTTGGATCCTAGTTGTGTTATTTGTTAAAGTTATTTGTTTGATTCTGTCAATATGTATTTGCATGAGAAATAATGAGTATACATGATTTAGTTAGAAAAGAATAACGTGAGTTGGTAAATGAGATGAATATACATGAGTGTGAATGAGAAATCCCGATATGTTGACATTCTGATTTTACCTCTGTTTGAATAGTAAAAATATGTTAATTGTATTATAATTGCTATAAATGTACTCTGAAGACTTGAAGGTACGTAATTCGAATCTTGATTGCATGAAAAATGGTTTTAGATAAAGTGGAGTTTTGAATTTTAGAAGTACTCTGTTTTCTTGATTTTCTGGTTTTCACGTTTTCTGCAAATTTTGAGATTCTGAGTGGAGATGAAGAAGTGTGAGAAGAAGGTCACGAGACGTGATGCTGCATCACGCCGTGACCCCCTTCTCTGTTGAAGGTCACGTGACGCGACACAGCTTCACGCCGTGACCTCTTCTCTGAAGAGGGTCACGAGACGTGATGCTGCATCACGCCGTGACCTGTTTCACTTTCCTGCGTGTCACGGGACGAGACCTCGTGATCTCCTCTCCCTCTCCTCACAGGCGTCAAGAGACGTGACTGATGGTCACGCCGTGACTGCCTTGCTTTTTGCCTGGCACTCGCGTGAAGCCTGTGTCACGAGACGTGACGAATGGTCACGGCGTGACCAGCCTTCCCTGCTGTCCTGTTTTATTAAAACAAAGTTTTAACTTCTGTTTTAAGGGTTTTTGCACTACATGACAAATGTTTGAGTTAAAATTGTATTGTATTTTGGATAATTGCATAATATTGGGTTTTGCATACATGATTAATGATTAATCTACATGATTTACATGTTTATAATTTATTTAACATGGACTTTTTCAATATGAACTATTTGTTCTTATCACCTCCTGTAATTGATATTTATACATTTAAATGTTCTGAATTGGATCAATATACGTGTATATATGAAATATAAGTTAGTATTTAATGAAATTCACATGACAGGATACGAGAATTATTGAGTCGTATACTTGATTAAATAATTAATGTACATAACTTACTAGTTTATATTGTACATGAACATAAATGGTCTTGAATGTGAACTATTTGTACTTCGGCCTCCAATAATTGATACTGGATGCATTAAAATGTTTCTGAATTTGATCTAGATACATGTATACGTGAAATATGTATTTGTATTTAGTTGTATTTAATATTTAAAGTTACATGTTTCCAAAATGTGAACAGTATATATGTATACATGGATTATTTCTAGATGAATTATAAGTTCATATTACATTCAGTAATTAATATTTGAATATATGTATATGTTTATGATTTTGATCAATGTACATGAATACATGAATTATTGAGTTGTATTCTGTAAGCCTGAATAGTCATAGTAGTGGATAAGTAAGCGCTTACTTAGGTCAGAGTGTGTGTGCAGCTGCTATATGATAAAACGATATATGCGGGTCCATTTGGATCCTTGTTTCGACCATGTTTGGTCTATATGAAAATAAAGCGAGACTCCGGTCTCTATATGGAAAATACATGTTTGAGACTCATGTCTCTATATGCTTGGGATACTGTGTTCAATCAGTATCCAAATGACCGTATCCACTTCTAGAGAGTATTTCGGATTAATCAGGCTACATGTTTATATGTGATATATATATATATATATATGTTGAGATGTTTATTGACAAGATTAAAGGTATATGTTGTATATGAAATATAGTATAACTTTGTGTTTATACACCTTGAGTGTATATGTATTAGGAATGGTGAGAAATATGTAGATTTTAATTATGTTTTAATAGTTAATTTCTTGTAATGTATGTTTATGGTTGGAATGAGATTATAGTCTTGTTGTAAATATTGTATATGCATATTGTTAGTTTGTTTTGTTCCTCCCCACTAAGCGTTATCGCTTAGCACGGGCTCTTTTCCCGTGCAGGTGACGAGTTTGGATTTGGAGTCTGATATCTGCGGGTCGGCCACTAGGAGTCTTTTTGAATGAAGTTATTTGAAGTCTTCCGCTGTAATTTTTGTATATGGCTTGTGTATAGCAAAGTAAATCTTTTGTAAAGGAACAAATATTATTTTTGTATATGTATTTGATTACAAGCCTCATTTTGTAAAACAGTATGAATATATGTTATATGTAAAAAGGATTTACTATTACATGATTAAAAGTTTCTTTATTTTGTATTTGGTTTTTGTTTATACATGTGAATATGGATTTTTTATATGTGTTTGCCTATGTGGCACTCCGGTATCCTTCCAACGGGGATGGCGGGGTGTTACAGCTTGGTATCAGAGCTCTAGGTTAATTGGTTCGGGACTAGAAGGTGTAGAGTATAGGTTAATGTCATAGTTTGTCTAGAGTTGTGGCCTAATGCAGATGTCGTTTGTGTAAAGTATAGATGGAGTCCGACTCGCGTGAGAGCATAGACGAGGCAGTGGCAGATGTGAATTGATAAGAGTTCGAGGTGATACTCTGTATTCCTGTCAGCTATCTTCTTGAAATCATGTGCACATAAGCATAGTGAAACATGGGGATGGGAAAAGTGCATTATAGTAGCTTACATTGCATTTTCGCATCATCTCGCATACATAAATCATTACATGACCATTTCATCCGCATCCCTCATTAGTATGTAAACAGCATCATTGTATGCACTTCACTGAGAGAAGCTGACAGGATATACATCGAGTACTTGATGATTAGAAGAGGTATACGGATTAGAGTGTAGTGTGTTAAGGAAAGTGTGAAGTGTACATGATTTGATAGTTGTATGGTATAAGTGATAACGATTCAGAGATTTGTTTAAAGATTTATCTACAAGTGATTAGCGAGGAAATTTCGAGGACAAAATTTTCTTAAGGGGGAGAGAGTTGTCACACCCCGTAAGTGGCCTAATTGGATTTAGCGATTTTAATTGGACAATTAAGGGCATTTGGGTAATTTATATGAGAAAAGAGGATTTGATTGCAGGGAAATAAAGGATTTAAACTACAGATTTTAGTTTGGTGAGTGAAAGGTAATATGACAAGGATTAAATGGTAAAAGAAGAGTGAGTGGAACTGTGAATTCGTGCATGTGTGCCAAGTGGAGAGTGTGTGTGTGCACGTGGGTGAGGGAAGAGAGAGGTCTGGTTGTGTTAGTGCTGGAAACCTACAGACTGAAGTTCTTCTCTCTTTTGCTTTCTCTCACGTTAGCCATACCATTCCTCTCCATTTGCTGTTCTTTTCTCTTTTGCATGCGTGTTCTTTTATTGGGAGCTAGGGTTTTAATCTTTGAAGTTCAGAAGGTGAGTTTGGTTCTCCATCTTCTCTGTTTAAGGATTTGCATTACTGTTTTCCTTGGATTGAATTTGGATCTTATTTATTGGTTCATGTAATCTGTTGAGGAGAGGAAGATAGATAAAGGGAAAGAGAAGGTTGTGGATTGAGAAGCAGTGGGCGTTTTTGGGGACTTCAGTAACAGGTTTGGGAGTGTCTGCCTTTCTCAATTTTGGATCCTAGTTGTGTTATTTGTTAAAGTTATTTGTTTGATTCTGTCAATATGTATTTGCATGAGAAATAATGAGTATACATGATTTAGTTAGAAAAGAATAACGTGAGTTGGTAAATGAGATGAATATACATGAGTGTGAATGAGAAATCCTGATATGTTGACATTCTGATTTTACCTCTGTTTGAATAGTAAAAATATGTTAATTGTATTATAATTGCTATAAATGTACTCTGAAGACTTGAAGGTACGTAATTCGAATCTTGATTGCATGAAAAATGGTTTTAGATAAAGTGGAGTTTTGAATTTTAGAAGTACTCTGTTTTCTTGATTTTCTGGTTTTCACGTTTTCTGCAAATTCTGAGATTTTGAGTGGAGATGAAGAAGTGTGAGAAGAAGGTCACGAGACGTGATGCTGCATCACGCCGTGACCCCCTTCTCTGTTGAAGGTCACGTGACGCGACACAGCTTCACGCCGTGACCTCTTCTCTGAAGAGGGTCACGAGACGTGATGCTGCATCACGCCGTGACCTGTTTCACTTTCCTGCGTGTCACGGGACGAGACCTCGTGATCTCCTCTCCCTCTCCTCACAGGCGTCACGAGACGTGACTGATGGTCACGCCGTGACTACCTTGCTTTTTGCCTGGCACTCGCGTGAAGCCTGTGTCACGAGACGTGACGAATGGTCACGGCGTGACCAGCCTTCCCTGCTGTCCTGTTTTATTAAAACAAAGTTTTAACTTCTGTTTTAAGGGTTTTTGCACTACATGACAAATGTTTGAGTTAAAATTGGATTGTATTTTGGATAATTGCATAATATTGGGTTTTGCATACATGATTAATGATTAATCTACATGATTTACATGTTTATAATTTATTTAACATGGACTTTTTCAATATGAACTATTTGTTCTTATCACCTCCTGTAATTGATATTTATACATTTAAATGTTCTAAATTGGATCAATATACGTGTATATATGAAATATAAGTTAGTATTTAATGAAATTCACATGACAGGATACGAGAATTATTGAGTCGTATACTTGATTAAATAATTAATGTACATAACTTACTAGTTTATATTGTACATGAACATAAATGGTCTTGAATGTGAACTATTTGTACTTCGGCCTCCAATAATTGATACTGGATGCATTAAAATGTTTCTGAATTTGATCTAGATACATGTATACGTGAAATATGTATTTGTATTTAGTTGTATTTAATATTTAAAGTTACATGTTTCCAAAATGTGAACAGTATATATGTATACATGGATTATTTCTAGATGAATTATAAGTTCATATTACATTCAGTAATTAATATTTGAATATATGTA
Organism: Excoecaria cochinchinensis; assembly: GCA_947683425.1. Taxonomy (NCBI): domain Eukaryota; kingdom Viridiplantae; phylum Streptophyta; class Magnoliopsida; order Malpighiales; family Euphorbiaceae; genus Excoecaria; species Excoecaria cochinchinensis. The sequence continues at coordinate 7,151,509 of CANTUQ010000005.1, forward strand.
TATGTTTCTGATTTTGATCAATGTACATGAATACATGAATTATTGAGTTGTATTCTGTAAGCCTGAATAGTCATAGTAGTGGATAAGTAAGCGCTTACTTAGGTCAGAGTGTGTGTGCAGCTGCTATATGATAAAACGATATATGCGGGTCCATTTGGATCCTTGTTTCGACCATGTTTGGTCTATATGAAAATAAAGCGAGACTCCGGTCTCTATATGGAAAATACATGTTTGAGACTCATGTCTCTATATGCTTGGGATACTGTGTTCAATCAGTATCCAAATGACCGTATCCACTTCTAGAGAGTATTTCGGATTAATCAGGCTACATGTTTATATGTGATATATATATATATATATGTTGAGATGTTTATTGACAAGATTAAAGGTATATGTTGTATATGAAATATAGTATAACTTTGTGTTTATACACCTTGAGTGTATATGTATTTGGAATGGTGAGAAATATGTAGATTTTAATTATGTTTTAATAGTTAATTTCTTGTAATGTATGTTTATGGTTGGAATGAGATTATAGTCTTGTTGTAAATATTGTATATGCATATTGTTAGTTTGTTTTGTTCCTCCCCACTAAGCGTTATCGCTTAGCACGGGCTCTTTTCCCGTGCAGGTGACGAGTTTGGATTTGGAGTCTGATATCTGCGGGTCGGCCACTAGGAGTCTTTTTGAATGAAGTTATTTGAAGTCTTCCGCTGTAATTTTTGTATATGGCTTGTGTATAGCAAAGTAAATCTTTTGTAAAGGAACAAATATTATTTTTGTATATGTATTTGATTACAAGCCTCATTTTGTAAAACAGTATGAATATATGTTATATGTAAAAAGGATTTACTATTACATGATTAAAAGTTTCTTTATTTTGTATTTGGTTTTTGTTTATACATGTGAATATGGATTTGTTATATGTGTTTGCCTGTGTGGCACTCCGGTATCCTTCCAACGGGGATGGCGGGGTGTTACATCTACCTTCTTCATCAATAACAATACAACCTATGAAGTTATTTGCATAACTAAAAAGCTCGAATGAAATAGACTTCCTTTAAAAGCTATCAAATTGCCTCACCTACCAAGTCTATCGATAGCAAAATAAGAATCGAATCTTAGTTGCTTACAAATATCCTCAATACGACTAGAATGAGTTAATGATTCCATAAGAAAAACCATATCAGGCTTGCTTTTCAAGGTAATTTTTTTTAGAACTCTGTCTATTTTGGGGTGGTCCAGTCCCCAATAGTTCAAACTAAAGGGCCTCAATTTTCTCGACTGGCCTACTTAGTAGGACCTACTGTAGACACCGAGTCCTGAGGCAGCCCAGATCAGAGTTACTCAATGAGGATATTGATACCTGTCTCACAGGTGGAGAACTAAAACTGCTCATTTTTGTCCTTAGGTTTCACAAAATTTTTAAAGGTCTTTCTCAAACTTAGGCTTTTGCAAAATTTGGCTTTTGGGGTGATAGACGGCCATCTCTCAAGTAGAGACACTCGTCTGTCAAGCATGGAGGCATTGAGTGACTCCCATCGGTGAATTGACAGACACCCGTCTGTCATAATTTTCACGAAATGGAAAGTCACAGAAGGAATTAGGGAAAATATTGATTTGATCCTGATTTTTTTTTTTGTGATTAAATGAAGATATTTCGATTTTAAAAAGGAAAAGGACAGATTTTTCCCCTAATAAGGCATGAAAACCAAGAATTTTTGGGGAAGGGATCAAGGGTTTTGGTATAAAAGAAAAAGGGAAACTTACTGTGAGGGGGAATTTTCTTTAGGTTGAAATTTTCGAAGAAAGAAAGAGCAAGTTCTTGAGATCAGATTTTAATAATAAAAAAGAGAGCTATCTTGAGGAAGAAAAATCAATTTTCTATTCTTAAGAAGCTCTGGTTCTTTTATGATCTTTCCTAGAAAACATAAAGAAAGAAAAGTTTTAGAGAGGGAAAGGAAGCTTTTATCTCTAGGTTCAAATTTGATTGTGAAATTCAATGTTAATTTTGAACGGATTTTCATTCTTCGAAGATCAAGACATACTGAGGGCAATATACTGGGCCCGAATATTTATTATTTCATGCTTGAAATTCAAAAGAAAATATCTGAATATGGTTTTATTTCATTATATGAAATATATGTTTTATTTGATTATATGTTATCTCGTATGTTTAGATCTTATTTATAACCTTTTGTTTTTACCATGATTGATCGAAAAATAAAGAAATAAAAATATGTAGAAAAAGTATGTTTGTTGGATTTGGCCATTAATGGAGGTTCTATGTTCTTTTATATTTAAATCTGTAATTTTATGTTATTTTTAGTTTTTCATGATCTAAGTGGATTTCTAAAAAGCATGTTATTTTTAGTTTTTCATTGAGGTTCTATGTTCTTTTATTTTATGTTATTTTTAGGTTTATAAATGCATGATATAGGTTGATTTGGCATGAAAATAGTTTAAGAGTTAAAACCTGCATTTCGTTTCTATATCTCGAAGCGACAGATGGGAAGAGGGCTTGTAACGGCTCAAAATCGTAATTTTTGTATATAGTAATTTTTGGGCCGAGAATAGTGGCATCGGGGTGAATAGTACTTCCCATGGTAGAGAAATATTTTATTAGATCATTAGATAGAGCATGTTAGCAGGAGTCCGCAGGGGAAAATTTGAGGTCAAACAGGTCCGCAATGGCCAAAATAGTGGAAAATTTTAATTTTAGGAATTAGAGGTTGAGGGACGGCTGTCGGTCAACTTGGATGGGCAAAAATTGGCCAGATTTGACCAGTTTTGACCAAATTTGACCTGACCATATCTTGAGCTACGGATCTCAGAAAAAATATTCTAAAAATATAGATGTACTCATATGAATGATTAGAATCTAATAGTGTAAAAAAATTATAATTTTGGTGACACTGAAAATTCGGCTATCTGACAAGTAAATAATTATCGAACCAGAAAATAGTCTCCGATTAAGCCAAAAATATTCCTGGAGCCTACTGAATAAGTGTTAAGAATAATGTAATAATTTTTATGAGGAATTAAGCTTAGTGTCACACCCCAAATCGGGCCTAGTCAGAATCGGCGAGCTAAGTCAGGAATTGAAGGGTATTTTGGTAATTTGTGCATGAGAAATTTGGATGATAAGGATTTAAAGTAATTAATTTATTAAATAAGTTAAGTGTGGGAAATTATTTTGGTGTGCATGTGGTGTATGGTTGTAGGGTATTTTGTTGTGGCATTTATCTAGTGAAGTGTGTGTATTGTACCCAAGGATGTAAAGTGTTTTTGAGTAATTATTTGGTGTGTGTTGTGTTTTGGTATCAAATATTTCAAAGCATTGATTTAAGGGATCATTTAGTGTGTGAGTGGTGTATGGCACATTGGGGCATGAAAGTCAAGGTGGGTTTATTGGGTCCAATGCATGGTTGCCAAGTGGATTTGGTGGCTGAGTGCATTAATGGCATTTGAAGGGAATTGGAGAGAGGAAAGGCAGATTTTCTTTGGCTTTCCTTAGAAGCCATCAGCTCTTGCCCTCCTTCCCTCACTCTCACGTTCTCTTCTCCTTTCCATTTCTGCTCTCCCTTGCTTTGCATGTGCTATTCTTCAATCTAAGAGTTGAGATTTGAGTTGCTACAAAGAGATAAGTTTGTTTGGATTTCTCCTTGTTCTCCTTCTTACGGGATCGATGGGTTTTGTGGGTGTTTTGCTTGGGTTAATAGAGTTATTGTTTTGATTGTTTGCAAGTGATTGAAGTGAGAAAGAAGGACAAAGGAAAAGATTGAGGATTATAGCTTGAAGAGGATAATGGGTTGTGCTTCATAGAGGTTTGGGAAAACTTTCTATTGTATATGTGAATTTTAGTATGTTCATGTATGATATAAGTTTCTTGAATGTTTGTTGATGATATATGATGATGGTAGTGAGTGTTGGTTTAAATTGTTCATTTGTGCATGTGAATAGGAATTTGGGTGAAAAACTGGGTTAGAATGCACTTGACCTTCCTTTGGTTATTAAGCCTTATTGGGAGTTATATAACTCTAAATGGTATGAAACTACTGCCGTTGGAAATCTAAGATATATTCCTACAAATGTGTTAGAAATAAGTTTGAGCAAATTTTAACTCTAAGTGTCCCAAAAGTTGTTAAGAAATAGAGTTATCTTCTCTAGTCGGGTTTATGGGGGCACTATAGGTTGTTTAGATCATATATTAAGCTATAGATGTCCAATTGATTTGAAATTTGTTGCATTTGAAATTTAACATCTTAGGGAACAAATGTTAATAAGGAAGAATTGCCTAAAAATATCGTTTAGATATCCGTTTATGCTGAACAAAAATGAGTTATGAAGCAGTCCTGAAGCCTAGCTTCTGTTTTGCAAACTTTTGGTAGGTCACGGTGATAACCAAATTCATTACAACCATGACATATGAAAATGTTAGGCAGAATGCTTAGTTTGGACCTCACGGTGGTAACCAAATTCATTACCACCGTGACCCCTTCTGTTTTGACCATTTTATGTGTTTTTCTTCCCGATTTGAACCCGTATTGCACCGGAACTTTCTAGGATCCATCCGATGTATGTTTAGGACTATTAAATGAGTATAAGAATAGTTATCACTTGGAAAATAAACATGAATAGGATTAAGATTAATAGCAAACTAATGAAATAATGATGTGTATTTGTATGTACTAGAATCAAGTCAAGTTTAATGACATTATTGAGCATTATAATACTTTAATCTAGATAAATGTGTATGATATGAACAAGTATGCATAGTTATGAATTAAGATTTAAGTTATATACACATGAAGACATCACATGAAATGAGTTTGCTTAATGGAATATATGTATATATATGGGATATGAGCAGCGAATGTGTGATTGAAGTAATTGCCTAACAATATTATATGATACATGTATTGATAATAAATGTTATTAGAATGTATTAATATGCAAGATATCTATGATGCTATTATGGTTCATGTGGATATTTGAGTGATTATATGATATGATAATGATAAATGTGATTTAATGGTTTTAGCTTATGAATTCCTCTTTTAAATGGAGACCCATAATGTGGCAAACCGGGTAAGTAAGTATTTATATAAATGTACAAATAGTTGGTATGAATGATACGATAAAGTGTGAGGAATAACATTCTGTTCTGGGCAGTGGGTATGTCACGGTGACAACCTAATGGGTTACCACCGTGAGGTACCCTAGAAGTGCATTCTGTTTTGAGGTGTGGGTATGTCACGGTGACAACCTAATGGGTTACCACCGTGAGGTACCCCAAGATTGCATTTTGTCGAGAGTTTTGGGTATGTCATGGTGACAACCAATCTGGTTGTGACCGTGACCTACCCTATTTTTGTAAAGAATGGTTAGTTGTTAAAAGTAAAGTTTGAATGTTAAGTTAATAATTGACCTGATAATGTTCCATATTTGACTCTGATAATTTTTAGAATATTGAATAGTGCTATAGCATGTTGAATGTGAAAATGAAATTGATTTTCGATTCGCACCCGTAAGGTAATGTCTGTATTTGATTCGCACCCGTAAGGTGATGTCTGTATTCGATTCGCACCCGTAAGCTGATGTCTGTATTCGATTCGCACCCGTAAGGTAATGTTTGTATTCGATTCGCACCCATAAGGTGATGTCTGTATTCGATTCATACCCGTAAGGTACTGTCAGTTCACTCGTTATCCACGATTTTGAGTCAGCAGTATTTTAATTGTTTTGTGTGATATGAGTAAATGAATGTGATATCCGAATGATCATTATTTTGGACATGTGGAACAGTTATGAATCTGAATGAGATTATGAATCTCTAAATGGGTTGAATATAAGCTTGAATTATTAAGTGCTTGGGCTAATTAGTATGTACATGAATGTGATTTTGTACTTTTAACCACTATAGTGAATTATGTGAATTAGTATAAGTATGAGTGCATTCTTGACTATGGATTGTTATAAATAATGAGTAATGTTAATTGTTTTCTCTAGTTTTGCTATGGTTGTAGTCTCGGCATGTTGGCATGCATTTCATCTCATTATTTGATTATATATGTATTATTGTGTTACTAGGTATGTGGATCAGCTTTCGGTAAGTTCATGTGCTATAACAGAATGTTATATTATATGTCTCTTTGGTCTCAATTATCATAGCGTCTTCGGTATGTTGTCATGTGTCGCATTCCATGGCATGATACTTTATGTATTAGAGTTACCCAGTGGAAGAGTAGTGTTTAGACGATGTCCCTTGGTTCTTGGCTAGTGTGGGTGTATTATGGTATGATATGGACATGTTGAGATTTCTATGAATTTGCATGCTAAATGTATATATATTAGTTGCAATTCATGTGAATTGGCTTTTATTGAGTACTAGATATTCTGGTATGATAATTGCATATTTAAAGGTTTGTGTTTATGTATGACGCAATTCTGATATCTGATATCTCGATAAGTATATGCATGTAGGATGGTAAGTATTTCTGCATGATAATATCTGTATCTTATATGATATCCCGTCTGCTTGATTTGCTTAATATGATTATAAATGTGGTAACCGTATATATATATTTACGCATGTGGATGTGAGTTTCTGAGTTCATGGTTTCATATACAAGCATATATATCTATCTGCTATGATTATTTGCATATGCCATTTATGTATGTGACTTGACTTGGCGACCATTGTAAATGGCCGTCCATTTTGCTTGTGTGTTCTCCCCACTAAGCGTTATCGCTTAGCACGGATTCTTTTCCCGTGCAGGTGGCAGGTATGGTCCAGTTCGAGTCGCATCTGCAAGGTCGGCCACATAGGAGTTAGGAGTTTTGTATTTTGCTCAACCTCTGTATTTTGGCTTTTGTTTTTCTCTAGTCCTATGTATATGTAATTATATGTAAGGATCTTATTGTAATTGAAGTTTCAATTATTCTTTCATTTTATCTTTCGCCTTCTGCTTCTGCTAAATGATTGTGTCTATGTATGTGAGTTATTGTATGCTCAGCTACTGTTTCGTTAAAATTTTAATTTCCGTGGTATATCCGGTTGTTTTTATGTATGGATGAATACTTTCGCTTAGTGCATGTGCGCATATGTGTGAGTGAGCGTTGGTAGCACTCTCCGGCGACCTTCCAATGGGGACGTAGGGGGTGTGACATTTAGTGGTATCAGAGCGCCGGTTTGGCGGTTCTAGTTGTCTTGTTTGTTATGTGTCGTGTCTTTGCATGCGAGTCAATTTCGTGTCGTGGCCTAATGCAGATGTGTCTTGCTTTGTGTCGTGTCTAGATGTGTCTTGCAAGTGAATGTAAAATGATTTTGAGAGTTTAACAGAAGTATCATTAAGAGAACAACATGTATGATGAACCTCTTTAAAGTATTAAAGGATTTGTGTAGCTACCAATGGAAGTTAAATGGTTTATGTGTGAAGTGTTTGTGTTTTGATTTCGGATGTGCAGTGAGTAATGATTATCCAAGTAAATGTGATTGACTTGAATATAAGGAATTGATTCAAGAGTGTAGCGATGGCGATAAGTGTAAGCGAGTAGTTTGAAAGGGGAGTATATGAGTTTGGTGGTGACTCGGAATGTAATGTTGGGAATTCTTTCCGATGTAAGTGCATTTCGAGGACGAAATTCTGTTAGGAGGGAAGAGTTGTCACACCCCAAATCGGGCCTAGTCGGAATCGGCGAGCTAAGTCGGGAATTTAAGGGTATTTCGATAATTTGTGCATGAGGAATTTGGATGATAAGGATTTAAAGTAATTAATTTATTAAATAAGTTAAGTGTGGGAAATTATTTTGGTGTGCATGTGGTGTATGGTTGTAGGGTGTTTTGTTGTGGCATTTATCTAGTGAAGTGTGTGTATTGTACCCAAGGATGTAAAGTGTTTTTGAGCAATTATTTTGTGTGCGTTGTGTTTTGGTACCAAATATTTCAAAGCATTGATTTAAGGGATCATTTAGTGTGTGAGTGGTGTATGGCACATTGGGGCATGAAAGTCAAGGTGGGTTTGTTGGGTCCAATGCATGGTTGCTAAGTGGATTTGGTGGGTGAGTGCATTAATGGCATTTGAAGGGAATTAGAGAGAGGAAAGGCAGATTTTCTTTGGCTTTCCTTAGAAGCCATCAACTCTTGCCCTCCTCACGTTCTCTTCTCCTTTCCATTTCTGCTCTCCCTTGCTTTGCATGTGCTATTCTTCAATCTAAGAGCTAGGGTTGAGATTTGAGTTGCTACAAAGAGGTAAGTTTGTTTGGATTTCTCCTTCTTCTCCTTCTTACGGGATTGATGGGTTTTGTGGGTGTTTTGCTTGGGTTAATAGAGTTATTGTTTTGATTGTTTGCAAGTGATTGAAGTGAGAAAGAAGGACAAAGGAAAAGATTGAGGATTATAGCTTGAAGAGGATAATGGGTTGTGCTTCATAGAGGTTTGAAAACTTTATATTGTATATGTGAATTTTAGTATATTCATATATGATATAAGTTTCTTGAATGTTTGTTGATGATATATGATGATGGTAGTAAGTGTTGGTTTAAATTGTTCATTTGTGCATGTGAATAGGAATTTGGGTGAAAAACTGGGTTAGAATGCACTTGACCTTCCTTCGGTTATTAAGCTTTATTGGGAGTTGTAGAACTCTAAATGGTATGAAACTAGTGCTGTTGGAAAGCTAAGATATATTCCTACAAATGTGTTAGAAAGTTTGAGCTAATTTTAACTTTAAGTGTCCCAAAAGTGGTTAAGAAGTAGAGCTATCTTCTCTGGTAGGGTTCAGGGGAGCACTATAGGTTGTTTAGATCATATCTGAAGCTATAGATGTCCAATGGATCTGAAATTTGTTGAATTTGAAATTTAACATCTTAGGGAACAAATGTTAAGAGGAATAATTGCCTAAAAATGTCATTTAAATGTCCGTGTAGGCTAAACAAAAATGAGTTGTGAAGCAGTCCTGAAGCCTAGCTTCTGTTTTGCAAACTTTTGGTAGGTCACGGTGGTAACCAAATTCATTACCACCGTGACATATGAAAATGCTAGGAAGAATGCTTAGTTTGGACATCACGGTGGTAACCAAATTCATTACCACCGTGACCCCTTTTGTTTTGACCATTTTATGTGTTTTTCTTCCCGAATTGAACCCGTATTGCACCTGAACTTTCTTGGATCCATCTGATGTATGTTTAGGACTATTAAATGAGTATAAGAATAGTTATCACTTGGAAAATAAACATGAATAGGATTAAGATTAATAACAAACTAATGAAGTAATGATGTGTAATTGTATGTATTAGAATCAAGTCAAGTTTAATGACATTATTGAGCATTATAATACTTTAATCTAGATAAACGTGTATGATATGAACAAGTATGCATAGTTATGAATTAAGATTTAAGTTATATACACATGAAGACATCACATGAAATGAGTTTGCTTAATGGAATATATATATATATATGGGATATGAGCAGCGAATGTGTGATTGAAGTAATTGCCTAACAATATTATATGATACATGCATCGATAATAAATGTTATTAGAATGTATTAATATGCAAGATATCTATGATGCTATTATGGTTCTTGTGGATATTTGAGTGATTATATGATATGATAATGATAAATGTGATTTAATGCTTTTAGCTTATGAATTCCTCTTTTAAATGGAGACCCATAATGTGGTAAACCGGGTAAGTAAGCATTTATATAAATGTACAAAGAGTTGGTATGAATGATACGATAAAGTGTGAGGAATAACATTTTGTTCTGGGCATTGGGTATGTCACGGTGACAACCTAATGGGTTACCATCGTGAGGTACCCTAGAAGTGCATTCTGTTTTGAGGTGTGGGTATATCACGGTGACAACCTAATGGGTTACCACCGTGAGGTACCCCAAGATTGCATTCTGTCGAGAGTTTTGGGTATGTCACGGTGACAACCAATTTGGTTGTGACCGTGACCTACCCTGTTTTTGTAAAGAATGGTTAGTTGTTAAAAGTAAAGTTTGAATGTTAAGTTAATGATTGACCTGATAATGTTCCATATTTGAGGAAAAATTATTTTTAGAATATTGAATAGTGGTAAAGCATGTTGAATGTGAAAATGAAATTGATTTTCGATTCGCACCCGTAAGGTGATGGCTGTGTTCGATTCGCACCCGTAAGGTGATGTCTGTATTCGATTCGCACCCGTAAGGTGATGTCTATAATCGATTTGCACCCGTAAGGTGATGTCTGTATTCGATTCGCACCTGTAAGGTGATGTCTGTATTCGATTCGTACCCGTAAGGTACTGTCAGTTCACTCATTATCCACGATTTTCAGTCAGCAGTATTTTAATTGTTTTGTGTGATATGAGTAAATGAATGTGATATCCGAATGAGCATTATTTCGGACATGTGGAACAGTTATGAATCTAAATGAGATTATGAATCTCTAAATGGGTTGAATATAAGCTTGAATTATTAAGTGCTTGGGCTAATTAGTATGTACATTAATGTGATTTTGTACTTCTAACCACTATGGTGAATTATGTGAATTAGTATAAGTAGGAGTGCATTCTTGACTATGGATTGTTATAAATAATGAGTAATGTTAATTGTTTTCTCTAGTTTTGCTATGGTTGTAGTCTCGGCATGTTGGCATGCGTTTCATCTCATTATTTGATTATATATATGTGGATCAGCTTTCGGTAAGTGCATGTGCCATAACGGAATGTTATATTATATGTCTCTTTGGTCTCAGTTATCATAGCGTCTTCGGTATGTTGTCATGTGTCACATTCCATGGCATGATACTTTATGTATTAGAGTTACGCAGTGGAAGAGTAGTGTTTAGACGATGTCCCTTGGTTCTCGGCTAGTGTGGGTGTATTATGGTATGATATGGACATGTTGGGATTTCTATGAATTTGCATGCTAAATGTATATATATTAGTTGCAATTCATGTGAATTGGCTTTTATTGAGTACTAGATATTCTGGTATGATAATTGCATGTTTAAAGGTTTGTGTTTATGTATGACGCAATTCTGATATCTGATATCTCGGTAAGTATATGCATGTAGGATGGTAAGTATTTCTGCATGATAATATCTGTATCTTATATGATATATGTGGACACCGGGTCCCGAGTAGCCAAGATCAGGATTACCCAATTATGAAATTAAGTGTGCCGATCTATGGGCAAAAAGAATGAAGTTGGAAGTGACGATTTCCTCGTCGATTTGTTGTTTTAAAATTAAATAAAAATGTATTTCAGAAATATTTTTAAGGTATTTTAAAATTTATTTTGTGATGAAAAAGTGAGTTTTTAAATTATTGTATTTTATAGGAATTTAAAAAAAAAAAAAAATTCCACGCGAGGGACGGGCTGCCCGTCGGTCGCGCCTGCGCACGGGCAGGCCGTCGGTCGCGCCCCTGTTCGTCCGTTTTGCCTATTTTGGCCTTTTTGGCCATAAATTCTTCATTTTAAATGCTTTTCAACTCATTTTTTTTTTGCAAAATTTAATTCAAAAAGCCTTCTATCTTTCAACCCAATAAATTCAGTGGTTTTTTGTAATTATGAGAATTAAATTAATTTAATTTCTTAATTAAAAAATCTGAATTTTAAGGGGAATAAAAAGAGTTTTTTAGTGGGAATTAGGGGGGATTTTCTTTAGAAAAATATTTTTTCTTCTTCTTTCTTCTTTCAAGAACAAATTGTCTCAATTTCTAAAGAAATTCCCAGCAATTCTTAAGGAAAAAAATAACTATTTTTTGTTCTTGAGAATTTTCTTATTTTCAATCAAACAATTTTTTATTTTGAGACAAACAAATTAATTGTTTGTTCTTGAGTAAAATTCATCTTTCAATATTTTATTTTTCTAATCAAGACAAGGAATTGGATCATCTACCTTCATCTCTTCAAGATAAATTTGAGGGTAATTATTCTTGGCTCAATTTCTTAAATTAATTTTAATTTCATTCTTTTGTTTTTATTTAATTAATTAACATGTAAATTCTTTTAGTTTTATCATTTTATTCTTTTCTTATTCTTTTCTTATTTTATTTAATTAATTAACATGTAAATTCTTTTAGATCTATTATTTAATTGTTCATATTTCTTATTTTTTTATTTAATTGTTCATACTATTATTTTTTTTGTTATTATTTCTTCTTTAATTGTTCATGCTATTATTTTTGTTCATATTATTTTTATTTAATTGTTCATGTTGTTCATGTTGTTCATGTTGTTCATATTGTTCATCTTCTATTATTATTATTATTATTATTATTATTATTATTATTATTATTATTATTATTATTATTATTATTATTATTATTATTATATTTGATTGTTCATATTCTTTGTTATTATTGTGTTATTATTATTGTAGTTATTATCATCATTAGTATTATTATTATTATTATCCTTATTCTTGTTTAATTTTATTATTACTATTATTATTTATTTCTTATGCATGTTGATTTTATTATTACCTTTGTTTTTTTACATGTTGGGTATTGTTGCTATTATTAATATGTTTTATACATGCTGAATTTTATATGTATTATACTTTTTATGCATGGTTGGATATTATTGTTATTATTTTATGTCTTTATGCATGTTAAATTCTATCATCATTATTTTATGCTTGTTTTTGCATGTTGAATTTTATTATTATCATGTTATTTTTTTTATGCATGTTGATTTTGTTAATTTGTTAAATTGCATATTTTTATTATGTCATTTTAATTGGCTTGTCATATATGAGGCAATTTTGTTTGCCTTAATTTAATTATTTTCAAGTTATATTTTTAATTATTTTTATACTAACTTCATTTTTATTTGTTTTTTTCTTTTATTTTTCAATACTTATTTTTCATATGTGAGTTTTTGCCAAGTGGGAGCCAATGGAGATTTGGAGATCCACTTGGGAGTTGTTTATTATTTTTGTTGCTTTTTATTATTTTGGTTTAATTAATTTATTATGTAATTTGTAATAATAAATTTATTTTCATGCACGTTAATTAAGAAAATCATAAAAATATTTCTATTAAACTAAATTGGATTTTATTTAATAAAAATGGGACCAACGTCCTAGATTTTTCATCTAAAGTAAATTATCACTTTAAAATTGTTTTCTTTAATTATGTATGAGAGGACCAATGTTCTCATTTTTAATAAATAGTCCGATTTATTTATAATTTGCATTTTATTTACAAATGGGGGTTGTATTCCGCCCCTAGTTTTATTGTAATTTATTTTGCTTTCATTTACCTTATTTATCGCTTTTATTATATGATTGATATGCTTTTAATTAAATTGCATTAAAATTGAATGAGAAAAGTCATGAAATACTAAATTCAAAACTTGATTATAAACTTAACCAAGGTATGAATAAAAGGGGAGTCCCGAACTTTCTCTGGTCTTTGGGCTCAAAGAGACGAGAGGTTTACCCTCCAAGACACCTTTTGTGTTACGAAACTTGGCGTTAATCCTAGGCTCCTTAGGGCGAGAGGTTTACCTTCCAAGACCCCTCTGGCTGGTCCAAAATGGATACTAGCGCAGTCTTAGGCTCTCCGAGGCGAGAAAAACTTTCCCAATGTTCTATTGGGTGGCGACTCCATGAAACCTCCTTGTTGCCCAACATAGACACACTTGCGATTTATTGCAAGCTGTTAACGGACCCTCAAGTGCCCGATCGCCCTCAAGCGGGCGGTCATAGGGGCGGCCGAGTGGACATCCGGCGCGCGTCACAGTGGCGACTCCACTGGGAAACTTTTGAGACTTCCCTTCGAAAGTACCTTGGTTAAAATTTACAATTGAGTTTTAATTTAAAAATTTCATCTCTTTTCAAAATTGCATTGCATCCATATTAAAGCCTTAGATTATGCTAGTTTGGTCCCTATTTTAACCCCGGTGCGTTCCCGAAGCACGACCCTATTTTCACTCAATTTAGGGAAGTGTTAAGGATAATCACTAGCCCATGCCTCGTACCTTATGGTATATCAAATGGTGACCCGATCGGTCGTTATGCTCGTGATAAGCTAGACCCGTTGGCAGGGACCATGCTTGGGTAGCCCTAAAGTATCACTACCTTTGACCAAATCTCATGTAATGGCAATAGATACTTCCACTAGGTGAAATGTACCGTAATACTGTGCTTGCTACCTGGGCCATCATATATTGAACAAAATCAGTTAAATTAAATGGTCGTCATCAAAGGCTTTCATGCCCCGGTGGGCCCATCTTGATTTAATTGAGGTGTTTAAATACATAATGGCCAAACACCCATATGTATGTACATGAGATAAGAGCTGTTATGCTGCCGGTTTCCCACCGTGCACCATATGCGTCCGATGGGTTCCCTGTTAACCCTTGGATAAAGCCCACCTAGGAAAGAGACTATGCTACCTCGTGTGTGGGAGAGATAAGGTTGGAAGGATCTATCTTCTTGCATGTGTTTGTCTATGTTGCATCAGCACGACCATGCATTGCACTTCAATCATGCATCATCTTAACGAGGTGTATTTTCTCAGCCAACATAGATTCACCCGAGTGGTTTAGGGGTCCCGACGGTCGGTTGAGAAGGATTCCACTCTTGGGGTTATCAGAGCTAGTTCAGATTCTCTTTCAGAGGGTAGTCAGACTTTCTCTTCAGAATCATCAAGCATGTCTAATCCAACCAGTGGGTCTAATGCAACCAGGGCTATGATTGCCGAGGAAGTGGGGAAAAATGGAAGAGTTTGAGGCTAGAATGATGGCCATGATGGGCAATCTTGCCACTACCATAGCTGGGCAACAAGTTGCTACTGCTCCTATTAGGGGGCCAGATGAACAAGGGGCTGTTAGGGAGGATCCCCCTGCTATAGTTGACCCACCTGCGGTTGAGCAAAGAGCACCAGCACCTGTTGAGCGTAGAGAAGGCCCGAGATCTGAGGTTGACCTCTGGGAAGATGACCAAGAAGAACAGATGGTAGCAAAGGGAAAGTCACCCAAGCTGGAGGAAGCAATGTGGAGGAAGATGGAGGAGAAGTTTGAGGCTATGACAAGGATGATGACGGTAGGAAGGGGCATGAACCCAGAGGATCGTGAGTTGGATGGGGATGATCTGGTCCCCCAGAACTTCAAAATGCCTGATATTCCAAAATTTGATGGCACTTCTGATCCTGCTGCACATATCAAGCAGTATTCACTAGTCATGAAGGGTACAACTTTAACAAGGAAGCAGAAGATAGAATACTTTTGCTTGAGTCTTACAGGAGCTACTATTGACTGGTACCATGGGTTGGACAGGAGGTCCAAAGAAGATTGGGACTTGTTGACTGAAGAGTTCCTAAAGCAATACGATTGCAGTACCCGCATGGAGGTCACAATGAAGGATCTAGAGTTGTTACAGCAAAAGGCTGGGGAGTCTTTCCATGAATACCTCACCCGGTGGAGGAACCGGGTTATGGAGATGAAGCTCAAACCCGATACACCTGATCAGATTCGGTTATTCATTCGGAATGCTAGCCCATATCTGAGAGATGGACTTAGAATGAAGGGGCTGAAAGATTGGGAGTCCTTGAAGGACATTGCTATAGAGGCAGAAGGAGAATATATGGCCAGAAGGGCAAGCAGTGAGGCTTATGCCAAGAAGGGCTACAACAATCAAGGTGCAACCAAGTCAGCTAGTTTCAGCGGTGGTAATAGAAGTGGGAAGACAGCTGAGGTGTCGGCAACAGGAATGAATCAGAGGTACTTCTTGAATTTGGGTAGGCCTCTATCATGGGTACTGAAGAGGTTGATGAAGGAGGGGAAGCTACAACCCCTGCCACCTAGGCCAGCTAGGACTCAAGGAGAACCGGGGCATAAAGAGAATGAATACTGTGCCTTTCACTAGCATACCGGGCATCTGACAGATAATTGATTCAGGCTGAGGCACCAGATTCAGGATCTGATCGATAGTAAGCAGATCACTGATCCTGAAAAGAGGGAGAGCAAGAAGAAGTCTAATTTCAATGCTGTGCTACCGCCTGTCTTCATGATTGGGTCGAGCTTACCTGAATGGTATGTATTACAGGATTTATATGGCAATGAATACGTCGCTATCACTCGCCCTGAGGCAAGTGAAGAAGGGATTCCCGTGGCGGCGATAGACTGTCGGTCCACTAGTGAGAGTGGAGACGAAGACGAAGATGAGAAAGATGGAAAGTTCACGAATCCGTGGGATTCGGAGGAGGATGAGAGAGTTGGAGCTGTAACAAGAAGTGGGAGAGTGGTCCCCGAGGTTGAGAAGCAGCAGGACTCAGTGCAAGTACCTGTGGAGAAGGAGCCGGAAGAAAATTCCATAATAAAGCAGCTGAAAAAGACCACGGCTCAGATATCTATTTGGGACCTTCTAAGGCAGTCCCCTTCTCATAGACAGAAGTTAGTCGAGGCATTGAGTGAGTCCACCGTAGCCACCACAATTTCTCCATCTGAGCTGCTAGACCTCGTCAAAGGGGGATCAGGGGAAAAACTGGTGTTTTCTGATGCAGATTTGCCAACTAAAGGCCGCAATCACAACCGACCACTGTACATCAAGGCTCAAATTAAAGGCAAGCACACCGCTTGTGTTATGGTTGATGATGGATCATCCATAAATGTTTGCCCCCTAGTGGCACTTCAGGCTTTTGGGCTGGACGAGAGTATGTTGAGTAAGTCTGATCTGACCATCACAGCCTATGATAACTCTCGAAGACATGCACTGGGAACATTCAGAGCTCTAGTTAGGACTGGGCCTATTGAGACGGAGGCAGAGTTTGTGGTTTTGCCTATCCCAGCCAATTTCTCAGCCTTACTGGGAAGACCGTGGTTCCATAAATTGGGAGGAGTGCCGTCCACCCTATATCAAATGGTAAAGATACCTCATGAAGGGGAGGTGGTGACCATTAAAGCAGCAAGAGAGAACCAAGTGTCTGCCTTAGGGATCTCTAATCAGCCATTTAGTGGCTTCCACGTATCAGTGATTGGCAAGGAGCAGGGCTTGGCAAGTAGCCCTCAGGTGATGAGTATGATGAAGAAGATGCATTTCCTCCCAGGGGCCGGATTGGGTAGAAATTCGTAGGGGTTGCAAGATGCCATCACAACGCAAGGCCAGAAAGATCGGAAGGGTCTGGGCTACAAAGGAGAGCATGGCAGGAAAAAAGTATCGGAGAAGATTCCCCACATTTTAGAGAGTTTTGTTCCTTCATCTTCGGTCTGTGCTTATACTGGAGAAGAAGAGCCTCAGTGGGTGGATGGAAAGATCATTCCGGGGTTTGAAATTTTTAATGATGTCTTCGACTGGGATGTTGGAGTTATCAAGTCCGCGGAGAACTTCTGGGATGAGGAGATCTTGACTCAGCGCAGTGTCTGGGACAGGGATGAGCCCGAGGGGATTGTCACTGATAAGCTGTTAGCTACCAAGTTGAAAGGAAAGGAAAAGATGGTAGAGCCAGAGCTAGAGATTGAAGATTTGAAGATCTCATCGGAGGTAGTTGAAAAGCCTCCACCAAGCCAAGAAGTTAAAGCACAGTCGGCTGCAGCATCGTCGTCGATAGAAGATGAAGACAATAGTTGTTTAGATACTATTTTTATGCCATAACTTTTTAGTGACAATGTTAATGTTTCTGATTACATCAATGAGATGAACAACTTTGCTTACTTGTGTGATGTTTCTGATGATTTCATTTCTCATGATCATAAACATGATGCATTCATTTTTTACATTAACTCAACTAACACAACTGCATTTAATCTCGGAACTTTGGAGAATCCAAAGGAAATTTTGATAGCATCAGATATAACTCCTGAAGAGAGGCTAAAATTTGAGAGAATATTAAAAAAATATGAAAAAGTCTTTGCCTGGACCTACGAGGACATGCCGGGAATTGATCGAGATGTAGCCGAACATGCCATTCCAACGTACCCAGAGAGTAAACCGGTCAAGCAAAAGCTCAGAAGACTTAGGCCGGAATGGGCTCAGAAGGTGAAAGAGGAAATCTATAAGCAGATTGAGGCTAAGTTTCTACTGGAGGTTAAATACCCGGCGTGGCTGGCTAATGTGGTTCCTGTGGCTAAAAAGGATGGAAAAGTTCGAGTATGTGTGGACTATCGGGACCTGAACAAAGCTTGCCCGAAAGATGATTTTCCTCTGCCTTATATTGATGTGCTGGTAGATAGTGCCGCTGCTTGCATGATGTACAGTTTCGTAGATGGGTATGCAGGGTAAAATCAAATCCTTAACAAGATAATGGATCGGATTAAGACAGCCTTCATCACCGAATGGGGTACTTTTGCTTACCGGGTTATGCCTTTCGGACTAAAGAACGCAGGAGCGACCTATCAGAGGATGGCCACTAGAGTTCTCAATGATTTGATCCACAAGCAAGTGGAGGTGTATGTTGACGACATGATGATCAAGTCAGCTACTAGAGAAGGTCACTTCGAGGCTCTAGAAAAGTTCTTTCAAAGGATTAATAAGTATGATCTACGCCTCAATCCCAAGAAGTGCATTTTTGGAGTTACCTCGGGTAAGCTGTTAGGCCATGTGGTAAGCCAGAGGGTAATTGAAGTAGATCCTGACAAGGTCAGGGCCATCAGAGAGATGCCAGTGCCTCAAAAAGAGAAAGAGGTTAGAAGTTTCCTGGGAAAGCTTCAGTACATCAGCCGGTTTATTGCCAAGCTGGCTTCAGTATGTGAGCCCATCTTCAAGCTTCTTAGGAAGAATCAGCCGGTGGTGTGGAATAATGATTGTCAATTGGCTTTTGATACTATTAAGGATTATCTCCTGAATCCTCCAGTTTTAAGACCACCGCGGCATGCCAAGCCACTAATCTTGTATCTGGCTATAGAAGGCAATTCAGTGGGTGCCATGATGGCCCAGGAGGATGATTTTGGGGTAGAATTTGCTGTCTACTATCTTAGCAAGAAATTCTTAACATATGAAGCCAAATATGTGGAAGTGGAAAAGATTTGTTTAGCAGTTATTTGGGCTTCTAAGAAGTTGCGGCACTACTTTCATTCCTTCAGTGTACAAGCGGTTGCCAAACATAACCCGCTTAGGTACCTTCAAGAAGCGCCCTCTCTGCTGGGAAAGATGGGAAGGTGGTTACTACTATTGCAGGAGTTCGATATCGAATACATCACCAGGAAAACCATTAAAGGAAGAGCTGTAGCTGAGTTCTTGGCTGAGCATCCTATTGAGGGAGACCAAGTCCAATACAATTTCCCAGATGAAGATGTCATGGCCATAGCAGTACAAGGATGGCAATTGTTCTTTGATGGGGTAGTCAACAGTAAAGGGGCAGGAGCAGGGATCATTCTTATGACCCCGGATGGTGAAAAGCTGCCGTTAGCCAAAAAGTTGAGGTACAAGGCGACCAATAATGAAGCAGAATATGAAGCTTGCATCTTTGGATTGGAAGCATTGCTGGCTCTGGGGGCAAAGACCGCAGAAGTCTTCAGAGATTCTTCATTAGTGATCCATCAGATCAGAGGGGAATGGTCAGTTAAGGAAGAAAGGCTGTTACCTTACGTGAAGCACTTGAGAATGTTGAGTAGCCCGTTCGAGACTTGCACTTTTCACTTCACCCCCAGGGATGAAAATCAATTGGCCGATGCTCTCATGACATTGGTGTCCATGTGGGATAATCCAACAGGGATTACTATGAAACCCGTGCTAACTCTAGTTCGAAAAAGCCTTGCTTTGAAGCTGAGCAGGTAATGGATGTTGGGGCCACTGATGGAAACCCTTGGTACTATGACATTCAGAATTATTTGGAACGGTCAGTTTTTCCAGAGGAAGCCACTGAGAAAGACCAAAGGATGATTCGAAAGTTGTCCACTCAGTTCATCAGTGTAAATGGCACTTTGTATAAGAGACAAGCCAATGGTATCCAATTAAGATGTTTGGCGGAGAAAGAAGCTGAAAAGGTTATGGAAGAGGTTCATGCCGGAGTCTGCGGAGCTCACATGAATGGCTTAGCCTTAGCGAAGAAGATCATGCGCCAAGGATTCTATTGGCTCACAATGGATACGGATTGTTCAAAATATGTGAAGCAATGCCAGTTATGCCAGCAATACGCGAATTTAAGGCATGTCCCAGTTTCAGAGCTACATAATCTGACATCTCCATGGCCATTTGCAGCTTGGGGGATAGATATCATAGGCGAGATACATCCTACAACGTCTAATGGGCACAGGTTCATCATAGTTGCCATTGATTATTTCACTAAGTGGGTCGAAACTGAATCTTTCAAGAAGATTGATGCTAGGGATATGGCTAAGTTCATCGAGCGGAATTTGATATGCAGATATGGTCTCCCACACCATATTGTATCTGATAATGGGGTGCAATTCTTAGCAAAAACTAAACAAATGCTTCAGAAGTACGGAATCCAGCATCACAAGTCTTCTCCTTACCGTCCCCAAGCTAATGGTGCGGTTGAAGTGGCGAACAAGAATGTGAAAAGGATATTGGCCAAGATGGTTCAGAGCTATAAAGATTGGGCGAAAAAGCTGCCTTTTGCACTCTGGGGTTATAGAACCACAGACAGAACCTCTACGGGAGCAACACCATTCTCCTTGGTATACGGAACTGAAGCAGTTCTGCCGGTTGAAATTGAGCTAAAATCCTTAAGGGTAGTCATGGAAGCCGAGATTCTAGAGACAAAATGGGCACAACAGCGATTGTTGCAGTTGAATCTGTTGGATGAAGATCGGTTGAGAGCCTATTATCACAATCAGGTTTATCAGAAAAGACTAGCTCGGTCCTTTGGCAAGAAGGTACGAAAGCACCCGTTGAAAGAAGGGGATTTGATCTTTAAAATGATGAGGCCGGGAGTGCCAGACATACGAGGAAAATTCAGACCAACCTGGGAAGGTCCGTTCATTGTGAAAAAGTTACTAACAAAGGGAGCAGCAATCTTGGCAGACAGCGATGGGAATGAGTTTAAAGACCCGATCAATGTCGATAGACTAAAAAGGTTCCATGGCTAAAGACAAAAAAATATATATATAAAAAGAAGAGAATAAATGCCCCGCAGGTCGAAAACCGAAAAAGGCGGCCTTGCTAAAATTGGGCGCCCTGTTATGGTGAAAACCGAAAAAAGGCATCCTGGGCAAAAATTAAGGGTTGAGAGAAAATGTTCAATCGAGAAAACCCAAGAGGGCCGATTGATAACAGGAGTTTGATGCTTACAAGATCTATTCCGAGATTAGGTGTAGTCTTGTGTTTTTGAATTCTTGTTAAATAAGGATCATGTATGATGAAATCATATAGAAATGTACTCAATTTTGCAATGAATAAAAGAATGCAGTTTACATTTTCATTGTCCTTTTAGTTCTGTCTTAAAAAGAAACTTATCATCTATTTATCTAATGACTATTGTCTACTCATTCTATCTGAAGATATCTAAGCAGATGTGTGCTGATCACCCGTAAGGGAATAATAGCTTTCTCTTGCAGTTAAAAAAAATAAAAAAAAAAATAAAAAATAAAAAAAAGAGGCCGTTAGAGATGAAAACCATAACTGGCTCTCTAAGCAAAAGTTAGGCCAAAGGGCAGGGTGAAAACCTGGAGATAGGCAGTCTGCCTTACAAAAAAATATTTAAAAATAAAAAGCCGCTGGTTTGGGTTGGGTCCATCCCAAGCAAAAGTTAGGCAAAGGGTTATGTGAAAATCCCCAAAGGGACGCATTTCCCACAAAGAAAAGCTAGTGTGAAAATCAACAAGGGACGCACTACCTTTAAAATAATGACTTTCGATGCCTGGAGTAATAAGGGGGTATACTTCGGATGATCTTCTTTTCAGCTAGATAAGGCATAATTCAGGACATGAGTCAAAATCCTGGGCATATGATTATCGACCGAGGGGCAAAGATGACTAGATGTCTCTTTCAGGAACTCATTGGGGACGGAATCCCTAAGGCCAAGATGACAATCCTGTTGATTCCGGGGGCATGGTGGAGCAACCAAGCTATATCCTCAGCACACCCTGGGCCACCTAGGGCATGGTCTATACATTCTTGCAAGCATTCGCATCTCATATCATATACACACGTTTTCTTGTATGTATTTTTGTGCATATAATTTTGCAGGAAATATCTAAATGAAGACAGTCACCATTCGAAGATGGAATCCTGCACTTTTAGTAGTCTTGTCAGCGACTCGGTGCAGTGCGCTTTTGGTAGTCTGTAGCAGACTCGGTGCAGCTCAGAAGAGCAAGTTTTGCGTTTCATAGTCTTGTCAGCGACTCGACGCATCATAATCAGAAGAGGGATTAGTGCACTTTTGGTAGCTTTGGTAGTGGCTCGGTGTAGTTCTTTCGTGCACTTTTGGTAGTCTTGGTAGTGACTCGGTGTATCTCTCTTGTGCGTTTTTAGTAGCCTTGTCAGTGGCTCGACGCATCACCGTCTTAGGATGGAACCCTGCACGTTTAGTAGTCTTGTCAGCGGCTCCGTGCAGCGCACTTTTAGTAGCCTTGTCAGCGGCTTGGTGCGTTTTTCGTTCTGCGCTTTTAGTAGTCTTGGTAGTGGCTCGGCGCATCGCTATCTGCAGATAGCACCTGTACGTTTGGTAGTCTTGTCAGCAACTCCGTGCAGCGCACTTTTAGTAGCCTTGTTAGCGGCTCGGTGCGATTTATCTTTAGCGTTTTGTAGTCTTGGTAGCGACTCGGCACATCACCGTCTTAGGATGGTTCCTTGGTACTTTGTAGTCTTGTCAGCGACTCAGTGCAACTCAAGAGGATGAATCACAGCACTGTTCCCGAGGGAGCAGCGGGAAGGAGGCAGCCTCAGGTACGCGCTTCTTTCTTTTTCCTGAATTTTGGCTCACCTAGGCACCCACACACTAGCTTCCCCAAAATTGGGGGCAACTGTAGACACCGGGTCCCGAGTAGCCAAGATTAGGATTACCCAATGATGAAATTAAGTGTGCCGATCTATGGGCAAAAAGAA
Organism: Excoecaria cochinchinensis; assembly: GCA_947683425.1. NCBI lineage: Eukaryota > Viridiplantae > Streptophyta > Magnoliopsida > Malpighiales > Euphorbiaceae > Excoecaria > Excoecaria cochinchinensis. Next base: position 7,174,461 of record CANTUQ010000005.1, read on the forward strand.
TGAAGTTGGAAGTGACGATTTCCTTGTCGATTTGTTGTTTTAAAATTAAATAAAAATGTATTTCAAAAATATTTTTAAGGTATTTTAAAATTTATTTTGTGATGAAAAAAGTGAGTTTTTAAATTATTATATTTTATAGGAATTTAAAAAAAATAATAAATAAAAATTTCCGCACGAGGGACGGGCTGCCCGTCGGTCGTGCCTACGCACGGGCAGGCCGTCGGTCGCGCCCCTGTTCGTCTGTTTTGCCTATTTTGGCCTTTTTGGCCATAAATTCTTCATTTTAAATGCTTTTTAACTCATTTTTTTTGCAAAATTTAATTCAAAAAGCCTTCTATCTTCCAACCCAATAAATTCAGTGGTATTTTGTAATTATGAGAATTAAATTAATTTAATTTCTTAATTAAAAAATCTGAATTTTAAGGGGAATAAAAAGAGTTTTTTAGTGGGAATTAGGGGGGATTTTCTTTAGAAAAATATTTTTTCTTCTTCTTTCTTCTTTCAATAACAAATTATCTCAATTTCTAAAGAACTTTCCAGCAATTCTTAAGGCAAAAAATAACTATTTTTTGTTCTTGAGAATTTTCTTATTTTCAATCAAACAATTTTCTACTTTGAGACAAACAAATTAATTGTTTGTTCTTGAGTAAAATTCATCTTTCAATATTTTATTTTTCTAATCATATTCATCAAATCAAGACAAGGAATTGGATCATCTACCTTCATCTCTTCAAGATAAATTTGAGGGTAATTACTCTTGGCTCAATTTCTTAAATTAATTTTAATTTCATTCTTTTGTTTTTATTTAATTAATTAACATGTAAATTCTTTTAGTTCTATCATTTTATTCTTTTCTTATTCTTTTCTTATTTTATTTAATTAATTAACATGTAAATTCTTTTAGATCTATTATTTAATTGTTCATATTTCTTATTTTTTTATTTAATTGTTCATACTATTATTTTTTTTGTTATTATTTCTTCTTTAATTGTTCATGCTATTATTTTTGTTCATATTATTTTTATTTAATTGTTCATGTTGTTCATGTTGTTCATATTCTATTATTATTATTATTATTATTATTATTATTATTATTATTGTTGTTGTTGTTGTTGTTGTTGTTATTATGTTTGATTGTTCATATTCTTTGTTATTATTGTGTTATTATTATTGTAGTTATTATCATCATTAGTATTATTATTATTATCCTTATTCTTGTTTAATTTTATTATTACTATTATTATTTATTTCTTATGCATGTTGATTTTATTATTACCTTTGTTTTTTTACATGTTGGGTATTGTTGCTATTATTAATATGTTTTATACATGCTGAATTTTATATGTATTATACTTTTTATGCATGGTTGGATATTATTGTTATTATTTTATGTCTTTATGCATGTTAAATTCTATCATCATTATTTTATGCTTATTTTTGCATGTTGAATTTTATTATTATCATGTTATTTTTTTTATGCATGTTGATTTTGTTAATTTGTTAAATTGCATATTTTTATTATGTCATTTTAATTGGCTTGTCATATATGAGGCAATTTTGTTTGCCTTAATTTAATTATTTTCAAGTTATATTTTTAATTGTTTTTATACTAACTTCATTTTTATTTGTTTTTTTCTTTTATTTTTCAATACTTATTTTTCATATGTGAGTTTTTGTCAAGTGGGAGCCCATGGAGATTTGGAGATCCACTTGGGAGTTGTTTATTATTTTTGTTGCTTTTTATTATTTTGGTTTAATTAATTTATTATGTAATTTGTAATAATAAATTTATTTTCATGCACGTTAATTAAGAAAATCACAAAAATATTTCTATTAAACTAAATTGGATTTTATTTAAATTAAATGGGACCAATGTCCTAGATTTTTCGTCTAAAGTAAATTATCACTTTCAAATTGTTTTCTTTAATTATGTATGAGAGGACCAATGTTCTCATTTTTAATAAATAGCCTGATTTATGTATAATTTGCATTTTATTTACAAATGGGGGTTGTATTCCGCCCCTAGTTTTATTGTAATTTATTTTGCTTTCATTTACCTTATTTATCGCTTTTATTATATGATTGATATGCTTTTAATTAAATTGCATTAAAATTGAATGAGAAAAGTCATGAAATACTAAATTCAAAACTCGATTATAAACTTAACCAAGGTATGAATAAAAGGGGAGTCCCGAACTTTCTCTAGTCTTTGGGCTCAAAGAGGCGAGAGGTTTACCTTCCAAGACACCTCTTGTGTTACGAAACTTGGCGTTAATCCTAGGCTCCTTAGGGCGAGAGGTTTACCTTCCAAGACCCCTCTGGCTGGCCCAAAATGGATACTAGCGCAGTCTTAGGCTCTCCAAGGTGAGAGAAACTTTCCCAATGTTCTATTGGGTGGCAACTACATGAAACCTCCTTATTGACCAACATAGACGCACTTGCGATTTATTGCAAGCTGTTAACGGACCCTCAAGTGCCCGATCGCCCTCAAGCGGGCGGTCATAGGGGCGGCCGAGTGGACATCCGGCGTGCGTCACAATATCCCGTCTACTTGATTTGCATAATATGATTATAAATGTGGTAACTGTATATATATATTTACGCATGTGGATGTGAGTTTCTGAGTTCATGGTTTCATATACAAGCATGTATATCTATCTGCTATGATTATTTGCATATGCCATTTGTGTATGTGACTTGACTTGGCGACCATTGTAAATGGCCGTCCATTTTGCTTGTGTGTTCTCCCCACTAAGCGTTATCGCTTAGCACGGATTCTTTTCCCGTGCAGGTGGCAGGTATGGTCCGGTTCAAGTTGCATCTGCAAGGTCGGCCACATAGGAGTTAGGAGTTTTGTAGTTTGCTCAACCTCTGTATTTTGGCTTTTGTTTTTCTCTAGTCCTATGTATATGTAATTATATGTAAGGATCTTATTGTAATTGAAGTTTCAATTATTCTTTCATTTTATCTTTCGCCTTTTGCTTCCGCTAAATGATTGTTTGTATGTATGTGAGTTATTGTATGCTCAGCTACTGTTTCGTTAAAATTTTAATTTTCGTGGTATATCCGGTTGTTTTTATGTATGGACGAATACTTCCGCTTAGTGCATGTGCGCATGTGTGTGAGTTGGTAGCACTCTCCGGCGACCTTCCAATGGGGACGTAGGGGGTGTTACACTTAGAAAGTAAGGAAAAATTTATGATTTCGATTTGAATAGAACCCGATTGACCGAAGGTTTGACCGAATGTTTAAAAATAGTTAATGATGTCCAAAATTGATAAAGATTTCCATATAGGCTCTAGATAATATGTAGGAATTTTTAGTTGTGAAAAGGGAATTTTTCGAGAACATTAAAAATTTACTAATTGGACTGATTTGATTAAATCGGACAGGAATTGGAGTGTAATTGAGGTGAAATTTTTTGTAAAGCCTAGTTTTTATATGATATAGATTATGGAATTGAATTTGGAATGATTTGGAGTTGGGAAGTGAGAAAACCAAAGAGAGTTTTGCAGAAAGGGCTTAAAATTGAAATTGGGCTTTATAGGTTGGACTATTGGTTGAACGAAGGGTTGAACCATTGTGGTCCACTATAAAAGCACTTAAATTGGCAGTTGGGGTAGCTGGATAATCTTTATCTATTCTTGTAGCGCCCTATACCCGTATATGATACGGATACCGGATGCCACCGTACTGAACTAACAGATTCTCTAATACTTCACTTATCCGATTAAATTACTGTTCATTTTAATCCAGTTAACCTAATTAAACTATTCAGGTTATTAAATAGACAATTAATTAAAACCAGTAAAAAAAAATTGAATAGTATCGTATATGTGAATTGTACCATATGTATGAATAGTACTGTATGTATAATACTGTGTGAATAGTACTGTAAGAATAATACTTTACTTAAGTCTATAAATAATTATTTAATTAATCAATAACTTAAAAATCCTATTTTTATTCATTATTAAATTATGTCGATTGACCTATAACTGTCTAAGTTACTATTCATTTAGTCAATTTTTCTTTAACTTGAAAATCTGTATTTTTACAATTATGCCTCTGTAACACACTGGCAGACTCTATATACAGGATAAACGAGATGTGAACTCCAGAAGTTCACAGAAATACTAGCGGAGTCCTGTGGGATCACCACTGTCTTTTTAATATAGAACAGTACAATTCAGATATTAAGATACAGAAGTAGAACCATCATTGGCCTACTAAAAAGTGAGACGCCATGCTCACACCCGCGGTCTTATGTCCCTATGGCATGCCAACATATCCTGAACTAGACTTGACTACCAGATCACTACTTAGGACAATATTATTTTATTTTTCACCTTATTAATATAATATACTTATTTTTTTTTTCATGGTATATCATCATAATATTTTATTCTTTTTCATACCATTTCATCATTTCACATGTGATTATCATCATTATATCATCACGTGTCATGTAAATTTATTATTTCATCATGTTACACATGCATACATACATATATGTATATGGCCCACATACCAATTTATTTACATTAATTCTTTTTTTATCAATTTTATCATTTAATTAGGCCAATTTCATGATGTATAACATCACCATACCATCAATTTTCATGAATACACATAAAAATCATGACTTTACACATGATATACATTCGGCCATACATATATCACATACCTCATGATGTTTTCACATGCTCTAACACATACCATGCATTAATTCACATGCTAAATAACATAGATCCACCATAAATATACATAAAATATCATCAAAATCAAATGAATCACATTCGGCCAAAGAAATAACTTTTCATACAAAATTTATTTCTTCAATTTAATCATCCATACCATTATTTTTAACATCCCTAAGCATGAATATCATGTTAATTTCAATTAAACATGCATAAATCACATACTTTATTCACAAATATACTCTAAAGTCATGCTTTTACCATGGAATTAAATGGAATTTGCAATCACAAACATTAGATCCTTGAAATATTCTCCTTAATTATCCTTTTCTTTGCTCTTAGCTTGATTAGAGGTTCCCTCACCTATTGGACATAATTATGTCCAAACACAAAAATTAAGATTTAATCAAAACTAAATTTCCTTTCATCAAATAAACTTAATAAACCTCTTATTCACATCCTATATTACCTTTAGGAACCTTAAAACTAAATTAAAAATACTTAAATCTCTTACCTCAATTTTACACCTAAACTTCAACTCTAGATTTCACCCACTTTTATTTCTCCAAACCAAATTTTGAGACAACCAATGGATTCTAGAGGGGCTTTATTATGTTGGAGAGGTTTGATCTTGATGTGAGATGAAGAAAAATGAAAGAAAAATAGTGAGAAAGAGAGGAGAGTGTATTCGGCCAAGAGAGGAAGAAGAGGGAGCTGAAAAAAATGGAATCCAAGGGGAGTTCCAGATTTTTAAGTCTATTTCAAATCGGACCCAACCAGGTCCAACCAAAGTGGTTGAGCCAATTTGGTCTATTTTCATTTTTCGGGTCATTTTCCACTGTTTTGATGAAATTTAATGTTCCCAAATTCATTTTCACTCTAAAACACTTCCATAATTCTTAGAATATTAAAATTAGTCTCCCTGGAAAATTTCAGTTCAATCGGAGTCCGAGGTCTGGTTCACTTAAACCGGTCCAATTCGGTTCAATCCGGTACTGCCGTAAAATACAATTCTAATGCTGTCAAAAATTTCTAAAAATAATTCCAAGCCTTTTATCCTCTTATAGTAGACCATATTATCGACTTTAACTATTTATAAAAATTTGGTCAAAGTTCAGTCAAACTTTGATTTAATCGAACCGAACCAGAGAAACTTCAGACTGAATTTCGGAAGCCTATTTGATCTCGTTTTTACACCAAAATTACACCATTATGCTACATTTTTCATTCTCTTTCTGATGGTGAAAAAAAATATTTTTGGGTACTATTCATCCCGGAGTTACTACACAGTTACTATTCACGGACCCACGGTTACTATTTACAGACAAGTCAAGGATGTTGTCACTATTCAATGGGACCCAGTGATGATGATGTTCCTAACCAAATGATGATGTTCCACTTTAGGAGACACAGTTACTATTCATCATCATGACATTGCTGATGTATCATGGTTCCACATTCACTATTCAGTGGGCCCCACCTGGTCCCACTTTTACTATTCAGTGGGTCCCACCTGGGTCCACTTTTACTGTTTAGTGGATCCCACTTGGGCCCACTTTTTACTTTTCTATGGGTCCCACTTAGGCCCACTTTTCACTTTTCAGTGGGTCCCATCTGGGCCCACTTTTTACCAAAGTAAATATTTTGTTTATTGTTTCAGCCATTCCAAACTTGTTTGACCTCCAACTGACACGAAATTTGCGCCTACGGACTCGTATTGACGAGCTCTATCCAATGGTTCAATAAAATACTTTTTGACTCTAGGAAGTACTATTCACACTGGAAATACTATTCACCCTAGAAATATACTATTTATGACTAACCTGTTATTGGGGCTATTACAATCTCCCCTACCAATTAAAAATTTTATCCTCCAAATTTACCTGAATTGAAGAGCTGGGGATACTGTTGTCTCATTGTCTCTTCTGGTTCCCACATTGTTTTCTCGATATTGTGGTGATTCCAGAGAATCTTCACCAGTGGAATCTATTTGTTTCTGAGTTGCTTCACTTCTCTAGCCAAAATCTTCAGTGGATACTTCTCATAAGTCATGTCTAGCTGAACTCGAACTTCTTCAGGCTTGATGACATGACTAGGGTCTGAACGGTACCTTCGAAGCATAGAGACGTGGAAGACGTCATGAATCTTCTCTAACTCTTGTGAAAGCTTCAGTCTGTAAGCTACTGGTCCAACCCCCTGAACAATTTCATAAGGGCCAATAAATCTTGGACTCAGCTTGCCTTTCTTTCCAAATCTCAAGAACTTCTTCCATGGAGAAACTTTCAGAAATACTTTATCTCCCACTTAAAACTCTATATCTTTCCTCTTCAGATCTGCATAGGACTTCTGTCGATCCATGGCTTCTTTCAATCTGTCTTTAATCACTCGAACCTTTTCTTCCATTTCTCTAATCAGATCCGACCCCATAATCTTACTCTCACTGAGCTCTGTCCAACAAAGAGGAGTTCTGCACTTTTTACCATACAAAGCTTCATAAGGAGCCATCTTGATACTAGTCTGATAACTGTTATTGTAGGCAAATTCTGCTAAAGTCAAGTACCGCTCCCAACGGTTACCAAACTCAAGGATGCAACATCTCAACATATCTTCAAGAATTTGAATCACATGCTCAAATTGTCCATCAGTCTGAGGGTGGAAAGTTGTGCTGAAATGTAATCTGGTTCCCAAAGCTTCCTGAAGTCTCTTCCAAAACTGAGAAGTGAATCTCGGATCACGATCTGAAATGATGGAGGAAGGAACTCCATGCAGTCTTACAATCTCACTAATGTACAACTCTGCCAGCTTGGACAACGAATAATCCATTCTGATAGGTAGGAAGTGAGCTAATTTAGTGAGTCGGTCAACAATTACCCAAACTGCATAATGTTTCTTTCTCGAGAGAGGAAACCCCGACACAAAATCCATGGTTATCCTGTCCCATTTCCATTCAGGAATGACAATAGGCTGAAGCAAACCTGAAGGAACTTGATGTTCTGCCTTGACTTGCTGATAAATCAGACACTTACCCACAAATTCCATCACCTCACGTTTCATGCCTGGCCAACAATAAAGCACCTTCAAATCCTGATACATCTTATTACAACTAGGATGCATAGCGAAGCTACTATGATGAGCTTCTGAGAGAATATCCTTTCTCAGATCAGCTTGATCAGGAACACACAATCTCTGTTTGTAATATAACCCACCATCTGAACCCAATGAATAATCACTGACATGGCCATCTTTCACCTGAGACATAATGGTAGACAACTGATCATTCTGCTTCTGAGCATCTTTCACTTGCTGGAGAAAATCTGGCTTAACTTACATTTTTGCAATTAAAGCTCCATCATTTGATAAGTCTAGACTAACATTCATAATCCGTAGAGAAGCCATGAACTTCCTACTGAGAGCATCAGCTACAATGTTAGCTTTACTAGGATGATAGTTGATGAAGCACTCATATTCTTTGATCAATTCAAGCCAACGTCTCTGCCTCAAGTTAAGTTCTTTCTGAGTAAGCAAATACTTCAGACTCTTATGATCAATGTAGATGTAGCATTTCTCACCATAGAGATAATGTCTCCAGATTTTCAATGCAAATACAATTGCTGCCAACTCAAGATCATGAGTAGGGTAATTCTTCTCATGAGTCTTAAGCTATCGAGAGGCATAAGCAACCACCTTGCCTTCCTGCATCAATACACAACCCAATCCATTTCTCGAAGCATCATTGAATACGACAAAATCCTTATCAGATTCAGGTTGCACTAACACTAGAGCTTCAGTCAGCATACACTTAAGCTTCGCAAAGCTCTCTTGACACTTATCCGACCATTCAAACTTGACATTCTTTTGCAATAACTTGGTTAAAGGAGATGCAATTGAAGAGAAACCCTTAACGAACCTTCTGTAATAACCGGCCAAGCCAAGAAAACTCCTAATCTCGGTAACAATCCTGGGTGTCTTCCACTGAAGGATCGCTTCAATCTTTTTAGGATCAACTTTAATACCCTCTGTTGATACCACGTGACCCAAAAATAATACCTCATCCAGCTAGAATTCACATTTACTGAACTTGGCATAAAGCTGCTTATCTTTCAGAGTCTGCAAAACAATCCTCAAACGCACATCATGCTCCTCTGGAGTCTTCGAATACACCAAAATATCATCGATAAAGACAACCACAAACTGATCCAAGTAAGGGTGGAAAACCCTATTCATCATATCCATAAAAGCTGCAGGAGCATTTGTCAATCCAAAAGGCACGACCATGAACTCGTATTGACCATATCTGGTGCGGAAAGCTGTCTTAGCCACATCTGACTCGTTAATCTTTAGCTGATGGTAGCCCGATCTTAAGTCAATATTTGAAAACACACCCGCACCTTTTAACTGATCAAACAAATCATCAATCCGAGGCAGTGCATACTTGTTCTTTATGGTGACTTTATTCAGCTGTCTATAATCAATACATAATCGAAGTGACCCATCCTTCTTTTTCACAAAGAGGACTGGTGCTCCCCAAGGTGAAACACTCAATTTGTTGAAGCCTTTATCAAATAATTCTTGCAACTGAATCTTCAATTCTCTGAGTTCTGAAGGTGCCATTCTGTAAGGAGCAATAGAGATAGGTGCAGTACCAGGTACTAAGTCAATAGTAAACTCTAACTCTCTATCAGGTGGTAGACCTGGAAGTTCTTCAGGAAAAACATCCTGAAACTCTCGAACAGTAGGCACATTTGAAGCCTTAAGTTCATCCTTTTTAGTCTCCATAGCATAGCACAAGTAGGCTACACACCCTTTTCTGATAAGTCTCTTAGCTGCGGTAGCTAAAATCACATCAAAAAGAAAATATGATCTTTCACTCACAATGATAATCTCCTGATCGTCTGCAATTCTTAAAGTTACTCTCTTCCTCTTACAGTCAACAGTGGCTTGGTGAGTGGATAACCAGTCCATACCCAATATCACATCAAACTCTCGGAATGGAAGATCAATTAAATCGGCCGAAAACACAAAAATCTGAGCACTAACCGGACAATCTCTATAAACTTTGTTAACCACTACACTATGCCCCAAAGGATGACTCACTAAAATATCCTGGTCTAACTGACTGTCTTGTAACCCTTTATCCCGAGCAATAGCAGTACTAATATAGGAATGCGTAGAACCAGGATCAATTAAAGCATAAACTGAATGAGAAAGTAGTGAGAATTTACCAACAATGACATCTGGAGCATCATCCTATTCACGGGCTCTAACAGCATAATGACGTCCAGTGATACGACCCTGAGGTGGCTGTACTAAAGGGCCTGAAACTGCCTGTGGAGGAGCTGCTCCCCTACCACATCCTCTCTGAGGGGCTGACCCTCCACCCAAAGCTGGTGAGGCTACAGTGGACGGTTGGGCCTCAGGACAATCTCTGATCTGGTGTTCTCGAGACCAACATCTAAAACAAGCCCTGTTCATATATTTACACTCGCTCGAATGAAACTTCTTACAATGAGGGCACTGTGGAACTGGATCTCATACTCTACTACTGGGTACACTAGCTACTGATGTGACTGGGGCACTGCTGCCGACTGGGTTCCTCCGAATAGTAATAGGTCCTGCTGATGCACGACTCTATGAATGAGGAGGCCCTCTAAACTTCTTACTCTGTCCAGCTGTACCAGAAAACTGATCCAGTTTCCTCTTTTGCTTGAACCGGGACTGTCTATCAGCCTCCTTTAAAATAATAGTCTCTGCTCTAAGGGCTTCTTCAACCAAGGACCTCATATTTATATGCCTCTGAGAACCCAAAGCCAATATGATGTTATTATTCAGACCTCTTTCAAATCTGTGGCATAACTTATGCCCAGTCTTGGACTCAACATCTCGGTAGGCACTGAGCCGCTCAAACTCTCTCTCGTACTCTGCAATTGACTTACATCCCTGTCTGAGCCTCCAGAATGCATCTTACCTTGCAGATCTATATTCAGAACTGACATATTTCTTCTCAAACTGGGTCTGGAAAAACCCCAATTAACTTGATCCGCTAGAGTGTGTTTACGAACTGAACTCCATCATTTGTAAGCTGGACCCTGAAGCAAAGCCACTGCTCCCTGAAGCATCTCATCTGGCAGACTCTGAGTGGTCTCAAAAATACGCTTGAGCTTAAACAACCACTCCTCTGCCTGAACCAGAGTCAAAGGATCGCGACCATAAAAATCCTCCGCTCCTAATCTCTTAATCTGTTCCAAAATTAGTCTCCGTCCAGGTGGCGCTAACTGCTGTTCAGGACCCTGAGGTTGCTGCTGAGATTGCATAAACCGATAAAAATTCGTCATCATGTTCATAAACTCAGGCTGCTGCTAAGGAGGAGGAACAATAGTCGGAGTAGCCTGCTGATGAGATGACCTCGATCTACTCATACTAATTGATGCGGCACTCTCCACATCACTATCACGACGACCTTCATCTGAAGCTATACTCACGATCTAACACAAGGAGCAAGCATACATCAGCCTCACATAACTATACTATCCAAAAATTAGTTGGCATGTAGATGTACTTATACTAATCCCATTGACCCACTCCGATCTTAAAACCACCTAAACCTGAGCACTGATACCACTACTTTTAGCGCCCTATACCCATATATGATACGGATACCGGATGCCACTGTACTGAACTAACATATCCTCTGATACTTTACTTATCCGATTAAATTACTATTCATTTTAATCCAGTTAACCTAATTAAACTATTCAGGTTATTAAATAGACAATTAATTAAAACCGGTAATTTTTTTTTTTAATAGTACCATATACGTGAATAGTACCGCATGTATAAATAGTAACGTATGTATAATACTGTGTGAATAGTACCGTAAGAATAATACTTTACTTAAGTCTATAAATAATTATTTAATTAATCAATAACTTAAATATCTTATTTTTATTCATTATTAAATTATGTCGATTGACCTATAACTGTCTAAGTTACTATTCATTTAGTCAATTTTCCTTTAACTTGAAAATCTATATTTTTACAATTATGCCCCTGTAACACACTGGCAGACTTTATATACAGGATAAACGAAACGTGAACTCCAAAAGTTCACAGAAATACCAGCGGAGTCCTGTGAGACCACCACTATCTTTTAATACAGAACAGTACAATTCAGATATTCAGATACAGAAGTAGGACCACCATTGGCCTACTAAAAAGTGAGACGCCATGCTCACACCCGCGGTCTTATGTCCCTACGGCATGCCAACATAACTTGAACTAGACTTGACTACCAGGTCACTACATAGGGTAATATTATTTTATTTTTCACCTTATTAATTTAATATACTTATTTTTTTTTCATGATAATATTTTATTCTTTTTCATACCATTTCATCATTTCACGTGTGATTATCATCATTATATCATCACATGTCATGTAAATTTATTATTTCATCATGTTACACATCCATGCATACATACATGTATACGGCCCAAATACCAATTTATATACATTAATTCTTTTTATCAATTTTATCATTTAATTAGGCCAATTTCATGATGTATAACATCACCATACCATCAATTTCCATGAATACACATAAAAATCATGACTTTACACATGATATACATTCGATCATACATACATCACATACCTCATGATGTTTTCACATGCTCTAACACATACCATACATTAATTCACATGCCAAATAACATAGATCCACCATAAATATACATAAAATATCATGAAAATCACATGAATCACATTCGGCCAAAGAAATAACTTTTCATACAAAATTTATTTCTTCAATTTAATCATCCATACCATTATTTTTAACATCCCTAAGCATGAATATCATGTTAATTTCAATTAAACATGCATAAATCACATACTTTATTCACAAATATACTCTAAATTCATGCTTTTACCATGGAATTAAATGGAATTTACAGTCACAAACCTTAGATCCTTGAAATATTCTCCTTAATTATCCTTTTCCTTACCCTTAGCTTAATTAGAGGTTCCCTCACCTATTGGACATAATTATGTCCAAACACAAAAATTAAGATTTAATCAAAACTAAATTTCTTTTCATCAAATAAACTTAATAAATCTCTTATTCACATCCTATATTACCTTTAGGAACCTTAAAACCAAATTAAAAATACTTAAATCTCTTACCTCAATTTTATACCTAAACTTCAACTCTAGATTTCACCCACTTTTACTTCTCCAAATGAAATTCTAAGAGAACCAATAGATTCTAGAGGGGCTCTATTATGTTAGAGAGGTTTGATCTTGATGTGAGATGAAGAAAAAATGAAAAAAAAAATGGCGAGAAAGAGAGGAGAGTGTATTCGGCCAAGAGAGGAAGAAGAGGGAGCTGAAAAAAATGGAATCCAAGGGGATTTCCAGATTTTTAAGTCTATTTATATGGGTCCAATCGGACCCAACCAGGTCCAACCAAAGTGGTTGAGCCAATTTGGTCCGATTTTCATTTTTCGGGTCATTTTCCACTGTTTTGATGAAATTTAATGTTCCCGAATTCATTTTCTCTCCAAAATACTTCCATAATTCTTATAATATTAAAATTAGTCTCCCTACAAAATTTTAGCTCAATCGGAGTCCGTTTGGGGTCCGGTTCACTTAAACCGGTCCAATTTGGTTCAATCCGGTACTGCCGTAAAATACAATTCTAATGCTGTCAAATATTTCTAAAAATAATTCCAAGCCTTTTATCCTCTTATAGTATACCATTTTATGCACTCTAACTATTTATAAAAATTCGGTCAAAGTTCAGTCAAACCTTGGTTCAATCGAACCGAACCAGATAAACTTCAAACTGAATTTCGGAAGCCTATTTGATCTCGTTTTTACACCAAAATTACATCATTATACTACATTTTTCATTCTCTTTCTGATGGTGAAAAAAATATTTTCGAGTACTATTCATCCAGGAGTTACTATTTTGTGGGTCCCACAGTTAATATTCACGGACCCACAGTTACTATTCATAGACCAGTCAAAGATGCTATCACTATTCAATGGGACCCAGTGATGATGATGTTTCTAACCAAATGATGTGTTCCACTTTAGGAGATCAGTTACTATTCATCATCACGACATTGCTGATGTCATCACGGTTCCACATTTACTATTCAGTGGGCCCCACCTGGTCCCATTTTTACTATTTAGTGGGTCCCACCTAGGCCCACTTTTACTGTTCAGTGGGTCCCACCTGTGCCCACTTTTCACTTTTCAGTGTGTCCCACCTGGGCCCACTTTTTACCGAAGTACATACTTTATTTACTGTTTCAGCCATTCCGAACTCATTTGACCTCCGATTAATATGAAATTTGTGCCTACACACTCGTATTGACGAGCTCTATCTAATGGTCCAATAAAATATTTTTCAATTTCGGAAAGTACTATTCACCCCGAAAATACTATTCACCCTAGAAATATACTATTTATGACTAACCCGTTATTGGGGCTATTACAATTCTGCCTTCCTCTGCCCCTGGTTGGCCGTGACCATTCCCCTTTCTCTCTATTTTTTTCTTCATTTTTGCTCCAAATTCTTGGTAATTCGTAGCCTCCTAGATGTAATTTGGCCTGTCTTTGTGATCATAGCAGCCTCTAGTGTCCATTTGATGGATTAAAAGCAAGAAAAAACAAGGATTTAAGGTTATGTCTTCAAATAGAGGTAAGAGGATTAACTTATTTTAATTTGATTTAGTAGTTTTAAATGATAGCTTAGAGTGTATTAAGAGTAGTTATGAGATTATATTACATAAAAGACGGAAATTGATGGGTGTTTGTTTGTGATGGGTATTTGGCCATGGCTGGAGAAATCATGGGGAATGGCTTTTCAAAGGTTAAAGATAAGGATTAAGGAGCTTGTGGAGGATATAGCATGGATGTGAGGTTTGTGATTTTAAAATCCAGGAATTTTCATTTTAAAATTAGTTTATATTATGTTTATTAGATGAATATGTGTGATTAGTTTGTATAATTGAAATTGAAGTGATAATTGAGGTTAAAGAGGGTAACTAAGTGAATTAGAGTGATTAGATTGAAAGAAAACTAATGGCAAGTGTTAACCATGATGAAAAATAATGGTATACTTAGGTATATTTAAGGCATACCTAGTAATTGAGTAAAATTAGATGGTACACACATGTGAATTGAGGTTAAATCTAGCTAAAGGAATAGTAATTGGATGAAAAATAAAATGTTAGTGAAAAACCCTAAAGTGGCCGAATGGTTTAAATAGGAAAAATGTGATAGTTTGTAAGGTATTGATGATAATTGAGTGATAAGTTAGATAAATGAGTGAATTTGAAATGAAAATAAAAAAGAAATGAATGAAAAATCGAATAATTGACATAATGAACCGAAGTTATAATTAGTATAATTAATGATATTTAAGCCATAAAGTGAATATGTGTATAAATTAAAAGTATATGTACTTAATTGAAATTAAGTGGATTTAATTAAATAATTTGAGATTAGTTTCCCATTATGTCCATGGTGGGAAATAATGCTAAATACTGAAATGATTGAAACTGTAAGTGTATTGAAATTATCTTTGAGTAAATGAATAATTAAAGCATAATTGATAATAAAAGAATGGTTGTGGCTTTGAAATGATTTCGTAGCCATTTAAGTGGGCAAACTATACTTATTGAGTAAAATCAGTATATAATATGAAATATATAGCATTGACGAAAATGTTGTGTAACTAGTATAAGGAATGGAAATGAACTGTAAATGTATTTAAAAATGATAAAGTATGAAAAGTGGATTTGAAAGTCTGTTGAGAAAGTACTTGCCCTTAGTAATGTCTGGTAGTTGATCTAGTTCAGGATATAGTGGCTAGCCATAGGGATACTGTACTGTTGTGGAGCATGATGATTCCACTAGGTAGGCCAATGATGGACTACCATACTGATAAGTGATAAACTATTTTCTAATACTGTTGAGTGGTCCTTTGGGATCACTCTATTCTCTTGTGGACCACTAGATCCACACCCTATTTATCCGCTTCACAGATTTTTACCGGAATGATACTAGGGGCATAATGGTAATTAAAGTGATAAAGTAATATGAAAATGAATGTTTATAAATAAAGGACCTAAATGAAATAGAATGAAAAGTTTGAAGTCAAACTGGTGATTTACCCAAATAATATGTCAGACAGGTCAGAATGATAGAAATGACCTGGAAATGAGAAAAGGATAGTAAAAATAAAAAACTTAAATGAATAATGATGTACATGAAAGAAGATAAAGAGCTTAAGGACTAAAGCATAATTTACAGTAAAGATAATTAGTTGTAAGGCTAATTGGTAAATTACAAGTTAAAAGGTGAATAGATGCATAATTATAGTTTATAAATAATAAAAATGTACGTAAAAATTAAATGGAGGACTATATCGTAATTTGATAAAAGTTTAGGGGTAAAACTATAATCGAATGAAAAACTAAGTTAATAAGTGACATGTAAATGAAAAGTGAAATTAAAATGACACATACGTAAAGAATGTAAAGTTTAAGGAGTTAACTATAATTTGACATGAAAATGCTTAAAGGAGAACAAATAAGTAATTTGGAAGCAAATTACTGATTTAAGATTAAAAGAGAAATGAACTAGTGGTAAAAATTTTAATTATGAAGTAATAGTGGCAAATCTGTAATTTATTGAAAGATTAGGGATCAAAGTGAAATTTTACCACATTGATGGTACCCAGTAGAATAAAATGAAAGTGAAGTGAGAATAGTATTTAATTAAGTGAAACGAAGAAATTAATGCCATAATAGTATGTAAGTGGTTAATGGAGGGCAAAATTGTAAATAAGTGTAAAAAGATATAATTAAGTTAAATAATAGGATTAATGAAGGAAAATAATCAAAGGAATGATTATTTTGTCTAATTGCAAAGAAATGAATTAATGCGGAGTAATAAGTAAAATGTACATGAATGTAAGAATGATAGGTTTAAACTGTGATTTACATGTTCAATAAGTAAATAAGTATATCAGTGTAAATTGACACTAACTGAGGTTTAGTGAGTAATGCAAATGAAATTAAAGAATTAATTGAAGGAACATGCATAATAGAAGTATATAAAGTGAAATGAAGTGAATGAAGTGAGTGTATTGAAAGAAATGTATTATAGTGCAAAGTGTAGTAATGGAAGTAAATGAAATGGATACATTATTGTAAATGTACTGCAGAAGTGAAAGGTATAAGCATAGAGATTTAAGAGTTAAAGGAGTGGAATAGTTAGTAATAAGAAATGAAGTTAGAGTTCTAGAAAAGCAGAAAAGTTAAATAATAAGGTCAATGAATAATGTTAAATGAAAATTAGAAGAGCAATAAGACCAAAAGTAAAGTAAAAGGATTTAAGTGGATAGTTTATAAATAAGATAAAATGTTAAGAGTCAAAAATAGAAAATAGTGTCAAATTGTAACTAAAGCATAATGAAGAGTAAATTCGGATATGTAAGAAAATGGCGACTAGATAGTAATACGGCACCGTTTAGTCTAAAAGCAAGGATTTAAAATAAAATGCAAGTATGTGCATGTATGTACAGATATGCCTAAGTTAGGTATGGAAATTCTTAGATTCGTATTCATCACTAGGCATTTTTAATGCTCAGCACGTAGTTTATCTGACTGCGTGCAGGTACCGCGTACGACATCTGAGGACCAGGAATGATATCAGCTTCGAGATCAGATCTGACCTCCAGATTGAAGATAAGAATAGTACGTAGTAATAATAGTGACATGTATATGTAAGATCTTAGTATTCAGTAAGTGTTATATTTCATGGATATGACTGACAGTTAGTGAATGATATGTTGTGACGAATATAATGTTTAAACTGCTTTGATTTTGATATATAAGTGATATGATAGCTTACAAGTATAATTTTGAAAAAAAAAATTTACCGCATTTGTTATAGTAACTGTATAAGCATTGTAACGTAGGTAGTGTACGGAAGTGATAAGGGTGTTACAAGGCTTCCGACGCCCATCACTCATAGTGAGCGACTACAAGGAATGGAAACCACTCTTTCCCATCCACCGCCTCTCTTGTGCTCGTCTCCTCCATTTTGTGGTTTTCTATGGCCACTGTTTGATCTTTTTGTTTTTCAATTATTTTAATATGCTTTCTTGTCCTTTTAATGCCATATTGCATGTTTTGTCTTTAATTTCTCCTTATTTAGCATGTGACATTATTTACTTTTTTTTTTTATTCTTAATGCCTTTTATTTTCTTTAATTTCAAAATAGTCATTTATTTACTTAAGCATTTCTTTATGACTTTACTAATGAGTTATTTTCTTTTTATTTTTGTTGGCTTAAAATACGCCTTTTATAAGCGTTCCCTATGTTTGGAGACTCAGAAACTATCTTACATTGGTTGTATTAGGATGGATTAATAATTTATTTTTTGTACTTTACTTTATTTTAGCTTGTTTTTCTTTTATTATTTTTTGATTAGGATTTGTAATAATAAAGGATCATTCACACATTAGCCTAAAAATTCACAAAAATATTTTTACATAAATAAAATGGTGTTTTCTTAATACAATAGTACCAATGTCCTAATTTTCCTTCCCAAAATGTCATCCTAAAAGAGTAGTTCTTTTTTATCAAAATGGGATCACTCATTCCTTTTTTTCTTAAAATCATGTTTAAAGACTCATCATTTTGTAAATATGTATGCGGGAACCGATGTTTTCACCAGAATGAACTCCCTATTTTATGAATGTTTATATTTCCGTTTTGTAGGATAATTTTTACTTTATTTCGAGATTATTGTAATTTATTATCTTTACAGCTTTCTCTATGTGCTTGTATTGCGCCTTTATTTATTTGCATGAACCGTGTGAGAAAAAAGATAGGAAATTAATTTTAAAAACTCATTTATATAAACATTAACCAAGGTATAAGTAAAAGTGATATCCCAAACCTTCTCTGTTTTAGGCGTCATGAGGTTAGATTTACTTTCCCAATATTTTATTGGGTGGCGACTTCATAATATCTACCTCTTGGTACCCACATAGATACTGTAGACACCGGGTCCCGAGGCGGTCCAAGATCAGGATTACCCAATGATGAAAATAAAGACTAATTCATAAGCAATAATGTAGGAATTGATCATCTCTTTGTCAAATTCTTTTATTTGTCTCAAAATGCTTTCAAAGTGTTTATCTTTATTTTTATTTTTATTTGTATCTTTATTTTTATCCTTATTTGTACTTTTTTATTGTATTTTTTAAAAAAAAAATTATCGGCAGGCCCGCGTGCGTGGAACGCACAGCGCTCGCGCTGTTCCCCGTGTGCTGCCCCGGGTGCACGTAGCATGCACGCGGCGCATGCCTCCCCTCGCCCAGTTCCGCCCAATTTCGCCGATTTCCTCCGAAAATCGATTTTTTGACATTTTTTGGGTAAAAAATGATATTTTTATGGGATTTTTCGGGATTTTGTTGAATTTTGACAAATGTTAGTCAAATTTTGTGGGTATTAAAAGTCAAAAAAAAAATAAAAAAATAAAAAATAATAATAACAATATTAATTGTAAAAATTTGACTTTTATGATTTATTTTTTGAATTTTGGGTGTTTTTTGTTGAAATTGAGGAAGGTTTATCTTTAAAAAATCTAGAGGAGAACTTGGTGGGTTAAAGGATGGAGTTTTAACGGGAATTCTTCATTTTTGAGAGGGAGATTGGCTTTTTTGGCTAAGGAAGATTTTTCTAAGGAATTAATTTTTTTTCTAAGGAGTTTTAGAAAAAAAAAAAGGTGTTCTTGAAGAAAATAACTCATTTTTCTGGAAAAATTTTTCTTCTTGGAGTTTATTTCTTGTTGTTCTTAAGATAAAAAAATAAAAAAATCTCTTCTTTGATTTTCTTAATTTCTTTTCTTAGATCTAAAAATTTTATTCTTTGATTTTCTTAATTTCTTTTCTTAGATCTAAAAATTTTATTCTTTGATTTTATTTTAATTTTTCATAATTCTAAAAATATTTGTTAAGATTGGATTAACTTGAGAAAGGAAAATTAATTTCCTTAACTTGGGTTTTCTCATCAAATTAAAACAACAAATATAAAAAATATCACTTTTAATTTTTGGTGTTCTTGAGTCTTTTTTGAGATAAAAACTTAAAGATTTTCTTAAATATTTTTGAGTTTATTCTTGAATCTTGACAAGGAAAATAGATCGAGATATCTTTCTTACACATTATATTTTTTGAGGGTAAAGATTCTTGGATCCATTTTTTCTATCTTATTTCATTTTATGTATGTTAGTTTATTTATTTTTTCTTGCATTGATGAATATGTGTTTTTAAGTTGAGATTTATTTTTTTAGCATGAGTTTCCAATCTTTATTTTTTTTTTTTGTATGAAAATGGATAATATATATTATTTTAGGTTTGAAAAATTGGATTTATTGATTTCCTCTTTGTTGGGCATGATTTTTGTGGCAATCATTTTTAAGTTTGAATATTATTTTCTATTACATCTTTATTTACTTTCCTCTTGTGTATTTATTTAATTTCATTGTATTATTATTATTATTGTTGTTGTTGTTGTTGTTATTAGTATTATTATTACTATTATTATTTTCATTATTGTCATTATATTTCGCATGGTGTTATTTCATGATTTAGTTATTATTATTATTATTATTATTATTATTATTATTATTATTATTATTATTATTATTATTATTATTATTATTATTATTATTATTATTATTATTATTATTATTATTATTATTATACTTTGCATGATTTTTAATTATTATTTTTTGTGTGTGAGGTTCGTATATTAAATTAATGTGTTTAATTTAACTCATTTTATATTCTATTGGTGTATTAATTTTATACTAGATTTCCTTTACTTTTATTTTTAATTGATTTTGGAATTATTGCTAATATTTTTTTTTATTGTTTTTTTTATTAGGGCTAAAAATGTCGTGCTTATTTTTTTGAGCATCGTCGTGACAAAACGAAGGGGTCGCGATGCGTAGGAATTTACATCACTTGGGTGAGACCTTCCCTATCTCTATTTATATGATTGTATTTGTTTGTAAATAAAATAGTTTATTTTATAAATGTGTCAAATAAAAAATCACAAAAATATTTTGTACGACAAAATTAAGATTTTTATTAATAAATTGGAACCAATGTCCTAGATTTTAGCCAAGGAATGCAAAAATATCACGGACTAAAACGAAGAGTTGATTTTAGTAAAAATTGGATCACTCATCCCGATTTTCACGACAAACAACAAAAATAACTTTTCGATCCATTTTTAAGTGAGCATGAAGGAACTAATGTTCCTAAACCAAATGAATATCCCGATTTATGTATGTTACCCTTTTGATTGATTTTGTGTGATTGTTTAAATTTGTATCTTGTGGGCCCTTGTAATTAATTATTTTTGGGGCGATTTTATTTTCTTTCGCTTAGGGATTGTATTCTATCCCAATTTTTATTTATAATCTTATTCAGCTTTTCTTTTCATTTGGGGGATTGTAATTGTCCCAATTTATCTTTTGTAAATGGCGTGGCTTTGTGTGTTTACCGCTTTATTTATCGCTTTATTTACAGCTTTCTTTTACCATTTTCTCAATGCTTGAAGTGCGCCTTAGATAAAATGCATCGAATCGCGTGAGAAGAGAGATAAAATTTTATAATCTAAAAACTCTCTTATATTTAACTAAGGCATAAATAAGAGTGATGTTCCGAACACCTTCTCTGGTTTAGACCGTAGAGGTTAGGTGACCTTTCCCAATTTCTTGTAAATTGGGTGGCGACTCCAAAATGCCTCAAAGGTGCCTAAAGGTTTCATGGGACTAGATGAACTTTCCAATATTCTATTGGGTAAGGAATTCCAAAATGTCCCATGTTGCCCCAGATCAAAAGACGTGAACCAATCCCTCGAGCCCTAAAAGAGGGTCTCGCCTACGAGGGCCTTTGCTAGGTTTGGCGTGCGTCACAAATACTTTCGTAGGTTGATATTCAATAATAAAATAGGGGCGATTCCCTGTTTATTGCAAAGTGACCAATTTTTATGAGTTTAATGAACCTTCTTGGACTCTAAAAGTAGGCCTCCGGGGATGATGGGGTTTGGCGCCTGTCACACCTACCATTTGTGGTTTTTCTTGTAATAAAATCTGCAAATAAAAGGTTTATATTGAATCCAAATTCTTAGAAACAAAAGGAATTGAATTTTTACTACCTCTGGACCTTTTTTTACTATCTTCTAGCCTTTTAAAAACTTACTCCTCTTCCAAGCCCAATTGGTCATAGCCCAAGCCCAAGTTATCCTCATCCATGTCAGCAACATCCCCCCTTATAACATTTTTAAATTTCTCCTAAGACATATTGTAATGCCCAAATCTCAATTTTCGTAAATAGTACTTTTCAGATCATGAATAGTGCCATCGAGAGAATAGTGCCACTAGAGGTCAAAAATTATTTTCTTTGACCATTGGAAAGTACAATTCATGAGAAGTTTTAGTATATAATTTGAGGTGAAATTGAGTTTAAATAGGCCCTTAACAATCAAATATAAAAATAAGTCATGTTTCGATTTTAATAGTAACTAGAGTTGACTGAACTTTGACCAAACTTGAAAAAAACGTTAAAGACCTCCAAAAATTTTTTTGACTTTATAAACTCTTTGAAAATATTATAAGAGAATTTTTGAAACTGAAAAATTAATTTTTAATTAAGACAGAAAAATAAATTACTGAACCGGTAAAATTCTAACCGGATCGAAAAATTCACCAAAGCGATGTCATTTTGATCTGAATTTTTTTGTGTACCCTAAAAAATATTTTTCGATATTTATGGTCTTATTTTTATGAGAAATTGTATAAGAAAAATAAGGGAAAATTTTTTGCGCTTGACTAGTTATGTATAAGGTCCAATTTTGGCCCAATTATATTGGACCATTTTGGCCCATTACAAGTGAGTATAAATAACCAAGAAAAATCTAAAATTTTCAAGGAAATATAGCCACCTTCTCCCTCTCTTGGCCAGCCACCATCCACCATAACCATTTCACCATTTTTCTTCCATCTTCTCCACCAATTTGCATTAAATTAAGCCACCAAATTAATTCCTAAGCATTATTTAAGCCTCCTAACACCCTAAGAGTAAGTTTAAGTGAATAAATTAAGAGGAATTTTGAAGGATTGAATTTGGGTAATTTTACTAAGTGGTGAGGAAGAAGAACAAAGAAGAAAAGATAAAGAAAAAGGAAGAGAGATAGAGAATTAAGTAAAAAATGAAGGAAATTAAGATTAGTGTATACAATTTCTCTTATTTTCCATAAAATTTTATGAATTTTTTAAGTGTATATATGTGTATGTTCATATAGTTAAATTGGGATTAATTGGAATTAGGTGTATAAATATGAAATTAAGGGTAGAATAATGTATTAGGAAAAAGAGAATTGATGAAAATAAATTTAGATGAAAATTTGGCTAATACTTAAGGGAATTAAGTGACTATATGGAATTTTAATGAATTAAAAACAAGAAAATGAAATTTGGATTTAAGATAAGGTAATTAGGAACTTAAAAAAAAATTAGGAAATTTAATTTGATATGATGTGCTACTAGAGTTGGGATGCGCCCATGACTCTTTAATGGATTGAATTCCAATTTAGATTAAATTGAGTTATTTAATCTGATAAAGTTTACCAAATCCTATCTCAAGAAGAATTCTGAGTTAGACTAGGGATAAGTCTCTAGCCTTTAGGATCTCTATAAATAGAGGTAAGATCCTCATTATTTGGTAACGAGAAAACGTATACGCCGCAAGGCTGCTCGTTCCCACTTGTGATTTATTGTGTTAATCTTACAGGGGCTCTTAGATTGTGATCTAGCTGCTCTTATCCCGAGTGGGTAATAGCCATATCGGTGACCAAATAAAAGGAGATCCTTGTATCGCTTCCGCATCGAGATTTACACGCTATAACAAGTAGGTATCGATTAATCTCTTCTTTTATTTTCTCCCTTCATTGGTATCAGAGCTTTCATTTTTTGCGTCCTGGCATGCGGCTTAAAACTAATCTAAAATTTTATGAGTAAAATTTGTAGATCTAAGAAGCATGAAACGCAACAAAATTTTTTTTTTGTGTGAAAAATATATGCGTGTATATTTTGGCTCAATTTCGTGTATGTATACACCGAAACTCAAGGGATAAAATTGAATATTCAAAACGCTAGTCTAAAAACTAGGATTTTTATTTTTGACCTTACCATTGTGTTCACAGATCCCGAAAACCCCCAACCGGCAGAAATCCGGAGACCTAACTCCGTCGGGAAGGTGGCACGTGGCTTGCACGCGTGAGCGTGGGCGGTGGCCCACACGCGTGCAAACACGTGTCAATAATGTGACGCGTTATTAACATGTGGCCCAATCGTTACGAGCCACGTGGCAGACCGCGCATGCCATATGGATCCGACGTGTCCCATGTGCGCCACGTGGGTGCTAGGTGGACCAATCTGGGGTTGACACATGGCAAGGTGGAGGCCTGCCACGTGTCATGATGACATGTTAAAAGGTGACACATGTACCAATCAAAGTCTGCCACGTGTCAAGCCACGTCGTTGTCACGTGTCCATATGGTGCCACGTGGGCGCCACGTGGACCAGTGTATGTCGGACATGTGTCACGCTGTGGTGTTGACACGTGTCTGACCAGGAGGGAGTCGCGCGCGTGGAGGCACGTGAGCGCTTCCTCCTCCCTCTCGTCGGTGCATGTGGGCGCGTGCGGCGATCTCCTGCCTCTAAATCAGCTCCATTTTTTTTTGCAAAAATGTTCTTCAAAATATTTCTAATTTATTGGTCTATTTTTTAAAATTTTTTGATGACCATAAAATTTTTTTGTTTATTTTTGAAATAAATATTATAAAATAATTATGAAAAATGTGTTTTCTATTTTTTAAAAATATTTTGAAATTTTTTTTTGTGTTTTTTGTCCTTATTTGTTGATTGAAATGTGTTTCAATCATATGAGTTTATACATGAGTGTATTAACCATTTAAATTTCTGTAATGTGTTTCAGAAATGATGATAAGGACACCTATGATTCCTAAAACCCCGCATGGGATTGCTTTAAAAAAATGCAAGAGTGCATTCAGTAAGCAAACTGAGAATGCGGAGGAACATTCGAGCTGATAATATTGATGCTATAGTGCGTCATATATTGACAATGCATGAACAAATGCAGGAGTGCATTTGGATAGGAGGTTTAAGCTTAGGAAGGGATAACAGAGATAAAATCAAAGCGTTGGTTAACTCTTTTGAATATCATCTAGTTCCGAGGGAGCTTTTGGAAACTACTTGGTACATAGGAGATAGAGTTTATAAGAAATCTATCATCCATTTTTTGGCTAGAGTTGCCAAAAGAGGAGTGTTGAGGAGCAACATTCCATCTGTGATGAAATTAAGAAGTGGACGTAAAGTGCATCGTCCATGGCTTCATCAGAGAACTTATGAGTTCCCTTATGAGTTAATGAAATTGGTCAAAGAATCAGTCCCTATGTCAGTAAAGATCTTGAGGAGATCTAGTTTTCTAGATTAGTTGACATGAGTGTCAATTATAGTTAGCTTTTGTTTTTATAGGATTTATGTTTTCTATTATTATTATTTGACATGTGTGTCTTATTTGAGGATTATTGGATTTATTTATTGGTTGAATGAATGAGTTTATTTCTTATGGCATTTAATTATTTTTTTAATAAATGTGTTTATTTTAAAATGTTAATTGCCTTGCAATATTTTATGAGTAAAATGTTTGCATGTTTATTAAGTAAAGACTTAATAAAATAAAACCAATAAAATTTCCCTCATAAGTTTAAGAACTTATATAATCCAATAATTTATATTTACTATACATGAAATCTTAACCTATAAAGTTGGACATTAGAACTTAGAAGGTAATTGGTACTTTTAGTAACCTTCTCGAATTTGAGTCTAATAGAAAACTTTATTAGGTTATTATTTTAGGTGTATATTAAATTGCATATATTGCCTAATCTCCTATAATAACGTGCAACTTTGTTCCATTTGAATCAGAGGGTACAAATGGCATATGCTTCCAAATCAATTATTGCTGAATTAAACAAAGATTTGAAATTGAATGGCGATAATTATGAAATATGGAGTATGAAGATCCAGTATGTACTTGAGTAGCAAGAGGCTCTCGAAACCTTAAGTTATGTTATGGCTGAACCTGAGGATGGCAATACGGCCCAGCATAGGCGGGACCAAGATGTCTATTTGGCATGGAAAAAGAAGAATTCCACTGCTCGTATCATTCTGCTGAGTGCAATGGAGGATGATAAAACTAAGGAATTCAACAAGTATCAAAACGCAATGGATCTGTGGATCGCTTTACGGGAGAAGTTTGGAGGAGTGACTCTAACTAAACTTTGATCTTTAACGATCAAATTTGATACTTATCCGAAGAGAGTTGATCATACTATGCAAAAATATCTCAGGGAGATGGAAAACATGATGAGTGAGCTTAGTGAATATGGTCATAAGTTCACCGACAAGCAGCAGGTCCAAGCAGTCATCTGTTCCTTACCCAAGAGTTGGGAGCATATGAAAATGCAACTGACTCATATGGACAGTGTAAAGACATTTGAAGATGTTGCACGTCACCTAGAGCTTGAAGAGGACAGATTGGCATCGATTAAGGTCAATGCCGAGGTGCATGTGGCACAGTCCCGTTCTGGTGGAACGAGTTCAAACCAAAATAAAAGAAAAGGCTTCAAAGGTCGGGATAAGGAACCTGCCAAAATGAATAAAAGGCAGAAGAAGGAATAGAATTCTAAAAGGTCCAAAGGCAAGAAAAAGATAAATATTTCAAAAGTGAAATCTTTTAACTGCCAACACAAAGGACACTATACAAGAGACTCCACTGTGCCCAATCAGGTACACTTTTTAAACTCAAGAGTGAGTGAAATTTGTGTATCTAGCTCTGTATTACTAACTGAATTTCATCCTTTGTGGGTGGTTAATTTAGGAGCAATGGACCATGTAGCAAAGGATCGAGATGCCTTTGTAAAATTCGGGCGAATACCAAATGGAGCAAAATATATATATGTGGGAAACGACGCAAGAGTGTCGGTTCGAGGGATTGGCACGTGTGCTTTATGCTCCAAATATTCATAGGAATTTAGTTTCTGTTCTTGTCTTATTAAAACTTGGTTTTGATTTACACTTTAAAGATGACAGTGTGCGCTTATGTTTGGATGATGCTTATTATGGTTCTGGTTTTATTTCGAACAATTTCATTGTTTTGGATATCGATCCTAACTTTATGAATAAAAACAGTTTTTCTTTAATCTCTTCTACTTCACATAATAATGAGAATCATGTGAAATTATGGCATGCTAGATTAAACCATATTAGACAAAATCGAATGAGTCGATTAGCCAAAGCTGATTTACTAGGTGATTTAAATGAGGTCGAATTACCTACCTGTGAGCATTGTCTTAAAGGAAAACTAGTGAGAAAACCGTTCGGAAAAAGGAACTAGAGCTGAATTTCCATTGCAATTAATACATTCTGAAGTTTGTGGTCCAATGAATGTGAGGACAAGGCATGGGGCCTACTACTTCATCACATTTATAGATGTCTATACAAGGTATGGTCATGTCTGCTTGATTTCTCACAAGTCAGAAACATTGAATTGCTTCAAAACTTTTATGAACTTAGTTGAGAATCAATTAGATAAAAAGATTGAAACTTTAAGAACTGACCGAGGTTAGGAATATCTTTCAGATGAATTTAAAGCTTTATGTGATGAAAAAGGGATTGAACATCAGTTGTCCATTCCCAGAACTCCACAACAAAATAGTGTTGCGAAAAGGAGAAATATGACTCTCCTTGATATGGTTAAATCTATGATGGCAGAGGCAAATTTGCCTATCTCCTATTGGGGAGATGCTTTATTAACTGCCACATATGTTCTAAACTATGTGCCCTCAAAATCTGTCACATCCATACCTTATGAGTTGTGGACTGGTCGGCACCCTGACCTAAGCCATTTAGGACCTTGGGGTTGTACTGCTTACATCCATAATACCTCAAGTAAATTTGGTAAATTAAGACCAAGAGGTAAAAAGAGTATCTTTGTGAGATATTCTAACATATCAAAAGGATACGTATTCATGGGTGAGCAAGAGAATGGTTCTGTGACTGAATTTGAATCACGAGACGTCATATTCTTGGAA
The DNA here is from genome assembly GCA_947683425.1 of Excoecaria cochinchinensis. Lineage (NCBI taxonomy): Eukaryota > Viridiplantae > Streptophyta > Magnoliopsida > Malpighiales > Euphorbiaceae > Excoecaria > Excoecaria cochinchinensis. Next base: position 7,202,436 of record CANTUQ010000005.1, read on the forward strand.
AATGAGTTTCCAAAGTTGGGTGAAGTGAATCAAGATTTCACTTTCTATGAAACTCAGGAAGATGAACCATTAGGATCACTCCATCCGAGTGGGAGCGAATTAGAGGAAGAAGGTCAAGATCTTCCTCCTCTACATGATCCGGATGTTCAAGACCCTGATTTGAGTGAGAGCATTCCTGACTCGAGCGGGAGTATGGAGCATGGCCCCAATGGGAGTATTCCGAATTACGATGAATATATGAGACATGTTTACCAAGATTCAGAACTGCGTAAATCTAAAAGGATAAGTGTTCCTCGCCGATGATTTGAGATCGAAGGCTTGAACGAAGCCCTTTTGATTATTCCACAAGACGAGGAAGAGCCTAAAAATACCAAAGAGGACTTCTCAAGCCCAGCTAAAGAAAAATGGATCAATGCAATGGAAGAAGAAATGGCTTCTATGAGATCAAATCGTGTTTGGGAACTAGTTGATCTACCCGAAGGACGCAAACCGATTGGGAATAAATGGATTCTCAAGGTGAAGCGAAAAGCTGATGGCAGTATCGAAAGATATAAAGCTCGACTAGTCGCTAAGGGGTTTACACAGCAGGAAGGGATTGTCTATGAGGAGACTTTCTCCCCTGTTGTGAGATTTACATCTATAAGGTTAATTCTTGCCATAGTGGCAAGTTTAGACCTAGAGCAACATCAAAAGGATGTAAAGACTGCTTTTCTCAATGGAGAACTGAATGAAGAAATCTACATGGAACAACCTGTAGGCTTCATCGAAAAAGGCAACGAACATAAGGTTTGCCGATTGAAAAGATCAATCTATGGCCTTAAACAGCCTTCGCAACAATGGTATTTAAGATTTCATGATACAATCATGTCGAATGGGTTCAACATGATTGATGAAGACCATTGCGTATATAATAAAAGCTCTGAAAATAATTTTTTCATTTTAACATTGTATGTAGACGACACACTAATAGCTGGAAATGACAAAGAGTACGTAAATCAAATCAAAGATTGGTTATCGGCCAACTTTGAAATGAAGGATATGGGAAATGCAGACTACATCCTTAGAGTTAAGATTTCAAGAGATCGTTCAAGAAGGTTGTTGTCCCTTTCACAAGAGACATATATCAAAAAAGTCCTTGAACGATTCAATATGCAGCACTGCAAACCCATAGACTGCCCTATTGCCAAAAATTAGTTTCTTAGCAAAGAGATGTGTCCTAAGACGCCAGACGAAGTGGAACGTATGAGAAATGTTCCTTATGCCAGTGCCGTGGGTAGTCTTATGTATCTAATATTGTGTACAAGACCTGATATTTGCTATGCAATGGGCATGGCAAGTAGATATCAATCTAACCCGGATGAAGCACATTGGAAAGCAGTTAAGAGGATACTTAGATACCTCAAAGGTACAGCAGATTATTCTCTCTGTTATCAAGGCAAGCATCTGTAATTGAGAGGATACACTGATGCTGATTAGGCTGGAGATGTGGACGAGATGAAATCCACTTCAGGTTTCATATTCTTGCTTGGCAAGGGTGCCATCTCATGGAGTAGCAAGAAACAAACCTGTGTAGCCTTATCAACAATGGAAGCTGAATTTGTAGCTTCCGCAGCTGCAGTACAAGAGGCAGTTTGGCTGAAACGGTTAATGGACCATTTAAGAGTAACTAGCTCAGAGGAACGAGTGACAGTCTATAGTGACAGTCAATTGTCGATAGCTTACACAAAAGATCCAAAATTTCATAGTAGGACTAAGCATATCGACATTAAGTATCATTATATAAGAGATGTAGTTGCACGGGGAGATGTGAACTTACAGTACATATCTACGCATGATATGATTGCAGATCCATTAACTAAACCTGTAATGAAAGATGTGTTTGAGAGACACATTAGATTTCAGGGTTTGCATAGAATTTGATATGTACTAACTTTATTGTAATCCCTTAACATTATTTTTTGTGAATAATAATAAAGTTCATTGTTGGCAATACATGAGTGTAAATGTTCAATGTGTGAACACTTACTGTTATTTTTTTGAGTTAGAGCATGTCAGATAAAGAATAGCCCACTCACAAGATTGTTTACCTTAGTTTTGTCAATGAGTTGGCAAAGACTAAGATGAGGTGATTTTTGAACAAATGAGTATGCTCGAGAGCCTGTTCAAAATAAAAGTGTTGTCTTGCAGAAATTACAAGATATGTCTTGTTAAGGCGCGAGCTAAAGTCATACATGAGGTTGTATGCTTTGGATTGAGATCCAAATAAGGATCATATGGTATCTGATGGTTAGTTATATGTAACTACCATGTTTTTTCTTAAAAGCCAGAAGTAGTTCTTAAGTAAGCGAACTAAAGTTGGGTGCTTCGGTGCATCGCAACCTTACGCTTCTGTATGGTGTTTTTTATACACATTATTTAAAATGTGAGACATGCGTTCCTTTAAGGGAAGGAAAGAACACCATAACACATGTTTTATACTGTGTGTACTTAAGTGACCTAAGGGATGGGAAATTAATAATATTGATCTCAACTTTCCCTATTGTGAGACCCTATTTATATTTCGACTCTTAGAACCCTTAACTTATCCTTGAAGTTTGGTTCAATGTGGCTAGCTTGGTTAGTTTCCAAGAGGTCTGGAGAAAAATTTAGGCCTGGTGGATCTAACTGGAAAAGCGAGTTGAATCATGATGGATGGCATATAGTAAGAGGGAAAGATAACTTTTTGATCACATTCATAAGAATTTGTGGTTCACCGACATGTCTATTATCGTTTCTATAAGTAGAAACATAATAGTGAACACGAATGATGTTTTATGAGATCATGAGTTAAAACAGTGATTGTGAGAAGGTCATCTAGGGTTAGGCATACGTGAAATAAAAGGATCGCCTTTTTCGAGAAGCTATATATCCCTAATAGGTGTATAGCAATAGTGCTCTCGAGGTATGCTGGTCACACAATCTATTAGCCTGTATAACTGAAGATTATAAATGGAATATGTTCCGTCATGTGCGAGTGGGAGATGATAGAGTTAGGATGCACCCTTGACTCTTTAATAGAATGAGTTCCAATCCAAATTAAAATGAGTTATTTAATCTGATAAAGTTTACCAATCCTATCTCAGGAAGGATTCTGAGTTAGACTAGGGATAAGTCTCTAGCCTTTAGGATCTCTATAAATAGAGGTGAGATCCTCATTATTTGATAGCGAGAAAACGTATATGCCGCAAAGCTGCTCGTTCCCACTCATGATTTATTGTGTTAATCTTACAAGGGCTCTTAGATTGTGATCTAGCTACTCTTATCCCGAGTGGGTATGTAACACCCCCACCACCGCCCCCGTTGGATGGACGCTGGCGGGTGCGCTACCCGATGCACTCACACACGGATAAACACATTCGTTACGCGAAAGCATGCATACAAGCATAAACATACATACAAAAATATGGGTAATTAAAAACTTGACTTACCCTGCGGGCACAAACTGATCATGCAATAACTCACGCACACACGCAAGCACTAAGCGGAAGCATAAACACATGCATACATAAGATCACTCGGCGGAAGCATAAAGTGAACGATAAAACAAAAGGCTCAATTAACGAAAAACTTAATTACAATAAGATTCTTACATATACAAATACATAAGTAAAAGGCTACACAATTACAGAATTCGAAATACAGAAACTGAAACAAAATAACAAAACACTGCTAACTCCTATGTGGCCGACCTTGCAGATGCGCGGCTCGATCCGAACACAACCTGCCACCTGCACGGGAAGAGAGCCCGTGCTAAGCGATAACGCTTAATGGGGAGAACACACAAGTAATATGGACGGCCATTCACAATGGTCGCCAAGGCATAACACATTCGAATGTCAAATGCGGATATTCATAACAAATATATAATCAGACTTGCATAGCAAAGGCAATACCATACATAATACAATTATCACCATGCAGAACTACATACAATATCACATGCATTAAACTTACCGGTTTCGCCGAGGTATCGAATAGCAACACTTCACCATGCATATACTCTTCAAAAAAATATTGCACATGCACATATCATACCAAGGTATCCTTATCATAGTGGAACCCGCTCACATGCAACACACAACTACGTATTAAAAACACTGCGATAACTGAGTTCATAGGAACATATAGCATATCGATACCTTATGGCACATGCACTTACCAAACGTCGATCCACATGCATTGCATCTCAATATGATAAATACTCATTCACACATTTAACCATAGTATACAATGATGCAAGCCAGTGTACTTATACATACTAGTTCGCATGCTTACATCTCAACCACTCAATTAAACACATTCACAATACAAAATAGGCGGTAAGCATATACAATTGCATACTTGAGTCATATTCAAACCATTCAAACTTCCATGATCACATCAGAAAGATAGCTGATTCATATTACTGAAATCTTAACCAAACGGTTATCATATTCTCATATTCATATCAGACAAAGCGAACAGAATACCTGCTGACTCAAAATAGTGGATAACGAGAAATCTGACAGTGCCTCGCTGGCACGAACGGGCGCACCTTATGGGTACGAATTGAAGTAATCACGTAAACTTTATCTAACAGTACCTTATTGGTACGAACGGGCGCACCTTACGGGTACGAATTGAGAGAAAAACAACATTATTTTTCACATTTAAAAACATTTTAACGAAAGGGGATCTTAAAAAAGATCCATACACATAAAGGGTTCGCGAGGAACCAAACAGGGACCTGATCAGGGTCCAAACGTTCAAAAGGGTTGCAGCTAACGAAACTCTATTAGGCATGCCTAACTATCCACTAGACTGACTCTCGCAGGTCATGCGTAATGCAAATCATGTCTCACATCAAGGCACATATTTTAACATATTACATTCATATAATTCATAACATTGTGCATGCATAATACATCCAATTATATTAATATACTTCATAAAATAGTCAAAGTATAAACCTAAAGGCATCACAAGTTCGGAATTCACACATTGGCATCACAAAAGAAAACTCAATTTGGAAAACAGGGAGTGTCGCGATCGCGACAGATGTCGCGCTCGCGATAGAGGCTACTTGCCCATGTCGTGATCACGGCAACCTTCGCGATCTCGCGAGGGAACTAGGGCATCTCGCTGTCGCGCTCGCGACACACATCGCGTTTGCAATAGTGAGCTGCTAACCCAAACAATTCGGCAACCGAGCTCTCTGTCGTGCTTGCGATAGAAGCTCTGCTGCACAGCCCGGCGGAGAGCTCGGACGCGTACGAGGGCTGCTTTCACCGGGCTCTGTCGCGCTCACGACAGAGTCGGGAATTCCAACCCTTACAGAAGAAATCCGCAGAAAATTCCCTCTCCACAACACCCAAAACTCAACCAACGTCGAAACATCAACTTACCTCATCTCCAGCAAGCCACACATCATTGACAACATAAACACAACATCCGTATCAAGAATTCCAATAAAACATGCCACTAACAATATCCATTTACACATTCTATAAAGTCAACACTAATTGCCATTCATCTCAATCGCATCCATGTTATGCATTCATACAAATGGTACATCATGCCTAGGTTACTCATGAGATCAACATATAATAGTACTCATCCATAAACCAACCTTCACGGAGTTATATCTATTGTTATTTACTAGCTAAAACACCAATCTTAATAATACTCATAAGTTTTTCCCAAAGACAACTACTTATATAGTCATTTAATTACCCTAAACATGCATAATAAGCTGAGGGGAAGGTACGGGATTGATCCGGGTTAACCGAGGGCTCAAAAATGAAGAAATAAAGGCTAATATAGGTTTTTCTATAGCGAGGTCGCGACCCTTGTCGCGCTCGCGACAGAGGCTCATCTCAGAACCCACAAAAGACTGCTTAATGCCCCTGACTTGTGTTGCCTAAACCGACCTCTAAACCTCATTTTTAGCCAAACCTTACTTCTTAACAAATGTTCCCTAGGATGGTAACGTTAAAATTCAACAAATATCAGATTAAAGGGACATCTAAAACTCCAGATATGCTCTCCACAACCCATACTGGTCAAACAACCCGACACAAAAAGAGACACTACGGTTTTATCAAAATTTCAGGGTCTTAGAGCAAGAGTTAGCCCAAGGCTATTTCTAAGACTTTTGAAGGAATGGAAGTCATGGTTTTAATGGCTCAAGAATTACACTTTTCAAGTTCTAAAACTCTACTTATGAGAAAAACAATACACGGAGGTCAAATAAAAACGGGACAGAATTGCCAAACTCATGCATTTCAAAGGCAACCCTCATATACATTCATCTCAATTAATCACATGGATTACTAACACATTTATCCCATTTAATTCATGCATAAACTCATATCAAAGCACTCAAATTTCTAAAAACAACAAACACAACAAAAACTCACGTTCCAAGGAGAATAGGCATAGACAACTCAAACTCAATGTAGAAATCAAAGCTTTCAAAACATTGCATGCATTCAAAACACACTCCCAAACCTAGATTTGAAGCTTCACTTCAGCCCTCTCACGATCTCACCTTCTTTTTCCCTTTCCTCTTTCTTCCTTCTTCCGATTCTTGTACAAAGCCCAGCCAAAACACAAAATCAAACCATGAGAACCCCTTTCAAAACCCAGAAAATGCAGGAGAAAAAGAAGAAGAAGAAGAAACCACAAATAACCATGATCTTACCTCTTGAACTCAGCACACAACTTAGAAATCCAACCCCAATCTTTAAAACCCACATTGATCACACACAAGAGAGTAACTAGAGCAGAAAAATGAAAGAAAAGGAAAAGAGGGAAAGAGAGAGACGTGAGGAAAGAGTAGAAAATCTGCCCCTTTCTTTCCTCTCTCCTTTCCTCACTCTTCATTCAATGCTCCTACCTACCCCTTCCATGTGTTAAGCCACTATAGGACCCAACAATCCACTTAAGACTTAACATACTAATGTACCATACATCATCCACACACTAAAGATCTCTCACTTAAATATCTTAAGGCACCAAACCTCTCTCACATCAAATCATTCCTTAAAACCCACTTACATCCATGGCACCATACATACAAACCCACACTATAAAACCTCTTAATCCGCTTATATCCTACTTCCATACACCACAAGCACACCATAAAATTCCTCCACTAAACTTAATTAATTCCTTTGCAATTAAATCCTTATTATCCAATTTTTCTCAAGCATAAATTACTGAAATACCCTTCAATACCCGACTTAACTTGCCAACTCCGACTAAGCCTGATTTGGGGTGTGACAACTCTTCCCTCCTAAAAGAATTTCGTCCTCGAAATTCACTTACACCGGAAGGATTCACAACCCAACGATCCAAGTCACCATCAAACTCATACACTTCACTTCCGAACACCCGCTTGCTTATACTTATCCTCATCATTAAACTCTTAGATCACTTTCTTATATCCGAACCAAACACCTTCAGCAAAATAATCCCTACTCAACTTCCATACCAAATACTCTATGTACACCCTGTCAGCTTTCCCTCAGCCAAAACACATATGTAATGCTTTTCATGTATGGTCAAGGGATGTTGATGTAATGAGATTGAGATGATTCATGTATGCAGAATGATGCAATTGATGCTATAATGATGCACTTTGTCCCAACCCCATGATTTAATATGCTTTCATTCAAAACTTTTTATGGGGATAGCTGACAGGTATACAGAGTACTACCAAAACCTTACAAAATCCAAAGATCCTTGCGTCCAAAGATACCAAAAAAACTTACTCAAACATGTCAAAAGAATACTTACCAGAAGGCGCTGCAGAATCCTCAACTTTACTGTGGTGCGCAACAAAACCCGAGGGCACACGGGCGGCTCGAAACAATTCCTCCACATCCTTTCTAGCTTGATGAGCTAGATTCTCCCCTATCTTGGGACAATCAGCAATCTGATGTTCCATGCTACCACACCTGAAACAAGCACCCGAGAGCTTCCGACATCGGCCCCGATGTCGCTTTTGGCAGTGCCTACATATTGGCGGTACCCACTTTTTTCCTACACTTTCCCTCATGTTGTTTCTGACATTGATGACACATCGGAGGTTCTTGAATTCTTTTTCCCGCGAACACTTCTCTACTTGACACCTTCCTCTTTTGAGGTACCCTTCGAACAGAATCCTGAGAAACCCGAGGAGCAGTCAACATATCCAAAATCCGAACCAGCCCTTGCACTGATGTCCTATCATCGGAAGCAAGACCGGGATTTCCAACCACAAGATGCTCGGAAACACTCTGATCAGCTACAATAGGGTTCACACTTTCCGTTGTCTCGCCCAAATTCTCACTAGGATCGGACTCCATCTAAACACCACACAAGACACATCTGCATTAGGCCACGACACAAACCGACTCACATGCAAAGACATGACACAACCCATTTAGCATACCAAGACTCGACACTCAAACAAACAAACGCAACCAGAACCGCCAAACCGGCGCTCTGATACCACTAACTGTAACACCCCCACCGCCGCCCCCGTTGGAAGGACGCTGGCGGGCGCGCTACCCAATGCACTCACACACGGATAAACACATTCGTTACGCGGAAGCATGCATACAAGCATAAACATACATACAAAAATACGGATAATTAAAAACTTGACTTACCCTGCGGGCACAAACTGATCATGCAATAACTCACGCACACACGCAAGCACTAAGCGGAAGCATAAACACATGCATACATAAGATCACTCGGCGGAAGCATAAAGTGAACGATAAAACAAAAGGCTCAATTAACGAAAAACTTAATTACAATAAGATTCTTACATATACAAATACATAAGTAAAAGGCTACACAATTACAGAATTCGAAATACAGAAACTGAAATAAAATAACAAAACACTGCTAACTCCTATGTGGCCGACCTTGCAGATGCGCGGCTCGATCCGAACACAACCTGCCACCTGCACGGGAAGAGAGCCCGTGCTAAGCGATAACGCTTAATGGGGAGAACACACAAGTAATATGGACGGCCATTCACAATGGTCGCCAAGGCATAACACATTCGAATGTCAAATGCGGATATTCATAACACATATATAATCAGACTTGCATAGCAAAGGCAATACCATACATAATACAATTATCACCATGCAGAACTACATACAATATCACATGCATTAAACTTACCAGTTTCGCCGAGGTATCGAATAGCAACACTTCACCATGCATATACTCTTAAGAAAAATATTGCACATGCACATATCATACCAAGGTATCCTTATCATAGTGGAACCCGCTCACATGCAACACACAACTACGTATTAAAAACACTGCGATAACTGAGTTCATAGGAACATATAGCATCTCGATACCTTATGGCACATGCACTTACCAAACGTCGATCCATATGCATTGCATCTCAATATGATAAATACTCATTCACACATTTAACCATAGTATACAATGATGCAAGCCAGTGTACTTATACATACTAGTTCGCATGCTTACATCTCAACCACTCAATTAGACACATTCACAATACAAAATAGGCGGTAAGCATATACAATTGCATACTTGAGTCATATTCAAACCATTCAAACTTCCATGATCACATCAGAAAGATAGCCGATTCATATTACTGAAATCTTAACCAAACGGTTATTATATTCTCATATTCATATCAGACAAAGCAAACAGAATACCTGCTGACTCAAAATAGTGGATAACGAGAAATATGACAGTGCCTCGCTAGCACGAACGGGCGCACCTTACGGGTACGAATCGAAGTAATCACATAAACTTTATCTGACAGTACCTTATTGGTACGAACGGGCGCACCTTACGGGTACGAATCGAGAGAAAAACAACATTATTTTCCACATTCAAAAACATTTTAATGAAAGGGGATCTTAAACAAGATCCATACACATAAAGGGTTCACGAGGAACCAAATAGGGACCTGATCAGGGTCCAAACGTTCAAAAGGGCTGTAGCTAACGAAACTCTATTAGGCATGCCTAACTATCCACTAGACTGACTCTCGCAGGTCATGCGTAATGCAAATCATGTCTCACATCAAGGCACATATTTTAACATATTACATTCATATAATTCATAACATTGTGCATGCACAATACATCCAATTATATTAATATACTTCATAAAACAGTCAAAGTATAAACCTAAAGGCATCACAAGTTCGGAATTAACACATTGGCATCACAAAAGAAAACTCAATTTGGAAAACAGGGAGTGTCACGATCGCGACAGATGTCGCGCTCGTGACAGAGGCTACTTGCCCATGTCGCGATCACGGCAACCTTCGCGATCTCGCGAGGGAACTAGGGCATCTCGCTGTCGCGCTCGCGACACACATCACGTTCGCAACAGCGAGCTGCTAACCCAAATAATTCGACAACTGAGCTCTCTGTCGCGCTCGCGACAGAGGCTCTGCTGCACAGCCCGGAGGAGAGCTCGGACGCGTATGAGGGCTGCTTTCATCAGGCTCTGTCGCGACCTCGCGACGATGTCGCGCTCGCGAGAAAGTCGGGAATTCCAACCCTTACACAAGAAATCTGCAGAAAATTCCCTGTTCACAACACCCAAAACTCAACCAACGTCGAAACATCAACTTACCTCATCTCCAGCAAGCCACAAATCATTGATAACATAAACACAACATCCGTATCAAGAATTCCAATAAAACATGCCACTAACAATAACCATTTACACATTCTATAAAGTCAACACTAATTGCCATTCATCTCAATCGCATCCATGTTATGCATTCATACAAATGGTACATCATGCCTAGGTTACTCATGAGATCAACATATAATAGTACTCATCCATAAACTTACCTTCACGGAGTTATATCTATTTTTATTTACTAGCTAAAACACCAATCTTAATAATACTCATAAGTTTTCCCAAAGACAACTACTTATATAGTCATTTAATTACCCTAAACATGCATAAGAAGCTGAGGGGAAGGTACGGGATTGATCCGGGTTAACCGAGGGCTCAAAAATGAAGAAATAAAGGCTAATATAGGTTTTTCTGTCGCGAGGTCGTGACCCTTGTCGCAATCGCGACAGAGGCTCATCTCAGAACCCACAAAAGACTGCTTAACGCCCCTGACTTATGTTGCCTAAACCGACATCTAAACCTCATTTTTAGCCAAACCTTCCATCTTAACAAATGTTCCCTAGGATGTTAAAGTTTAAATGCAATAAATTTCAGATCAAAAGGACATCTAAAACTCCAGATATGCTCTCCACAACCCATACTGGTCAAACAACCAGACACAAAAAGAGACACTACGGTTTTACCAAAATTTCAGGGTCTTAGAGCAAGAATTAACCCAAGGCTATTTCTAAGACTTTTGAAGGAATGGAAGTCATGGTTCTAATGGCTCAATAATCACACACATTTTCAAGTTCTAAAACTCTACTTATGAGAAAAACAATACACGGAGGTCAAATAAAAACGGGACAGAATTGCCAAACTCATGCATTTCAAAGCCAACCCTCATATACATTCATCTCAATTAATCACATGGATTACTAACACATTTATCCCATTTAATTCATGCATAAACTCATATCAAAGCACTCAAATTTCTAAAAACAACAAACACAATAAAAACTCACGTTCCAAGGAGAATAGGCATAGACAACTCAAACTCAATGTAGAAATCAAAGCTTCCCAAACATTGCATGCATTCAAAACACACTCCCAAACCTGGATTTGAAGCTTCACTTCAGCCCTCTCACGATCTCACCTTCTTTTTCCCTTTCCTCTTTCTTCCTTCTTCCGATTCTTGTACAAAGCCCAGCCAAAACACAAAATCAAACCATGAGAACCCCTTTCAAAACCCAGAAAACGCAGGAGAAAAAGAAGAAGAAGAAGAAACCACAAATAACCATGATCTTACCTCTTGAACTCAGCACACAACTTAGAAATCCAAACCCAATCTTTAAAACCCACGTTGATCACACACAAGAGAGTAACTAGAGCAGAAAAATGAAAGAAAAGGAAAAGAGGGAAAGAGAGAGGCGTGAGGAAAGAGTAGAAAATCTGCCCCTTTCTTTCCTCTCTCCTTTCCTCACTCTTCATTCAATGCTCCTACCTACCCCTTCCATATGTCAAGCCACTATAGGACCCAACAATCCACTTAAGACTTAACATACTAATGTACCATATATCATCCACACACTAAAGATCTCTCACTTAAATATCTTAAGGCACCAAACCTCTCTCACATCAAATCATTCCTTAAAACCCACTTACATCCATGGCACCATACATATAAACCCACACTATAAAACCTCTTAATCCGCTTATATCCTACTTCCATACACCACAAGCACACCATAAAATTCCTCCACTAAACTTAATTAATTCCTTTGCAATTAAATCCTTATTATCCAATTTTTCTCAAGCATAAATTACTGAAATACCCTTGAATACCCGACTTAACTTGCCAACTCCAACTAGGCCTGATTTGGGGTGTGACAGGGTAATAGCCAGACCGGTGACCAAATAAAAGGAGATCCTTGTATCGCTTTCGTATCGAGATTTACGCGCTACAACAATTAGGTATCGATTAATCTCTTCTTTCATTTTCCCATCATGTCCTTTAGACGTACATTATGTAAGTAAAGTAATAATTTATGCATGCATGTATTACATGAACTAACAATAAAAAAAAAGTAAAGAATAACTTAAGACAATGATGGAAAAAAAGTGAGAGTAGAAAAGTGTTTAGCTAATGGAATTGACATAAGACCCTATTATGTGCCTAAAGAATATAAGTTGATTATATGAAATTTTAATGAATTAAAATTAAGAAAATGATAATAGTGTTAAAATAAGGTAATTGAGAATTTAACATCAATTTTAGAGAATTTAATTTAATATGTTACATGTTGGACATACATTATGTATGTGTAGGTATAATTTATATATGTACATTTTAGATAAATTAATAGTATAATTAAGTGAGAGATAGTTTAAGAATATGATCAAAATAAATAGTTGGAAGAAAATAATATGTAAGCGATGGTAATTTGGATGGCTAAATGACATAGTGTGTGGAAATTCAATGATGTGTACATGTATTGAACAAATTTTTGATGATAAGTAAGAAGAAATGAGTAAAGAAGTAAGAAAGAAATTAAGGAGTAATTTTAAAGGTATGGCCGAATTAATGCATGTGTAAGAAACCAAAGTTATGTGAAGAATATTGCTAAATAAGTATGGTAAATGCATAAAATATGACGAATATATGTATATTATGTAATTTGGAAGTAAGAAATGGAAAGTATATACATTGGCATGAAATAAGCATATGTTATGAATGGTACTATATAAACATGATGCAAGTATGAGTGTATGAACACATGGGATATGATGTGTTTAATGCCCTGAAAATCTCAATGTTGGAAATGTCAATTTTTTACACGAAAATAGTTAAACGTTAACTTTGATAAAATAATTTAGTTGTAAATAAAATAAATAGATAAATAATAATAATAATAATAATAATAATAATAATAATAATAATAATTATAATAATAATAATAATAAAAGAACAGTAGCAAAATCGGGAAGAAAGGAAACAAAACACAAAATTTGAAAATAAAACACAAGGGAAAACGCAGAAGGGAAGAGAGGAGAACGGGCCAAACCGAGACCGAAGACAGGGGAAGGGAAGGAGAGCGCTAGCAACCCATGCACCAACACCAATGCTAGCCTAGCGCCGCCATTGCTACAACAGGCAGCCGCCCTATTCCGTAGAATTGCCATTTTTCCTCTCTCCTCTAATGCTGAAATCTTCATCTCTATATCCCTGTTAGCTCCGGCGTCGGATGGAGGCACGAACGGCACCAAACGATAGCTGAAGGCGAGGTGCACATTCCGATGCCCTTCGATCACCCCCACTCGCTGCCAATGAAGAGGTTGAAGCTAAGGAACCCATGGCTTTTTGGTGTAGATCCCCGGTCAAATGATGCTGCTTTTGGGTGCGTGACCACCGGCGAGAGGTTCCTGACCCCTCGAGCTTCATTTTGACAGTGGTGGTGTCATCACCGGCAACACATAATGTGGATACCGGTGATTCAAACCGAATCTAAAGGATTGGCATCAATTTTGGTATGTGTTCATGCAAATTCATTTTTTCCTAAATTTTATGTGTTGTGTAGTTTAGGATTTTTGATGAAAAATTGGGAATTTTTGAAATTGGTGTTATAGATATTTTATTATGGACTAAATATGTTGTCTAACATGTTTGGTTTGACTTTATAAGATGCAAATGGTTAACTAATACTTGTACATGCATTATGTTTGATCTTAAAATTTTAGGATTTATGATAATTTGCTTAATTGATGTGTTAATTGTGAATTTTGGGATAAGAAAAAGGTTTAATTAAGGTATTAAGTTGAATTAAAAAGGAACATTAGATTTATAAGCTGAGTTAGCTGAATTGCATAGGGTATTGTATATCAAGTTAGGTTTGAATTTTTGATTGATTATACATTGAATTTATGTGATTGGCAATATAAGAATTAATGTGATATGAATACAATAAAAATTCTTAGTCTTAAGCAATAATGAGATTATAAAAAGATGCGAGTTATGATAATAATATTAAAACATGTGTTAACACAATTTGAAAATGAGAACTATATTAGGTAGAACTCAAATGATATGAAATATGATAAGATTGGTTATGATGGAAATCTTATATATGTGTGCATTCTTGAACTAGTATAACTAAAGGGTTATATGGATTATGCAAGTGAGATAGAATTTTCACCAAGTGTGATTGGTAGAATATATATTCGAATTTACATATATCTACTTAAATAAAAGTAGTAGAAGGAACATGCTAAATGATATGTAGACTATACATATATTTATGTATATGAACATATACATACATACATATATATATATATATATATATATATATATATATATATATATATATATATATATATATATATATATATATTTAGACACCGGGGTCTGAGTCAGATTTTGATGGTAATTTTGGGTACTTGATAAATTCCTCCAAAAAATAAATAATAAATTAAATTGAAAATTAAAAAATGGAAAATGGCTAATTTAATTATTATTAAATTTAGGTTAATTAATTAGTTAATATTTTAGGATAGTTAAAATTGAAAAAAAAAAAAAGAAAATAGATATAGGGTTTAATTAAATAAATTAGATTGATAATTTAAAAAGATTAATTAGATTAAATAGGTATAAAAATATAGGGTATTCAATTAATAGAGGTTTGATTAGTTAGTATTTTAGTTTAAGTAAATTAGTTAAAATTAAAAAAGTAAAAATGGAGGAAATTATTAAATGACCCAAAAACCAACCCTAATTTTAGGGTATAAAAAGAAAAGAATGAAGAGGAATGAGGGGGTTCTCGGCTGAAGAAAGAAAAAGAAACCAAGAAAATAAAAAGAAAAAAAGGGAAAAAGAGAGGAAGAATGTAACACCCCTTACCCGTACTTAGGCGATCCCATCCGATAAGGAGTGAGATGCCGTATGAGTAAAGGTGCCACCACACAGATACATAATATACATACATTCATACGTAAAATACATACCGAAATATAGGGTAATTTAAAACTTTACAACACCATTCATGAAAAGCTTATCATGCATTAATATAACAGAAGCATTACATTACTGTTTTGATCAACTAAGAGATATACAACAAATAATTACAAATCCCAAAATACGTATACAAAAGCAGAAGCTATTACATAACCAATAAGAGAGTTCTGTACAAAAAGAATCCTCAAAACACCAAAAAATAAAGCCCTACACTAAGACCCTGCTGTGATGGCTTCGATGGCGGCGACTCTCCCAAGCACACTCCTTCCGCACCTGCACGGGTAAACACACCGTGCTAAGCGATAAAAGCTTAGTGGGAAACACACATATAGCATAAGGACAACCATTCACAACGGTCGTCAAGGCAATACACATGCGTACCTCAAGTACATAAATATAATAATCATGTCATAACAATAACATATACTAATGCTCACATACATAAAGCCATCCATCAGAAAGTTCATAACAATAATCATATCCTCATAACAGGTTATATTCTTCATCATTGAATCCATACTTATATTACATACATTTTCTCATATTACAATCCATACAAGGCACCTGCTGACTCGAGGGAGTGGATAACGAGT
This sequence comes from Excoecaria cochinchinensis, assembly GCA_947683425.1. Taxonomy (NCBI): domain Eukaryota; kingdom Viridiplantae; phylum Streptophyta; class Magnoliopsida; order Malpighiales; family Euphorbiaceae; genus Excoecaria; species Excoecaria cochinchinensis. The sequence continues at coordinate 7,218,681 of CANTUQ010000005.1, forward strand.
ATACGGACAATACTTTACGGGTACGAGCCGAGAAAACCAATTTTACTTTTTCCTTTTAACTTTCACAAAACATTTTCGAAGGGGATCTTAAACAAGATCCTATCACATAAGGGTTCGCGAGGAACCAAACGGGAACCTGATCGGGGTCCAACCATTCAAAGGGCGCTGCAGCTCAAAGACTCTATTAGGCATGCCTAACTATCCACTTACTAGACTCTAGCAGGTCATGCATAAACCATTCCATCCATTTCATAATTTCCAAAACCGTTATCATACATGTTCATAATCGTATCATGGATCCGCATTCATATAATTCATAAAATGTAAATCATAAATCTCATAAGCACTAAAGGAAACTGGAATTCAAAAACCACACGCAACGAAGGAAAAACTCATTCAGCATGCAGGGACTGTCGCGCTCGCGATAGAGACCGAAGTCTCTTCGCTGCGCGCGTCGGCTGTCGCGACAGGCTCGCGACGGGATCGCGTGCTCGCGACAACGAAGCTCCAATCACCGCTCTCTCTGTCGCACTCGCGACAGTCGTCGTGATTGCGACAGCGTCGGGATTTCAAAAATCTGCAGAATTTTGCAGAAATTCCTCCTTCCAAAATCATCCATCAACACACAAAATTCAACCATGAACCTCTTACCTCAAACCCAGCCATCCAATTGCATCAACAACCATAATATAACAATTATTAACAAGAAATTTCATACAATTCATTAAATTAAACCTCCAATTTCAAGAATCAACCAAAGACCCAATTTATGCCCAAAACCACATCAATTCCCAAATTACCAAAATCAACTCATGCTCTTGCAAGATCCACACTCCAAATCAACAACCCATAGCATATACATCAAAATAAAGAGTACATAACAACCTAATTCTACGAAATCATCAAAACTCATACATGAACATATTTACATGCAAAAGCAATAAATTCCCAAACCTTCAAATCCTTTGATCCTATTGCTTAGTTCCACTAGATCCAGCCTTCTCCTTGCCCTTTGGCTCACGAGGAGGCTCAACTAAGCACAAACAAGCACCCAAACACCAAGAACACAAACCCTAGCTTAGATCAAACCCAAGAAGAAGAAGAAGAAAATGCATGAATAACCAAAAGGAAAAAGCATAAACTTACCAAGGAAGATGAAAGGGAGTAATTAATTCCACCACTTGAGCATGAATCTAAGTAGAACACTTAGGAGAGTGCAAAGGAGGAAGAAGAAGAAGAAGAAGAAGAAGAGAAAACGGGAATGGGTTTCAAAAATCAGATTTCCCTTTTTCATTTCCTCTTTCCCCATCTTTCTTTCCCCTTTACACATGTCAACCATCTAGTGGAGGAGATCATTTACTCACACCCTAACTAGATGTATCACATGCACACAATGAACACCCTAATAATGTACCCTACACATGTATGAGCAACACACACCACAATAATCCACTAGTGCACATCCTACTATGGTGCACTCAACCACACACAATGCAACTCCAATGCATACACTACAATGGTGCACTCATGCACACACAAATCTAACCCAACTAATTTGCACCATAGTGCAACACATGCGCACACACGCACCAGAAAAATCCAAATTCATACAATATTACCAAAATGCCCTTATTATACTAGACTTATGCAAATGCACACACATACACAAGTGGCTCATTCAACTAGGGGGCAAACGGGGTGTGACAAAGAACACAAGGGAGCCGAAGAACAAAAAGAGAGAGCAAGCAAGAAGAAATGATAAGAAGGAAAAAATAGAAAGAAAATAAACTGAGGAGCAGAAAAGAAAGAGAGAGTAAGAAGAGAGAGCAAGAACAGACCAAGGATTGAGAGACCAAAGAACCAAAAACAAAAGAAAAGAAAGCAAAATAAATAAGCAAGAGAGGAGAGGACCAACGGAAAAAGCACAGGGGCGACGCCGGAAGAAAGAAGAAAAGAGAGGGAGAATGGCGGGGCCTCCGCCGGCCAGCCACGACGCCGCATGGCCACACGCGCAGTGCCGTTAGGTCCCCGGTGGCCGAACGCACCAGCTGGCACCCATCGGCCTCCACCATTCGTCAGGAAAGGAGAGATCGGAGGGAAGGTGGCGCGATGGTTTAAGGCGATTTTCGACCTCCTCCGGCGACGTTCCGGCGTGTGGACATCGGCGGCAAACTTCCGGTGACCAGACGAAGCTGATGGCGACGGCAGCATCTTCAACGGCGGCTCCGGTGACGCTCCGGCGAAGCTCCGATGGTAAGTCCTCCTTCCCTCTTTATTTTATTATTATTATTATTATTATTATTATTATTATTATTATTATTATTATTATTTAATTAATATTAATTATTATTATTATTATTATTGGTATTTATTTATTATTATTATTTAATATTCTGTTTTATATTTATTATTAATTATTCTGTATAGTATTTATTATTATTATATTATTATTATTATTATTATTATTATTATTGTTATTGTTATTTTTATTTATTTATTATTAGTATTATTGAGTTATGTTAATTTATGGTTATTGATATTATTATTATTTATTTATTTACTATTAATGTTATTGTATTATATTGTTATTTTTGTTATTGATGTTATTTTATTTAGTATTAATATTATTATTATATATTTATTTTATTATTTTTATCATTATTATTATTATTATTATTATTATTATTATTATTATTGTTATTATTATTATTATTATTATCATGGTTGGATTAATATTATTGTTATGATTATTATTATTGATTATAATTATTATAGTGGTATTCTTGTTGGTTATGATAATTATTGTTGTGTGATATTATTATTATTTTATCTACGTTATGTATATTTATTTTATGTTATTATTATCATTATTATTATTATTTGTTATATTATTGTTATATTATTTTTATTATCATTCATTGTTATTAATATTACTGTTTTATGTCTAATACATTTTATAGCTGTTATTGTTATTAGTATATTATTATCATTATTATCATTTTGTTCATGTTACTATCATTACATTGAATTATTATTTTATCCATTCATAATTACTATCATTATTTTATGTTTATTTATTATTCATTATTATTTTATGATATTATTATTAGCATTATTATTTTTATTGGCATTAATCATTTTAATTGTCATTTGTGCTTTTATATTCATTAATTCTCAATTTATTTCATTCAATTATTTATTTAATTATTTATTCATTTACTTATCTCCATTATCAATCTCATTCATTTTTCTCAATTTACTTTATTCAATCATTCATTTTTCCCAATTTACTTTATTCAATCATTCATTTGTTTATTTATTTATTCAATTGTTTACTTATTCACGATTAACCAATATCATTTTTCTATTTTGACTACAATGCGGGAGGCATGTGGTTCTTCTGAGAAGTATGATCGGAACAGGTAAATTAGGATGAATTTATTATTTATTATTTGGAATATGTAATTATTATTTTATTCTTTTTATTCGTTTGTGGTCTGTAATAATAAAAGATTTTCGACCGCGCTTCAAAGAACCACCACACAAACGTTTTCTATCAAAATGAAATTTCCTAATAAAAATGGGACCAATGTCTCAATTTTCTCCATCCAAAATCATCACATCAAAATTATTTCATAATAAATATGTGTACGAGGACCAATGTCCTCATCATTAATGAATATCCCGATTTATGCATGATTTGTATTTTATTTACAATGGGGGTTGTATTCCGCCCCTAATTTTATTGTAATTTACTTTTGAATGCTTTATTTTAATTTCGCTTTTACGTGAATGATTGCTCCTTTTAATTGATTGCATCGTATGGAAAGATGGTGAAATAATAAATTCAAAACCTAATTGTAAAATTAATCAAAGTACGAATAAATGAGAAGTCCCGAACTTATCTCTGGTCTTTGGGCTCAACGAGGCGAGAGACCCATTTCGATGGGATCTCCAAGCACCTCTTGTATCCCACCAAAAGACTCAAATTACAATCTTAGGCTCCATAGGGTTAGAGGGTCATTCTAATGTTTTATTGGAGTGAATGCCTCCAAGACCCCTTTGGTTTGCCCAAAATGGATAATATGCGCCGTCTTAGTCTCACTGAGGCGAGACGAACTTTCCCAATGTTTTATTGGGTGGCGACTCCATGAAACCTCCTTGTTGCCCAAAATAGACGCATTTGTAAATACCTTACAAGTTCCAATGAACCTCTCCCGATAGCCCTAAAGCGGGCATTTGGGAAGCCCACGAGGTTCAGTGCGCGTCACAATGCCGACTCCACTGGGGACATACTCGAGATTTCGATTCGAAAGTACCTTGATTAACATTTATAATTAGGTTTTAGTTTATAAATTTCACCTTCTTTCAAAGCTGCATTGCATCACATTAGAGCCTTAGATCTTTGTTAGTTTGGTCCTTCTATCACTCCGGTGCATTCCCGAAGCACGACCATATGTGTCACACCCCATAAGTGGCCTAATTGGAAATCAGTGATGTTAATTGGACAATTAAGGGTAATTGGGTAATTTATACAAGGAAAGAGGATTTAATTGCTAGATGGGATTTAATTAGAATGCAGATTTTATTCAGGTGAGTAAAAAGAAATTGTAAAGGACCTATTAGTACATTTGGAGGATTATTTGGTAAAATGGATTAAGTGGAATTGTATAACTGTGCATGTGTGCCAAGTGGAAGAGGTGTGTGTGTGTACGTGGGTGAGGGAAAAGAGAGGTTTGAATTTCTTAGGTTCCTGGAAAACTAAACTCAGGAGGTTCTCTCTCTTTTGCTCTCTCTCACGTTAGCCATCTCTTTCCTCTCCATTTTCTGTCCTTTTTCCCATTGCATGTGTGTGTTTATCTGTTTCGAGAGCTTGGGTTTTGAGTTTTGAAGCTTCAGAAGGTAAGTGGCAGAAGTTTTCTTGGTTTTATGGTTAATTTCCGTCTCAGTCTTCGTTGGGTTATAGAGATTTTGTTCTTGGTTAATGAACTGTGGTTTTATCTGTTTGCAAGCCTCTGAGGATAAAAGAAAGGAGAAGGGAAAGGGCAAGATGGTGGATTGAGAAGGTTCAGTGGACATTTTTGAGCTTCTTCATCAGGTTTGGGAGTGTGTCTGTCTTGCTCATTTTTGGATCCAGATTGCAGTTTTGTTGCTAATATAGTTATGTGTGTTGGAATATTGAAATGCATGAGTTATGTAGTGTTCTATATATGATTATAGTAGGAAAAGAATGGTGATGAATTTGCAATTGAGATGTTTATACATGTATTTGAATGTGAAACTTTGGTTAGTGACTCTCTCTCTCTGTTTGTTATTGTGAATATATGATAATGTAAAAATGTGAGTGAAATTACTGTAAATGTGCACAGAAGACTTAAAGGTATGTATTTGCATAATTATTGCATGAAAAATGGATTTAGACAAACTGGGGGTTGGGTGTTGGTTGTACTCTGTTTTCACGATTTTCTGGGTTTTGATGTTTTTCTGGAAATTCTGAACTTTAGTTTTGAGAAGAAGAAGAGTGTGTGAAGAAGATCACGCGACGTGATGGGGCATCACGCCGTGATCCCCTTCCCCTGGCGAAGTCACGACGTGATGGAGCATCACGCCTCGCGACCTCGCCTGTCTTCCCTGTGTGCCACGAGACAGGTTTCGTGATCTCTCTCTTCCTCTCCTCACAGGCGTCACGAGACGTGACTGATGGTCACGCCGTGACCGCCTGTTCTTGCTTGCTGTTTTGCGTGGTGCTCGCGTGAAGCCAGAGTCACAAGACGTGACCAGTGATCACGACGTGACTGGCTTCAGCTTGCTGCCCTGTTTTTTCTTAAAAGCATGATTTTGAACTTCCGATTTCAAGGGTTTTATACTACATGACAACTAATTGGTTTTAAAATCTGGATTGTATTTTAATAATTGCATAATATTGGGTTTTGATTATATGATTAATAATATAAATATACATGGATTATTTCAAGATGAATTATAAGCTCATATTACATCCAGTAATTAATATTTGGATATATGTATATGTTTCTGATTTTGATCAATGTACATGAATATATGAATTGTGGAGTTGTATTCTTTAAGCCTGAATATGTCATAGTAGTGGATAAGTAAGCGCTTACTTAGGTCAGAGTGTGTGTGCAGCTGCTACATGATAAAATGATATATGCGGGTCCGTTTGGATCCTTGTTTCGACCATGTTTGGTCTATATGGAAATAAAGCGGGACCTCGGTCTCTATATGAAAATTATATGTTCGAGACTCATGTCTCTATATACTTGGGATACTGTGTTCTATCAGTATCCAAATGACCGTATCCACTTCTTAGGTTTATACCAGACTAATCAGGCTACATGTTTATATGTGATATATATATATGTTGAGATGTTTATTGACATGATTAAAAGTATATGTTGCACATGAACTCTTGTGTATCCTGTATCGGTGTAATCAGAAAAGTATGTGTGTATTTGTTAATTGCTTATATTGTAAATATCATAAAAGTGATGAGATACTATATTGTATATGTATATTGTTATTTTGTTTTGTTCCTCCCCACTAAGCGTTATCGCTTAGCACGGGCTCTTTTCCCGTGTAGGTGGCGAGTGTAGCTTGGAGTCAGATATCTGCAGGTCGGCCACTAGGAGTCTTTTTGGATGAAGTTGTTATATTTTTGATGTCTTCCGCTGTAGTTTTGTATATGGCTTGTGTATAGCAAAGTAACTTTTTGTAAAGGAACAAACATTATTTTTGTATATGTAATTGCTTACGAGCCTCTTTTTGTAAAACGATATTGATATATGTTATATGTAAACAGGATTTTACTATTAAATGATTAAAAGTTTCTTTATATTTCATTTGGTTTTTGTTTATATATGTGTATTTGAATTTGTATATGTGTTCGCCCGTGTGGCACTCCGGTATCCTTCCAACGGGGATGGCGGGGGTGTTACAGCTTAGTATCAGAGCCCAGGTTTGGTGGTTCTGGGTTATGTTGTGATTGTTTGAGTGTAGAGTCGAGTCTATGCATGAGAGTCAGTTTTGTATAGTGGCCTAATGCAGATGTCTTGTTTTGTAGTGTTTATATGGAGTCGGATCCAAGTGAGTATATGGGCGACACCATGAGTAGTGCCAATGTGAGTCGTGGAGGGAATCCAGTTAGAAGAGATGATCCAGTTAGACAGGATAGACATGAGCGGGAACCTGCACCAGCTGAGGGTGCAAATAGAGGTGTTGCTTTTGATCCAGCATTAGTTCAGGGGTTATTGCAAGTGGTTGATAGGTTGACTGCACCTAAGGCTCCAACTGAGTTGTTAAGAAAGAGAGGAGCAGAAGACTTTCATGGGACTGCCTTAGATGAATCCGATGTGGCTGAGTTTTGGCTCAAGAGAGTAGGTAGGATTTTGCAAGAGATTAGATGTCCTGCTGATCAGAGAGCTTCTTGTGCAATATCGTTGCTTCAAGGACCAGTATATGATTGGTGGGAACTTGTGATGAGGAATCCTCAGCGACCAGCTGAGCTGACATGGGATTATTTCAAGCAAGAGTTTGAGCAAAAGTATATAACAAAGGCATACCAAGAAGCGAAATGGAGAGAGTTCATTAGTTTGAAGCAGCGGGGCATGACTGTTAGTGAATATGATAAGGAGTTCAACCGGTTAAGTAAGTATGTGCCTGAGCAGTTGTTGACAGATGAGTTTAGATGTAGGCACTTTTTAGAGGGATTGCGTGAGGTATTCATAGGCCCTTTGTCTGCGATGATTGTCTTGCAGCCCGTTGGGTATTGTCAGATTGTGGCTGCAGCAATGAGGTTAGAGGAATCTGAGGAGATTAAACAGAAGATGGCACAGAAGAGGAGAGCACCAGAAGGGGGAGTTATGAGTACTAAAAAGTCTAAGGGTGCTCCACCCGAGCAAGGATCTAGAGGAGGTGTACAAGTGCCTTCACAGGTAGAGAGTGTAGCCCCATAAGGAAATAAAGGAAATCGAGCACCAGAATGCGAGCATTGTCATAGGTACCATTGGGGTACATGTCGCAAGATCACCGGAGCCTGTTTTAAGTGTGGGAGTATGGAGCATCGGTTTGCTTTTTGCCCTAATCGAAGAGAAGACCAGAATCAGCAAGAGAGCAGAAGATCCAATGTCATCCAGAGAGCACCATCAGAGACAGTGCAGCGACCTGGTGCTACAGAGGATCATAATCAGTATAGAGGTTATGCTATGATTGCTAGAGATGCGACTGTTGCAGAGGGTCCTTCGGGTAAGTGTTTATATGTTAAGTTTCGTTTCGTTTCGGTTTTGATATTTGAGTTGTATTCGGTAAGCAAGGAAATTTCGAGGACGAAATTTTCTTAAGGAGGGGTGAGTTGTCACACCCCATAAGTGGCCTAATTGGAAATCAGTGATGTTAATTGGACAATTAAGGGTAATTGGGTAATTTATACAAGGAAAGAGGATTTAATTGCTAGATGGGATTTAATTAGAATGCAGATTTTATTCAGGTGAGTAAAAAGAAATTGTAAAGGACCTATTAGTACATTTGGAGGATTATTTGGTAAAATGGATTAAGTGGAATTGTATAACTGTGCATGTGTGCCAAGTGGAAGAGGTGTGTGTGTGTACGTGGGTGAGGGAAAAGAGAGGTTTGAATTTCTTAGGTTCCTGGAAAACTAAACTCAGGAGGTTCTCTCTCTTTTGCTCTCTCTCACGTTAGCCATCTCTTTCCTCTCCATTTTCTGTCCTTTTTCCCATTGCATGTGTGTGTTTATCTGTTTCGAGAGCTTGGGTTTTGAGTTTTGAAGCTTCAGAAGGTAAGTGGCAGAAGTTTTCTTGGTTTTATGGTTAATTTCCGTCTCAGTCTTCGTTGGGTTATAGAGATTCTGTTCTTGGTTAATGAACTGTGGTTTTATCTGTTTGCAAGCCTCTGAGGATAAAAGAAAGGAGAAGGGAAAGGGCAAGATGGTGGATTGAGAAGGTTCAGTGGACATTTTTGAGCTTCTTCATCAGGTTTGGGAGTGTGTCTGTCTTGCTCATTTTTGGATCCAGATTGCAGTTTTGTTGCTAATATAGTTATGTGTGTTGGAATATTGAAATGCATGAGTTATGTAGTGTTCTATATATGATTACAGTAGGAAAAGAATGGTGATGAATTTGCAATTGAGATGTTTATACATGTATTTGAATGTGAAACTTTGGTTAGTGACTCTCTCTCTCTGTTTGTTACTGTGAATATATGATAATGTAAAAATGTGAGTGAAATTACTGTAAATGTGCTCAGAAGACTTAAAGGTATGTATTTGCATAATTATTGCATGAAAAATGGATTTAGACAAACTGGGGGTTGGGTGTTGGTTGTACTCTGTTTTCACGATTTTCTGGGTTTTGATGTTTTTCTGGAAATTCTGAACTTTAGTTTTGAGAAGAAGAAGAGTGTGTGAAGAAGATCACGCGACGTGATGGGGCATCACGCCGTGATCCCCTTCCCCTGGCGAAGTCGCGACGTGATGGAGCATCACGCCTCGCGACCTCGCCTGTCTTCCCTGTGTGTCACGAGACAGGTTTCGTGATCTCTCTCTTCCTCTCCTCACAGGCGTCACGAGACGTGACTGATGGTCACGCCGTGACCGCCTGTTCTTGCTTGCTGTTTTGCATGGTGCTCGCGTGAAGCCAGAGTCACGAGACGTGACCAGTGATCACGACGTGACTGGCTTCAGCTTGCTGCCCTGTTTTTTCTTAAAAGCATGATTTTGAACTTCCGATTTCAAGGGTTTTACACTACATGACAACTAATTGGTTTTAAAATCTGGATTGTATTTTAATAATTGCATAATATTGGGTTTTGATTATATGATTAATAATATAAATATACATGGATTATTTCAAGATGAATTATAAGCTCATATTACATCCAGTAATTAATATTTGGATATATGTATATGTTTCTGATTTTGATCAATGTACATGAATATATGAATTGTGGAGTTGTATTCTTTAAGCCTGAATATGTCATAGTAGTGGATAAGTAAGCGCTTACTTAGGTCAGAGTGTGTGTGCAGCTGCTACATGATAAAATGATATATGCGGGTCCGTTTGGATCCTTGTTTCGACCATGTTTGGTCTATATGGAAATAAAGCGGGACCTCGGTCTCTATATGAAAATTATATGTTCGAGACTCATGTCTCTATATGCTTGGGATACTGTGTTCTATCAGTATCCAAATGACCGTATCCACTTCTTAGGTTTATACCAGACTAATTAGGCTACATGTTTATATGTGATATATATATATGTTGAGATGTTTATTGACATGATTAAAAGTATATGTTGCACATGAACTCTTGTGTATCCTGTATCGGTGTAATCAGAAAAGTATGTGTGTATTTGTTGATTGCTTATATTGTAAATATCATAAAAGTGATGAGATACTATATTGTATATGTATATTGTTATTTTGTTTTGTTCCTCCCCACTAAGCGTTATCGCTTAGCACGGGCTCTTTTCCCGTGCAGGTGGCGAGTGTAGCTTGGAGTCAGATATCTGCAGGTCGGCCACTAGGAGTCTTTTTGGATGAAGTTGTTATATTTTTTATGTCTTCCGCTGTAGTTTTGTATATGGCTTGTGTATAGCAAAGTAACTTTTTATAAAGGAACAAACATTATTTTTGTATATGTAATTGCTTACGAGCCTCTTTTTGTAAAACGATATTGATATATGTTATATGTAAACAGGATTTTACTATTAAATGATTAAAAGTTTCTTTATATTTCATTTGGTTTTTGTTTATATATGTGTATTTGAATTTGTATATGTGTTCGCCCGTGTGGCACTCCGGTATCCTTCCAACGGGGATGGCGGGGGTGTTACAATATGTTCACTCAATGTAGGGAAGTGTTAAGGATAATCACCAGCCCAAGCCTTGTACCGTCATGGTATATCAAATGGTGACCCAATCAGTCGTTACGCTCGTGATGAGCTAGACCTATTGGCAGGGACCATGCTTGGGTAACCCTAATATATCATCACCTTGGACCAAAGCCCATGTAATGGACCTAGATACTTCCACTAGGGGGTATACGCCATAATACGTTGCTTGTGTAGTGGGTTATTGTGTATTGAATAAATCCAAATAAATTTAGATGTTCACCCCTTAAAGGTTTTCATACCCTGAGGGGCGTGTTTTAGTTCATTGGAATTGTTTAAATACATGATAGCCAAAAATTCATTTGCATGCGCTTTTAATAATGAGAGTTCGTGCTTCGCAGCACGCTGTACGCGCTTATTGGGTTCCCGGCTAACCCATGGATCAAGCCTACCTAGGGAAAGAGCCCGCACGACCCCCTGTGTGATAAAAATAAGGTTGGGAGGAACTCTTTTCTTGTGTGTGTATTTGTGCTTGTACATTCTTTTATGAGTAATAATAGTAAATAAAACACATGCATTTTGTCTCATGTATAATTCTTTTCATACAATAATAGAACCTGTGAACTCTGTATATAAAATTGCCTGTATCATAATTTGTGAATATGAACATGACATGTATTTGTCCTGCATGTACATACATAGCAGCGCTTGTCACGACTCACACTAATATTATGACATCCATAACATCCATCATGTACCATAGCCAGTACATATGGCATACGTCCCCGAAGGTATGTATCGACATGCATCATAGCACGCACAGACATATTACCACCACGACATGTACAAAAAAAATAAAAATAATATATAGTCAATATAATGGATTTACCATGTATCATAGCATGTACATATCAGTATGCTCACATTACATATGTATATAAACATTGTGTGCTGGAACATACATATATCACTGCATGTCATAACATGCACACATTAGCAAACATCTTTAGACTAGGCATTATACACATTGTGACACCTTGCACCTTTCACTTTTTGTTCTATATTGTGAACATGCATTATCATGCATGAGTTATGCCATGTATATATGAATCCTGCATTGTCTATGCTAGTCATTGTATATACCAATGTATGTCTAGCATTTGCATACCATGCAAGTATACATACCCTGTAGATGTCATTCGTCTCTTGTAACCATTTTCATCCCATGTCATGTGCATTATCTGTATATATTTTGCACTTTTATGTATGTGACTTTTGCCATCTACATCTGCATCACATGCGTATTCCTATTATGCTATGTGCACATGCATCATGTATTATAAACATCCATTCTCATGTTGTGCAATAATTTATACTTATGCCTTCATTATATGCTATTTTTATGTACAGTGTAAATTTATGTACACACATCGTTTGTCATGCATTGTTTACACATACGTACTCACTTATAATTTTTTTGCAGGTGTTGCACGCACACACGTTTTTGTACGTATTTCATGTACACATTTTTATACAATTTGTTTTTACACATGTTTTGCACGTATAGTTTCTTACACGCATTGCTGATATGCACGACACTATTGCATGCGTCTTTTCATGTTCATGGTTTTTAACCAATAGTTTGTGCATATTAAAAAAAAATAAAAATTCTTTGTGCCTACACGATTTTTGTGCATACAAATTTTTATAAGATAAAATTTTTGTGTTAAGTTGTACCCTAAAACGCTGACATGTTTGCACCTTATTAAGGTACCTTTGATTTGAAGTTTGATTCTGCCTAAGTAGTTCTCAACTATGAATGGCTTTGATCTCAGTTTTTAGAAATCTGAGTTTCATTCCACTTTGAATTAAGTAAAGGGTAAATATGTTCAGTCCCTGATTGCTGGATCATGTGGAAATACTTGACCATACCATGCTATTTCTAAGTTCAAAGCACTTTTGGCCCGTTTTGAAAATAAACTGAAAAAAACTAGTTGCAATTAGGGGATTGGATGAAAACTCACTAAGAGCACTAGAACCTTTTCGATTACCCGTCAAAGCGACTCCTGGATAAGGCTGAATCTAGAAAATGATTTAGGCACCATTTCTTTATATAGCTCTCTAAATGACCATTTTCTACCCTCATTTCAAAATCGCTTGCTAGGCCGTTGAGCCTTTATTTTGGTATGCTAAATGCGTATCGATTTTATTGTTACATACATTAAAACTACATTTCGCCTAAAATAATTTTGGCTTCCCCTTAGAAGAATGGCCGCTCTAGTTAGGATGGATGTATATTACGATATCCGCTTGACCTATCCAAAAATTGCCCTAGTGAAAGTGGGTTTACACTTCTGAAAGAGATTTTTAATCATTAATGATCTATGAGGCTTGACCATTGGTAATCCTTTAGGCCATCAAAAATTTTCCCTGATGAAAATGGGTCTACATTTCGAGAAGGGAATTTCAACCATTGATAATTTTTGGGTCACCAAAAATCACCCTGATAAGGATGGGTTTACCCTTTGAAAAACGAATTTGCGATCATCGATAATTTTTAGACTACATTTCAGGAAAGGGGTTTAAATCACCAATAAATCTTTTGGGTAATTAGAGACATAAATTTGTGAAGAAAAAGAGAGAAGAAAAAAAAAGAGAAAAAAAAAAGAAAAAAAAAAGAGAAAAAGAAAAAAAAATGAAAAAAAAAGAAAGAAGAAAAAAGAAGAAAAATAGTAGGGCCCAAGATAATACCCCTTGATAAGTTCAGTAGCTATCTTTCTTAGCTTAATTGTTATGTTGAGCTTGATAAGTCAGAGTATTATCGAGTCCAAATTCGAGAATTTCTGGACAGTATGAAATTAGTTTCAAAATGATTCCATCATCCAAATGAACGTTGCGGCCATTTTTCTCTAGAAACCTGATCCTCCTTTGATAACCATCTACCTGAGCCTAACGTTACAACCAAAGTAAGACCTCTTGATTCTTGGTTTGGCCTTATCTAATTAGCGGAGATGACCTTCTGATAAGGTTTGGTACATAGGAAGAGGCATATGGTGTTTCTTGAGCTTCAAGCGAGAAGCCATGAGTGCATTAGTGCATTCGAGTTGAGTCTCGTCTCCAAAGTTGCATCTAGAATTTGCTTTCAAATGATAAAAAAAAAACTCTATTTTGGCCTTTTGCACATACACACAAAGATCGCATGGTATGCCTCGTATTTACATGCTGATTTAGTAAACATCGATACTTATGTGTTTACCTTCTTGCACTTCATTGGGAATGGCCCCCGAATTCTTTTGCTGAGATTGAATCGGTTGAGAATGTGGTTCATTCAATATGCTCAAGGTAGATAGAAACTCGAATTTGAGATACCTAATAGGTTGCACTCATTTTACAATCTTGGGATGTTTCTTATCACTATTCATGAAAATGATACTTTGCATATACCCCAGCAACATCCCTTGTACATATGCTTTCTGCAAATGTTTCTACACATAACTGTAGCAAACATTCTCATAAATATTTTTACATATATAATTCTTGGTGCATGTCTTTTGGCATAAAATTTTTAGCGAGCATATTTCATAGATACTTTCGCACACGTGCCTCTCTAAGGTCCATTTGTTTTGCGCATTTCGTGGGCATATCTTTTGCATACATCTCACATGCACATAATTTGCATGCATTTTGTACATGTATACATAATTTTTTTCTGCGTTTGTTTCATATGCATAGTTATCCATGCACACATCACACACATCCAATTATTTACATAGCCATCATGTATATAATGACTTCCCCCTATCTTTGCATGTGATTCTTCACACCTATGCCAGTGAAGGACTCTTTACCCTCACAGGTATGATCATCTGAATATATTTGATGCTCATAATCCCCTTGCACATATTTTATGCTTGAACCTTTACATGTTTTTCTTGTTCATGATCATTTGCAAACATGTTAGAATAACGATTCATGGCATATGTTCCATGATCCTCCTCATAGATACAAGCCATTGGCATATATGTTGTATGCATAAGCATTTAAGGATCATAGTCCTTTGCATGTCATTTCATAAAAGCATAGCCTTTCACATGCATTCCATGCATACATGGTGTCCAATGCACACTAGATAGTATACATCAGTCCCACGTAGACAAGCTGACTTTTCCCAAAGTCCTCTGAGGAGGCAAAATCTTTAAATCCTCTGAAGAGGCAATTCTCCAAGTCCTCTGAAGAGGCAATTCTCAAGTCAACCCAAGTCCGAGGGCAAAGTGCTCATAGACCGGGGGGCCAAAAATGCACACGGGTCAGCTCTCTTTGAAGAAATTACGAGTCAGAATACCTAAGTCCAAGACAATACTTTTCTAGATCCTTGGGGGCATCAGACAATGGTAGCAGCCGAATAGTACCCTCAACGAACCCCTCAACCACCTGGGATGTGGTCTATCTATTTTTGCATATATCTCATATATGCATATAGCAATTTACACATGCATGCACAATCTCTGGAATATATTCCTGTACATACAACTTTGGAGGAAAAGGCCAAGCCAAAGGACAACTTTGGCAAGATGAATTCAAGATAACGCCCGCGCAAGGGAAAATCGTGTAAACCCGTAAAGTGGTAATTCCCTTTAAGTCCTTGTTCAAAAGGCATTTCCAGTCCCTTCGGAGCATTATCTTTAAGTCCTTGTTTAAAAGGCATTTCCAGTCTCTTCGGAGCATTATCTCTAAGTCCTTGTTCAAAAGGCATTTTTAGTCTCTGTGGAGCATTATCTTTAAGTCCTTTTTAGGCATTCTCAGTATCTTTGGAGCATTATCTTTTTCTTAAGCCTTTCTCAATCTCTTCGAAACATCAAAATATTTTCAAAAATATTCCAAATCCCTTCAATATGAGATGATCTAAGAGGCCGGGATGAGGCTAACGGGACATCAGCGATAGAACAAGTCGCAAACCGGGATTGTAGTCAGAGAGCACTGCATCTCATAGTTCATGTTATAGTCAGAGAGTACTACACACCTTGCAGATCGGATGGGGATTAGCAGGGGAACTTCACGAATTGAAGTTGCAGTTAGAGAACACTGCTCTTCACCTTGAGATTGTAGTCAGGGAGTACTGCATCTCACAGTTCATATTGTAGTCAGAGAGTACTACACACTTTGCAGATCGGATGGGGATCAGCAGGGGAACTTTACCAATTGAAGTTGCAGTTAGAGAACACTGCTCTTCACCTTGAGATTGTAGTCAGAGAGTACTGCATCTCACAGTTCATGTTGTAGTCAAAAAGTACTACACACCTTGCAAATCGGATGGGGGTTAGCAGGGGAATCTCACTAATTGAAGTTGCAGTTAGAGAACACTGCTCTTCACCCCGAGACTGTGGTCAGAGAGTACCGCATCTCACAACCGGGATTGCAGTCAGAGAGTGCTGCATCTCACTTTCCCCGTGCAGGCCGAGACGAGGCTAGCGGAGGGCCATGCGGACCGAGACGAGGTCAGTAGGGCATCAGTGATAGAATACATCACGGCGGGACTACGGTTAGATAACACTGCATCTTGCAACCGGGATTGCAGTCAGAGAGTGCTGCATCTCACTTTCCCCGGGCAGGCCGAGAT
Source organism: Excoecaria cochinchinensis (assembly GCA_947683425.1). Taxonomy (NCBI): domain Eukaryota; kingdom Viridiplantae; phylum Streptophyta; class Magnoliopsida; order Malpighiales; family Euphorbiaceae; genus Excoecaria; species Excoecaria cochinchinensis. Next base: position 7,235,161 of record CANTUQ010000005.1, read on the forward strand.
GAGGCTAGCGGAAGGCCATACAGATCGAGATGAGATCAGTAGGGCATCAGCGATAGAATACATCACAGCGGGACTGCGATTAGATAACACTAGATCTTGCAACCGAGATTGCAATCAGAGAGTGCTGCATCTCACTTTCCCCGAGCAGGCCGAGACGAGGCTAGCTGTGACGCGCGCCAGATCCCGTGCGCCGCCCTTTCGGACCGCCCGCACGTGGGTGATCGGGGCATTTGCGGGTCCGTTGACAGCTTGCGATAAATCGCAAGTGCGTCTATGTTGGGCAACAAGGAGGTTTCATGGAGTCGCCACCCAATAGAACATTGGGAAAGTTACTCTCGCCTCGGAGAGCCTAAGACTGCGCTTGGTATCCATTTTGGGCCAGCCAGAGGGGTCATGTAAGGTGAACTTCTCACCCTAAAGAGCCTAGGATTAGCGCTAAAGCCTCGTGACCCAAGAAGTATTTTGGAGGATAACCTCTAACCTCTCGAGCCCAAAGACCAGAGCTGGGTCCGGGATTTCTCATCTATTTCTACCTCAATTATTTTATGATCAAATTTTAATATCATTAATTCGCTCTCTCTCCACACTATGCAATTGATTAAAAGGCGCACTTATTCACATCTTGAAAGCGATAAATTATCAAATAGATGATGAAAGCAATGAATTACAATAATACAAGGAGCGGAATACAACTCCCTTTCGTAAATATGCGGATCATACATAAATCGGGGCATTGCTTATTTTGAGGACCTTGGCCCTCACCTACATCATTATTAAAATTGGGGACTTTTATTTGTGATGATCTTTATTGGATAAAAATAGGGCATTGGACCCTTGCTTTTGCATTTTATACAAATCTCATTTTTGTTTAAGTACAAATCGTTGGATCATCTTTATATATTAACGAAATATGAAAAGAGTACATCCATATACATGAAATAATCAATAAATAACAAAATGAAGGAAATAATCGAGAGGGTTAGGAAACTAAACCGGACGGAATCCTCCGAATATGGTAGATAGCCACTCAAGCTTGTGGTAGTCCAAGAGAAATCATATACACTCATAGAAAGTTAAGAGATGTTAATATACATAAAATTAACATATAAGAAGTCAAAAGGACTTGAAAGAGATGGAAAAACGATTTAAAAAGATGGAGACAGAACCCACCGACGGCCTTCCTTAGCTGACGGACGGGCGTCGGTTAAGGTAACCGAAATGTCCGTTTGTCACTCAAGGAGGGGCGTCTGTAGGTGGGTGACCGACGGGCATCGGTGATAAAGATAAAGATGACCCGTCGGTCACCACTGTCTCCGAAAAAACAGAATGGAGAAAAAAACTTTTCAAAGTCAAAAAATTGGGTTTTATCCCAAAAGGAGATAAGAGAGTCAAAATAAAAGAAAATAATGACAGATATTCAAAAATTCCATAAAATCATAAATAAATATGAGATAATATGGAGAAGGAATCTGGAATATTTACCCTCAGATAATCGCTTTGGGTGAGATTCTTGTGTTGATTAGAGCCCCGCGCGTTCTACGAGAAGCGAAAGATGAAGGATCAAAGAAAGAAAATGAGCTATTTCTTCTTCAACCCCTCAAAAGATCGATTTTGGAGTCAAAATTTAAAGAAAACTAATTAGTTTTTAGTTCCTTTTGATTGATTTGATCCTTGATTAAATAGATTTCCTTAGTAAATGTGTTTTGTTGGAAGAGAGAGAAAATTTGCTTGAAATTGGGCAGAGTTTCCTCCTTTGAAAATTTTTCCAACCCTTTTCAAGTGAAAATCCGGAGCTTTTATAGCCAGACACGACCGACGAACGTCATTGTATGGGGGCGGGCATCGGAAGAATCCTTCTGACACAAGGATTCATCCGACGGCCCTGCCACATCCACCGACGGGCGTCGGAGCGGTTGCGTGCTCCGGGAAACCAGGCGCCGTTCTGACAGGGGCGGTGACTTTTCGACGGGCGTCGGAAAATACCACAAGCTGTCATTGACTCAAAGCGACGGGCTGGCCGTCTGTGGAGGACAAAAAGCTTTTTGACTCGAAAAAACCTCTGTTTTCTCCCCCTCTGCCCTGGAATGGTAAAAAACCTCATTTCTCGTGGACCATGGGACTAAAACCTCCGAATCCAAACCATTTATGCAGGCTTGAGTACTAATTTCATCATAGGGTAACCTCTAATCCGGACCGCTCCGGGACACGGTGCTTACAGTTGCCCCCAGTTTTGGGGAAACTAGTGCACAAGCGCCTAGATAAGCCAAAACTCAGAGAAAGGTCAGAAAGTAAGCGTACCTGCGACGGCTTTTCACCCTCCGTGCCTTCTGCCGGGTGGACCTTGTCTCGATCCGCTCGGCGATGCGAAGATACTTCCATCGATCTTATCTCGACCTGTAGGTACCTGGCGGGATGCAGCATGCTTTGGCTACAACCCCAATTTGAAGTGCGATATGCTCTGACCGCAGCTTCGATCTGGTGAGATGCAGCATGCTCTGGCTACAATCTCGATTTCAAGTGCGATATGCTCTGACCGCAGCTTCGATCTGGTGAGATGCAGCATGCTTTGGCTACAATCTCGATCTGGTGAGATGCAATATGCTTTGGCTACAACCTCGATCTGGTGAAGTGTGGTATGCTCTGACCGCAGCTTCGATCTGGTGAGATGCAGCATGCTCTGGCTACAACCTCGATCTGGTGAGATGCAGTATGCTTTGGCTACAATCTCGATCTGGTAAGATGCAGCATGCTTTGGCTACAACCTCGATCTGGTGAAGTGTGGTATGCTCTGACCGCAGCTTCGATCTAGTGAGATGCAGCATGCTCTGGCTACAACCTCGATCTGGTGAAATGCAGCATGCTTTGGCTACAACCTCGATCTGGTGAAGTGTGGTATGCTCTGACCGCAGCTTCGGTCTGGTGAGATGCAGCATGCTCTGGCTACAGTCTCGATCTAGTGAGATGAGGAAACCCCGCCGGGTTCCTTGTTCTAAAAGAGATCTTTTTAATCGATGTCTATGTTCAGATCGGTATTTCTTTATACCTGTGTGATAAAAGATTTTGTTAGTTCATGTTTGAGCGGTTATCTTTTAACCTGTCTATTGATGGCATGATCTTACTTTATTTGCTATGCCATATTTCATTTTTCATTTTTCATTCTTTTTTCATTTTTTTTATTGAGCTGTTATTGATCATTTTTGTTTTTGTTATATTGTCATTTTTATTGACACATAAGTAAATATGAGAACATACACTTTCTGTGATGTGATTAAACAATTAACAATCGAATGATCATGCAATAATGAAGCAAAAGTTTTTACTAGAAACGTCATTTTTGTACAGTGCATATACAAAATATAAATGTACAAAAGATACAAAAATAACTCCCTGAAGATCAGAGAGGTGTGTAGTCGGAGGGCTCATCGGGATCCTCATCATCCGATATATGCACGGTCCCTGGTGGAGGTGGAGGTGGAGCTGGCTGAGCCGTGGAGGGTCCTGCCTCGTGATCATGGGCCCGCCTGAACCGGATCTGAGCGTAGCCATCCAAGAAGGGCTGGGTACAGGTACTCATAAACCCTAAGGTCTCAGAAACCTTGTCTCCTAACTTCTTGAAGGCTTGGCTTAACTGAATGGTCTGCTCGTTGGCGGCCTTTCTCCTCTGCTCTAGGCTCTGCTCCGTCTGCTCTCTAAATTCCCTCATGGTCTGAGAAAGAGGTGGGAGAATCCCCTCTATCGCCTGGACGCGGGATCTCAGAGAGTCGAGTGACTCATCAATCATCTGTAGGGTCATATCGACCCTCTGAGATGCCTGGTCCTGTGACGTCCTCACATCATGAGCGAGCTGCTGCCTCAACTCCCTCTGGCCCTGAGCAATCTACTCGATCAGCCTCAACTGCTCACCCCTGAAGGCCCCTAAGGTCCGAGCCTGCTCATCCCTGAAAACATCCAAGGCCCGAGCCTGCTCCCGAGTCATATTCTCAATGTAGCCGGCCTGCTCTCGGGCTAAGCGCTCCACCGACTGGGACTGCTCCTGAATGGCAGCCTGCTGGCGATCCAACCTCTCGTGAATGGCCCTGTCTCTCTCATCCTGTCGCCGCTCTAAGGCTGTAAACATGGACATGAGGAGCTGAGAGAAGTCAGGCGGTGCAGGCTGCTGCGGTGCTGGCTCTGGCGGTGGTGCCGAGGAGGTGGATGCCCCTGGGTCACCTCGGGAGTACGGATGGTATCTCTCAGAGGGCCCATGGACAGACCTCTATACCCTGGCTCTCAGTGATGGGACTGGAGTCAGTGCTCTGGACGCCGGTGAAGCGGCGAAGAGGTCGTCCATCGTGATCTCAAAGTCGAAGTCCGAGGGGGTCCTAGGCTGCTCCTGCTGCTGTGGTGGTGGCACAGTCTGTGGCTGAGGAGGCTAATGCTTTGGCTGAGGCTCGGGCTGTGGAGGCTGCTCCTCCCGGTGCTCCGGGTGGTCTGGATCTGCACCCAAGGGTGGAAGCGAGAACAGCTGCCGGGTCTCATGAATGGTCAACACCCTGTAGGCCTCTGCCTGGCCTGAAATCTGGGAGATCATCCCCATCTGTACTGCCGCCGCGGCGTCTACATGGATCCCCTCTGGCAAGGGTCCTCTCAACCTCTCAGGGTTAACCCCCAACCTCAAAAGTAACCGGGTGATAACCCCTCCTACTATCACCACCGGCGTCAACCCTCTGCTGACTCTGGTCAAGTTGGCCAAGATCTCGCGGCTAATGTTGAGACGCTGGCCTGCCACCATAGCCCAGAGGCTCCAGATCTCGGCCGCGTTAAGCGACCCTGGATTACCAGCTTGACCGAGGTACGAACTGGAAAGCACTCTGTGCAAATACCGGAGTGCCTGAGACACCAGTACGGTGCTCTTCGCTGTATCGTGATCATACAACACTCCCGGTATGGCAATGGCTGCCCAATGGGCGCGTTTCACCGCTCGCCGCGGGATCTCGACCCCCTCCTCTGTAGGGAGCCCCATGGCTTGTGCAAATCTCTGCCTGGTGATGCTGAAGTGGTCGCCGTCGAACCAAAACTGGATCACCCCTGGCTAGGTATCTGAGCTCTGAAAGCCAGCATAGCGGAGAGTGGCCAGGACCTGGCGGGTGGCCTCTGGAAACTTCTGGAAGGAGGGCTCAAAGAACTCTGTCCACCCAGCACCCTCGGCAAGTAGATCGAACTCTGGGGCCAACCCTAGGGCCTCTAGAAATGTGCGGGACACAAAACGACTGGCCCGAAACTCTACCTGAGCCAACGCTCTATACCTCTAAGCCGACTCATCATCCATCCAATCCGGAGCTACAAGCTCGGGCTGGGCCTGCGGTGCTCTACGTCTAGGAGGCATCCTGCAAAAGGGAAGAGATTAAATATCGGAAATTTGGCAAAACAAATATTTTTAAAATTATTTCCAAGGTGAAGGCCGATTTAGGCCTCACCGGGACAATAGCGGCCCAAAACAAGATAGAGAATTGATAAAACAACGAAAAGAGCAAACATCCTGTCTAAGGAAGTAGCCTAATGTGCCTCGCACGCATCATGGCAAAAGCAACATGCAATCAGCATGGAAATAATTAAAGTGAATAAGAATGGGCTTTCTAGGTCCTAGGGCGTGCATTATACACAAAAATACTCAACTTTTGAATAAATAATAAAAATTTGGGCAGCACCTCGGCAGGGGTATGCCCCACCTCCTGCATGAAAAGGCAAAAACATAGGCCTCAGGCCTCAACAATAATATACGCATGTAAATGGGACGCACCCCGGCAAGAGTGTGCCCCCAACAACACAAAATAATGGCCTCAAGCCGCAAAAGCAATATATGCACAGAATGGTGCGCTAAAAAAAAAGTGTAGTTCTAAAGCGCCAAAATTATAGAAAAATTATATTTCTATGTGATCATGCAAAAGTTCGATTTTAAAAGAAAAATGGGCAGCATTCCTCCTAATTTCTTAAGGCATCTAAAACATTCTACTCACTCCTAAAGTTTAAAAGGAGAAGAAATGAAGAAATAAATTGAATAAAATCCAAAAGAAGTGGTTATTTACTTACTTGGAATCGCGAAGAGTGTAGAAACTGAAGAAAATATAAATATGCGAGCACACGGTGAGTACAGAATGCGAAAATATGAAGAAATCGCGAAGAAAAATGAAGAATGCTTGAAAAAACACTAAAAAAACGTTAAAAAAAATGGTTTGGGAGAGGAAGAAGAAAGGGACAGCAGCGTTTGCACCGTCTGTCACTCGCCCTTATATAGAATTTCGTGACCGACGGGCAGGGCGTCTGTACAAGCGACCGACGGGCTGGCCATCTGTCGCGCAATAAATGCGAGTTAATGCGCGTGATGAATGCAATGCTGACGTATGCATCTGCCAGGTGGATTTCCTTCCGACGGGTAGGCCGTCTCTCTGAAGAGACGGGTAGGCCATCGGTGACGCTTTCCTATAAAAACTTACAAAATTTTGCTCCTCTTATGTCTCTTCATTTTCCAACATCTTGAGCCTTTCATCTTTCTCAAAATGTCTTCTCCTCTAGCCCAAAGGATGCACCGTATCTTAGATGACAAACACACTTGGGAGGAAGGCGCCCTTTCCTCTCTGTCTGGGCTGAAATACCTGTGCCAGGTGAAAGTTGACCAGAACCTCCTTCTGGCGGCGACCCACTTCTGGAACCCCCGGTTTCACGTCTTCCGGTTCACCTACCAGGAACTGTGCCCTCTGCCTGAAGAACTAGCTGCCATTCTCGGAGCCTGGTTTCCTCCCAGCGCTCTGCCCTGCGTCCCCCGCTGCGGCCTATTCCAGACCTGGGATGTAGCCATGGCTCTGGGCACACCTTCCTCCGAGGCCGCCCGGCTGGTTTCTCCGGGCTCTCTCTTTGCTCTGGGGCCACTGATCGAGGCTCTGGATTAGTTCACTGATATCCCCACCTACCGGGTAAGCATCACATTCTTATTTTGCATGGTGAACTTCCTTACTGTTGTTCCAGGGGGTTTGACAGGTGACTCTCGCCTGTTCGGAGTCTTGGGCGACTTTCATCTGGGATTATCACCCTTGCCACTTGTCTTGGCTGAAACCATTCTAGGCTTGGACGCGGTGAGCTCTGGATCCACCACAACCTTTTCCGGCAGTCCCTTATTGCTCCAGGTATGTCATTATTTTAAAGGTAGTGCGTCCCTTATGGATTTTGACACTAGCTTTTCTTAACGGGAGGTGCGTCCTTTCGGATTTTCACACAACCCTGTGTCTTATTTTTGCCTGAAGTAAACCCTACTTACTCCAGCGGCTTTTTCTCTTTTTCTTTTTCTTCTCTTCTTTCTCTTTCTTTCTTCTTTTTTTTTTCTTTTCTTTTTTTTTCAGATCTGGCTGCAAGAGAAACTGAAGATGCTGTCTGATCCACCCCCTCGAGTTACCCCACAGTACTCGCCAAGCCATTTTCTGCCGCGTCGACGACTTCATGGGTGTGCCACTACTAGTGAAGGCATTGCTCGATTTGGCGAGCTGTCAGATGATGACATCAGCTTCACGTCCGCCTGGCTCCCACTGTCTCATGTGGTCATTGACGGGCCATCGGGGTGTGTTCCCCTCTGCGGCCTCCGTCAGGCCACCTTCTGCATCACCTCTCGATGTACACGCCAGCTCGGGACGACCCAGGATGTAGTGAGGGTTCCCTTGTCCTTCCGAGGAGGAGCCCTCTCGGCTGCATTTGCCTCTCGGTATCATGAGCTGTGGGGCAAACTACCAGTGAAGACTGTTATCTCGAGGTTCGGCAATCATTCTGTGTCTTCAACTAGTGAGTACAAGAAGTAGATCCTTAGTCCAGCATCTGATAACAGGACTCGAGGGCTCAAGCAACTGGTTGGCGAGAGCAGCAGCAGGACTTAGCTTAGCCTATATATGTATTTCTTTTGGTACTACACTTCTTTTTAATGCAGAACTAGAAAATGACAAAAATGAGAAGAATAATATTCATTTTATTTCCCAAATTCGTGTACGTTTTCATACAGTTTCAACATACATGATCAGTTTTGACATTTATTCAGCCGCTTACGCGCCATCAATACAAGGAATCAAATTTTAACAGCATCAGCTCCTGTTACCGATCGGCCCTCTCTAGTTTTCACGATCGGACATTTTCTCTCATGCCTCTAATTTTTGCACAGGATGCCTTTTTTCGGTTTTCACCCTGTTGAGGCGCCCAATTTTAGCATAGCCGCCTTTTTTCGGTTTTCGACCTGCAGGGCATTTTATTCTCTTCTTTTTATTTTGGTCTTTAGCCGTGGAACCTTTTGAGTCTATCGACATTGATCAGTTCTTTGAATTCATTCCCATCACTATCCGGCAAGATTGCAGCTTCTTTGGACAGCAGCTTCTTAAGGATATACGGCCCTTCCCAGGTAGGTCTGAATTTCCCTCTGATGTCTGGTATACCTGGCCTCATCTGCTTGAACACCAAGTCCCCTTCTTTCAGCGGATGCTTTCTCACCTTCTTTTCGAAAGTTCTTGCCAATCTCTTCTGGTAAATCTGATTATGATAATAGGCTTTCAGCCTACTCTCATCTAATAAGTTCAAGTGTTGTAGCCTCTGCTGCGCCCATTCGGCCTCTGGGATTTGGGCTTCCATAACCACTCGCAGTGATTTGAGCTCTATCTCAACTGGCAATACTGCTTCTGTTACGTATACCAGGGAAAATGGAGTAGCGCCTGTAGACGTCCTTACCGTCGTTCTATATCCCCATAGGGCGAAGGGTAACTTTTCAGCCCAGTCTTTGTAGGTTTGGACCATTTTGGACAGGATCTTCTTCATATTCTTATTTGCGGCCTCTACTGCCCCATTCGCTTGCAGTCGGTAGGGAGAGGATTTATGATGCTCGACACCATACTTCTCAAGGAGCTCCCTGGTTTCTTCCATGAACTGCACCCCATTATCAAACACTATGTGATGAGGAAGACCATATCTGCAGATCAGATTCCTCTCTATGAACTTGGCCATATCCCTCGCGTCAATCTTCTTGAAGGATTCCGCCTCTACCCATTTGGTAAAATAGTCAATTGCGACTATGATGTATCGGTGCCCATTGGACGCTGTAGGGAGAATCTCTCCGATGATATCTATCCCCCAAGCAGCGAAAGGCCAAGGTGATGTCAGGTTATGTAACTCTGATACTGGCAGGTGTCTCAAGTCTGTGTACTGTTGGTATAACTGGTATTGTTTGACATATTTCGAGCAATCATTGTCTATTGTAAGCCAATAAAAGCCTTGTCTCATAATCTTCTTGGCCAAGGTCAAACCATTCATGTGAGCCCCACAGACACCTGCATGGGTTTCCTCCATCACCTTGCAGGCTTCCTTTTCATTCAAGCACTTGAGCTGAATCCCGTCCGACTGCCTTTTGTACAACACCCCTTCTAAGGATATGAACTGAGTAGATAGCTTACGGATCATCCTCTAGTCTTTTTCAGTGGCTTCTTCTGGAAATTTGTTGTTTTCCAAGTAGTTCATGATGTCGAAGTACCATAGTTTCCCATCTGACATTTCCACTTCCATTACAGGCTTGATCTCAAAGCTGGGCTTCTCAGAACTTGAAATCAGTACTGGTTTCATAGCTACTCCCTCAGGATTATCCCACATCGACACCAAGGTTGCCAACGCATCAGCTAGACGATTCTCATCTCTGGGCATGAAGTGGAAAGTGCAAGTCTCAAACTGCCCACATATCCCTCTCAAATACTCAATATAGGGCATCAGCCATTCTTCTTTTACGGCCCACTCACCTCGGATCTAGTTGATCACCAAGGATGAGTCACCAAAGACTTCTATGTTCCTTGCCCCCAATGCAGCTAAAGCTTCTACTCCGAAGGTGCATGCTTCGTATTCGGCTTCATTGTTGGTTGCTTTGTATCTCAGCTTCTTAGCAAGGGGAAGTTTCTCATTATCTGGGGTTGTCAAGATGATTCCAACTCCGGCTCCCCTGTTATTTACTGCCCTGTCGAAGTGCAATTGCCATCCCTGAACAGAAATCGCGACTATGCTTTCATCAGGAAAGGTAAACTCGGGAGTGTCTCCTTGAATAGGATGTTCAGCAAGAAATTCGGCTACGGCTCGCCCCTTAATAGTCTTACGAGTGATGTATTGTACATCAAACTCCTGTAGCAAGAGCAGCCACCTCCCCATCTTTCCAAGCAAAGACGGTGCTTCCTCCAAATATCTTAATGGATTCTGCTTGGCCACTGCTTGAATCTTGTACGAGTGGAAGTAATGCCTCAGTTTCTTTGACGCCCAAATTACTGCGAGGCAGATCTTTTCTACTTCAGCATATTTTATCTCATACGCCAAGAACTTCTTTCTGAGGTAATAAATTGCAAACTCCACCCCAAATTCATCTTCTTGAGCCATCATGGCGCCCACAGAACTGCCTTCTACTGCTAAATACAGGATAAGCGGCTTAATCGGCTGCGGTGGCCTTAGCACTGGCGGATTCAACAGGTATTCCCTGATGCTGTCAAAAGCTTTCTGGCAATCTTCGTTCTAGACCACAGGCTGATTTTTTTCTAAGCAGCTTAAAAATGGGCTCGCATATTGAAGTGAGCTTGACAATGAATCGGCTGACATACTGCAGCTTGCCCAGGAAACTCCTAACATCCTTCTCTTTTTGCGGCACGGGCATCTCTCTGATGGCTTTCACCTTGTCCAGGTCAATTTCTATTCCCCTCTGGCTGACGACATGTCCTAATAGCTTTCCTGAAGTCACTCCGAAAATGCACTTCTTGGGGTTAAGTCGCAGATTATACTTGTTGATCCTGGTGAAGAACTTCTCTAGAGCTTCAAAGTGTCCCTCTCGGGTGGCCGACTTGACCATCATGTCATCGACATATACCTCTACTTCCTTATGAATCAGGTCGCTCAGAATCTTGGTCGCCATCCTCTGGTATGTTGCCCCCACATTCTTTAGACCAAAAGGCATGACTCGGTAGGCATAGGTTCCCCATTCTGTGATAAAGGCGGTTTTAACCCGATCAGCTATCTTGTTCAGGATTTGGTTGTACCCCACATATCCATCTCCAAAGCTATACATCGCGCAATTGGCGGCGCTATCTATTAACACATCGATATGGGGCAATGGAAAATCATCTTTAGGGCAGGCCTTGTTTAGATCTCGGTAATCCACACATACTCTGACCTTCCCATTCTTCTTTGCTACAGGGACCACATTTGCCAGCCATGTGAGATACTGCACTTCCACGAGGAACTTGGCTTCAATCTGCTGTCGAATTTCCTCCTTGACCTTGTCAGCCCATTCTGGCCTCAGCCTTCTCAACTTCTGCTTCACAGGCTTGTAATCCGGATAAGTTGGGATAGCATGTTCTGCTACATCCCGGTCAATTCCCGGCATGTCCTCATAGGTCCAGGCAAAGACTTTTTCATGTTTTCTTATTATTCTCTCAAAATTTTTTCTCTCCTCAGGAGTTATGCTTGATGCTATTAAAATTTCCTTCAGATTTTTCGAGGTTCCAAGATTAAAAGGCGTTGTATCAGTGGAATCGATGTCAAAAATTGATGGAGTATGATCATGTTCATGCATGTTGAAATTATTAGAAACATCGCACAAATAAGAGAAATTGTTTGTCTTATTAATAATATTATAGTTATCATTTACATCATAAAAGAGTTCGGGAATAAAAAGACAGTCCAAACTAGAATCTTCTTCCGCCACTCTAGAGGTCGATGCCGTTGCAGCTTGTTAACTGGCTTCCTGATTCAGCAGAGGCCCCTCAGGCTCGTCGGAGGAAAATTTCAAATTCTCCATTTTCAGCTCTAATTCTGCTATCTTCCCTTTCCCTTTCAACCTGGCAGCTATCATCTTCTCAGTAACGACCTCCTCAAGCTCGCATTTATCCCAAGTGATACCCTGAGTCATAACTTCCTCATCCCAGAAGTCTGCGACAGTCTTGACAAACCCGACATGCCAGTCATACACATCATTAAAGATCTCGAAGCTAGGGACAATCCTCCCCTCTACCCAATGTGGCTCGTCCTTGCCAGTGTAAGCACAAACTAAGGATGCTGGTACGAAGCTCTCTGTTATGTGGGGGATCTTATCCGTTACCTTCTTCTTGCCGAAGCCACCTCTATACCCCAGACCTTTCCGGTTCTTTTGCCCTCGAGTGGTGACCGCTGTTTGCAAACCCTAAGAGTTTCTGCCCAAGCCAGCCCCGGGGAGATAATGCATCTTCTTCATCATATTAACCATAGCTGGGCTATCCACTGACCCATACTCTTCCCTTATCATGGACACGTGGAAGCCGCTAAATGGCTGATTGGCTATTTCCAGCTCTGAGACCTGGTTCTCCCTGGCTGCTTTGATAGTCACCACCTCCCCTTCGTGTGGGAACTTTATCATCTGATGCAGTGTGGATGGCACTCCCCCTAATTTATGAAACCAGGGTCTCCCAAGCAAAGCTGAGAAGTTAGCGGGTATGTGCAGAACTACAAATTCAACCTCCACTTCAATAGGTCCTGTCTTGACCAAAGTCTTAAAGGTTCCTGAGGCTTGCCTCCTCGAGTTGTCATAGGCTGTGATAGTCAGATCCGATCCGCTGAGCATATCCTCGTTTAAACCAAAAGCCTGCAGAGCTATCAGGGGGCACACATTAATGGAAGACCTATCATCTACCATAACGCAAGCAGTGTGCTTGTCGTTAATCTGCGCTTTGATGTACAAGGGTTGGTTGTGGTTGCGGCCTTCAACAGGTAGGTCGGCGTCAGAAAAGACCAATCTCTCCTCGGATCCTCCCTTAATTAAACCCAAAAGTTCTGACGGGGAAATAGTGGTGGCGACCGTGGCCTCAACCAAAGCTTCTACTACCTTCTGCCTATGAGAGGGGGATTGCCTCAACAGATCCCAGATGGATATTTGAGCTGCAGTTTTCTTCAACTGTCTGACAATCTGATTCTCCTCTGGCTCCTTCTCTGCTGATGGCTGCACTGGCTCAGGTAGCCTCGTAATCTCGGGGATCACTCTTCCACTCCTCGTTACAGCCCCTATCTCTCCTTCGTCTCCATCGGAGCCCCACAAATCAAGGTTCATTCCTTCCTCATCCTCAGCTTCTCCACCGCTTTCACTGCTAGACCAGCAATCAAGAGTCGCCACAACTGCCTTCTCCTCTCTATCCTCGGGATAACCAGTAGCAGAATTCTCTCTCCCATATAGATCTTGCAGCACGTACCACTCTGGCAGGCTAGATCTGATCATAAACACGGGTGGTGGTACGGCATTATAACCGGGCTTCTTCTCAGTTTTCCTCTTTTCAGGGTCAGAAATCTGCTTGCTATCAATCAAGTCTTGGATAGAGTGTCAGAGCGCTTTGCATTTATCTGTGATATGGCCTGAGTGCTGGTGAAATGCACAGAATTCATTATCTTTGTGTCCAGGTTTCCCTTGCGTCAAAGCTGGCCTAGGAGCCAGAGGGTGCAATTTTCCCTCCTTCATTAACCTCCTCAAGACCCAGGATAATGGTCTCCCTAAGTTTGAAAACTTCCTCTGGGTGGTTACCTCAGTAGCAGACACTTCACCCGTTCTTCTAGTGCTGTTACTGGGACCTGCCGGCCAGTTGGTTCCTTGACCGGGGTTAGCCCTTTTGGCGAAATTGTCATTGTTAGCTTTTCGAGCCAAGAATTCTCGCTCTGCTTCGATGGCTATATCTTTGAGAGATTCCCAATCCTTCAACCCCTTCATCTTCAACCCCTCTTTCAAGTACGGGCTTGCGTTCTTGATAAATAAACGAATCTGATCCTGGGTGTCCGGCTTTCGGCGCATCTCCATTACTCGGTTCCTCCATCGGGTGAGATAATCATGGAAGGATTCCCCGATCTTCTGCTGGAGTAGCTCAAGATCTTTTAGAGTCACCTCCATTCTGGTGTTACAGTCATACTGCTTCAAAAACTCTTCAGTGAGCAGATCCCAATCTTCTTTAGTGCGGCGGTCAAGGCCATGATACCAGTCAATGGCATGAGAGGTCAGACTCAGACAAAAGTATTCTACTTTCTGCTTCTTGGACAACGTGGTCCCCTTCATGACCAGAGAATATTGCTTCACATGTGCGGTCGGGTCAGAAGTACCATCAAACTTCGGCACATCCGGCATTTTGAAGTTATAAGGGATCGGGTCCTCTCCGTCCAATTCCTTATCCTCCGGATTCATCCCATGAGCTCTGCCTATCATACGGGCCATGGCTTCAAACCTCTCTTCCATCTTTTTCAGAATAAAGTCATCAGCTTGAGGCGCCTTCCCCTTCTCAGATGCAATGCTCATCCTATCATCCTCGATATCTCTATCGTCATCAATTCTCAGCACAGGCCTTATTCTCTGCTCTCCCGAGGCTACTGACCTTAACTCTACTGGGGGCGGCCTAATAGGTTCTTCTCGTCTTTCAACCCTTTCTTCTTCTGGCTCATTCTGTCTCACTGGAGGAGGAGGAGGAGGATTCTGTGGAGCATTTTGCTGTGCCAAGGCGGTCAACATATTCATCATTCTGCCCTCAAAATTCCTCAAACCGATGGCCCACTTCTTCCGCGATCATGGCCCTGGTGGCGTCATCCCCCCTAGGTGAGTTTGCCATCTGAGATACAGTGCGACTGATTTCTGGCAGAATTTCTAAAAGGCCCTCTCTACCTGACAGCTCGGGAGTAAGAACTCGGATCAGTCGTCCGGTTGGTGATCTAGTCCACCTGGGCAGATCTATGATGGCTGCAGGGACAAAAAGTTAGGCATGATGCATGAAATGCAGGTATAATGCATGGTCGTGATATGCAACACTTACAGAGCACAAGCAAGCAAGGAGGTCCTTCCGCCCTTATTTCTCCCACACACGTGGTCGTGCAGTCTCTTTCCTAGGTGGGATTTGCCCAAGGGTCAACGAGGGACCCAATGGACGTGCATGGTGCGCGGCGAAAAATCGGCAGCATGACACTCCTATGCTAATGTACAAGTGGATGGATAATGATCGTCACGTATTTGGACGTTCCATAAATTTCGACATGGCCATACCGGGGCATGATAGCCTTTGGCTAGGTTACCAAGCGAGACATTTGGACTCACCCAATACATGAGGATCCATACAGCAAGCATGGAATTAGGGTTCATTTCACCTGTGGAAAGTAACTAAAGCCATTACATGAGCTTTGGACAAGGGAGATGTTTCTTTAAGGCTACCCAAGCATGATACCTGCCAACAGGTCTATCTCATCATAAGCATAGCGACCGATCGGGTCATCATTTTGATATACCATTAAGGTACGTGGCTTGGGCTGGTGATTATCCTTAACACTTCCCCAAATTGAGTAAAAATGAGGAGGTGCTTCAGGAACGCACCGAGGCTAAAAGAGGGACCAAACTAGCGTATTCTAAGGCTCTAATGATATGCAAATGCAAATTTGAGAGAAAGTGAATTTACGAATTAAATTTTAATCATAAATGTTAAAAGAGGTATTTTCAAATCGAAATCTCGAACCATAAACGTCCCCAGTGGAGTCGCCACTGTGACGCGCGCCGGATCCCGTGCGCCGCCCTTTCGGACCGCCCGCATGTGGGCGATCGGGGCATTTGCGGGTCCGTTGACAACTTGTGATAAATCGCAAGTGCGTCTATGTTGGGCAACAAGGAGGTTTCATGGAGTCGCCACCCAATAGAACATTGGTAAAGTTACTCTCGCCTCAGAGAGCCTAAGACTGCACTTGGTATCCATTTTGGGCCAGCCAGAGGGGTCATGGAAGGTGAACTTCTCACCCTAAAGAGCCTAGGATTAGCGCTAAAGCCTCGTGACCCAAGAAGTATTTTGGAGGATAACCTCTAACCTCTCGAGCCCAAAGACCAGAGCTGGGTCCGGGATTTCTCATCTATTTCTACCTCAATTATTTTATGATCAAATTTTAATATCATTAATTTGCTCTCTCTCCACACTATGCAATTGATTAAAAGGCGCACTTATTCACATCTTGAAAGCGATAAATGATCAAATAGATGATGAAAGCAATGAATTACAATAATACAAGGAGCAGAATATAACTCCCTTTCGTAAATATGCGGATCATACATAAATCGGGGCATTGCTTATTTTGAGTACATCCATATACATGAAATAATCAATAAATAACAAAATGAAGGAAATAATCGAGAGGGTTAGGAAACTAAACCGGACGGAATCCTCCGAATATGGTAGATAGCTACTCAAGCTTGTGGTAGTCCAAGAGAAATCATATACACTCATAGAAAGTTAAGAGATGTTAATATACATAAAATTAACATATAAGAAGTCAAAAGGACTTGAAAGAGATGGAAAAACGATTTAAAAAGATGGAGACAGAACCCACCGACGGCCTTCCTTAGCTGACCGACGGGCGTCGGTTAAGGTAACCGAAATGTCCGTTTGTCACTCAAGGAGGGGCATCTGTAGGTGGGTCACCGACGGGCGTCGGTGATAAAGATGACCTGTTGGTCACCACTGTCTCCGAAAAAATAGAATGGAAAAAAAAAACTTTTCAAAGTCAAAAAAGTGGGTTTTATCCCAAAAGGAGATAAGAGAGTCAAAATAAAAGAAAATAATGACAGATATTCAAAAATTCCACAAAATTAGAAATAAATATGAGATAATATGGAGAAGGAATCTGGAATATTTACCCTCAGATAATCGCTTTGGGTGAGATTCTTGTGTTGATTAGAGCCCCGCGCGTTCTACGAGAAGCGAAAGATGAAGGATCAAAGAAAGAAAATGAGCTATTTCTTCTTCAACCCCTCAAAAGATCGATTTTGGAGTCAAAATCTAAAGAAAACTAATTAGTTTTTAGTTCCTTTTGATTGATTTGATCCTTGATTAAATAGATTTCCTTAGTAAATGTGTTTTGTTGGAAGAGAGAGAAAATTTGCTTGAAATTGGGCAGAGTTTCCTCCTTTGAAAATTTTTCCAACCCTTTTCACGTGAAAATCCGGAGCTTTTATAGCCAGACACGACCGACGGGCATCGGTGTATGGGGGCGGGCATCGGAAGAATCCTTCTAACACAAGGATTCGTCCGACGGCCCTGCCACATCCACCGACGGGCATCGGAGCGGTTGCGTGCTCCGGGAAACCAGGCGACGTTCTGACAGGGGCGGTGACTTTCCGACGGTCGTCAGAAAATACCACAAGCCGTCGGTGACTCGAAGCGACGGGCTGACTTCACAGACGGGCTGGCCATCTGTGGAGGACAAAAAGCTTTTTGACTCGAAAAAACCTCTGTTTTCTCCCCCTCTGCCCTGGAATGGTAAAAACCCTCATTTCTCGTGGACCATGGGACTAAAACCTCCGAATCCAAACCGTTTATGCAGGCTCGAATACTGATTTCATCATAGGGTAACCTCTGATCCGGACCGCTCCGGGACACGGTGCTTACACTAGCGGAAGGCCAACCAGACCGAGACCAGGTCAGTAGGGCATCAGCGATAGAATACATCGTGGTGGGACTGCGGTTAGATAACACTTCATCTGGCAACTGGGATTGCAGTCAGAGAGTGCTGCATCTAACTTTCCCCGCGCAGGCCGAGATGATGCTAGCGGAAGGCCATGCAGACCGAGACGAGGGCAGTAGGGCATCAGCGATAGAATACATCGCGACGGGACTGCGGTTAGATAACATTGCGTCTCGCAATTGAGATTTGTAGTCAGAGAGCACTACGTCTCATTAAAGCTGTACGAGCCAAGACGAGGCCAGCAAAGCAAATGGGTAAGCATTTAGAGAACATTGCGCTTTGCAACGAGGTCATAGCTAGAGAACGCTGCATCTCACCAACACCTTATAGGTCGAGACGTGACCAGTAGGGACACACACGTACGCCCAAAGACGATAGGGGTTAACACGTCGATGAACAGACTTTAACCACCCCAACAGCTCCAACTTCACTCAGTTCAAGCGTCGCCTCCTTAGGTACGTGTCTCCGTATCTCTTTTTCTTTTCCTCTCTGAATTTTGGCTTTTCTCCTTTGAATTTTAGTTCACCTAGGTGTCTATGCACTAGCTTCTCCAAAATTGGGGCAACTATAGACACCGGGGTCTGAGTCAGATTTTGATGACAATTTTGGGTACTTGATAAATTCCTCCAAAAAAAAAATAATAAATAAAATTAAAAATTAAAAAATGGAAAATGGCTAATCTAATTATTATTAAATTTAGGTTAATTAATTAGTTAATATTTTAGGATAGTTAAAATTGAAAAAAAAAAAAGAAAAGAAAATAGATATAGGGTTTAATTAAATAAATTAGATTGATAATTTAAAAAGATTAATTAGATTAAATAGGTATAAAAATATAGGGTATTCAATTAATAGAGGTTTGATTAGTTAGTATTTTAGTTTAAGTAAATTAGTTAAAATTAAAAAATAAAAAATGGAGGAAATTATTAAATGACCCAAAAACCAACCCTAATTTTAGGGTATAAAAAGAAAAGAATGAAGAGGAATGAGGGGGTTCTCGGTTGAAGAAAGAAAAAGAAACCAAGAAAATAAAAAGAAAAAAAGGGAAAAAGAGAGGAAGAACACAGGGGAGCCGAAGAACAAAAAGAGAGAGTAAGAAAGAAGAAATGAGAAGAAGGAAAAAATAGAAAGAAAATAAACTGAGGAGCAAAAAAGAAAGAGAGAGTAAGAAGAGAGAGCAAGAACAGACCAAGAATTGAGAGACCAAAGAACTAAAAACAAAACAAAAGAAAGCAAAAGAAATAAGCAAGAGAGGAGAGGACCAACGGAAAAAGCACAGGGGCGACGCCAGAAGAAAGAAGAAAAGAGAGGGAGAATGGCGGGGCCTCCACCGGCCAGCCACGGCGCCGCACGGCCACACGCGCAGTGGTGCCAGGTCCCCGGTGGCCGGACGCGCCAGCTGGCACCCATCGGCCTCCACCATTCGCCGGGAAAGGAGAGATCGGAGGGAAGGTGGCGCGACGGTTTAATGCAATTTTGACCTCCTCCAGCGACGTTCTGGTGCGTGGACATCGGCGGCAAACTTCCGGTGACCAGACGAAGCTGATGGCGGCGGCGGCGGCGGTGTCTTCAACGGCGGCTCCGGTGACGCTCCGATGAAGCTCCGATGGTAAGTCCTCCTTCCCTCTTTATTATTATTATTATTATTATTTAATTACTATTAATTATTATTATTATTATTGGTATTTATTTATTATTATTATTTAATATTCAGTTTTATATTTATTATATTTATTATTAATTATTCTCTATAATATTTATTATTATTATATTATTATTATTATTGTTATTGTTATTTTTATTTATTTATTATTAGTATTATTGAGTTATATTAATTTATGGTTATTGATATTATTATTATTTATTTATTTACTATTAATGTTATTGTATTATATTGTTATTTTTGTTATTGATGTTATTATTATATATTTATTTTATTATTTTTATTATCATCATCATCATCATTATTATTATTATTATTATTATTATTATTATTATTATTATTGTTATTACTATTATCATGGTTGGATTAATATTATTGTTATGATTATTATTATTGATCATAATTATTATAGTGGTATTCTTATTGGTTATGATAATTATTGTGATATTATTATTATTTTATCTATGTTATGTATATTTATTTTATGTTATTATTATCATTATTATTATTATTTGTTATATTATTGTTATATTATTTTTATTATCATTCATTGTTATTAATATTACTATTTTATGTCTAATACATTTTATAGCTATTATTGTTATTAGTATATTATTATCATTATTATCATTTTGTTCATGTTACTATCATTACATTGAATTATTATTTTATCCATTCATAATTACTATCATTATTTTATGTTTATTTATTATTCATTATTATTTTATGATATTATTATTAGCATTATTATTTTTATTGGCATTAATCATTTTAATTGTCATTTGTGCTTTTATATTCATTAATTCTCAATTTATTTCATTCAATTATTTATTTAATTATTTATTCATTTACTTATCATTTAATTTAATCCATTATCAATCTCATTCATTTTTCTCAATTTACTTTATTCAATCATTCATTTTTCCCAATTTACTTTATTCAATCATTCATTTGTTTATTTATTTATTCAATTGTTTACTTATTCATGATTAACCAATATCATTTTTCTATTTTGACTGCAATGCGGGAGTCATGTGGTTCTTCTGAGAAGTATGGTCGGAACAAGTAAATTAGGATGAATTTATTATTTATTATTTGGAACATGTAATTATTATTTTATTCTTTTTATTTGTTTGTGGTCCGTAATAATAAAAGATTTTCGACCGCGCTTAAAAGAACCACCACACAAACGTTTTCTATCAAAATGAAATTTCCTAATAAAAATGGGACCAATGTCTCAATTTTCTCCATCCAAAATCATCCCATCAAAATTATTTCATAATAAATATGTGTACGAGGACCAATGTCCTCATCATTAATGAATATCCCGATTTATGCATGATTTGTATTTTATTTACAATGGGGGTTGTATTCCGCCCCTAATTTTATTGTAATTTACTTATGAATGCTTTATTTTAATTTTGCTTTTACGTGAATGATTGCGCCTTTTAATTGATTGCATCGTATGGAAAGATGGTGAAATAATAAATTCAAAACCTAATTGTAAAATTAATCAAAGTACGAATAAATGAGAAGTCCAGAACTTATCTCTGGTCTTTGGGCTCAACGAGGCGAGAGACCCATTTCGATAGGATCTCCAAGACACCTCTTGTATCCCACCAAAAGACTCAAATTACAATCCTAGGCTCCATAGGGTTAGAGGGTGAAGGCCTCCAAAACCCATTTGGTTTGCCCAAAATGGATAATATGCGTCGTCTTAGGCTCACTGAGGCGAGACGAACTTTCCCAATATTTTATTGGGTGGTGACTCCATGAAACCTCCTTGTTGCCCAAAATAGACGCACTTGTAAATACCTTACAAGTTCCAATGAACCTCTCCCGATAGCACTAAAGCGGGCATTTGGGAAGCCCACGAGGTTCGGCGCGCGTCACAATATATATATATATATATATATATATATATATATATATATATATATATATATATATATATATATATATATATATATATATATATATATATATATATATGTATGTATATATATATATATATATATATATATATGTATGTATGTATATATATATATATATGTATGTATGTATGTATGTATATATATATATGTATGTATGTATGTATGTATGTATGTATATATATATATGTATGTATGTATGAATGCGAGTGTAAAGGCCCAATTTTTGGTTAGCCACGAAAAGTGTTTTCCCGAGTGTAAACAGTGCATCTGGGGTAAAAAGTACACTTGAGGACAAAAAATAGTTTATTGGATTGTTGGAAAGAGTAGGCTGGTAGGAGTCTAAGGATGAAATTTGAAGCAAAAATGAGGCCAAACAGGTCTACAAAAGTCTAAAATAACGAAAAGTTACGGTTTCGGTTCAAATAGTACTTGGTTTGACTGAAAGTTTGACCGAAACTTTAAAATTAGTTAATGACCTTTGAAAAATTATCTGAAGGCATAGATTGACTCTAAATAATATGGGAAATTATTTGACAGTGAAAAAGTAATTTTACGGTAAGACTAAAAATTGGTTGATTGGACCGGTATGTAACACCCTTATCGCTTCCATACACTACACACATTACCTTGCTTAGACTATTATCACGATTGCTTAATTACTATACAATCGATGCTTGTGACAAATGTGGTAAAAAAAAAATTCTGCTTATTCTGTTATAGTGTCATATCACTAGCATACCACAATCAATGCAGAACAACCAATACATTTAACATATCATGTCATTCAATAACCCTTTATAACATTTAATATGTCAATAATACATAGTACAAAATCAACTCTAAACTGTTACGTGTACATGCCACTTACTAAAAGCTAAAATCTTACATATACATGCCACTAATAATAACAAACATACTCTTCTTAGCTTCAATTCGGAGGTCCGATCTAATCTCAAAGCGGATAGCATGCCTGCTCCTCAGACGTTCTACTCAATACCTGCAAGCAGTCAAATAAACTACGTGCTGAGCATTAAAAATGTCTAGTGGTGATTACGAATCTAAAAACTTTCAATTCTAACTTAAGCACATACATACATGCATGTCATTTTAGACCTTACTTTAAACCAAACAATGTCATATTTCTATCTATTCCTTCATATTTCTTAGATTCCTATGTACACTCTGCATTTTATTTTAATTATGATTTTGCACTATTTTTCTACCTTGCACTCTTAATTTAATAGCTTACTTGTAAACTATTCACTTTGGCCCTTTACCTATTCGTTGACTTATTACTCTTCAAATCCTCACTCTAACATTGTCAACTAAGTTCATCATTTAACATCTCTGCTTTTCATTTACTTTTAACTTTATTTCTTATAACAAATCATTCTGCTCCTCTAACTTTTAAATCTTTGCGTTTATACCCTTCACTTCTATAATATATTTACTTTAATGTGTTCACTTCATTTCACTTCGTATATTTCTATAATGCATTTTACTTTAACCAATTCCTCAATTTCATTTAAATCACTCACTAAACCTTAATCAGTATCATTTTACACTGATATACTTATTTAATAGGCAAATTACGGTTTAACCCTCACATTCTTACACTCGTGTACATTTTACTTGTCAGTCCGTATTAACTCATTTCTTGGCAATTAGATCAATTAACCATTCATTTAATTATTTTCATTCATTAATCCTATTTTTAACTTAATTACTCCTCCTTGCATCTTATTACGATTTTGCCCTTTTTCTAGTCATTTAATTACTATTGTGGTACTAATTCATTTGTTCACTTAAACACTATTTTTACTTTACTTTTCATTTTATTCTATTAGGTACCATCACTATGGTAAAAGTTCACTTTGGTCCCTAATCTTTCCATAAATTACAAATTTGCTATTATTACTTCATAATTACAATTTTGTCACTAGCTTATTTCTCTTTTGATCTTAAATTCATTATTTGGCTTACAAATTACATATTAGTCCTTATTCTAGCACTTTCATGTCAAATTACATTTTAGTCCTTAGGCTTTGCGTTCTTTGCATACTTGTCATTTAATTTCACTTTTCTTTTATATATATCTAATTAACTTACTTTCACACACCACTATAGTTTTGCCCCTAAACTTTTATCAATTTACCATATTACCCTTTTTTTAACGATTAATTACAATTTTGTCATATTTTAGCCATATTTCAACTTTTATTCACTTCTTAACTTATAATTTACCAATTAGTCTCTCAACTAATTGCTTTTATGGAAAATTACATTTTGATCCTTAAAC
Organism: Excoecaria cochinchinensis; assembly: GCA_947683425.1. Classification (NCBI taxonomy): domain Eukaryota; kingdom Viridiplantae; phylum Streptophyta; class Magnoliopsida; order Malpighiales; family Euphorbiaceae; genus Excoecaria; species Excoecaria cochinchinensis. The sequence continues at coordinate 7,258,574 of CANTUQ010000005.1, forward strand.
TTTTATTTTCTTTCATATAAGTCCTTTCTTACTCAAATTTTCATTTTCATTTCACTTTTTAAATTTTCATGTCATTTGACTATTATTATCTATTTAACTTATCCTTTGGGTAAATTTCCTTTTTCATCCTAAACTTTTCATTTCCTTCAATTAAGTCCTTTTTCATTTAAACACTCATTTCTATTTTTACTTTTTTACAATTTCATATCACTTTTACTATTATACCCCTAGTACAATCCAGGCAGAAAATCTGCAGACTGAATATACGAGATGTGGACCCAAAAGCCCACTACAGTACAGTAGGGAATTACCCCGAAGGACCATTCCAACAGTATTACAGAATAATACACTAAGCATAGAACATATCTATGCACTATGGGAGACCATCGCGAATCTGCCATAATAAAGCAAGTCGTCATGACTTGCACTGCGGTATGGATGTCCCTATGACTAACCACACATTTCCTGAACTAAATTCAGACCGCTAGACACTACTAAGGGCAATACTCTTACAAATGACTTTCAAATCCACTTTTCATTCCGTTTTACCAGTTACACAACAATTTCATCAATGTTGTACATTTAATGAATCATCTCATCATAATTCATCATTTATGTGCAATTGTTATTATATATTTATTTTTCATAATAAGTATACTTAACCCATGCAATAGCTATAAATTAATTTCAAAGCTAGTTTCATTCTTTTTATATCATTTCAATTTCAGTTATTCATTCAATCTAGATATCATCAAACATACGTATAATTTCAATTATTTTAATGATTTCCACTATTTTCCACCATGGACATAATGGGAAAATATTCTTAAAAATACTTAATTAATTTCTTACAAATTTTAATTCATTCAATATACTTTCAATTTCATAAATACTCATCTTATGACCATATTATCATTAAATGAATTAAATGTATCTTTAATTCACTAAATCAATCATTTGATTTTCATGAATCTCTTTTCATTAAACCCTCCATTACACTTTCAAAACATTCATTTATCAATTTTTTTCTATCTTATCTAGCATGTGTACAACCTAATATACCACACTTTCTTCCTTGAACCATTCGGCCATACTATAATTTTTCTCTAACATTTTATTTATCACTTAATCATTATTTATTTCGCTAGATTAAACCTCAATTCTTATGTGTATACCCTTTATTTACACTTATTCATAAAGTATACCTTCGATATACCTACGTTTACCATTATGCCTCATTATGGTCAAAACTTGCACTTAGTTTTCTTTCACTATAATCATTCTAATTAGCCTATTTAACCTCCTCAAACTCAATTATCACTCCAATTTCAATTACACATGCATTTTACACACAATCATTATTTAAACATAATACAAAACCCTAATTTTTATATGAAACTAATTAGATTAGGTAATCACAAACCTCATATCCATGCACTAAGCTCCTCAAGCTTCCTTTTCCTTAGCCTTTTCCTTGGAAATCTCTTTTTATCCTTACTTTCTCCTCCTTGGCCGAAAATACAAGTCAAAGAAACATTCATCAATTCTCTTCTTTTATGCAATATAACTTCATAAACACTCTTAACACATGCTAATCTATCATCTAGAACCAATAATTCAAATTAAAACAATCTAAATCTCTTACCTCCATTTGGAGACATAACCTTAAATCCTTGATTTTAACCCACCAAATGGATACTAGAGGGTGCTATGATCTCATAGAGGGGTTGAATTAACTTTAGAATGCTTAAATTTAAAGAGAAATTGGAGCAAGAATGAAGATAATTGAGAGAAGAAAGGAGAGGGAAACTTTCGGCCAAGCAAGAGGAAGAGAAGGCTGAAGGAGATAAGGACTACTCAACCACAATTCTTCCATTTAATGGCTTTTATAGTGGACCAAAATTAGTTCAACCAATGGTCCAACCTATAAAGCCCAATTAGCCAATTTTAGTCCATTATGAAATTTTTCTATGCTTTTCTCACTTCCCAACTTCAATTCATCCCAACATTGATTCCATAATTCATATCATGTGAAAGCTAGATTGAACACAAAATTTCACCTCAATCATAGTCCGTTTCTAGTACGGTTCAATAAAACCGGTCCAATCAGCAAATTTTTGGTGTCCTCAAAAAATTCTCTTTTTACTACCAAAAATTCCTACATATTATCTAGAGTTAATCTAGAAATTTTCATCCATTTTGGACATTATTTACTATTTTTAAAGCCTCGGTCAAACTTTCGGTCAACCCGAGTACTATTCAAATCGAAATCATAAATTTTTCTTACTTTTTGAGGGTAACTCTCATCAAAATTACTCCAAAATTCTTAAAATATATTAATTAGACTCCAATAATATTTTTGGCTCAATCAAAGACCATTTCTGGGTCCTGTGTCATTATTTATCAGTCTGATAACCCAAATTTTCACTGCAACCAAAATATAAATATTTCAATACCATATGATTATACTCATCAATACGAGTGTATCTATATTTTCAAAATATTTTTCTGAGTTCTGTAACTCAAGATATGGTCCGATTAATTTCTGGTCAAAAATCGGTCAAACCGGACTGAAAAAAGTCTTCAGACGCCCGCCTGAAGCCACAGACTACCCGGCCATCCCTCATGACCGACTGTATGGTTGTTTGTAGCCCCAGAGATTGCCGTTCCATCTGTCACCATAGACAGCTGTCTGTGGTGACAGACGCCCCGAAACCCCCTTTTTTCACTGTTTTCCGAAACCCCCTTTTTTCACTGTTTTGCACTTTTCAGACCCATTTGACCTCCGTTTGAACTCAAATTTTTGTATACGGCCTCCCGCTGACATGCTCTATCCAATGGTCTAATAAAATATTTTTTGACTCCGAGAAGTGCTATTCACCCCGGTGTCACTATTTAATATCAAAAAATACTATTCACGGTAAGCCCGATATTGGGGCTGTTACACGGTATTAGTGAAACGGACTGAAAACGGACCCCGATTGACCTCAAAATTTTTGTGTAGGCAAATAAATATATTTTAAGAATTATGGAATCATTTTTATTAGAAATTGAGTTTGGAAAGTGAAAGAAATTAATTTAGGCCATGTAATGGTTAAATATATGTATTTGGGCTTTATTGAGTTGGCCCAATTGGTTGGACCAAGCCCCGGTCCACTTAAGAGGCATATAAAAGGCTAAAATATCAGCCAAATTCCAAAAATCTCTCCACTTCTCTTCCCTTTCTTCTTGGCCGAATTGGTCTCCTCTTTCCTCTCCATAGTTTTCTTCATTTTCCATCCATTAATCCCATTAAATCAAAGCTTCCCAATCAAAGTTCAACCTCTATTTTCATTGGTAGTGGCCTCTAGACTCCATTTGTAAAGTTAGGGATTAAAAATCAAGTAAGTAAAATTGAGGTTTATAATTTGATTTAATGCTTTCTATGGGTAGATTGAGGGTTGTAGAGCATGGATATATGGTTATATTGAATTAAGAAGCAAAAAAAATGAGGATGGATATTTGGCCTTTTTAGAGAAAAAGGAAGAGGAAGGTGTTTCGAAGAGCAAAGGCAAAGGAAAGGAGATTTATAAGGTGTAGAACAAGGTTTAAAGGTTAGTGGATATAATATCCCTTAATTTTCATTTAATTTATGTAAGTTTAAGATTATGTTTAGTATGTGTTTTGATGAAATATGCATGTATAATTAAATTTAAGCTTATATATATGTTAATAGAGCTTATAAATAAAGGTTTAAATGATTAAAATGGAACAAATAAATTTAATATTAAAACCCTAAGTTGGGCCGAATATATACATAGGGTATATAAGGGTATATTTGGATGTTTAATGCAAATTAACTATGTATTCATGTTAATTAGCATGAAATTTAATGAAATAAATGATAAATGAAAGAGAAATGACTATGGAGGAAAAAGTGGAGTTATGGTCGAATGTGTCATTATAGGGTTAGTGTATAAATTGTTAATTTAATGATTATGAAGCTTAAAAAAGAATGTAGAGGTTGAATGGAGTGTATATTAAATTATTGGGAATATTTAAAGTTTAATTGAACATATTTTAGGTTGATCTTGTTTTATGTTATACATGAAAATAATGGAACATACTACTTTTAAATGAAATAAAGGCATAATTGAAGTTAGAAATAATTAATAAATAGTATGTAATCGAAATTAGTGGAAAAGGAATTGAGTGTAAGATTGGCAACATGGTGGTCGAATAGGGTATTAGTTGGGAAATGAAATAAATTGATAATTTAATGAATATAAAATCAAAGTTGAATAAATTTTTAAAATTTAATTGAATAAATGTTAGCATGAAAGTATGTTATGTTTGAAGTGAATAATATTGACAATGTATATTTAAAGTGAAATAATAGTGCACTTAAGTTAAAAATAAACAATTAATAGCATAAAAATTTAGATTAACCGAACAAGAAATAAAATATGGATTAAAAGATGTATGGGCCAAATAAGATCTAAATAAAGTATCATGGATTTTTATGTAAGTTACCAGCCTAACCATGGTTAAAAATGATTGATAACGAAATGTGACATGGAATGATATTGATGATAGTGTATAAGTAAATCAAAGTGTATGTGCATGGGTATAAAAATAAATATGCATTAAGATTGGCACTTAAAATGTGAATTATGTTTGGAAATGCCAATGTTAATGATTTGATATATACCATATATTATAAAAATATTACTGTGATGAAGGAGAGTAAACTAGAAATAAAGTGTATGCACATTATTACATGGTTATAATGAACAATGTAATTGCCCTTAGTAGTTTAGTAGTAAATCTAGTTTAGGATATAGTTGGCTAGCCATAGGGACACCATACCATGATGTGGGTCATGGCTGCTTGGGTAGACTAATGACAGTTTACCATAGGGATATAATGCTTATAGTGTACAGTGATTTACTGTGACAGTGCATAGGTGATCTTTCGTGGTCACTCTATAGTGTAGTGGACCTGTGGGGTCCACGTCCTGTGTATCCGGTTCGAAATTTCTATCGGATTGATACTTGGGGCAAAATAAGAAAAGTGAATTGTAATGAGTGAATAAGAGAAAATGGAGTAAAAAGGGTTAAATTGTAAGGATTTAAAAGTATTGAGGGTAAAATGGTGGTAATGTAAAATATCGAGATTAACGGATAAAAATGGGAGAATAAGTAATTAAATAGTAAAGTAAGTGAAAAATGGTCAAATAGGGGTTTAAACTGTAATTATGCCTAAAAATGAGATTTAGGGACTAGATGGAAATTTTATATGTCAAATGAAATTAGGTGTGAAAAATGGTTAATTGCTGGCATAATTCTAATTAATCAAAAATCATTGGACCATAAATTGATGGAACTTTAGGGACTAAGTTGTAATTTAATGATAATAATATCAATAGAAGGACTACAATGCAATTTGAGTAAAAATATGGCTAATAATCTAATTATAAGAATAATGTGGACATAATGATTTAAATAAATAAAATAAGAAAATTGTAATAATATTATTAGTAGTGATAATGAGAATAACATTAATATAGAATATAAGATATGCAAATTTCATGTAGTTAATTAAATGGAATTAAAGGGTTAGTAATGATAAAGTAAGTTAAGACAAATATTAGAAATAATTAGGATTGATGGATGGATTAAATGATAATATGATGTGCATTACATGCATGTATGCATGAAGTTAGAGCACGAAAATAATGTAAATATGAACACACACAAAGAATATATAATAGTGAGGTCATTGGAAATTAAAAGAAGATTGCATGGGAAAATGACAGTCGCATGCAAATGAGAGAGCGTGCGTGGGTAAGTGGAAATGTAACACCCCCTAACCACACATAGAGTTTTACTACGATGGCTATGGAGTGTCACAACACATTCACATGAACACGAACCAGTTTTCATACAAAACTCATGATTAATAAATTTTGTTAGAACAGTATTAGGTTACATTCCAAAAATTCATGCATTAATTACATAACACTTATAAACTTACATTAATTTACGCTTTACATAATATAACTTGCTTAATACAAAACTTCAGTTTACTTATACATACCAACTTATAATTACACATCTCATACTATTACAAAAAGAACCAACATAAATAGCGGACCCTATTGTGTTGGGCGTTAGCGATGCAGGACTGTCTTCCAAAATGCTTATCTTCGAAACCCTACATGGATAAAACATCAATACTAAGCAATAACATTTAGTGGGGAAACAACAAGATATGGATGAACACTCACAGTGTTCATCAATACAAATCACATACTCATGAAACGTAAATGCAATTAAGATTAACCATCAACATTACACAATGAGTAATTATTAATAGCACTTCAACCATTTATAGTTCCTTACTTCATATCCTTAATTCACGTATATCGTACTATTCACTTTAATATTCTTCTATTTATTCACTGCATATCAACAAACATTCCATATTCATGCATCGCATTTAAATTTACATATGATAAAGCAATTATTAGCACCTTTATATAAGTATATATCATCATCAAGTTGTGATCACAAATCCTCATAAAATACACCTCCCTTATTGCCTATCAATACCATATACTTGCAAATTCACATAACACGTACAACTTACATTCATTCACTTGTTTGTTAGTCATTTCATAACATGCCTGCACTTCCATAGTAGTGGATAACGGGATAATCACTCTGGTATCCGTAGGTGCCTTTATATTGCACTAGTATCCGTAGATACTTTTATATCACACTAGTATCTGTAGATACTTTTAAATATAGTCACACGCAATCGCTTTTGGGATCCAATCGGGATTACCCAGGACCCAAGTGGGGTCAACAAATTAGAAAGCACTTCGGCTGCAGTACCTGACCCTATAGGCATGCCTACCTATCCATGACTCAACTTGCAGGCTAAATAACTAACCCAATATTTGTTTGCATTATCATGTTATATAACATCCACAAAGCTACATTAAACAATTATCGTATAAATCATAACACTATTCATTCATTCACATGAAGCAATAATTTCATTAGATGTCTTACATACATAAATGGCTTATCAAACAAGCCCACACTTCATTATACATATTTCATTATACATGTTCACATGGATTAATACATTATTGTTTCTATTAAATGTTGCTTAACTTAATTAAATTCCATTTCATACACTTATACAATATTAGATGATGTTTCATAAAAAATTATAGAAAATTCAGGTACCTCACGGTGACAACCAAATGGTTGTGACAGTGACATGTGAACAACTCAAAATAGAATGGAAATCAGAAGCACCTCACGGTGACAACCAAATGGTTGTGACCATGACATATAAACAATTCGAGGTAGGATAGAAAACAAGCATACCTCATGGTGACAACAATTTGGTTGTGACCGTGACATATTCAATTTTTGAGGCTAAATGGAAAATAAAAAGTGTTTAACCTACCTCTTTTACTTTTTCCTACCTCAATATAGATGATCACTAAAACCCATCAAAACACCATTTTTATCCAACATAACCTTCTAACCAAATGACAACCTACATGTTGTCTTTTAATGACACAACTCTCATTACATTTGAACTTAAAAATCAAGGAGTTATGGCCAATGAAACATAACTTGCTCCAAAAACCATCCTACAGAATTTTAACTACACTTATTGTAACACCCCGTTACCCCCGTTGGAAGGATACCGGAGTGCCACGCGCACAAACTCATATTCAAACTCAAATACATATACATATACTCAAATAAGTTAAGATAACAAATACATTTAGTCAAAAGATAACAATTCCATATATATATAACCATATAGTTTTTACAAAAGGGATTTGTAAAAGATAAACATTTACATATACAAAATAATACTTTACAAAAATTAGACTCCATATACAAAAATACAGCGGAAGACTAAATAACTCCAAATAAAGACTTCTAGTGGCCGACCTGCACATGTCCTACTGCAAAATGAACCTGCCACCTACATGGGAAAAGAGCCCGTGCTAAGCGATAACGCTTAGTGGGGAGGAACAACACATGGATGTACATATAATTGCAATAAACATATATATAAGCTTGATAATAACAAAAGCATAAAAACATATACTACTCATGCATATAACAATTGTTCATCATACTCAAGTATATCGAAAAAATAACCATTCATATTCGAATACAAGTATTACATTTCATCATGTCATAACGCATATACATATACATGTAACATATATTCATTTCATATAAATAACGGCTGCATAAATTAAACTCATATAATAACTTCAAGTAATAGCCTGAGTACTCGCTAACTAGTGGATACGGGTACTAATGATACTGATAGGACACAGTATCCCAAGCAAATGGAGACATGAGTCTCAAAACATTTTTATAATCATGTATACCCGAAGGTATACCGGAGACCGAGGCCTCATACATCTTATATGACCCAAACGGGGCCCGAATCAAAGACCCAAACGGGGCCCGCATGAAACAATTAAAATACAACAGCTGCACACACATCCTAACCGTTGATAAGCGCTTATCTATCCACTAACTATGACTACCAGGCTCAAATAACAACTCAATCATGATCTAAAATAATTATCATATAACTAAGGATAAATCAAGTATAATCATGTTATTTTATGAATACATGTATGTTGGGCAAACTCAGAAACATATACATCATATATAAGTCTCAATATGAAGATATAACTCACGATTAAATAATGCAGGTACATATAAATTATATGCATTTAAATCATAATAATACTCATGTACATATATATATATAACTCATCATGCTTAAGATATTATAGCTCATACACATATTTGTCATTCAATTTGCTAACCTTGACATAATTATATATTGCTACTTTATTAGTTAAATTACCAATCTTAATCATACTCATAAGTTTTCCCAATGATAACTACTTTTATAATCATTTAATAACCCTAATCATGCATAATATGTCGAGGGGAAAGGTAGGGGATTGATCCATGCCAACCATGGGCTCAAAATGAAGAATAAAAGGCTTTATATGTGTTGTTCTGTTGCGAGGTCGTGACCATGTCGCGTTCGCGACAGTAGCTCACCTCATAAACCCTTCGAGACTGGTTTTCACTCCAGATTTACATCGCAAAAACCGACCTCTAGACCTCATTTTTAGGTAAAGTGGTATTCTTAACAATTGTTCCCCTACGTCTTGTCTTTCAAATGGGACAAGTTTTAGGTAAATTGGATTCCTAAAGTAAGAGATATGCATTAAAAACTAAAGATTGTGCAAATGAACCTAGCTAGACAACGACATGTCCGGTTTTGGCCATTTCTAAGCCACTTAATGACAGAATTAAAGTATGGTCTCTCTTATAATTTTAAAGATACGTTAGTCGTGGTTCAAATGGCGCAAAAAACACTCAAATTGGAGTTTTCAAACTCTAGCTATGATCAAAACAATACAAAGAGGTCCGGTAAGACATATACAGAATTCTCCCTAAACTAGGGTATATACACAAATTATAAGCTCAATAATCATTCAATCAGCAATTTCAACACATGTCAATTAAATATCTCAATTATATCATCTATCAATATTCATATACACAAAGCTATTTTACTCATGCATTTTCATATACCATAAATACACAAATAATATTAATATTTAACTCAAAAACAGGATCCAAAATGAGATGAACAAAACACTCCAAATAAACTCCCAAACCTGATGCCAAAACTCCTTCTACTTCAAAATCCAATCTTTTCTTTTCCTTTGTCCTTCTTTCTCTCTTCAATCACTTGCATAAAATAACCAAATACAACCCATATCAACCCATGCAAAAACTGCTGAACAGCTAAATATAAATCCAGAAGAAGATGAAGATGAAGAACCCAAAGAAACTTTCAGCTACTTACCTCTTGGAACCCTTCAAAACTTAAAACCCTAGCTAAAGGAATGGAGGATTACACATGCAAGCTTGAGAACAGAAAATGGAGAACGGAAAGAGCAAGGAAACGTGAGAGAGAGTAGGGAAGAGGAGCAAAAATCTGATAGCTTCTAAGAGAAGCTAAAATTTCTGCCTTCTTCTCTCCCCATCATGCACACACTCACTTATCCACATGGCACTCATGCATTGGACCCTCAATTCCACTAACTACACTTTAACCATTTGCTCATTGCACAACTCTTTAAGTCTTTACAAATTACCAATTGGTCACTAAAAGAAAATTCTATCATTTAATACTTTTAATTCTTTGCAATTAAGTCCTCATTTCCTTGTAAAATTACTCAATTGCCCTTAATAAATCCAATTAACATGAAATTTCTAGTAGGCCATATTTGGGATGTGACACTTATGGACACTTTTGAAGACCTTAGAGTCCTCAAATCAAAAGAGCTATTTCTACAGCAATTTAAGACATGGACATTGTGATTCTAATCAAAATAAGCTTTTTTATTTTAGAGTAATAAAACTCATTTTATAACCTAAACAATCCTAGAAGGTCAAAATGGAACTCAAACCAATTCCACACTTCCAAATTCAATAAGGTCCAAACTAACTAATTTGGCATAACTTTTCATCAAACTCAAGCTAAACTTCCCTAACACAATCATGAATATCATGGCACTTGCAATTTCCCATTAGAAACACATTCATTAACAAATACACAACAATTTCTCAAATCTTTCGAAATTAGGGTTACATGCTTAGGTCAATAAACTCATGGCAATCAATTTAGCTCAATAAGCTCATCTCTTCAATTCAATTCATCACACAACATAAATACACATTTTAGATACACAAGCACTCTATTTAACACACATAACATTTTGTTTCCCAAACCTCAATTCCTTTGCTCCTAAAAAGCTCTCTTGGCATTTGCCCCACCAACCTTCTCCTTTCCCTTATCTTTTCTGGTCTCCTCCACTATAACACAATCCAATTTCTAGAATTGGAACAAGGGAATCAATATCCAATCAATACACAAAAAGAAGAAAGAGAAGAAGAGGATTTTAATTCAATAACTTACCTTAAACTTACCAAAACACAAACAGCACAACCCACTCAATAGTCAAGGATCCGATGGACTTAAGATTGAAGACTCAAAGAAGAAGAAGAAGAAGAAGAACAAAATGAGGAACAAATGGCCACAAATGGACGGACCAAAGGAAAGAGCACAAATGACAAAACCTGCATCCTTCCACCCCTTATATAGCATGAATTGGTTGTGTTGGCAAAGCCAACACAAGACACACAGAATCCACTCACATTAGATTAGGTTAATCTAATCCTACTTAATCCTTAATTAATCCACTCCTAACTTAATCATGCACAACTACACTTTAGCCACTTAACTAATTTATTCCATGTAATTAAGTCCTCTATTCCAATTGCATCTAGGTCCAAAATTAGAAATCTTAAATCAAGCCTATCCAATTACCCTAATTAAGCTAAAATGCTACTAGGGTAGATTTCGGATCATTACAACTCTCTACTCCTTAAAAGAATTTCGTCCTCGAAATTCACTCATATCAAATTATCCGTATATCAAACTCTTTATCACTAACACTGATATACATTAACTTTACCTTATCAGAATAACATATACACTCTGCAGGTAACTTATTACTTTTCGTTCACTATACCGTTATGCATAACACGTTTCACTATTCCTTTTAAATAAATCTCCTGATTAAAAATAATTATAAGATCTATAATACAATTCTTATCCGCAATCAAAATCAAACCTATGACAAAACCATTTTATCGAGTCGTATATAACTCTTTTCATCCAATTAATACAATCGTATAACACACATATTCCAAATACTCAATTCATTTCTATATCTTTCTATCTCTTTACATATACTTTTATCCTATTCTTATCACATCAACTTTTCCACGTAACTCTTTTCTCATAAAACACTTTGTCTTCTCTTTACTCAATCATTCACACATTTTTATAAATCTCAAAAGAAACCTATACACTTTCTCTTCTGATCAATTCATCTTTTGCATTTCACATTCCGCTTATTTTAAAACTCATAACTCTGAACGCTTTTAGTTTCTCATCTCTTATTCTTTACTTAGTTATCTTTAAACCATTAGTCCGTGGATGAAATTTGAAGTGGAATGGAGCTCAAATAGTAGGTCCCTAAAAGTCAAAAATAAGAAAAAAGTCCAGTTTCGGTTTAAATAGTGACTAGTTTGACCTTTAGTTTGATCGGACCTTTAAAATTAGCAAATGACCTCTAAAAATCACCAAAATTTTTGGATTTGTTCTATATGATATTTAGAAACTTTTGGGGGTAAAAACGGAATTTTTTGGTATCACAAAAAAATTTGAATTAGACCGGTTTAATTAAATCGAATCACAAATGGACTCCGATTGTGCTAAAATTTTATAGGGAGGCTATATTTTATATTTTATAATTGTTGGAATTAGTTTGGGGAGAAAATGAGTTGAAGAAGTTATAAATTTCATTATGGGGTCCGAAATTGGCCTTAAAAATCAAGATTGGGCTCATGTAGGTTGGACCACCTTGGTCAGACTAAAGCTGCCCATTTACTCACTATAAATAGCCTTAAATTTACCAAATTTGGGATAAGATCAAGTGACCAAAACACAACAGCCCTTCTCCGTCTTTGGCCGAGACACTCCCTCTCCTTCCCTCTCCATTTTTCTTTTTTGCTTTCCTCACCTCACCTCAAATTATAACCTCCTAAGTGAAATTTAGCTCATCCTTAACACTCTAGTAGAGATTTGAGTCCAATTGAAGTGAAGGAAGTAAGATAACCCATAGTTTAAATGTTGGGTACATAGTTTAAGTAAGTGATTTAGGTAGTTTTATTTTGATTCAAGTCTTTTTATAGGTAGTTTAAGGCATGTAGGTTATGTTTATGAGGTTATAAGTGTGATTGGAAGTAAGATTTTGATGAGTTTTCCATTGTGGAATTTCTGCCTACATAGGTAATCAAGGAGAGGAAGTCTTTCCAAGGCCAAAGGCAAAGAAAAAGAGGCCTAACAGACTCTAAGTAAAGAATTGAGGTTTGTGATTACAAATTCCATTTAATTCTAATAAAAAGCATGAAAATTAGTCTATGTTTAAGTGTGAGTATGTGAAATATGCATGCTAAATTGAACTAGGCCATATAATCATACTTAGAATGTCTAGAATTGATGATTTGTGTGCTTAGATTAAGAAGATAAAATGTGGATGATGATGATGCATGTTGGTCGAATGGTATGCCATGGACTTTTCATGACATGCTTGATGATTATGACATGTAAATGATGTGTATGTGATGTGTGGCATGAAATCTAGTCAATTTCATGTATAAAGGTAAGAAAATTAAATATGATGGATGAGATACACCATGACCGAATGATATGCATGGTAAAAAGGCATGATAGTTATGTGGTATAATGTCATGTCATGGTATAATTAAATTAATTAACATGTAATTAAGCTAAGTTAATAATGTATGATGTGAAAAAAATAAACATGGATACATGTATGACATCATGGCCGAATGGTACCATGATAAAATGATGGGAACTTTTCATGTATAATGATGGTTTTGAATGAAAACATAAGTAATGCCCGAAGTAATGAGCTGGTGTTTAAATCTAGTACAGGATATAGTTGGCTAGCCATAGGGACACTATACCGCAGTGGTGAGCATGACGTCTCACTTATTGTAGGCCAATGATGGTCCCACCTCATTGATATCATTGTTACATTTTCCATTGTATTGTACGGGAGATCCCCTGGGTCACCCCTCCTTGTGTTGAACCAATAGGGTTCACGTCTCGTTTATCTAGTTCAAAGATTTATGCTAGCGTTTTACATAGGCAAATATGATAAAAATATTGATAAAATAATGAATTAGAAGTAAGGTGGAAAGGTTAAAGTGAAAAAGGACCTAATCGTAAATAATGGGAAGATAAAGGGCAAACGATAATTTGACCATATATAGCATTATAAGGGTCATCAAGGGTAACAATATAATTAATTAACTAGTTATGTAAAATAATAATTTTTCAGGGACTAAAATTTAATTTGGCATGAAAATGTTAATTTAGGGACCAAACGGTAATTTACATGCTATATAAGGATTATAAGAGTAAATGAGAAGAATTAATGGCATTATAGTAAATTTAAGTAAATTAATGGCATAAGTGTAATTTTATGGGCATTAAGGGCATAATTGTAAATAGGCCATAAATAAGGATTTAAATGTAATTAGTGAGGATTAATGTATACATTGCATAATTATTCAAGATAAGGATGTATTTAAAATTAATGGAGTAGTTAGCAAATGTATCTAATAATGGAGAAATTAATTGGCCTAAGATAATTAATAGCATATTTAATTAAATATAGTTATTTATATTTATTAATTTATGATTATGCATGAATCTTAGGATAAATGCAAAAATCTGGAATTGTAATCACTACTGGATATATTTAATGCTCAACGCGTAGTGTTTTGACTACGTGTAGGTACGCCATAGGTTGGGAGTAGCATACCTCACATTTTGGGAGCAACATGAGAAAATTACCTTGAGGATGTATGTTATGTATTTTAGTGGGAATGGGCATGTATATGTACTTATATGTATCAGTTAGTATTGGTCTTCTTCTTTTGTCTTAAGAATAATTGGAAACTCTCTCGAGGTGTATATGTAACATAAATCTTTATATGACCTTAAGTACTATTATATATGAGACCTGCATGGTTTACCTATGATTAGTGGGTGAATGACATTGTTATTGGAATTTAAGAAATTAAGTGAATTTAAGTTATGATTTTATGGTTAGAAAAAAAAATAAATATGTATATTTTACGTGAATATCCCCCTTAGACAGATATAGGTCCATCGGCCATCGTTAATTTAAGTTATACATAAGTTTAAGAAGTGTTACACGGTTAGTCATAAACAGTATTTTTTGAGTGTGAACAGCACAACCGGGGTAGAAAATACACTTGGACACGAATAATATTTTATTCAATCATCGGGAAATACTAGTCATGAAGAGTCCGAGAGTGAAATTTGAAGTGAAAATGAGATCAAATAGGTCTCCAAAAGTCAAAAATAAGAAAATGTTACGATTTTGGTTTGAATAGTACCTAGTTTAACCGTAAGTTTGACCGATACTTTACAAATAGCAAATGACCTTTAAAAAATTATCTGAAAGCATATATTGACTCTAAATAATATGGGAAATTATTTGACAGTGAAAAGTAATTCTACAATTACACTGGAAACTGGTTAATTAGATCGATATTAGTGAACCAAACCGAAAACGGACTCAATTGACTTTAAAAAATTTTATGTAAGCTAATGAATATATTTTAAGAATTATGGCAGCATTTTTATGAGGAATTGAGCTTGAAAAGTGGTAGAAAAAAAAATAGAGCAAAGAATTGATTGATTAAGTATTTTGGGCTTAGAATTGGGTTGGCCCAATTGGTTGGACCAAGCCTAACCCATTAAAACTCCATATAAAAGGCTGAAATGTCAGCCATGTAGAATCCTCTCCATTCTTCTATCCCTCTTGGTGGCCGTATGTCCATCTCCCTCACTTTTCATGATTTCTTCCAATTCTACACCATAAATTCCACTAAATAAAATCATCTCAAGTAATTTTCAGCCTCTCCTCTCATTTATAATCATCTCTAGAGCTCATTTGAAGTGGAAGTTTTGGTAGAAATTAAGAAGGAAAATAAGGTGTTAAAAATCAAGTAAGTGATTTTGATTGAAATAAATTGATTTATTTAGCTTTATGAGTAGTTTTGAGGGTGATTATTATTTTTATGTGATTAAATTGGAGTATGAAAGAAGAAAATTGAGGGATACTTATGATAGTAATTTCGGCCCTCGTAGAACAAAGGAAAGAGGAGGTGATTTCCAAAGTAAAAGATAAAGGAATGGAGGAGTAGAATGTGAAGAATAAGAGTATAAGGTTAGTGGATACAATATCTATTAGTTTTCATTAATTTCAAGTTTGTTCAAGCTTATGTTTGTGTGTATGTGTGTAGAATAAGCATGTACAAATTGAAATAGGTTTAGAAATAAGTTAATAAAGGCTAGAAATGTTGATTAATATGTTTAAATTGAGAAGAATAGAAATTATACTATAAACCCTAATGTAGGCCGAATGGTTGTATAAGGTATAATATGAATTATTTTGATGATTAATGTAATATAATTATAGACAAATGTTAATTTGCATGAAAATTGGTGGAATTTGTGATAAATGTGGAAAAAAAATGGAGATTAAATGCTAACCTTGGCCGAATAGAATACATAGATCGAAAATAGAATATTTTGATTATTTAATGAATATGAAGCATGAAAATGAAAATAGAATTAAAATAGAGTATATGGTAATTTATTGGGAATTTTTAGAATTAAATTGAATATATTTTAGTTTAGTGATATATTATGTTTAAAGTGAATACTATGGAATATGATTATCTAAAGTAGAATAATAGTGTATTTGGGTTAGAAATAAATAATTAGTAACATGAAAAGGGAAATTAATGAAAAAGAAATTAAATATGGTACAAGGGAGATGTTGGCCGAATAATACATAAGTAAAAATATAAAGGATATTATTATAATTTACCCACCTAATTATGTATAAAGATAATTGATATGGAAATATGATATGGAATGATATTATTGACTAGTGCATATAAATAAATGGAAATGTAAATACATGGATATGGAAATAAATATGTGTTATGGTTGACACTTGAATAAATGTGAATCATGATTAAAAATGCAAGTGCAGATGATATAATATGGTTTGTGAAATAAAGTTGTTATTGTGATAAAAGAAAATGAATTGGAAATAAACCGCATGTAAATGATTATATAGATATGAGAAATAAGTATGTGCCCTTAGAATATTGGTATTGAAATCATGGAGTGTATGATATAATTGGCTGGCCATAGGGACGATATAGTGTACCACGATAGCGAGTCATGGCTACTTGCAATTGTAGGCCAATAGCGATCTACTTATATATCACAGTGTAAACTTAGTGTTAATTATAAATGTAATGACGCCGGAGCGTAATCTAGCTCCTAAGTGGTCACTCCGACACTATTGAAGTGCAATTTGGCCCCTAAATGGCCACTTCAATAGGTTCAGGGATTTGGAGCCCTCTCTTGTGTATCAAATCTAGTGATTTCTACTAGATATTACTGGGGGCAAAGTAAGCAAATTAGATTCAAAAAGAAAATGTGAAATAATTGTAAAGAAATGAAGTGAAATGGTAATGAAATAAAAAGGTTTAAATGGATATTTTACATGTAGATTAATGAAATAAGAATGAAGATAATTAAGTAATGGTAAAGTGGTAATTATTTAAAAAAAGGGTAAAAATGTAAATTAAATAGAATTATAGGGACTAAATTGTAATTTAATCATGTTAGCATTAAAGGAATGATTAAAATGGTAATTTTGAATAAGAATATGGAGATTTATTAATTTAGTGGAATTAAATGAGATTAGTAAGTAATGAAA
Source organism: Excoecaria cochinchinensis (assembly GCA_947683425.1). Taxonomy (NCBI): domain Eukaryota; kingdom Viridiplantae; phylum Streptophyta; class Magnoliopsida; order Malpighiales; family Euphorbiaceae; genus Excoecaria; species Excoecaria cochinchinensis. The sequence goes on from CANTUQ010000005.1 coordinate 7,276,131, forward strand.
TTAATTAAATTGAATAAGGGATTAACAATAGTAATAACAAATTTAATAATATTAACAAACTTATAAGAATAAAACAAGTGTCAGTGGGAATAAAATGACAACTTGAATTGGAGATAATGTAAATGTTAAGTTTGGCCTAAGGTGGGAACGTGAAGGACCTGATGGTTTGGTATAGAATGCAAGTAATTAACATGGTTTGAATATATATATATTGATTAAGTAAATTAAAGAAAATAAATGAGAATAACATGTAATGTAAGTAATGAAAATGTATATAAGGCTAATAATAATAATAAGAGGAAATTACACCAAATGTCAGTGTAGCCATTTGCGACGGAACAGGGGCGACCGATGCCCGTCGGCCCGCCCGACGGGTGTCGGTCGCGTGCGCAGCGCGTCGCTCGCGCGTGAGCGATGCGCGCTGGCACTCCGCACGGGGCACGCGACCAACGCCCGTCGGTCGCCCCTCTTCCGCCACAAATGGCTACAGTTGCCCCCAATTTTGAGAACTAGGAGGTGACTCTTGTAGAGGTTCTGATGGTGGTTCTCCAGCCTCAAAGTGCAAAAGGCCATTTCTCTGCCCAATCCTTGTAGTTTTGAGCCATCTTAATCAAGATCTTCTTGTTAGCGGCCTCTTCTGTCCCATTGGTTTGATGGCAATACAGAGAGGACTTGTGGTCTTTAATGTCATGCCCTTGTAGCCACTTCCTATCCTTAGCCATAAATCGTCCTTCCGCCCTTGAACCCTGCGTGGTGTGGGAGACCATATCGATATATTGGATTTCCTTTGATGACCTTGTCCGTTGGAGGCCATAGGGCACACCTCCCTATGATGTCTATTCCTATGCTTGAGCAACCCGTGTCCATTGTAAGTCGATATAATTCTTGTGGTCCTTTTCGAAAGTCAAGAAAAATGGCAAAGTACGGGTACGTGTAGATTAGCGGGAATTGAACAAAGCTTGCCCCCCATGATGGTTTTCCAATCTACATATTGATTCTTTTCCTTCTCTCTTTTTTGTATTTTATTTTTCTCTTTTTTTTTTCCTTTGTTCTTTTTTCTGTTCTTTTTTTCATTTTGTTCTTTTGAGGATAAGCTTTGTTCAAATCCTAATAGTATACACATACATGCACTCCTTCTCTTCTCAATTTGGTACAACATTGACCAACCAAGACGGGCATTGAACTTCGACTAGGAATTTTGGCTTCATTTTTGCTTGTGGATTCCTCTTTTTAACCTTTTTTGCCCTTTCCAGCTTCAATCTTTTGAGCTTCTACGTGGCCGGTTCATGATTGTGGTGTGTTTGAACGATGTGCCTAGTGATTCCACGATCAACTCTTCCCGTGTCTTCATATGTCCATGCAAAGACCTTTTTTTATATTTTGTTGAATTTCTCTCAAATTTTGATCTCGCTTCAGGAGTTGCATTAGATGCTATCAAGATTTTTTTTGGGTTTCCCAAAGTTCTGAGATTAAATGGAATGGTATTAATTGAATCAATGTCAAATGAGTTATGATCATGATTATGCATAGTGAAATCATAAGAGACATAACACAAGTAAGCAAAAACGTTCATCTTATTAATGAAAATAACATGTCATTATTAAACAGTTCAAAAATAAAAAGAACATTCTAAACAGCTAATCAACTTCCATTCTTGACAACACAGCTATTGCAGTCGATGGTCCATTATCATCCCTAAGAACCGTCCTGCCTTTCCATTTAGGCACTTAGTCCATCTTATTCTTTCCCTCTCGCTTTTTTGGGTTGGAGATCTTCTTGGAATCAATCAGATCTTGAATAGCATGTCTTAAGGCCTTGCAATAATCTGTGGTATGCCCGGTGTGCTGGTGGAAGGTGCAATACTGATCCCTTCTGTGATCGGGCTGTCCCTGGTTTCTAGCAGGCCTAGCCGGCAATGGCTGTAACATCCCCTCCTTTATCAGCCTCTTGAGGACCCAGGACAAAGATCTGCCCAAATTAGAAAAGTGCCTTTGCTTTACTTTCATGGTTGGCGCTTCTACAATCTTTTCCTTTTTTGGGCCCGGCATCAGTTCTTAAATGCAATCTCTCAAGGGACGATAGTAGTCCGTTCTATGCCCTGAATGCTGGTGATACGCGCAGTACCAATCTGCTCTATGTCTAGGGCGTCCTTGACTTAGGGCAGGCCCGACCGGCAAGGGTTGTAACTTCCCTTTCTTGACGAGACGGTTGAAGTGCCAGGATAATGGCCTACCCGAAATAGTGAGGTGGGACTGAACTGCTCTAGTGGCTGAGACTTCTGTATCCTTAACATTCACCTCACTGATGTTATGGCTTCCTGAGCTTTCACCTTTATGCATGATTGCAAGGGCCCCATCCTCTTCAGGCACAATACTATATTCTAGAGTGGGCCTCCTATTTTCTCCTTGCTCACCTGGTAAGTCAAGTGGCCCTTTTCCTCTGGTTTCGAAAGAAAATGGAGGTACTGCAGCCGTCGCTGTATAAGCCTTGTCGACCGTGGCCGGCTTTACTTGGTTGAGAGCTGTTGCCATCAGTTGAGCTTGGAGAACCAGCGCCATGGCATCCATTCTTTCTTTGATCATAGCCAGCATCCTTTTTTCCTGCTCTTCAAACCTTTTATCTATCTCCTGGGCAATCAGGGTGCGAGTCTCTTCTGTCAATTGTGAAGGGCCAGCCATTTCTAACACCTTTAGATGTTCTAGTAAGAGCGCTAAAACTTTGTTAGCCCACGTGAACTCTGATCGCTCCTTAGACAACTATTGGGATCCCCTAACCACCCAAGCAAATGGTCTACAATGGCTGAAAAGCAAGGAGTTAGAATGATGCATGAATAATATGTAATGCATTATCGTGCTATGCAAGTGGTCCTCGATGGCTGAAATAAACTACAATGATACACGTTAAATATGTAAAAAACTATACACAGGTTGATATGTACATGTAATAATTATATGCAAAGAATAGGATGTATACATAAGGAAGAAATACAAAATTTTATTTGTGCATGAATGACATGAATATGCAATGCATCATCCACAACCACATGCAAGCAGATAGATCCTTCGAACCTTATTGCCCCCACACACAAGGTCGTATAGTCTCTATCCTGAGTGGGCTTGATCCATGGGTTAACAAGGAACCCGATGGATGCGTATAGTGCACGGTGGAAAATCGGCAGCATAACCTCTATTAGCTAATGTACAAGCATATGGGTTTTGATCATTGTGTATTTAGGCAATCCGAATAAGTTGACATGGGCCTATCAAGGCATGAAAACCTTTGATTAGGTGACCAATCAAATTATTTGGGTTTGTCCAATACAAAATGATCCATATAGCAAGCAAGGTATTATGGTTCATACCACCTAGGGGAAGTATCTATTGCCATTACATGAGCTTTGGCCAGGGTGATATTACTTTAGGGCTACCCAAGCATGGTTCCTATGGGTCTAGCTCATTATGAGCGTAACGATCGGTCGGGTCTCCATTTAATATACCATCATGGTACGAGGCTTGTGCTGGTGATTATCCTTAACACTTCCCTACATTGAGTGAATGTAGGGTCGTGCTTCGGGAATGCATCGAGGTTGAAAGAGGGACCAAACTAGCATAGATCTAAGGCTCTAATGAGATGCAATGCAGTTTCGAAAAAGGATGAAACTTTTAAATTAAAACTTAATTGTAAATTTTAATCAAGGCACTTTCGAAGCGAAGTCTCGAGTATTGTCCCCAGTGGAGTCGCCACGGTGACGGGTGCCGAACCCCGGGGCACCCCGAACCGCTCGTCTTCAGGGCGATCAGGAGAGGTTCATGAGAACTTGTAAGAAATTATAAGTGCATCCATTTTGGGCTACAAGGAGGTTTCTTGGAGTTGCCACCCAATAGAACATTGGGAAAGGTCGCCTAGCCTCAGTGAGCCTAAGACATTGCTGCTATGTCCATTATAAGCAAGCCGGAGGTGCCTTGGAGGCTTCCACCCTAATGATAAGATGGTCCTCTAGCCTCACGCTTGGGCAAACCAAAGGTGTCTTGGAGGCATCCACCCTAATAGAACATTAGGATGGCCCTCTCGCCTTGTGGCGCCTAGGACTGTGCAATTTTGAGCCTTTTACGGGACACAAGAGGTGTCTTAGACGCCCCATCCCAATAGAACATTGAGATGGCCCTCTAGCCTCGTTGAGCCCAAAGACCACAGAAGGTTCGGTACTTCCCATTTATTCATACCTTGGTTAGATTTATAGTTGAGTTTTAAATTTATCATTTTATCCCATTTCTCATTCAATTTAATGCAGTTAAATTAAAATCAAATTGTCCATTCAAGGGAGGCAGTAAATAAAACATAATTAAAATAAAGTGTGTAAAATAAATTACAACAAAACTGGGGGCGAAATACAACCCCCATTGTAAAAAAAAATATAAATCATACATAAAACAGGCTATTTGTTAAAGATGAGGACATTGGTCCTCGCATGTATATTTATTACAAAATAATTTCGATGTGACAATTTTTATTTTGGATGGAGAAAATTGGGATATTGGTCCCGTTTTTATTAGCAAAGATTCCAAGTTAATTAATAAAAATATTTTTGTGATTTTCTTTTTAGCGTGCCTAAAATAAACAATTTTATAAAAAAAATTACATGGAAAAATAAACAAAAAATCCAAATAAATGAAATATTATAGATAAAGCAATTAAATATTTAATCCGAACGAGCCTTCTGGATCTCCTCAGGTGCTCGCAAAAATGTCGACATAAAAAAACAAAATACAAATGAAATAATATTAGTAATTAAATCAATAAAATCAATTAAATATATAATAAACGATAAAATCAAATAAAATAAGATAAAATAAGATGACATCAAAATGACAAATGAATTAACATGTTAACAATTTAAAATAAATGAGAAAAATGTATTATGAATGACAAATGAATTAAATGATGTGATTGAAATAAATAAAACATGTTAACGAATGAATACATGAAAATATATACATGATAATGATAATAATGAATAATGAAAATAAATAAATAAATGAATAAAAAATGAATATATATGACAATAACAATGAAAGAGAATGATAAAAAATGATGAAAATAATTAAATAAGTGACATGATTAATTAATGTTATCACAATTAACATGAAACATTTACATGGCAAAAAAGATCAATCAAAATGAATTAATTAATTACATGTTAAAAATAATGAGAAATCAAAGCAAAAATAAATTATTTACATGTTAGCAATAATAAGAAATCAATATTTACATGTTAGAAATGATAAGAAATCAATATTTACATGTTAGAAATGATAAGAAATCAATATTTACATGAACAAAATAATATATTAACATATTAAATGAGACAAATATAAAAGCAATAGAATAAATAAATAAATAAATGAAAATAATAAAAATAATAATAATATACATGTTAATAAATTAAATATGAACAAAATAATAAAAATAGGAATAAAAATATTAGGCTCAGAATGTTTACTCTCAGAGTTTCAGATTCGATGAAGGTAAAAATAATGATTGATTTCCTTATTTGTGATTTGCGAGATTAGAATTGAATATGATGAAAATGTTGGAATTTTATTCCGAGAAAAAGCTTAAAAAAATAATAAAAAATTCTTTAAGAACAAAAAATTAATTTCTTTGCCTAAAAAATGATTTTTATTGATTAAAAAATAAAAATGATCCCAAGAACAAACAATTATTTTGTTTGTCTTAAGAAACAAAACATATGAAAAAAGAAAAATCTTATTTTTAGAAAATCAAATGAAAAAATTAAATTTTTACAACAAACAATTGTTTTATTTGTTTCAAAATTATTTTTTCATCAAAAATAGATTCAAAAATTATTGAAAAAAAGTTTAATTGAAAACAAATAACAAGTTAAAAAAATGAATTTTGAGAGCAAAAAATTATTTTGTTTGTCTCAAAATTGAAATCAATCAATAAAACTACTTCTAAAAAATATTTAGAAGAAATTCTATTGGAAAAAGAACCAAAAAGATGAATTGAATTTTTTAATTCTTTTTGTTGGGGAAAGTCTGGAAATTTTAGAGAGAATTTGAGAGGAAGAAGAAGAGAAAATCACAAAAAAAAACCCTAAAAGAAATTCCCCCCCTTTTCTCTTCCTATCATTTTCTTTTTATATGAAGAAAAAAAAAACCTAACCATTAATGAAAAAATATTAATTAAATAAGATATTATTTAATTTAAATTTTAAAAATGGAAAAAATCATTAAAAACTCTAAAAAGAGGGGTAGGAAATCAAAATCAGGTGAAAAAAAACTGAAAAAAAAAACAATTTTGGGCGAAAAAAGGGCGATTTCGACAGAACAAGGGCGACCAAAGCCCGTCGGTGCGCGCGACGGGCGTCGGTCGCGCGCTGCACGTCGCTCTGCGCAGGCGACGCCCTGCGCGCGTGCGCAGCGCCCGCGCGCCTGCACGCTGCCGCGCGTCAACATTCGCGAAAAATAATTTTTTTTTTACTATTTTATTTTTTTATTAAAATTTAACTAAAAATACTATAATTTCTAAACCCCATTTTTCAAATCTAATTTTAAAAATATTTTTTATTTTTTCACTCTAAATGCAAATTTGACTAGAAAATCATCACTTTTAATCTTTTTTTGCCTGTGACAAGGTATCTTATCATCATTGGGTAATTCTAATCTGGCCTGTCTCATGACCTGGTGTTTACAGTCAGCTTTTTATATATTATTTCAAAAATACCCCTTTTTGAAATTCCTTTCACAATTATACATTATTTGTAAATATATTTCATAAATGTCTTTATTTTTATTTTGGCCTTTTGTATTTTCTCTTCTTTCTTTCACTCGTTTCCTCCCGATTCACGTTTCCCTTGTTTCCGTTTTCTTTTCTGTTTTCCCTTATAAATTTCTATATCGTTTTCAATTATGAACTGAAAATCTCTCTATTATTCGCTAGATTCTTATTTGTTTGAATCAATATATCTTCTCCGTTTCTCGCTATGGCAAAATCTGTCTACTTCGATCTTTTCTATTTCTATTTTGTCCTCCTTCTCAGTCCGAAATCAACTTTCACCATCTGAATATTGGTGTTATACTATAACAAATTTCATTGATTCTGGATTTCAGAAGCTTTTCATCAAATTGAGTATTCAACGTCCGAAATCGGCATTCAATGTATAAATATCAGCAGTAAGTCATAATTTCTGGTTTTGAGATTGTTAATTGCATTTGCTTGTTTCTGAAGTTTTTGATCGATGTGACGAATCGTGAGTCGGCTCGAAGTTGACGACTCGTAACGATTAGATTCTGTCACGAGCCGGCACAAAGGTAACAGAGTCGTAATGACTGAATGCATTTGCAAATTCTCTTAAATTTCAAAATTTTTGGTTTAATTTATTTCCTTATGCTGCGAGATTATAGTTTTATATTTTTAGATATTAACTATGATTTATATGTGTATTTATGTAGGATATTGCAATGATGGAAAATGGAGGAATTATAGTTTTGATGCAATATGATGGAAAATGGAGTGAACTATTTGATTACTGGGATTTTCAAGTTGATGGAATACTAATTCCATCAGGTTGTAGCTTTGATAATTTTGTGGATTTAATAAGTAAACAGCTGTATCAAGGCATTGAAAATAGCAGATTGGACATCAAATATGTTATTGGAGATGGATATCCTCCACTTAAAATAAAAGATGATATGACATTGCTATTCTATTTGTCTTTGAAGATCAAAGAAAAATGTTTCAAATCATGTCCATTATGCATTACAAAAATGGAAATCTGTGAAACTGGTAATTTTCTGAAATTGCCTTTGTCAATTTTAAATATTATTGTGATGCTAATATTTAACAATAATAAATGTTCATTATTTTTATTTTAGGTGAAAGCTCCAAAAAAGTTTCAAGTGATCTTGGAATGATTGAAGTTGAACCTGAAGCAACAAGTTTAATATTGAATGAAGTTATACAACCTGTCAACTAGGATGAAGCAATTGTAAACATGATGAATTATGCTAGCTTGGTGAGTAAACAAACTGTTAAAATTTTGGATAACAGAGGCAAAGAGGTAGAAGGAGATGAAGAAGAATTTATAACAAATACAAGGGTTTCAAGAATTGAGGTTGGACAGATTTTTAAAGACAAGGATATGCTGAAAACAGCAGTAAGCCTTTTGCAATAAATAATGATTTCCAATTCAAGGTGTGTAGATCATGTGAGAGTAGATATGAGATTTGTTGCTTGGATGAGGCATGTACATGGCTATTAAAAGCTTCAAAACAAGGGAATACTAAGATGTTCAAAATTAGAGTGTTCAAAGGTACTCACTCCTACAGTTTGAAGCTAAGGTTAAGCAGCAAAAGGCAAGCTACATCATCTATTATTGTTGGATTGATCAAATCAAAATATGTTGATGTAAAGACCGTGTACACACCAGCTGACATAATACGCGATATGAGAAATGAACATGGAGTGAATATCAACTATATGAAAGCTTGGAGGTCAATGGAAAGAGCTATGGATATGATTAGAGGTAAACCATGTGATTCATATTCTTTATTACCAAGATATTTGTATATGCTTAAAAAGACAAACCATGGTTCTGCAATTCATCTAGAGACTCAAGATAACTTGTCATTGATTTAGATGCATCAATAAAAGGTTGGAAATATTGCTTGCCAATTATAGTTGTAGATGGTACTTTTTTGAAGGCAGCATATGGGGGCACTTTAGTAACAGCTTCACTCAAGATGCTGGTGGAAAATTATTTGTTTTAGCAATGCATAGTTGATTCAGAGAATGATGCTTCTTCGGAGTGGTTTTTTAGTAAGTTTAGGCAAACATATGGGACAAGAGATCAAATGTGCATCATATCTGATAGGCATGAAAGTATACATACAGCAGCTACAAGGGTATATCCTGGTATTCCTCATTGCATTTGTGTATATCACTTATTGAATAATGTGAAAAGAAAGTTCAAGAAAAACTCGAAGAAACTCAAAGATTTATCGTTTAAAGCTGCTGAATCATACACAAATGAGGATTTTGATTATTATATGAATGAAATGAAAAAGGTTGATGGTAAAATACCAAATATCTATCTATGGTTGGTTACGAGAAATGGTCTAGGTTGCACTCTGTGAATAACAGGTATTCAACTATGACTTCTAATATTGCGGAGTCAATGAATGCTGCAATCAAAGCAGCTAGAAATTTACCAATAACAGGCTTAATTGAGTACATGCGCAATTTGACTCAAGAATGGACTTATGTAAACAGAAATATAGCCATGTCAACATTCACAAAACTAACTAAGAAATATGAAGATCAATTGAAGAAAAACTTCATTTCATCTATGAGAATGAAGGTTTGATCCTTATTTCTTTTTTATCTTTTTATTTTTGTTAGTGAAGAAGGCATTGGTTGTCATTTATTTATATTTTTTCATATAAATAAATGAGCTGTTTAGCTATACTCTATTTTTCTGGTTATAGTTGTAGTGAGTTGCATATATAGTTAGTTTAATGAAGCAATACTGCTGCTGCTACTTGATTTTTTATGCCAAAATTTTGTCAATATAAATCATAGACAAACCCTGGTTCTGCAATTCATCTAGAGACTCAAGATAACTTGTCATTTATTTATATTTTTTCATATAAATAAATGAGCTGTTTAGCTATGCTCTGTTTTTTTGGTTATAGTTGTAGTGAGCTGCATATATAGTTAGTTTAATAAAGCAATACTACTACTGCTACTTCATTTTTTATACCAAAATTTTGTCAGTATAAATAATGGTGGATGTATTAATTAGTTCAAGTTTTGAGGAGATTGTTGTAAAAAAATATATATTGATGTATATTGTGTTCATTTGATGTATATTTTTTCATATATGAGAAGCATGTTTATAAGTTCTTGATATTATATGAAGTTTATTTTGGCTATTGAATGATTAAAATATTTTTGGTATAAAAAGCATGAGATTATATACTTGTAGAAATCTGACATATACTTATAGTGAGACTTTATTTTGTAGTTGGAATACTGAAATAATGGGTTTTGGTCAGAGTTTGGTTGTTGAGGAGTAAATGTGTGACAGCAAAGTCAAAAGGAAGAACAAAAGTTCATTGATCTTTGTCTCCTCCATTTGAAATTATTCTATTTATAGATGGCAATGTAGCTTTCTCAATTATTAGATTTGGTGTGGTTTACATCTGCATGTTTTTTTTTAAAACTATAGTGTGAAATAAAAATATTAAAGGAAGTAAAAGATATTTTGCCACAAAGATTTTGCCACAAAGATTTTGTATAGTATAATTGTAATAGACGCCCACTATACAACCACTGATAATTATGCTTGATGTTTATGTTGATGCTGCTGTATTATGTTGCCTCTTATCTATTATTTTTGTTGTTGATGGATATAATATATTTTATGTTTTTTCGGTTGTTGTAGGTGATACCATCTAACAGTGATATTTTTAGCGTCTTAGTTTAAGAAAAAGCATACAGTGTAAACTTTAAAGAAAGAGCATCCACTTGCAACAAGTTTCAATTGGATGGATTACCATGTGCACATGTTTTAGTAGTAATAAATGATAAGCATATGGACTGTTATGAGTTCTGCTCAAGCTACTACACCAAAGAGACAATGTTAGCAACATACGAAACAATCGTGCATCCTATTGATAATCAGATGTATTGGAACATTCCAAGTTACATTAGAGAGGAAATTGTACTACCACCAATAGGAAAACTCAAATCAGGAAGACCTAAGAAGAGGAGAATCAAAGCAGGCTGGGAGTCAAAGATCAAAATTAGGTCCAGCAAATGTCAGAAATACGGGCACAATCGAAAGACATGTAGAGATATTCCTAAATAGTGATGATACTTTTTTTTTTTTTACAATTTTTGTGATTGTTTCATTCTTTATATAAATCATATCGTTTACAGCAAATGTGTAAAATTCAAGCACAATCAACAAACTGTTAGAGATATTTCTTAAAAAGTGTTGATAATTGTTTAAAATTGTTCAGCTATATGAAAATGACATATTCAGTAAACAGATTGTAATTAATGCTTGTAGATCTTCTTATGATGTGTGTAGGATATTTGATCATACTCTTCTGTTATGACTTGTGAATTTCTTGCCAAGTAGTGATGCTGGATTTGTCTCTTTCACGAGTCGTCAATTTCTTATCGATTCGTGAAGCTTGCCCCCTGTCACGAATCGTCACATTGGTATAGTATACGGCTAATATACATATAGTGTACGTCTAGTATACGTTTAGTATAGGTCTAATAGACATATAATATACATATAATATAGGTCTAATATACGTCTAATATAGGTCTAGTATAGGTCTAGTATACGAATAGTATACATATAGTATACTTCTAATATAAGTATAGTATAGTCTAGTATAGGTCTCATATACGTATAATATACGTCTAGTATATGTATAGTATATGTCTAGTATATGTCTAGTATAGGTCTAGTATACGGCTAATATACATATAGTATTCATCTAATATACATCTAATATACGTATAGTATACGTATAATATAAGTCTAATATACGTCAAAAACTTAAGTTTGTTGTAAACTTTTTTTTTATTATTATTATTTTCTTGTTAGGAGGATTATAAAGCACTAACAATATTTTAAAAAACAAAAATAAGTTTACAGTGCAATACTGTAAGATTCAAGTTGAATGTACAATATTATTTTAATTAGGACAAATTGTAAAAGGAAAAATAAATTGTATATTCGGATTCTTTTCTAATATAAAAATCCTACAACTTTAATTTAATTCACTCCTCATATTTCTTAATATATATATATATATATATATATATATCTAGAAAATTAATTTTTTCATTAAAATTGACGATAAATCAACAACAAGAATTAAAATCATTTTGACTATGAATTAAAATTTAGAAATAATTTTACCAAAATCAGAAAATTTTCTTCACATATGCTGCATTTTTTACACTAAGAGCTTTGGCTGTTGTTGGAAAAACATAAAAAAATAGAAAAATAGTGAGGAAAGCTTGCGATTTTTTGCTTTTAAAACAACTTGAATGTGGAGGTTGGGGAGAAAGCTATCTCTCCTGCAGAAATTGGGTAACTAATTAATTACCTTTTCTCAAGTTTAATAGTTTATGAATGAAGTTGATATTTGATTGTTGTTGGAGAAATAGAAATACACACTGCTAGAAGGAAACATATCAAATCTGGTGCAGACATCATGGGCAATGATTGGTCTTATTCATGCTGGGCAGGTTTGTTTTAGATTTTTTAGTACCAAAATCTTTAGAAATTTTGTTTGAATTTATTGTATTTATTAAATTAATTACAATTTATAAGTTATTGAATATTTCATGTTAATTAGATGGAGAGGGATCCAAGACCTATACATAAAGCTGCAAATTATTGATCAACTCACAGCTTAATAGTGGTGAATTTCCTCAACAGGTAAAACTTAGTTTACCAAAATTATATTTCGACCAGCAAATAAAGGCTCATATTTTGATAGCTGTATATTTACTTTTTAACATCACTAACTCTTATTTCCGTTCCTCAATTTATTTAATGCTATTTAATTTTGCTAGAGCAATTTTATCATATGTTCAAGGGTTTTTTTTTAAATAGAATATGGAATTTATAATAGGCATATTCAAAATTTACATAATTCCATGCTATACAAAAATAATGTTGTCTCACTATTACAAGAAACAATACATTCAGTCTATAATAACTTGAGCTTTCCTTTTCCCAACAGTTTTTTGGTGTCTCCTTTTTGGTAGTGCTTCATCATCACTTGCAATATTGTGTTGCTGCTTTTTTAGTCCATGGTGGTACAGTAATACTGATAGCCTAAGTCTGTGTAAATCCACATCAAAAGTATCTGTTGGAATTCGTTTTCCCTCTATGAGATATTCTGCAAATGATGCCACAAATAGACCACAATCCCTACAAAAATATAACCAGAAATGCATTCAAGATCCAATAATGGAGGCACCAAATATCAAGTATGAATTATATATATAAAAAGCCAAATGTAAAACTTACATCTTGCTTTGTCTTAGCAGATCTTCAATGTATTCAATTTTGAAAGGATCCCTAGTTGATTGACATATCCCAATAAACTCCAAAAACAAAGGCAAGATCACACTATAAGCTTTAGATGTCTCAAGTGTGGATGCTTTGCATGTAGGTGATCTGAGAGAATCATAAACTTATATTGTTCTTTCTAAAATTGACAAATGTCCAAGTACCCAATGGTACTTCCTTATAACATTTATAGGAAACAATACATGTTCAACTTCTGCCCAAGGTCTGCTACAGTACAAGCAATGACCTAAAATATAATCAATAATAGACTCCTCCTTCTCTATTAAGCTCAGTTCCATTCCCTTTTTCAAGAATCTTTTGTAAAATTTCTAAATGAGTTGGTCAAATGTGTTGTCTGTTGTGGTGAAGTTCAAACAAATACCACTTGAATATTTACCTTTTTTCCTCAAGTAATAAAAGATGATATTCATATGCTGCAGTTAATTATGTGTACATAAAAAAAATTAAATTAGTATACAGACAGTACACATAATATATATCAAGTATATGCACAGTGTACAACAAATATACTCATATTATATAAAGAGTTCGCATATAGTATACAGAAAGTATTTGGGATACTGTTACTTAAGATGAACATACAAATATGCGAACATACAATTATGCAAACATCCTCAAAAAATTACCATGTCTAATAAAGAAGAGGCACTTCTGAAGCTAGAAGCAGATACTTTTTTAAATATCAGGTATATCCATAAATCAAAGTGTAAAGACAATATACGACTAGTATACCCTTATTATACATTAAGTAAAGATCAAGTATACAAACAGTATACATCAAGTATACTTACAATATACTATATGTAACACCCCCTTCCCATACGTAGGCGATCCCATCCGATAAGGAGTGAGATGCCGTATGAGACAAGGTGTCACCAAACAAAAGCAAAGCAAAATATACATCCATTCAACATACATTCAGAAATACAGAATAATTAAAAACTTTACATGCAGAAAGCAAAAGCTGATCATGCATTACTATAATTAAACTATTACAATAATGATCTGATCAACTAGCTGAACAAAATAATATTACATATACAAAATATAGATACAAAAGCGGAAGCTGATACAGAGAGTTCTATACAAAAAGAATCATCACTGGTACAAAAATAGCCCTACACTAAAAACTCTTCTGTGTTGGCTTGATGACGGCGACTCTCACAAGGCAAAACTCCTTTCGCACCTGCACGGGTAAACACACCGTGCTAAGCGAAAAACGCTTAGTGGGGAAACACACATAAATTATGGACGGCCACTCACAGTGGTCGTCAAGGCATAACACATTCACAATGGCAGAATGCAAGGACTATTGCATAATTCATATAAACATGCTTGTATTTAAAAGCCAAACATTCAGTACCTTATAATCATATACATTACAGAATAAACCAGCATGTATTTCATCATTAACTCATTCAGATATTCCATTCAAAGCCAGATCAGATCAGAACAATTCCATTAACATTTAAAGAACACCTGCTGACTCTAGACAGTGGATAACGAGTGTACAAACAGTACTTTCCGGGTACGAGCCGATTACAGACAGTATATTACGGGTACGAACCGATTAAACCATTTTACTTTAACTTTCACAGATATTTTCAAAAGGGACCTTAAACAAGATCCAATACAGAAAAGGGTTCGCGAGGAACCAAACGGGGACCTGATCGGGGTCCAAACAGAACTATGGGCTGCAGCAACAGACTCTATTAGGCATGCCTAACTATCCACTTACTTGACTCTAGCAGGTTATGCATCAAACAGATCACAATTCAGGATACAGAATATAATTCATCAGAAAATCATGCCATCAAGCATATCGAAGCATTAAACAGTAGGACATGCATCATACAACAGTAAAGTCCATTTAGAAGAAATACTAAATTCATTTCTGAGTTAAAAACTAGGAAATTTCGGAAAAATATGAGCTGAACGGAGAAACGGGCGAGATCGGCTGGTCACTGGCGTGACTGGCCTTCCCAACAGGCAGGTCACGGCGTGACCGAGGGTCACGCGACGTGACGTGCTTGTTTCTCGCCGGTCACGTTGCGTGATCTTTACAAATCACGCAACGCTCTCTCGCAGGTCACGGCGTGACTGGACGTCACGACTCGTGACGTGCTTCTCCCTCTTGCAGATCACGTTGCGTGATCTCGCAGATCACGCAACGCCTCTTCTTCGCAGGCCGCACGACGTGACCGAAGATCACGTCGCGTGACTTGCTATTCTTCAGCTGGTCACGCGACTGGCTTCTCAGGAGGCAGGTCACGGCGTGACCGAGGGTCACGTCTCGTGACTTGCCTTCTTCCGTAGCGAGTCACGCGACCCGAAGAAATTCAACAGTATATCGACTTTTCCAGAATTTCCAGAATTCTCAGAACAGCAATTTCAATCCCAATTTGATTTTAAACCATACCAATCCATTCATACCTTTCAAGGAAGATCCCAAACAATTCAAACATCATTTAAACAACTCAAACCAGAATTCAATCAACCTAATCAAGGTATTTGCATTCAAATTGTTCAAGAACAAATAAACCCTAGAAATTTCCAGTAAACTCAAATTATGCAAATCACAAGCAATTATTCCCAAACCTGAATTCTAAGCCTCTATCACTTAGCTCCACTAGGTCCAGTAACCTCTTTCCCCTTTGGATCACGTGGAGCTTCAGCTAAACACAATCACAGCAAGAATATCCACAAAGAAAACCCTAAGTTAAATCTAAACTTAAGGAAGAAGATGAAGATGTAAACTTACAGTAAAACAAAGACAAGGTCATGCACTTACCAAGCTAGGGGATGCAAGGAGAGATTAACTTCACCAATAAGACCTTGAATCAATAATACAGTACTTGGGAATAAAGGAAAATGAAGAAGAAGAAAATGAGTGAGCAAGAACGTGAATCTGTAAGTCCCTTTTTTTTTCTCATTCCCTTTTCTTTTTCTTTTCTTTATTCTAAATATGTATCCATTTCCTATTGGTGAAACTAATCACTCATACTAAAATACAATGCATTACACACACCCTAAGTAACCTCATTAAAATGCACCCTACAATGGTATATGTAAGTGCACACAAATGCAACTAAATTACTTCTCACCTTAATACCATGTATGCACCCACATAATAATAAAACCCCAAAATCATATATTTTACTAAATTACCCTTATGAATGCTGAACACATGCGAATGCTTACACATACAGACGGACAGTCAGACAGACAGACAGATTGACAGGCTCATTCTACTAGGGGGCAAATGGGGTGTGACAACTCTCCCCTACTAATAAGAATTTCGTCCTCGAAATTCTCACCTGAACTGAATAACTGAGGGTACTGAGCTCTCATCGACTCCTCTGGTTCCCAAGTCGCTTCTTCGACTCCATGATGGATCCACAACACTTTAACCAAAGGAATCTGCTTATTTCTCAACTGCCTCACCTCTCGGGCTAGAATAGCTCGCGGTTCCTCATCATAAGAGAAATCTGGCTGAACCTGGATATCCTGAACTGATAGAACATGCGAAGGATCTGATCTGTACCGACGAAGCATCGAAACGTGAAATACATCATGCAACTTTGCTAACTCCATCGGTAACGCCAATCTGTAGGCTACAGGTCCTACCTTAGCCAAAATCTCATAAGGTCCAATGAAACGAGGACTCAGCTTACCCTTCTTTCCAAATCGAAGCACTCTCCTCCAAGGAGAAACTTTAAGGAAAACTTTGTCCCCGATCTCAAATTGCACGTCTTTCCTCTTCAAATTGGCATAAGACTTCTGTCGATCCTTGGCTGCCTTCAAATTCCGCTGCACTACTCTGATCTTCTCTTCAGTATCTCTGACCAAGTCTGGTCCAATCATAGATCTCTCGGATAGCTCGGTCCAACAAATCGGAGTTCCACACTGACGACCGTACAGAGCCTCATATGGTGCCATACCGATACTAGACTGGAAACTGTTGTTGTAGGCAAACTCCATCAATGACACATATCTGTCCCAACTACCCGGAAAATCCAATGCACAAGCTCTCATCATATCCTCCAAAATCTGTATAACTCGCTCTGACTGACCATCGGTCTGAGGATGAAACGCTGTACTGAAGTTCAACCTAGTGCCCAAAGCTCTCTGTAACTCCTTCCAAAACTTGGAAGTAAACCTCGGATCTTGATCTGAAACTATGGACAAAGGCACACCATGCAACCGAACTATCTGATCCACATAGATACTGGCTAATCTGTCCATGGAGTAATCCACTCTAACTGGCAAGAAGTGAGCTGACTTCGTAAGCCGATCCACAATAACCCAAACCGAATCATGCTTTCTCTGAGTCAAAGGCAAACCAGAAACAAAGTCCATGGCGATATCATTCCATTTCCACTCAGGAATGGATAAAGGCATAAGCAAACCTGAAGGAACCTGATGCTCAGCCTTTACCTGCTGACAAATCAAGCACTTGGAAACAAAATCCACTATATCACGCTTCATACCGGACCACCAATAGAATTGCTTCATATCTCTATACATTTTCTCACTGCCTGGATGCATAGTAAAGACTGAACTATGCGCCTCACTCATGAGCTGTCTCCTCAAGTCCTCAGACTCTGGCACACACAGGCGATCTCTAAACATAAGTACCTCATCCTGAACTGAGAACTCTGACTGCTTACCCGATCTGACCTCATGCACAATCCGCTGAAGTCTCTGATCATCTCCCTGAGCATCCACTATCCTCTGTCTCAAAGTAGGCTTCACACGCAACTGGGCAAGCAAAGCCCCATCTGAATCAAATCGCCATCTGAATCGTCTAAAGAACAAGGCTGAAACTGACTTACGACTCAAAGCATCTGCAACTACATTGGCCTTACCAGGATGGTAATCCACAATGCAGTCGTAGTCCTTAAACAACTCAAGCCATCTGCGCTGTCTCATGTTCAACTCTTTCTGTGAAAGGAAGTACTTTAAGCTCTTGTGGTCCGAGAAGATCCTACACTTTTCCCCATACAAGTAGTGACGCCAAATCTTCAAAGCAAATATTACAGCTGCCAACTCTAAATCATGCGTCGGATAGTTCTTCTCATGTGGCTTCAACTGACGGGAAGCATAAGCCACAACCTTACCTTCCTGCATCAGCACACATCCAAGACCAACTCCAGAAGCATCACTGTAAATGACAAACTCCTTACCCGAGATGGGTTGAGTAAGGATAGGAGCCTCAACAAGCAACTGCTTTAACCGATCAAAACAAGACTGACACCTGTCTGACCACTCAAATCTAACTCCTTTCCTCAACAATCTAGTCATAGGAGCAGCAATCACAGAAAATCCTTTAACGAACCGACGGTAATAACCTGCTAAACCGAGGAAACTCCTCACTTCCTGAACATTTCGAGGCGCTTTCCAATCAACTATCGCCTCAATCTTAGCTGGATCCACCTGGATACCTCTAGCTGAAATGATGTGACCCAAGAATGACACTTCTCGAAGCCAGAAATCACACTTGCTAAGCTTAGCAAACAAATGATGCTCTCTCAACATCTGCAAAACCAATCTGAGATGCTCCTCATGCTCACTCTCATCCCTGGAATATACTAAGAGGTCATCAATGAACACTACTACAAATCGATCTAAGTATGGTCTAAACACGCGATTCATCAGATCCATAAAAGCCGCTGGAGCATTTGTCAAACCAAACGGCATCACAAGAAACTCATAGTGGCCATACCTAGTCCGAAATGCAGTCTTCACCACATCAACATCCTGAACCAGTAACTGATAGTACCCAGATCGAAGATCTATCTTGGAAAAGACACCCGCACCTCGAAGCTGATCAAATAAATCCTCAATCCTAGGCAACGGATACTTGTTCTTCACTGTAACTTTATTAATCTGGCGGTAGTCAATACACATCCGCAGGGATCCATCTTTCTTCTTAACAAACAGCACTGGAGCTCCCCATGGAGATATGCTCGGTCTAATAAACCCCTTATCCAATAACTCTTGTAGCTGAGATTTAAGTTCCCTCAACTCTACAGGAGCCATCTGATAAGGTGCTCTCGAAATAGGTGCTGTACCTGGCATAATCTCAATGGACAACTCAACCTCTCTCTCAGGAGGCAAACCAGGCAACTCACTTGGGAACACATCGCTAAACTCCCGCACCACAGGAATATCCTCAATCTGAACCTGATCCCTCCTGGAATCTAACACAACTGCTAGAAAAGCCTCACAACCTTTCCTGATGAATCTCTTAGCTTGCATCGCAGAAATCACATTATTCAACGAACTAGCACCCAAACCTTTCAGAAACACAAGAGACTGACTTCTATCCCGAAGTACAACTATCTTCCTATGGCAATCAACTACAGCCCGATGCTTACCCAACCAGTCCATACCCAGAATCAAGTCAAACTCTCTGAAGGGTAACTCAATCAGATCCGCTGGAAGCACAGCTCCCTCAACAATCAGTGGACAACTCCTAAAAACTCTACTCACACTGACACTATGCCCTAATGGACTGGTCACACAAATCTCATAATCTAACTGATCAACAGAATGCAATTTATCAACAATTTTATCCGTGCACAAATATGAGTGTGTGGAACCAGGATCAATTAGAGCATATAACTCAGTGTCATGGAGTAGGAACTTACCAGCAATAACATCAGGCGCATCCTGCTCATCTCTGGCTCTCATAGCATAAGCTCTAATGGCAGCCTGAGGAGGACGCTCAACAGTCTCAGAAGCAGCTCCATCTCTATACCGACCACCTCTACCTCTTCCTCGGCCTCTGCCACGGGTAGCCTGAGAAGCATTCGAACCAACCCTACTAGCTCCTCCCTGAGGTCCTGAATCCTCAATCGACTGGGGACAACTAGCCACACGGTGCTCAGTACTCCCACATCTAAAACATCCCCCAGTGAGCCACCTACACTCACCCCGGTGAGCCTTGCTACAATTCTCACAAACAGGTATGGCATCAGATCTACCTCCCCTACCGAAACTTGACACAGCTGCAGAACCCTGACGTCTACCTCTAGAAGCCGGACCAGATGCTGACTCATCCTGTGGGTTCCTAGATCTCTTACTCGAAGAAGATCCTCCACGAGAAGAACTCCTCCTCTGAGTTCTCTCTCTCAACACAGTCTCAGATAACTCAGCTCTCACTACAGCCTCCACTATCTGATAGTAACTGACCCCAGGTATACACATCAAGGAAATCAAAGCAATCTTCAATGACTCATTTAACCCTGCCTCGAAATGCTTGCATCTAAAGTCATCAGTCATAACTCCTCGAGGGGCATAGCGAGATAACCTGTTGAACTCTTTCTCTTAATCAGCAACAGACATGGCCCTCTGCTTCAAACTCAAAAACTGCGCCCATCTCGAATCTCTATAAGTCTGAGTAATGTACTTCTTTGTGAACTCACCCTCAAAGAACTCCCAGGTAATCGGATCCGGTAACTGAGGATGCCTGCACACTAACTCCCACCATTCAAAAGCAGAACCCTGAAGAAGAGCTAATGCACACTCTGCCTGCTGGTCAGGAGGACACCGAATCTCTCTCAAAGCACGCTTCACTTTATCTAACCATCTCTCTGCAGTCTCAGACTCATTCAAACCAGTACCATAGAAATCCTCAACTCCTGCCCTTCTCAAATTCTCCATAGGTGCTCTAGGAGCAGTCACTCTCTCCAAAACCCTAGCCATGTCCTGATGCAACCTGAACATAGCCTCTAAGGGCATGGCTGCGGCCTCGGGCTGGACCCTAGCATGCTGAGCCGACACAGTAACAGAAACAGACTGATCTACAACTGGAGGATTCACACTCTCGGCGGATTCCTCACACGCACCATGAGCAGAATTAGAAGCCATCTAAACAAACAAGAAACAACCGTATCAGCCAACACAGATCTAGACACATACACATCTAAGAAACTCAGATCAATCACATCAACACCCAGAAACGCCTAAACCTATGCTCTGATACCACTAACTGTAACACCCCCTTCCCATACGTAGGCGATCCCATCCGATAAGGAGTGAGATGCCGTATGAGACAAGGTGTCACCAAACAAAAGCAAAGCAAAATATACATCCATTCAACATACATTCAGAAATACAGAATAATTAAAAACTTTACATGCAGAAAGCAAAAGCTGATCATGCATTACTATAATTAAACTATTACAATAATGATCTGATCAACTAGCTGAACAAAATAATATTACATATACAAAATATAGATACAAAAGCGGAAGCTGATACAGAGAGTTCTATACAAAAAGAATCATCACTGGTACAAAAATAGCCCTACACTAAAAACTCTGCTGTGTTGGCTTGATGACGGCGACTCTCACAAGGCAAAACTCCTTCCGCACCTGCACGGGTAAACACACCGTGCTAAGCGAAAAACGCTTAGTGGGGAAACACACATAAATTATGGACGGCCACTCACAGTGGTCGTCAAGGCATAACACATTCACAATGGCAGAATGCAAGGACTATTGCATAATTCATAAAAACATGCTTTTATTTAAAAGCCAAACATTCAGTACCTTATAATCATATACATTACAGAATAAACCAGCATGTATTTCATCATTAACTCATTCAGATATTCCATTCAAAGCCAGATCAGATCAGAACAATTCCATTAACATTTAAAGAACACCTGCTGACTCTAGACAGTGGATAACGAGTGTACAGACAGTACTTTCCGGGTACTAGCCGATTACAGACAGTACATTACGGGTACGAACCGATTAAACCATTTTACTTTAACTTTCACAGATATTTTCAAAAGGGACCTTAAACAAGATCCAATACAGAAAAGGGTTCGCGAGGAACCAAACGGGGACCTGATCGGGGTCCAAACAGAACTATGGGCTGCAGCAACAGACTCTATTAGGCATGCCTAACTATCCACTTACTTGACTCTAGCAGGTTATGCATCAAACAGATCACAATTCAGGATACAGAATATAATTCATCAGAAAATCATGCCATCACGCATATCGAAGCATTAAACAGTAGGACATGCATCATACAACAGTAAAGTCCATTTAGAAGAAATACTAAATTCATTTCTGAGTTAAAAACTAGGAAATTTCGGAAAAATATGAGCTGAACGGAGAAACGGGCGAGATCGGCTGGTCACTGGCGTGACTGGCCTTCCCAACAGGCAGGTCACGGCGTGACCGAGGGTCACGCGATGTGACCGAGGGTCACGCGATGTGACGTGCTTGTTTCTCGCCGGTCACGTTGCGTGATCTTTACAAATCACGCCACGCTCTCTCGCAGGTCACGGCGTGACTGGACGTCACGACTCGTGACGTGCTTCTTCCTCTCGCAGATCACGTTGCGTGAACTCGCAGATCACGCAACGCCTCTTCTTCGCAGGCCGCACGACGTGACCGAAGATCACGTCGCGTGACTTGCTATTCTTCAGCTGGTCACGCGACTGGCTTCTCAGGAGGCAGGTCACGGCGTGACCGAGGGTCACGTCTCGTGACTTGCCTTCTTCCGTAGCGAGTCACGCGACCCGAAGAAATTCAACAGTATATCGACTTTTCCAGAATTTCCAGAATTCTCAGAACAGCAATTTCAATCCCAATTTGATTTTAAACCATACCAATCCATTCATACCTTTCAAGGAAGATCCCAAACAATTCAAACATCATTTAAACAACTCAAACCAGAATTCAATCAACCTAATCAAGGTATTTGCATTCAAATTGTTCAAGAACAAATAAACCCTAGAAATTTCCAGTAAACTCAAATTATGCAAATCACAAGCAATTATTCCCAAACCTGAATTCTAAGCCTCTATCACTTAGCTCCACTAGGTCCAGCAACCTCTTTCCCCTTTGGATCACGTGGAGCTTCAGCTAAACACAATCACTGCAAGAATATCCATAAAGAAAACCCTAAGTTAAATCTAAACTTAAGGAAGAAGATGAAGATGTAAACTTACAGTAAAACAAAGACAAGGTCATGCACTTACCAAGCTAGGGGATGCAAGGAGAGATTAACTTCACCAATAAGACCTTGAATCAATAATACAGTACTTGGGAATAAAGGAAAATGAAGAAGAAGAAAATGAGTGAGCAAGAACGTGAATCTGTAAGTCCCTTTTTTTTTTCTCATTCCCTTTTCTTTTTCTTTTCTTTATTCTAAATATGTATCCATTTCCTATTGGTGAAACTAAGCACTCATACTAAAATACAATGCATTACACACACCCTAA
Source organism: Excoecaria cochinchinensis (assembly GCA_947683425.1). Classification (NCBI taxonomy): domain Eukaryota; kingdom Viridiplantae; phylum Streptophyta; class Magnoliopsida; order Malpighiales; family Euphorbiaceae; genus Excoecaria; species Excoecaria cochinchinensis. Next base: position 7,299,533 of record CANTUQ010000005.1, read on the forward strand.
GTAACCTCATTAAAATGCACCCTACAATGGTATATGTAAGTGCACACAAATGCAACTCAATTACTTCTCACCTTAATACCATGTACGCACCCACTTAATAATAAAACCCCAAAATCATATATTTTACTAAATTACCCTTATGAATGCTGAACACATGCGAATGCTTACACATACAGACGGACAGTCAGACAGACAGACAGACTGACAGGCTCATTCTACTAGGGGGCAAATGGGGTGTGACACTATATACATACAATACACAGCAAGTTTTCTAACATTATACTATTAGCACACATCAAGTATATGAAAAAATTCGCATTATAGCAGCCATCAGGCATGACAGGTTTCACAGGCATAATCACATAAATAAAGGCAGATAACATTTGCACATACCAAATTTTTCTATATGGGTCTCCCTAATATGCATATGTATGAGAAAGGTTGAAATAGTATGGCAATCAGTTCTTTTACTTGAATATGCAATTATACAACCATCATCCCTTATGCAAGTTTATGATTTTCCCAAAGTTGACACAGAACATGTATATATAAATATATACACACACACACACACATAATTCATTAAGTAAATATCGTAAATATACATACACTTGAGGATAGAGGTTGACCGCCATATAACAGGTAATGGAACCATGACTTCTGTTTAATTTCTTCAATTTCAAAATCAAAAGAGGGATTCAGAATATCATGTTCTGAAGAATAAACCTTTCTCCTGAATAAAATAAATAAGCATAGGGTCAAGGCATATTAATAAACATTAACATAAATAAAGCATTAGAAGTTTAAGATTTTATTACCTATTGTTGGCTAACATCCCATTGTGCACAAAGTCATTGAAACTTGTGATCAAAGTATAATCCGGTGAATCCCCAATATTGTTGTCAAATGGCACTAAACCTTTCACCAAGTTCTTGCTGCAACTGATCTTTTCTTGCTGTTCGCTTGAACCAAATTTGTTGACATACGGAGATATGAACATAAATGAAGGTTTAATATCCCTTTTATCAATAGTTGGTGTCATGTCATCAGATGGTTCTTCATATAAAACAATCTCATTTCCCCTTGCAACAAACTTTTCACAATCCTATTTAAAAAAGTAAACCAAAGAAAAAATTATAAAAGAATTTAAAATATGAATGACAATTAATCATTTTACACTTGAAAACACGACACATTTATTGTTTTGGTATGCATTATTGATAGCAGTTTCGTATAATTGGTCAAATAACGAGCTATCCATTTCATCAGACTTTAACATAGATGAACCAGTAATACCATATTTTGTTTTAACCTCCAAATCGATATTATCAACAACCTAAAAATATAATATCATGCATTATTAAAACAAATCACAAATCAGATTTGATAAGCTTCAAAAAATATAATTGAGATGAGATAATAACTTAATTAATATACCTCTTTATCTCCAACATTTTCATTTTGTACAGTAGGTTCATCTTGTAATGTATAATCGCTTTTTTTTGTATCATCTTTGACATTTTTTTTCAGCATTTTCTTCCGCATTATCAAAAAACTAATCACAATAAAAGAAATGATAAGAGATTGATTTTTATTCATAGTAAATTTATTAGGTGCAAAATTTTTCATAATAAGTTAGTAGTAATCTGAATAAAAATTTTTTTATAATAATTTAGTAGAAATCCAAATAAAAAAATTAGAACTGACCAGATGTATGCACTAATCTTCTCCTAGACTTTCATCATCAAAATGCTCTTCTTCAATATCTTGTTCTTCATTGAACACATTATTGCGCGATTGCCGAATTATAAAAAATTTTAATGAAATTATATAAAATAATATGATATTAAATATTATAATGATCAAAATGATAAAAAGCAACTAATGTTTACCTGGGAAGTATTCACTGAATCCAGCTGATGTGAAAGCTCTGAAAGCATATCAGTAACTTTTCGAAAATTCAATTCAAAATAATCTTGTATTTTTTCAATGCTAGACTCCACATATTTCCGCAAGCTTCTTATTTCTTGTCTCACCATCTTTATCTCTCTGCCATATTTTTTGCTTCCTTGTTCTTTTGGAGGTGCAGGTTCACATTGAGGTAGAGAAGGTGTATCATCATCAGGGTGTAATTCTACATCAGCAATTTTTTTTTCCTTCTCTTCCCTCAAACATTCCATCCAAGTTTAGATTCTGAATCTCAGATTCATCCAGCAATATGTTCTTCAATTTCAGCTAAGGTAAAAAGGAAAAAAATAAAAAGAAGATTTCAAATAAATTTCAGTTCAACAAATATTAATAATTAATAAATTTTATTAAATCATTATCTTGAGTATATTAATTCAAAAAATATCATCGGGGTGTAATTCAACATATACATTAAAGACATTCACAATTTTAAAAATAAAAAAAAAAAGAACAAGAAACTAACAATTGTAAGATTATATAGCAATAAGACAGATAATCTAGAGAAAAGTTGGTGTCTCTTTGTATTTAGGAGATTGAGACAGAGAAGGAATGACAAAATATTTATTTCTATGATGTGATAAAAAATAAAAGAGTTTATCATATTGTAAAGAGACGAATTTGCAATAATAATAAAATATAATAAATGTAAATATAATAAGATAACTTACATTTTTTGTAGGCACACTGAACAATATGCTTGAGATCTCCTTTTGGCTGAAAATAACTTTCTTTTCTGTCCATCTTAGGATTCTTGGAATTTTTGTAGTTGCTTCAACCTCTAAATATTCCGAAATATGTTGGCAACATTCATAAAACCAAATCTGGAATGCATATGTAAATCCATAAACCCTACACATGGACACTTTCTCTTCTTTCTTGGCAGGCTTGCCTCTTTTCCTAAGCAACTTCCCTTTTAGGCTTCCAATAGTCAAATTGAAGACATATATTCCCCAAGGGTAATCATTAAAACAACCAATATTAATGAATCGAATTTCCTCCTCACCAATAACTTTATGGTTATTATGTGCTAGAAGAAAGCAATGTATAAAAAAAAGCACTGCTAACTTCACAGCATCCTCATCATTCTCAAAACATCCTTTCGTAAAATAATTAAAAATAGAAAGCTTTCTTATCTTGTTGCAATCACCAAAATATTTATCAACAAGTCTACTTTTTTCATTTGATGAGCTCATCTTCTTTCTTGTTCCATTGCACTTCAAACCAGTGACTAGTGCAAATTCTTCTAAACCAAAACTCAGATCTACACCATCATATCTTAATCGAAATTCCTTTTCATTTTCAGCATGTACTTCTCTTAAAAATAATGAAAGAAATAATTGATTATGTAGTACAATGTCAGGTAATTCTAGGAAGTAGCCAAAACAAGTGTTTTTGAACTTTTCCAATTGATTAGCTGTAAGCTTGCTCTTTATAATAGATAATGCAGAAGTATTCATGCAAAATTGGACTCGAACACTTTGAAAATCATCATTTTTCAAAATAAAGTCTCCAACCTGTAGTAACACACAATATACATCAAATGAACACAATATACATCAAGTAGTAGTCAAGTATGAACACAATATACAAGAAGTATACAGCTAGCATATGCGCAAAATACAGCAAGTATGTGCTCCATATACAGCGAGTACGCATCTAGTATACACATAGTATATGTCTAGTATATGCCTAATATATGTCTAATATACATCTAGTATACGTCTTGTATATGTCTAGTATAGGTCTAGTATAAGTCTGATATACATCTAGTATACGTATAGTATAAGTCTAGTATAAGTCTAGTATACGTCTAGTATAAGTCTAGTATAAGTCTAGTATAAGTCTAATATACATCTAGTATACGTCTTGTATAAGTCTAGTATACGTCTAGTATAAGTCTAATATACATCTAATATACGTCTAGTTTAAGTCTAATATACGTCTTGTCACACCCCGTTTGCCCCCTAGTAGAATGAGCCTGTCTGTGTGAGCATGCATCTGTATGTGTTCGGCATATCATATGGGTATTTTAGTAAAATGCATGTTTTTGGGGTTTATTAGCATATAGTTATATGTATGGCATTAGTGTGTGAATTAATTGGGATATGATTGTGTGCATTTGAGCATACCATTGTAGGGTGTGCATTAGTTGGGAGTGCATTGGGTGTGTGTAGTGCATGGTTGTTAGGTGTGAGTGATTGATTTCCTCCAACAGGGAAGTGACAAATGTAGGGATAGGAAAAAGAGGAGTTAATAGAGAAAGGAAAAATGGGAAAGGCAGAAATTCATTTCTTCTTCCCGATTCTCCTTCCTCTTTGACTCATCTTCTTCATTGTTCTTATTTTGGAACCCTAGCTTGGATCAAGCTACTGTTAGTGGAAATCAATCATCTCTTTGGCATTGTTTTGGTAAGTCATTGCATTCCTCACTCTGTTTTCCATTGTTTCATCTTCTTCTTTTTTGAGTTTAGATTTAACTTAGGGTTTTTATTTTGGTTGTTCTTCGATGTGTTGTTGCTTAGCTGTGGCTCCTCGCGATCCCAAGGCCAAGGAGATTGCTGGGAGTAGTGGAGCTAAGTGAAGTGAAGCTTTGAATTTTAGGTCTGGGATTTTGCTTGAGATAATTGTTTGAACTTACTATAATTTAGGGTTTATGTTCTTGAGAAGTTTGAATGCAATTATGCTTGTTTTGGTTGTCTTAATTTCTGATTTAAGTTGCAATTATCTTGTTTATGCTGTATGAGATGTCTTCTGGAAGGTAAGAACAGATTTGTATGGTTTTGAATCAAATTTGGGATTGATTTCTGAGTTCTGGGAATTCTGGGAATGGGAAAATCGCGTTACTGTTGAATTTCCCCGTTTCCAGAATGTTTGTCGCGTTACTAGCCAAGAAGAGAGGCCAGTCACGAGACGTGACTCCCAGTCACGACTCGTGACCAGCCAGAGAGGCCAGTCACGAGTGGTGACTGCAAGTCACAACTCGTGACCAGCCAAGAGGAAGCCAGTCACGAGGCGTGACTCCCAGTCACGACTCGTGACCGGCCAGAGTAGGCAGTCACGGGTAGTGACTCCCAGTCACGACCCGTGACCAGCCAAAAGAAGGAAGCCAGTCACGAGGCGTGACTCCCAGTCATGACTCGTGACCAGCGAGAGGTAAGGGACAAGTCACGTTGCGTGACCAGCAAAGGAAGAAGCCAGTCACGAGGCGTGACTCCCAGTCACGACTCGTGACCAGCTTGTGAAGGAGGCCAGTCACGAGTTGTGATGCCAGTCGCGACCCGTGACCAGCCAACCTTGTTGGTCACCCCCGTTCGGCCTATTTTCTGAAATTTCCCGGTTTTAACTCAAAAATGAATTTTCGTACTTCTTCTGAATGGACTTATACTGCTGTATGATGCATGTATTACTTTTATATGCTTTGATCTAAGTGATACCATGATTCTTCAGATGAATTATATGTTATATTCTAAAATATGATTTGAATGACGCATAACCTGCTAGAGTCAAGTAAGTGGATAGTTAGGCATGCCTAATAGAGTCTTTTAGCTGCAGCCCTCACTTCAGTTTGGACCTCGATCAGGTCCCCCGTTTGGTTCCTCGCGAACCCTTCAGTATTAGGATCTTGTTTAAGATCCCCTCAGTAAAAATATTGTGTTTTGATAAAAAAATGAAATGACTTTTGATTTGTACCTGTGAGGTACCCTCAGTATTCGATTCGTACCCGTAAGGTACCTTCAGTACACTCGTTATCCACTACCTCGAGTCAGCAGGTGTTCGATTGAATTGTTCTGTTCTGAATTGGCTATATAAATGTGATATCCGAATGAGTATAATTGATGAGATGGATTTTGGATTATTTGGCATGAATATGAATCTGAAATGCAGAATGTATGGCTTTAAATTGTGAGCATGTTTATGTGGATTATGTTAAAGCTATTGCATTTTGCCATTGTGAATGTGTTATGCCTTGACGACCATTGTGAATGGCCGTCCATATTTTATGTGTGTTTCCCCACTAAGCGTTTATCGCTTAGCACGGTGTTTTTACCCGTGCAGGTGCGGAAGGAGTTTTGCTTTGAGAGAGTCGCCGCCGTCAAGCCAACACAGAAGGTTTTAGTGTAGGGCTCAGTTTTTGTAATCAGTGATGATTCTTTTTGTATAGAACTCTCTTGTATCAGTTTTGTTATAGCTTCCGCTTTTGTACTTATATTCTGGTTATGTAATATCTTTTGTATCAGCTAGTTGATCAGAACATTATTGTGATGGTTTTATTATATTAATGTATGATCAGCTATTGCTTGCTTTTCCTTTAAAGTTTTTAATTATCCCGTATTTCAGTATGTTTGGTATGAATGAATGTATGTTTTGCTTTGTATCTGTTTGGTGGCACCTTTACTCATACGGCATCTCACTCCTTATCGGATGGGATCGCCTACGTATGGGTAGGGGGTGTTACACGTCTAGTATAAGTCTAGTATAAATCTTATATACATTTAGTATATGTCTAGTATACGACTAGTATACGTCTAGTATAAGTATAATATACAGTTACTATACGTATGAGTGTAGTATACTTCTAGTATACGTTTTGTATATGTCTAGTATAGGTCTAGTATAAGTCTAGTATAAGTCTAATATGCATCTAGTATATGTCTAGTATACGTCTAGTATAAGTCCAGTATACGTCTAGTATAAGTCTAGTATAAGTCTAATATACATCTAGTATACGTCTAGTAGAAGTCTAGTATACGTCTAGTATAAGTCTAGTATAAGTCTAATATACATCTAGTATAAGTCTAGTATAAGTCTAGTATAAGTCTAGTATAAGTCTAATATACGTCTAGTATATGTCTAATATAAGTCTAGTATACGTCTAGTATAAGTCTAGTATAAGTCTAGTATACGTCTAGTATAAGTCTAGTATACAGTTACTATACATATGAGTGTAGTATACTTCTAGTGTACGTCTTGTATATGTCTAGTATAGGTCTAGTTTACGTGTAATATAAGTCTAATATACGTCTAATATGTCTAGTATAGGTCTAGTATACGTGTAATATAAGTATAATAAACGTCTAATATATGCATACCATTAAAAAGAAATTGTTAGGTTCTTGGATTCTCAACTAATGCTCTTGAAACACCCTGTTACAAAGAAAATGTTAATCACTCACTATCTAGACCACAATAGTATGTTAATCAATCACTACCCAGACCACATTAACTGAATAATATATATTACAAACAAATTTACAATGACAAATTCAGGTCAGAGATATCTGGTGGACTTTGTCTTTCAGTGTAGAAATGCATTAAGAACTTAGATTCCATAGGAAACCAAGGTTGGTAATATGATATAGTTAACATGCTGTTCAACATCCCCTCATATGCTACCGACAAACAGAAAAGGCGAGAAAGAGAGCAACACAGCAGAAACAGTAAATAATAGAAAACTCCATATAAATGTTTAATAATAAGACAATCAGTTCTGAATCAGTTTCAGAAAGATAAATCATGGATATTAAACCAAAATGGAGATGGTTTCTCTGCGATCCAATCATACCTCCCTGCATGAGAAGAATCGCAAGCTTTGCATCTAAGTGGCTTTTTCTCAAAAATCAACATAGTGTTCATTAATATACATCTAGTATACAAACTATATATATATAATACACAACTAATATACACACAATATACACCTAATATACATCTAATATACATCTAATACACATGTAATACACATCTAATATACATATAGTATACAAATAATATACATCTAATACACATCTAATATATACATAATATACATCTAGTATATGCATAATATACATATAATACACATCTAGTATACACATAATATATATCTAGTATACAAACAATATACACATAATACACAACTAATATACATATAATATACAAACAATATACATCTAATACCTATCTAATACACACATAATATACATCTAATATACGCATAATATACATATAATACACATCTAATATACACACAATATGCACCTAATATACATCTAATATATAGACAGTATACATCTAATATCAGTTTATGCAAAACAAGGGATTGAGTATAAAAAAAAAAGTTTTATTTACAATTTGAAATGATAAAATAAAAACGCTAGTTGTTGCTTCTAGTGCCCTTCAACATCTAAATGAAAGTTCTAAGCTCCACCCAAAAGCTTCAACATCTAATATACATCTCATTACACTAATATTAGCCCATTTACAAGTCGACAGCATGGTGGCGACTCGAAACACTAAGCTTCTGTCACGGGTCGTCACCATGGTGACCACACATAACACTAATTGTACATATAGCAAAATAGAAAAAGTGTAAAAGTAGAAAATGATACCATAAGCAAATTATAGATTATAAAGTGCAATAGGCTAATCAACACATATGAAATCTTAATAAAGCAATGGTTATCTATACACTACCAGCACAAATCTAGTAGCTTTTTACAACATATTCACATAAAGAAATAAATGCACAAAGGATTAAACATAAATGCATTCTTAAATCATACCTTTGTTTTTTTTGGATTTTGAGTTTCATATTCGGGAGTTTGATTTGTGTTTCTTCTCCTCTTTGTCTCTTCTCTGATTACTAAATCTGTGTCAGCACCTGGTTTTTGCAATTTGTTTATAATTTGTGACGTGCTCCTTGGTGCAGGAGATGAACTTGTTCGAGTTTGAACCATTTTAGCTGATATTTGATCTATAAATGAAGCACACTTCAAATTTAATGAAAAAATATTTAACTATTTTCTTAAATGTAGCTTTGAATTCATTTTATTCGTGAATTATAGATACTAACAGCTCAGCAATCCCTTCAAACATGAATAAAAAAAAAAATACCTCAAAGCATGTGTTAATATATGTTAATTTGATTTTTAAGTTAATGAAAAGCCAGGAATACATGAGAAAAACTTTTATAATGAATTGATTCTTTATATACAGAAGAGTTGACAATTAACAGATAATAGTACACATTCGCTCTCTAATTAATCCACAAGATTAGCAAAAGGACTTAAAATCTAGGAGTACAAATTCCCTTCCTAGTCTCTTACATTGGCAAACACGACTCTCTAAATCATTTCGTGTTTCGACTTCTAATAAAAAATCCAGGAAAACGAAAATCAATCAAAATTATTTTTATCAACAATCAAATAGAATGTTTGACATGTTGAATCCGGCTTCGATTTTAACCATTAAAGAGAGGAAAAAAAATGGAGTAAAACATATAAGAGTCAAGAAAACAAACCGAAATGGAAACTGAGGGAGAGGAGAATGTCGGTGGTCTGCAAAGCAAATCAAAACTGAGGGAGAGTGAAGCTCGTTGCGATAGAGATCACTGGTGGTCAATATAGTGATCGTTGGTGGTTGAGAACGAGAAAATCGGTAGGGCAGAGAGCGTTGAAGGAAATCGGTAGGGCAGAGCGTCGAAGGAGGGAATCGAAATAGGGAAATCGAGAGAGTAAATTTTTGAAGTTAGGGTGAAAAGGGAAAGTGGTATTTCTGTAAAAATTTTTTGTATAAATGAAATAAAAAGTTTAAGATGTTATATTTTTGAAATATTTGTATTATTGTATTTTTTTTTGTTATTTTTGTTTTTTTTTTGTGTATAATTGTGTAAAGAGCCCTAATAATAATATGAATTAATTTGCTAAGAAAACCAAAGTGTCAGGTCATGAGAATATGTAAATGGGTTATATGTGTGTTTAAGCTAGGTAACTTGTAAAGAGAATCAAATGAACTAATTAAGTAATAAAATTAATTGGGATAAGATAAGAATAATAAAAATGATAAAAATAAGAATAATAGTAATATTAATTAAATTGGTAAAACGAGTGACAGTGGAGTGGAACTTGATAATATGAATTATAAGTGACACAAGTAACAAATGCATGGAATAAGAAAAGTGGATGATGTTAAATAGTGTGCACGTAAAATTAATTGATATTGAATATGCATTAGAGTGAGAAAACTATATGTATGTGGAGACGTCAGGGACTTGAAGAATGGAAATGGATTACGTGCAAAATTACTATGAAATATATGTGCAGATATGTAGGACCTGATGACTCAAGATAGTCAAATTAATATGGTTTTAAGAATGCATTAAAGTAACAGCCTATTAAATAATAATAATAATAATAATAATAATAGCATTTTCAACATAAAAAGGAACAACAGATGTATCAAGGTAACGCAAAGACATTTGCGTGGGACATTTATAGTATAAAATGATATATATATATATATATAGTATAGAATGATAAAAATAACATAAATGATATATTATATATACATAGCCAGAAATTAAATTTAGTGAAGTCAAATTTTAAATATTTTAGTGTGATTAATTTTTAATAAAAATATTTAAATATATCAATGGAGTCAATTTTTCATGTAGTCAATTATTAATGAGTCATTTAGTGTGGTTAATTTTGAAAAAAAAAAATCACCAAAGGTATTTTAAAATTTTTTTTAAGTTGAGTGTGGTTAATTGACCCCACTCATGCTATACTCCTTATGCCTCTCGATATATAAATATATATATATATATATATATATATATATATATATATATATATATATATACACACTCAACGAATTGTAATTTAAACAATTATAAATCGATTATCAATTGAACTAAAATAATTGTTAAGCAAACGGAATAGGTAATTGGTGGCGCTAGTTAACCAAAAAGTGTAATGTAAGACAGTAGCAAAGTAAATGACAAGAAAAAAAAATTTACCCGTATTTATAATAATCTTACACTAGGCATACTTTAAACACTTATGGTATTCGACAAATTCAGATTAGACAGACTACTACATGTACAATGCACATTGAGATAAGGGTGTTACAATGATCTTCCTGTAAAAGCTTCTTTCTCAAATCTTTATCTTGTGGAACACATAATCTATTCTGAATAGTCAGTCTTGTCTCAATTCTTGACTGATTATACAATTTGTGGCAACTTGGCATCAACTTCTAAGCAATAATTATGATCTGCTTCAAATCTGGTTTGGCCCGTAATTGAGCTAGTAAAGCTCCATCAGATGCAAACTTCCATCTGCAATGTGGCAAAGATAAAGCTAAAATTGTCTTCCTACTGAGAGCATCCACCACTACATTAGTTTTTCCTGGATGATAATCAACTACACAGTCATAGTCCTTGAATAATTCCAACCACCGTTACTGCCTCAGGTTAAGTTCTTTCTGTATTAACAAGTATTTAAGGCTTTTATGATCTGTATAAATCTTGCATCTTTCACCATACAAATAATGCTGCCATATTTTCAAAGCAAATACTACTACAACTAATTCCAGATCATGTATGGGGTAGCTCTGCTCGTGTGGTTTCAGTTGTCTCGATGCATATGCCACTACTTTTCCATCTTGCATTAATACGCAACCCAGATCATTTCTTGAAGTATCACTATACATGGTATACTTTTTACCCGAAGTAGGCTGAGTTAACATAGGAGCTTCAATAAGCATTTGCTTCAATTGCTCACAACTAGCCTGGCAACTGTTAGTCCATTCAAACTTTATCCCTTTTCTAAGCAACTTAGTGAACGGAGAAGCTATCACTGAAAATCCTTGTACAAACTGTCGGCAGTAACCAGCTAACCTCAAGAAACTTCTTGCTTTTGGTACATTCCGAGGTGGTTTCCAATTTACAATAGCCTCAATCTTAGCAGGATCAACTCTAATGCCTTTATCTGCTATAATATGGCCTAAGAATGAGACTTCCTTAAGCCAAAAATCACACTTGCTTAACTTTGCATACAACTGTTACTTAGCAAAGTCTGTAATACTATCTTCAAATGCTGTTCATGTCCCTGTTCATCTTTGGAATACACTAGGATATAATCAATGAACGCCACCACAAATTGATTCAGGTAGGGTCAAAACACTCAATTCATTAGATCCATAAATGCTGCTGGCGTATTAGTCAACCCAAATGGCATTATTAAAAACTCATAATGTCCATATCGGGTCCTAAATGCAGTTTTTGGGACATCTTCATCTTTCAACCGCAATTGATAATACCCTGATCGCAAGTCAAATTTGAAAAAGACACCGGTTTCCTTCAATTGATCAAAGAGATCTTCAATTCATGGCAATGGGTATTTATTTTTCACTGTCACTTTGTTAATCTATTAGTAGTCAATGCACATTCACAAAGTAGCATCTTTTTTTTTTACAAACAAAACCAGTGCACCCCAAGGAGAAGCACTGGGTCAAATGAATCCTTTATCTAGGAGTTCCTGCAATTGAATCTTTAACTCTTTTAATTCAATCGGTGCCATTCGGTAAGAATCCCTAGAGATGGGAGCTATTCCAGGCAAGATTTTAATTGATAAATCTACTTCTCTCTGAGGTGGAAGTCCAGGAAACTATTCAGGAAATACATCCGAAAATTCTCTTACTATCGGTATATCTTCTAATTTAACTTTCTTTCGTTAAGAGTAAAGCACCAATGCCAAGAAAGCTTCACATCCCTTTCTTAAACATCACCGAGCTTGCATTATTTAATCACATTAGATAATGGACTAGATCGAATACCATGTACTGTTGTTTTCGTCTGGTCAGGAAATTTAAGCACCGAAGTCTTTTTACCACAATCAACTATAACATATGTTTAAACAACCAATCCATCCCCAGGATCAAATCAAACTCATGGAAAGGTAATACAAGTAGATCAGCAGAAAATTCTCTATCCTGGATCATTATAAAACAATTCCTATATACTTGATTAATACTAACACCATGCCCTAGAGGACTAGTTACATGCTTGTCATATCCTAATTGTGACACCAATGCACTTCATATACCTTACGTACGTTATGTTAACTTAAGCGATTACTGTGATTGTTGTTCCAAGTAAAAGTGGGTAAATCTTCTTTTTTTTTTCCTACTTTATTAGTTCAACACTTTAACCCAAAATATTCATATCCATAACCAAACTACAATCCAATATAAATCATGCAATCATTCATTTCATATTCCTATCAAACATTGGCAATATGACCTATAACTATCCAAATTTTACTATTCATTTGGTAAAAATTTGGACATTATAATGGCTAAAATCTTAGCCTACCTTTCCTGCAATTCAACCAATCCATAGCACATAAAGGGCACAACACAATATACATATGCTAAAACACCATCATATAGCCATCCAAGCATAATATTTATTTTATCCATATACGTGCTAACACATATAACTTTCAGTTCATTCTTTGCATATACATAACCAAAATTACATACACAAAATTCTTTCTATTCTTTATCTTGTCTGCCTCTAAAAAGATTGAGGTATGCTTGCTCCCAGCCTCTAGGGGTACCTACACGCAGTTAACAAAACTATGTGCTGAGCATTAAATATGCTAAGTAGTGGTTACCAATCCAGAAATTTCCACAAAAGTATAAATTCATACACACAATTTATATTAATTTAAGACTTAATAACTCAAATATTTAACGTTCTAACTGTTCATCAAATATTCCATTATTGCTTAGTTACCTAATTGACACCAATTCAATACTCAATTAGCTTTTAGTCATTTAATTTGCACTATTATGGTGAATTATAATTTAGTCCCTTAATTTTCTATTAAATTACAATTTAAACTCAAATTTATCATTAATTATACAAAGTCATTAATTAACATCAAATTCATAATTACTATTCTATTAACATACAAGTTACCCTTTTAAATCTAAATCTTTATTAACTTTTCATTCATATCCTTATTCAATAATACTACTCAATTAAATTCCAATTTCACTCATTTTTTTCTTTTCTTTTACAATTTTGCCCCAAGTGTCACCCGGTAGAATCTACGGCCTGGATATGCAGGACACTGACCCCACAGGTCCTCTACAATACAGAATGATCCCGAAAGACCATAGAACATTTACATTTAATATTCCAACATTCCAATTATTTTAGTAGACCCTCAATGGCCTACTGTTGCGAGTCGTCATAACTCGCTACGGCGGTACAGAGTCCCTATGGGTAGCCATTTATATCCTGAACTAGACAAGATACCAGACCACTACTAAGCGCAATCTTCATCTTCCTTAATCATTTTCCATTAGTTCAATTATCTAAGTCAATTTTAACAATAACTATACCAATAATTCATTATATCACCTTACATTTTATACTTTACATTCAAAACATAATACATTCACTTCTAAATCACATTCTAGTAAACTTTAACAATTTTAAATAAGATAGTACACATTCAATACTTTATCTACACTTAGTTTATACCATTATTTCAAGCAAATTAACAAATTATACTATGAATTCTCCATGCATTCCATTCGGCCAAGGCTATTATTCTCCACTAACATTTTTTTTCACTTAATTCACATATTCATACCACAATTTAACAATAAACATCAATTATATTCAATTATACCATGTGAATACGATTCAGCCAACCCTGCGCTACGGGCTTTTTTTCCCTACCCTGTGCTATCGCTTTCCACTTGCTAGATTGGTCAAATTTCAGGACTGCAAAGTCAGATTTCAAACTGTTTGTTTCATGTTTTTATGTTCTTTTTGAAAATGAGATTAAAAGGATGTTTTGTCTCTTTCCATTTTGGGAAGACATGATAGGTAAAGTGAAGACTCTGTCTTCATTTGGAGGAGGTTGCTTTGAAGAACAAAAGAGGGGGTTTTCTTTCTAAAAAAAGAGGCAGACGGGAGGCATTTAAAAAAAAAAGGTCTTAGGATTTCAAGATTCTGTTTTTTTCTTCTTTCTTTCTAAAATATTTCTCTCTTGGTTTGGTTTGAGCAAGGAAAATTAATTTCCTTTGCTTGATCATTCCGTCAAAATTATTTTCTTAAGTTTTTTAGTTGTTTAAAAACTTAAATTTTCTCAAACTTTTTGTGTTTATTACCGCAAAAATCGACAATTGTTGATGAATATGCCCCTGTGACCATTATTTTCTTCATGACAATTACTTTCTTCACAATTTTGTCAATGTGATTTCCGTTGCCATTATTCTTATTATTATTACTATTATTATTATCATTGCATTACTGTTGCCATCATCCTTCCTATTATTATTATTATTATTATTATTATTATTATTATTATTATTATTATTATTATTGTTGTTGTTGTTGTTGTTGTTGTTGTTGTTGCTGTTGTTGTTGTTTTCCAGTTACTTTCATTATTATTATTATTATTATTATTATTATTATTATTATTATTATTATTATTATTATTATTATTATTATTATTATTATTATTATTATTACCATTTTATCATTGTTATTATGTTATTATTTTTATTGTTGTTAATATTTTTGGTATCGTTATGGTTATTATATCCTTGCATAATTAATTTGTCTTTATTCTTTATCTTGTCTTTATATTTATTTGTTTGATTTAAGAATTGTTACTAACATTTTTACTGTTATTTCTTGTGTGGAATTTAAATGTGATTTGCCTTGTGTGAGCATTCCCGTGACCACATGGAGGGGTCATGACGCGTAAGGAACCTTCTCTCGATGAGACCTTTCCTATCCCCTTTTTGTGTTTGCTTGTAAAATAAAATACTTTATTTTATACACATGTAAGATAAAAAATCACAAAAACATTCTTATAACTAAATTGGGATTTTTTATTAATAAAACGAGACCAACATCCCTGACTTTAGCCAAGGAATGTAAAATGTCACGAATAAAATGAAGAGTTAAGTTTTCTAAAATGGGATCACTCATCCCGGTTTTTAATCTAACAATCGAATAACTTTTTGATCCCTCTTCAAATGAGCGTGAAGGAACCAATGTTCCTGAATCAAATAAATATCCCGATTTATGTATGTCATTTTTCTATGTTTGATTTTGTTTGATTTGTTTTAAATTTACGTTCATATATTTTGTGGCCCCTTGTAATTAATTATTTTTGGGGCAATGTTATTTAGCCTTTACTTGGGATTGTATTATGTCCCAATTTCCATTTCAATTTTAATTGGCTTTCTTTCATGAGGAATTGTACTATGTCCCGATCTCTCTTGTAATTGTGTGCTCGATGTGTTTACTGCTTTTCTTTATCGCTTTCTTTATAGCTTTGATTTACTGATTTGGAATGCTTGTGATGCGCTCTTAAATTAATGCATTAATCGCGTGAGAGGAGAGATAGAATTTTATGAATTTAAGAACTCATTTATAATTAACCAAGACATAAATAAGAGTGAAGTTCCGAACACCATCTCTAGTTTAGACCGTAGAGGTTAGATAACCTTTCCCAATTTCTTGTAAATTGGGTGGTGACTCCAAAATATCTCAAAGGTACCTAAAGGTACCATGAGGCTAGATGAACTCCCCAATGTTCAATTGGGTAGGGATTCTAAGATGTCTCATGGCATCCAAGATCAAAAGACGTGAACCAATCCCTCGAGCCCTAAAAGCGGGTCTCGTCTAAGAGGGCCTTTGCTAGGTTCGGCTCTCATCACAGCTACCAACGTGTCTCTCTGTATGGCCTGGATGAGGACCTCTATACTTGTCTGGCTCAGCTCCATCTTAGGCCCAGGTGGCAGTGGTGGAGCTATCGAAGTAGATGCTCCTGGGGAACCTGGGTGACTGTACGGATGATACCTCCCGGATGCTTGGGGATCCAACCCCCAAATGTGTATATGAGGGGAAGGGCGAACCCAATCCTCTGGAAGGAGTGGCTATGATGATAGTGTGCGAAGAAGGTCCTTCAAACCTATATCTAAATCCATGCCATCTTGTGGTGTGTGAGTCTCTTCCACCTTTGGCTGTGGATGAGAATGCTCCTCATCTAGCTGAGGCTAAGGATGCTCTTCCTTTGGTTAAGGCTTATTCTCACCCGGTGCTGTAGCTACAAGTGGAGGTAAATGATAAATCCGTCTAGTCTCTGTAATGGTGAGCAACCTATACCTCCCTGAGCAGCTAGGCATCTGCTCAATCATACGCATGGATCTAGCAAGATTCTAGTCGACATATATATCACAGCCCACAAGTGGCCCAAATGTGTTGGGGTCATCCCCTAGGTGAAGTAGCAATCTAGTGACTACTCTGCCTATGCATATCTGTCACATGGTTCCCCGACCCAGTCAGAGTAAGCCGAACACTATCTCATGGTTGATATTGAGCTGTGTTCCGATCACCATAGCCCATAAACTCTAAATCTCTATGGCATTTATAGCACCGAGACTGCCAACCTGGCCTAGATAATTGCTAGCCAAAACTCTCTAGATGTATCTGAAAACTTGTGAAGCCTGTAAAGTACTCTTGGCCGTATTATGATCATAACAGGCTCTTAGTACCGTAATCAACTCCCATTAGTGTGCTATGACACTCCTAACCGGTATCGGCACCTGGTCTCCAATCGGAAGACCCATGATTTGTGCAAAATCTCGACAACTCATCACATGCTCTCGGCCTCTGATCTAAAATGTTATGACCCCAAGCTCTGTGTCTAACCTTGAAAACCCTCTATATTGGATCGTGGCTAGGAACTCTCTAGTAACCTCCGGATATATGAGGTAAGCCGGCGTAAGGAGCTCAATCTAGCCTATTGCCGCTAACAAGGCGCTTACTTCCTCCCACATGCCCATCTGTTCCAAGAACGGCCGGGACATGAATTTACTAGATGAGAACTATGAGTGGCACAAAGCCTCATGTTGAGCATTTTCTATAGATGCTAATTATACCGCAAGTATACGGTGTACCGCAATAGTACTTAAGATGTCGATCCCACGAGGAACGTTTTTACACACTATTACTAATTGATTTTAATCTTGTTTACAATGATTAATTAATGGTAAAGTTGATTTTAATCTAATCTAACATGTAAACTAAATATACCTAGTTAATGATAGTCAAAAGAAGATAAAATAAATCATGAAGAATTAAAGACAATGAACTTGATTCCATCAATTTGATTAACATCTTTCATCTTTTTATGCAAGCCAAGTTAGAATCAATTTTTAACTCACTCTCTCGACATGAATTAAAATGCCTAAAACATACAATTAAAATTCTAACTCACAATTTTCATTAATGAATTAGAGGTTTCTAATTACATATTTTAAGAATAAACACTAACCTATAGCAATTATCTCAATATACCGATTTCTCAAAATATACCTTGATAATGAAACTCTATTAGATGTCAGATAAAGCAAACTCTCGAATTACTTTAACTTGTAAAGATCATGCAAAATATACTAATAGCGAATCTACATTGAAAGACTATGAAAGTAGATAAAAATAGAAAGAATTATAATATGTAAATTCATTAGAATGATATTCATAAAAATATTGGAGTAGAATTAAAAATAAGAGAATAAGATAGAAGCCTTTCAACCCTTTTCTCAATCTCTTGAAACAAGTTTTCTTCTCCTTAATCTTCTTCTTCAAAACATAAAACTAACTAAGAAAATAAAACTAAAGAAAACTGTCTACAAAATACAGAAAATTAATTAACTAAAAATTTCATATCCTCTATATTGTCTCTCTATATATCTTAAAACTACAGTTAAACTATATATTTATAGATGTTGATTTGAGAGTTGTGTCTCTTGAAAATGTCCCTTAAGAATAGTTGCAACTTTTGGTGAAAATAGGTGGCTTTTCAAGTGACTTTTGGCTAAAAACTGTCCAACGGTCGCCTCTGTCGCGCTCGCTACGTTGTCGCGATCGCGACAAAACGCGCTCCTTTTGGCCTTTCCTTCTTTTCTCTTTTCTTCCTCTGGCTCGTCACGCGTCGCGACCTCCCATCACGTGGCGTGACTTCGCGTGTGACTCACGACTGGTGCTCACGTCTCGCCTTCTCCTCTCTTTATCTTCTCTTCTTTCTCTTTCCCTTTCTTTCCTGGCCTCTCTGTGTCGTCACGAGTCGCCACCTACACTCACGACTCGTGACCCTTCTCTTTCAGCTCCTTCTCTTCTTTTCCTCCTTCCTCTTCGTTCTTCCTCTCCAGTCACGGCTCGTCACCTATGCTCACGTCGCGTGACTCTTCGTGTGAGACGTGACATTTCTCCTCTCTCGTGATCCTCTCCTTCCATATACTTTTTCTTTTCATTTTTCACCTAAAAACATCAATAAACACAAAAAACACTTAACTAATACAAATAAACATAAACTAACATATCATATCAAATTTACACACAATTTCATGATTAATTACATAAACTCATACAAAATAAATACTAAATTATACCTCAATTAAGCTCCTATCAAATTCCCCCACACTTGAACCTTGCTTGTCCCCAAGCAAGAGAAAAGAAATAAGCAAATTCAATAGCCAGTAAACATCATTATAAAATACTATTCATTTAGCATATGTAATAGAGTTGAAAAGAATCAAATATCTCATACACTCATAAAAAGATCAGTAAGTCAAAATTTTAAAGTATGCATCCCAAATTCAACAAATTACTTAACTATACTAATTCCAACATAAAGAGTATGAAGTCTATTAAAACTAAACATGACTTAAAAGAAAGAAAATGAACAATAAAGTTAAAATTTTCAAGCAACTAGCTGCACTTAGGACATTTTGAGCTCACTTACCCTTAATCCAATCTCATGGCATTTTTAGACTTTGCTTGTTTTTCTTTTCTTTTGATTTTTCTTTTTGTTTTCTAGCAAGAGAAAGTTATATGGGTGCGTTTTACGCTCCATCCCATATTTTTACAATTTTGATTATACATCTTGCTTGCCTTTTTCTTTTTATGACTTAAGTGGGTGATTTTTATGCTCCATCCCACTTATTTTTATTTTAAATCCTCATCCATTATTGAAAAGATAAAAAGGGTAAGTATTATGGCTATAGTTTCCTTAAACAACTAGAAACTGAAAATTTAAAACTAAATGAGTAAATTCTAACTTTAAAAATATGGTTAGTTAAAAAGACTAAATAATCTATAATGTTGAAATAAGTAAAAGAAAATAACGTGAAAAACTTAAAACACATGCCAAAAAATTTTGAAAAACTGATAAAAATGAGCATAGAAGATAATTTGACTTAACAACCTATATAATATACCAAATAAACAATGCCTCATAATAAAGCTTACTAAAAACCTAATTGAAATATAAAAACACACAATAAACATATAAACAACACATACATAAACATATAAAACAATAATCAAACAAGCTAACTCACTCCCCCACACTTAGAACCAACATTGTCCTCAATGTGTAGGAATGACACAAAAAAACAAGTAAAAGAAACAAATAAAATAAAATGAAATAAAAACTCCCCTATCATAGTGAAGGTGGAGGCGATGGAACCACAAAACCAGCTTGTATCATGAAATTATCAAACTTGTACTCCAACCTCCTTTGACGTCGCTCAATGGAAGAAAGTTGTTGTTGCATACCAGATAACATCATTGGGATGTTATGGCTAGATGAGCCAACCTCAGGAGCAGCAGCCACAGCAGCTGGAATATCGGGCATCACTTCATCTTCACTTGCCTCCTCATCACCACCTTCTTCTTCTTGTGCCTCTACTGGTGGCTCAGAAGTTCCAGCAATATCCCTCCAACATGATCGAGCACGAGATGGGATTTCCTAAAAATTATTACCAACAACTTCTCCACGAACTAACACATTCTTATTAAAATAAAGGCATGGAAAAATGCGATAATAAGCATCAAGATCCACATTTAAATTGCTTGCAATACTAGAAATAACATGCC
Source organism: Excoecaria cochinchinensis (assembly GCA_947683425.1). Taxonomy (NCBI): domain Eukaryota; kingdom Viridiplantae; phylum Streptophyta; class Magnoliopsida; order Malpighiales; family Euphorbiaceae; genus Excoecaria; species Excoecaria cochinchinensis. The sequence continues at coordinate 7,320,239 of CANTUQ010000005.1, forward strand.
CATGTGTTAAAGGTGAATCATGCTTATTTACACGTTGCAACAATTGACTAACTATCCAAAAAGGCCAACATACATCCTTACGTCTATGTACACACCACATCAAAAATAACTCATTATATGAAACTCTATTGAATTCAGACCTATTAAAAACTAGAGAAGCTAAAACCCTATGCAAAATCCAATATCTCAAATCTTTTATAAACATGGATTTAGCATCCCTAGCCCTATAACGTGTTTGCAAATCAGTTAAAAACATCCAAAATTCATGTGGCTTAAAAGATTTAGGTGGATCAGTTAAACCAGTTTGAGAAAATCTAAACACCCTATTCATCATAAAATAGGTTAAAGTATAAGGTTTACCAGCCATCCTAAAATCTAACCAATTTTCATTATCATTATTCTTTTTCAATGTGGTGTAAAATTCTAAAACTAAATCAGGACGAACGTCTTCATGCATAGATGCAAATTTCAACAAGCCACATACTCTTAACATGTCATTAACTACATCTAACATGCCAATTTGAATAAGCAAGGAATCAGAAAAATACTTACATTACATCAAATGCCTTCCACGGAGGGTTAAATACCTACTGCCTTCGTCTACAGAAAATATGGGAAATAACGCACTATAATGAGCAGCAATATTCACCTCTTCAACTTTCTGCTCTTCTTGTGCAATTCGGGAAACAGATGGATTCTTTGTTCTCACCATTGTTGAATGTGTTGCGTAAACAGAGAATGAAAACTATAGGGAAGTAAATCTGAAGACAATGGAAGAAATTAACAAAACCAAATACACTAAAGGAAAACAGAAAAGATAAAAGAAAAAGAAATAGAAACAGATAATAAACTACAAACGAAATGTGTCTTAGTTATGCAGGAAAAATATCGAAATCAAGTGTGTTAGTGAAAAGAAGAAATGAAAAAGAAAATGAAATAAAGAAAAATGAAAAGAAAGTTACAAACCTGAAAAGAGAATGAAAACCACGTAATCCCTAAGTCTATTGAAGAAAAGAGAAGAGAAGAAATAGAAATGGAATGCTGGAATGTAAAACTAGAAAAACGAAAGGAAAACAGAGATGGAAGTTCGAAAAGTCTCTGTGGAAGAAGAAGAAGAAGAAAAAATGAAGAAATATGACTAATGAAGGTCTTTTACTCGTGACCGGCGTGAGGCAAAGAAAACGAACAGTTGAAATGAAGTAGAAAATGAAGAAAACGAAAGGTCACGACGTTATGGTTTAAAATTTAAGTTCCCGCTTTTAATTCTTCTTTTTCTGTGTTGTAATGCTTAAATGGTAAAATTAAGTTAATTTAATTGAAATTAAATCATCTAAATCAGAAAAGAAAAGAAAACAAATCCAAATAATAGAAAAATAATAAGTAAAATAAGAAAATAAAAGAAAAGAAAAGAAAAAATTTAAAGCTTACCTGATTCGTTGATCACGCGTCACGAGTCGTGAGGCTACGTCACGACTCGTGACGCTCTTCACTTACCTGAGCGAAATCCATCTCCTCAGACCGTCATGTCGCGTGAAGTTGCATCACGAGAAGCACGCCCTGCAAAAATCGCTTGCTGTCGCGATCGCGATACTTGCCACGATCGCGACAGAATACAACGTCTGCAAAATTATATATTTTATTTATTTATTTATTTAATTTTTTTATATATTTATTAAACAAATCTAATCTTACTAATCATTTAAAAACAAATGTGTTATTAGCATGAAAATCAATAATACCATAAATAAAAATATATAAACAAATTTAAAATAAAGTACAAAACCTAAATAAAAACAATATAACTAAGTAACCTAAATAAAAGAATTAGACATATCATGGCTTAATGTGCTCCCTAGGATTCTCCTTAGTATTACTTGGAAGGCATCCTAGATTTCTAGAAGGTAAGGAATTAGCAAGTTAGCCTATTTGAACCTCAAGATTATGAATAGTAGCAGCATGATTTTTAGCAATTTGATCAAATTTTTCTTCAAGTTTCTTTTTACTTTCATATTGAGAATGCATCTTACAATTAATTTCTTCAATGAACTTATCAATTTTAACCTCAAAAGCCCCAAACCTATCTTGTGGTTGTTGGTATCCTACACCTCTATTTTGGTTGTTAACATTATTATTCCCCCATGAAAGGTTAGGATGGTTTCTCCAACCAGCATTATAGGTGTTAGAATAAGGATTTCCACGACCTTGGCTTTGAAGAAAATTAACTTGTTCTTCCTTATTAACCATGCCTAAATTGCAATTATCACTCTTATGTCCTTGTTGACCACACACATTGCATGCATTTAATGAATTACCACCCATACTTAGACTATTAACTCTATGATTCAATGCTTCAACTTGGGCTTGTAATGCAACCATAGAATCTACTGAATGTACTCCCCTAGCATTAGAATTATTATACTCCCTTACTCTTTCAGGAGGCCACATACAGTTGTTCATTGCCATCTCTTCCAATAGCTCATATGCTGCATCAATTATTTTTCTCATCAAGGATCCACCAGCTGCAGCATCTATAGTCCCTCTTGTAGTTGGATTTACACCATTATAAAAAGTCTGCATCAAAAGCTCCCTTGGAAGGTTGTGGTGTGGACACATCCTTTGCAATTCCTTGAATCTTTCCCAAGCCTCATATAATGATTCATTATCATTTTGAACAAATGTAGTGATATCCTTTATGATTTTTGCAGTTTTGGCCAATGGAAAATATTTTGATAAAAATGATTGGGCCAATTTGTCCCAAGTAGTTATAGATCCCCTTGTTAGGGAATTCAACCAAGCCTTGGCTTTATCCTTCAAAGTGAATGGAAAAAGCCTCAGCTTGATTGCATCAGCCGAAACCCCATTGATCTTAAAGGTATCACATATTTCAAGAAAGTTGGCCAAATGAGCATTTGGATCCTCATTTGCCAAACCATAGAATTGAATACTATTTTGAATCATTTGTAGCAATGAAGGCTTAATCTCAAATTGATTTGCATTTACCGTTGGCCTTACCACTCCTTGTTGAGCTCCACTCAAAGCAGGTGTGGCAAAGTCCATGAGTTTTGGTGGATTTTCTTCAGCCATGATAATTGATCTCCTATTTTTGTTCTTCTTTCTATTTGATATCCGGTTACTTAATAAAAACCTTTCAATTTCAGGATTTAAGGGTTCAAGCTCTTTTAAAGAACTCCTTGTACTAGGCATGAACTTCTAAATCCTGTAAAACAAAAAACAAAACACAAAGTTAATTTAAACAAACAAATTAAAAAAAAAAAACAAAATATTGTAATCCAAAATCATAAATCAATTTTCATAATGGCAAACAATCGTTCCCCGGCAACGGCGCCAAAAACTTGTTGAGCATTTTCTATAGATGCTAATTATACCGCAAGTATACGGTGTACCGCAATAGTACTTAAGATGTCGATCCCACGAGGAACGTTTTTACACACTATTACTAATTGATTTTAATCTTGTTTACAATGATTAATTAATGGTAAAGTTGATTTTAATCTAATCTAACATGTAAACTAAATATACCTAGTTAATGATAGTCAAAAGAAAATAAAATAAATCATGAAGAATTAAAGACAATGAACTTGATTCCATCAATTTGATTAACATCTTTCATCTTTTTATGCAAGCCAAGTTAGAATCAATTTTTAACTCACTCTCTCGACATGAATTAAAATGCCTAAAACATACAATTAAAATTCTAACTCACAATTTTCATTAATGAATTAGAGGTTTCTAATTACATATTTTAAGAATAAACACTAACCTATAGCAATTATCTCAATATACCGATTTCTCAAAATATACCTTGATAATGAAACTCTATTAGATGTCAGATAAAGCAAACTCTCGAATTACTTTAACTTGTAAAGATCATGCAAAATATACTAATAGCGAATCTACATTGAAAGACTATGAAAGTAGATGAAAATAGAAAGAATTATAATATGTAAATTCATTAGAATGATATTCATAAAAATATTGGAGAAGAATTAAAAATAAGAGAATAAGATAGAAGCCTTTCAACCCTTTTCTGAATCTCTTGAAACAAGTTTTCTTCTCCTCAATCTTCTTCTTTAAAACATAAAACTAACTAAGAAAATAAAACTAAAGAAAACTGTCTACAAAATACAGAAAATTAATTAACTAAAAATTTCATATCCTCTATATTGTCTCTTTATATATCTTAAAACTACAGTTAAACTATATATTTATAGATGTTGATTTGAGAGTTGTGTCTCTTGAAAATGTCCCTTGAGAATAGTTGCAACTTTTGGTGAAAATAGGTGGCTTTTCAAGTGACTTTTGGCTAAAAACTGTCCAACGGTCGCCTCTGTCGCGATCGCGACAGAACGCGCTCCTTTTGGCCTTTCCTTCTTTTCTCTTTTCTTCCTTTGGCTCGTCACGCGTCGCGACCTCCCATCACGTGGCGTGACTTCGCGTGTGACTTGCGACTGGTGCTCACGTCTCGCATTCTCCTCTCTTTCTCTTCTCTTCTTTCTCTTTCCCTTTCTTTCCTGGCCTCTCTGTGTCGTCACGAGTCGCCACGAGTCGCCACCTACACTCACGACTCGTGACCCTTCTCTTGCAGCTCCTTCTCTTCTTTTCCTCCTTCCTCTTCGTTCTTCCTCTCTAGTCAAGGCTCGTCACCTATGCTCACGTCGCGTGACTCTTCGTGTGAGACGTGACATTTCTCCTCTCTCGTGATCCTCTCCTTCCATATACTTTTTCTCTTCATTTTTCACCTAAAAACATCAATAAACACAAAAAACACTTAACTAATACAAATAAACATAAACTAACATATCATATCAAATTTACACACAATTTCATGATTAATTACATAAACTCATACAAAATAAATACTAAATTATACCTCAATTAAGCTCCTATCACCTCAAATCTCCGTCTATGAGCATCGGTCATCTAGTCTAGGGTGGAATCTCTTTAGGTTCCTGAGGTGGATTACGTCGCGGAGGCATTCTGAAAAGAAAAACATCAAATAATTAGTTCACTCAAATCGTTATGATGAAATATATATACAATGCTTTAATTATTATTTCCTAAGATATGCAAACAAGTCACAGGCTAGCGCCACACTATTTACAAGGTGCAACTATGCAGTTATTCTTACGATCTTCAAAAATTTGGACAGCATTTCGGCTAAAATGTGCCCAACCTCCTGCATGCAAAAGACATATTTGAATAAGCCTCGGGCTCCAGCAATAAACTCAATAAAATATATCATGCAGTGTATAAAATTGTGCTGTAAATAATTTAGAATTTAACATTTATTCATTATTTTTCATGGACACTAAAGTCGAGAGAGCATCAGCTAGTTCATTCTTATCCCTAGGGACAAAGTGAAAAGTGCAAGTCTCGAACTGGCTACTCAACATTCTCAAGTACTTCACATAGGGCAACAATCTCTCTTCTTTAACTGACCACTTCCACCTGATCTGATGGATTACCAATGACAAATCTCCAAAGACTTTCGCGGTCTTTGCCCCCAAAGCTAACTGTGCTTCCAACCTGAAAATGCAAGCTTTATATTCGGCTTTATTATTGGTAGCCTTGTATCTCAACTTCTTGGCTAATGGTAGCTTCTCACCATTCGGAGTCCTAAGAATAATCCTTTCTCCTGCCCCTTTATTATTAACTGCCCTATTGAAAAACATTTACCACCCTTGTATTACTATGGCCATGACATCTTCATCTGGGAAATTGTATTCAAATTGGTCTCCTTCAATAGGATGTTCATCTAAGAACTCGGCTACATCCCTTCCCTTGATGATTTTCTTAGTGATGAATTCTACATCAAATTCTTGCAATAGTAACAACCACCTCCCCATCTTTCCTAGTAGAGAGGGCGCTTTCTGAAGGTACCTAAATGGGTTATGCTTGGCGACCACCTATACGCTAAAGGAATGAAAGTAGTGTCGCAACTTCTTAGAGGCCCAAATTACTGCTAAGCAGATCTTTTCTACTTCAACATATTTGGCTTCATATGGCAGGAATTTCTTGCTAAGGTAATAAATGGAAAACGCCAATCCAAACTCATCCTCTTGAGCCATCATAGCACCCACTAAACTGTCTTCTATTGCTAGATACAGGATTAGAGGTTTGGCAGGACACAGTGGTCTTAAGACTGGTGGATTTAGGAGATAATCCCTAATGGTGTCAAAGGCCACTTGACAATCATTATTCCACACAACCGGTTGATTCTTCCTAAGAAGCTTGAAGATCGGCTCACATACCGAAGCCAACTTAGCAATAAACTGGCTAATGTACTGAAACTTTCCTAAGAAACTTCTAACTTCCTTCTCTTTCTGAGGCATTGGCATCTCTCTAATCACCCTAACCTTATTAGGATCCACTTTAATTCCTCTCTGACTTACCACATGGCCTAATAGCTTACACGAGGTAACTCCGAAAATGGATTTCTTAGGATTGAGGCACAAATTGTACTTATTGATCCTTTGAAAGAACTTTTCCAAAGCCTCAAAGTGACCTTCTCTAGTAGTTGACTTGATCATCATTGTGATGCCCGTTCCCTAACGACAGACTAGCTCAGCTAATCTTGGTTAGAGAAGGTCGCACACACACAACAGAATACATGCGGAATCTGAACAATAAAATTTCATCACATAGTATCTTATCTCATGCATCACATGCCAAGCTATTCATATGACATACATACATATGAGAGGTTACATTCATGATTATACATTATTACATGCCTTTACATATTCATTACACATGTTAACTATACAAAAAGCTTATACAAAATCCCAAAATAACAACCCCCAAACTTATGCTATTCACTTCCTATTATTGACCGTACCAAAATGCGGGGGACGTCCTTCAGTCACCTCTCGTCCGTACCTGCACGGATTAGAGTAAATCCATGCTAAGCGATAACGCTTAGTGGGGAACTCATATATAGCAAATAATTTATCATGCATCAGTGATAACATACATTACATGCTAGTAGACATGCCAGAACAAACATTATTTAAGCATGTACTATTTCCAACATAGTTCTGTCCATTCTATATTCAATCATAAAGCATCGATCACTTATTCACATATCCTTACCACATACTTTCCTGTACCACAATCACTTCTGTTTGTTAATTAATTAATTGATTAGTCGATTAGCCTTTTAGTCCACTAGCCTGCAATTCAATGACGCGGATAATGGGTATCGTATCGGTACCTCTCAGGTACCAGTAATCTCATCGAGACTACTTTTCACATTAGCACCTTCTGGTGCTTCACATCACATTAGTACCTTCTGGTACTTCACATTATTCCACATATAATAAAATCCAGCAAGGATTATTCGCATTGTGATTCCCATGGAATCAGACACATTTAACGCATGGGGCTGCAACACTTGACCCTATAGGCATGCCTAACTATCCACTACTTGACTCGCAGGCTTAAGTTATTAACAACTTATTCAATTCACTTTTCATTTTACACATTTGCATTTAGCACATAGCTAAACATTTCATTTGCATATTCAGTATGCTTTCAAATTCAATCTTCATATTTAATATTCACATAAATGATCGCATTCAGAAATCACCATGTTTGTATGCATTTGTAGATCACTTAACACACATACAATACTTACTCATGTTGTCTTTCATTTCAGCTCAAGCCTTGCCATTTGAATGGCCAAACACACTAGGATTATATTGCCACGACAAAGTGGGTCACGGTCACAATGAATTTCATTGTCACCGTGACATATTGAAGTCCAAAACAGAATACAAACTGGGGACATGTCACGGTCACAATCAATTTCATTGTCACCGTGACGTGTTCCCAACTCTCGGCAGAATGCAACTTGAGGGTATGTCACGGTCACAATGAACTTCATTGTCACCGTGACATATTCTCACTTTGCAAAACAGAATGCTCTCTTAAGTACCTCACGGTCACAATGAATCCCATTGTCACCGTGACATACAAAAATCAAGTAGACAGAATTGAACTCAAGCATATCTCACGGTCACAATCAATTTGATTGTCACCGTGACCTATGCAAAAACACCATAACATAGTTATGTTTTTCAGTCCATTTCTTCCTTCTCATTAGAGCTTCAAACCCCACTCTCACTTTTGGCAATCAACCCATAAACATCAACCACATAATCAATTAGCACATACCTATTTTCCCTTCTTGTTTTGACATTCAATAATAGCACAAATCATAATCATTCTCAAGCACTTTATCACAAGCATATTGCTACTACAATCATACTATCTAGCCTTACATAATTCATGCTCAAACTTCAATCTCACATATCATATATTCAGTTCAAATCTCTATTTAATCAACACTAATCACACAATCACACAATTAGGGTTTGTTCCCAAACCTCGTCGCCTTAGCTCCTAATTCCGACGGATGCTTTTCCTCGGCCCTTGTGCAAACTGGCTGAGACGACCGGTTCCTTATTTGGGACTTGAATGTGAAATCCCACACCTTGCTTTCGTCGGCTTTGGTTGTCCAATTTCTGAAGTGGCTTTCAATAGTTGAGATTAGGTTACAGGTTAGGCACAGATGGTCTGGGGCAAAATTATGAGTTTTTTTTTCTTCTTTTCTTCTTTTTTTTTTCTTCTTCTTATTATTTATTTATTTTTTCTCTTTTAAATTTTTTTTGTGTGTTTTTTCTTTTAAAGGTAAAGAGCTGTCATTCTAAGTTTGGTTATAAAGGCTCATACTTTGCTTATCTTGGTCCCATACGATTAAAGGTCAATCTTAATTGGTTTTGGGGGACACATCTCAAATGGTTGGGAAGAAAGGAGTCATAAGGCTTGGTTCCAATGAGTCATATATTTCTTGTGAAGGCCCGAAGCTTCATCTGTTTGACTCCTGATGTAGCCCTTTTATGATCGGAGTTTAATTTTGTTGGATTGCATTGTGTGTGTCCTAGACATTGAGGATGCAAAGGGATGGCTTTTGAAATTCTGCTTGCCGTCTCGCTGGCATATTAAAGCAGTGTCATCCCAATAATGTCCTTGTTAATCGTCAGCATGTCATTCCAAGTCCAGGCAAATGCTCTCTCTTTTTTTATCTCTTGACTTTATCTCTCAGAATTTTTCCTCTCTTCAGGAGTCATATCAGATGCTATCAAGATTTTGTTTGGATTTTCCAAAGTTTTAAGATTAGATAAAGTCGTATTAATTGGATTAACGTCAAAAATGAATGGATGCATCATGATCATAAGAAATGAAATCATTAGAAACACCATACAAATAAGCAAAAATTGTCCATCATATTAAAATTGCAAACATTATCATACAAAGTTCTTGGAATAAAAAGAAACAAAGCATCTAAACATAACCTTCTTCCCCACTCTTACTAGTGGATCCACAATCTACCGTCGCTACGGGAATCCCTTCTCTGACCATCTCCTGACGGGTGACAACGACGTACTCATCTCCATATGGCTCTGGCAAAACATGTCACTCGGGTGGACCAGACCCGATCAAATGCATGGTGGGGGACTGCATTATAACTTGCCTTCTTCTTCCTCTCTCTCTTCATAGTATCAGTGATCTCCTTGGAGTCAATGAGATCTTGGACCTTATTCCTCAAAGTTTGGCAATAATCTATCAGGTGCCCAGTGTGCTGATGGTAGGCACAGTACTGATCATCTTTATGCCCCGGCTGTCCCTAATTCGTAGCTGGCCTAGGTGGCAGTCAACTTACCTTCTTTTGTCAATCTCTCTAATACCCAGGACAGAGGCCGACACAGATTAGAAAAGTGCCTTTGGCCTTGTCCCACTCTGGTAGCTGAAACCTCGATCGTCTTACAATTTCTACCATTACTACTTCCAGCACCACCTGATCTGTACCCTGACTGGTTCGCAAAGTGTCTCCCAGCAAAGTTATTTTGGCTTGCTTTCTTTGCTAGGTAGGCCCCCTCAGCCTCTATAGCAATGTCCTTAAGCGACTCCCAATCTCTGAGCCCCTTAAAGCTGAGCAAGTCCCTCAAGTAAGGGCAAGAGTTCCTGATGAATAGCCTAATTTGATCAGCAGTGTCAGGCTTCCGTTCTATCTCCATGACCCTATTTCTCCATCTGGTGAGGTATTCGTAAAATGATTTATCACTCCTTTGTTGTAAGAGCTCGAGGTCCTTTAGGGTGACCTCAATTCTAGTGCTGCAGTCATACTGCTTCATGAATTCATCAGTCAAAAGGTCCCAGTCCTCCTTGGATCTCCTATCCGACCCGTGATACCAGTCTACTTCCGGATCACCAGACAAAGGCAGAAATATTCTACCTTCTGCTTCTTGGTCAGCCCTGTGCCCTTTATCACCAGGGTGTATTGTTTAATGTATGCATATGGGTCCAAAGTACCATCAAATTTCGGCAGCTCAGGCATCTTAAACCTTTGGGGCAGCAGCTCTTCATCCCCCAAATCTCTATCCTCGAGGTTGATCCCCTTCCCAGCTGATAACATGCGGGTGATCGTCTCAATTTGCTTTCTCATCCCTCTTATTGCCTCATCTTCTACCCTGGGTGCTCTAGTCCTCACAACTTGAGGTGCTATTACCTCTTCTTCTTCCTCCTTCATCATGAAATCCTCATTGGGATTAGGTATCCTTTCCCTACTTGTCTTAATAGGCACAGCAGTTCTATGCTCATTGACAGGTTGATGGGCAGCATTATTAATGAGGGGAGCCTCCCCGCCAGTAGGTGGTTCGACTTGCCCCCGAGGAGGGATGTTAGCTTATTTTTAAGTGCTAATTCCGCAAGTATACGGTGTACCAATTATAGTACAAAAGATGTCGATCCCGCGAGGAATGTGATAAATATTACACACTATTACTACTCAATTTTAATCTTGTTTACAATGATCATAAATTTTATGAATGAAAGTGGAAATACTATGTTTAATACTATCTAACCTAATTATTGATTATTAAAGAAGACAAATGATTAATGATGATAATAACAAATAGAACTTGAATTGATTATTCTTGATTATTATTGTATTCTTGTCATGTAAGTCAAGTTGAATAATATTCCAATTTACTCTCTCGACATAAATTAGAGTGCCTAAAATATGCATTTATAATTATAACTCCCATCTCTCATTAAAGAATTAGAGGGTTATTCATGCAAATTTTAGGATTAAAAAGTAACCTATAACAACCATCTAACATTATGATCTCTCAAATAATGCTTTAATAATGAACTTCTTTTAGATGTAAGTAGGAATTTATCTCTTGACTAAATTCAAACCTATAATGATCATGCATCAAATACTAATAAAAAATTCTACAATCAAGAGTACAAAATTGATATGAATAACAAAATATAGCATTAATGATTCAAGTTCATAAATGCATCATTCAATAATTACAAACAAGAAGTAAAAGATGAGAAAATGAAGAAGGAGATCTCTCAACCCTTTTCCCTTTCACAATGTATGATCTTCTTCCTTGTAAATGTCTTCTCTTCAAAACATAAATCCTAACTTAAGAACTTTTTACTAAAGAAAGAACAATTTTCAAACTTATAGAAAATTACTTAGTTAAAATTCCATCATCCTTAAAATTACAATTGAAATGAATATTTATAATGTTCCAAAGATATGTCCCTTGAGTTGTCCCTTCAAAAAGGTTGCAAATGTTGGTGGAGAAACATGACTTTTCAAGGCAATGCTTGTGATGATATGTCTAACGGTCCTCTCTCTCGTGATCGTGATGTCTGTCGCGCTCGCGATAGAGCACGCTGGCGCCTTAATATCCTCCGCGTCCTGTAGCGACCTCGCGACTGGCTGCTTTGCTCGCGACGGCTTACTCCTCCTCCTTTGCTTTCTTCTCTTCTTCTCTTCCTTCCCTTTCTTCATTGGCACGTCCTATCCCGCTCGCGACAGATTGCTTCTTTCTCCTTTCTTCTTCTTCTTTTCTTTCTTTCCTTCTTTTTAGCTCATTTTTGCTCCTTTCTCCAATCTTCTCCATTTTCTACTACAAACACAAAACTTAAACAAAAACATAAAATGTCACACCCTAAAATGGCCCTAGTCGGAATGTGCATGCTAAGTTGGGATAAGTGAGGATATTTTGGTAATGTGTGCATATAAAATTTGAGTATTAAGGACCTAATTGAAAGATAATTAAGTTATTATGGTAAGAATTATTGTGTTAGTGAGTGAAGTGTAAGATTGCCAAGGATTTAAGTAGGATTGGCCAAGGACCAAAGAGTAATATGACAAGATATTTTGATTTGAGCCTTTGGGAGTTTGCCATGTGGACTTGGTAGGTGTGTGCATTAAATGAGAAGAAAGAAATGGGGAAAAAAAAAGAGAGAGAACGCAGGAAAGGGTTACTTCTCGTTCTGCTCTCTTCTTCAACTCTTCCAACTCTTTTCTTCTCTATTTTCTGCCCTTCCTCCTTATCATTCTTGTGGTTGGTGATTATTGGTACCTTGGTTGAGTTTTGGATCAGCTTTGAAGAGGTATATGTTTGGGTTTAAGGCTCATGCGTTTTTGGGTTTCTCCTCTTCTCCTTTTTCTGGTTTTGCTGGTTTTGAGTTATGGTTTGGATTATGAATTGTGGGTTTTGTTTGTGCAAGTGATTGGTGATAAGAAGAAGCAAAGTAAAGGCAAGGAAAGGATTAAAGATTGAACTTGAAGTGTGATTTTGGATCTTCAATTCCAGGTTTGGGAGTCTGATTTCTACATTTGGGTTTTGATTTTTCTCTGCCCTAATTCTTCTTGGATCAAATATGTGTATTTGTGTGTGATTTCTGGAAATTTGAGTGTTGATATGAGTTTATGCATGATTTTGAATCAAAAGAACAGATTGGTGCGTTTAGGGTTTACTTTAATTTTTCTGGATTGTTGTGATTGGAATTTGCTTCTATCAGGTGTGATCTAATCTCATTAAATGTGTTATATGTTGTGTTGTGCTATTGTTTGTTGCCATGGAGGCATGCAATCCGAGGTAAGTGGATTTTGGAAAAATGTTTTTGAAGTTCTGGGCAAGATTTGCAGATGAATCTGTGTGTCCCAATCCCGATCGAGCTACCATCTTCCGATCGGAAATGCCTTGAGTGTACCACGCTCGGCTATCGATCGAAAGGCGAGAAGTTTCGATCGGGATAGAGGATCAGATCCTGTCACGTGTCGTGTCTCCCTGTCATGGCTCGTGACCCATTTTTTCCTCCCCGATTGGCTGTGGACGCTCAGTTGTTCACACAATACGGCAGTCGACTGCCGATTGGCTGGGAAGGACGGAGATCCAATCCGCTGTGAAGGGGGAAGAGAGTATCGCTCAGACTGGGGAAACCAGTCACGAGTCGTGACTTCCAGTCATGACTCGTGACTTGCCTAGAGGCCCAGTCACGAGTCGTGACATCCAATCACGACTCGTGACTGGAGAGAGACCCCAATCATGAGTCGTGACTCTCTGTCATGACTCGTGACTGGCTAATCGTCCTCAGCTGAGTCATAACCGGCCTTCTTCCTCCCTTGTGCATGTGATCTTTGGCCACTGTCGCAAATGCGACTCGTGTCGCGATCGCGATAGTGAACCTTTGTTCGGTCTATTTTCTGAATTGCCCTATTTTGTCTAAAATGAATTTCTTGTCTCCTTTGTGTGAATTTTTCTATATTCTCAGCATGGAATATTCTTCGGTCTGGACTATAATATGCTGTTATATGTATGATGCCTGGATTTCTTCATGATAAAAATATGCTATATTTTGGAATATAATCTATTTATGCTTTAAGTTATGAACTAGCATGTATTGGTAGTATGCTATGCCAAATTTATTTGAATACTATGGTTGATGTCTGAATGCATTATTATGCTTTAGCCTTTGAACTCAATGTGTTATGCTTAAATGTAATTTGGATTATGCATGGTTTATACTTAGTTATCCTCATCTACCGCATGATTAGGATTTTGTATTGATAATCATTGGCATGGTAGTGCTTCCATACCTGACTTTGATATGCTTTAGAATATTGATTAATGTTAAAGTGTGTTGACTGTATTATATTATATGTTTTGCAATAGGAATTGTATGATATATGACCGACTTTATGAGCATATTTATATGTCTATCGTACTCTGGTTTATGCATGATGATATATATATATATATATATATATATATATATATATATATATATATATATATATATATATATATATGCGTTGTGCGATTCGAAACGTGAATTGTTTTATGCATGACCTGCAAGAGTCAGTCTAGTGGATAGTTAGGCATGCCTAATAGAGTCTCTTTAGCTGCAACACCTTTGGACGTTTAGACCCTGATCAGGTCCCCATTTGGTTCCTCGTGAACCCTTTATGTGTTCGGATCCTCACGATCCTTTTTAATGTGTTTAGATCTTGTTTAAGATACCCCCTCAGTAAAATGTTTTAAATGTGATAAGATAAAATGGTTTTCGATTCGTACCCGTAAGGTACCCTTTGGCCGCTTTGTACCCGTAAGGTACTGTTCGTATACTCATTATCCACTATTGTGAGTCGGCAGGTGCTTTGTTATTTTGTATTGCTTTAAAATAACTATAAGAATGTGATATCCGAATGAGCATAATAATGATTTGAGGAATTAGTTTATATGTATATGAACGTGGTTATGAGCTTCGGAATGTATGCTTTTTACTATGCAAGCATGATTTATATCTAACACAATTATTTGCATTTGTCATATGATGTGTTATAAGCTTCAGAATGCTATGATTGTGATTTGAATATTATGTATATACGTATGTGACTCAAGCATATTTTCATTATATATAAGCATGTGAAACGAATCAGTTTTGGCTATAAGTATGTAAATTAATATGTTTAAGATTGTGAACTTGACCTCTTGAATGCTATGAAGGTAGAGCCATGATATATGTTTCCTTGGTTTATGCCATCATAGTGATTGCAGTATGTTGACATGTGTTTACATTGCATGGTGTGATAACATATGTATTGTGTAATGTTATGGAGTATTACTGTGTATATGTTATGCCTGTCTCTGCTGTTGTAGTTATTTCAGCATGTTGTTAGAGGTCTATGTTTCTCTGTATGCTACTACGTGTATGGAGGTAGCAATGTGAGAGTATGGTGTATTAGCTTTATAAGTGGTTTCAGCTAGTGAATGAGCATCGTTGGGTAACGGTCTTATGCATGTTTAGATAGTTAGAGATTATGCTTTGATACTTAATGGATCTCAGTAAGTGTATGTAAGATTTATTGGTATTTTCGCATGATGATGTGATGAATGTGATCTTATGTTATTATTTTGGTCTCTACCTTGGAGTGTCTTTGGTCTGATATTATATATCAGAGTGGCGCAATGGTAGTGTTGTGCTTTGATCTTGTTAGTCGGTTCTTAGCTAGGGTGCATGTATTATGGCATGATAGTTGTATGTTTGGACCTCTAGTGCCATTGCATGTTAATTGTGTGCATCTACGGGTATTTTGGTATGACTTCTGCGTGTTTATTATTATTTGGGTCCTTGCATGATTCGCCTTCTGATATCTGAGACTTCGGTGGAACCGGTAAGTGTTTGCCTGCGAGTTTATATGTATCTTTGCATGATGTTATATGTTTGTTTGTTTAGTGTCCTTTTGTTTTGTTCCTCCCCACTAAGCGTTATCACTTAGCACGGGTTCTTTTCCCGTGTAGGTGGCAGGTTTTGGTTCGGTTCGAGTTGAGCATCTGCAAGGTCGGCCATGTAGGAGTTCATAGTGTTTTGCTACTTTTGGTTTCAGCTCCTGTATTTTGGATTCTGTAATTTTGTAGCATTTTGCTTATGTATTTTAATATGTAAGGATATTATTGTAAGTAGGTTTTAAGTTAATCCTTCGTTTTATCTTTCGCCTTATGCTTCTGCTATATGATTGTATGTATGTATATAAGTTATTGTATGTTCAACTATTATTTCTTTAAAGTTTTAATTTACACTGTAATTCTGTATGTCGCTATGTATGAAGTGTGCTTCCGTTTAGTGTATGCGTGCATGTGTGTGAGTGAGCGTCGGGTAGCGTGCCCGCCGGTGCCCTTCCAACGGGGGGCGACGATGGGGGTGTTACATAAAACATACCTAATTCTAACATAATTAAGCACACAAAACATCATATTAACCATAAAACATAGGTTGAATATGAGCTATTTAGGCTCATATCAAGGCTCATAGGTTGTGGAGCGACAGGTGGCTGTGGAGCAATAGGTGCTTATGGAGCAGGGGGATGAGCAATCCTGTCAGCCATGGCGCCCATCATATCTAACTTCCTCTGTTCAAAGTTCTCTAGTCTCCTAGCAAGGTCTTGAGTGGTCAAAACTCCGGTCTCTTCTGCCATCGATGATTCTAGAGATAATTCATAGATCAATGAGAGTGACTCAAAATCCCAGTCAGACGCTAATTTCGATAACTCAAAGAGCATATTTGTCCTTACTAGCCAACTGTCGGAATCTCTAGTCCACTTAAATGAATCTATGATGGTTAAAAGATTTATATTATTAGAATGAAGCATGAATGACATATATAATGCATGATCGTGTGTTATGCAACATTTATAACTACATACAAGCAAGTAGATCCTTCCAACCTTATTAGTCCCACACATGAGGTAATGCGGTCTCTTTCTTAGGTGGGCTTGATCTATGGGTTAACGGGAAACCCAATGGATGCGTATGGTGCACAGTGAAAAGCCGACAGCATAACATCTCT
The DNA here is from genome assembly GCA_947683425.1 of Excoecaria cochinchinensis. Taxonomy (NCBI): domain Eukaryota; kingdom Viridiplantae; phylum Streptophyta; class Magnoliopsida; order Malpighiales; family Euphorbiaceae; genus Excoecaria; species Excoecaria cochinchinensis. The sequence goes on from CANTUQ010000005.1 coordinate 7,336,979, forward strand.
AATCTAATGCGCATACGTATGAAATTTTGGCCTTTATGTATTTAAACATTTCAACTATATTAAGATGGGCTCACCGAGGCATGAAAGCCTTTGATAAAAGACCATTTAATTTGGTTAATTTTGTTTAATATATAATGGCCTACATACCAAGCATAGTATTATGGTACATTTCACCTAGCGGAAGTATCTATTGCCATTACATGAGCTTCAGTCATGGGTGATGATACTTTAGGGCTACCTAAGCATGGTCCCTGCCAATGGGTCTAGCTCATCACGAGCATAACGACCTATCGAGTCTCCATTTGATATACCATGATGGTATAAGGCTTAGGCTGGTGATTATCCTTAACACTTCACTACATTGAGTGAATGTAGGGTCGTGCTTCGGGAATGTACCGGGGTAAGAATAGGGACCAAACTAGCATAGTTCTAAGGCTCTAATGAAATGCAATGCAATTTCGAAAAAAGATAGAATTTTAGGTTTTAAAAACTCAATTATATTTTAACTAAGACACTTTCAAAGCAAAGTCACAAAGTCCCCAGCGGAGTCGTCACTGTGACGCGTGCCGAACGTAGTAAAGGGCCGCATAACGAGACTCATTTTTAGGGCTCGAGGGATTGATTCGTGTCTTTTGATCTTGGCTGCTATGAGACATCTTGGAATCCCTACCCAATAGAACATTGGGGACTTCATCTAGCCTCATGGTGCCTTTAGGCACCTTTGAGGTATTTTGGAGTCGCCACCCAATTTACGAGAAATTCGGAAAGGTCATCTAACCTTATGGATCTTTAAACCAGAGAAAGTGTTCGAAACTTTACTCTTATTAATGCCTTAAGTTAAGTTATAAATGAGTTTTTAGCAATTGAAATTTCATCTCTCATCTCACGCGATCATGCAATAAATTTAAAGCGCATTTCAAGCATTTTTGGAAAAGCAGTAAAGAAAGCAATAAAAAAAAAAGCGGTAAACACATCAAGCACCTAATTACAAGGGAGAAATTGGGACAAAATACAATCCCAAATGAAATAAAATTAAATAAAATTAAAGTGGAAATTAGGACAGAATACAATCCCAAATAAAAGCTAAATAACATTGCCCCAAAAATAATTAATCACAAGGGCCCACAAAATATATGAACATAAATTTAAAACAAAAAAACAAAGTCAAGCATAAAAAATGACATACATAAATCGGGATATTTATTTGGTTTAGGAACATTGGTTCTTTCATGCTCACTTAAAGAGGGATCGAAGAGTTATTTTGATTGTTGGAAAGAAAACCGGGATGAGTGATCCCATTTTTGGAAAACTTAACTCTTCATTTTATTCATGACATTTTACACTCCTTGGCTATAATGAGGGACATTGGTCCCAATTTTATTAATAAAATCCCAATTTAGTTATAAAAATATTTTTGTGATTTTTTATCTTACACGTGTATAAAATAAAAATATTTTATTTACAAGCAAACACAAACACAGATAGGGGATAAGAAAGGTCTCACCCAAACGATGTGGTCTCCTACGAGTCGTGACCCCTCCGTGTGGTTATGGCGATGCTCAAAAAAGTAAGCATCAGATTTTACCCACATAACAAAAATAATAGTAGGAAAAGGTTAGTAATAATTCAAAAATTAATCACATAAAAATAAAAGGAAAACAAGACATAATCAACAATAATAACATGGTAATAATAATGCATTAACAATAATAGCATCAATAATAACAATCATAAAATAATGATGATGCTTAACAACAAAAGAACAAATATATGGTGGCATTAATAGTGATAATAATAATAACAATAATAGTAACAGTAGCATAATAATAATGATAATGATAATAATCATAATAATGATAATAATAATTATAATAATTATAATAATGGCAACAGAATAATAATAATAATAATAATAATAATAATAATAATAATAATAATAATAATAATAATAATAATAATAATAATAATAATAATAAAATAACAATAATTATGAAATAATGAAATAATAATAATAATAATAATAATAATAATAATAATAATAATAATAATAATAATGCAATACTAACAAATGATAATATAAATGATAATGATGATATTAAAATAATAATGATAACAATAACACTAAAACGGATATCAAATAATAATAATAATAATAATAATAATAACAACAACAACAACAACATAAATGACAGTGGACAAGATTAATACTAAGCAATAATATTAACAATAAGCCAATTAAATTAGATAAAGGAGAATAAAGAAACTAAATGAATATGCAGTAGCAAAAATATTAGTATATAAACATAGAAGAAAGGTCACAAAAATCATGCCGACAAAGAAATCTCAAACTCAAAGAAAAGGGACATGCATGTATCAAACCACTACTTGTATATTAATCAAGATCTCAAAAAAAAATAAATTAAATGAGGTGCTAGAAAAACGAATCAAAGAATCTTTACCCTCAGAGTTTATAGAGTGGAGAAATAATGTCTTGATCTGTCTCCCTTGTCGAATTTTAGGTGGCAAAACACCGAAATTATTTAAGAAAATCTAATTTTTAACACAAAAAAGTCAAAAAAATGATTTTGATGGAGTGATCAAGCCAAAGAAATTAATTTTCCTTGCTCAAGCCAAACCAAGAATAAAACCTTTTTAGAAAGAAGAAGAATTAAATTCCTAAGAATTTTTGAAGATAATTTTTCTTTTTTTGCTCTTGTCTGCCTCTCTCTTCTCTCCAGGAAGAAGAGTTTCTTTTTTACTTCTCCGGAAGCAATCCCCTTAAAAATGAAGACCCAGTCCCCTTTTAATTTCCTCATCTCCCCAAAATCCTCAAAAAGTAAAAAAAAAAATTCATTTTTTACGGTACTAAAAATATATTTTGCAGGCAAAAAAAGGAACAGGGCAGCGGGAGTTGCGGCCTTGTGTGAGGCCGCAACTCACAAAATGAGCTGCGGCCTCATGTGAGGCCGCAACTCACAAAATGAGTTGTGGCCTCATGTGAGGCCGCAACTCATAATGGGTTGCGGCCTCATGTTGCGGCCACAGCTCATTTTGTGAGTTGTGGCCTCACATGGCCACGCAAATCCCACCTAAACAACACTTTTTTAAAAAAATATTAATTCTTTTTTTATTATTAATTAATTTAATTCCTTTATATATATATATATATATATATTAATCAAAAATTTTGATATATATAAAAATAACACTTCCTAATTTTTAATTTAATTTTTTTTATAATGATTTTTTTATAATAATTTTTATTATATATATTTATTTGTCTATTTTTTATTTAAAAAATTAGGGTCTCGACAAGTAAAACATCATCTTCGACATTTTTGCCTGTGAATAGGCAACGCTTTCATCATCGGATAATCCTGATCTTGGACTGCCTCGGAACCCGACGTCTATACTAGTGGCTAGCAATTTGTCAGCAACAATCTTCTCTAGCCTATCCCTATCCCAGATATTGCATTAGGTCATGATCTCTTCATTCCAAAAGACCTATACGGATTTGATAACTCCAATGTCCCGGTTGAAGACGTCATTGAAAATTACAAATCCTAGTATAATCTTTTCATTGACCCACTGAGGCTCAGCTTCTCCAATGTAAGCACAAACTAAGGATACGAGTACAAAACTCTCTATAATGTGAGGGATCTTATCTAACATCTTATTGCTCTTGTAACTCTCTCCTTTATAGCCCAAACCCTTTCGATCCTTCTGTTCATAGTGATAGCCGACTATAGCCCTTACAAGTTCTCGCCTAAACCAGCCCCTGGGAGGAAGTACATCTTCTTCATCATATTCACTACTTGGAGGCTATCGGTCGAAGCCCCTTCTTCTTCAATCATAGATATATGGAAGCCATTGAATGGCTGGTTAAAGATCCCCAAGGCAGACATTTGGTTTTATCTTACTGCTTTAACAGTTACCACTTGCCCTTCATATGGTATCTTGATCATCTGGTGTAAGGTGGATGGGACTTCTCCCAATTTGTGAAACCATGGCCTTTTGAGTAGAGATGAAAAGTTCATAGGGATGGACAAGGCCGCAAATTCCACCTCCATTTCAATAGGCCCAATCTTGACTAATGATATGAAAGTTCCTAATGCTTGTCTCTAAGAATTATCATAGGCCGTAATGGTCAGATCAGACTTGCTCAGCATAGTTTTATCTAGCCCAAAAGCCTGAAGTGCCACTAAAAGGCTAACATTTATAGACGAGCCATTATCAACCATGACGCAAGCAATGTGCTTGTCATTAATCTGTGCCTTGATATATAGTGGCCGATTATGATTGCGGCCTTTAATCGGTAAGTCAGCATCAGAGTTGTAACAACCAGAAAAGTACCCTAGAAGGATTTGTGCATATCGAGGATTAGTGGTGACTAAAATTATGCAAGTTGTAGTGTTGGTGTTTCGATTGGACAAGTTTGGAATTAATGTAAAATTTTTGGCAAGTGCGGCCAATTGTATAATTATGGAGTATGGAATTAGGACTTGATTGACAGAATAAAATTAATTATGTGGGCCAATGCGGAGAATTATAAAGTATAATTATCGATACATAAGGATATGAGAGTTGAGGGATCAAAAGGAGATTTTGATATAAATATCTAGATTGGACCAATGGCAAGGTGACATATGGCAAGGAGATAAGAAGAGGTATAAAAGAAGAGAGAGAAGGAGAGAGAGGGCAGAAATCTACTCTCCCCTCTCTCGTTCTCCTCGTTCTTCCCCTTCTTCTTCTTCTTCTTCTTCTTCTTCTCCTTCTTGCTTTAATGCCATTTGCTCTCCCTTAGATCAAAGCCCAAGATTTAGATGATGAAGTTTGTTACTCCAAGTGATTTGAGTGAAGAGTTTTTTAAAGAGAAAGTCAGTTTTAAGTTTTGATTTCTCCTATTCCTTGATTAGCAAAAACCTAGATTAATGTTTTGTCTATGTGTATGTGATTGATGAGGATTTTGGATAAGAAAGACCTTGGATGAGTTTGGGAGCAAGCAAGATCAGCCAAGGAAGCAATTAGGAGCAAAGGAGTTGAGGTTTGGGAAATTTATGATTTTGGGTGTATAATTTGATTATTTACATTTGGTTTGATTTTCTGGAAAATCATGTGATTAATGATGTATATGTTGGTCTAAATGTTATGAGTTTTGATTATTTTGAGTTGGAATGCCTTGATTGTGAATTATTGAACCAAAGTGTGAAGTGAATGAGTGTTTGGAGCAAAAATGCTGGTTTGGGTATTCATGGATTTTGATTGTGTTAATTGCATGTTTTAATTGTGATAATAAGTGGTTTGAAACATGGGTTTTATGTGGTATAAAGTGTATTGAATGTTGGATTTGAGTTATGTTGAAGTTTAGTGAGTCAATTTCATGTTGGTTGATTTTTAGTTATAACAATTCTGCAGATTTTTGGAAAGGAATTTGGAAATCGACTCTGTCGCAAACGCGACACCCATCGCAAGCGAGACAGAGCCTGATGTCCCGATCTCTCAGTGCAGGACCTATCTCGAGTCGTGACAATCATCATGACTCGTCATGATTTTAGCTCTGTCACGAGTCGTGACAGTAAGCCACTGTCACGAATCGTGACATTGAGCACGACTCGTGATAGCCTCCTTTCCTTTGTTTACCTTTCTTTGTTCTTTGGATATGTTCTGTCTCAATTCTTCCTTTTGAGCCTTACAATTATACCTTATTCTATTATAGTAATGAGTGGGATGTCTTGAATTGTGTGAATGAAATGGAAGCCACGTTCTTTCATGTTATAATATATTGAATATATATATATGTGTGTGTGTGTGTGTGTGTGTGTTTGTGTGTGTGTGTGTGAAAATGTGTACTTGGATAGAATATATGGAGCAGATAAAATAATTTGATTTATTTGTTCATGGCATGGAAATTGAATGAATAAGGGTAATTAACGAGGAACTTTTTAACTGGGATTCTTCTATCGCGAGCGCGACACTACTATGTCCGAGAATGTTGTTGTCTATTATATTTTGTATGAGCTATTACTTTGATTATTATGTGACCACTATAAAGGTATGTACTCTTAAGAAGGTGTTATAATAACATAGGTATCATTAAAGGAAATAATTATGTGTATAGCTTGCGTCGGTCAAGTCGTGGATAGATAGGCATGCCTATAGAGTTCTGTTAGCTGCAGCCCCTTTGGTTCTGGACCCTAATCAGTCCCCCGTTTAGATCCTCGCGATCGTCAATGTGTTCAGATCTTGTTTAAGATCCCACAATGTGAAAATATTTTCGAATGAGAAATTAAAGATGTTGCTTTTCGATTGTACCCTCGGGTACCCCAATGTGTTCACTCGTTATCCATCCTCTTGACTTAGCAGGCAATTGAAAGAATAAAAGAATGTGAATAAATTGATAAGTTCTTTGATGATTTGCATAAAGATATGAGAATAAGCATTTGATGTGTTCATGGATATATATTGCTTTTATGGCTTATATTTTAGTTGAGCAAGTGCTTTATACACTTATGTGTTTCCAGATCTTTTATGGACTTCTATTTGAGATTGTGTGGTATCTTTTGGTACCTGTGTGTTTTTGTATCTTAATCCAATGTCAGCTAAATAAAAAGAGATGTAGCAAATAAGGTTTGCTCTAATAGGCGTGTATGAATGATTACTGACTGCATAAGAATTTGTAGGTGGATAATGCATGTTATTAATCTGTTTAAAAGTTATGAGTATGATTATCTATATGAAGTCTTTGTACAGAATTGTTGAAGTAATTGATATGTGTATTTGCTATAGTCAATTATTCAATAAATGAATTTTATGAATGTATTTGTTTATATGTTTGATATGAGAATACAGGTTTATTATGTGTTATCTGCCTTAAGGATTTTAGCCTGGATAACCAATGTAAGTATGTTGGTAAGGAATTTATGTGCATTGTTGCTAGCTCTCCACAAGTTCGATAATCAAATATTGATTATTAATTAAGGTAAAAAGTGGTAAACATGAGATAGATAACTGGATTTAGGGAATGAGTTAGGATTAATTCTGGATTATGTGTGTATAAAGGTTTTCTGTAGAACTACGTGGTTCTAATTCCCAACCATAGGGATACGTAGGAAGCTTAGAATGTTTATTTCAAGCCCGAACCAAATCTGAGGATTGAGTTATTTTTAGTTTCGATCAATGTAATGGTTAGAACAAATGAAATGTTTTGATTTAAGTATCAATATGGTTGTAAGCATGATTTTGGAAATATTCGTAATAATGGGAATTTCTTAGACTTTATATTTTGACTAGTAAAATAAATATTGGTATCCTATGAAGTATAACTAACTATAAAGTTAATTAACCAATTTAAGTAAGCGATGAGTACATATAATGTATTTGTAATTAAAAAACAATAAAGTATTTTCTATTTATGGTGTACGAGATGGATGTGTGTATGAAATCGCTTATGTTTTTGGTATGAGAATGATGATGTGAATCTGTAGTATCTCTAATTGGTACACTTTATGCTTATGTATATGTTGCTTATGCATGTGTTCGTATCAACAACCACTGTAAGTGGCTATTTATTATTTATTTCTTCCCACTAAGCGTTATTGCTTAGCACGGTTATTTTTTCGTGCAGGTTAAGGAGATAGAAGTTTGGTTCGAGTGGTCCGCTATAGCTTTGGCTAACAAGTCAATAGAAATAAAAGTAGGTAGTTTTTATGGAATTTTGGAATGTAATTAAGTTACTTTATGAAACGTGTTGGAGTTGTAATATATTTAGTGTGAGTTATGGTTTGTTGGCGATATAAGCATGTGATTTGTATGTTTTTAGTGGTCTGGTTCTAAGAAATTTTATTATTCTACTTTCTGTTAGTGTTTTCGTTTGGTATCAGCCTCTACTCACCATAGCACTTGCCTACCATTTCTTCTGGCATGCTACGTGAGGGGTTTGGGGTGTTACATTTAGTGGTATCAGAGCCTGGTTTAGTTGATTTTGGTCGATTAGGTGTTTCAAAGTGTGTCTGTATAGTTTAGAGTTGGCCAAAGCGGATGACCTTGTTCTTCAAGTATGTGTTGGGAAGGGGAACTTCCCGATTAGATAAAGTGTTTAGTTAAGTGTTGGCTCGGTAGGCCATAATCTGCCTGCTATGGATTGTTATGTGTGTGTGCAAATTTGTAATGTGTTTGTTAGATGAGTTATTAAAGATTCTATTAAGATTTCGTTTTGATATTATGTGGTAAAGGGAGAAGATTTTGTGGAAATCCTTAAGTGTATTGATAAAGGATTATTTTCTTGGGAATAGATATTTTGGTGTTTTTGGAAACAGAAGAGTACATGGATGTTGTAAGATTTTGGTAATGCTCTGTATGCCCGTCAGTTATGTCTTAAAAATTTTTGAACATAAGCATATTGAGACATGGGGATGGAAAAAGTACATTATTATAACATTAATTGCATTTCTGCATCATCTTGCATACTTGAACCATCACATCCTCATTATATCATCATCCTTTAATCATACATGAAAAGCATTTGTGTATGCATTTCTGATAGAGGGAAAGCTGATAGGGTGTACGTTGAGTGTTTGAGATTAAGATGAGGCGTGTGGTTTAAAAGCATAGTGGTTATTAAGGAAAGTGTAAAGTGTAAATAGACAAAGTTAGGAAGAGATAGTATCTTGGAATCTTGCGTAAGTAAATGTGAAAAGATTTTGGAGTAAGATACGAGTGTTATTAGTAAAGAAAGTAGCATGTGTGCCCGATGTATTTGAGATATTACGAAATTGTGCAGTAAAAAGTTGTAAGTTTAATGGTCTATTTGTTAGGTGTATATGTTTTCATTTTTGAATTATGGTTAAGGTAATGATTGCTCTGATGAATGTGATTGATTTGAATGTAAGTTTATGAGAGGAGCATTATGAGATTTATTTAAATCGGGTTTATGAGCTTGAGTTTAGTTATGAACAAGAAAAAGTTATGATTTGTATAGTTGCTATGATTAAAAAGAAGTTGTTGAGATTGTAGTAATGGGACTAAGTAAAAGCAGGTAAGTATGTTAAGAATGAAGTGTATAGGAATGAGTGATATGTATGTGTTATAAGTGTAGAACGTATGTGTTATATGATGATATAGAAATAATCTGTAGGAATGATAGTGAATTGGAGCATAGTCTTCGGATTTTTTCGATGTAAGAGAATTTCGAGGACGAAATTTTTTAAGGAGGGAAGAATTGTAACAACCAAAAAAGTACCCTAGAAGGATTTGTACATATCGAGGATTAGTGGTGACTAAAATTATGCAAGTTGTAGTGTTGGTGTGCCGATTGGACAAGATTGGAATTAATGTAAAAGTTTAGGCAAGTACAGCTGTAGACACCGGGTCTTGAGGCAGTTCAGACCGAAGTTATCCAATGATGAAAATGATGCCCGCTCACGGGCGAATAGGCAAATGGAAGTGACGGTTTCCTTGGAAAAAATAATTATGATAATAATATTTTTAATATTTTTTTTATTTATTATTTTATATATATTATTTTTGTTCTTTAAATATTTTTATTTTCTTTGTCTAAAAAGTATATATATATTATATTATTTTCTTTGTTCTTAAAATGGGAAAATATATATACATACATATATATATATTAAAATATAAAAAAACAAAAGATTTGTTTTTGGGTTTTTGGGGGCCCTAGGGCATCAAGGCCCCTATCACTCTTGTGAGGCCCATCTCACATGAGTGAGAGGCAGCCTTGCTGCCTAAGGCCCATGTTTTGGGTGAGTTTCCCACGTGCCATCTCTCCCTCAATGCCTGTCTCTTCCTCTTTTCCAGGGAGGTTGGTTTGAAAAATCGGGATTTGGCATGGGATTTGGTGGGAGATAATCTGATCATGTCAAATGGCATTTAAGGAGTTGAAAAAAGAGAGCATGGGGGAAGAGAGAGGATTATTGAGGAGAGAGGATTATTGAAAAGAAAAAAACAACAGAGAAGAGGAAAAGGAGGAGAACGAGAACACAGAGAGAAGAAAGCACAGAAGAAAAAGGAAAAAAAAAACTTTGAGGGCAAGAAAATAATTCTTGTTTTCTCTATAGGCATTCTCAAGTTGTCTTTTAAGCTCAGGAAACCAATTCTTGAGTTGGAGGATTCTGGGTTTGTTTTGAGTGAAAAAGGAAGGAGTTTAGCGTGAGAAAGTTCATCTTGTTTCTTTTTCTTTGACGTTCTTGCTGGAAGTTTTCAAATCTTGGTTTTAACTTCATTTTCAAGAAAAGCAACGAGAAAATCAGAAGTTTCATTTGCATATCAAAGATTAAATATCTGAGGGTAAATAACTACTAGCCAGCTCTGTTCCTTTATTTTTCTTTCTTCCTCTTTACTTCTTCTTCTTTGTTTTGTTGAACCAGTGAGTTTCTGTTCTTTGTATATATTGTATTTATTTCTTGTTTGATTCTTTCAACTTGTTGATCATATGTTTGTTTGCTGTTATGAATATATATGCATGTTAGTTGTATCATTATGCATGTTTTGATCGTATGATATTATTTTTGTTCCTCTGTCTTTAATCCTCTGTTCGTCCCTGTTTTGTCTTTCATTTGATTGTTTTTTGCCATTCGAGTCATATTCTGTTTTCTCCTCCTTTTCATTTTCGATCGAGCTATTTTTTGCTCTTTTTTCTTCATTTTCCGATCGGATCTTAATCTCCCGATCGGTCTGTTTTGCTTGTTGCCTCGATCGGATGTTTTATCAGTTTTTTTTTATCATTTTTTTCTCGGTTCGGATTGCACGTTTCGAGCAATCCATTCACGAGTCGTGAAAGGCTATCACGGCCCGTGAATGGATCGCCTCCATTCACGAGTCGTGAGTTCCATTCATGACTCGTGAATGGATTGCCGCCATTCATGACTCGTGAATGGAATTCACGAGTCGTGAATGGGCATACCGACCCCCCATTCCCTTTGCTTTTCCACTTTACCTTTCCCTTATATTCCCATTTGCATTTCCATCAACTTTGGCCATTTTTTGTCCTTTAGCTTAGCATATCACGTCACTCTTTACATTTCCATTTCTATTTTCATCTTCTTTGGCCACTCTTTGTCTTTTAGCCATACTTCACGTTTTCTTCAAATTATTCATTGTTGGTTTTCATTATTTATTGCTTTTTTAGTTCTCTTTTAACTTGCTATTTTATTCCATTTTACTTTTTAGCTTAATCATTTTTAATATTTCATATTAACATATTCTCAAAGTTTATTATTATTATTATTATTATTATTATTATTATTATTATTATTATTATTATTATTATTATTATTATTATTATTATTTCATTAATCTCTTAGTATTGTTGCAATCTTTTATTATTATTATTATTATTATTATTATTATTATTATTATTATTATTATTATTATTATTATTATTATTATTATTATTATTATTATTATTATCTATCTATCTATCTATCTCACATGTAAATTGCTTGTATATTAAATTGACATGTCTAATTTAACCTATTTTATCTCATGCACATTTGTTAATTATTTTTGCATGTTCTCTTTCTTATTGTTATTTGATTAATTTATTAATCGCTTTAATTAGTTATTTTATTAAGCTAATTTTAGTCAATTAATTTATTTATTTGTATTATGTCAATTATTTAATTTATTTTACTAACATTTCACTTCGTTTATTTGTTTTATGGCATAAATGCTTGTATGATTGTGCGAGTTAAACGCGTGCTCGGATCAGGGATTAGGAAATCGAAGACCACCAGACTTAGGGTTTGCATTTTAATAATTGCATCATTTTTATTATATGTATTGTATGTAAAATGTATTTTTTATTATTATTTGTATTACAGAAAATCACGTTTTTCAATAATTAATAATTTGTGATTTTTTCTTAATAAATTGGACCATTGTCCTATTTTAACCAATAAAATCTTGCTATTTAAAATGGAGAATTAGTTTTCATAAAATAGGATCACTCAATCCGGTTTTTTCCAATCAATATCCTAAAAATAATTCTCCAATTTTTATAAAAGGAACCAATTTTCCTAAAATTGAACGAATAACCCTATTTATGTATGTTGTATTTTTATCTTTCTTATGTGTTTATTTATTTATTTACTTTGTTTATTTATATTTTTATTTGGGGGATTGTTCTGTCCCATTTTTATTCATTATTTGGGGATTGTTCTGTCCCATTTTCTATTTTGTAATTTATTTATTTACCGTTTTATTTATCGCTTTTAATGTGAATGAATGCGCTTTAATTTATTGCATTACCGCGTGAGATGAGAGATGGAATTTGAATTTCTTAACAACTCATTTATAAAATTTAAGTCACTAATAACAGTGAAGTTCTGAACACCTTCTCTAGTTTAGACCATTAGAGGTTAGAGACCTCTCCCAATTTCTTGTAAATTGGCTGGCGACTCCAAAATACTTCAAAAGGTGCCTAAAAGCGTTGTGGGTTTAGATGATCCTTTCCAATGTTCTATTGGAAAAGAGGCATCCAAAATGACTCATGATGCCCAAGATCATAAAAGACGCAAACCGATCCCTCGAGCCCTAAAAGGCGGGCTCAATGAGGGCCTTGCTAGTTCCGGCGCGCGTCACAGTGGCGACTCCACTGGGGATGATCGAAACTTCACTTCGAAAGTGACTTAAGTTAAAATCATAATTGAGTTATTAAGGATCAAAAGTTCTATTTCTAATCAAAATTGCATTACATCTCATTAGAGCTTTAGAATATGTTAGATGGTCCCCTATATACCCCGGTGCGTTCCTATAACACAACCCTACTTTCACTATTTGTAGGGAAGTGTTCGGGATAGTCACCAGTCCAAGTCTCGTACCATCAAATGGTATATCAAATGATGACCTGATCGATTGCTATACTCATGACGAGTTAGACTCGTTGGTAGGGATCATGTTTGGGTAGCTCTAAAATATTATCACCTTTGACCTAAACCCATGTAATGGACATAGATACTTCCACTAGGGGGCATGTCCCATAATACGTTGCTTGTGAAGTGGGTTTTCGGGTATTGAACAAATCGAAATAAATTTAGATGCTCGCTCATCAAAGGTTTTCATACCCCGAGGGGCACATTACAGTTTACTCGAATTGTTTGAATACATGATGGCCAAAAATTCATCTGCATGCATTTTTTTATTAATGAGAGTTTGTGCTTCGCAGCACGCTTTACGCGCTCATTGGGTTCCCCGTTAACCCATAGGTCAAGCCCAACTAGGAGAGAGACCGCACGACCTCGTGTGTGGGAGGAATAAGGTCGAAAGAATCTATTTGCTTGCATGTGTTTGTCTATGCTCCACCAGCACGACCATGCATTGCACTTCAAGTCATGCATCATCCTAACAGAGATGTGTTTTGCAGCCATCATAGATTCACCCAGGTGGTTTAGAGGTCCTGACAATCGTTTGAAAAAGGTTTCGCTTTTGGGATTATCAGAGTTAGTTTCAGATCAGAGTTCGGATTCCTTTTCAGAGAGTAGTGAGATTTTGTCTTCTGAGTCATCAGTTGAAACAAGTATGTCTAATCCATCAAGTGGTTCTGATGCAACTAGAGCAATGATTATCGAAGAAGTAGGGAAGCGAATGGAGGAATTTGAGGCCAGGATGATGGTAATAATGGGCAACCTTGCCACTACTTTAGCCCCACTGGCAGGGCAACAGGCTGCTGCTCTAGCTAGAGAGCAAGAAGAGCAAGGGGTTACCAGAGAGGATCCCCCGGCTGTGGTCGAACCACCTGCGGTTGAGCTAAGAACACCAGCGCCTGTTGAGTAGAGGGAAGGCCCGAAATCTGTGGTTGACTTATGGGAGGAGTAAGAAGAACAGACGGTAGTTAAGGGAAAATTACCCAAGCTGGAAGATGCAATGTGGAGGAAAATGGAGGAAAAATTTGAAGCTATGACAAGAATGTTGAAGGTAGGAGGAGGGATGAATCCCGAGGATCGAGAATTGGATAGTGATGTTCTAATACCTTAGAACTTCAAGATGCCTAACATTTCTAAATTCGATGGCACTTCTGATCCCACCGCGCACATAAAGCAGTACTCGTTGGTAATGAAGGGTACTACTTTAACTAAGAGGCAAAAGATTGAGTATTTTTGCCTGAGCTTAACTGGCCCGGCGGTGGATTGGTACCATGGGCTAGATCGAAGGACAAAGGAGGATTGGGATTTATTAACGGAGGAGGTCCTCAGATAATACGATTGTAGTACGAGAATGGAGGTAACTCTGAAGGATGTGGAGCTATTGCAGCAAAGGGTGGGGGAGTCTTTTCATGAGTACCTCACTCGTTGGAGGAACCGAGTTATGGAGATGCAGCGCAAACTAGATACTCAAGACCAGATTCGCCTGTTCATCAAAAATGCGAGCCCATATTTAAGAGATGGATTGAAGATGAAGGGATTAAGAGACTGGGAGTCCTTGAAGGACATCGCTATTGAGGCTGAGGAAGAGTACCTTTTGAGAAAGGCCAATAGTGAAGCTTATGCCAAGAGAGGTTATGCTAATCAGGGGGCAACTAGGCCAGCAGGCTCCAGTAGTGGATGTCGAAGTGGGAAGACAGCTGAGGTATCGACAACGCGAGTGAGTCAGAGATGCTTCTCGAATTTGGATCGGCCTTTATCATGGGTGTTAAAAAGATTGATGAAAGAAGGGAAGCTGCAGCCCCTACCACCCAGGCCAGCTAGAAATCAAGGGCAGCCGGGGCATAAAGAGAATGAATACTGTGCTTATCACCAGCATACGAGACATCTAACAGATAACTGCGTGACGCTGAGGCACCAGATCCAAGATCTGATTGACAACACATAGATCACTGACCCAGAGTGGAGAGAGAGTAAGAAAAAGACTAACTATAATGCTGTGCCACCACCCATTTTCATGATTGGGTCAAGTCTACCCGAATGGTACTTCTTGTAGGATTTATATGGGAATGAATATGTTGTCGTCACTCGCCCTAGGGTTGAGGAAGGAGAGATGTCCGTAGGGGAGATAGATTGTTGGTCCACCGGTGAGAGTGGCGAAGAAGACGAAGATGAGGAGAAAGAAGAAAAGTCTATAGACTTATGCGAATCAGATGGAGAAGGGAAAGAGGTAAAGGCTGTGACAAGAAGCGGTAGAGTGTTCCCGGAGGCAGAGAGGTCACATGAATCAGCACAAGCACCAGCAGAAAGAGAGCCAGAAGAGAGTCAAATAGTAAAGCAGTTGAAGAAGACAACGGCTCAAATATCCATATGGGACCTTTTAAGACAGTCTCCTTCACACAGACAAAAGTTGGTTGAGGCTTTGAGTGAATCTACCGTGGCCACCACAATTTCTCCATCCGAATTACTAGAGATAGTAAAAGGGGGATCAGGAGAGAGATTGGTTTATTCAGACGCTGACCCACCAACTGAGGGCCGCAATTACAACCAGCCGCTGTACATCAAGGCACAAATTAATGGTAAGCACACCGCTTGTGTCATGGTGGATGACGGATCATCTATAAATGTATGCCCTTTAGTGGCACTTCAAGCTTTTAGATTAGAAGAAAGCAAGCTTAGCAAGTCTCATTTGACCATCACAGCATATGATAATTCTAGAAGACAAGCCTCGGGGACATTTAGAGCTCTGGTTAAGACGAGACCTATTGAGACGGAAGCAGAATTTGTGGTTTTATCTATCCCAGCAAATTTCTCATCCCTACTTGGGAGGCCCTGGTTCCATAAACTGGGAGGGGTACCATCTACACTACACCAGATGATTAAGATACCATATGAAGGGGAGGTGGTAATCATTAGGGCGGCAAGAGAGAATCAGGTGTCTGCCTTGGGGATTTCTTACCAGCCATTCAATGGTTTTCATGTATTAGTGATAAGAGAATAACAGAGCCCTCAGGTGGTAAATATGATGAAAAAGATGCACTTTCTTCCCGGGGCTGGACTGGGTAAAAACTCACAGGGGCTACAGTCTGTTATTACTATGCAAGGTCAGAAAGATCGAAAGGGTTTGGGGTACTGTGACGCGCGCCGGATCCCCGCGGCCGCCCTTACGACCACCCGCTCGAGGGCGATCGGGGCATTTGTGGGTCCGCTGATAGCTTGCAATAAATCGCAAATGCGTCTATTTTGGGCAACAAGGAGGTTTCATGGAGTCGCCACCCAATAGAACATTGGGAAAGTTTCTCTCGCCTCGGAGAGCCTAAGACTGCGCTCAGTATCCATTTTGGGCCAACCAAAGGGGTCTTGGAGGGCGAACCTCTCGCCCTAAGGAGCCTAGGATTTACGCTAAAGTCTCGTGACACAAGAGGTGTCGTGGAGGGTAAACCTCTCGCCTCATTGAGCCCAAAGACCAGAGCTGGATTCAGGACTTCTCATCTATTTCTACCTCGATTATTCTATGATCAAATTTTAATTATCATTAATTCACTCTCTCTCTACACGATGCAATTGATTAAAGGCGCATTTATTCACATTTGGAAAGCGGTAAATGTACAAATAATGAAAATGATAAATTACAATAACACAAGGAGCGGAATACAACTCCCTTTTGTAAATAAAATACGATACATACACAAATTGGGGCATTGCTCATTTTGAGGACTTTGGTCCTCGCATTCATCATTATTAAAACTGGATATTTCTATTGTGAGGATTTTTATTGGATAAAAATAGGACATTGGGTCCTTATGTTTATGAAAACCTCTCTTTATTGAATATAAAACATTAATCAATTTTTATATTTAGCGGGATACAAAAAAGTATACTCATGTGCATAAAATAATTAATGAATAAACAAATAAAGGAAATAACCAAGAAGGTTAGAAAACTAAACCGAACGGAATCCTCCGAGCGTGGTGGATCGCCCCTCGAGCTCAGGATAGTCCAAGAAAATCAAAATATGCTCATGAAAGGTTAATGGGTGTTAATACACAAAAGCTCAATATAAATAAAGTTCTAAGACTTGAGAGATAGAAAAGATTTGGAAAACGTGGAGACAGAACCCAGCGACGGCCATCTGTTGAGTGACCGACGGGCGTCAACCAACATGTCACGTCGCTCACTCAAGAGAGAGGACGTATATGAGTGAGGTGACCAACGGGCGTCGGTGAAATAGATGACCCGTCGATCACCATTGTCTCCGAAAATAAATAGTAAAAACTCTCTTTTTCAGAGCCAAAATGGGTTTTTATCACACAATGAGATGAACAGAATCAAAATAAAGAAAAATGAAAGCAAAAAGCCAAAAGAACAGCAAGAATAAAGAATAAAGATGAAATAATACGGAGAATAAGTCCGAAATATTTACCCTCAGATAATGTTTTAGTGAGATTCTTGGCGTCGATTAGAGTCCCGCACGCTCCACGAGAAATGAAATGAAAGGTCAGGAAAGAGGAAAATAGATTGTTTCCTTCTTAACCCTTCAAAAAGATTCACTTTGGAATCAAAACTCAAAGAAAACTCATTAGTTTTAGTTCCCTTTTCAATGGTTTGATTCTCAAATTGAAAGAAATTTCTTGATGTATGTGTTTGCTGGAAGAGAGAGAAAACGCGCTTGAATTTTGGCAGAGTTTCCCCTTTTTGAAAATTTTTGGAACCCTTTTTAGGAGGAAATTCAAAGCTTTTATAGGCCAGGGCCGACCAACGGGCGTCGGATATGATGATGGGCGTCGGAAGAATCCTTCTGACACAAGGATTCATCTGACGGCCCTACCATTTCCACCGACGGGCGTCGGAGAGGTTGCGTGCTCCGGGAAACCAGGTGGCGTGCTCCGGAAGAAGCAGATCCGTCCGACAGGCGTCGGAAAAAACCATGGGCCATCTGTGACCCTAAGCGACGGGCTGGCCGTCTGTCGAGGAAAACATACCTTTTTTACTCAAAAATTTCCCGTTTTTTCCCCCTCTACCTACGAAAGGTGAAAAGACTTATTTCTCGTGGAGCACGGGACTAAAACCTCCCAATCCAAACCGTTTGTACAGGCTCGGATACCGATTTCATCATAGGGTAATCTCTGATCCGGACCGCTCTGGGACACGGTGCCTACAGTTGCCCCCAGTTTTGGGAAAACTAGTGCACAAGCGCCTAGATGAGCCAAAACTCAGAGAAAGGACAGAAAGGAAGAAAGCGTACCTATGGCGGTTCTCACCTTCCGTGCCTTTTGCTAGGTAGACCTCGTCTCAGTCTGTTCGGCGATGTGAAGATATCCCTATCGGTCTCATTTCGACCTGTAGGTGTTGGTGACATGTGGCATCCTCTAGCCACGACCTCGATATGAAGAGCAGTGTTTCTCTAACCGCAACTTCTGCTTCTACTGGCCTCATCTCGGCTTGCGCAGTGTTGAAGAGATGTAGCACTCTTTGACTACAAACTCGGTGTGAAGAGCAGTGTTTTTCTAACTGCAGCTTCGATTGTTCCTGCTTGCCTCGTCTCGGCTCGCGCAGTGTGGAGGAGATGTAGCACTCTCTGACTACAAACTCGGTGTGAAGAGCAATGTTTTTCTAACCGCAGCTTCGATTGGTGAGAAGCGATACTCTCTGACCACATTCTCGAGGTGAAGAGTAGTATTCTCTAACTACAACTTCGATTGTTGAAGTTCCCTTATCTTTCCGGGGAGGAGCTCTTTCGGCTGCCTTCGCCTCAAGGTATCATGAGCTGTGGAGCAAACTACCAGTGAAGACTGTTATTCTGAGGTTCGGTGACCATTCTGTGGCTTCGACTAGCGAATACAAGAAGTGGATCCTTAGTCCAACATCTGATAATAGGACACGAGGGCTCAAGCATCTGGTTGGCGAGAGCAGTAGCAGGACTTAGCTTAGATTACATATGTATTTCTTTTGGTGTTACATTTCTTTTTAATGCAGAACTAGAAAATGACGAAAATAAAAAGAATAATATTCATTCTATTTCACAAAATTGTGTACATTTCCATGTAATTTCAGCATACATGATCAGTTTTGACATTTACTCAACCGCGTACATGCTGTTAATACATGAAACCAAATTCTAACAGCATCAACTCCTATTACCAATCGGCCCTCTCGGGTTTTCACGATCGGACATTTTCTCTCGTGCCTCTAATTTTTGCACAGGATGCCTTTTTTCGGTTTTCACCCTGTCGAGGTGCCCAATTTTAGCATGGCCGCCTTTTTTCGATTTTCAACCTGCAGGGCATTTTATTCTCTTCTTTTTATTTTTGATCTTTAGACATGGAACCTTTTGAGCCTGTCGACATTGATCGATTCTTTGAATTCATTTCCATCGCTATCCGACAAGATTGCAGCTCCTTTGGACAACAGCTTCTTAAGGTTATACGGCCCCTCCCAGGTGGGTCTGAATTTTCCTCTGATATCCGGTATACTCGGTCTCATCTGCTTGAACACTATATCCCCTTCTTTCAGCGGATGCTTTCTCACCTTCTTTCCTAATGTCCTGGCCAACCTCAACTGGTAGATCTGATTGTGATAATAAGCCTTCAGCCTACTCTCATCTAGTAAGTTTAAGTGTTGTAGCCTCTGTCGTGCCCATTCGGCCTCCGGAATTTGGGCTTCCGTGACTACTCTCAGCGATTTGAGCTCTATCTCAACTGGCAAAACTGCTTCCATCCCGTATACCAGGGAAAATGGCGTAACGCCCGTAGATGCTCTCGCCGTTGTCCTATATCCCCACAGTGCGATGGGTAGCTTTTCGGCCCAGTCTTTGTAGGTTTGGACCATCTTGGATAGGATCCTCTTCACATTTTTATTGGCAGCCTCTACTGCTCCGTTAGCTTGTGGTCGGTAGGGAGAGGATCTATGGTGCTTTATACCATACTTCTCAAGGAGCTTCCTGGTTTCCCCCATGAACTGCACTCCGTTGTCAGACACTATGTGGTGAGGGAGGCCGTATCTGCAGATCAGATTTCTCTCTATGAACTTGGCCATATCCCTTGTGTCAATCTTTTTGAAGGATTCTGCCTCTACCCATTTGGTAAAATAGTCAATTGCGACTATGATGTATCTGTGCCCGTTAGATGCTGTGGGGCGAATCTCTCCAATGATATCTATCCCCCAAGCAGCGAAAGGCCAAGGCGATGTCAGGTTGTGTAGCTCTGATACTGGTAATTGTCTTAAATTTGCATATTATTGGCACAACTGGCATTGCTTGACATACTCTGAGCAGTCATTGTCCATCGTAAGCCAATAGAAGCCTTGTCTCATGATCTTCTTTGCCAGAGTTAAACCGTTCATGTGAGCCCCATAGACGCCTGCATGGGTCTCCTCCATCACTTTACGGGCTTCTTTTTCATTCAAGCACCTGAGCTGAACCCCGTCTACCTGTCTTTTGTACAACACTCCTTCCAAGGATATGAACTGAGCAGATAACTTCCGGATCATTCTCTGGTCTTTCTCGGTAGCTTCCTCTGGAAACCTATTGTTTTCCAAATAAATCATAATGTCAAAGTATCATGGCTTCCCATCCGCCACTTCTACTTCCATTACTGGCTTGATCTCAAAGCTGGGCTTCTCAGAACTCGAAATCAGCACTGATTTCATAGCTACCCCTTAAGGATTATCCCATATCGACACTAGGGTTGGCAACGCATCAGCTAGACGATTCTCATCTCTTGGCACAAAGTGGAAAGTGTAGGTTTCAAACTGCCCACATACCTCTTTCAAATATTCAACGTAGGGTATCAGCCACTCTTCTTTTACAGCCCATTCACCTCGGATCTAGTTAATCACTAAGGATGAGTCACCAAAGACTTCTACATTCTTTGCCCCCAAAGCAGCTAAAGCTTCTAACCCGAAAGTGCATGCTTCATATTCGGCTTCATTGTTGGTTGTCTTGTATCTCAGCTTCTTGGCTAGGGGGAGTTTCTCATTATCTGGGGTTGTCAAAATAATTCCAACTCTGGCCCCCCTGTTATTCACTACCCCATCGAAGTGTAATTGCCATCCTTGGACAGAAATCGCGATTATGCTCTCATCAGGAAAGGTGAACTCGAGAGTGTCTCCTTAAATAGGATGCTCAGCAAGAAATTAGGCTACGGCTCGCCCCTTAATAGTTTTGCGAGTGATGTATTCGACATCAAACTCCTGTAGCAAAAGTAGCCACCTCCCCATCTTACCAAGCAATGGCAGCGCTTCTTGCAAATATCTCAACGGATTCTGCTTGTCCACTGCCTGAACTTTGTATGAGTGGAAGTAATGTCTCAGTTTCTTTGATGCCCAAATCACTGCAAGGAAGATTTTCTCTACTTCAACATATTTTATCTCATAATCCAGGAACTTCTTGCTGAGGTAATAAACTGAGAACTCCACTCCAAATTCATCCTCCTGAGCCATCATGGCACCCACAGAACTGTCTTCCACTGCCAGATAGAGGATAAGCGGTTTGACTGGTTGTGGCGTCCTTAACACTGGCGGATTCAATAGATATTCCCTGATGCTGTCAAAGGCTTTTTGGCAGTCTTCGTTCCAGACCACAGGCTGATTCTTTCTAAGCAGTTTAAAAATGGGCTCGCATATCGAAGCAAGCTTGGTAATCTATCGACTGACGTACTGCAGCTTGCCCAGGAAGCTCCTTACATCCTTTTCCTTTTGAGCACGGGCATCTCTCTAATGGCCTTCACCTTGTCTGGGTCAATTTTTATTCCCCTCTGGCTGACGATATGTCCCAACAGCTTTCCTGAAGTCACTCCGAAGATGCACTTCTTGGGGTTAAGTCGCAGATTATGTTTATTGATCCTGGTGAAGAACTTCTCTAGAGCTTCAAAGTGGCCCTCTCGGGTGGCTAACTGGACCATCATGTCATCGACATACACCTCTACCTCCTTGTGGATCAGGTCGCTTAGAATCTTGGTCGCCATCCTCTGGTATGTGGCCCTTGCATTTTTCAGGCCAAAAGGCATGACTCGGTATGCATAGGTCCCCCACTCTGTGATGAAAGCGGTCTTAACCCGGTCAGCTATTTTGTTTAGGATCTGGTTTTAGCCCACTGTGACGCGCGCCGGATGTCCACTCGGCCGCCCCTATGACCGCCCACTTGAGGGCGATCGGGCAATTGAGGGTCCGCTAACAGCTTGTAATAAATCGCAAGTGCGTCTATGTTGGGCAACAAGGAGGTTTCATGGAGTCGCCACCCAATAGAACATTGGGAAAGTTTCTCTAGCCTCGGAGAGCCTAAGACTGCGCTTAGTATCCATTTTGGGCCAACCAAAGGGGTCTGTGAGGGTAAACCTCTCGCCCTAACGCCAAAATCTCATGACACAAGAGGTGTCTTGGAGGGTAAACCTCTCGCCTCTTTGAGCCCAAAGATCAGAGCTGGGTTCGGGACTTCTCATCTATTTCTACCTCGATTATTTTATGATCAAATTTTAATTACCATTAAGTCACTTTCTCTCCGCACGATATAATTGATTAAAGGCGCATTTATTCACATTTGGAAAGCAGTAAATGAGCAAGTAATGAAAGCAATAAATTACAATAATACAAGGAGCAGAATACAACTCCCTTTTATAAAGGTGCGATACATACACGAATCGGGGCATTGCTTATTTTGAGGACTTTGGTCCTCGTATGCATCATTATCAAAATGGCTATTTTTATTGTGATGAGCTTTTATTGGATAAAAATAGGACATTGGGTCCTTGCGTTTATGAAAACCTCTTTTTATTGAATATAAAACATTAATCAATTTTTATATTTAACGGGATACAAAAAAAAGGGCATACTCATGTACATAGAATAAATAATGAATAAACTAATAAAGGGAATAATCAAGAGGGTTAGAAAACTAAACCGGACGGAATCCTCCGAGCATGGTAGATCGCCCCTCTAGCTCAGGATAGTCCAAGAAAATCAATATATGCTCACAGAAGGTTAAAAGATGTTAATATATGAAAGCTCAACATAAAATGGAGTCAAAAGACTTGAAAGAAATAGAAAAGATTTGGAAAAGTGGAGACAGGACCCAGCGACGGCCTCTGTCGAGTGACCGACGGGCGTCGGTAGGTGACCAACATATCCCGTCGCTCACTCAAGAGAGAGGGCGTCTATAGGTGAGGTGACCGACGGGCGTCGGTGAGATAGATGACCCGTCGGTCACCACTGCCTCTGAAAATAAACAGTGAAAAACTCTTTTTTCAAAGCAAAAATGGGTTTTTATCACAAAATGAGATGAAAAGAATCAAAATAAAGGAAAGTGAAAGCAAAAAGCCACAAGAATAGCAAAAATAAAGAATAAAGATGAAATAACTCAGAGAATAAGTCCGGAATATTTACCCTCAGATAATGCTTTAGTGATATTCTTGGTGTTGATTAGAGTCCCGCACGTTCCACGAGAAACGAAATGAAGGATCAAAGAGAGGAAAATAGATTGTTTCCTTCTTAACCCCTCAAAAAGTTTGACTTTGGAATCAAAAACCCAAAGAAAACTAATTAGTTTTAGTTCCTTTTTGACGGTTTGATCCTCAAATTAAAAGAAATTTCTTGATGTGTGTTTGCTGGAAGAGAGAGAAAATACGCTTGAAATTCGGCAAGTTTCCCCTCTTGAAAATTTTTTGGAACCCTTTTTAGGAAGAAATTCAAAGCTTTTATAGGCCAGGCACAACCGACGGGCGTCGGATGTGGAGACGAGCGTCAGAAGAATCCTTCTGACACAAGGATTCATCCGACGGCCCTACCATTTCCACCGACGGGCATCGGAGAGGTTGCGTGCTTCGGAAAACCAGCTGGCGTGCTCCGAAAAAGTGGGTCCATCCGACGGGCGTCAAAAAAAACCACAGACCATCTGTGACCCTAAGCGACGGGCTGGCCTCCCACAGACGGGCTGGCCGTCTGTAGAAGAAAAAATATTTTTTGACTCGAAAACTCCCGTTCTTCCCCCCTCTGCCTACAAAAGGTTAAAAGACTCATTTCTCGTGGAGTATGGGACTAAAATCTCCGAATCCAAACCGTTTGTAAAGGCTAAGATACTGATTTCATCATAGGGCAATCTCTGATCCGGACCGCTCCGGGACACGGTGCCTACACCCACATAACCGTCTCTAAAGCTCTACATCGCGCAGTTGGCGGCACTGTCTATCAATACATCAATGTGGGGTAGTGGAAAATTATCTTTAGGGCAAGCCTTGTTCAGATCTCGATAATCCACACATACCCTAACCTTCCCATTTTTCTTCGCTACAGGGACCACGTTTGCCAACCATGTAGGATACTGCACTTCAACAAGGAACTTGGCCTCAATCTGCTGCCGAATCTCCTCCTTGACCTTGTCTTCCCATTCTGGCCTGAGCTGTCTCAACCTCTGCTTTACGGGCTTATAATCTGGATAAGTCGGGATGGCATGTTCTGCTACGTCTCGGTCGATCCCTGGCATGTCCTCATAGGTCCAGGCAAAGACTTTTTCATGTTTTCTTATTATTTTCTCAAATTTTTCTCTCTCATTAGGAGTTATATTTGATGCTATTAGAATTTCCTTCGGATTTTCCGAGGTTCCAAGATTAAAAGGCGTTGTATCAGTGAAATCAATATCAAAAATTGATGGAATATGATCATGTTCATGCATGTTGAAATCATTAGAAACATCGCACAAGTAAGAGAAATCATTTGCCTTATTAATAATATTATAATTGTCATTTACATCATAAAAAAGTTCTGGAATGAAAAGACAATCTAAGCTAGAGTCTTCTTCTGCCTCCCTAGAGGTCGATGCTGCTGCAGCTTGCTCATTGGCTTCCTGATTCAGCAGAGGCCCTTTAGGTATGTCTGAGGAAATCTTTAAATCCCCCATCTTTAGTTCTATTTCTGCCATCTTCTCTTTCCCTTTCAGCCTGGCAAACAACATCTTCTCGGTGACAACCTCTTCGGGCTCGCATCTATCCCAAGCAATGCACTAAGTCATGACCTCTTCATCCCAGAAGTTCTCAGCGGTCTTGATAATCCCGACATCCCAATCAAATACATCGTTGAAGATCTTAAATCCGGGGACAATCCTCCCATTCACCCACTGCAGCTCATCTTCACCAGTATAAGCGCATACTGAGGATGCTGGCACAAAGCTTTCTGAAATGTGAGGGATCTTATCCGCCGTCTTCTTCTTGCCAAAGCTGCCTCTGTACCCCAAACCCTTCCGGTTCTTCTGACCTCGAGTGGTGATCGCAGTCTGCAGCCCCTGAGAGTTTTTACCCAAACCAGCCCCAGGGAGATAGTGCATCTTTTTCATCATGTTAACCACAACTGGGTTATCCACTGACCCGTGCTCTTCTCCTATCATTGACACGTGGAAGCCGCTGAAGGGCTGATTAGCAATTTCAAGAGCTGACACCTGATTCTCTCTGGCCGCCTTAATAGTTATCACCTCCCCTTCGTGCGGGAACTTTATCATTTGGTGTAGCGTGGATGGTACTCCTCCTAATTTGTGAAACCAAGGCCTTCCAAGCAGGGCTGAGAAATTAGCTGGGATGGGCAGAACCACGAACTCTACTTCTACCTCAATGGGTCCCGTCTTGACCAGGGTCTTAAATGTTCCCGAGGCTTGCCTCCTTGAATTATCATAGGCTGTAATCGTCAAATCTGATTGCCGGAGCATATCCTCACTCAATCCAAAAGCCTAAAGGGCTATCAGAGGGCAAACATTGATAGAAGATCCATCATCTACCATAACGCAAGCGGTGTGCTTATCGTTAATCTGTGCTTTGATGTACAGAGGTCGGTTATGATCGCGGCCCTCGACTGGCAGGTCGGCATCGAAAAAAACCAGTCTCTCCCCCGATCCTCCTTTAACTAGACCCAAAAGTTCCGATGGGGAAATTGTGGTAGCAACAGTGGACTCAGTCAAAGCCTCTACCACTTTCTGTCTGTGAGAAGGGGACTGCCTTAAAAGATCCCAGATGGACATCTAAGCTGCGGTCTTCTTCAACTGCTTAACAATCTGGTTCTCCTCAGGCTATTTTTCCGTCGATGGCTACGCTTGTTCCGGTACCCTTGTAATCTTAGGGACCACTCTCCCACTTCTAGTCACAGCCCCTACCTCTTCTTCATCCTCATAAGATCTCCACAAGTCAGAGTTCATCTCTCCTTCCTCTTCGGCCTCTCCACCGCTCTCACTGCTCGACCAACAATCAATGGTTGCCACTACTGCTCTTTCCTCTTTGTCCACAAAACAAACAACAGCAGTACCCTTGCTCCCAAATAAATCCTGCAGTACGTACCACTCTGGTAGGCTGGACCCGATCATAAAAACTGGTGGTGGTAAGGCGTTGTAACCAGGCTTCTTCTTGTCTTCCCTCTTCTCCGGGTCGAAAATCTGCTTGTCATCAATCAGATCTTGAATAGAGTGCCTCAGCGCCTTACACTTGTCTGTTAGATGGCCTGTGTGATGATGAAATGCACAGTATTCATTGTCCTTATGACCTGGCTTCCCTTGCGTCATAGTAGGCCTAGGAGCCAAAGGTTGCAACTTTCCTTCTTTCATCAACCTTCTTAAGACCCAAGACAGTGGCCTTCCTAAGTTCGAAAACTTCCTCGGGGTAGTTGCGTCAGTAGCAGACACCTCAACTGTTCTTTTGGTGCTACCACTGGGACCGGCTGGCCTACTGGTTCCCTGACCGGTGTTAGTCCTTTTTGCAAAATTATCATTGTTAGCTTTCCGAGCCAAGAACTCTCCCTCTGCTTCAATGGCTATGTCTTTCAGAGACTCCCAAGCCTTCAACCCTTTCATCTTCAAACCATCCTTCAAATACGGGCTTGCGTTCTTGATAAACAGGCGGATCTGGTCTTGGGTGTCTGGCTTTCTTCGCATTTCCATCACTCGATTTCGCCAGTGGGTGAGATAGTCGTGAAAAGATTCCCCGGCCTTCTGCTGGAGCAATTCAAGATCTTTAAGAGTCACCTCCATCCTGGTGTTGCAATCGTATTGCCTCAAGAACTCCTCTGTGAGTAAATCCCAATCTTCCTTAGTTCGACGATCGAGGCTATGGTACCAATCGATGGCAGGGCCAATCAGACTCAAGCAAAAGTACTCCACCTTCTACCTCTTAGACAAAGTGGTCCCTTTCATGACCAGAGAGTACTGCTTCACATGGGCAGTTGGGTCAGAGGTACCGTCAAATTTTGGCACATCAGGCATCTTGAAGTTGTAAGGAATCGGATCTTCTCCCTCCAGTTCTTTGTCCTCCAGGTTCATCCCTTGACCTCTACTCAGCATACGGGCCATGGCTTCAAACCTCTCCTCCATCTTCTTCAGAATAAACTCATTAGTTTGGGGTGCCTTCCCTCTCTTAGATACATAACTCATTTTGTTGTCTTCATCATCCCTGCCATCATCTACCCTCAGCACTGGTCTTCTTCTCTGTCCTCCCGAAGCTACTGACCTCAGTTCTATTGGTGGTGGCCGAATAGGCTCTTCTTGCCTCTCAGCTCTTTCCTCTTCTCGCTCATTCTGTCTCACGGAAGGAGGAGGTGGTGGATTATGCGGAGCATTCTGCTGTGCCAAAGCAGTTAGCATGTTCATCATTTTGCCCTCAAATTCCTCAAACCGTCGGTCCACTTCTTCTGCAATCATGGCCCTGGTGGCATCATCTCCCCTAGGTGAATTTTCCATCTCAGATACGGTACAGCTGACTTCCGGTAAGATCTCTGAAAGGCCCTCCCTACCTGGCAGTTCAGATGCAGGAACTCGGATCAATCGTCCGGTAGGCGATCTAGTCCACCTAGGCAGATCTATGATGGCTGCAGGGACAAGGCGTTAGATGTGATGCATGGAATGCAGATGCAATACGTGGTCGTGATATGCAACACCCACAAAACACAAGCAAGCAAGTAGGTCCTTCCACCCTTATTTCTCCCACACACGTGGTCGCGCGGTCTCTTTCCTAGGTGGGATTAGCCCAAGGGTCAATGAGGGACCCAATGGACACGCATGGTGTACGACAAAAAATCGGCAGCATAACACTCCTATGCTAATGTACAAGCGAATCGATAATGATCATCATGTATTTAGACATTCCAAAAAATTTAACATGGCCCTGCCGGGGCATGAAAGCCTTTGACTAGGTTGCCAAGCAAGACATTTGGACTCACCCAATACATGAGGATCCATGCAGCAAGCATAGAATTACGGTTCATATCACCTGTGGAAAGTAACTATGGCCGTTAAATGAGCTTTGGACAAGGGAGATGTTACTTTAGGGCTACCCAAGCATGATCCCTGCCGACAGGTCTAGCTCATCATGAGCATAACGACCGATCGGGTCATCATTTTGATATGCCATTGAGGTACGAGGCTTGGGCTGGTGATTATCCTTAACACTTCCCTAAATTGAGTGAAAATAGGATCGTGCTTCAGGAATGCACCGGGGCTAATAGAGGGACCAAACTAGCATATTCTAAAGCTCTAATGGGATGCGAATGCAAATGAGAGAAAGCGAATTTATGAATTAAATTTTAACCATAGATGTTAAACGAGGTATTTTCAAATTCAAGTCTCAATCATATGTCCCCAGTGGAGTCGCCACTGTGACGCGTGCCGGATCCCCGTGGCCGCCCTTACGACCGCCCGCTCTAGGGCGATCAAGGCATTTGTGGGTCCGCTGACAGCTTGCAATAAATCGCAAGTGCGTCTATGTTGGGCAACAAGGAGGTTTCATGGAGTCGCCACCCAATAGAACATTGGGAAAGTTTCTCTCGCATTGGAGAGCCTAAGACTGCACTCAGTATCCATTTTGGGCTAACCAAAGGGGTCTTGGAGGGCGAACCTCTCGCCCTAAGGAGCCTAGGATTAACGCTAAAGTCTCATGACACAAGAGGTGTCTTGGAGGGTAAACCTCTCGCCTCTTTGAGCCCAAAGACCAGAGCTGGATTCGGGACTTCTCATCTATTTCTACCTCGATTATTCTATGATCAAATTTTAATTATCATTAATTCACTCTCTCTCCACACGATGCAATTGATTAAAGGCGCATTTATTCACATTTGGAAAGCGGTAAATGTACAAATAATGAAAATGATAAATTACAATAACACAAGGAGCGGAATACAACTCCCTTTTGTAAATAAAATACGATACATACACAAATCAGGGCATTGCTTATTTTGAGGACTTTGGTTGTCACACCCCATAAGTGGCTTAATATGATTTAGCAATTTTAATTGGACAATTAAGGGCAACTGGGTAATTTGCTTGAGGAAAAGAGGATTATTGCAAGGAAATAAAAGTATTTTAAATGGCAGATTTTATTGTGGTGAGTAAAATGTAATTTGTCAAGGTTTTATTGGTATTATTGATTGGATCAGATTGTAAAAGGGTAATAAGTGGGTTTGTAAAGCTGTGCATGTGTGCCAAGTGGAGAGGTGAGTGTGTGCACGTGGGTGAGGGAAAGAGAGGTCTGAGGAATTTCTAGTTGGTTGGAAACAAAAGACCTGAGGTTTCTCTCTTGCTCTCTCTCTCACGTAAACCACTCCTCTTCTCTTGTGTTTCTGTTCTTTCTTTCTGTTTGCATGAGTGTTCATCTATTATGAGCTAGGGTTTTGAGCATTGAAAAGCTTCAGAAGGTAAGTAAATAAGTTGTTGTGGCTGAACTTCTCCTTTTGTCTTCCTCTGTTACGGATGGTTTGGGGTATGAAGTTTTGGTTTTTGGTTATCTGAATTTTTGGTTTTGTTTTGTCGGTTCATGAAATCTGCTGAAGAGAAGAAGAGGGATAAAGGGAAAGACAAGGTTGTGGATTGAAGAGTGCAGAGGACGTTTTTGAACTTCATTACAGGTTTGGGAGTGTCTGTCTTTCTCATTTTGGATCGTGTTTCCAGTTTTGGTATTAATGTGTTTATGTGTGTGTGTTTATATAGAAATGCTAGAGTTACGTAATGTTGTTGACATAATTACAGTAGGAAAAGAATGATATGAACATGCAATGAGATGAATATGTATGAGTTTGAATGCAAAATCCTAAGTTGTTGACATTCTGGAATTTTGACTCTGTTGAATAGTGAAAGTACGTGATTTGCATTAAGATTTCATATATGCATTCAGGAGACATAAAAGTATGTGTTTAAATAATCATTGCATGAAAAATAGTTTTGGGCAAGATGGGTTTCTGATTTTTGGTTGTACTCTGTTTTCGCGGTTTTTCTGGTTTTTACAATTTCTGGAAAATTCGGAAGTTTGGAGAAGGAGAAGAAATTTGTGAGAGGAAGATCACGTGACGTGATGGAACATCACACCGTGACCTCCCTCCTTGGGAAGTCACGTGGTGTGATGAAGCATCACGCCGTGACCTTCCTCCCTTTAGGAAGTTGCGACGTGATGGAGCATCACGCCTCGCGACCTCTCGCCGGTCTTCCCTGCGTGTCACGAGACAGGATCTCGTGACCTTCCCCTCTCCTCTCTGGCTTCACGAGACGTGACGAATGGTCACGGCGTGACTGCCCGCTCTTTTGTGTGGCGCTCGCGAGAAGCTAGCGTCACGAGACACCACTGCCTGGGTGTCTCGTGACCGACCTCTACCTGCTGCCCAGTTTTTCTAAAACGAAGTTTTAACTTCTGGTTTCAAGGGTTTTTACACTACATGGCAAATAATTAGTTTTAAAATCTAGTTTGTAGTTTAATAATTGTTTAATTGTGAGAGTTGTATAAATATTAATATTAATATACATGATTTATATGTTTATAATTTACATGAGTATGGATTATTTTAATGTGAGATATAGGTCCTTTTAAACTTCTGTATTTAATATTTATAGTTACATGTTTTAAATGTGATCAGTATACCTGTATACATGGACTATAAATCAGTATTATTTTCAATTCTCATATTGATATTGGTGCTTGAATTGATGAGTTGTGTTTTTAAGCCTGAATAGTCATAGTAGTGGATAAGTAAGCGCTTACTTAGGTCAGAGTGTGTGTGCAGCTGCTATATGATAAAACGTTATACTTGGGTCCGTTTGGATCCTTGTTTCGATCCTGTATGGGTCTATATGGATTTAAATGCGAGACTTCGGTCTCTATATGAAAAGTACATGTTTGAGACTCATGTCTCTATATGCTTGGGATATTGTGTTCTATCAGTATCCATTGGACCGTATCCACTTCTAATGAGTTTATTCTGACTAATCAGGCTATATGTTTGAATGTGTTGCATAGGTTGAGATGCATTTTTGGACACGATTATAAGTATATGATGTACATGAATTCTTGCATAGCTTTATATCGCACCTTGAATCTGTATACTTGGAATGATGAGAATTATGAGTTAAGTACTTAATTGCTTGTAATGTATATATTTAGGCATATCAAGTAAGGAATTTGGAGATATGTTTACATGTAATTTTGATGCCTTTGATTTTGAATCATTAGATTATTGTATTGTTATAAATTTTGTATATGCATATTGTTCGTTTGTTTTGTTCCTCCCCACTAAGCGTTATCGCTTAGCACGGGCTCTTTTCCCGTGCAGGTGGCGAGTTTGGATAGAAGTCAGATATCTGCAGGTCGGCCACTAGAAGTCTTTTTGGATGAAGTTATTTTTTTTGAGTCTTCTGCTGTAATTTTTGTACATGACTTGTTAATAGCAAAGTAAATCTTTTTTAAAGGAACAAATATTATTTTTGTATATGTATTTGCTTACGAGCCTCTTTTTGTAAAACGATATAGATATGATATATGTTACGGGATTTACTGCTATATAATTAAAAGTTTCTGTACATCTCATATTTTATTTTATTTATGAGTATGTTTTTGGATTCGTTTATATGTTTGACCGCGTGGCATTCCGGTATCCTTCCAACGGGGATAACGGGGTGTTACAGCTTGGTATCAGAGCCCAGGTTTGGTGGTTCTGGGTTATGTTGTGATTATTTGAGTGTAGAGTCGAGTCTATGCATGAGAGTCAGTTATGTGTCGTGGCCTAATGCAGATGTCTTGTGTTTTGTAGTGTTTGTATGGAGTCAGATCCAAGTGAGTATATGGGCGACACAATGGACAGTGTCTATGTGGGTCGTAGAGATAGTCCGATCAGAGGAGGTGATCCAGTGAGACAGGATAGGCCTGCACAGGAACCTGCACCAGCTGTGGGTGCAAATAGAGGAGTTGGTTTTGATCCAGCATTAGTGCAAGGGTTACTGCAAGTGGTTGATAGGTTGACTGCTCCTAAGGCTCCAATTGAATTGTTAAGAAAAAGAGGAGCAGAGGATTTTCATGGGACTGCCTTAGATGAATCCGATGTGGCTGAGTTTTGGCTGAAGAGGGTAGGTAGGATTTTGCAAGAGATTAGATGTCCCGCAGATCAGAGAGCTTCATGTGCAGTATCGTTGCTTCAGGGATCAGCATATGATTGGTGGGAACTTGTGATGAGGAATCCTCAGCGACCAGCTAAATTGACATGGGAATACTTCAAGCAAGAGTTTGAGCAAAAGTATGTGACGAAGGCTTACCAAGAAGCTAAGTGGAGAGAGTTCATCAGTCTGAAGCAGCGGGGAATGACTGTGAGTGAGTATGACAAGGAATTCAACCGGCTGAGTAAGTATGTGCCCGAGCAGTTGTTGACTAGTGAGTTCAGATGTAGACACTTTCTTGAGGGACTTCGTGAGGTGTTCAGAGGTCCTTTGTCTGCGATGATTGTATTGCAACCAGTGGGGTATTATCAGCTTGTGGCTGCAGCGATGAAGTTAGAAGAATCTGAAATGGTCAAGCAGAAGATAGCACAGAAGAGGAGAGCACCAGAAGGGGGAGTTGCGAGTACTAAGAAGTCTAAGGGTGCTCCTGTTGAGCAAGGAAATAGAGGGTCTGTTCAGGTGCCTTCAGAAGTAGGAAGTGTGGCACCGCATGCTAGCAAGGGAAACCGAGCACCGGAGTGTGAGCATTGTCATAGGTACCATTGGGGTACGTGTCGCAAGATTACCGGGGCATGTTTTAAGTGCGGAAGTATGGAACATCGGTTTGCAAGTTGCCCTGATCGACAAGAGGACCAGAATCAACAAGAAAGCAAAAGATCTAATGTCACCCGAAGCAATCGTGATGGAAGTAGAGCTCCGAGGGCACCATCAGAGACAGTGCAACGACCTGGTGCTACGGAGGATCATAACCGGCATAGGGCATATGCTATGATTGCTGAAAATGTAACGGTTGCTGCAGGACCTTCGGGTAAGTGTTTATATGTTAAGTTTTGTTTCGTTTCGGTTTTGGTATTTGAGATGTGTTTGGTAAGCGAGGAAATTTCGAGGACGAAATTTTCTTAAGGAGGAGAGAGTTGTCACACCCCATAAGTGGCTTAATATGATTTAGCAATTTTAATTGGACAATTAAGGGCAAGTGGGTAATTTGCTTGAGGAAAAGAGGATTATTGCAAGGAAATAAAAGTATTTTAAATGGCAGATTTTATTGTGGTGAGTAAAAGGTAATTTGTCAAGGTTTTATTGGTATTATTGATTGGATCAGATTGTAAAAGGGTAATAAGTGGGTTTGTAAAGCTGTGCATGTGTGCCAAGTGGAGAGGTGAGTGTGTGCACGTGGGTGAGGGAAAGAGAGGTCTGAGGAATTTCTAGTTGGTTGGAAACAAAAGACCTGAGGTTTCTCTCTTGCTCTCTCTCTCACGTAAACCACTCCTCTTCTCTTGTGTTTCTGTTCTTTCTTTCTGTTTGCATGAGTGTTCATCTGTTATGAGCTAGGGTTTTGAGCATTGAAAAGCTTCAGAAGGTAAGTAAATAAGTTGTTGTGGCTGAACTTCTCCTTTTGTCTTCCTCTGTTACGGATGGTTTGGGGTATGAAGTTTTGGTTTTTGGTTATCTGAATTTTTGGTTTTGTTTTGTCGGTTCATGAAATCTGCTGAAGAGAAGAAGAGGGATAAAGGGAAAGAGAAGGTTGTGGATTGAAGAGTGCAGAGGACGTTTTTGAACTTCATTACAGGTTTGGGAGTGTCTGTCTTTCTCATTTTGGATCGTGTTTCCAGTTTTGGTATTAATGTGTTTATGTGTGTGTGTGTATATAGAAATGCTAGAGTTACGTAATGTTGTTGACATAATTACAGTAGAAAAAGAATGATATGAACATGCAATGAGATGAATATGTATGAGTTTGAATGCAAAATCCTGGGTTGTTGACATTCTGGAATTTTGACTCTGTTGAATAGTGAAAGTACGTGATTTGCATTAAGATTTCATATATGCATTCAGGAGACATAAAAGTATGTGTTTAAATAATCATTGCATGAAAAATAGTTTTGGGCAAGATGGGTTTCTGATTTTTGGTTGTACTTTGTTTTCGCGGTTTTTCTGGTTTTTACGATTTCTGGAAAATTCGGAAGTTTGGAGAAGGAGAAGCAATTTGTGAGAGGAAGATCACGTGACGTGATGGAACATCACGCCGTGACCTCCCTCCTTGGGAAGTCACGTGGTGTGATGAAGCATCACGCCGTGACCTTCCTCCCTTTGGGAAGTTGCGACGTGATGGAGCATCACGCCTCGCGACCTCTCGCCGGTCTTCCCTGCGTGTCACGAGACAGGATCTCGTGACCTTCCCCTCTCCTCTCTGGCTTCACGAGACGTGACGAATGGTCACGGCGTGACTGCCCGCTCTTTTGTGTGGTGCTCGCGAGAAGCTAGCGTCACGAGACACCACTGCCTGGGTGTCTCGTGACCGGACTCTACCTGCTGCCCAGTTTTTCTAAAATGAAGTTTTAACTTCTGGTTTCAAGGGTTTTTACACTACATGGCAAATAATTAGTTTTAAAATCTAGTTTGTAGTTTAATAATTGTTTAATTGTGAGAGTTGTATAAATATTAATATTAATATACATGATTTATATGTTTATAATTTACATGAGTATGGATTATTTTAATGTGAGATATAGGTCCTTTTAAACTTCTGTATTTAATATTTATAGTTACATGTTTTAAATGTGATCAGTATACCTGTATACATGGACTATAAATCAGTATTATTTTCAATTCTCATATTGATATTGGTGCTTGAATTGATGAGTTGTGTTTTTAAGCCTGAATAGTCATAGTAGTGGATAAGTAAGCGCTTACTTAGGTCAGAGTGTGTGTGCAGCTGCTATATGATAAAACGTTATACTTGGGTCCGTTTGGATCCTTGTTTCGATCCTGTATGGGTCTATATGGATTTAAATGCGAGACTTCGGTCTCTATATGAAAAGTACATATTTGAGACTCATGTCTCTATATGCTTGGGATATTGTGTTCTATCAGTATCCATTGGACCGTATCCACTTCTAATGAGTTTATTCTGACTAATCAGGCTATATGTTTGAATGTGTTGCATAGGTTGAGATGCATTTTTGGACACGATTATAAGTATATGATGTACATGAATTCTTGCATAGCTTTATATCGCACCTTGAATCTGTATACTTGGAATGATGAGAATTATGAGTTAAGTACTTAATTGCTTGTAATGTATATATTTAGGCATATCAAGTAAGGAATTTGGAGATATGTTTACATGTAATTTTGATGCCTTTGATTTTGAATCATTAGATTATTGTATTGTTATAAATTTTGTATATGCATATTGTTCGTTTGTTTTGTTCCTCCCCACTAAGCGTTATCGCTTAGCACGGGCTCTTTTCCCGTGCAGGTGGCGAGTTTGGATAGAAGTCAGATATCTGCAGGTCGGCCACTAGAAGTCTTTTTGGATGAAGTTATTTTTTTTTGAGTCCTCCGCTGTAATTTTTGTACATGACTTGTTAATAGCAAAGTAAATCTTTTGTAAAGGAACAAATATTATTTTTGTATATGTATTTGCTTACGAGCCTCTTTTTGTAAAACGATATAGATATGATATATGTTACAGGATTTACTGCTATATAATTAAAAGTTTCTGTACATCTCATATTTTATTTTATTTATGAGTATGTTTTTGGATTCGTTTATATGTTTGACCGCGTGGCATTCCGGTATCCTTCCAACGGGGATAACGGGGTGTTACATTGGTCCTCGCATGCATCATTATTAAAACTGGATATTTCTATTGTGAGGATTTTTATTGGATAAAAATAGGACATTGGGTCCTTATGTTTATGAAAACCTATCTTTATTGAATATAAAACTTTAATCAATTTTTATATTTAGTGGGATACAAAAAAGTATACTCATGTGCATAAAATAATTAATGAATAAACAAAAAAAGGAAATAACCAAGAAGGTTAGAAAACTAAACCGGACGGAATCCTCCGAGCGTGGTGGATCGCCCCTTGAGCTCAGGATAGTCCAAGAAAATCAAAATATTCTCACGAAAGGTTAATGGGTGTTAATATACAAAAGCTCAATATAAATAAAGTTTTAAGACTTGAGAGATAGAAAAGATTTGGAAAATGTGGAGACAAAACCCAGCGACGGCCATCTGTCGAGTGACCGACAGGCGTCAGTCAAAGTGACCAACATGTCCCGTCGCTCACTCAAGAGAGAAGGCGTCTGTGAGTGAGGTGACCGACGAGCGTTGGTGAAATAAATGACCCGTCGGTCACCACTGTCTCCAAAAATAAACAGTAAAAACTCTCTTTTTCAGAGCCAAAATGGGTTTTTATCACACAATGAGATGAAAAGAATCAAAATAAAGAAAAATGAAAGCAAAAAGCCAAAAGAACAGCAAGAATAAAGAATAAAGATGAAATAATACGGAGAATAAGTTCGTAATATTTACCCTCAGATAATGTTTTAGTGAGATTCTTGGTGTCGACTAGAGTCCCGTACGCTCCACGAGAAACGAAATGAAAGGTCAGGAAAGAGGAAAATAGATTGTTTCCTTCTTAACCCTTCAAAAAGATTGAATTTGGAATCAAAACTCAAAGAAAACTAATTAGTTTTAGTTCCCTTTTCAATGGTTTGATTCTCAAAATGAAAGAAATTTCTTGATGTATGTGTTTGCTGGAAGAGAGAGAAAATGCGCTTGAATTTTGGCAGAGTTTCCCCTTTTTGAAAATTTTTGGAACCCTTTTTAGGAGGAAATTCGAAGCTTTTATAGGCCAGGGCCGACCGACGGGCGTCGGATATGACGATGGGCGTCAGAAGAATCCTTCTGACATAAGGATTCATCTGACGGCCCTGCCATTTCCACCGACGGGCGTCGGAGAGGTTGCGTGCTCTGGTAAACCAGGTGGCATGCTCCGGAAGAAGCGGATCCGTCCGACGGGCGTCGGAAAAAACCATGGGCCGTCTGTGACCCTAAGCGACGGGCTGGCCTCCCACAGACAGGCTGGCCGTCTATCGAGGAAAACATACCTTTTTGACTCAAAAATTTCCCCTTTTTCCCCCTCTGCCTACGAAAGGTGAAAAGACTCATTTCTCGTGGAGCACGGGACTAAAATCTCCCAATCCAAACCGTTTGTACAGTCTCGGATACCAATTTCATCATAGGGTAATCTCTTATCCGGATCGCTCCGAGACACAGTGCCTACAGGTACGGAGGAGAACGTGGCATAAAGAAGAAGTCAGAGAAGATCCCCCATATTTCAGAAACTTTTGTTCCTGCGTCCTCAATATGTGCATATACTGGAGAGGAAGAGCTTCAATGGGTGAATGGAAAGATTGTTCCTGGGTTTGAGATTTTCAATGATACCTTTGACTGGGATGTTGGGGTAATTAAATCTACAGAGGATTTCAGGGATGAGGAGATTATGACACAATGCAGTATTTGGGATAGAGAAGAGCTCGAGGAGATCGTTACTGAGAAGTTGTTAGCGACCCGGTTGAAAGGGAAAGAGAAGATGATAGAGCCAAACTTGAAGTTTGAAGATCTGAGGCTTTCACCAGAAATAGCTGAAAAGCCTTCATCGAGCCAGGACGTCAAAGCACAGTCTGCTACAACATCAACATCAACAGAAGATGAAGACGTTAGTCATTTAGATAGTTTGTTTATGCCTAAACTTTTTTATGAAGACAATGTTAATGTTTCTAATTAAATTAATAATATGAACAACTTTGCTTATTTGTGTGATCTTTCTGATGATTTAATTCCTCGTGATCATAAACATGATGCATTTATTTTTGATATTAATTCAACTAGCACAACTGCGTTTAATCTTGGAACTTTGGAAAACCCAAAGGAAATTTTGATAGCATCAGATATAACTCCTGAGGAGAGAATAAAATTTGAGAGAATTTTAAGAAAATATGAAAAGGTCTTTGCCTGGACTTATGAGGACATGTCGGGGATCGATCGAGAGGTCGCCAAACATGCTATTCCAACTTACCCAGAGTCTAAACCTGTCAAGCAGAAGCTCAAAAGACTTAGGCCAGAATGGGCACAAAAGGTGAAAGAAGAGATCTATAGGCAGATTAAGGCTAAGTTTCTAGTGGAAGTTTAGTACCCGACTTGGTTAGCTAATGTAGTTCCTGTGGCTAAGAAGGATGGAAAGGTCCGAGTATGTGTGGATTATCGGGACTTGAACAAGGCCTGTCCAAAAGATGACTTTCCACTGCCTCACATAGATGTACTGGTAGATAATGTAGCTGCATGTATGATGTATAGCTTCGTGGATGGTTATGTAGGTTATAATCAAATCCTCAATAGGATAATCGATCAAATTAAGACAGCCTTCATCACAGAATAGGGAACATTTGCCTACCGGGTTATGCCTTTTGGTTTAAAGAATGCTGGTGTAACTTATCAGAGAATGGCAACAAGAATCCTAGATGACTTGATTCACAAGGAGGTAGAGGTATATGTAGATGACATGATGATTAAGTCAGCCACTAGAGAAGGTCACTTTGAAGCTCTGGAAAAGTTCTTTCAAAGGATCAGCAAGTACAACCTACGCCTTAACCCTAAGAAGTGCATTTTCGGAGTTACCTCAGGCAGGCTATTGGGCCATGTGGAAAGTCAAAGAGGAATAGAAGTAGATCCTGATAAGGTCAAGGCCATTAGAGAAATGCCAGTGCCCCAGAAAGAGAAAAAGGTTAGGAGTTTCCTGGGAAAACTTCAGTACATCAGTCGGTTTATCGCCAAGCTAGCTCAGTATGTGAGCCCATCTTCAAGCTTCTTAGGAAGAACCAACAGGTGGTGTGGAATGATGATTGCCAACTGGCCTTTGATACTATAAAGAACTATCTTTTAAATCCACCTGTCTTAAGACCACCATGTCGTGCCAAGCCGCTAATCTTGTACTTAGCAATAGAGGACAGCTCAGTGGGTGCTATGATGGCCCAAGAGGATGAATTTGGAGTGGAGTTTGCAGTTTATTACCTTTGTAAGAAATTCCTGCCATATGAAGCCAAATATGTTGAAGTGGAAAAGATTTGTTTAGCTATAATCTGGTCTTCTAAGAAGTTACGACACTACTTTCACTGTTTCAGCGTGTAAGCAGTTACTAAGCATAACCCGCTTAGGTACCTTCAACAGGCACCCTCTCTACTAGGAAAGATGGGAAGATGGTTATTATTGTTGCAGGAGTTCGATATTGAGTACATTACCAAGAAAACCATTAAAGGTAGAGCTGTGGTTGAATTCTTAGCTGAACACCCTACTGAGGGAGACCAGTTCGAATATAATTTCCCAGATGAAGAGGTCGCGGCTATAACAGTACAAGGGTGGCAAATGTTCTTTGATGGGGCAGTTAACAGAAAGGGAGCAGGAGCAGGAATTATTCTTGTGACCCCGGATAGGGAAAAGCTACCATTAGCCAAAAAGTTGAGGTACAAGGCGACCAATAATGAAGCGAAATATGAAGCTTACATCTTCGGATTGGAAGCATTACTGGCTTTAGGGGAAAAGACCGCAGAAGTCTTCGGGGATTCATCCTTACTAATTCATCAGATCAGAGAGGAATGGTCAGTCAAGGAAGAGAGGCTGTTGCCTTATGTGAAGCACTTGAAAATGTTAAGTAGCCAGTTTGAGACCTGCACTTTTCACTTCGTTCCTAGGGATGAAAATCAGTTAGCTGATGCTCTTGCGTGTTAGTGTCTATGTGGGATAATCCAATAGGGGTTGCTATGAGACCTATGTTGATCTCTAGTATGAAAAAGTCTTGTTTTGAATCTGAGCAGATAATGGATGTTGAAGTCGCTGATGGGAAGCCTTGATATTATGATATTCAGAACTACTTAGAACGGTCAGTTTTTCCAGAAGAAGCCACTGAGAAAGACCAGAGAATGATTAGAAAGTTATCCTCTCGGTTCATCAGTGTGGACGGAACTTTGAATAAGAGGCAAGCGGATGGTATCCAGTTAAGGTGTTTGGCGAAAAAAGAAGCCGAAAGGATTATAAAAGATATTCATGCCGGTGTTTGTGGAACTCACATGAACGGTTTGGCCTTAGCAAAGAAAATCATGCGTCAGGGATTTTATTGGCTCACAATGGACACAGATTGTCCAAGGTATGTGAAGCAATGCTAGTTATGCCAGCAGTACGCGAATTTGAGGCATGTGCCACTTTTAGAGCTACATAATTTGACATCTCCATGGCCATTTGCAGCTTGGGGGATAGATATCATAGGCGAGATACGTCCCACAGCTTCTAATGGGCACAGATTTATTATGGTCGCCATCGATTACTTCACTAAATGGGTTGACGCTGAATCTTTCAAGAAGGTTGATTCTAGGGACATGGCTAAATTCATTGAGCGGAACTTAATATGCAGATATGGTCTCCCACACCACATTGTGTCTGATAATGGGGTACAATTCTTGGTAGAGACTAAACAGATGCTCCAGAAGTATGGAATCTAGCATCACAAGTCTTCTCCTTGCCGGCCTCAAGCAAATGGTGCGGTTGAAGCGGCAAACAAGAATGTCAAAAGGATATTAGCTAAGATGGTTCAGAGCTATAAAGACTGGGCAGAAAAGCTACCATTTGCACTCTGGGGTTACAGAACCACAGTCAGAACCTCTACGGGAGCGACGCCTTTCTCTCTGGTATATGGAACTGAAGCAGTTTTGCCAGTTGAAATTGAGCTGAGATCTTTGAGGGTAGTCATGGAAGCTGAGATTCTGGAGATAGAATGGCCACAGCAGCGACTATTGCAGTTGAATCTGTTGGATGAAGATAAGTTGCGGGCGTACTATCACAGAGATTCCGGAGATAGAATGGCCACAGCAGCGACTATTGCAGTTGAATATGTTGGATGAAGATAAGTTGCGGGCGTACTATCACAATCAGGTCTATCAGAAGAGGCTAGCTCGGTCCTTTGGCAAGAAGGAACGGAAGCATCCATTGAAAGAAGGGGATTTGGTCTTTAAGATGATGAGACCAGGAGTACCAGATATGCGTGGAAAATTCAGGCCAACCTGAGAAGGTCCATTTGTGCTGAAGAAGTTACTGACAAAGGGAGCAGCAATTTTAGCAGACAGTGATGTGAATGAGTTCAAAGAACCGGTCAATGTCGACAGATTAAAAAGATTCTATGGCTAAAGGATAAAATAAAAGAAGAGAATAAATGCCCCGCGGGTCGAAAACCGAAAAAAAAAAGGGCGGCCTTGCTAAAATTGGGCGCCCTGTCAGGGTGAAAATCGAAAAAAGGCATCCTGGGCAAAAATTAAGGCCCGAGAGAAAATGTTCAATTGAGAAAACCCGAGAGGGCCGATTGATAACAGGAGTTTGATGCTTACAAGATCTATTCCGAGATTAAGTGTAGTCTTGTGCTTTTGAATTCTTGTCAAAAGAAGATCATGTATGATGAAATCATATAGAATTGTACACAATTTTGCAATCAATAAAAGAGTTCTATTTGCATTTTCGTTGGTCTTGTAATTCTGTTTCTTTAAGCAATATATCATTGATCTATCTGATCACTATTGTTTGAGAATCCTCTCTTATTTAAAAAAAAAATAGAGAAAAAAGAAGGTCGTTAGAGATGAAAACCGTAATAGGCATTCTAAGCAAAAGTTAGGCCAAAGGACAGGGTGAAAACATGGAAACAGGCAGTCTGTCCTATAAAAAAATAATAAAATAAAGTAAAAGCTGCTGGATTGGGTTGGGTCCATTCCAGGCAAAAACAAAAATAAGGCACAGGATTATGTGAAAATCCGAAAGGACGCATCTCCCGCTAAGAGAAGCTAGTGTGAAAATCCACAAGGGACGCACTACCTTTAAAATAATGACTTTCGATGCCCGGAGCGATAAGGCAGCATTACTTCAGAGGTAGGGTCATAAATCAGAACCTCGGGTATATGATCGTCGATGGAGGGGAGACGTACACCTAATGAATCTGTCAAAACGGGTTTTGAGTCAGAGTCCCTGAAGCCAAGATGACACTGTTATAGATCCTTGGGGGCATGGTGGAGCAAGCTGTATAATAGACCCTTGACCACCTAAGACATGATCATCTATTTTTTATAAACATCTACATCTCATATCATGCATGTAATTTCTTGTATATACTTCCATGCACATAGCTTTGCAAGAAATATCCCAGAAGGGCAGCTCAGA
The DNA here is from genome assembly GCA_947683425.1 of Excoecaria cochinchinensis. NCBI lineage: Eukaryota > Viridiplantae > Streptophyta > Magnoliopsida > Malpighiales > Euphorbiaceae > Excoecaria > Excoecaria cochinchinensis. The sequence continues at coordinate 7,379,331 of CANTUQ010000005.1, forward strand.
AGAGCCTTCCAGAAGGACATCCCGCACTTTGTAAGCTTCGGCTTGGTGCAGTTCTAGAAGAACAACCCCCATCCAGAAGGACATCCCGCACTTTGTAAGCTTCGGCTCGGTGCAATTCTAGAAAAACAACCCCCGTCCAGAAGGACATCCCGCACTTTGTAAGCTTTGGCTCGGTGCAGTTCTAAAAGAACAACCCCCGTCCAGAAGGACATCCCGCACTTTGTAAGACTCGGCTCGGTGCAGTTCTAAAAGAACGACTCCGCTCAGAAGGGCAGCTCAGAAGAGCAATCCCGCACTTTGTAAGCTTCAGCTCGGTGCAGTTCTAGAAGAACAATTTCGCTCAGAAGAGTAGTTTAGAAGAATAACAACCTCACTCGGAAGAGCAAACCTCACATTTGTAAGTCTGTAACAGACTCGGCGCATTACCCGGTTCGAGAAAGGCAGCTGCCTCAGGTACGCGTCTCTTCTCTTCTCTCTTTGAGTTTTGGCTAACCTAGGCACCCAAGCACTACGTTCCCCAAAACTGGGGGCAACTATAGACACCAGGTCCTGAGTTAGTTCAGACCGAAATTATCCAATTATGAAAATGATGCCCGTTCACGGGTGAATAGGCAAATGGAAGTGACGGTTTACTTGGAAAAAATAATTATGATAATAATATTTTTAATATTTTTTTTATTTATTATTTTATATATATTATTTTTGTTCTTTAAATATTTTTATTTTCTTTGTCTAAAAAATATATATATTATATTATTTTCTTTGTTCTTAAAAAGGGGAAATATATATACATACATATATATATATTAAAATATATAAAAAAAAAAGATTTGTTTTTGGGTTTTTAGGGGCCCTAAGGCATCAAGGCCCATCTCACATGAGTGAGAGGCAGCCTTGCTGCCTAAGGCCCATGTTTTGGGTGAGTTTCCCACGTGCCATCTCTCCCTCAATGCCTGTCTCTTCCTCTTTTCCAGGGAGGTTGGTTTGAAAAACCGGGATTTGACATGGGATTTGGTGGGAGATAATCTGATCATGTCAAATGGCATTTAAGGAGTTGAAAAAAGAGAGCATGTGGGAAGAGAGAGGATTATTGAGGACAGAGGATTATTGAAAAGAAAAAAACACCAGAGAAGAGGTAAAGGAGGAGAACGAGAACACAGAGAGAAGAAAGCACAGAAGAAAAAGGAAAAAAAAACTTTGAGAGCAAGAAAATAATTCTTATTTTCTCAATAGGCATTCTCAGGTTGTCTTTTAAGCTCAGGAAACCAATTCTTGAGTTGGAGGATTATAGGTTTGTTTTGAGTGAAAAAGGAAGGAGTTTAGCATGAGAAAGTTCATCATCTTGTTTCTTTTTCTTTGACGTTCTTGCTGGAAGTTTTCAAATCTTGGTTTTAACTTAATTTTCAAGAAAAGCAACGAGGAAATCAGAAGCTTCATTTGCATATCAAAGATTAAATATCTGAGGGTAAATAACTACTAGCCAGCTCTGTTCCTTTATTTTTCTTTCTTCCTCTTTACTTCTTCTTCTTTATTTTGTTGAACCAGTGAGTTTCTGTTCTTTGTATATATTGTATTTATTTCTTGTTTGATTCTTTCAACTTGTTGATCATATGTTTGTTTTCTGTTATGAATATATATGCATGTTAGTTGTATCATTATGCATGTTTTGATCGTATGATATTATTTTTGTTCCTCTGTCTTTAATCCTCTGTTCGTCCCTGTTTTGTCTTTCATTTGATTGTTTTTTGCCGTTCGAGTCATATTCTGGTTTTCTCTTCCTTTTCATTTTCGATTGAGCTATTTTCTGCTCTTTTTTCTTCATTTTCTGATCGGATCTTAATCTCCCGATCGGTCTATTTTGCTTGTTACCTCAATCGGATGGTTTATCAGTTTTTTATCATTTTTTTCTCGGTTCGAATTGCACGTTTCGTGCAATCCGTTCACGAGTCATGAACGGCTATCACAACCCGTGAATGGATCACCTCCATTCACGAGTCGTGAGTTCCATTCACAACTCGTGAATGGATTGCCGCCATTCACGACTCGTGAATGGAATTCACGACTCGTGAATGGGCATACCGAACCCCAATTCCCTTTGCTTTTCCACTTTACCTTTCCCTTATATTCCCATTTGCATTTCTATCAACTTTGGCCATTTTTTGTCCTTTAGCTTACCATATCACGTCACTCTTTAGCTTAGCATATCACGTCACTCTTTACATTTCCATTTTTATTTTCATCTTCTTTGGCCACTCTTTGTCTTTTAGCCATACTTCACGTTTTCTTCAAATTATTCATTGTTGGTTTTCATTATTTATTGCTTTTTTAGTTCTCTTTTAACTTGCTATTTTATTCCATTTTACTTTTTAGCTTAATCATTTTTAATATTTTATATTAATATATTCTCAAAGTTTATTATTATTATTATTATTATTATTATTATTATTATTATTAATCTCTTAGTATTGTTGCTATCTTTTATTATTATTATTATTATTATTATTATTATTATTATTATTATTATTATTATTATTATTATTATTATTATTATTATTATCTATCTCGCATGTAAATTGCTTGTATTTTAAATTGACATGTCTAATTTAACCTATTTTATCTCACGCACATTTGTTAATTATTTTTGCATGTTCTCTTTCTTATTGTTATTTGATTAATTTATTAATCACTTTAATTAGTTATTTTATTAAGCTAATTTTAGCCAATTAATTTATTTATTTGTATTATGTCAATTATTTAATTTATTTTACTAACATTTCACTTCGTTTATTTGTTTTATGGCTTAAATGCTTGTATGATTGTGCGAGTTACACGCATGCTCGGATCAAGGATTAGGAAATCGAAGACCACCAGACTTAGGGTTTGCATTTTAATAGTTGCATCATTTTTATTATATGTATTGTATGTAAAATGTATTTTTTATTATTATTCGTATTACAGAAAATCACGTTTTTCAATAATTAATAATTTGTGAATTTTTCTTAATAAATTGGACCAATGTCCTATTTTAACCATTAAAATCTCGCTATTTAAAATAGAGAATTAGTTTTCATAAAATGAGATCACTCATCCCGATTTTTTCCAATCAATATCCTAAAAATAATTCTCCAATTTTTATAAAAGGAACCAATGTTCCTAAAATTGAACGAATAACCCTATTTATGTATGTTGTATTTTTATCTTTCTTATGTGTTTATTTATTTATTTATTTATTTATTTACTTTGTTTATTTATATTTTTGTTTGGGGGATTGTTCTGTCCCATTTTTATTCATTATTGGCGTATTGTTCTGTCCCATTTTCTATTTTGTAATTTATTTATTTACCGTTTTATTTATCGCTTTTAATGTGAATGAATGCGCTTTAATTTATTGCATTACCGCGTGAGATGAGAGATGGAATTTGAATTTCTTAACAACTCATTTATAAAATTTAAGTCATTAATAAGAGTGAAGTTCCGAACACCTTCTCTAGTTTAGACCATTAGAGGTTAGAGACCTCTCTCAATTTCTTATAAATTGGGTGGCGACTCCAAAATACCTCAAAAGGTGCCTAAAGGCGTTGTGGGTCTAGATGATCCTTTTCAATGTTCTATTGGAAAGGAGGCATCCAAAATGACTCATGATGCCCAAGAACATAAAAGACGCGAATCGATCCCTTGAGCCCCAAAGGGCGGGCTCAATGAGGGCCTTGCTGGTTCCGGCGCGCATCACAACAGCCAATTGTATAATTGTGGAGTATGGAATTAGGACTTGATTGACAGAATAAAATTAATTATATGGGCCAATGTGGATAATTATAAAGTATAATTATCGATACATGAGGATATGAGAGTTGAGGGATTAAAAGGAGATTTTGACATAAATATCTAGATTGGAACAATGGCAAGGTGACATGTGGCAAAGAGATAAGAAGAGGTATAAAAGAAGAGAGAGAAGGAGAGAGAGGGCAGAAATCTGCTCTCCCCGCTCTCATTCTCCTCGTTCTTCCCCTTCTTCTTCTTCTTCTTCTTCTTCTTCGTCTTCTTGCTTCAACGCCATTTGCTCTCCCTTAGATCAAAGCCCAAGATTTAGATGATGAAGTTTGTTAGTCCAAGTGATTTGAGTGAAGAGTTTGTTAAAGAAAAAGTAAGTTTTAAGTTTTGATTTCTCCTATTCCTTTGATTAGCAAAAACCTAGATTAATGTTTTATATATGTGTGTGTGATTGATGAGGATTTTGGATAAGAAAGACCCTGGATGAGTTTAGGAGTAAGTAAGATCAGCCAAGGAAGCAATTAGGAGCAAAGGAGTTGAGGTTTGGGAAATTTATGATTTTGTGTGTATAATTTGATTATTTACATTTGGTTTGATTTTCTGGAAAATCATGTGATTAATGATGTTTGTGTTGGTCTAAATGTTATGGGTTTTGATTATTTTGACTTGGAATGCCTTGATTGTGAATTATTGAACCAAAGTGTGAAGTGAATGAGTTTTTGGAGCAAAAATGCTAGTTTGGGTATTCATGGATTTTGATTGTGTTAATTGCATGTTTTAATTGTGATAATAATTGGTTTGAAACATGGGTTTTATGTGGTATAAATTGTATTGAATGTTGGATTTGAGTTATGTTGAAGTTTAGTGAGTCAATTGCATGTTGGTGGATTTTTGGTTATGAGAATTATGCAGATTTTCAAAAAGGAATCTGGAAATCAACCCCCGTCGCGAGCGCGACAGAGCCTGATGTCCTGAGGTCTCAGTGCAGGACCTATCCCAAGTCGTGACAATCGTCAGTCACGAGTCGTGATGACTGTCATGAGTCGTGATGACTATCACGACTCATGACAGTAAGCTATTGTCATGAGTCGTGACATTGAGCATGACTCGTGACAGCCTCCTTTCCATTGTTTGTCTTTCTTTGTTCTTTTGATATATTCTGTCTCAATTCTTCCTTTTGAGCCTTACAATTATACCTTATTCTATTAGAGTAATGAGTGGGATGTCTTAAATTGTGAGAATGAAATGGAAGCCACGTTCTTTCATGTTATAATATATTGATTATATATACATATATATATATATATATGTGTGTGTGTGTGTGTGTGTGTGTGGAAATGTGTACTTGGATAGAATATATGGAGCAAATAAAATAATTTGATTTATTTGTTCATGACATGGAAATTGAATGAATAAGGGTAATTAATGAGGAGATTTTTAATTGGAATTCTTCTATTGTGAGCGCGACACTACTATGTTCGAGAAAGTTGTTGTCTGTTATATTTTGTATGAGCTATTACTTTGATAATTATGTGACCACTATAAAGGTATGTACTCTTAAGAAGTTGTTATAATAACATGGGTATCATTAAAGGAAATAATTATGTGTATAGCCTACGTCGGTCAAGTCGTGGATAGATAGGCATGCCTATAGAGTTCTATTAGCTGCAGCCCCTTTGGTTCTGGAACCTGATCAGATCCTCGTTTGGATCCTCGCGATCCTCAATGTGTTCGGATCTTGTTTAAGATCCCCCAATTTGAAAATATTTTCGAATGAGAAATTAAAGATGTTGCTTTTCGATTGTACCCTCGGGTACCCCAATGTGTTCACTCGTTATCCACCCCCTGGACGTAGCAGGCAATTAAAAGAATAAAGGAATGTGAATAAATTGATAAGTTCTTTGATGATTTGCATAAAGGTATGAGAATAAGCATTTGATGTGTTCGTGGATATATATTGCTTTTATGGCTTATATATCAGTTGAGCTAGTGCTTTATGCACTTATGTGTTTTCGAATCTTTTATGGACTTCTACGTGAGATTGTGTGGTATCTTCAGGTACCTATGTGTTGTTGTATCTTAATCCAATGTCAGCTAAATAAAAAGAGATGTAGCAAATAAGGTTTGTTCTAATAGGCGTGTATGAATGATTACTGACTGCATAAGAATTTGTAGGTGGATAATGCATGCTATTAATCTATTTAAAAGTTGTGAGTATGATTGTCTATATGAAGCCTTTGTAGAGAATTATTGAAGTAATTGGTATGTGTATTTGCTATAGTCAATTATTCAGTAAATGAATTTTATGAATGTATTCGTTTATATGTTTGATATGAGAATACAGGTATATTATGTGTTATCTGCCTTCAGGACTTTAGCCTGGATAACCAATGTAAGTATGTTGGTAAGGAATTTATGTGGATTGTTATTGGCTCTCCATGAGTTCGGTAATCAAATATCAATTATTAATTAAGGTAAAAAGTGGTAAACATGAGATAGATAACTGGATTTAGGGAATGAGTTAGGATTAATTCTGGATTATGTGTGTATAAAGGTTTTCTGTAGAACTACGTGGTTCTGATTCCCAGCCATAGGGATACGTAGGAAGCTTGGAATGTTTATTGCAAACCCGAACCAAATATGAGGATTGAGTTGTTTTTAGTTTCGATCAATGTAATGGTTAGAACAAAAGAAATGTTCTGATTTAAGTATCAATACGGTTGTAAGCATGATTTTGGAAATATTCGTAATAATGGGAATTTCTTAGACTTTATATTTTGACTAGTAAAATGAATATTGGTATCCTATGAAGTATAACTAACTATAAAGTTAATTAACCAATTTAAGTAAGCGATGAGTATGCATAATGTATTTGTAATTAAAAAGCAATAAATTATTTTCTGTTTATGGTGTACGAGATGGATGTGTGTATGAAATTGCTTATGTTTTTGGTATGAGAATGATGATGTGAATCTGTAGTATCTCTGACTGGTACACTTTATGCTTATGTATATGTTGCTTATGCATGTGTTCGTATCAACAACCACTGTAAGTGGCTATTTATTATTTGTTTCTCCCCACTAATCGTTATTGCTTAGCAAGGGTATTTTTTCGTGCAGGTTAAGGAGATAGATGTTTGGTTCGAGTGGTCCGCAGTAGCTTTGGCCAACAAGTTAATAGAAATTATAGTAGGCAGTTTTTAGGGAATTTCGGAATGTAATTAAGTTTCTTTCTGAAACATTTTGGAGTTGTAATATATTTAGTGTGAGTTATGGTTTGTTGGCGATATAAGCATGTGATGTGTATGTCTTTAGTGGTCTGGTTCTAAGAAATTTTATTATTCTGTTTTCTGTTAGTGTTTTCGTTTGGTAGCACCCTCTACTCACCATAGCACTTGCCTACCATTTCTTCCGGCATGCTACGTGAGGGGTTTGGGGTGTTACAAGAGTATAGCAAATTCTCTCCTGAACTCCCCTTAACGAGGTCTAGCAAATAGAATGGCAAAATTGTGGTGGCAATAGTGGACTCACACAAGGCCTCAACTAGCTTCTGCCTGTGTGAAAAGGACTATCTCAAAAGGTCCTAAATAGATATTTGAGCTGTGGTCTTCTTCAACTACTCCATTATTGGATTCTCCTCCGATTCTTTTTCTACTGGTGCTTGCACTGGGTCTTGCGGTTTCTCCACTTTTGGAGCCACTCTTCCACTTTGGGTTACAGCCCCGACTCTCTTTTTCTCTTCCTTTGAATTCCATGGATCCACAAGTTCTTCACCTTTCTCCTCTTCTTCATCTTCTTCTCCACTCTCACTAGTGGACCAATAATCTATTGTTGCCACGGGAATCCCTTCTTCACTTTCCTTAAGGCGAGTGATAACGACGTATTCATTTCCATATAGGTCTCACAAGATATACCATTTGGGTAGACTTGACCTAATCATAAAGACAGGTGGTAGGACGACATTATAACCGGACTTCTTCTTGCTCTCCCTTTGTTCAGGATCAATGATTTATTTACTATCAATCAAATCCTGAATCTGGTGTCTTAGTCTAATGCAATGGTCTATTATGTGTCCAGTATGCTAGTGGTATGCACAATATTCATCATCTTTATGTCCCGGTTGCCCTTGGGTTCTGGCTGGCTTGGGTGGCAAAGGTTGCAGCTTCCCTTCCTTTATCAATCTTTTTAATACCCATGATAAAGGTCGACCCAAATTTAAAAAGTATATCTTGCTCACTCCTATAGCCGAAACTTCAACCATCTTTCCAGTCCTATTACCACTGCTGGAGCTTGCTGACTTATTTATCACCTGGTTATTATAACCCTTTTTGGCATAAGCTTCATTGCTTGCCTTCTTTGCCAGGTATTCGCCCTCAGCCTCTATGGCGATGTCTTTTAAAGATTCTTAATCCTTGAGTCCCTTCAGTTTCAACCTTCCTTCAAATATGGGCTAGCATTCCTAATGAATAACCAGATCTAATCAGGAGTATCAGGTTTACGCTTCATCTCCATGACCTGATTCCTCCGCTGAGTGAGATACTCGTGAAAAGATTCCCCCAACTTCTATTGTAACAATGTTATATCCTTCAGTGTGATCTCCATTCTCGTACTGCAGTCATACTGCCTAAGGAACTCCTCGGTCAATAAGTCCAATCCTCCTTGGACCTCCTGTCCAACACATGGTACCAATCAATTGCAGCCCCTGTGAGACTTATGCAGAAGTATTCTATCTTATGCTTCCTAGTTAAGGTCGTCCCCTTCATTACTAGTGAATACTGCTCGATGTGTGCTGAAGGATCGGAGATACCATAAAACTTAGGAATGTCAGGCATCTTAAAGTTCTAGGGGATTAGATCGTCACCATCTATATCTCAATCGTCAAGGTTCATTCACCTTCTCATAGTCAGCACCCGTGTCATCGCTTTTAACTTTTCCTCCATTTTTCTCCACATTGCCTCCTCTAGCCTGGGCACCTTTCCCCTTATTACCACAGGCTCCTCTTGTTCTTCTTTCGATAAGTCATTCTCAAGTCTAGGAGCCTCTTTACGCTTTACAGGTGCTGCCACTCTGAGCCCAAATACAAGTGGGTCTACTGCTGCAGCTATATCCTTTCTAACTGGCCCTTATTCATTTTACTCCACATGAGGAGCAAGAGGTTGTTGCCCAGCAAGTGGTGCTAGAGTAGCAGTAAGGTTTCCTATCATTGCCATCATCCAGGCCTCAAACTCTTCCATCCTTCTACCTACTTCTTCGGCAATCATTACACGGGCCGTGTCAGCTCCTCTTAGTAAATTGGCCATACTTGTTTCTGCTAAAAACTCTAAAGAATATGTTTTACTACTATCTGAAAGTGAATATGAACCTCAACCCATTACTTTCTCTTGTTAATTATAAGTGAGTTTTTATTATTAATTTTTCATCTCTCTCTCACACGTCATGCAATTTAATTAAGGCGCATATCAAGATCGAGGAAAACTATAAAAAGCGATAAATAATAAAAATAAACTACGAAAATAAATTACAAGATGAAAATCTGAGACAAAAATGCAATCCCCCAAAATACAAAATCAAATAAACAAAATCAATCCAATAAATACATACATAAATTAGGACATTTCCAAAAGAATAGGAATATTGGTTCCTTTATGCTCACTTAAAATCGAATAGTTATTTTTGGGTATTAAAAATAGGGATGAGTGATCCCATTTTATAAAAACTAACTCTCCTTTTGAAAGTAATATTTTATTGTTAAAATGAGGACATTGGTCCTATTTTATTAGAAGAACCCAATTTATTAATAAAAATATTTTTTTGATTTTCTTTTTAAAGTGTATAAAATAAAATAAGTTTATTACAAATTAAAGTAAATAATAAAATAAAGGCAAAATAAAGGAAAATAGCTAAAATAACAAAAAAATAACCAAACCAAAAAGAGAAGCCTCCGATCTCCTAAATCTCCACATTTGCTTGTAAGAACGCTCAAACAAGGAAAAAAAGAAGAACTGTAGACAAAATAATATAATATTAACAAATAAATCTAAAAATCAATTAAATCACATAAAATAATAAAAATAAATATTACATGGCAAAAATAATATTAAAACCATGCAAAAATACATCACGCGAATATGGATTGAAAAGTATCGAAAACGGGATAAAACAAGTTAAAAGGGCACAAAAGGACAAAACAGAGGTAAGGGGCGGCCTCCCCTCAAGGGGCAGGTAGGCCATCCCCCACTTCCTTCCTCCCCCCCCCCCCCCCCCCCCCCCCCCGGGCAAGAATGTGAGAACCTCCTAGTGAAAGTTTTCTTCTAATTTCAAGCCAAATTAACACTATCTCATGTAATTTTCACATATTTTCATACTTTTTCATGCAAGATATTTGAAATAACATCTAAATATAAGAATTAAAACATAAAAACGAACCAAATATCACATATCGACAAAACTTCAAAGTGTTCATCAATGGTGAAAAGTAACAAAAAGAACAATAAAAGAATGCGTTTGGAACCCAAAAATTTACCCTCATAATGATTAATTATCAGAAAGATGAATCGTGAATCGCTTCCTTGTCAAAATTCAAAAGAATCAAATAGAAAAACAAGAAAAGTTTGAGTTTTTTATCTCTCTAAAAAAAACTCTCAAAAATTTGTTTGAAAAAAGCAAAGAAAAATCTTCAATCTTAAGAAGAGAGAATCAATTTCCCTATCTTAAGCACTATTCTTAGATCAAAGATTGAAATTCTCATCAATCAAGAAGAAGAAAATCGTTTTATTCCTTTTTATTAAGAAATCTCCAAAATCACAAAAGGTTGCTCCTTTGTTTTCTCTCTAAAAATTCTATTTATATTATTCTTGAATTAAACCTAGAGATTTTAGGAAAAGATCAAGTTGATTTAATCTAAACTTCCTATTTTGAAATAAAAATCAAGAATTAGCCTTTAAAAATCTCGAAAATCAGTGTTAGAAACCAATTAAAAATAAAATTCCTTTATTTTTGGGGCAAAACGTAGCTGGAGGAAGGAGATGACGAGGGGCAGCCTCCTTTCACTGCTCGCCCCTCGTCAGGGGCGGGCTTGCACTGCGCATATGCGATGAAAGGTCCCTCATGCGCAGGAGCGGGCGCAAGTGCGAGGAGTGCCCTCGCGCCGTCCACGGATGGGTACGTAGCTGAGCAAGGGGTGCCCTGGTGCGAGGTTGGCCCCCCAAGCCGGTCCCCACGAGGGGCGGCCTGCACACAAATCAATTTTTTTTAAAAGGAATTTGACAAGGAAATATCACATCCAAACCTCTTGCCTGTGAACAAGCATTAATTTCATCACTAGGTAACCCTGATCTGGGTTGCCTCAGGACCCGGTGTCTATACATATATAACAATGTGTGGATCCAGGATCTGTAACACCCATACCCGGTCCAATAAGAGCCAGGTACTGAATATTACTAATCATATATCTTCTTCTATTTGGAAACTTAAATCAAATTTTACACATATATCTATAGAAAAACAGACAGAGTTTCCCCTATACGGGTCTCTATCCCCTATTAGACATTTAAAAATTCACTTTTATAATATCATTCACAAATCTCAACTCCATCCAAATCCAAAAAATTCATCAAAATATCCCAACCTCCTCAAAACCTCAATATAAGGAAATAAATTCATAACTTAGTTTATGCACACTCCATGATACAGAACTAAAACATTCATTATCCTTTACATGCATATAATTACAATATCCTTCAAATTTTAATAACTATCAACAAAATGAATTACAACTCATATTCTAATTTAGCTTTTGATACGCCATTCATTAGCTTCCAACTTCAAGGCTCCAAAATAATAATAATAATAATAATAAAATACTAAGCATAAGCATATATTCTGAAGTTAAAGAGCTCCTCCAAACTTCTCAATAGATTCCCAACTTGCATTTCAGTTCCAAATATCCCCTATATCTACGCGGAAAAATAAAATTCCACGCTCTAAACAATTTGCTTAGTGGCAACCCCTAAAATTACTTTTCCAAAATATTTCATGCCATAAGTTTTAATCAAAATTTATGAACAATATATATAGCAAATACAAAATTACCAATATACATTTCACTATCATCAATAATTAAACATGCTTGTATATCTATATATTAATATATATAATATTATCTTTATTTTCATTACTAAATCAATAAATTATACTAAATTAGTCACTTTTCAATATTTAAACCATTTTTACTAAATAAATTAGAATGCCCATAGTAACTCGATGGAACACATCGAGGGGATACACAGGACTATGGATTGAAGTGGCCTATACTGGGCACTACACTTCTATCCTAATTTGTAGGTTCTCAATAACCTACAATACCCATCGATAATATTCAAATACATAACCCAACATATCAAACAATTTTCCATCCTGCACTCCGAGTAAAAGTGTTCAAAATCCATCCGACACTCCACATAAATATTCAATATCCAACCAACGCTCCAAAGAAAATAAATCCTTATGGTCGACCAATTATATCCTACCTATGTTTCCTATCGTTTACTAAGGGCATAATATTCTTCTTTTCCTTTTTTTAATCTCAATTATAATATTCACAATATTTTACACACTTATAATCCACATATCCACAATATTTTACACACCACCATTATATCCACATTTTTATAATATATTTTTTTTCATTGACCTCAATTAATCCATTCTTATTAATCAAACAAATTACACATACTCAATTATCCATTTCTAAAATCTCACAACATACTCAAGAATAAATATCAATATTTACACATTAAAACAACAAGATATGAACAAATCACGATCATCAATCTAATTAAAACATTTTTCAAAAGGTGAACTCATATATACATGTATTATTTTATTGCAAACATTATACCATCAGCTTATATACATTTCAAAAATTCAAATTCTAACTCAATTTCATCAACCATATTCACATAAAATTAAGAACTCTCACAACTATGCAATTTTCCACCGTTAAATTACTTCAATGGACTCATTTATATGCTAGTCATATAAATCCTAAGTTGATTCAATCAATATAATTTCATATTATAATTTTCTACTTTAAATATAAACAATAACAATTAAGGAAAAGTAAGTTTAGTGGTGACAAACCTCAATGTATGATAAAACAACTTAGAATGTCCCAATTGAATCTACAAAAATCAACTTAGGCCTTTGCTTATCTCTTTTTTCTTTCCTCTTCACATTTTTCTCCTTCTTTTTTATATTCATAGACCGTTTCAACCAAAAATTCAATAAAATATGATAATGTAAGTTAAATTAATTTGTACTAATATAAGATGAGAAATTCAACTTACCTTAAACTTTAAACACCAAATTCCTAATTTGGATTTCTAAATATCTAACCCCAATCTGCCTTCTCTTCATTTTTTTTTCTAAACCCAGGTAGCAGGAACTTCATCTTTCAGCTGCTATTTATGGTGAAAGATGAGCGGCAAAGCTCCATTGGTCGGCGGTGTAACATCCCAAATTAGGGCTTAGAAGGAATTTGCATGGTTAATTGGATAATTAAGGGTGTTATTGTAATTGTGCAAGTAAATTGGGAATTAATTGAGGGCTTATTTGAAAGAGTAATTAAAGTTAAGTGAAAGAATTATTTTAGTGAGCATTTGGTAATTGAACAAGGACCCATAAGAGATTTACCAAGGACTAAAGTGTAATTCAAGATAATTAACTAAGGGAACCTAATGGATTGTGACATGTGGCTTGAGTGGTTGAGGGCATTTAATGGGATTTGAAAGAGAGAGAGAGGGAAGGGCAGAAATTTTGCTTTTTTCCTGTGGAAGCCAAGTTTGGCTTCTCTTTCTTGCTCTCTTCCCGTTCTTTCTCTCTTTCTCTTTCATTTTTCTGCTCTTCACTCTTGCATGTGTTGTGATTCAACTTTGAGCTGGGTCTATAGAGGTTAAGAGCTAGTTTGAAAAGGTAAGTGGTTAATAATCTTCTTCTTCTTCTTCTTCTGGTTTTGATTTGTGTATTTGATGTTTGATTAAGAGAATTTTTGGGTTTAATTGTGCAAGAATCTGAAGAGAGAAGGAAGAGTAAAGGCAAAGAGAAGGTTGGTGTTTGATCAAGAGTTGTTAAAGCTACAATTTTTGAAGGTTTGGGAGTTATTTGTTCATCTTCTCTTTGGATCATTGAGTGTTATGTTAATTCCTGGAAATTTGAGTGTTTTGATATGTGTAAATGCATGTGTTTAGTAGAGTAGTGAATATGGTTTGAAATGCTAGGTTTGTGATGCTTTGCATGTCAATTTTGAAGTGAATGAGCATGAATTTGGAATGAATACTTGGGTTATGTTAAAATGTTATAGTCTCAAGTTATGTCATTTTGTTGAGTATTATTATTGTGCAAATTGAGTTGTTATGATCATAAGCATGTTTCGAGTGCACTGGAGGTATAGTTTCACATAATTTTGCATGACAAATTGTTCTAGGTAAATTGAGATTGATTTTGGAAGCTTTGAGTTTCTACAGTTTTCTGGAGAACTAAAAAATGAGACTCTATCGCGAGTACAATAGACCCGGGTGATTCCTGCTTCTTGTGCAGCCATGCGAGTCGTGATGGTGGGCATGTCTCGGGAAGCTTCTTCATGAGTCATTAGGTATCCTCATGAGTCGTGAGGCTTGGCACGATTCGTGCAGCTAGTGTCACGAGTCGTGACATCGTGCAGAAGTCGTGATGGGCTCCTCTATGGCAGCGTAATTTCGGTTACTATCGCAATCGCGACAGAAGCCCTTCCTGCCTGCCCTATTTTTTGAAAATGATTTTCATATTTCACTTTGCATGGGTTCTAATTGCTGCATCGTACATGATTTTTGCTTATGCCTGTATAATATTATGTTTCTTTATTATAAGTTATATGTTCACGATTAATAAGGTCTGTATATAATTTATGAGTCTCCGAAATTGATCGGTGTATATGTATACCTGAATTATGTGGTTATGCTTGAATTATACTCTATTGTATAGCAATAATTTTAGAGTATAGATAAGTTGTTATTTTGAGCCTGATCAGTCATGTTAGTGGATAGTAAGCATGCTTATTAAGGGTTAAAGTGTGAGTGCAGCTGCTATATGTTGACCCCATTTGGGTCTTACAAGTCGAGCCCATTTGGGTCCATATGATTCGACACTTCAATCTCTCTTTTTACCTTCGGGTATATATGATTCAAGACTCGTGTCTCTATATGCTTCCGATACTATGTCCTATTGTTAATAGGTTTTATATAGGTTTTTATGGGTCATTTTAAGTAAATTTTAGGTTGGAATAGTTGTTTAGTAGCTAATTTTCATTATCTTTTAGTTACAATTTTTAATTCTTTTCTTTAGATTACTAAGTTGGCTTAATTGTCTTAATCTTGGTGGTTTTAGGTTAATTTTATTAATCTTCAATGATTAATGAGTTAGGAGTTCATTTGAAGACAAAAAGAATTCATTGGAAGCTTTAAAGATCCAAAAAGGGTGCTAAATGGTGAAAGAAAGCAACCAGAGAATTTCACCATCCAAGGCTGTCATGGTTAGATGGGCAGATTGTTTCACCACCTTAGGTGGTGACACTGGGCAAAAATCACCACCTGAGGGTGTGGTGACGGGAATAAGAATGAGAATGGAATGTTTTAATTGTTTTTCAATTCCAACTCTATTTGGTTTCTTCCAAAACAAGCCCTAGAGCTCTCCTATTCCAATTGGGACACTTTTTCCATAAAAAGACGCCATTCTATCTCAAATGGGGGGACGAAAACAAGAAGAAGAATTGAAGAACTCAAGATTTGGAATCAAAGTTTCAAGCACCAAGATTTTCATCTCTACTCAATTTCAAGTTTGCTTTAACTATGTTATTGAATTTGAATTGTTATTTTGGATTCTTGAACATGATTAACATGAGCTAAATTTTCTTTAGGGTTATCTTTGATGTAACTTGAATTTTTACTCTTTTTAATTATTTCAATTAGCTTTCTTTACATTTGTAATTGTTTACAATTATGCTTAATACTATCAGTTAACTGGCCATTAATTGATTGATCTATTTTCTTAAGATTAGTACGGAAGGAAAATTTTAAGATTGAATTTGAATTGTAAACAACACAAGAACAAAGTTTGAATGGAAATAATATAACTTGACTTGTGGGAATTTATTGAGAATAATCATATTCATAAATTCATTCATTAATTTCTGTTATAAAAGATTAATAGGCATTAGTGAATAAGTTTAGCTTAGCTTGGGAAAGCATGTTAAATATCTTAGGATTATTTTTCCTTGTTTAAGTAATTAAATTTGATTGTTAATAGTTATAATTGAAAAAAGTAAATTCAAGTGAACTCAAAGATACCCTTGCCTCTCATCTATTGATTTCTTTTAATCTCTCAATTGTTTTTGTGGTTCTATTTTCGCAATTACTATTTATTTTAATCAATTAAGTTTTGTTTGTCTAAATAATAGGAAATTATCATAATTTTGGTACTTCATCATCAGTCCTCGTGGGAACGATAACTCATTCACTCTTTATTACTAGAATCGATTTCGTATACTTGCGAAAATCGACAACAAGTTTTTCGCGCCAATGCCGGGGACTGATTAGATTAATATCAATACCAAATAATTTGCTATTACTTTAGATTTCATTTTATTTTATTTTATTTTAATTTCTCTCTTGATTTTGTTTTGTAGGTGTATGAGAAGATCAAAAAGTTTTGAACTATTGCCATTTGATCCTGAAATTGAGCGCACCTTCAAAGCTAGATTAAGGGAACAAAGAGAAAAGAAAGAACCGAAAAAGGATATAGTAATGGGGGAGCCAGCCAGACACGCATTGCGCAATTATTCGACCCCAACTGTTGAAAGAGCAACATCAAGCATTGTGCAACCTACTATTGAAGCTAACAACTTTGAGATTAAGTCATATGTACTGTCTATGCTTCAAAATTCATGTCAATTTGGAGGATTGACCACTGAAGATCCAAATTTGCATATTTCAAGATTTTTGGCTATTTGTGGCACATTTAAGACTAATGGAGCTTCTGATGAGACAATTAGACTAAGATTCTTTCCTTTCACACTTAGAGACAAGGCTCAGAGTTGGTTGGAATCCCTACCAGCAAGGACAATTACTAATTGGAATGATCTAGCTAAGAGATTCTTAACAAAATTCTTTCCGCCAGCAAAGACAGCAAAGTTAAGGTCTGAAATTCATAACTTTGCACAACGAGAGTCTGAAGCTTTATATGATACTTGGGAGAGATTTCAAGATCTTTTGAGGAAGTGTCCATATCATGGAATAGCAGATTGGATGTTAGTGCAGAATTTTTACACTTCTCTCCATCCCAATACTCGAATCTTGGTAGATGCAGCAGCAGGAGGAGCTTTTATGGGACTAGAAATGGATGATGCAATGAAGCTTCTTGAGGAAATAGCAATGAACAACTATATGTACAACTCTTCCGACAGAAGCACCCTCAAGAAACCCAATGGAGTTCTAGAAATTAATGTTATTTCTGCTCTTAATATTAAAATAGATGCTTTAGATAGCAAAGTTGATAAATTAGGACTAAATGCTGTTCATTCTTATGTGCAGGTATGTGAAACGTGTGGTGGACAACATGGAACCAATGAGTGCCAAGAGGAGGTATCTTTTAATCAGCCAAATTCGGAGCAAGCTCATTATTTAGCTATTCAAGGCCGCCAACAGCACAACCCATATTATAACACGTACAACCCTGGATGGCGAAATCACCCTAATTTCTTATGGACTAACCAGCAGAATGTGCAAAGACCTCCACCTGGATTTCAGCAGCAAGAGAAGAAAACTTCATTGGAAGATTTAGTTACTAACCTGACCAAAGCAACCACAGATTTCATGGTCGATACAAAGACTACATTTTAAAATCAACAAGCCTCTATCAAGAATTTAGAGCTTCAAATTGGTCAATTGGCTCAAGCCATGACAAATAGAACTCAAGGTAATTTACCGAGCAATACAGAGATAAATCCAAAGGAACAATTGAAGGCAGTTACATTGAGGAATGGTAGAGAGCTAGAAGAGCAAACGAATAAGGAAGCTGATGTATCAAGAAAGGAAAAAACGGACAGCAATGATAAGAAGGTAGAAGATGATATGAAAAAAAAGGAATTCGAGCAAGTCAAGCCTTATGTTCCACCAGTTCCTTTTCCTCAACGACTTTAAAAGCATAAAGAAGATAAGAATTTCCTTAAATTTTTAGATATCTTTAAAAAACTGCACATTAACATTCCTTTTGCAGAGGCTTTAGCAGAAATGCCATCATATGCTAAATTTTTGAAGGAAATTCTTACCAAAAAGAGAAGGTTAGAAGAATATGAGATGGTGAAGTTGACAGCTGAATGCACTGCCATTATTCAGAGAAAACTACCTCAAAAACTAAAAGATCCAGGGAGTTTTATTATTGATTGCAAAATAGGAAATAATGAGAGTAGTAAAGCTTTATGTGATCTTGGTGCTAGCATAAATCTAATGCCCTTTTATTTGTTAAAAAAATTAGGATTGGGGGAAGTCAAACCCACCACCGTGTTATTGCAGCTAGCGGATAGATCGATCAGACATCCTTTGGGTGTAATTGAAGACATTCTTGTCAAAATCGAAAAATTCATCTTTCCTGCTGATTTTATAATTCTTGACATGGAAGAGGAAGGAGAAGTACCACTGATTTTAGGAAGACCTTTTCTCCGCACTGGACGCGTCTTAATTGATGTAGAACAAGGTAAGTTGACATTGAGAGTGGGACAAGAAGAGGTAACTTTTAATGTTTTTAATGCTTCTAAATACCCCTCTGATTTTTCTGATTGTAATGGGGTTGATATTATTGATGAATGTGTGGAATAAACTTTAAATCAACCTGAATTTTTGTGTTCTAATGAGTTGGTAGAGATTGATGAGGTATAGGTGGTAGGATCTAAAAAAGGTGGATCAAAGAAAGGTCTTGATAGGACTTATGCTGAAATGAAGCAAGTGTTTAAGAAACTTGAGAAGGAATCAACCCCTATAGTACCTTCCATTGTTAGAGCTCCTACATTAGAGCTTAAGCAACTCCCAGCTCATCTAAGGTATGCCTTTTTAGGAGAGCTTTCTACTCTTCCTGTAATCATAGCTGCTAATTTGACTAAGGAACAAGAGAAAAAATTATTGCATGTTCTAAGATCACATATTAGAGCTATAGGTTGGACAATAGCTGACATTAAGGGGATTAGCCCTTCTTTGTGCATGCATAAAATTTTAATGGAAGAAAATCACAAACCTTCAATTGAACCTCAACGAAGATTAAATCCTAGTATGAAGGAAGTTGTGAAGAAGGAAGTCATCAAACTTTTAGATGCAGGAATTATATATCCTATCTCAGATAGCAATTGGGTTAGTCCTACACAAGTTGTGCCTAAGAAAGGGGGAATTAATGTTGTAGCCAATGAAAATAATGAACTAATACCAACTAGAACAGTAACAGGTTGGCGTGTATGTATTGATTTCAGGAAACTTAACAATGCAACACGTAAAGACCATTTTCCCTTACCTTTTGTGGATCAAATGATTGAAAGACTTGCAAGATATAAATATTATTGCTTTCTAGATGGATATTTAGGTTATTTATAGATTCCCGTCGCACAAGAGGACCAAGAGAAAACTACATTTACATGTCCATATGGTACTTTTGCTTATAGAAAAATGTCATTCGGCCTGTGTAACGCACCAGCGACTTTTCAAAGGTGTATGATGGCTATCTTTTCTTATATGATTGAGGATTTTATTGAAGTTTTTATGGATGATTTTTCTATTTTTGGTTCCTCTTTTGATCATTGTCTAACTAACCTTTCCCAAGTCTTACAAAGATGTGAAGAGACTAACTTAGTCTTAAATTGGGAAAAGTGTCATTTTATGGTGCAGGAAGGAATTGTTCTAGGTCACAAGATTTCAGAGCACGGCATTGAGGTGGATAAAGCGAAAATTGAAGTGATTGAAAAACTACCACCTCCAACCTCGGTTAAGGGAGTACGAAGCTTTCTTGGGCATGCGGGATTTTACCGCCGGTTCATCAAAGATTTCTCTAAAATCACTAAACCTGTTTGTAATTTGTTAGCCAAAGATATGCCTTTTGATTTTAACGAAGAGTGTTTAATTGCTTTTAACAGATTAAAAAAGGAGCTTACATCGGCACCAATTATGGCATCACCAAATTGGGAGTTGCCATTTGAATTGATGTGTGACGCAAGTGACGTCGCAGTGGGAGTGGTTCTTGGACAAAGAAAGGACAAAAAGTTGCATGTTATCTATTATGCTAGTCGGACTCTAAATGATGCACAACTTAATTATGTAACCACTGAAAAGGAGCTTTTAGCTATTGTTTTTTCTTTTGATAAATTTCGTTCTTATTTGATAGGAAATAAAACAATAGTCTTCACTGACCATTCAGCTATTAAGTATCTCCTTCAAAAGAAAGATGCCAAACCACGACTAATTAGATGGGTGTTACTTTTGCAGGAATTTGATTTTGAAATTCGAGATAAGAAAGGTGCTGAGAATGTGGTAGCTGACCATCTCTCTAGACTGGAATTAGAGAGAACTGATGATAATGAGTGCTCAATCAATGAATCATTTCCTGATGAACAACTGTACGTGGTCTTTACAACTCAAATACCATGGTATGCTGATATAGCCAACTATCTAGCTTGTGAAATAATTCCCTCAAATTTGAAATATCAGCAAAAGAAGAAATTCTTTTCTGATGTTAAATATTATATTGGGAAGACCCATACTTGTTTAGATTATGTGCTGATCAAATTATTAGGCGATGTGTTCCTGAGCATGAAATGAATGATATTTTAAGACATTGTCATACTCTTGAATGTGGTGGTCATTTTGGACACTCTAAAACGGCAGTTAAGGTATTACAATGCGGTTTTTATTGGCCTAACTTGTTCAAAGATGCTTTTCATTTTATTTCTACTTGTGATAGATGTCAAAGAACAAGTAAGCTTTCCAAGAGAAATGAGATGCCACAACAAAACATTTTAGAAGTTGAGTTATTTGACGTATGGGGAATCGACTTTATGGGTCCATTTCCAAAATCTGGCTCAAACCATTACATCTTGATGGCAGTGGATTATGTGTCTAAATGGGTGGAAGCAGTGGCATTGCCAAATAATGATGCTAAAAGCATTATGAAGTTCCTACGGAAGAATATTTTTGCCCGTTTTGGAACCCCACGAGCTATTATCAGCGATGGAGGTAAACATTTTTGCAATCGTTATTTAGATTCCTTACTAATGAAATATGGTATGACTCATCGTGTAGGAACACCATATCATCCTCAAACCAGCGGACAAGTTGAAATATCTAACAGGGAAATCAAAAGGATTCTTGAGAAAACGGTGTGTTCTTCTAGGAAAGATTGGGCACGAAAACTCGATGATGCATTATAGGCATATAGAACAGCATTCAAGACTCCAATTGGGATGTCCCCGTATCGGTTGGTATATGGAAAATCATGCCACTTGCCAGTGGAATTGGAACATAAAGCATATTGGGCAATGAGACTGTTAAATTTTGATGAAGGAGCTGCAGGAGAAAAAAGACTGTTACAACTCAATGAAATGGATGACTTTCGCCTTCAAGCTTATGAGAATGCCAAAATTTATAAAGAACGGACCAAGAAGTGGCATGACAAACATATTGTAAGACACAAGTTTTATATTGGACAAAAGGTTTTGCTATTTAACTCTCGTCTTAAGCTTTTTCCAGGTAAGCTTCGATCTCGTTGGTCTGGTCCATTCACAATTTTAAGGATTTTCCCTCATGGAGCTATTAAAGTTCAAAGTGAGGATCGCACTTTTAAAGTAAACGGGCACCAATTGAAACCTTATTTCGAGGGTGATAACATCTCATCCATCGAAGTCCTCCAACTCGAGTAAAAGGGAGTAACTTGGTCTAGCTATAGACATTAAATAAAGCGCTAATTGGGAGGCAACCCAATCATTTTCTTTGAAAAAAAAATAGTTTAATTTATTTTATTTCATTTATTTATTTATTTATTTTAAATTTAAGTAGATTTTTAGTAGCTTAATATTTATTTATATATTTTTTTTATTATTAATTAGTGATTTTTTTTGAAATTTATAATTATTTTTTTTTCTTTTGCAGATTTAAATTAGCAAGTGAAAAAAGAAAAAAAAAATTAAGGGCAAAAGTTCAAACGTGAAGAAGTGAGAAACCAAGGCTAAAGGAGACAAAATAATAAAATGGTAACAGTGGCTTTCACATGGCAATGGCGTGAAATGAAAAGGGAAATTGCCAAAATCAAATAAATTGCAACCATGTGACCAGTGGGTTCCACGAGAGTAAAGTGTGAAATGGGAAATTGAAAAAAAAAAAGAAAAGTAAACTACACAATTGCACAATAGCAGTGGCTTTCACGATTTCACCCCGTGAAATCGTTTATAGCATCTCTTGGGTTCTTATTATTTCAATATTTCATTTTTAAGCAGACCCTTTCACATGCCTAACCCGTGAAGTACTTTCTTTTCCTTTAATTTAGGCACAGTAAAACCTCAAACCTCACTAGGTCCCATCGTGAACTGCATTCTCTCAAAGAACCCAAATTGCTTTGCTTTGCCCTCCCGATTTTGTCTTGATCATTCTTTTCTTCTTCTTCTCATTTGTCTTCATCTATGCAGAGAGTCTACCCATTTTGGTTTGTGTTCTCAAATCCCTAGTTTTTCTAATTGGGGATTTTAAAAAATCAGACCCCCATCTCTCCACATTTGTTCTTTATTTCACGATGCAACTTCACCATTACCCACCAAACGGCGCAACGTCACCGACCACGATGAGGGAGATCTGTCGCCATCACCGTCGCCTAGCCTCCAGTCCAACTTTCAACGTGTCGCACCTGTCCCCTGCCCCAGCCAGCGCCGCCCCATATCTTCTCACCATAGCAAAGCATCGAAGAACAGGGCAGTCTTTTCGAGACTTTATTTTATTTTCTTATTTTTGTTTATTTACTATTTTTTTTTTTTTGTTATTTAGTTCTGTTTTAACATATTATTGCAGTTAGAATTGCTTAATTAGTGGTTTGTGTTATCCATTTGTGATAATTTAATTTTGTGGTTTTTGCTTTGTTCCGTCTACTTTGAAACTGAACTTGCTGTTAATTTTGAGTTTTTTATAGCTAATTAGTATTGTTGAACTCTTACATCTTCTCTGTTAGACTTATGAGTAGTTTGGTCAATTACTGGCTGATAAACTCGAATGTGTTTCTTTTTGAATTGTGATTTTTTGGGGTAATCTATGGGTAGAGAAGGTGTGAAAAGGAAGAGTGCGGATACTTCAACTACAAAAGGCAGGAAAACGACTGAAAGGCAGCAAAAATAGGGAAAACCATCTTAGAAGAAATTGAGACCAACGCCAGCCACCATCGAAGAGCAGGAAGCTGTCGAACCTCAAAGATTAGGTGAGCCTAATTTTCAATTTGGTACACCATTCCAGCAAACTAGGTATGAACAAATCCGCAATAGACACCATGGTGCTATGAAATTTTTTGATAAGAACATGCTTCAGACTTTAAGTCTGTTTAATGATGTGTATCCATTAATGAAAGGAATTGGTTGGGAATTGTTCATGAATTTTAAAAATCATAGTTATCATGATCTGACCTTAGAATTTCTAAGCTCTTTTAAATGTGATATAAGCCCACACTATATGAATGATACCGATACATTCACATTTAGACTTAGAAATAGGAACTATAAACTCAATTTACCAACTCTGAATTCTATCTTTAAGTTGTCCAACCAAGGTCATCGTTCATATCCTAAGGATTTTAGTATGTCTGGTGCTTGGCGCATCCTTGCTGATAGTAGTGAAGAGTTTCGCCCTGCTATAAGTAAATCTTCTAAGTTGCTGCATGCATTTCATTATATTCAAAGGGTGTTGTCTCATACTTTTTGTAGTAGGGGTAATAGCCAAGGGTCTGTCACCAAATCTGAATTATTCTTTTTGTATTGCATGCATCAAAGTATCCTGGTTAATGGTGGTGTTTGGCTTTTGGACCACCTCAAAAAGGTGAGTGAGCAAGAGAAAGGAAAAATTATTGTAGGAGGCTTTGTTACAGC
Organism: Excoecaria cochinchinensis; assembly: GCA_947683425.1. Lineage (NCBI taxonomy): Eukaryota > Viridiplantae > Streptophyta > Magnoliopsida > Malpighiales > Euphorbiaceae > Excoecaria > Excoecaria cochinchinensis. The sequence goes on from CANTUQ010000005.1 coordinate 7,403,283, forward strand.
CATAGCAAAACATTTTAGAATAGGAAACTTGGGTCCGTTTTCAATACGATCCAGTTATGTGGATTTTGAAACTCTTCAATCTATGGAATTCTGTAAATGGGATGCTAACCAATGGATGTTGTTAGATAGAAATGGCAATTCTATTCCTATTGAGAAACACCAGGTTCAGGATGTGAATGACAACCCAGAAGAGCCAACCGAGCATGAAGAGAGCCCGATTTTCCTACTCACTAATCCAAGCTCCTCCAACACCACCTTCACTATTGAGAAATTGAAAGATCATATTGATGCTAGAATTGATGATGTGCAAGCACAGATCTCCACCCTGCGGGATCACATGGAGTTCTTAATTGCATCTCTCATACCATATTTTCGTCCACCTCCGTAATCTCTCATGCCATGTCGTCCTCACAATTTCAGGGAAGTGTTCTAATTTATCTTACTAATTATTTTGTTTCTTTTCCTTCCCTGCTTATCATTTTCATGCTTTGAGGACAATGCATATTTTAAGTTTGGGGGTGTGGCAGGTGGCTGTAATTTGTTTTTGTATGGTTTATTTTGCCTTTGAAAAAAAAAATTTAATTAACTTGAGCTTGAAATTTGCTTGGACCTCAGTTGGCATTTGCATTTGAATGTATTTGAGCGCAATTTCGGATGATGGCATCTAATTAAAGACTAAGATAAGGTAGAGTATAGTTGACAGTGGCTAAGTTAGCTTAATCATTTTGTGCTTGAGTTTCAATCTGTCGATGAACAAACTTGCTAAATTATGACTTTCATATCTAGATTGATTTATTTTAATAAGCTAGCACAAATGGTTTTTTCTCATCTTTTTGCATCCAGCATGATTAATTTTAACTATGTTTCTCAAGAACAGGATATATGAGTTCTAAGAAATTAAACTTGCTTGCAAGAGACACTGTTAATGCATTTGAAAACTTTATTTCAACCTTGCCTTGATATGCATAGAGTTTTAATTTTTGAGCAATGAATTTAGAAATATGGGATGTTCAAAAAAAAACAAAAATAATAAATATCTATCTTTTCCTTTTTGAGAAGTGGTTTACCAACATTGATCGGTTCAAGTAGTACGGCACTTGTTCCCCTTAAGCAAGGTTTCGGTAATGATCCTTGTGAATGGAAAAGATCAATGCTGGGAGAGCTTTATCCCGTAGGGGCCGTTCATAGCTTGAAATTTGCCACATGAAAAAAAAATGGTTCACCATCGCTGGTTGATTCAGGTGGTTCGGACCTGTTTTCCTTAAGCAAAGTCTCGGTAATGAGTTTTGTGTATGGCAAAAATCAGTGTTGGGAGAGTGTACCCCCGTAGGGGCTGATATAAGCTCGAACAAAAGCCATTAAAAATGTCTCAAATAGGAAAAGTGAATAAAAAGAAAAAAAAAATTATGGCTCCTGTATTCTCTAAGTTTATTTGCACGAATTTGTAAATTTTATTTATCTTGGCAGGTTGAGTACATGTTTTCCTATGTATTTACTTAACTCTTATCGAAACTTAACTGTGTGGTCATGATTCTAAATTCTCTATATCTCATTCTTGAGAACTTGGTTGATATTTATTATGTTTAATGTGGATTGATGAGAATTTATTGTGAAATGCTAGCTGCTTTTGATACGTCAATTTAGCTTTGAAAGTCATGGTTTATAAGAAGCTGTACTTCATTGGATTTGGGCTGTAAGAGAAAAAGAAAAAGAGGAAAATGTGCTTGTGATAATTAGTAAATATTGCTTTTACTTATCTTGGTTAAGATTGGTTGCTATCATCTGAAAATCTGAGTTTGAATTGTTTAAAAGTATGGTTTATTCTTCTTTACTCGAGGACGAGCAAAGTTCAAGTTTGGGGGTATTTTGTTAGTAGGTTTTATATAGGTTTTTATGGGTCATTTTAAGTAAATTTTAGGTTGGAATAGTTGTTTAGTAGCTAATTTTCATTATCTTTTAGTTATAATTTTTAATTCTTTTCTTTTGATTACTAAGTTGGCTTAATTGTGTTAATCTTGGTGGTTTTAGGTTAATTTTATTAATCTTCAATGATTAATGAGTTAGGAGTTCATTTGAAGACAAACAGAATTCATTGGAAGCTTTAGAGGTCTAAAAAGGGTGTTAAATGGTGAAAGAAAGCAACCAGAGAGTTTCACCATCCAAGGCTGTCATGGTTAGATGGGCAGATTGTTTCACCACCTCAGGTGGTGACACTGGGCAAAAATCACCACCTGAAGGTGTGGTGACGGGAATAAGAACGAGAATGGAATGTTTTAATTGTTTTCCAATTCCAACTCTATTTGGTTTCTTCCAAAACAAGCCCTAGAGCTCTCCTATTCCAATTGGGACACTTTTTCCATAAAAAGACGCCATTCTATCTCAAATGGGGGGACGAAAACAAGAAGAAGAATTGAAAAACTCAAGATTTGGAATCAAAGTTTCAAGCACCAAGATTTTCATCTCTACTCAATTTCAAGTTTGCTTTAACTATGTTATTGAATTTGAATTGTTATTTTGGATTCTTGAACATGATTAACATGAGCTAAATTTTCTTTAGGGTTATCTTTGATGTAACTTGAATTTTTACTCTTTTTAATTATTTCAATTAGCTTTCTTTACTTTTGCAATTGTTTGCAATTATGCTTAATGCTATCAGTTAACTGGCCATTAATTGATTGATTTATTTTCTTAAGATTAGTACAGAAGGAAAATTTTAAGATTGAATTTGAATTGTAAACAACACAAGAACAAAGTTTGAATGGAAATAATATAACTTGACTTGTGGGAATTTATTGAGAATAATCATATTCATAAATTCATTCATTAATTTCTATTATAAAAGATTAATAGGCATTAGTGAATAAGTTTAGCTTAGCTTGGGAAAGCATGTTAAATATCTTAGGATTATTTTTCCTTGTTTAAGTAACTAAATTTGATTATTAATAGTTATAATTGAAAAAAGTAAATTCAAGTGAACTCAAAGATACCCTTGCCTCTCATCTATTGATTTCTTTTAATCTCTCAATTGTTTTTGTGGTTCTATTTTCGCAATTACTATTTATTTTAATCAATTAAGTTTTATTTGTCTAAATAATAGGAAATTATCATAATTTTGGTACTTGATCATCAGTCCTCGTGGGAACGATAACTCATTCACTCTTTATTACTAGAATCGATTTCATATACTTGCGAAAACCGACAACACCTATCAGTATCATTGGTACCCGTATCCACTAGTTTAGTGAGTAATCAACCTGTTATATGTTTCAGTGATATGCAAATGGGTATATGTTACATGTTTAAGTAATGGAGTATAGATAAGATGTTATGTATGGATGTTGATCACTATACCAATAGTATATGTACATGTAGATGCTATGTTGTAAAATGATTCTAGTATATTGATGTTTTAGTACTTCATGTTTGTGGGCATGTATTTATGATTGTGTAAATTATTATATGATAATACATATGTTGGACATGTACAAGTATATATTTATATAAATGTTGGCATGATTGCTTAGTTAATGTTATAGCAAGAAGTTGATATGTGTATATATATATATATATATATATATATATATATATTGTATGTATATGTGTTGTTCTTGGTTTTGTTCCTCCCCACTAAGCGTTATCGCTTAGCATAGATTGTTTTCCCGTGTAGGTCGCAGGTTCGGTTTAGAGTCAGACATCTGCCGGTCAGCCACTAGAAGTCTATAGATGGAGTTCCTTTTTGTCATTCGCTTATGTTTTTTGTATTGATATAAGTTTTGTACATGGACTTTGGTTTTGGCAATGTAATTTTATAAAGGAACATTTCTGTATATGCCCATGGAAAAAGGTTTACTAATCTCTTTTGTAAAACTTATATTATTATATTTATATATATATATGGATTTGATATCTTTCGGTTAAATGTATTTGCTTTCATGCCATGAATGAGAGTATGTATATGTGTTTGTTTGCGTAGCGCTTTGATATCCTTCCAAAGGGGATATCGAGGTGTTACAGTTTTTGGTATCAGAGCACCGATTTAGTCGGTTCTGGTCTATTTGATGTTTGATTCTAGCGTATATGTATGAGGGTCTGTCTAGAGTCATAGCCTAATGCAGATGTCGTCTTGTGTAGCGTATAGATGGAGTCGAATTCGAGTGAGAATGTGGGCGAGACGATAGGCAGTGTGAATCCGATTGGGGTTGATAGACCGGCACCTGAATGTGCTCCAGCTGAGGTTCCCGGGTATGCTTATTGTGATCCGACATTAGTACAAGGGTTATTACATTTGGTTGATCGATTGATGGCTCCTAAGGCTCCCTCTGAGCTTTTAAGGAAAAGAGGAGCGAAAGAGTTCAATGGAACCTCTTTGGACCAATCGGACTTGGCAGAGTTTTGGTTAGAGAAAATAGATAGAATTCTACAAGAGATAAGTTTCCCTCCGAATCAAAGAGTTATTTGCGCCATATCATTTTTATAAGGATCGACGTATGATTGGTGGAACCTTATGCTTTGCAACCCTTAGAGACCGGCTGAGCTGACTTGGGAATTTTTCGTGCAAGAATTCAAGAAGAAATATGTTACCAAGGCCTACCAAGAGAAAAAGTGGAAAGAGTTCATAACTTTGAGGCAAAGGAATATGTCGGTCAGTGACAATGAGAAAGAGTTCAATTGCTTGATTAAGTATGTGCCAAGTGCATTATTGACTGAGGATTTTAAGTGCTACTATTTTGAGGATGGCTTAAGAGAAGTGATTAGAGGTCCGTTGTCGGCTATGGCGGTTATGCACCAAGTTGGATATTATCAGTTAGTAGCAGAGGCAATGAAATTAGAAGAATCTGAAATGGTGAAACAGAGAATAGAATAGAAGAGAAGAGCACCAGATAGTGGAGTTGTCGGTAGTAAGAAGGCTAAGGGTGTTCCGAGTGGACAAGTAACTAGAGGAGTGGCTCCAGTGCCTTCGGAGGTGGGAAGTGTAGCACCGCTCACTAGTAAGGGAAGTCGAGCACCAAAGTGTGAGCATTATCAAAGGCAGCACTGGGGAACATGCCGGAGGATCACAGGTGTGTGCTTCAAGTGCGGTAGCATGGAGCACCGGTTTGCAAATTGCCCCAAGCAAGTTGAGAACAAGGAACAACAAGAAAGTAGAGCTACTGGAGATAGAGCTAGGACAACAAGAAGTGGTAGAGATAGTAGAAAGCTCTCTCAGGCGCCATCAAAAATTGTGCAACAGCCAGCGGTTGCAGGAGATTATGTTCATCCTTAGGGGTACGCAATGCTCACGAGAGATATGGCAGAACCAGCAGGCCCTTCCAGTAAGTCTTGATTTGTTAAGTTTCAGATAAGTTTTATTTTGGTAATTTGGGTTGCAGGTTGCTAGCGTGGAAATTTTGAGGACGAAATTTCTTAAGGGGGAGAGAATTGTAACATCCCAAATTAGCGCTTAGAAGGAATTTGCATGGTTAATTGGATAATTAAGGGTGTTATTGTAATTGTGTAAGTGAATTGGGAATTAATCGAGGACTTATTTGAAAGAGTAATTAAAGTTAAGTGAAAGAATTATTTTAGTGAGCATTTGGTAATTGATCAAGGACCCATAAGAGATTTACCAAGGACTAAAGCGTAAGTCAAGATAATTGACTAAGGGAACCTATTGGATTGTGACATGTGGCTTGAGTGGTTGAGGGCATTTAATGGGATTTGAAAGAGAGAGAGAGGGAAGGGCAAAAATTCTACTTTTTTCCCGTGGAAGCCAAGTTTGGCTTCTCTTTCTTGCTCTCTTCCCATTCTCTTCTCTCTTTCCCTTTCATTTTTCTGCTCTTCACTCTTGCGTGTGCTATTCTTTAACTTTGAGTTGGGTCTATAGAGGATAAGAGCTAGTTTGAAAAGGTAAGTGGTTAGTGATCTTCTTCTTCTTCTTCTTCTTGTTTTGATTTGGGTATTTGATGTTTGATTAAGAGAATTTTTGGGTTTAATTGTGCAAGAATCTGAAGAGAGAAGGAAGAGTAAAGGCAAAGAGAAGGTTGGGGTTTGATCAAGAGTTATTAAAGCTGCAATTTTTGAAGGTTTGGGAGTTGTTTGTTCATCTTCTCTTCGGATCATTGAGTGTTATGTTAATTCCTTGAAATTTGAGTGTTTTGATATGTGTAAATGCATGTGTTTAGTAGAGTAGTGAATATGGTTTGAAATTCTAGGGTTGTGATGCTTTGCATGTCAATTTTGAAGTGAATGAGCATGAATTTGGAATGAATTCCTAAGTTATGTTAAAATGTTGTAGTCTCAAGTTAAGTCATTTTTTTTACTATTATCATTGTGCAAATTGAGTTGTTATGATCATAAGCATGTTTTGAGTGCAATGGAGCTATAGTTTCACATGATTTTGCATGACGAATGGTTCTGGATAAATTGAGATTGTTTTTGGAAGCTTTGAGTTTTTGCAGTTTTCTGGAGAACTGGAAAATGAGACTCTGTCGCGAGCGCGACAGAGCCGGGTGATTCCTGCTTCTCGTGGCAGCCGTGTGAGTCGTGATGGTGGGCACGTCTCGTGAAGCTTCTTCACGAGTCGTGAGGTATCCTCACAAGTCATGAGGCTTGGCACGACTCGTGCAGCTAGTGTCACGAGTCGTGACATCGTGCACGAGTCATGACGGTCTCCTCTCTCGCAGCGTAATTTCGGTTACTGTCGCGAGCGCGATGTATGTCACGATCGCGACAAAAGCCCTTCCTGCCTGCCCTATTTTCCAAAAATGATTTTCATGTTTCACTTTGCATGGGTTCTCACTACTGCATGGTACATGATTTTTGCTTATGCCTGTATAATATTATGTTTCTTTATTATAAGTTATATGTTCACGATTAATAAGGCCTGTATATAATCTATGAGTCTCCAAAATTGATCGGTGTATATGTATACCTGAATTATGTGGTTATGCTTGAATTATACTCTATTGTATGGCAATAATTTTAGAGTATAGATAAGTTGTTATTTTGAGCCTGATCAGTCATGTTAGTGGATAGTAAGCATGCTTATTAAGGTTTAGAGTGTGAGTGCAGCTGCTATATGTTGACCCCGTTTGGGTCTTATAAGTCGAACTCATTTGTGTCTATATGATTCGAAACTTCGATCTCCCTTTTTACCTTCGGGTATACATGCTTCAAAACTCGTGTCTCTATATGCTTCCGATACTATGTCCTATCAATATCATTGGTACCCGTATCCACTAGTTTAGTGAGTAATCAACCTGTTATATGTTTCAATGATATGTAAATGGGTATATGTTACATGTTTAAGTAATGGAGTATAGATAAGCTGTTATGTATGGATGTTGATCACTATACCAATAGTATATGTACATGTAGATGCTACGTTGTAAAATGATTCTAGTATATTGATGTTTTAGTACTTGATGTTTGTGGGCATGTATTTATGATTGTGTAAATTATTATATGATAATACATATGTTGCAAATGTACAAGTATATGTTTATATAAATGTTGGCATGATTGCTTAGTTAATGTTATAACAAGAAGTTGATATGTATATATATATATATATATATATATATATATATTGCATGTATATGTGTTGTTCTTGGTTTTGTTCCTCCCCACTAAGCATTATCGCTTAGCATGGATTGTTTTCCCGTATAGGTGGCAGGTTCGGTTTGGAGTCAGACATCTGCAGGTCGGCCACTAGAAGTCTATAGATGGAGTTCCTTTTTGTCGTTCGCTTATGTTTTTGTATTGATATAAGTTTTGTACATGGATTTTGGTTTTGGCAATGTAATTTTGTAAAGGAATGTTTCTGTATATGTCCATGGAAAAAGGTTTACTAATCTCTTTTGTAAAACTTATATTGCTATATTTATATTTATATATGGATTTGATATCTTTCGGTTAAATGTATTTGCTTTCATGCCATGAATGAGAGTATGTATATGTGTTTGTGTGCGTAGCGCTCTGGTATCCTTCCAAAGGCGATATCATGGTGTTACGGGCGGCAAGGGAGAGGCCAACGGGCTGGGCTGCTAAGGGGAAAATGCAGCCAAGCTGCTGTCCCTCCACATGAGACCCAACAGAAAAAGAAGGAAAGGAAGAAAGAAAGATAGGGGAGTCGGCATATAGCAGCGGCTTTCGGAGGGGGCATCTGTGGAAGATAGGGAGAGGGAGGCACTAGTGGGATGGCTAGAAACCCAAGGGAAAAATCGGGAATGATGGGGAAAAGAAGAGAAGAAAAGAAAAAGAAAGAAAAAGGAAATGGGCCAAAATGATGCCGTTTTGATGTAGGATAGATTTCCCCTTTAGTCTCTCTTTTTAATTCACTTTAGTCCCTCCTTATTTGTTCTTACATCCTTCATCCCTCCTTTTTACTATTTCCATCTAATTGAATCCCTATTTTAAAATATTTCAGACAGTGTATTATTTTTTTTCCATAAAAATTTCAATTGCTCCATCCTTGTTACATTTATTTTTCCCGAAATTATTCTAAATTTTAACACTTAATATACCTCCAAATAAATTAATTTATAATTTTATTTATATATCTATAATGTCAGGTTCATTATCTGCATTATTCGAGTCACTATTATTTTAGGGCATTACATTTCTTCCCTTCTAAAAAGAAATTTCGTTCTCGAAATTTACCTACCTTAAATAGTTGCGGATAAATCCTTCTCATTGTCTCTTCCGGAACCCATGTGTCTTCTTCTGTGTTGTGATTTCTCCAAAGCACTTTCACCAATAGAACTATTTTTTTTCTTCGTTGCTTCATTTTTCGAGCTAAGAATTGGATCAGTTCTTCTTCATATGTCAAATTAGCATAAGACTACTGATAGTCGGTTATAGCTTTCAGATTATCCTTAATAATTCTCACTTTTTTTTTTATTAATTCCAGACCATCTTTTTCTCCTTAAGCTCGGTCCAATATATTGGAGTTTTGCATTTCCTTCCATATATTGCTTTACAAAGGCCATTCGAATATTTGTTTGGTAGCTATTATTGTAAGCAAATCCAATTAGTGGAACATATTGGTCCCAACTATGACCAACATCTTTTATGCAGTTTCTAAGTATATCTTCCAATACCTGCATCATCTTTTCAAATTGTCCATTTGATTGAGGATGAAAAGCAGTGCTGAATTTTAGATTTATGCCCAAAGTCTCATGAAGATTCTTCCAAAATCTCAAAGTAGATCTTGGATCCCTAGCTAAAATGATGGAAGGAGGACCTGTGTGCAATCGTACTATCTCAGTAATGTACGATTCTGCAAATTAATCAATGGATAATCAGTTTTGACCGGTAAGAAATGTGTTATATTTATTAACCTGTCAACTATTACCTAAGCTGAATCATGCTCTTTCCTCATATATGGCAATGCATTGATAAAGTCTATATAACTCTATTCCACTTCCATTCAAGTATTATAACAATTTGTAGTAATCCCGCTAGAACTCAATATTCTGCCAGGCACTTGGACACGTATTCAATGTTGTCTTATTTTATACTAAGCCACAAATAGTGTGTCTTCAGGTTTTGATAGATCTTGGTGCTATCAAAATGCATGGCATAAGCACTATTGTGCACTCACTGCATAATATTCATCTTGAGCTCTTTATTGTTAGGAACACGAAGCCTTACCATATAATACAAACAGATATCTTCTTTAACTGTAAACTCGCTATCCTTTCCCTTTAAATTTACTTAAGGGTAATAGACAACTTATCATCTTGATTTTATGACTCATTGTCTTATTGCAATAGGGTTGGTTTGAACCTCAGCTCAAATGCTACAATCCGTCAGTGGCCAAAGTTAACCTAACATTTATAGCTCTTAAAGCTATTAGTGTTTCCTGCTAAGTGCACCAGCCACCATGTTTGCCTTACCAGTGGTAGTAGTCAATAATGCAATCATAATATTTGATCAGCTCTTCTTACCTACTTTGTCATAAATTAAATTCTTACTATGTAGATAAATATCTAAAACTCTTATGACTTATGTACATGTGATATTATTGTTTCTTCCCAAATGATTAAAATTGTCCAAGTCATTGGTTGGGTAATACTTTCTATGAAGCTTAGATTGCAAATGATCATAAGCACACAACTGAGCCTTTCATGTAAAGTACTTTTATTTTCTATAAAGTCTATACTTATTTTGGTTATGGGAAGTCGGACATTCTAATCAACATCGCCTAAAACTTCACAACCCCTCTTGTGATTCTCTACTGAGTACAACTCATCTCCAAATTATTTACTCTCAGTATCCGTAATTCATTCTACAAGCACCTACCATACTTCTCTTGGGTTTTAGAATACACTAATATACATCCTTACTTAAGGTTGCTACCACCTAACTCAGTCATAGAAGAACTATACTATTCACATAATCCATACAACACTACAGGGCATTAGTGAGCCTACTAGCATCATTAAGGATCCATAATGTCCATAGCATATTCTAGAAATAGTAGATATATTGACCCTTTTTCACCTTTAGCTGACGGTAGTAATGTTATGATCAATATTTAAATGACACTTATCTCCATTCTTTTGTTCAACAAGCCCCCCATTACAAATAATAGATACTTTTTCACAGTTAATTATTCATTTACTTATAGCCCACATAATAATTCTATAAGTTTTCATCCTTAATTTCCACAAGCAATATAATTATACCCTAATATAATACGTTAGGATGCATAAATTCCTACTTAACATTACATCCCACATACACACCCCCTTTACAATCCTTCTTTCAAATATTGTTCTTGTATAAATATACCATATACTCATTTGTTCATTTGTATTTAAATACTTGTTACCTTCCCTACTACATCTAATTTCATTCTAAAGATAAAGCTCATTATATATATACTTGGATACATTTGATCATTTCATGTCATTAACACATACACTTTACTTTCTATCATATTAGAACTAGCCATTGTCATTAGAAATATCCTTTTGTTCGATTCTCACATTTGATCATTCTTTACTTCTAACTTCTACCTCGATTAAACTCAAACTTCTCCTTCCTAAATAGTATTTAGTTTCTTGATTTGACAGAATTTTATACCTATGATCAATAGTTCCACATATAAAAAAATTCCAAGTAATTCCCAGCAAACACCTCCGTAGTTATTACAACATTTTTCCCACCTAGGTCGAATGATCTTGCCAATAGTTGTGGACTACATATTTATACACTAGTTACGGTGAATCTATTTTATTCTTAAGAATACTGATTGCCTTTGGAAGGTTCTAACCCTTTTATGAAATGAAATATTAGATTTTAGCGAATGTTCCTTTCAGTTCAACATTTCCTTCACCTTGCATACTTTTCTTAAACTTTCTACTTCTCTTATCTCCTGACTATGGGAATATCCCAAATTGTGGTGTAGAATTCTTCATTTGATGAACTATTACTCCTTGACCTCCCTCTTCAACTCTACGACGAGAGTCAAGGTCCATGCTTCATTCCATATTGGACATAATAGAATGAATTTGCACTAAAATCATACAATCTTCTCTTTTAACATCTGCCATATACTTATATTTTATCACTTTTCCTCAACACCACAGTCCATCCATAGCTATTTCAATTTTAGACTCCAGTACACTCAATGTGTATCTTGTCAACTCCCTTTCAAATGGGGCATATGCATAAAAATTGATTTTTCATGAGTATTGAGTGATGATGCAATGAATATGGAAAATTTTATAGATGCAGTTTATGCAAATGAATGATTCATGTAAAGATCAATGCATGCTACCTTACCCCATGCTTATGAAACATTTTACATAACTGTCCTTATTATACAGGATCATTTGACAGGTCTATAGAATGTAAATTATTCCCCTTATCATTTCCCACCGTTCTACGTCTAGGACCGCCTAATCTCTGATACCACTAAATGTAACACCTATACTCGGTCCAATAAGAGCTAGGTACCAAATGTTACTAATCATATATCTTCTTCTATTTGAAAATAAAAATCAAATTTTACTACTTTAATACTACACATATATCTGCAGATTTCCCCTATATGGGTCTCTATCCCCCTATTAGACATTCAAAAAATTATAGTCAAAAATTCACTTCTATAATATCTTTCACAAATCCCAACTCCATTTAAATCCAAAATATTCATAAAAATATCCCAACCTCCTCAAATCCTTAATGTAAGGAAATAAATTCATAACTTAGTTTATGCACATTCCAAAATAAAGAATTAAAACATTCATTATCCTTTACATGCATATAATTACAATATCATTCAAATTTTAATAACTATCAACAAAATGAATTACAACTCATATTCTAATTTTGCTTTTGATAAGCCATTCACTAGCTTCCAACATCAATGCACCAAAAAAATAATAATAATAATAAAATAAAATATTAAGCCTAAGCATCTATTCTAAAGTTAAAGAACTCCTCCAAACTTCTCAATAGATTCCCAAGTTGCATTTCAGTTCTAAATATCTTGTATAGTGACTGAAGGGTGTTACAGCAAGCATGTAAATGGCGATAATTATTTTGAATTGATAATTGCACCTTAAGAATCAAGATAATATGTAAGTGGAAGTAATAATGATAAATTATTTATAGGCATGAAAATGTTACTATTTATGTGAAAATTAAATAAGATGAAAATGTTTAAATTTTTTCAGAAACATATTAAATTAAAATATTATAAGGTGCATAAGTATAGTTGTTTTAATGATTGAAAATTGCGATGATGAGACTTAATTTTTAAATAATTAATGTAAATATAATGTCGAATCATGAATAGCTTAAAATGGCTGTTTTGACGTTTGATTAAAGATGAATTCATGTTAAATCATGAACTGATGAGGGTTATGGAGAATGAAATGAAATGAGCTTGGCTATTTTTGCTCAAGAGTATTATGATACTATATTTCTAACTTGCAGTGAAATTTCAATTAGATATGCCCTTAGCAAAAATAGAAAGGAATTGGAGGAATAGGATAATGTTGGCATGCGAATTAAGGGGTTAGCAGTACTGCGTCATGACATATGCTACTGGACAAAAGGCCGAGAGCTTGGATCCAGTGTTGAATATTTGAGATATTTAAATGGACTGAAAGATGTCCCGATAAGTGAATATTGGAAATTAAGTAATATAATTAGTTTTATATAAATGTACCGAATGGTTCCAAGAACCAGGTCCCGTATTTAATATCCCGCTTATCCGGCTCGGTAGTTCCTCTGTAGTTTACTTGGGGCAAATGCAAATTCAAGTACAAAAGAAAAATATAATAAATAAATGTGTAACTGGTAATTAAAGAACTTTAATTAAATTGTAAGATCTATTATGTAACACCCTATACCCGTAAATGGTATGGATATCGGATGTCACACACTACACTTAATGCACTTAAAAGATTCAGTGAAATTTTTTTTTTCTACAATCACAATCATACATATACAATAACATAACAATTACACTAACACACCATTCACATACTTATCCTGTACAATCTCGTGTTCATCCATTGCCTTCGTATACATGCCATGCCTATATCTTTATCCTTGTTGTCCCATAAATTCTTTCAATCATCAGTAAAATCGGCCACCACCACTTCTTTTCTTTCTATAACCTGCACGCAGTAACAATACTACATGCTGAGCATTGAAATGCCCAGTGGTGGATACATATCCTAAATTTTCCATGACTAAACTTATATGCATGAGCACACAAACATTTTTCTTTATTTAGACTATATGAACATTACAATCTTTAAATTTACTTAATTTATGTCTTACAATAGAATCTTATTCCATCCTTTACTTCAGTTGTTTATCATTATGTCTTTTGTATCATTCCGTAATTATACCTTAACATTTGTTTTACATTGCAGTTATTAGTATTACTTTTGACTGCGCTGTTATCCTTAACATTAATACTTTTATGTTCAGTCCACCATTTAAAATTCAGTCATATTTAGGTACAATATTAGTTACTAAATTATTTGCTAGAACAGTTATCGTTCCTTGATACTTTCCTTACTCTTTTCTAGTTATACTAACTTTTTACGTTTTATGTTCATGTTACTATTTTTCACTAAATCATTTCTTTTACTATACCATTATTAGAGCTATAATCAATATACATTTACATTGTTTTCCTATTTAATTTTAACTAGTTACTTTCCGTATTATACTCTTGAATTATCAATACTAACACTCAAACACTAACTTATCTATATACTGAATATTTCGATTAATAACTATATAAACACCGGGTCCTGAGGCAGCCCAGACCGAAGTTACCCAATGATGAGAATGATGCCTATTTACAGGCAAAAGACAAATAAAAGTGATAATTCCCTCGAAAAAAAAAATTACTTATCATTTTTAAAATTAAAATTAAAATTAAAATTAAAAAAAATGAAGTTTTTGGGGGCCTGTGTAGTGAGGCCCATCTCACTAACATGAGATGCAGCCTCATGTTAGTGAGAGGCTGCCTCACGCGCCTTTCTCTCGCAGCTCCTCTTTTTCGATTTTCATGTGATTTGGTTGGAAAATACAGACTGCCTATTTGATTTTAAAAAGGAAGACTTGATTTAGAGAATGGATCAAGGGGTTTTACAGAGGGTCATACCTAATGAAAACCCTAGTTTTTGAGGACATATAAAAAGAAAAAGTTGAAAACAAAAAAGAAGGGGAGATTATTTTGAAAACGCGAAAGAAAACATACAGAGAAGAGCTTTGAGAGCAAGAAAGTGATTTTTGGTTCTGAAAGTATTCTGAGATTGCTCTTGAACCCAGGAAATTAATTCCTGACGTTTGAGATTCAATCATCTTGCATTTCTTCCTTCAACGTAACTCTCATTTGAAGCTTTTCTCATTCTCTGTTTTTATCTATTTTCAAAGAAATCAACCAAGGGAACAACACTTCTTCATTTGCAGATCAAAAATCATATCTGAGGGTAAATAGTGGGATAACCATCTTTTTCTTTCTTTTCTTTCTTTCTTTTCCTTTTTCTTTCTCTTCCTCGTTTTGCTTTACCAGTTACTTCTTCTCTTTGTACATACTCTGTTTATTTCCCATTTGATTTTGTTAATCTGTTTATCGTATGTTTATCGTTGTTTGTTATCAGACATGAACCTTAATAGTTATTATGATTAATCGGCATGTTTGTTGATTTATTATGCATGTTTTGATGGTATATTATCACGTTTAATAGTCTGTTAACTTTACTTTGTTCGTCTCTGATTTTTGTTTGTCTGGGTTACGCCTGTGTTTTCTTCTGTCCGAATCGTATTTTTTGACCGGATCTTTCTATCCGAATCGTATTTTTTGATCGGATCTTGCCTTTGCTTTTGTTCGATTCACGTTTGTCCGATCGGATTGTGCTTTGAGTCTGAGTCATGCTTTTGGTTTTTTGCACAAGTCGTGATTTTCTGTCTGAGTCATGCTCTTCGTGTGAGTCGTGTCTTTGCTTTTCTGCATGAGTCGTGAGCCTTTGTCCGGGTCGTGTTGCAAATTCGCGTGTCATGCTAGTCCGACTGCCTATTCGGGTCATGCATTTTTGCATCACTCGGCCCCTTACGGTTGCCTTCACGACTCGTGCATCCTTGCACGAGTCATGCTCTCTTTGCACGACTCGTGCAAGGATTGCACTAGTTGTGCTTTTGTTTAGCTCACCCCTTCTTCAGCTTTTCCTCACCCGAACGTCTATCCTTCCAACCCGAACATTTTCCTTTATATTTTTTAAGTGCCCGAATGTTTTTGCCTTCCTATTTCTCCCAAATATCCAAACACGTAAACTAATTAAAATGCATGAAATATGATGTAATTTATTCCATTGACCAGTCAATTTCTGTCCTAATTCTCTTTGCTATTTCTCTTGTTTTTACTCAATTAATTTCCTGTAATAATTATTAATGATATTGCTGTTGTATTATTATTTAATTCATTTATTTATTAATTTTTATTTAATTGTTTGGTTATATATTATTCATTTAATTTACTTTACTAACATTTTATTTTATTTTTTTGTTTGGTTGCCTCAAAATTTATTTATTTATGCGAGTTATATTTGTGCACGAGATGGAGGATCGAGTGATGAAAGACCTTCGAATTTAGGGTTTGCATTTTTAATTATTGTATTTCCTTTTATTATATTAGCTTTATATTGTATGTAAAAAAATGTCTTTTAAATTCTCTGCATTATAGAAAATCATGCTTTTTCACAATAATTAATAACTTGGAATTTTTCTTAATAAAATGGACTAATATCCTATTTTAACCAATAAAATCTCACTTGCAAATGGAGAACTAATTTTCATAAAATGGGATTACTCATCCCAGTTTTCTCAATTAATGCCCAAAAATAGTTCTCTAATTTTTTTAAGTTAACAAAAAGGAACCAATGTTCCTAAAATTCAATAAATCTCTCGATTTATGTATGATGCATTTTAATTATTTTGTATGTGTTTATCTATTCATTTTGGGCTCTCGTAATTAATTTTGGGCCAAATTTTATTTCTCATGTTTTCTTATTTTGGGGGATTGTTCTGTCCCACTTTTTTATGTAATTTATTTACTATTTTTTTATCGCTCTATTTATTGCTTTCCAATGTGTTTGCAATGCGCTTTAAATTCAATGCATGATCGTGTGAAATGAGAGATGGAATTTTGATTTCTTAAAAACTCATCTATAAACTTAACTTAAGTCATTAATAAGAGTGAAGTTCCGAACACCTTCTCTGGTTTAAGACCCCCGGGGTTAGCGACCTTTACCAATTTCTTGTAAATTGGGTGGCGACTCCAAAATACCTCAAAGGTGTCTAAAGGTGTCATAAGGCTAGATGATCCTTTCCAATGTTCTATTGGGAAGCAGGCGTCCAAGATGTCTCGTGGCACCCAAGATCAAAAGACGCGAACCAATCTCTCGAGCCCTAAAAGTGGGTCTCACCTATGAGGGCTTTTTGCTAGGTTCGGAGTGCGTCACAAACTATTTCGTAATTTATTTTACTATTATTGTGATTAATACTACCCTTATTAATAGCAAAATCTGAATTACTCATATTATTAATATTATCGTCATAACAGTTAACATTATTTCCTCATTAACTTTTAACATTTTACTGACAGTCCTAATTTTCTTCAGTTATAAGGTTTTATCACTAATATTCTTATATGATCTCTTTTTAAATTAACTCATTACTACCTTAACCTTCCAATAACATTTCGATTATCTATTAACATTATTACTTTCATGTGTACTATATACTAAAGACTTTAAATTCCATTTATTTTATTTCCACATAACTATCTCATAATTATGTTACTTGTTAATTATCTTACACTATCTTTTATTTATTTTCCTTTAATACCCTTTTCCTTCTTTAAAATTTATACTTCAATTATAAAACCTTCAGTGTCTAATTAAATTCAATTAATGACATTTTTATAACTACAGTATCATTTTCCATTAGTTTACTAACAGTACCATTATTTATTTCTTATAATTCATTTACCTTATAGATATACTAACCTGTTTTATCTTTTTACTAATGTTGTCATTACTCATTATTACGATTAATATTATTTTGACTATTGCCACTATTGTTATTAACATTAACTATAACATACATATATTTTTACATTAGTCTAGATATTGACATAAAATTTAATACTATCATTATAATTATACTTATTATTAAATCATGAATTTCTTCATTTATATTCAATAATACAGTTATCATTCATAATTCTCTCCAATTACATTTTAATCCTTAAATTTATATTACTATCATCAATTTGCAATTTAATCCCTAAACTTTTCATTAATTTTATAACAACCCGAATTATACTCTAGTAGGAATTGTGTTGCTAATTGCTGAATTTGATGGATTTATATTTTAATTGAGGACTTAATTGAAAGAGGAATAAAGTATTAGTAAAGCATAATTTTTGAAGGAGGGATTTAAGAGAGATTTGTCGTGGATCATTTGATGAAGTTTGCTTGAGGGGGACACTTGTCAAGTGAGGCTTATGTAGCTTGGGGAGAGAGTGCCACATAGGATTTTTGCATGCAGTATAAGGTATCTTAGTGGGAAAATCTTTCCCAATTGGATTACATGCAATCTTAGATCTTTCTCTCCCTTTCTTTTTCGGTTTCTTCTTCATTTTGGTGTGGTTCTTCTTTTGTTTAATTTATGCTTATTGGATTATTTTGAAGAGGAAGTTAAGGATTGAGAAGGTATGTATGGGTTTTGGTTTTAGGGGATCTCTCTTCTTCTCATTTCTATTTTGGTTTTGGTTTGGTTTATTTAATATGTGGGTTAAGAGTATTGTGTTTGATTTGGTTATGCAAGAAGTTCCAGACAAGAGAAAAGAGAAGGGCAAGGAGAAGGTATGACTTTGAAGTGAAGTGTTTCAGCTGCTTCCTAGAGGTTGGGATCGTGTGCCTTTTCAATGAATTGCATGTGTTGAGTTTGTATAATTTATAGAAATGTATGTGTTGTTAGTTGAGACATAGTAATTAAATTTTTGCTTTTAGATGTATATTTGAATTAGTGTTATAGTTCACTTAAGAGTATAATCAACTTTGCATGTTGTATATGTATAGATTTCGGCACATAGAGTATTTATTATGAATATTATATTTAATTGTCATTTTGATTGAGATTAGTAGTTAATTTTGTGTCTCGTATTGGAATGGTGTTTAGAAGTGCCTATAGCATGAATTTGAAGGTTATGCATGTGAGTTTTGAGTTGGTATGTGAACTATGTGCTTTAGAGTCCTATTGTTTGGGGATTGAACACTTAGTTATGTTCTGTCACGAGCGTGACAGAACGTTCCTTGATGAGGTCTGCCTGCCGAGCATCGCCGAGCCTGCCAAGCTTTCTCGTGCATAGCAGAGCGGTGCCGAGCTTTATCGTGAGCGCGAGCTCCATCATGGGCGCAACAAAAGCCACTTTGGCATTCTGCTGCGGAAGCGACGAGGTCGCGTGCTCGATCTCTACGTGTGTAGGGTTCTGTCACGGGCACGACACTGTGCAGTATTGTAAATGTGATTCTTTTATTCTCAATTGAGTGTGGTTTTGCATTGGAATATGTTTGAATATGTATTATAATGATCATATGTATTATATGCTAGTATGAATTATTCGCTTGATGGAATGCTTAGCTTGTACATGAATTGAGTGGAATGTGATCTTGGGTGGATATATGAGTGTATGATAGAGTGTCAAGAGTTATTTGTCAAGCCTAAAAATTCAAGGTAGTGGATAGATAAACATGCTTATAAGGGTTAGTGTTTTATAGCTACTAGTGTCGGCCCGTATGGTCTTGTGTTTGTACCTTTGGGTATCTGAAATTTTAGACTTCGGTCTTCTGATATTTAAACTATTAGACTCCGGCCTTCTGATACTGCTTGTCAGTATTCTGAACACCCGTATCCACCATCGTTGTGAATTCAGGCATTTGTTTTATAAATTCATTTTAAATGTCCATTTATGCCAAAGATAATTATATTTGAAAACTATTATATGTTATGCATGTTATGTTTGATTGAATTGAATTGAGTGAAAAATGGAATTGCGTGAACACCACTATGCATAGAGCTTAGCGCGTGGTTATTTTCTGCGTGTAGGTTCAAGTAGTGGGTTCTTGAGACCAAGTGAATAGTCTAAAGATCTGCTGATATCAGGAGTCATATCGATGTTTAGACATAGAGGTCCAAAGAAGATTCTTCTAAATTGTGCTCAGGATATTTTGAATTTTTTTTTTTTGGTTTGGCATGTACTTTTAATAGATGGTTTTTGAAACACTATTGCAATAGGAAGTTTTGAATCGATATTGTAATGAATTTATTAGTTTAAGATGTTTTAATGTGGTTTAAGTAGAAAATCCATGTATATTATATGTAATAAATTATATATGAGCATAATATGCTACGAACATATATGGCATTATGGTTTATGTTTGTGTATAGTAGAAATAAGTGAATGTTGTTGGACAAGTGAGTAGTTTGGAAATTATGGTCTGTTATACATTAGAGGATGGGAAACTTGTGTTGGAGTTTGTTGTTGAATTTTGGAGTAAAAATGTGATTTTTGAAGTGTAAAAGAAATTTCTTTGCAGGAGGTTGGGCAATATTTTAAGGGAAACTATGCCAAAATTTTATTGAAAATATATATATATATATTGTTGCTCGTATATTTGTGGAATCATAGACTAGTTGGTAACATTCTTATCCGGTTCGCTCCGGGTATAGGGTCTTACAATGTGAGATATGAGATTTAAGATTATTATTATGGCATAAAAGATAGCATGAACACGGTGAACATGTATATGAACACAAGTTGGCATGATTAAATAGTTTTTGCCCTTAGTATGCTAGTAGTAAATTAGAAGTATAGGATATAATTGGCTAGCAATAGGGACACTCACCGCGGTTTGAGTCATGGCGACTCGTATGTGTAGGCCAATAGCGGTTTATAACCTTATATGGCTTTTTACAGGATATATGGCATTATGTATAGGCATTGGTGGTCCCTCGGAGTCACCCTTATATGTTTGGGACCTATGGGGTCCACATCCTGCTTATCCAGTTCGAGGATTTCTATCGGATACTACAAGGGGAAACAATATAAATAAATGGAAGAGAATGAAATTAAGGAGTGAATAATAAGGAAAACTGACTAATATGGATTAATATAAAAGCTTAGGGACTAAATTGTAATTTTTACATAAATATAGGTAAATCGGTAATTTTAGTGGTACAAGAGTAAAAAAAAAAATAGGTTAAATGGAGATATTAAAGGCAAAATAGTAAGTTTAGAAAATAATAAGGGAAAAATGTAAAGGAATAATAATAAAAGATTATGGATAAAAAGGTTAAAATAAGAAGTAAAAATGAGTAATATATGAATAATTGGAAAATTTGGTATATTAGGAACAATTAAGGGCAAAATGATAAACTTGGAAAATTATAGGAACTAAAATGTAACTTACCGATTTTAGATAAATTAGGTATTAAAATTGTAATTTGATCATATTATAGTAGAAATTTTATGGAAATTAATAATAGTAATAAGAATAAAAAGGACAAAATGATAAATTTAAGAACTAAATTGGTACTTATGGAATAAATGTACAAACTAAAAGAATAAAATGGTAATCATGTAAGGAAATAAGAATAGAAAGGTAAAGTGGTAAATATAGGTAACAAATTGATAAATATGAGATAAACACATATATTAAGGGACCAAATGATAATTACGTATAAGTAATGGGACTAAGCGGTAATTATGCAAGTAATTTATGGATTAAAGGACAAGGGGTCATTTAATGATAAAAAGTAAGGTTTAATAGTAAAATGGTAAAATTATGAAATAAAATGGTAAATGTGAAGTAAACGTGCAAAATGATGACTAAACAGTAATTAGGTAAGAAAATCAGAATAAATGGGCAAAATGGTAATTTAGCAATGAAAAACTAAAGCTAGTAGCAAATAGTAACTATAAATTAAAATGAAAAATAAGAGGCTATAATAGTAAGTTTGATAAGTAAGTATGGACAATAGGAATAAAAATATAATTATGTGAATTTAATGGAGTAGTAATAGTATATGAAGAAATTAGGATGTTATGAGTAAAAATGGAGGCATAAAAAAATAAAATGGTGAGTATATAGAGAAAAAATATGAGTGATTCAACAAGTGAAATATTTAAGTTAATATATGTATTAATAAGTAATTAATTAAGAAAAAGTCTGTATATGTAGATGTTAAGTTCAAGATAAATAGATGTAATAAATATAAGTATGCACATATCATCTAATGCTTGTGTGTGTGGCATGAAAATTTTAGAATGTATCAACCACTAGGCACGGTATGCTTAACGCTTGGTTATTTGTTTAGATAAAGTAACGAAAGAGCAGGAGCAAGCATAATTCTGGAAGCAAGTTGAGCAAGAAGTCAAGGCAGAATTTTTAGGTAGTGTATTTGTGAAAGGCATGCATATGTGTAAAGCTAATGCAGTGAATTATATTTATGTATAAATACTCCATATGTGTGAATGAGAAGTATGAGCGAGTTGTAAGTTTCATTATAATGCCTTGAATATATTAATGGATGTTAGTGGTGATCATGATGCATATCGTTAGTATGAAAAATGTATCGATGGGGTACTTTTGTGCAATAATGTTAAAAGTTCAGTGACATTTAAGTAAGAAAAAAAAAGTCGGTTACTTTTGCGCGATAAGTGATAAGTTGAGTGAATATGGGTGAAATCAACCCCCGAATTTTGTCATCCCGTAACAATTGGATATCTTATTTTTTCTTGTTTAATTGTTTTTCACAATTAGCATCGATGTGACCCAATCTACCAAAAAGAAAATAGAATACTGGTAGTCGTTCATATTGACTTTTAGCATGGATTGCCGATCCATCATCATCAACTGATTTCTTTTTACACTTCAAAGGTTTTCTAATATCCAATCGCACTATAATTCTCATGTAATCAACATCACCAGATAAGAAAACTCCAGCATCATAAGCAACAAAAGTTCCAACAATATCTCTAAACATTTTAGCCATTATTTCATGAAGCCTAGTGGAAGATGATGAATCCAAACCCAAAAGCAAATGGAAAACAGTGGCACAGTCATAGGTATATCACCTATTTTCATCTCATGAAGAACAAGGAGATGTTTGTTAAATGTCCATGGTTCTCCTTCAAGAACTCGTTCAACATCAACGTCATTAAAAAACTTAAACAGATCCTTGTTCTTGCCAATCTCAGTCACATCAACTCCTTCCAATGGGTGCCAAATATTAGCCAACGTGTTCCATAGCATAGAAACTAATTATGCTTCATGTCAGAAAAGTTCCAGTCTGGCAGAATTCGTAGGGGTTTGATTTTATCCCTTCAATGTCACTACCCCTCCATTCCCCTTCTTTTTCATCACAAACAGTCAGATCTGCTATTTATTCTTCCATAGTAAAAGCAAAATAAAAGGAACTGGCCCCTTTAGGTATGAATTTATAATTGAAATGTCATAACATTGATAAACAAAATCTTGAATCTCTTCACTAGAATACAATATTCTGAGAAATGAAAATGTAGACTACACACTTGCTCGAAGTTATCATTTTTCAAATACATAAAATTTACTTTTTTAGTAAAAACGTATATGAATGTTTTTTAATGTAGTATTATAATATTGAAGAAGCAATAGCCAGAGAGTTTTTTTCAACTTCCAATAGCAGCATGCCACGTCAGAAGTACCTATGATAAATTATGAGGTACTTAATCCCTCTATTACAGCTTGCTTCATTGAAAAGAATATGATACTTAGATTCGTAAGTACTATATAAATAAGAAACAATTATTCTAATGATTGATCTTTTGAAAAATTATTTCATATATTGCTAGCCTGTATGATTTGGGCAGCCCTTATTCTTGAGTTAAAGACCTTTATGGGTGGGGCGAAGATATATATAAATATATATGTGTTTAATTTATTTTTAAACTGTGATAAATAACAAAAATAATTTATTGAAATTTTATTTTTCAGTACGATGAAAAACAATTTAATACATATATAGTTGTCGTCTTTTTCAAAAAATCGGTTAATTATATATACACATATTATATGGATTATTATTTCTTCTGACATTTCTAGCTGAATTAAACATTAAAAATAAAAAAGCAAAAAAAAAAAAATTATATATATATAGCTTTTTTTTTATTTTGCTTTCTTTATAATTATATTTTTGGAAGTAGAATGAAATTCGAACCGGTCAAATGTGAATAGTTTAAAGTTTGAATTACATATAATTCCCATATGCTAATTAGGGCTATTCATGGTTATAATAATATTATTGATGGGTATAATAATATCAAACTAACGGGTTGATTTCACTGATGGTCATCGAACTTATATCAAAATTACGCAAAAATAACTAAATAATTTTTTTTTCAAAAATATCATTGAACTTAAAACCATTATACACAAAAGTCATTATGAACGGATTCTGGTGTTGACTCTCGTTGACTTTCACCGGAAAATCTAGCCGAAATCTGTTCATAATGACTTTTGTGTATAATGGTTTTAAATTCAATGACTTTTTTGAAAGAAAAAAATTATTTAGTTATTTTTGCGTAATTTTGATATAAGTTCGATGATCATCAGTGAAATTGTTTTAAGTTCACGTGTGCACATGAGCTGTCAGCTAGATTTTCTGGTGAGCATCAACACTGAAATCCGTTTATAATGACTTTTGGGTATAATTGTTTTAAGTTCAATGACTTTTTTGAAAGAAAAAATTATTTAGTTATTTTTGCGTAATTTTGGTATAAGTTCAATAACTATCAGTGAAATTAACCCTCAAATTAACTGGTCAAGTCAGACTCTTGTATTTGTTTCTCCTCCACTCACATAGCCAAATTATCACTCATGGTGTAGAGATATGAAGTTTTCTCTACAATCAAAGAACAAATCGGAATTTATTGATGGTTTTAATCTAGATTCCTAGAAGAACGGCTAGTAATTTTGCAACATGGCAGTGCTAATGGCTAGTAATTTTGCAACATGGCAGTGCTGTTACACTATGGTGCATGCCTTGATCAATAACTCTTTATCACCTTTAATAGCTCAAAGCGTTAGATGGATTGTAATGCTATTGATGTATGGAAAGACTTGAAAATTTTCTCAATGAGATTATTTTAGAGTTGCAGGTCTACAACTACGGCTTGAATCAAAGAGATATGGATGTTAATGAGTACTTTACATGATTGAGGATTTTGGGGGATGAATATATGATTCTCAGGCCTACACTATCTTACTCATGTCATCTAGGTTCTTATGAAGCTTTTGCTACTGTACATGAAAATTTCAAATCATATTACATCATTAAGGGGCTCAATGATTGTTTTTCGACAGTGAGATCTCAAATCATATTGATGGATCCTTTGCCATCAATTAACAAGGTATTTGGCTTGGTTGTGCAACATGAAAGTCAATATAATCTTACTCTTGATTCCATGACATGTTTTGCTAAGATGAATGTTAATTCTGAAGATGGTAAAAATGGTAATAACTTCCAAACGAAAAATAACAATCAAAATGGCAAGAGGCCATTTTGTTTTTATTATGGTTTACCAAGTCATAATATGGGTTAGTGCTATAAAAAGCACGGTTTTCCATCGAAACGATTATAAGCATGCAGAGGCGTAGCCAGGAATTCAGTTCAGTGGAGTCAAAAATTACAGCATCTTATTACAAGAAATTTATTTAAATAAAAATTTGAATAATTATGAAATTTTTTTAAAAAATATTAAAATCGGTACAAATTTGTTATTTAAATTTATTTTTTAAAATGTATTAAAATATTAAAAATTGTACATATTTACTTTTACGAAAGCAAATATAGATATTTTTATTGATAGCTAATATGAAAATATGTATCGCATTTATGTCAAATTATTAAAATGATCCATATTTGTCCATTAAATTATGAAACAAAAGCAAATTTGTACCATTTAATATCTTGAAGATATTTTTTTAAAAATAAATAAATTTTAGAGGCAAATATATACTATTTATAATAATTTAAGGGTAAATTTGAACTTTATTATTAAAAAATGAATTTATTTAAATATTTTGGTGGGGTCAATTTAAAAAAATTAAACTTATAAAGTGATTTTTAAATTTTTTTTTTATGATTAAGTGGAGTCATTTTTAAAAAAAAATTGAAACTATAAGGGCTATTTTGAAATTTTTTTATGGTTGAGTGGGGTCAATTGACCCACTCAACATACACTAGCTACGCCCCTTAAGCATGCATGTGCTATCTAAAATTTTTAGGTTACTAAATCTTAAGGTTCTTTCAATCAGGAGCTGCCCTAATGTTTCTGATGCAACTCCGGTTCGAATTGCTTGTAGGTGCTCAAAACTTAGGGAGATTGATAACTAGCCCATTTGTTTCTTCTCTGGATTCCAAATCAGAAGCTAATCCAATTATATCTATTGCCTCCAGCAATAAAGCGAAATTTGGCTTAGATGGTATTTATTTTTTTATTTTACAAAACTATGCTTCCAATCAATTTCTTTAGTATACATCCTATGTTTCTGATGTTTTGGTTGGAATGCCTTAAGCATTAAAAATGACATGCAGTTCGGAGAAAAACTTGAGATCAGCAAAATCTAGATGATGGTTATCATTACTCCTATTGGTTTTCGATGTGTCTTTGATTCATTATAATGTTAAGCAGCATAGGCTTCCTCATGGAAATAGTATATGCTCCTTGCTCCGTCCTGCATTTATTTTCCTTACATATTTGGAGGTTCTTATTTTCATTTTTGAGCAATAAAAAATTAAACCTCTATTCAGTTCTTAAAGAAATGTGGAGGCAGAATTAAACGAATGCACAAATAATCACATTGAAGGGTAAACCTTGTGCTGCTAAATTGAAGAATTATTAAAAATAGTATTCAGGTGCATGAAACAAATTACTTTACAAACCAACTTGATTAAGAAATGAGATGTTTCATCATGAAACAACTTAGATTTATTATTTATACTTCTTTCTATACATAGTTGAAACATTAAGTATAATGTGATTTCAAGGCTAGACAATGGTGGTGTTGTGGATTAAATTGAAAAGCCGAAAGATCGCATCGTGTTGATGCGGCTTTGAATTCTTTCCCTTCTTAAGATCCAGCTGCTGCTAGAATCAAGACACAACTCCATCATTCATGTACCAGAAGATTCAAGATTAGGCACATGCTTATTGAACTAAGCTTGTGATGCCATCTATATTAAGTTGACATCGATTCCTAGGATTAAAGTTTTCTACCCTCAATAACTTATAGTGCAAAGATCCATGACCTTGACAGTATTGTTTGTGATGAAAGAGTTTTTTTTAGTTCGTAAAAGGTGTATATCCTTATGTTGTTAGTGTAAAAGCATTGAACATAATGATGCTTGCATTTTATGAAAAATATTTTTTCTTTGTACAACTGGTCTCACCAGTTGGTGGCATGAGTTTTCATTCATTTAGGCTACGAGTACATTGGTTGGTTGAAAATAGCATCATATAGTATATGACTATATTGAAAGAAAAGTTGTTTATATTTAAAAAAATGATCTTATACTTGACACTAAAAGAAAATGATTCTTTATATTATTCGTTGAAACATAAGTAACTCAAAATTAAATAATTATAAAACATTCATCAATTTAATTCAACTCAACTAGGTTAAAATTATTTTACAGAAAATATATCACCTTTATGCCCTTTATATGCTATGAATACTTTCGTTATTGTTGCCAACACTAGTATTTTGTTAATACGGAAACAGAATTAATACTTCATAATTCTTTGCCTCATGATTCGAACGAACAAATTGCCCCTTTTGGTTCCAAGTGTTTGTGGCTTTGATTGGCCATACAGGCTCTAGAATGTGGCATTAGTAATCAGAACGATAATGATTTCTCAGTGGCTCAGGTTGTCACTTGATATTTTGTTTTCAGCCGGCACTGATCTTATTCTTGCCACCGTTTTCAAAGGAAAAAAAAAATGATTCAAATCCAGGTTCTTGATTTTTTCTAGACATCGCCTTTCTCCTTTATAGAGAGTGAAAGAGCCCCCCAAACAAGACTTGGCCCTTCCAAGGGAAAATGGAGAAGGTTTGAACTTGACATCTACTTTGAAAGAGCAAAAGACCTTACCCCCAGATTCTCCACACAAGGACAAGGAACAAAGATTTGAAAGATATGGTTAGTAACACAGGCAGTGTGACAAAAAAAAATGCCTAGTCCAAGTACTGGTCTAAACTCAAACTGAACTCTCAAAATTTCTATTAGCAATGATTTCTGGTCAGATTTCCCTCCCGCTCTCTATAGTATGTAACAGCACTTGGGGAAATTCTCGTTACTTATTATATACATGCATTCGTCATTTAACTTTTCAAGTAAGTTGCAAGAACTGTTAGTAAACGACGGACTCACGTTATACACTAATAGCAATGCATTTTATCACACCTCCTTTAGTTGAGTTGGTATTGATCGTGGTCCCTGTATGCCATGCCCTGTCTATTCTTTTGAATCAAAATTAGACGGATATGCAATGTCTGAAACCATGATAATCTGCTTTTCTTCAGTTTGGCCTTCGTCTGCCTTTGTTTCCTTGGAACCCTTCGGAAGAAGATTACAGTTAATGGCGTGCCATACTGGTCTCTCTTCTTGGAACAATCTGTTGACAAGAGATACAAATGTTACACATAAACAAGCTAAGTGCAGTAAATATATATGGCCAACTGATGGTAAAATCACACATTGCTTGCTATTTATATGCTATTCCCTCCTACTAATTTCTAGGTTAATACACATACAGTCCTCAACTTACACTAATACACATAAAAGACCTGCCAAATTGAAGTTGAGAAACTTTTATGCGCACTAGTATAGTTGGATCTATTTCATACAATCCGCAGCCGAGAAAGATAGGTTTCTGAAGGCAGTTTCACATGTGACTGTTACAATCAGTATTTACCAAGAAAATATTTCTAAGTAAAGCATTCCATTTTTTTTTTTATGCAAATTAACAATTAACGATTTCTTTCAAATCCATGCTAAAATTCAAACCCCAGACATTCACTTACTTTGCAACAACATACAGAGATCAAATATATTCTTTTTTTCTTTTTTCTTTCTTGAACAGAAAAAGACATATATAATAGCCAATCCCAACTAAATTTTGGAACTAAGGCTTAGCTAATTAAGCTGAGTATTCAATGCACCTATCTAACTTTTCAACATCATGTTTGTTTGTTAGTACTACTGTACAAGCAAGACCATTCACTATGCCCATCAAATGGAGGGCCTACAGCTTCAAAAGAATTTGGTTTACAAAAAAATTTGCAACTTGAAGTGAAGAGATGACCCTAGCAATTCTATTCTATTTAAAAACAATAAAAATGTTGCATTAACCTTCTCTATTTATTCCACTGCCAAAACAGCAAATGATAGTGAGCCTTTCAAATGTCTGGACCATATAACACCAGTGGGTTAGAGAGAGAGAGAGAGAGACTTACGGGTGCTTGCAGAGCATAGGGACTTGTACTGTAAGAGCATACTTGCATGTGGATAGCTCTGTGATAGAACTAATCATAGCTCTAGGCTCAGAGCATACAAATCTAACCTATAACATTGAGAATAAAATTAAACATACTTCTGTACAATTTTTGAGAACAAAACAAGACTGCAAATTTGGAAAGCAAATATAAAAAGTTATTTGTTTTGTCTGTACCTCAGTTTCACGGGGCTGATTTGTAAGGTCACATAAGGTTCCATTTGTATATTGATGAGCATGATACCTATGCAAGTACAAACAATTAAAATATGACGGACTTATGAAAATTAAACAATATTTAACATTTTTCTTCACTTCCCTGTCCTGAAAAGAAGATTTCCCCAACTCATCAAAATTAATCACCATTATCCTATAGAAACAACATCACACCTTTGAGAAGCATCTTTTGATCGTGGGTCCTTCAACATAGAAACATCAGACAGATTCTGGTTGAATGTAGCTGTGGCTTCTTCATCATAAATACCCAAAACAAATTCTTGAACCACCTGTAATGACGATGTATATATATCTCATTAGTATAGGTATTTGTACGCAACATGCTTTCCCAAAATTTTAATTGGCTGGTATTCTTCATATTACTAAAGGAAGTTCCACTACAAGGAGATGGTGGGAAGTGGAAGCATATGACTATTTTATTTGCTCATATTTTATCAACTCATTGTCTACAATATCAATTTAAACAGCTGCGCTCAAAATAATTCTACAAAGACCAGCATGCTTCAGCTATAAAAGCATGGCAAGCACACTGGGAAGCAATAAGAATAACAACTAAACTTGACAGCAATCTCTAACATGCTGGAGAGGTTACCTTATCATCTTCCAGATGAACCTGCCGTAACTTCTTCTGATAGCAAAATTCATAAGACCACCAACCCTCTTGCTGCATGAAAGATACATATTAAATGATGATTCAAGGCAGCCAAATTCATCAAAATGGAAATGAAAACACAAAGAAGAATATCTAGTTCAACAACAAATTAAGGTATCTTTTCAGCAATTGCGAACACATAAGTCTGTTATAGGACATTCCCAATATATTTGTTGATTAAGGATACTAACTCTGATAAAACATTGATCTTTCAATACTTCAAGTAGCTCATCGGGTGTTTTCAATTTGATCCGTTTCTCAGATTCCACAATCATGCTGGTCATATTCAGCTGATTAACAGGCTTTCCACTCTTGGCCTTCTCCACCTTGGGCAAGTAACATAAATAATTCTGTCCATTTTTGTTTGGCAGAATCACTGACTCCTGGTCATCACCCTGAAACATTGTTGGCATCAATATATAATTCAGAAAAAGCAACTCTCCTGCAGCCTTGAAAAAGAAATTTAAAACAGATAACGAAATGTATAATCAATTAGAGTTGTAGTATGTTAGGGACTCCTTTGTGGGACGCGTCTATAAGAGACGATGATTAAATTCCAGAGTTTTAAAAGGCTTACATTTCCTATTTAATTTAATGTTAATTTATTTCCTAAAATAGATTTATCTACGTATTTTCGCTTTTCAGGGAATCTGATGGAGAAAATGCTGATCAAGGAGATTCGAACTCAGTTGGGCCTAAGGGGCTCCAAGTCTATCAACGCAAGAAGAAGCAGCAAGACAGGGTCATGAAGGGAAAGCAGCTGAGTTTGTTATCTTAGCTGGCATAATTAGTTAGAGGTAGGGAAAGAAGTTAGTTATGTCTAGTGCCTAGCTGGACACTAGGGGGGAAACGGGTTTTTAGCTGAGCAAGGAAAAGAGAGATGAATTTTTGCGAAGTTTTTTGGAGATTCTGTAATTCTGCTTCAGAGCAGGGCTCCATTGTTTGGAGAGGGAAGTTATCTTCCTAAGGACCTATTTACGTAAATAATACATGAAATCTACTTTCATCCATTTCCTTTGTTTGCCTTAGTTCTTCGTGTATTGCTTTACTGTTGTGTTGTTCTCATCAATTGGCGCCGTCTATGGGAAACGAAAGAAGATGGCAGACCCACCCCAAACCCGTTTACAATCTAAGCTCGATTTACAAGCTCGAATGGATGCCCACGAAGAAACTCTGGGGGCAATCCAGAGATCAATTGCAGCTTTCCAAAAGTTTGTAGAAGACGAAATGCTAGCAATGGATACTAAGCTACAGAGAAGAATTGACAAACAGCCCATAGAAGAAGGAACAGAGGATCAACGTAGTGACGAAAACGAAATCGGCGATGTGACCCCGGAGAGAATCCTCGTTCAATCTAACACAAAGTTCGGCCAGCACAGTTCTCCTCAACTGGATTCATTTGTGCAGAACAACCATTTTGGAGGAGGGGCCATGGCTCTTCCTAAAAAGTAAAAGTACCAGAGTTTGGGGGCACAAAACCACGCAGCTGGCTTGCCAAGGTAGAGCTGTATTCCAGCATTCACCAAACGTCCAAGAGGATGAAGCTCCCAATAACCCAAATGTGTATGACCGGAGCGGCAATTACTTGGTTCTCCCAGGCGCTCCGCGACAATCCGCATATGACGTGGGAATAATTTAAACAGTGTCTCAACGGTCGATTTGGCAGGCGACGAACCCAAAACCCTTATGAGGAGTTGAGGACTTTGTTCCAAACCGGGACTGTGGACGAATACATAGAGGAGTTTGAATCAATCACTGGATATATTCCCAAAACTTCAGAAACTCAATTTTTGGGGTATTTTATGGGGGGATTGAAAGATGAAGTGGGAAAATGGGTACGGTATTTGAAGCCTCAAACCTGTGAGGAGGCTATGGAACTTGCTCGAGATGCCGAGATGACCTTCAGTCCACCGGGAAGCCGAGCGGTGGCGTCGGAAAGGGGTGTCGCTGCATCGGGACGCGCAGAAATATCCCACGCTGTCCCACTCGTGGGGCGCCTAAATACTCAAAAGGAATTGGGTCAACTTGACCCGAAGGGTAGAGAAATGGGTCCAGGCCAAATTAAACCAATTGAAACGCACCCAAACCGAGCGTTTAAACCCCCCTGAACAGAAACCAACATCCTCCACGCAATAGAGGACCGCATCATTTGTCTCTAAAGGAGATTGAAGAGTGTCGGAAGTTGGGTCTGTGCTTTAAGTGTGCCCAACCTTATAGCCCGCAACACCATTGCAGTGTGGGAGAATTGCGGATGACGATACTTGAGAATGAATTGATTGTGGACACTAGTGAACAGCCAGAAGAAGTGTCAGGTGAGGTAGTTCCGGTGGATGAGGGCGCTGATGGGGAGTGTAACGCTAATGAAGTGTATTTTGGATCAGGGGTCAATGCTCGCGCACCAAGAACTCTGAAGCTGCAGGGAGCAATCCAAGGCATCCCAATTGTCTTGCTCGTTGATTCCGGAGCAACCCATAACTTCATCTCGCAAAAATTGGTAAGTTCGTTGGGCCTCCATGTTGATTATATTACCCCTCTGCATATCAAGTTAGGCGATGGTTACCGAGTCCCGGTTCAGGAAAAATGTATCGCTATTGAATTACAATTGGGTGCCCTCACGCTACAATTGGATGCGTTGCTGTTTGACTAGGGACCTTTGGATGTTGTGCTGGGAATTTATTGGTTGAAAACTTTGGGGGACGTCATGCATAATTGGGATCAACGATGGATGCGGTTCGAATTTCAGGGGAAGCAGATTGAGCTAACAGGCATTGAGGGCAATCTCCACGATATGGGAGCTCTGCAAGTTTGGTTGGAGGGAGGAAGCCTGAAACAGATTTGTATGGAACAACACCAAGTACCGTTGCCACCTGATTCAGTACAGGGCCTACCCAGTAAACAGTTGCTAGAAATTGAGACCATCATAGGCCAATTCCCAACAGTATTTGAACCATTGGCTAGGTTGCCTCCACGTCGCTTACACGACCACGCTATTCGGCTTGTTCCAGGCCATGAAGCGGTATGTGTCCGGCCATATAGATACCTCCATATTCAAAAGACAAAGATACAGAGGCAGGTAGCTGAAATGTTACAACAGGGAATAATCCGCCCAAGCCAGAGTGCTTTCTCTAGTCCAGTCCTTCTGGTCAAGAAGAAAGACGATTCTTGGCATTTATGCATCGACTACAGGGCTCTGAACAAGGTTACAGTGGCTGATAAATACCCCATACCAGTGGTCGAAGAGCTACTCGATGAGTTGAATGGGGCCGGATTTTTTACGAAGCTAGATTTGAAGTCTGGATTCTACCAGATACGGATGAGGGAAGGAGATGAGCACAAAACGGCTTTTCGCACACATGATGGACACTACGAGTTTTTAGTAATGCCCTTTGGGCTTACTAATGCCCCTTCCACTTTCCAAAGTGTGATGAATGATATCTTCCGCCCTTGGTTGAGGCAAATGATCCTGGTATTCTTTGACGACATCCTGATTTATAGCAAGAGTTGGGAGGAGCATAAGTAGCACTTGCCTACTGTTTTACAGGTTTTGATGGAAAATAACCTTAAGGTTAACCCCAAGAAGTGTTCCTTTGGGCAGACCAAAATTGATTACCTTGTTCACTATATTTCTCAAGGGGGGGGTTTCTATAGAAAACGTTTATATGGAAAATTGCATAATTAAACGTCGAAATTAGCAAATATTGCTACTACCAGTACCTTTGGGGGGTATATTATGATTTCTGCAAATGAGTATGCAAAATTCATTCAGTATCAAAATTTTTTGAAAGTTTCACCCACCACTACTATTGCTAGGGTAAGAAATCCAAATACATGTCTTTTATCTTCCTCATCTCGATGGATCATTGATTCTAGTGCTACATGTTACAGAATGTATATATATAGTATATTTCTAATTAAGCTTAATTAGGCTAATTGGTTTAATTTCCATATTTGTTAACAATACACTTGTATATATATATATCTTTGTAATACTTGAAAGAATGAACAGAAAAATCATTTTCCCATTGTGCTTTTACATGGTATCAGAGCTTTAGGGTTTCTTCTGAGAATTTTTCTGGTTTTTTCTAGGTTTTGGTTTTCTGTTAGAGGAATCTGCTCTCCTTGGGTCACTAGCTCCGATGACCGGTTTGTCTCACCGCCGACGTCGAAAGGAGCGCAGGTCCATTTTCCGCCTCTCCACAAAATCTGGTGTCCATCCTGCCGGCGAGTGAGCCACACAAGCTGCCACAAGTTCCTACCTCCTTCCTCACGCATCGGCACGTGGAAGCTCGTGCGGTATCCGGTGGTCCTCCGATTCCATATCTGGTGTCAACTGGCTGTTTCCGGTTAGATCCTAATGTCAACCTCTTCATCTGGTCCCGTCTGGTGGTGGTTCCTTCTCTGGGTTTCTACTTCATCGAGATTCTTTACAGTTTGGCCTTTTTTGGTTGTTTGCTTTGTTGTCCGTCTTCTTCTCCAGCATTACCTTACCGTTTTTGAGCCAAAATCTAGTGCCTTTCTATCGGTTGGAGGTCCGTTTGAGTAAGGTTTATGTTCTCTGTTTCAGTACTACCGGTAAACAGGGGTGATTGGGTTTGTTGAAATTTGGAAATTGCCTTGCTACTGTTGTGTCTTCTTTAAATTGGTGCTAGTCTCTTTTGGGTTGATTGGTTGTGTTTTTCTTCATTAGTTCACTTCAGTTTGACTGTGTTTTTCTTCACTGGTTCACTTCACTTTGAATATTATTTTTGGGGCTGTTTCTTTCTAGCAAAAGTCTTTGTTATTTTGAAATGGATAAATCTGGAGTACCTGATATTAAAATTGCCGGAAAATTTATTTGTATTTCTGCAGATGAATATGCTAAATTCATTAAGTATCAAAATTCATTGAAAGCCCCATTTGTCACTACAATTGCTGAGTTAGGAGAAACAAGGACATGCCTTTTATCTTCCTCATCTCAGTGGGACATTGATTATAGTGCTATAGATCATATGACGGGTAACCGAAGTGTTCTACATTTCAATCACATGCATATTTTTCTCCAGTTACAATGAAGGATGGATCAATTTCTCATGCAAATGGGTCTGGCACAGTTAAACCAACTTCGTCAATTTCTCTGGGATCAGTTCTAAATATACCGAATCTTGCTTTTAACTTGATTTATATAAGTAAACTCACACGTGATCTTAATTGTTGTATTTCATTCCTTCCAGATCATTGTATCTTTCAAAATCTTGTAACGAAACAAACCATTGGTAAAGGTTATGCCTCAGGAGGTCTTTATATTCTTGATAAAAAGATACCGACGCCCATTGCTTGTTCTAGTGTTTTGTCTCCTTTTGATGAACATTGTACATTGGGCATCCTTCTTTGCCGTATCTGAAGAAACTTAAGTGTTCTTAAATATTTTTAGTGTTTATCACCGCAAACTTGACAAGGGGGACGATTTGAGACATCTTATTTCCACTCCACGAATTTTGAGGGTAAACATTCTTGAACCCATTTTTACCACCTTATTTTATTTGCCATTATCTTGTCAATAATACTATTGTCACTGTTATTATTTATCGTCCTCATTATTATTATTAATGTTGTTTAGCCTTCATTGTTAATATCATATTGTTGCTATTGTTACTTGTTATTCTTACTATTGTTGTCATTACTATTGCTTTATTATTATTATTATTATTATTATTATTAATGTCATGATCACTGTACTGTTAATATTATCATTTACTTTTTATCATTATTATTATTATTATTATTATTATTATTATTTGGTATCCGTTTTAGTATTACTGTTATTATTATTATTTTAATATTATTATTATTATTATTATTATTATCTATTTTGTTATTATTATTATTATTTATTTTATTATTGCATTATCATCATTATCTTTATTGTTATTATTATTATTGATGTTGTTGTCATTTTATTATTTTATTAACGTTATTATTTTATCATTGTTATTGTCTGTTGCTATCATTTCGTTGCTATCATTTCATTGCTATCATTATTATATTTTTTGCATGATTAATTCTTTTCCTTCACATGTGAGTTATTTGTATATTAAATTAACATGTCTAATTTAACCCATTTCATTTCATACATATGTGTCAAACATGTTATATTTATCGTGTTTTTATGTTTATTTGGTTAATTTTATAATTATTACTAACATTTTTATTGTTATTTTTTGTTTGGAATTTAAATATGATTTGCCTTGTGTGAGCGTTTCCGTGACCGAACGGAGTGGTCACAACACGTAAGAGACCGTATCATTTGGGTGAGACCCTACCAACCTTTTACTTGTATGATTGTGCTTTGTTTGTAAATGCTATAATTTATTTGATGTACGTGTAAAATAAAAAATCACAAAAATATTTTTATAACTAAATTGAGATTTTATTGATAAATTGGGACAAATTTCCCTCATTTTAGCCAAAAAATGCAAAATGTCACGAATAAACGAAGAGTTGGGTTTTTCTAAAAATTGGATCACCTATCTCGATTTTGAATCCAACAATCAAAATAACTTTTCGATCCCTCTTTAAGTGAGCCTAAAAGAACCAATATTGCTAAACCAAATAAATATTCCGATTTATATATATCATTTTCTATGTTTGACTTTGTTTGTTTGTTTAGATTTATATTTATATATATCTTGTGAGCCCTTATAATTAAATATTTTTTGGACAACTTTCTTTAATCTTTGCTTTTCATTTGGGGATTGTATTATGTCCCTATTCTTATCTTGTAAATGATGTGCTTTACGTGTTTATTGATTTGTTTATCGCTTTATTTACTGTTTTTCTTTACAGTTTTCTTTTATCGCTTTCTCTATAATTGTAATGCGCCTTTAAATTAAAAGCATTAATCGCGTGAGATGAGAGATGAAATTTTATAAACCTAAAAATTCATTTATAATTAACCAAATCATAAAAAAGAGTGAAGTTCCAAACATTTTCTCTGGTTTAGACCGTAGAGGTTATATGACTTTTCCCAATTTCTTGTAAATTGAGTAGCGACTCCAAAATGCCTCAAACGTGTCTAAAGATATAATGAGTCTAGATGAACTCCCCAATGTTCTATTGGGTAGGAATTCCAAAATACCTCATGGTACCCAAGATCAAATAACGCGAACCGATCCCTCGAACCCTAAAAGCGGGCTTTCATCAAGAGAGCCTTCCCGGTTCGGCGCGCGTTACACTTACCACCCTCAATCTAATGGGCAGACTGAGAGGCTCAACAGGTGCTTGGAATGTTACCTAAGGTGCATGAGTTTTCACAAACCCAGCCAATGGCTCAAATGGCTAAGCCTAACCGAATACTAGTACAATACCAGTTTTCATTCAGCCATCAAAATGAGCCCATATCAGGTAGTTTATGGTCAAACCCCAATCTCTACCTTTTGTCCCTTCTCTTCCAGCATCTGTAGCAGCTATGGAAGAATACATGGAGACAAAGGAAACCATGAACTCCTTCCTCAAGGAGCAATTGGCTACCTCTAAGAACAAGATGAAGCAGTATGCAGATAAGTACAAAACTGAAAGAGAATTTCAAGTAGAGGACCTGGTCTACCTCAAGATTCAGCCCTACAAACAACTAACCTTGGCTGTTAGGAAGTCCTTTGAGGTGACAGCAAGTTACTATAGACCCTACAAGGTGTTAGCTAAAATTAGCCATGTTGCCTACAAGCAGGAATTGCCCTCCAACTGCAGGATACATCCTGTCTTCCATGTTTTCCTCCTCAAGAGAAAACTTGGAGACCACAACATCCCTTTACCCTCCCTGCCACCCCTCATTGATGGAGAATTTTCACTTCAACCTAAAAAGGTGCTGAATACCAAGACTTTCCTCACTGGTTCCAACCACATCAGACTTCTCATCAAGTGGCAGGGGTTACCCTCTATTGACTCCACTTGGGAAGATGCTCACTATATCCAACATCAATTTCCAACCTTTTTTACTTCTTGGGGACAAGAAATTTCTCAAGGGGAAGGTATTGTTAAGTATAGAAAAATGTCAATCAAAATTATTTTGTTATTTTAGTTAATTTCTATTATTTTAGTTATAGCTGGAAGGGTAGTTAGTTACAGAATTTTCTGTTATTCTAGAATTTGTTATTTTGGAAGAGAGCATGGATTGCATGTGCAATAGTCATCATTGCACAGCTGTCCACCTTTCAGTCCTATAAAGTTGTAACATTCCTTTGGGCCCACAATGATTGATATGCAAATCTGAATATTCCCCTTCCTCTCTGTCTCTTTCTCTCTCCTAAATCTGCCTTTTGTCCTATCTATTCTCTTCTCTTCCTTTCTTCTTCTCCAATTTCTTTCTAATTTCTACTGGGTTTCTCACCCAATAACAGCCACTAATTAATTGTTAGGTCCTAACAATAGGATTAGTCCTAACAGAGTCACTAAAATAGGTCGTCCAAGGAATCCGAAAGAGGGAAGTCAGTTAACTGGGACTTTCTTGTCAATCGCCCTATGACTTGATCCACTACTAATAGCAGTAACAAATTGGTATCAGAGCCTAACACGATGGGTGATTCCAACAAGAATGAAGAATTGCAATCCCTACTACAAGAGGCACAAGCTGTGAACAATGCTAAGGTTGGCTAAGTGAAAAGACCGCTAGACAAGCAAATGCAATAAATATCACTCCAAATGCATGACTTGCTGTCTGGGTTTAATTGCAGTACAAGCAAGGACTTTGACGAAACCGCAAGTAGCAACAATCAACTAGGGAAACAATGCAAATTTCAGCCACTTGGGGGAGTAGTGCAATCAGGGAGTGGGATGGTTCATGGTATACCAAACTGGAATTTTCAACCTCTGATTGTGCTGAAGATCCATGGATTTGGCTTCCTCAATGTGAAAAATTTTCTCTAATCAATATACACAGGATGTAGACAAGGTGGGATTGGCTGCATTCCATATGCTTGGTGAGGCACAAGTGTGGTACCATCAATTGGAGACTAAGAATCCCTCAATTGATTGGACAGAATTTACCCCGCTTTGGACCACCTGCCTGTGGCAACCCTTTGGGAGAGTTAGTCAACCTGAAACAAATATGCTCAGTTGAGGAATACCATCAATTTCCAAGAATGCTTGGCAAGAGCAAGCATGTACAGTTGAGCTTACCAGCATGTTAGTTTTGTTCACTGATGAATTAGCTGATTCTGTCCAACATGATGTGGAACTAATAACACACCAGTTTAGCTCATGCTATGAATTTGGCAAGGGCATTTGAGGGGGAAAAAAAAAGATGGTGTTGAGGGAAGCAACAAAACGGAAGGGGGCTTTGCAAGGTAGCAAGAGCAATTATTCTTCCAATATAGCAGCTCCAACACCCCAACCCTAAAGGGCAGCATTACATTAGGGGGAACTACCGAAGCAAAATCAACAAGTTCATCCACCCCTTTAAAAAAAAAAACAAAACAAAAAATTATAAGGGCAAAAATGGCAGAATGGAGGGCAAAGGAATTATGTTATAACTGTGATGATTTGTATACAGTTGGGCATCAATATAAGAAGCTCTTTTGACTGGAATCAGGGGATTCAGATGACATAGTACCAGCAGCTGAAGTTGAGCCAGAACCTGCAATTTCCTTGCATCCCATCACAGGTCAAAAGAGTGTGAGAACCATGCTGTAATGCAGAAGTAGCAACAGCTGGGTTTGGCAGACTGGTAGTACACATAACTTGATCGTTTAACACCTACCCAATCTTAGGAATCAAAGATCAGCGTCAATCAAGTGCAAGCGTTTCTGATGCTAATCATGACAAAGTTCGAAGCACAAGGATGTGCCCAGCAGTATCATTTTCCACTGATTATAATATTTTTACTGCTGAATTTTTTTTTTTTTTTATTACCTTGGCTGGCTTTGACATGGTGCTAAGTATTAAATGCCTACAAACATTAGGACCAATTTTTTGGGATTTTGCTTCACTCACCATGAGTTTTTTTTCAAATGGAGATCAAATTGTGCTTCAAGGGCGACAGATCTGTCCTACTTATCAACTCCATTTACTTCAAGCTTTAAATGAGTCTCGCAGCAAGTTGAAGATTCTATTGGCTGAATTTTTTGATTTATTTCAAGTCTTCAGGCCTGCCCCCTCTCCAAAACTGTGGGCACCGAATCTGTTTGGAACCTGGATCTGGGCCAGTGGTGGTGCGACCCCATCGCTATCCACATTTGCAGAAGGATGAAACAGAAAGGCAGTGCAAGCAAATGTTACAACAAGGTATTATCCACCCTAGTAGATCACCAGTTCTGCTAGTCAAGAAACATGACGGTTCTCGGCAATTTCTTATTGATCATAAAGAACTTAATGCTAAAAATGTCGAAGACAAGTTCACTATTCCGATGGTGGAGGAATTATTGGATGACATACGGTCCAAGTAATTTACAAATCTGGATTTTAAATCTGGTTATCATCAGATTCACATGAATTCACCAGATGTTGAGAAGACAGCTTTCCGCACACATCATGGACACTTTGAATTTCTGGTCATGCCCTTTGGGTTGTCCAATGCCCTATCAATGTTCTAAGCACTCATGAATGATGTCTTCCGGCGAACACTTGCATAAATTCGTCTTGGTTTTCTTTGATGAAATTTTAACTTATAGAAAGACACAGGAGGATCAATTGTATCATTTGTGTGTGGTCTTTGAATAATTGCATGGAAATCATCTTTATTTGAAGCAATCTAAGTGCTCTTTTGGGGAAACCCACGTGGCATATCTTGACCATGTGATCTCAGCTACCGGTGTGACGGTTGATACAAGCAATTATGGATTGGCCTCAACCGCAATCAATTACTGCCTTAAGGGGATTTTTTGGGTTAAACTGTATACTACTGCTGGTTCATCAAGGATTATGGGCAATTGGCAGCTCCACTGACAAGCATGCTTCAATGCAACTATTTCCATTGGGATGAGGCAGACCTTTCTTCCTTTGCTCAACTAAAACAGGCACTTGGTTATGGACTCCTTTGTGGGACGCACCTAAACGAGACGCAATAATTAATTTCCAGAGTTTTAAAAGGCTTAGGTTTCCTATTTTTATTTAATGTTGATTTATTTCCTAGAATAGATTTATCTATGTATTTCTGTTTTTAAGGGAATCCTAAATTATATGTTTCCCATTCTTGTAATAGTACTGGTCTTTAAAAGGACCTAATGAACAAAAAAGCACTAAGCCGATTTTTATCAAAGAATTGCAGAGATCTAGAGCTCTCTCTTATATAAAGAGGTCCAAGGTTTCAAGCTGCCTTCAATGAGCTTGAGTCAATTAAAAATAGGTTATCCAAGGAATCCGAAAAAGGGAAAGGGAAAGGGAAGTCAGTTAACTGGGACTTTCCTATCAATTGCCCAGTGACTCGATCCATTACTAATAGCAGTAACATAGTACTACCAAAGGACAAGGTGATGACTAAGTTGTTTTCACAACAAACTCTCACAAAGGATCCCAGCAGAACCCACAGAACATATAATAGCTAAAGAGAGAGAGTGCATATCTTAGCCTGAGTAGACTAAACCAAAACCAAATAATATATAAACATAACCTACATTTATGCATGATGAAATTAAGTATCTAGAAATGTGATACCCTTGA
Source organism: Excoecaria cochinchinensis (assembly GCA_947683425.1). NCBI lineage: Eukaryota > Viridiplantae > Streptophyta > Magnoliopsida > Malpighiales > Euphorbiaceae > Excoecaria > Excoecaria cochinchinensis. The sequence continues at coordinate 7,444,919 of CANTUQ010000005.1, forward strand.
CAAATAGTATCATTATCTCTGTCATAGAAATTTTATTTAGAAAATCATCCTTCATTTTTGCAAACTCTAGGCCAAAAGCATTTTCAAGCCTAAGTACTTGTATAGCACCGTAGAAAAATCCCAGCAAGTATGCATAATGAAAGAGCGCAATCTAGGAAGTTTGAATACAAAAATATTGACATTATTAGCAACAGGAACTATAAAGTAAACCTCGAGTTGAGATAATTATGAGAATGGTGTAAAGTCAGTCTTCTCTAGGGTACGTGGCTCAAATCACAATAAACCTAAGCTTACTTACTGGATGAAAAGGTGAGTCTTCAGGATGGAATACAATATTGTACTTTGGCTCCCGGGAGCTGCGACTGAATGTGCTACCTGCCAATTGCAGAAAGCTAGAAAATCACAATTGGATATGAAGACATAGCAGAGAAATCATCTAGACAAAGAATGATAGAATTAGACAGCAATAGACAATAATGGTTTGATAGTTTTGTTGGATTTTAGGAAAAATACGTTGATGTGAGTGTAAGAAAACTAAAGATGTTGCTTAAATGAAGTTTAAATTTACTGCTTGTGATACACCTAAAACAAAGCACTACTCTCTTACATAGAGAGTTTAGATAAGGCAGCCATACTTTTCTACCTAACCTAGTGTATGGCTTACCTCTAGTTAATTTGATTTTCTAATCACAAAAGATTTAACACTCAAAATAAAAGTAGCAATCTTTCAACACTCCTTGATACTTTTGCTGTAAAAATTAGGTTCATATCGAAGCAACATCTCTCCAATTTCTTTCTTTTTTTTTTTACATATAATTTCATGGAGCACATCTCTCCACCTTTTATCTGGATTTCCTAGAGCACTTCTCTCCAATTTTTTCAAGTGCACTTCTCACCAAATATTAAAGTTGTTTTGTGTTGATGCACTTCTCACCAACATTATACTTTCTCAAAATAACTATTCTTCTTCTTCTTCTTTAACTTGTGTCATGTTAGATTTTTCTTATTTATTTAACCAACAAGTTCTACATGCCCAAATCTTTTACAGTTGGAGCATTGTGGCTTTCCCTTATACCATCCATTGTTTTTATTCAAGGCTATCTTCTTGCAAGTGCCACACGGAGGATATTCCCCTTTAGTAGATTTGCTGCTACTCCTTGAGGATAATTCCTTAAACTTGTGTTTAACTTGAAAAGCATCTTTAGTGGTAATTTTAGACCTTATAGCTGCACTTTGTTCATATGCTTGCAAATTAGAAATAAGCTCTACAATGGTAAGAGAACTTAAGTCACATGATTCCTCAATAGCTGACATTTTTTATTCATGTTTATCTTGCAAGCTTATTGTTATGGTGCTGCATTGCATATCAGAACATTAACCAATTAATCAATCTCGTCAAAGGAGCTTGTACCTTCGAACTTGTTAAAGGAAGCAAGGAGAGAGTTGTCTATCTCTTGTTGTTGTTGATGATTTTGTATGTTGAACCTATTCTAGGAGAGGCCACAGATTTTTGGTTCTTTTTATGACTTAGGTTTCTATGCTGGTTCCATTTGTTATTTTAATTCCAGTCAATTAATTTAATTTTTGGATTAGGAGGCTAGTCTTTTTTTTTTTCTAAGAAGCCTAAAGTATAGGTTTTGTATCACTGTAATAAAACTTGTCCTTTTAAAGAACAAGATAATCAATAAAAAGCGTGAGTCAAATTATTAAAAAATAAAAAAAGAGAGAAAGAGAAAGAGAGAGATCTGAAACTCTCTTTAACGAAGTCCAAGGTTTCATGGTTCCCTTGATGAGCTTGAATTATTCCCAAAGTAGATTGTTTGAAGTGTAGGAACAAGACGAACGAGAAATCCATTAGTTCCAGTCAATTGCTTTCCTTTTTGGATTAGGAGTAGCATCTTTTATTTTCTAAGAAGCCTAAATTATAGGTTTCCTATTATTGTAATAAAACTTGTCCTATTAGAAGGACAGAATAATTAATAAAAACCTTATGTCAAATTTTATCAAGAAAAATAGATTTGGAGCTCTCTCTAATGCTATCCAAGGTTTTAGGCTCCCTTTGATGAGCTTGAGTTATTCCAAAATAGTTCATTCAAAGCATAGGAACAAGATAAAGCGGAAATCTATTAACCTAGACTTTCCTATACATCACCCAGTGATGCAATCCTATTCTCGTACTCTTAACACTTGTACTTTTATATTAGAATTTTATGAATTGTTTTATTGATTAATTTTTGCGTTTTGAATACAGGTTATAGCCCTACGAATATCTATTAAAATGAGGAATTCCTTTCAAACAAGAAAACTATGAAATCCTTCCAATTAGGAAATATTAAAATAAGAAGACTTTAGGAAAATATAGGAATAAACCACTAATATAGAAATCTTGAATTAGGAAAGCATGGAAATAAACCATTATTATGGGAATTCTACTATAAACAAAATATTTCATAAAATTAACCCTTAGTAATGTAATACAACATGATTTTCTTTATAACTTTGTGATCTGGAAACCAATTCACAATCTCCATAAACTTTCCACAATAATCTTTCACACTTTCTGAAATTGTCATCTTCAAAACCTCAAACTCCCTTTTCAAGGCCAGAAGCCTAACAGCTCTAACATTGCTACTACCCTCAAACTCTTCTTTTTACTTGTCCCAAGCCTCTTTTGTTGTTTCACAAGCCATAATTCTTGTAACAATAACCTTTGGCATAGATGAATGGATGCAAGTAAGAGCTTTTGGGTTTTGGTCACCAGTTCTCATGCTCCTTGATCTCATTCAAGGTTGCATTGGCTCTCAAAGGTGGAACAACAGCTCCTCCTTCCCCCACAACATTCCACAAATTGAGATCTTTTAAGTAAACTGTCATTTTCATAGTCCAAATCTGGTCATTTTCCTCCAGAGAAAATAGGGGGACTAGAAATTGAAAGATGTCCAGAAGTAATGGCTTTTGGACAAGGAAAAAGCTTCAAGAGTTCAAGAAGAAAGCTAGATAGCAGATGACATGTTCAAACCGCTTAAGAAGATAGTTCTGACACCAGTCATTGGATTTTAGGAATAATAGGTTGATGAGAGTAAGAAAACTAAAAGAGGTTTGCTGAAATGAAATTTAAATTCACCAATTGCGATTCACCTAAAACAAAGCATTATTCTGTTAAATAGAGAGTTTAGATACCGGCAGCTGTACCTTTCTACCTAGGCTGTCAATGAAGTATGGCTTACCTCAGAAATCTGATTATCTGACTGCAAAAGATTTAACACTGAAAATATCTTCTAGAATTTAACTAGAAGCTCCGAATGTCAGTAAACGTATCAATCATTCAACAAGTTTATTCTCTTATAAGGACAGTCCTAATTGGCAAGCTAAATATACATTTACATGACAATCTTCAAATAGCAGTAGCAATGTATCAGAATAGGTCTTGAAACCACTAAATTCTAAGTATGCCTGATTGCACAATCACCATCTTTAGTGCTAGCAGTCTATTAAAAAACTCATGGACAAGCATATTAAATAACCACAGTTATCCCTGCTGCAGTCAATATTCCTGGCTGTTATCAGCTTAAGAGGGAGTGGGAAATTGTTCCGATTATATGGGATTGGCTTCATTTTTCAATTGTCTGATACACTGAAATCTTTATGTCATTTGCATTAGCATTGAACTTAATGGGACAAGTTGTCAACCTTTTTCTCCAATCTTTTCAAACACAGAGCGGATCCCTATTGTTTATGTTTATCAATAAAAATTAAAGAGGAAGAACGAAATTGAGCTTGTTGGCCATTTGGATGCCCAAACCATTAGAATTTTCAGCTCAAGGTTAAAACCATTCAATTAAAAGAATGAAAAAATAGAATGCTCAAATTGACAAAGAACAATCGAGATGATAATTAAGACAACAAAAATTAAAGACTTACCCACATGACCCGGAAAGATCTGATCGGCAAAAGTATGATTGCAGAGACTATGGAAAACAACAATTAACCATAAAAATTTCATTTTCTTCAGAGCAATTCTGGTTTTCTTATATGCTTCTAAGAATAAACCAGTAAACCTTTAAAAAATCAAAATTTATGCAGCCTCTGGGTTTTGTCGAGACAATTTTCTTTTTTTTTTTTTTTCAAAAATGTTTTGTCGAGACTTGAGAGTTGAGAATTGAGAAAATGGCCTATTGCCGCGATGAATTAGGTATTGTTGACTGTAGGTGGGTACACGGCATGTTACCGTATAATTCGAAAATTTATAAATTTCTCAATTACTTTAAAATTTCGAATATTTTAAAACTTAAATATTATTATTATCTTAAAAATTCAATATAATTACATACCGTTTTTATAAAATTCAATAGAGTTTAGTTTTTTCAGCATTAAATAATATAATACAATTATATATTTTGAATAGTTTAATATTTTTAAAAATTTACAAAATAAATATACACAATAATAAATATAAATAAAATTAAAATATCTCAATAAGTATAATTAAAATTTAAATCAAAATGCAAATTTAAAAATTAACATTCGATAGTCTTTCTCGGCATTATATTTGCACTAATTTGAGAATTTTAAGCAACATCTTAAAAAATAACAAAAAATTTAAATAATTAGATCACAAAAAATATAAATATTAAATATACAATTTAACAATTTATGCGAATATAATATTTATCTGATTTAAACTTTTCAAATTCTTCAATTGATAGGGGTGAGTAAAAAATCCGTTAGACTTGGTTAACCGAAAAATCGAACCGAAATCGATCCGAAAAATAAGTTAACCGAACCGATATTTATGGTTAACAGTTAGTGTTTTACAAAAACCGATATTAATAAACTGATTTTTATTTTTTAGCTTATAAATTGGTTAACCGAACCGAAACCGATAAATGAAAACCACTATATTTTATTAATTATATTTCACTCTTTTTTTATTTTTATTTTAATTTTTTATTTCATTATTTTCATATTTGATTACTTATATCCTTTTAATTTTCATTTACTTTAAAATATTTCAATTTCATTTTAGTTTTCTTAAAGTTATTTTCATTAATTTATTAATTGTTCAATATGTACATATTTAGCATTTCTTATTATTTTCCGATATATCAATTTTTCATTAATTAAAATCAAAATATATTCGAAAAGTTATATAAAATTAATATATTAACTAAAAATTTCAAATAAAATAAAATTTTTAATATATGTGAAAATAATATTTTTGAATATTTTTAGTTTATGTTTGTTGTTTGAATATCATATTTAATTATTATGTTAGATTATGTTTGTTTTCTAATTTTAAATTTTAAGTATTTTCGATAATTTAATTTTTTTATAAATGCATTTTTTAATTATAGTGGTTAACCGAAAAATATTGGTTAACCGGTCCGAAAATGCGAAACCGATAGACTGGTTAACCGATAGTAATGGACTAATTAATGGACTGAAATTTTAAAAAATCGATTTTAATGGACTGATTTTTTTTTTTAAATTCATGGACCGGTTAACCGGTCCATGCTTACCCCTATCAATTGATGCCTCTGAAGCCCAAAATATTGCCAATATCAACCAGTTTTAGTAACAAGTAAAAACCTCAACTGTAATAAGAGTTACAGAACTTTTAAATTTGTCTAAAGTACTCATCCATTGCTAAAAATCGATTCATAAACTACAGTCGAGCACTAAACAATCAAGATATCTTTAGCAATTTTAGCCAAAATTGGATAATTTAACTCATTAATCTTCCATCAATTCAAAAAAATATTAAAATTAATTTTAATTTTTTATTTCCTCCTAAAATTTAAAATAAAAAATATTTGCACCTAAAAATTTTCAAATTTAATTCTAAATTCACTATAAAAGATTTTAATTTTTTTCTTTTATCATTTTTAAATATACAACTAAAATTTATTATTATAATAATTATATAAAATTACATTATTAATTTACATATTTATATACATATTGAGCCAAAAATAAATTAGTACTATTTGAGTGATACTAAATATAAATGAAGTTAATTGATAAGATTATTATATACTCATATAATTACATTAATTAGTAAAATTTCATTATATATAATTACATTATTAATTTATAATTCAATTACTCACAAAACTATTATGCCAAAATAGATAAGTACTAGTTGAGTAATACTAAAAATAAATTAAATTAATTGATAAGATGATTATACATTCATATAATACATTAATTGATAAAATTTCATTATTTATAATAATTATATATAATTACATTATTAATTTAAATACTCATGTAGATATTATTTCAAAAATAGATGAGTACTAGTTCAGTGATATTAAGAGTAAATAAAACTAACTGGTAAGGTAATTATATATTATATAATTACATGAATTGGTAAATTTCATTAAGTATAACAATTGTATGTAATTACATTATTAATTTACATACTCAATTAGTCATATAGTTATTATGCCAAAAATATATGAATACTAGTTGAGTGATATTAAGAGTAAGTGAAATTAATTAGTGGAGTGATTATATACTCATATAATTATATTAATTGATAAAATTTCATTAATATAATAATTGTATATAATTACATTACTAAAATACATTCTCAATTACTCTCATAAATATTGTACCAAAAATATATGAATACTAATTGAGTGATGCTAAAAATAAATAAAATTATTGGTAATGTGATTATATACCCATATATTTATATCAATTGGTAAAATTTCATTATAAATAATAACTATATATAATTACATTTTTAATTTACATACTCATATAGGTATTGTGATAAAAATAGATGAGTACTAGTGGAGTGATACTAAAAGTAAATGAAATTAATTAGTAAAGTGATTATGTAATAAACTGTTCACTTTACATATCTATATAAATATTTGTGAAAAAAAATTAAGTAGTAGTTAAGTGACAATAAAGATGTTAGGAATTACTTAATTCGTCTGCCTAGTGCACGTTTTCTCTCTAAGTCTGTCTCTTTGACACGTTTTCTTTTTGGGCTCTTTTGGTTCTTATGGTTCTTGTCTTTTGCATATTGTGTTTTCTTAGTATGCTATGGATCCAGAGGAACATATAGCATCATTGTCGCTAACAGAAGCTGAGGAGGATGCGTGGGATCTCGAGGATGAAAGTACTGGGACCGCTTAGCAGTATGAGTTTTGTCTGGTAGGGCAGTTTTTAACTTCTGCAGTAGTGAAGTTTGAGCCTATGAGGAATACTCTAGCTGACCTATGGACCCCTTTAGGGGGCGTTTGCATTAGGGAACAGGGAATTAAACGTTTTCTTTTCCGTTTTTTTCATGAGATTGATATTCAAAGGGTGATTGATGGAGGGCCATGGACTTTCAATAATCATTTACTAGTTACACATAGATTACAGCAAGGAGAAGATCCAACAGAAGTTCCCATTTTTCATAGTCTTTTTTGGGTACAGGTTCACGGATTGCCATCTGGGTGTATGTCTGAAGCTATGGCTAAAAATTTTGGCAATTTTATTGGGCGTTTTATGGAGTATGATGCAGGTGAAGTGGCTATGAGGGAAATGAAGTTCATGAGGATTCGAGTGGAGATTGATGTCAGACAGCCATTAGCAAGGAAGAAAAAGCTTGTTTTTAAAGATGGGTCTCAGGTTTATGCTCTTTTTAAATATGAAAGACTTACTGTTTTTTGTTATATGTGTGGGAGATTAGGGCATATAGATAGCTTCTACAAATTAAGAATCCATGATAACTCACATTCTATTGGTTTAGAGTGGGATGAGTCCATTAGAGTCACTGGTAGTAGGGCCAGAACCATGACAAGTTCTTGGCTGAGAAATGAGGTTGGACAGCTCATAACCCCAAATTCTGGGGCGAAGATCCAGGGATATGGCAGATATAGAAGCAAAAATTTGAATTTAAATGGGAATTCCGCAAATCTTGGAAATAACAAGAAGTCTGATGCTGATAGGGGACCGTCAACCAAAGTGGATATGGATCATGATTCACCTATGGGCCGGCTTACAAGTGAGGCTTTGGGCCTGGAGCAGGAAAGAGCCCAACGTATTACTTCAGAAGAGGTTTCTTTTACTATGGAGGAAGGAAAGAAACGACAACGTCCTGATAATTTAAAGAGCAAGTTGATCTCTGCTGGGTCAGCTTCTTCTATTTCCTCACCTCGTCAGCAGGAAGAGATATCGGCCGGCCTTGGAATTCAGGCCCGCCGGACGTCATGAAAATATTAAGTTGGAACTGCCGAGGCCTTGGTAATCCTCGGGCAGTTGGGGCTCTAATTGAGCTGAATAAAAAGTACCAACCTGATGTCTTTTTTCTCATGGAGACTCTTGTAGTTAAAAGCAGAGTTGAGTATCTTAAAGTTAGGCTTGGTTTTGATAGTTGTTTTGTTGTGGACCGGTTAGGAAGGGGATGAGGCTTGGCTGTTTTATGGAAAAATAATATAGATTTGTCTATAACTCATTTCTCTAATAATTTTATTGATATGAAGGTCAAATCTTCAGCTGGCAGAGTTTGGTTACTAACAGGGTTTTATGGATTACCTTATAGAGGAAGGAGGAGAGAGTCTTGGCAAATGCTTCTTGATTTAGCAGATGGAAGAACGAAACCTTGGGCTGTTATAGGAGATTTTAATGACATTATTTCAAGTATGGAGAAGGAGGGAGGAGGTATCCACCCTCCTAGTTTGCTTGAGGGTTTTCGAAATACGTTGTTCAGATGTAACTTGACTGATCTCCCCTTAATAGGCCATCAATTTACGTGGTTTCGTGGAAGGAATTCTGATAACTTTGTTCAAGAGAGGCTTGACAGGTGTGTAGTGAATCCTGCATGGAATGATCTTTTCCACAATGCCAGATTGGAGAACTTGTTTGTTATAATATCTGATCATTCGCCTATTCTTTTATCTTGTGACTCCTACTTTCCTCGTTTTTTCAATCAGCATTTTAAATTTGAAAATGCGTGGTTGCTTTATCCAGATGTTACCGGGGTGGTTTCCTCTAGCTGGACTGAGGGTAGCACTCTTACTCTGTTGGACAGAATTGGAAGGTGTGGGAAAGCTCTTTTTGATTGGGGTCGGAGTTTAGTGGGAAACTTCAAATCTAAGAAGAAGGAGTTGTATGAGGCCATATCCCAGCAGCGCAATGACCCTATTTATCTAAATAGCCTTAGAGAAGATCTTGCTCGTGTCATTGAGAGTGAAGAGCTATTTTGGAAGCAACGATCTAAGGAATTCTGGCTTAAGCATGGGGACCGAAATTCTAAGTATTTTCACTTGCAAGCAAAAAGAAGGAAAAGAAGAAACTACATTGCAGCGGTGAAGGATGAGAACGGGAAATGGATATCAAATTTGGAAGAGCTGAAGGGTCATGTTTTTAACTATTTTTCTTGTCTTTTTTCTTCAGCTCATGGTAGTTGCGACAGTGTCATTGATCAAGTTGAGTCTAGAATCTCTAATGAAGACAATGATTTTCTACTTGCTCCACTGACGGCTGAAGAGATTAGATCAGCAGCTTTTCAAATGCATCCTGACAAGTCTCCTGGCCCAGATGGTATGAATCCCTCTTTCTATCAAAAATTCTGGCATATAGTAGGTCCTGATGTTGTGGCTGGTTGCCAAGATTGGTTTAATAATTGCTGCTTTCCTGATCACTTAAATGAGACGGTGATTGTTCTTATCCCAAAGAAGAATAATCCTAGTTCTATGAGAGAGTTTAGACCTATATCCCTTTGCAATGTAGTGTACAAAATTTTTTCGAAGGTTCTAGCTAATAGATTAAAAAGGTTTTTACCAAAGATTATCTCGGATTCACAATCGGCTTTTGTTCCTGGCCGAGCTATCACAGACAACATTTTGATTGCTTTTGAATGTATTCATCATATGAAGGGTAATAAAAAGAAAAAAACAGGAGAGGTTGCCCTTAAAATAGATATTAGCAAGGCTTATGACAGAGTGAGGTGGGATTATTTATATCTCATGCTTATTAAGATGGGTTTTGCTGAAAGATGGATTAAGTTGATTATGCTTTGTGTCACTACAGTTTCTTATAATGTTGCCCTGAATGGGGAGGAAATTGGTCCTATCTTACCTAATAGAGGGCTGAGGCAAGGAGATCCTATTTCTCCATATCTCTTTATCCTTTGTGCTGAAGGTTTATCTACTTTATTTCATAAGGCAGAAGAGGGGGGTTTGATTCATGGGTGCCAAGTTAGCAGAAACGGTCCTAGCATTTCTCATCTTTTATTTTCTGATGATTCTTTCTTGTTTTTTCGAGCAAATTTGGAAGAGAGTTATTTTGTGAAACAATTGTTAAACACTTATGAGCAAGCTTCGGGACAGGCAGTTAATTTCCAAAAATCAGGAACTTTCTTTAGTGCCAATGTGAGCTTGGATTTGAAGAGGCATATTGATATTATCCTGGGAGTTGAACATAGTATTGATCATGGGAGATACTTGGGCTTACCTTCGTTGGTAGGGAGAAATAAAAAACAGGTGTTTAATTTTCTTAAAGATAAAGTAGCTAGCAGACTTCAAAACTGGAGTGGCCGGTTTCTTTCTAAGGCAGGAAAGGAGGTGCTTATTAAATCGGTGGTTCAAGCTTTGCCTACTTTTTGTTTGGGTGTTTTTTTGATTCCTGTTTCTCTTTGTGATGCTCTTCAAAGGATGATGAATAGTTTCTGGTGGGGTCAAAGTGCGGAAGGTAAGAACAAAATGCACTGGATGTCTTGGGAAAGGTTGTGTTGTAGTAAGGAGGAAGGGGGGATGGGTTTCCGTGATTTACACCTGTTTAATCTTGCTATGCTCGGTAAACAAGCCTGGCGTCTCTTGTCTAATCCAAGTTCTCTTATTGCTCGCATCTTCAAAGCTAAATATTATCCGGAAGGGGATTTTTTAACTGCAAGGTTGGGCTCCAACCCCAGTTTCACATGGAGAAGCTTATTTCAGACAAAGGATTTAATGCATTCGGGGATGAGATGGGTGATTGGTGATGGTCTGTCTGTTAATTTTTGGACGGACCCCTGGCTACCAAAGGCAGATAATTTTTTTGTGACCAGCCAGTGTTTAGAAGGTTTTGAAGACCTTTCAGTGAATGATGTGATGAATGAAGATCTTAGGAGCTGGAATGTGGACTTAGTGCGAGGTTTGCTGATTGAAGAGGAAGCTAACTTGGTTCTTAGTTTACCTCTGAGCTTATACAGGAAGGCTGACAGAATAATCTGGCATTTTTCAAAGACGGGGTCCTACACGGTGAAGTCCTCTTACAATCTTCTTAAAGGAATCTCGGAAATTCATAATGGATCAGGTTTGAACATTTGGAAGCAAATCTGGAGAGCGATGGTTCCTCCCAAAGTCTGCAATTTTATGTGGCGTTGGGCGCAGAACATACTTCCAACGAATATGGAGTTAAGAAGCAGAGGTATGGCAGTTGATGGGAAATGTACACGTTGTGGGGATCTTGAATCCATTAGTCATGTCTTCTTTCAATGTGAAACGACTAAAGGCTGTTGGGATTGCTTGAGTTTCTCTGTTAGTCTACCTTCTGATGATAATTTACTTCCATGGCTGAGTTTTATTTTCAGTTCTTATGATGGAAATAAGGTTGCAGAGATCTTGTGTTTGCTATGGCGGATTTGGTTTAATCGCAACTTATTTTTTTGGCGAGGTAAACACATTCCCAATGCTCTTACAGTATCTTTTGCTAGAACCTTTCTAGGAGATTGGAGAAAAGCTATGGCTTCACATAATGTTATCACTAACCGAAGTCCTATAACTTCTTCTAATCCGGATGAGGTTTGGAGTTGTCCACCTGCAGGGAGCTGGAAATGTAATGTTGATGCTTCGTGTTCTTCGAATTTAATGGGTGTTGGTTTTGCATTCGTGGTGAGGAATGAGGAAGGCAAGCTGTTGTCTGCAGTGTCGGGTTGGGTGGAGAGGTGCCAGTCTCCTTTTATTGCAGAACTATTGGCTGTTCGGGAAGCTCTTCATTTTGTTTTAGCTCGGTTTCCAGGCCCAGGAAGTGTAGAAACTGATGCCCAACAGGTAAAAATTGCTATTTCAGGGAAGGAGAAAGATAGCTCTGCTGTAGGCAATGTGGTTGAAGACTGCAAAACTATGTTAAATGCTAGATCTGATATTTCATTGTTTTGGATTAGTAGGAAGAAGAATATAGTGGCTCATGAGCTTGCTAAAGCTTCTTCTCCTAGTATCTCTTTCAAAGAATGGAGTGGTATCCCTCCTTCTATTGCTCTGTATCTGGATTTGGTTTATTAATATCATTTTAGCCATTTCAAAAAAAAAAGTGACAATAAAGGTAAATTAAATTGGACACAAATTGTTTTAGTTTCATGTTCATATTCTTATAGATATGATAATTGAATTTATCTTATTAATAATTAAAATATTCATTTTAATTTATTAACTAATTATTATCTTAATTTCATGCATTAAAATATTTAATACAAATAATTATAAAATTAAATTTATATAATATATATAGAATATAAATTATGAATAATATTTTTATATAAATTATTAGCATTATATATAATAATTAATAAATATCAGTTTTTTCGGTCCAATTCGGTTCTAGAACAGTTTGATACAGTTCAATATGGTTCTCGGTTTGATTCTGGATAAAATATTCAGATCCGTTCTAAATAAAATCAATGGTACAATTCGGTTCACTTCTAGTAAAAAAAGGCAATGCTACAATTCGATTTTAGATCTTTTACTTCGATAGTTCGGTTCGATATAGAAAGATCCAAATTCATGTACACCCGTAGTTGACTGTATGAGCTCTACGCTGATTGACCAATAAAATTTCGCCACTTCAATGAAATGGAATGACGTCTCTAAGCTAAAAGTCAATAATTTAATCCATCTAGGAAAGTTATCTAGGATAAGGCTACGTGTATGTGTTGTAAATCAGAATTGTGAGAATGATTAAAATTGGCACATTCTCTTTCATGTTTTAATTTGTAAATGCAGCTTCTTCTTCTATTCTTCCATTTAGTAATTTTTCAGAATTTTTTAGCCATTTTCTACACTTTACAAGCTTAAGGTCAACACGATTCAACACTCCTCAACACAAGCTATACTCAAGTATCTGTGACCCCTTCCATAGCACTTAGACATAATTCCATATGCTTTTATCAATGTTATTATGGATCAAATCTCTGATACACTGAAAAAGTTTTGAAAACAGATGAAAATGATAATTAAAACCTAATATTTCATTTGTTACATACAATATGTTTGTAAAAATGTCTATATGAACTTTTTGACATGAGTTTGAGTTTGAGTAATTGACATTTGATTAATTGTAAAATTTTTAGTTTGAGTAGTTAAATCAAATAATTTAATTATTAGTTTATTCTTGATATTGTGTTTTATCAACTATTCGATGAAGAATTTGTAGCATTTCTCATTGGCAAGATTTGATGGATAATATACCAATTTTGATCAAACGTAAAGGAGAATGGAATGATGATAACAAGTTTGAAAGTTTTGAAGTTAAAGGAGCATTAATTCCAAATGCTTGCTGCTATGAACATCTTATGGGCATAATATGAAATCAATAGAAAATCAATATAGAACACACCCATTTAAATATAAAATATCTTGTTAAAAATTATCCATTGGAAAAGATGATAATAGTATGAAATTTTACTTGGAATTGAAAAAGAGAATCATATTTTACAATATATCCCTTATGTATTACATTGATTGAGAAAAGGTTAGATGCTTAACCTTAATTAAATATATGCACTGTACATTTCAAAACAAAAACTGGAATTTGGTATACCGGCTGGTATACTTGGTATACCTCGGTATTCCAAAATCCAAGTGATAATGTTCAAATCTGAAATTTGGTATACCAGCTAGTATACTTGGTACACCTCGGTATACCAAAATCTAAATGAGAATTTTCAAATCTGGAATTTGGTATACTGACTGGTGTCTTTGACTATATCAAGCTCAATCATCTTGCTTTCACCTAACTCTGTCCAGCATATTGGAGTTCTATATTTTCTGCATATAAAACTTCGTATGGTGTCATACCAATACTGGATTGATAATTGTTGTTATATCCAAATTCCATTAAAGTAATGTACTTATCCTAACTGCTAGGAAACTCCATGACACATCCTCTAAGCATAACCTCTAATACTTATATAACCCACTCAGATTGTCCATCTATTTATGGGTGGAAAGTTGTGCTAAAGCTGAGTCGAGTACCCAAGGTTGATTGCAAACTCTTCCAAAATCTGGATGTAAACCATAAGTCCCAATCGGATATAATCGATAATGGCACACCATATAGTCAAACAATTTCAGCCACATATAGCTCAGCTAACCGATCCATAGGGTAGTTAGGTCGGACATGTATAAAGTGAGCTCACTTGGTAAGCCCGTCAATTATTGCCCATGCAACATCGTGTTTCCTCTATATGAGAGGGAGACCTGTGATAAAGTCCATAGTGATATTATCACATTTCCACTGTGGAATTGGAATGGGATTTAACAAACCGGATGGGACTTAATGTTCAACTTTCATCTGTTGACATGTTAAACATTTGGACACATAATCCATTACATCTCTTTTCATCTTAGTCCACTGGTAGTGTTTCCTCAAGTCCTATTACATCTTGTTACTTCTAAGATGCATTGTGAATACTATACTGTGAGCTTCATGCAGCAACTTCTTTTTTAATTCATCAGCTGCTGGTACACATAATCAGTTTCTAAAATATAAGCTTCCATCCTCTTTTACTGCAAAGCCAGTTTGCTTTCCTTCTTGTACTACTTGTGTACGTTCACAAGAACCATACATCATATGTAGGAAGGCAGAAATTTAAAAACTTGCAAAATTATATAGCATGATCTAGTCAAAAATATTGAATTCCTAAGCTAAAGTTCAAAACTTTACCGTACGTGTTTTTTGAACAGTTATAAAATATTACACCGGGTTATCGTAAACCACCAATATCTTTATTTCAAGGTACCATCCACACAAGAAATAAGGTCTAAGAACCTTTTTAAGAAGCAACAATGGCCAATATTGGGTTAGGGACTAATAAACCTAATTCGGTTAGAAGAGAGAAAAAGATAGAGAGAGAAAACTAGGATTTTGAGTGAAGTAGAGTTCTAATCTTGCTTAACCTCTTGAATCTGACTTTGAGGTATATTTATACACTTCATAGGTCAGATTATGATTATTTTATAAAGACTGTAACTCTTAATTAGCTTGGACCATTCTGGTAGGCTGAAGTGACAATCATTGGCCCAACGAACCAAGTTTGCACATAAAGCTAAATAGACTAAGCCTGGGCATTTGAATGCACTTCAAATCCATTCAAACTTTAATTATAGCCTTACAACATATTAATGAAGCCCCATAACAATTATTAGCTGCATCTAATGCAAAATGTGCTTTAGAGAAAAAGTCATTAATTAATTATTTAATCTCATTAATTAATTAAATAGGTCTTAATTCTAATAATTAATTGATTTTAAATCAATTTCAAATTAAAAAGTCAAATAGCCTAAAAACTAGGTCAAACTACTACCTGGCTATTTGGCCCATTTAGCAAGTCCAATAGGTCAAATGAGTTTTGGCCCATTCCAGCCCTTAAACACTTTAATTAAATTTGTAAATAATCAATATTATGAATTCAAGTTAGCGAATTGAGCGCACCAACTCATTGCTAACTTAAAATATAAAATTGAAATTTACCATATTCGGCTTGGCGTGCTAAATTTTATCTATATGAATTGAATTCATTAAGCATCAAATTTAATGACTTTAAATTATGAAAATACCTTTTAATATCCCATATTAATATGTGTTAATTGCTAGAAGTGAAACAAAACCATTTAGGCCCAAAAACACCCTAACCTAATTCGGCCTACTTAGAAAGCCTAGGTAGCCTTTTATTTACCTCAATTAAATCAATTTTTCATTTTAATTTTAATTTTAAAAAATACTATATTATAGTAGGGTTTTCAAAATACATATAATTAATTTTTCAAGATAAATTAAAATGACAAAAATCAATTTGGGGCCTAAAAATAACTAAATGGCCAAGACCGTGAGTGGCCTTACGAACCTTTATTTGAAGTTCTACTTGCATTTTCATGGCATATTACTGAAGATAAATCCATACATTCAACAATATATGATATAATACATACTTTTAACAATTAAAAATATGAATTTTACATGGCATACACATCAAAATCAAAATATACACCAATAAAACTAAAATAATTGAAATTGAACAAACATTCAATTCTTTTGACATAGTGTGACGTGCGCCGAACCCCGGGACGCCCCAAATGCCCGCTTTTAGGGCAATCGAGAGAGATTCATAAAAGTTCTAAGAAATTACAAGTGCATCTATTTTGGGCAACAATGAGCTTTATTGGAGTCGCCATCTAATAGAATATTGGGAAAAGTCGTCTAGTCTCAGTGAGCCTAAGACAGCGCTGCTATGTCCATTTTGTGCAAGCCATAGGTGTAACACCCCCATACCCCCGGTAAGGAATATCGGGGCGTTACGCGGACACTTACGTATACATGTACATGCATTAGCGGAAGCGATAGCATAAACACATCCATTTAAAAGTAATTAAATACTACTCTAGGGCCCACTTGCATTTCATATTAACTATACATATGTACTTCTTTCTCTTTATACATGTTCATATTACACTCTGTTTTCATTTAACTTTACATATACATTTACATGTGATTCTTTAACTTTTATTACATAATGATGTTACTCAACATGTAAAAACTCTATCTCTAACTTATACAAAAAAAAGGAGATCAAAATAAAACTCCTAGTGGCCTTGACCCGTAGATGTCCGCTCACTGATCCGAACCTGTAAACCTACACGGAAGCAAACATCCGTGCTAAGCGATAACGCTTAGTGGGGATGAAAATAATGCAAAGGACTTCTTTACGAAGTCACACTATCATGTGTCCATATTCATGTAAACACACTCATATTCATACACTATCATGTGTCCATATTCATGTAAACACACTCATATTCATACACTATCATGTGTCCATATTCATGTAAACACACTCATGTAATCATGTACTTGTACACAGAACTGTAATGTACTTAAACATTACTCTCTTGTACTATAGCATTTATTCAGAACACTACTCTTTACACATCTCAAATGCACTACATCACACTAACAAGACAAGCCTGAATTCCTTTCATGGTGGATACGGGTAACTCTGGATACTGTTTACAGTATCTTACATGTGGAGAATTAACTCAAACTCTATGGAATACACGAGGTATTCCGAACTCTGGGCACAATTAAGGCCAACTCTAGCAGCTGCACTCTAGCCCTTTATAAGCATGCTTATCTATCCACTATAACGGTAATCAGGCTCAATAACAACTCATACACTATACATAGATACCAACTCATCAACTTCAGAGGCATTTAATTCATATACAATCTTTATTAATCATGTTCTACAACTAAAAGCATGTAATATTTAAATTCCATGCATGCACTCTTATATAACATCATCATATACATATATTTAACTCATTGCATAAACATATAAATCATGCCAAGCAAGACAAAAGAAAACACTTTCTTCAAAACAAGTAGAACAGGATGAGAAGAGGTTCACTGTCGCGATCACGACAAGAAGTCGCGCTCGCGACAAAAACCAAGTCCACTGTCGCGATCGCGACAAGAGGTCGCGCTCGCGATAGAAGCCAGATTGCATAAAAGCTCTCTATACTCTATACCAAATGCATCATATAACAATTTACATCACATGGCATATCATGGTCAACACTAACTCTTATGCCGTAGCATTGACTACACAAATAACTGAGCCTATAATCATTTAATAACCTAAACGTGCATGATATAGACCACGGAAACATTCCGGGGTCCTACGGGTTCATTCTGGGGAGTAAAACATCTAAAACTATACAATTTAGTTGAGGGGAAAGGTGGGGAATTGATTCATGTCAACCATGGGCTCTAAATCAAGAGGAAAATCACTCTTATAACCCTCTCGGTCGCGCTCGCGACAGAAGGCTCCGTCAGGAACCTCCACAAGACTGTTTCTCACCTCAAACTTGTATCATCTAAACCGACCTCTAAACGTCATTTTTAGGCAAAGTGGCATTCTTAACAATTGTTCCCTAGAATGTTAACTTTTAAATGGGACAATTCTAAGGTCATTTGGACATCTATAACAAAAGATATGATCTAAACAACCTTTACTGTTCAAATAACCCGACTCAAACAGGAACACTACATTTTTAGCCAATTTTCAGGGTCTTAGAGCAAGAATTTGCTCAAGATAATTTCTGTGACTTTTATAGGTATAGAACTCTTGATTCTATGGGAGCAAGAATCACTCCATTCAGAGGTCTATAACTATACTTATGACAAAAACACTTCACAGAGGTCAGATGACAAATAAGCAGAATTTTCCAAATCAAACTTCATCATCAACACACACATATATCATGAAAACACTGCAAGCAATCAAAATGAACATCTTGAGCTAATTAAAGCTCATCAAGCATCTCTCTATTCAAACATGTCTCTACTCAATCATTTTCCATGTGAACACATGCAAAAATAATAAAATCACACTTGATCCCTACCTCTGAATAGCTTAATCTTGTGCTCTCTACTCAGCTCCAATCTTTTCTTCTCTTTATGCAATCTCTTGTTCTTAGTGTTGGGTTTCAACGGATTAAATCAACATTAAACGCAGCGGAAAAATTCGAAACCCGAAACAGGATCCAAGTATTTTCGATTGATTCAAAAGGAAGAGATTAAAATTACTAACCTTTAGAATGAAATTAACTCCTTTTGATTCGGACTGAAGACGCTGCCTTTAACACGAACGTCCTCTATCGGTATCCACACGCACGTACAAATGCACAGAAGTCGCAGGGGTGCTAGCTCCCTTGAATGCGAATGGATTTTCTTTACTTTCTTTCTCAAAGAGTAATGGTGGCTGGTTCTGTTTTCTTTTCTTTCTTTCTCAAAGAAGAACGATGGCACTGTTTTTCTTTTCTTTCTCAAAGATGATGATGTTAGTGGTTATGCCCTAGGCCAAGCATTTGGACCTTGATGTAATCATTACTTTTTCATTTATATAATGGTTTTCTTCGTATTGATATTATTGGCATGTTACATTATTGTAATGTTTATGAATAACAACGTTATTCATGTTGTCCCTAGTCATTTATCAATAAAGGGCATAAAGATAAATTAAGACTAGTATAGATTTGCATTGATAATCATGGGATGATTATATATGTTGATATAAATCAAATCTATATGTACTTGCTAGAGAACAAAATACTGGATAGACCCACTATAAGATCACTTCATGGGTTAATGTCATAAGTGATCTTATAATAGATATATTATTGAATCCTTTGACCTGAGGTTATCATAGTTTCCTACATAAGGATCATTATTTTTTGACATAATCAAACGTTATCTTTAATTAGATAATTATAAAGTTTATGATCGGACATAATGAGAATTATGCGGAGGAAAGTGAATAATCAAGATGGAATTTGTCCCTCTCTTATGAGAGAGATATCTATTGGGCCCCTCGATAAGTAGGACTGTAAAATGCATGGCCGTGCTCAAATGAATTGATAGTGTGATCAATGTCATTTGAATTTATCAGTCTACTTGGTGATCGAGAAATTATATGTTTGAACAATTTAAGTTTGACATGGACCATGACTTATGTTCAAACAAGATATCGTGTGACAAAAGGATAATAACATGTTCTATTGCAAGGTTAAAATCGGACTAACGATATTTATATTATTTGGGTAGTCATAATGTCTTGCTAGAGACCAATTATGACTTGTGGGTTTTTATGGGATTAGGCTCACTGCCAACATAATATAAACCTATTGGGTCACACACCAAGAGCAAAATGAACAGAATGGATTTTATTGGGTTATTTCGGAATAAAATATAAATATAGGTATTTATATTTAATTTCGAAATTACATATTTATATATATATATTTATGCATATAAATATCTCTTATTTTGAATATGAGATAATAATATGTATTAATATATTATTTCTTATTATTTAGAATAATAAATAAATAAATATCTATATATATATAAATATATATGTATATATATATATATATTATATCTTAATTTTGAATTAAGAGATAATATCATCATTTATCTTTTCCTAAGAGGAAAAAGATTTGAAATATATATACAGTTATATATGGGATATATGTTAATAAAAAGAGTTTAACCCTAATAGAAACACTAATCACGTTATTCTAAATAACTAGGATTAGAGTGGCTGTAACAATTAATCTTTGAGAAAGAAAGAAAAAAAAAAACAGTGCTGTCGTTCTTCTTTGTGAAAGAAAGAAAAAGAAAAACAGAGCCACCATTATTCTTTGAGAAAGAAAGAAAAGAAATCCATTCGCATTCAAGGGAGCTAGCACCCCTGCGATTCCTGCTCATTTGTTCGTGCGTGTGGATACCGATAGAGGACGTTCGCGTAAAGGCAGCGTCTTCAGTCCGGATTAAAGAGTTATTTCGTTCTAAAGGTTAGTAATTCAATCTCTTCCTTTTTGAATCAATCGAA
Source organism: Excoecaria cochinchinensis (assembly GCA_947683425.1). Classification (NCBI taxonomy): domain Eukaryota; kingdom Viridiplantae; phylum Streptophyta; class Magnoliopsida; order Malpighiales; family Euphorbiaceae; genus Excoecaria; species Excoecaria cochinchinensis. Next base: position 7,465,572 of record CANTUQ010000005.1, read on the forward strand.
TCTACTTGGATCCTGTTTCGGGTTTCGAATTTTTCCGCTGCGTTTAATGTTAATTATTCCGTTGAAACCCAGCAGATGATTACAGCCACTCTAATCCTTGTTATTTAGAATAACGTGATTAGTGTTTTTATTAGGGTTAAACTCTTTTTATTAACATATATCCCATATATAACTGTATATATATTTCAAATCCTTTTCCTCTTAGGAAAAGATAAATGAGGATATTATCTCTTAATTCAAAATTAAGATATAATATATATATATATATACATATATTTATATATATATATATATATTTATTTATTTATTATTCTAAATAATAAGAAATAATATATTAATACATATTATTATCTCATATTCAAAATAAGAGATATTTATATGTATAAATATATATATATAAATATGTAATTTCGAAATTAAATATAAATACCTATATTTATATTTTATTCCGAAATAACCCAATAAAATCCATTCTGTTCATTTTGCTCTTGGTGTGTGACCCAATAGGTTTATATTATGTTGGCAGTGGGCCTAATCCCATAAAAGCCCACAAGTCATAATTGGTCTCTAGCAAGACATTATGACTACCCAAATAATATAAATATCGTTAGTCCGATTTTAACCTTGCAATAGAACATGTTATTATCCTTTTGTCACACGATATCTTGTTCGAACATAAGTCATGGTCCATGTCAAACTTAAATTGTTCAAACATATAATTTCTCGATCACCAAGTAGACTGATAAATTCAAATGACATTAATCACACTATCAATTCATTTGAGCACGGCCATGCATTTTACAGTCCTACTTATCGAGGGGCCCAATAGATATCTCTCTCATAAGAGAGGGACAAATTCCATCTTGATTATTCACTTTCCTCCTCATAATTCTCATTATGTCCGATCATAAACTTTATAATTATCCTATTAAAGATAACGTTTGATTATGTCAAAACATAATGATCCTTATGTAGGAAACTATGATAACCTCAGGTCAAAGGATTCAATAATATATCTATTATAAGATCACTTATGACATTAACCCATGAAGTGATCTTATAGTGGGTCTATCCAGTACTTTGTTCTCTAGCAAGTACATATAGATTTGATTTATATCAACATATATAATCATCCCATGATTATCAATGCAAATCTATACTAGTCTTAATTTATCTTTATGCCCTTTATTGATAAATGACTAGGGACAACATGAATAACATTGTTATTCATAAACATTACAATAGTGTAACATGCCAATAATATCAATGCGAAGAAAACCATTATATAAATGAAAAAGTAATGATTACATCAAGGTCCAAATGTTTGGCCTAGGGCATAACCACTAACACTTAGCTTCCACAAAATCATATAGAAACACTTAAGTTAAACCTCTTCTTACTTTAAATCATAAACAAAAAGAAAAAGGAGGTCAGATCGGAAAACTAATCAAGCTTACCTTCTTTTACTCTTCAAACCAATTCAAGGGGCTCTCTCTCAAGAACAAATCAAATGAAGAAGAAAATAACAAAGAGAAGAGCAAGGAAGGGAGAACGGCTGACCAAAGAAAAGAAAGAAAGAAGAACAAATGGCCAAAGTAAGAAACCCACGTGAAAAAGGGAAAAATTTGGGCAAGTGGTCAATGTTAATCCCAAAATTAATTTCCCACCTTCCATATTTAATACATATACATCTCCCTTAATTTCTTATTTCCTTTTTTAATTCATATATATATCTCTCTCTTATAAATACATAAATATCTCTCTAGCCACATGTCACCCTCCTACAACACCACTTATCATGCTCTTACGATGCCACGTGTCACTCTCCTACGATGCCACTTGTCACTCCTCTACGATGCCATGTGTCAACTTTCTATAACTCCAAGTCTCTTAATCCCACTTATGCACACATCTCGCGAGGGGGTTCTGTCGCGCTCGCGACACTTCTCGGGCTCGCGACAGAACGCTCACGCCCGCACCAACCAGCTGAAGTTCAAAAACCGCTGGAGGGCTCTGTCACGCCCGCGACACTTTTCGCGCTCGCGACAGAACTCTCGCACATAAACTTACCTTTTTCGAACAAAACTCTGTAATTCTTCTAGGGCCACTTTGGGGTGTGACAATAGGTGTCTTTGAGACCCCATCCTAATAGAACATTAGGATGGTTCTCTCACCTCGTGGAGCCTAGGACTATGCAAGTTGGGCCTTTTTCGGGACACGAGAGGTGTCTTGGAGGCCCCACCCTAATAGAACATTGAGATGGCCCTCTCGTCTCGTTGAGCCCAAGACTAGAGATGGTTCGGAACTTCTCATTGATTCATAACTTGGTTAAGGTTATAATTTGAATTTTGAATATAGCGTTTCACCCCATTTCTCATTCGATTTAATGTAATTTAATTAAAGCGTAGGTTGTCCATCCAAGGGAAGAGATAAATAAAAGCGCAAATAAAATAAAGCATATGAAAATAAATTACAACAAAACTAGCGGCAGAATACAACCACCATTTGTAAATAAAATACAAATCATACATAAAACGGGCTGTTTATTAAGGATGAGAATATTGGTTCTCGCATGTATACTTTTTTTTTTAAAAAAAATGTTAAAGGTGATGGTTTATTTGGGTGTAAAAACTAGGACATTAGTCCCATCTTTATTTAGAAGAAAAATCAAATTAATTAATATAAATATTTTTGTGATTTTCTTTTTAAACGTGCATAAATAATTTTATTAAAAATTACAGGATAAAATCAATAAACCCAAAATAATAAAAAATAATAAAAATGATAAATTAACTCCCAAATGGTATCTTCAAATCTCCATGAGCTCCCACTTGTCATTGGAAAAAACTCACACATGAAAAATGAGTATTAAAATAAAAAAATACAAATAAAAATGATGTTAGTAACAAAAAATAAATTTAAATATTCAACATAAAAAATGAATTAAAACAAATAAAAATACATCATGTATGACAAATCAATTAAATGACATAATAAAAATATGCAACTTATCATAATAATTCGACATACATAAAAAACACAAATGATAACAAGAATAAAACTCACCATGTATGAAAATATAAATAATAATAAAAATGAAATTCAATATGCATACAAAGCATAAATGATAATAAGAATAAAACTCACCATGCATAAAAACATAAATAATAATAAAAATGAAATTCAACATGCATACAAAAAATAAATGATAATAAGAATAAAACTCACTATGCATAAAAAGCATAAATAATAAAAATAAAATTCAACATGCATAAAAACATAAATAATAATAATAATAATAATAATAATAATAATAATAATAATAAATAATAATACTAACAAAAAATAATAATAATAATAATAATAATAATAATAATAATAATATTAATAATAATAAAACAAAAGTAACAATGATATTAACAATAACAATAAAGAAGATGAACAATTAACAATAAAGAAGATGAACAATTAACAATAAGAAAGATAAACAATCAAGCAAGCAAAAAATAAAAGAAATAAAAAAAATAAAATATGTTAAAACATGTTAAACAACAACAACAACAACAACAATAATAATAATAAAGAAGAACAATCAAATAAGCATGCAAGAATAAAATAAATATACCAAAAACATCAAATTACATGACTAAATTTCATAAACAAATTAAAAAGCAACAAAAGATTAAAAATCTACATGATGGCTAATTAATTGTAAACAAAAATTAAATTAAAAATTGAGCCAATAATGTTTACCGTCAAAATTTGATGTGATGAATGAAGATAAGTGATTGATCTCCTTGTCTTAATTTGTAAGAATGATATTAGAAAAATAAAATATTGAAGATAAATTTTATCTCAAGAATAAATAATTAATTTATTTGTCTCAACATAAAAATTGTTAAATAAAAATGAAAAAAATTCTCAAAAACAAAAATTGTTCTTTTTGCCTTCAGAATTTATTTAAGAAAATCCTTTAGAAAATTAAGAGAATTTGCTATTGAAAAAAAGGAAGAAGAAAATATTTTTTCTAAAGAAAATCCTCCCTAATTCTCTCTCTAAAAATGATTTTATACCTCCCCAAAAAATCAGATTTTTAATGAAAAAATTAAAATCAATTTAATTTTTATAACCACAAAAAACTGATAAATTTGAAAGGTTTAGAATCCAAAAAATTTTATAATTAAATTCTATGAAAAAAATGAAGAAAAAACATTAAAAAATGAAGAAAAAGGGCCAAAATAGCTGTTAGGGACGCGCGGGCGTGCACAGGGGTGAGCGACGCCAAGGGCATCGCTCGCGCGCCCGCCTGCGCGCTGGGCGCTGCCGCACCCCGACACTCGCAATTTTTTTTTTTAAAATTTTCTAAAAAACTATAATTTCAAAACATACCTTTTTGTCTCAAAATAATTTTTTAAAATATTTTTTAAAATATATTTTTATTTATTTCTAATAAATCAATTTGACAAGTAAATCATCACTTCCAACTTTCATTTTTGCCAATAAATAGGCACACTTAATTTAATCATTGGGTAATCCTGATCTAGCCTGCTTCGAAACCCGGTGTCTACAGTTGCTCCCAATTTTGGGGAAGCTAGTGCATGGGTGCCTAGGTGAGACAAAATTCAGGAAAGGGAAAGAAGCACGTACCTGAGACTGCCTCCTTCTTGCTGCCACGAGAATTATCTCTCTAAGTCATCACCTAAACTATGGAGCGATTATCATCCTTCTGGGTTGAACCGAGCCTGCTACAGACTTACAAAGTGCGGATGCCATCTTTAGATAGTGATGCGCCGAGTCTGCTCCAGACTAACGAAATGCAGGGAGTGTCCTCCTCAGAGGACTGCACCGAGTCTGCTTCGGACTGCACGGAGTCTGCTTCGGACTACTAAAAGCGCAGGTGCCATCCGCAGATGGCGATGGGTCGAGTCGCTGACAATCCTCAAAGGACTGCACCGAGTTTGCTCCAGTCTACTAAAAGCGCAGGTGCCATCCGCAGATGGCGATGCATCGAGTCGTTGACAAGACTACAAAACGCGGGAAATATCCTCGTCAGAGGACTGAACCGAGTCTGCTCCAGACTACTAAAAGTGCAGGTGCCATCCGCAGATGGCGATGCATCGAGTCTCTGACAAGACTACAAAACGCAGAAAATATCCTCCTCAGAGGACTGCATCGAGTCTGCTCCAGACTACTAAAAGTGTAGGTGCCATCAGTAGATGGCGATGCATCGAGTCATTGACAAGACTACAAAATGCGGAAAATATCCTCCTCAGAAGATTGCACCGAGTCTGCTCCAGACTACTAAAAGTGCAGGTGCCATCCGCAGATGGCGATGCATCGAGTCGCTGATAAGACTACAAAACGCAGGAAATATCCTCCTCAGAGGACTGCACCGAGACTACTCCAGACTATTAAAAGTGCAAGTGCTATCCACAGATGGCGATGCGTCGAGTCGCTGATAAGACTACAAAACGCGCAGGCATCCTCGTGGATTGAAAGGATTTGGAATAATTTGGAAGAAGTTAAATGCTTCGAAGGATAACTCTCTAAGAGACTGAGACTACCTTGGAAGAAGCACTTAAAGACAATGCTCCGAAGAGACTAAAAATGCCTTAGAGAAAGGAAAGATAACGCCTCTAAGGGCTCATATGATTTCAACTTGTGGGGTCTTCATCTTGACTTCATCTTGCCGAAGCTGTCCCTCGGTTCGGCCTTTTCCTGCAAAGTCATTTGGCACAAATGTATATACAAAAGATTGTGTGTGCAAGTATAAATGGTCTTATGCAGATGCTTGCTAAAGAATGGTATGGAATGCATGCAAAAATAGATAGACTACGTTCTAGGTGATTAGGGGTCCGTTGAGGATATGTCTTGGCTGCTTGCCTTGTACGATGCCACCTGAGGATCTAAAGGTATCATGTTGGCTTATGGACACTGACCCGTAAACCTTTCAAAGAGAAATGACTCGTGTGCATCTTTGCCCCCCAGTCAATGATCATACGCCCAGGATTCCGACTCATGTCCCGAATTATGCATTACCTAACTGAAGGAAGATCGTCTGAAGTAACGTCGCTTTATCGCTCTAGGCATCAAAAGTCATTGTTTTAAAGGTAGTACGTCCCTTGTGGATTTTCACACTACCTTTTTTTTGTGGGAAATGCGTTCCTTTGGAGATTTTCACATAACGCTTTACCTAATTTTTTCCTGGAATGGACCCAACCCAATCCAGCGGCTTTTATTTATTTCATTTTTTTTGTAGGGCAGACTGCCTGTTTCCAGGTTTTCACCCTGCCCTTCGGCCTAACTTTTACTTAGAGAGCTAGTCATGATTTTCATCTCTAACGGCCTTTTTTCTTTTTCTTATTTTTTTGAGGAGACTACAAGAGAAGTGAAGGCTATTATCAGAACCTCCCTTAAGGATGACCAGCACAATTTGCTTAGACCCTTTTCGATGAAAATGATTAGACTATAGTCATTAGACAAATAAATGATATATTTCTTTTTAAAACAGAACTAAAAACCAATGAAAATGCAAACTGAATTCTTTTATTCATTGCAAAATTGTGTACATCTCTATATGATTTCATCATACATGATCCTCATTTGACAAGAATTCAAAAGCACAAGACTACCCCTAATCTCGGAATAGATCTTGTAAGCATCAAACTCTTGTTATCAATCGGCCCTCTCGGGTTTTCTCGATTGAACATTTTCTCTTGGCCCTTAACTTTTGCCCATGATGCCTTTTTTCAATTTTCACCCTGACAGGGCACCCAATTTTAGCAAGGCCGCCTTTTTTTCGACCCGCGGGGCATTTGTTCTCTTCTTTTGATTTTTGGTCTTTAGCCATAGAACCTTTTTAGTCTATCAACATTGACTGGGTCTTTAAATTCATTCCCGTCGCTGTCCACTAAAATTGTTGCTCCATTTGTTAGTAACTTTTTTAGCACGAATGGATCTTCCCATGTTGGCCTGAATTTTCCCCGTATGTCTGGCACTCCTGGCCTCATCATCTTAAAGACCAAATCCCCTTCTTTCAATGGGTGCTTTCGTACCTTCTTGCCAAATGACCGAGCTAGCCTCTTCTGGTAAATCTGATTGTGATAATATGCCTGTAACCTATCTTTATCCAACAGATTCAACTGCAACAATCGTTGTTGTGCCCATTCTGCCTTTGGAATCTCGGCTTTCATGACTACCCTTAAAGATTTTAACTCAATTTCAACTGGCAGAACTGCTTTAGTTCCATATACCAGAGAGAATGGTGTCAATCCCGTAGAGGTTCTGACCGTGGTTCTATAACCTTAAAGTGCAAAAGGTAGCTTTTCTGCCCGGTCTTTATAGCTCTGAACCATTTTAGCCAGTATTCTTTTAACATTCTTGTTCGCTGCTTCAACCGCGCCATTAGCCTGAGGTCGGTAAGGAGAAGACTTATGATGCTGGATTCCATATTTCTGAAGCATCTGTTTAGTTTCTGCCAAGAATTGTACCCCATTATCAGACGCAATGTGGTGTGGGAGACCATATCTGCATATCAAATTTCACTTGATGAACTTAGCCATGTCTCTAGCATCAACCTTCTTAAAAGATTCAGCTTTGACCCATTTAGTGAAGTAATCAATGGCGACTATGATGAACCTGTGCCCGTTAGAAGCTGTAGGACGTATCTCGCCTATGATATCTATTCCCCAAGCTGCAAATGGCCATGGAGATGTCAAATTATGTAACTCTGAAACTGGCACATGCCTCAAATTTGCATACTGCTGGCATAATTGGCATTCCTTCACATATTTTGAACAATTCGTATCTATTGTGAGCCAATAAAATCCTTGGCGCATGATCTTCTTTGCTAAGGCTAAGCCATTCATGTGAGCCCCACAGACTCCGGCATGAACCTCTTCCATAACTCTTTCAGCTTCTTTCTCCGCCAAACATCTCAATTGGATACCATCAACTTACCTCTTATACAAAGTGCCATTTACACTGATGAATTGAGTGGATAACTTTCTAATCATTCTTTGATCTTTCTCGGTGGCTTCTTCTGGAAACACTGACCGTTCCAAGTTATTCTGAATATCATAGTACCAAGGGTTTCCATCGGCGAGCTCAACATCCATCACCTGATCAGTTTCAAAACAAGGCTTTTTCGCGCTAGAGATCAGCACGGGTCTCATAGCAACCCCCATTGGATTATCCGACATGGACACTAACGTCGTGAGAGCATCAGCCAATTGATTTTCATCTCCAGAGATGAAGTGAAAAGTGCAAGTCTCAAACTGGCTACTCAACATTCTCAAGTACTTCACATAAGGCAACAACCTCTCTTCCTTAACTGACCACTCCCCTCTGATCTAATGGATTACTAAGGACGAATCTCTGAAGACTTCTGCGGTCTTTACCCCCAGAGCAAGCAGTGCTTCCAATTCGAAGATGCAAGCTTCATATTTCGCTCAATTATTGGTCGCCTTGTACCTCAACTTCTTGGCTAATGGCACCTTCTCACCATTCGGGGTCGTAAGAATAATCCCTGCTCCTGCCCCTTTATTGTTAACTGCCCCATAGAAGAACAACTGCCACCCTTGTACTGCTATGGTCATGACATCTTCATCTGGGAAATTATATTCGAACTGGTCTCCCTCAATTGGGTGTTCAGCCAAGAACTCTTCTACAGCTCTTCCCTTAATGGTTTTTCTGGTGATGTATTCGATATCGAACTCCTGTAAGGGCCCTCAAGGTGAATCTGTTTTAGGATTCGATGGACTGGTTCGCGTTTTTTGATCATGGGCACCATAAGACATCATCGGTGCTTCCCTTCCAATAGAACATTAGGAAGAACCACATAGCCTAATGGCACCTAAAGGCACCTTTTGAGGTATCATGGAGTCGCCACCCAAATTCACAAGAATTTGGGAACAATCTCTTGCCTCTTATTGGTCGAGACCAGAGATATGGTGTTCGGAACTTCACTCTTATTTATGCTTTGGTAAATTATAAATGAGTTTTTAATCTCTTAAAATTATGTCTCTCATCTCACACGATCAATGCATTTAAAGTTAGAGGCGCAATTAAAGCACGTAGAGGAAATAAATGAAAGCGATAAATGAAAGTGATAAACACACAAGCACACAATTACAAGAGAAATAGGGGTGGAATACAACCCCAATAAAAGGAAGCTAAAGATATAAATGGGATGGAATACAATATCCAAAAATAAATAAATTGCCCCAAAATTAATTACAAGGGCCCAAAAAGAAATGAACTTGAATTTAAAAACACTCACACAAGATCAAAATAAAAGGATATACATAAATCGGGGCATTTATTTTAGGAACATTGGTTCCTTTGCGCTTATTGAAGGTTTAGGAACATTGGTTCCTTCGCGTTTATTTGAAGAGGGTTCGAAGAGCCGTTTTGGTTGTTTGATGAAAACGGGGATGAGTGATCCCATTTTTGGAGAAAATTGACTCTTCGTTTTAAGGGTGACATTTTTATTTATAGGGCTAAAATAAGGGACATTGGTCCCAATTTTATTAGTAACAAAGCCAATTTAATTATAGAAATATTTTTGTGACTTTTTATCACACGCGTGCATAAATAAAATAAATATTTGCAAATAAACACCAAACACATAAAAAGGGAGTTGAAGGGATCTCACAAAAATGGCGTGTTCATCTACGTATCGCGACCCATCCGGGGAGTCGCGGGGATGCTCAAATAACCCGACTCAAGTTAAATCTCAGACAAAAATTAACGTCAAAAATATTAGTAATAATTCTAAAAGAATTAATCGAGCGAATGCACAATGTAATAATATTAACAATAAATAATAATATAACAATCAATAAGCATAAAATAGATATACAATGATAATGGTAAAAACATAATAATAATAATAATAATAATAATAATAATAATAATAATAATAATAATAATAATAATAATAATAATAATAATAATAATAATAATAAAAATAATAATAATAATAATAATAATAATAATAATAATAATAATAATAATAATAATAATAATAATAATAATAATAATAATAATAATAATAATAACAACAACAACAACATTAATAATAAAAACAGAATAATAAATAATGATAAATAGATAATAATAATATGAATAAGCTAAATAAACCTAATAACAATAGTACAAACTAATATTGATTAATAACAATAAAAGCAGGATAATAAGTGATGATAATAATAATGAGATAGTAGCAACCACGTGTTAATAATAATGATAAAAATAATATTAATAACGACAACAACACCAAAAGCATAATAATAATGATAATGATAATAATAGTGTTGACCAAGCCAGCAAACATACGTGTATAATAATGATAATAGATATAATAGTAGTTATGAAAACAAGAATAACAGGGTAGAAAGGAGGCTAGCGGGGAACAAATGAAATAAAACCATCCAAAATCAAATTAATGGCTAAATGGGAATATTAACAGTGGGCAAACCATGAAGAGAATATTAGATGAAAAACATGGTATTAATGGCAAAAGGCAAAAATATTAACACGATAAATAATATACAAAATTAATCAAAAAATAGGAATGGTCCAAGTGTTTACCCTCAGAATTTTTAGATCGGAAATAAGATGTCTGAATCCGTTCCCCTTGTCGATTTTTGATGATGATAATATTCAAAACAAGTATAAAAATCTGTGTTTTAAATAAATTAGTTGAAGAAAATATTTTTGGTGGGATGAATAAACCAAGAAAATTAATTTCTCTTTCTTAAATCAACCCAAGATTAAATATTTTAGAGTAGCAAAGACTAGAACTTGAGAAGAAAACTTAAAGATTTTTGAAGAATTTTTGAACAAGAAAATGCTTCATGGAGAGTGAAAAGTGCTAGAGAGAAAAGCCAAAAAATTCCTTTGTAAAATGTTGCCGTCCTCTCAAATGAAGAACAAAAATCTCTTTTATTTTTGCCTGGCCAAAAATAGGAAGAGAACAAAACACTTTAATTTTTAGCTAATCAAAAATATCATTAAACGGTGAAAGAAACGGTCAAAACAGACAGGAAAAAAGAAAAGAAAACAAAAAATCGCAGGAAAAGGGCATAGGAAGCCGCGCGCGGGGAGGGCAGCGCGCGCCCCGCAGGGCGCGCGGCAGCCCTGCCACACGCGGGGACAGAGGACGCGCGGGCACCCCTGTGCGTGCGCTGGGGCAGCCTGCCCCCCAGCGCGCGCGGGGGCGGCCTGCCGCAGGTGGCACTCGCGATTTTTTTTTTTAATAAAAACTTTAAGGACACAAAATTAATATTTTCTACCCTATTTTAATTTTTAATTTCTAAAATATATATTTTTAATTATTTTTCGAAAAAACACAATTTTGACAAGGGAACAATCGATTCTCACTTTTCTTGCCGAAAATCGGTCTTTTGTTTTCATCATCGGGTAATCCTGATTTTGGATCGCCTCGGGACCCGGTGTCTACAGTCATGACATCTTCAGCTGGGAAATTATATTCGAACTGGTCTCCCTCAATTGGGTGTTCAGCCAAGAACTCTGCTATAGCTCTTCCCTTAATGGTTTTTCTGGTGATGTATTTGATATCGAACTCCTGCAACAGTAATAACCATCTTCCCATCTTTCCTAGTAGAGAGGGCGCTTCTTGAAGGTACCTGAGCGGGTTATGCTTGGCAACCGCTTGCACACTGAAAGAGTGAAAATAGTGTCGCAACTTTGTAGAGGCCCAAATTACTGCCAAGCAAATCTTTTCCACTTCCACATATTTAACTTCGTATGATAGGAATTTCTTGCTAAGGTAATAAACAACAAACTCCACTCCAAATTCATCCTCCTGAGCCATCATGGCACCCACTGAACTGTCTGCTACCGCCAAATATAGGATTAGCGGTTTGGCTCGACGTGGTGGTCTTAAAACTGGTGGGTTCAGGAGATAATCCTTAATAGTATCAAATGCCAATTGACAATCATTATTCCACACCACCGGTTGATTCTTCTTGAGAAGCTTGAAGATGGGCTCACATACTGAAGCTAGTTTGGCGATAAATCGACTGATGTACTGAAGTTTTCCCAGGAAAATTCTAACTTCCTTCTTTTTTTGGGGTATCGGCATCTCTTTGACCTTATCAAGATCTACTTCAATTCCTCTTTGGCTTACCACATGGCCTAATAGCCTACTCGAGGTAACTCCAAAGATGCACTTCTTGGGATTGAGGCGCAGATTATACTTATTGATCCTTTGCAAGAACTTTTCCAAAGCCTCGAAGTGACCTTCCCGGGTATCTGACTTGATCATCATGTCGTCAACATACACCTGCACTTCTTTATGGATCAAGTCATTGAGAACTCTGGTTGCCATTCTCTGATAGGTTGCTCCTGCATTCTTTAATCCAAAAGGCATAACCCGGTAGGCAAATGTACCCTATTCGGTGATGAAAGCTGTCTTAATTCGATCTGCGACCTTATTGAGGATTTGATTGTACCCTGCGTACCCATCTACAAAGCTGTACATTACACAAGCAGCGGCACTATCTACTAGTACATCAATATGAAGCAGAGGAAAATCGTCCTTCGGACAGGCTTTGTTCAGGTCCGGATAGTCCACACATAGTTGAACCTTTCCATCCTTTTTAGCCACAGGAAATACATTAGCTAACCAGATCGGGTATTGAACCTCTATTAGGAACTTAGCCTCAATCTGCTTATGGATCTCTTCTTTCACCTTTTGTGCCCATTATGGTCTAAATCTTCTAAACTTTTACTTGACTGGTTTAGACTCTGGGTAAATTGGGATGGCATGTTAAGTGACATCTCGATCAATTCCCGGCATGTCCTCGTAGGTCCAGGCAAAGACTTTTTCATATTTTTTCAAAATTCTCTCAAATTTTAACCTCTCCTCAGGAGTTATGTCTGATGCTATCAAAATTTCCTTCGGGTTCTCCAAAGTTCCAAGATTAAATGCAGTTGTGCTAGTTGAGTTAATGTCAAAAATGAATGCATCATGTTTATGATCATGAGAAATGAAATCATAAGAAACATCACACAAGTAAGCAAAGTTATTCTTCTCATTAATATAATCAGAAACATTAACATTGTCATTACTGAAAAGTTCTGGCATAAAAAGGTTATCTAAATAACTATTGTCTTCATCTTCTGTCGACGCCGATGTTGCAGCCGACTGTACCTTGGCTTCTTGGCTTGGTGGAGGCTTTTCAACTACCTCCGGTGAAATCTTCAAATTTTCAATCTTCAAATTTGACTCTGCCATCTTCTCTTTTCCCTTCAACCTGGTGGCTAACAACTTATCAGTGACAATCTCCTCGAGCCCATCCCTGTCCCAGACACTACACTGAGTCATAATCTCTTCATCCCAGAAGTCCTCTGCAGATTTGATAACTCCAACCTCCTAGTCGAAGACATTATTAAAGATTTTAAACCCTGGAATGATCTTTCCACCTACCCACTGAGGCTCCTATTCTCCGGTGTAAGCACAGACCGAGGACGCTGGAACAAAACTCTTTGAAATATGGGGAATCTTCTCTAACATTTTCTTCTTGCCACGCTCTCCTTTGTACCCCAAACCCTTCCGATCTTTCTGGCCTTGTGTACTGATAGCAGACTGCAGCCCTTGTGAGTTTTTACCCAAACCAGCTCTTGGGAGAAAGTGCATCTTCTTCAACATATTCACAACCTGAGGGCTATCTACTAAACCATGCTCTTCTCCTATCACCGATATGTGAAAACCACTAAACGGCTAGTTAGAAATCCCCAAGGCAGACACTTGGTTTTCTCTCGCTGCTTTAATGGTTACCACCTCTCCTTCATGTGGTATCTTGATCATCTGGTGTAGGGTAGATGACACTCCCCCCAATTTATAAAACCATGGCCTTCCAAGTAAAGCTGAGAACTTCGCTGGGATAGGCAAGGCCACAAACTTTATCTCTGTCTCAATAGGCCCAATCCTGACTAGAGCTCTAAATATTTCCGATGCTTGTCTCCGAGAATTGTCATAGGCTATGATGGTTAAATCAGACTTGCTCAGCATATTTTCATTTAGCCCAAAAGCCTGGAGTGCCACTAAAGGGTAGACATTTATGGATGAACCATCATCAACCATAACACAAGCAGTGTGCTTGTCATTAATTTACGCCTTGATGTATAGTGGCCGGTTGTGGTTGCGGCCCTCTTCTGGCAAATCTGTGTCAGAAAACACTAATCTCTCCCCTGATCCCCCTTTAATAAGATCTAGCAACTCGGATGGAGAAATTGTGGTGGCCACGGTAGATTCACTCAAAGCCTTAACCAACTTCTGTCTGTGGGCTGGGGACTGTCTTAAAAGATCCCAAATAGATATTTGAGCCATGGTCTTTTTCAACTGCTTTACTATGGGATCCTCTTCTGGCTCTTTTTCTGCAGGTGCTTGCACTGGGTCCTGCGACTTCTCAACCTCTGGGACCACTCTTTCACTTCTTATTACTGCTCTAACCCTCTCCTCTTCATCTAAATCCCACGGATCCATGAACTTTCCATCTTTCTCCTTTTCATCTTCATCTCCACTCTCACTAGTGGACCAAAGGTCTATTGCCGCCACGGGCATCCCTTCTTCACTTGCCTCAGGGCGAGTGATAGCGACGTAATCATTTCCATATAAATCCTGCAAGACATACCATTCAGGTAGGTTTGACCCAATCATAAAGATAGGTGGTGGCACAGCATTGTAGTTGGACTTCTTCTTGCTCTCTCTCCATTCAAGATCAGTGATCTGCTTACTATCGATCAGATCCTGAATCTGGTGCCTTAGCCTTAGGCAATTATCTGTCAGATGCCCAGTATGTTGGTGAAAGGCACAGTATTCATTCTCTTTATACCCCGGCTCCCCTTGGGTCCTAGCTGGCCTGGGTGGTAGGGCTTGTAGCTTCCCCTCTTTTACCAGTCTCTTTAATACCCACGATAAAGGTTGACCCAAATTTGAGAACTACCTCTGATTCACACCTGTTGCCGACAGCTCAATTGTCTTCCCACTTCTGTTACCACTGCTGGAACTGGCTGACTTAGTTGCCCCTTGATTGCTATAGCCCTTCTTAGCATAAGCCTCACCACTTGTCCTCCTGGCCATGTATTCACTCTCTGCCTCTATAGCGATGTCCTTCAAGGACTCCCAATCCTTCAGCCCTTTTATTTTTAGTCCATCTCTTAGGTAGGGGCTAGCATTCTGAATGAACAATCGGATCTGATCAGGAGTATCAGGTTTGCACTTCATCTCCATAACTCGGTTCCTCCACCGAGTGAGGTACTCATGAAAAGACTCCCCAGCCTTCTGCTGTAGCAGCTCTAAATCCTTTAACGTGACCTCCATCTGGGTATTGTAATCATATTACTTTAGGAACTCTTCAGTCAATAAGTCCCACTCTTCCTTGGACCTTCTGTCCAGCCCATGGTACCGGTCAACGGCAGCCCCTGTGAGACTCAGGCAAAAGTACTCTATCTTCTGCTTCCTAGTCAGAGTTATCCCCTTCATGACCAGCGAATACTACTTGATGTGCACAGCAGGGTCAAAAGTGCCATCAAACTTAGGAATATCAGACATCTTGAAGTTCTGAGGGATCAGATCATCACCATTCAGCTCCCGATCCTCAGGGTTCATTCCCCTTCCTACAGTAAACATCCTTATCATGGCCTCAAACTTCTCCTCCATCTTCCTCCACATCGCATCCTCTAGCTTGGGCGACTTCCCCTTTGCTACCATCTGTTCCTGTTGCTCCTCCCATAAGTCAATCTCAGATTTAGGGTCTTCTCTGCGCTCAACAGGTGCTGGCGCTCTTGGCTCAATAGTAGGTGGGTCAGCTGTAGCAGGGGCATCCTCCCTGACAGCTCCTTGTTCATCTTGCCCCCTAATTAGAGCAGCAGCCTGTTGCCCCGCAAGTAGGGCTAAGGTAGTAGCCAGGTTGCCCATCATCGCCATCATTCTGGCCTCAAATTCTTCCATTTTCCTCCCTACCTCTTTAGCAATCATTGCCCGGGTTGCATCAAACCCACTTGATTGGTTAGTCATACTTGTATCAGCTGATGACTCGAAAGACAATATCTCACTACCTTCTGAAAGAGAATTTAAACTCAGATATGACACTAGCTCTGGTAATCCAAAAAGTGGAATCCTTCTTAGCCGACCGTTAGGACCTCTACACCACCTGGATGAATCTATGATGGCTGCAGAATACACCTTGTTAGGATGATGCATAATTGAAATGCAATGCGTGGTCGTACTGATGCAGCATAGACAAATATATGCAAGCAGATAGATCCTTCCAACCTTATCTCTCCCACACACGAGGTAGTGTAGTCTCTTTCCTAGGTGGGCTTTATCCAAGGGTTACCAGGGAACCCATTGGACGTGTATGGTGCACAGTGAAAAGCCGGCAGCATAACAACTCTTGCCTAATGTATATACATATGGGTTTTTGGCCATTATATATTTAAACACCTCAATTAAATCAAGATGGGCCCACCGGGGCATGAAAACCTTTGATAAAAGACCATTTAATTTAACTGATTTTGTTCAATATATGATGGCCCACATAGTAAGCATGGGATTACGGTACATTTCACCTAGTGAGAATATCTATTGCCATTACATGACCTTTGGTCAAAGGTAGTGATACTTTAGGGCTACCCAAGCATGGTCCTTACCAACGATCTAGCTCATCACGAGCATAATGACCGATTGGGTCTCTATTTGATATACCATAAGGTACGAGGCTTGGGCTGGTGATTATCCTTAACACTTCCCCATATTGAGTGAACGTAGGGTCGTGCTTTAGGAATGCACCGGGGCTAGAAAAGGGACCAAACTAACATAATCTAAGACTCTAGCATGGATGCAATGCAAGTTTCAAAAAAGGATGAAAATTTTTAAACTAAAACTCAATTGTAAGTTTTAACCAAGGTACTTTCGAAGCGAAGTCTCGAGTATTATCCCCAGTGGAGTCGCCTCTGTGACGCGCGCTGAACCCCGGGGCGCCCCGAACGCCCGCTTTTAGAGCGATCAAGAGAGGTTCATAAAACCTGTAAGAAATTACAAGTGCGTCTATTTTGGGCAACAAGGAGGTTTCTTAGAGTCGCCACCCAATAGAATATTGGAAAAAGTCGTCTAGCCTCAATGAGCCTAAGACAGCGCTGCTATGTCCATTTTGGGCAAGGTACAGGTGTTTTAGAGACCCCACCCTAATAGAACATTAGGATAGTCCTATCGCCTCGTGGAACCTAGGACTATACAAGTTGGGCCTTTTTCAGGACACAAGAGATGTCTTGGAGGCCCCACCCCAATAGAACATTGAGATGGCCCTCTCACCTCGTTGAGCGCAAGACCAGAGATGGTTCGGGACTTTCCATTTATTCATACCTTGGTTAAAGTTATAATTTGAATTTTAAATTTAGCGTTTCACCCCATTTCTCATTCGATTTAATGCAATTTAATTAAAGCATAGGTTGTCCATCCAAGGGAAGAGATAAATAAAAGCGCAAATAAAATAAAGCATATGAAAATAAATTACAACAAAACTAGGGACGGAATACAACCCCCATTTGTAAATAAAATACAAATCATACATAAAATGAACTGTTTATTAAGGATGAGGACATTGGTCCTCGCATGCATATTTTTTTTAAAAAATAAGTGTTAAAGGTGATGGTTTATTTGTTGGGTTTCGACGGAATAATAGATCGAACCATATCTAATAAAGTTTCGATTCCTCCTTTCAGATACACCATTCCATTGTGGTGTTCCTGGCGGAGTTAACTGCGAAACAATTCCACAATCTCTTAGATGATTGTCAAACTCTTGGCTCAAATATTCACCACCTCGATCAGAATGAAGTGCCTTAATAGTTTTACCAAGTTAATTTTGTACTTCATTTTGAAACGTTCTGAACATTTCAAATGATTCATGTTTATGTTTCATTAGATAGACATAGCCATATCAACTGAAATCATCAGTGAATGTAATGAAGTACTGAAATCCTCCCCTGGCATTTATGCTTAATGGGCCGCATACATCAGAATGTACAAGGCCTAATAAGTCAGTGGCCCTTTCACTATGTCCAGAAAAAGGATCCTTTGTCATCTTGCCTAATAAACAAGATTCGCAATTATCAAATGATTCAAAATCAAATGATTGCAAAAGTCCATCTGAATGGAGTTTAGCTATGCGTTTCTCATTTATATGACCAAGGCAACAATGCCATAAATATGTTGTATTTAAATCATTTGGTTTGGATTTCTTTGTAGTTATGTTATAAATATCATGATTATTGTATGCTTCTAGGTTTAGGACATAAAGCCCACAATATGAATCAGCAATACCATAAAGCATATCATCATAATAAATATAACATTTCTTATTCTTAATAAGAAAAGAAAAACCTTCATCATCCAAACTTGAAACTGAAATAATATTCCTACTCAAATTAGGAACATAATAGCAATTGTTCAAAACTAACAAAAGCCCATTGGGCAAAGTCAATTCATAAGTGCTTACGGCTAGAGCAATAACTTTTGCTCCATTCCCAACTCGTAGGTCCACTTCGCCCTTTTTCAGCTACCTACTCCTTTTGAGTCCCTACACATTTGTACAAATGTGAGATCCACATCCAGTATCTAATACCCAGGAATTAGAAGTAGATAAGTTAATTTCTATAACATAAATACCTAAAGAAGTAGTCTCACCACTCTTCTTCTTCTTCAAGTCTTGCAAGTAGAGCTTGCAGTTCCTCTTCTAATGACCAGGTTCATTGCAGTGGAAGCAAACTCCCTCCTTTGGAGGTTTAGCCTTGGGCTTGGGTTTGGGCTTAGGCTTACCACCAACTTTTGCCTTAGCCTTAGCCTTACCCTTAACTTTCATGCCTTTCCCTTTGTTGACCATCAGAATATGGCCAGGCTTCTTACTGATGCTTTGCTCAGCTGTTTTGAGCATAGAATGCAGCTTGGCTATAGATTTCTCCATATTATTCATATTGTAGTTCATGACAAAATGGTCATAACTATCAGGCAATGAATTAAGGATCAAATTCGTTGCCAGTTCTAAACTGAGGGGAAATCCAAGCCTCTCAAGGTGATCAATATAGCCCTTCATTTTCAAAACATGAGAGCTAACTGAAGAACCTTCAGCCATCTTGCAAGAATGTAAAGCTTTGGTAGTCTCATACCTTTCTTGCCTAGCCTGCTGTTGAAAAGTCTGCTTAAGATGAGTACTCAACTCATAAGCTTCCATATTTTCCAGATGCTTTTGAAGCTCTGGAGCCATGGTAGCTAACATAAGACAGCCAACGTCCACAGAATCATCAACATGTTTCTTGTATTTATCTTTGACTGCCCTTGTAGCATCAGCAGGTGGCTCATTGGGAATAGGCTCATCCAGCACATACAGTTTCCTTTCTTGCTTGAGGACAATCCTCAAGTTTCTGAACCAGTCAAGGAAGTTTGGGCCAGTTTCCTTAAGTTTGTCCTTCTTAAGGACTGATCGTAGTAACATAGTAGAAGTATTTTTTGATGCCATTAATTTACAAACATGCAAGATAAACAATATAAGTACCAATTTCATTTTAGGTTTTCTTATAAACTCCCACTAAAATAATAATCCTCAATAATAATTACAATAATTATAATAATTTAGTGGGCTAAGATCCATATTTCACTTAACTCTAAGTCAGCTTTGGCATGACGCTTATAGTTAAGTTATTTAGGTAGGTAGCTCATTTACCAATTATATCTTATATAACTCTTAGATCATTTATGGGATTTTGACATCATATGTCCCGGCATGTTATAATCCCATCTTATGCCCAAAACCGTTTTGATAGCCTAATTAAGTCTAACCATTTTAAACATATGAGTAGCACCATTACCCATCTTGCCTTACTAGGATAACCTAATGTACTTCGCTTTGGCAGAACCCACATGTTGGTGATCTTAGTCTTGACAAGTGTTTTAATAATGGGTGGCATATGACTTAAAATTATGGCGAGGGATTTAATTTTAACTTGTGATGTCTAATTATTTATATACATCATGCATCAATTCATACATACCATCTCATACATATATATAAACATTCATCGCATCACATACTAAGAACATATGCATAATATATATAAAACCGTGTCATAGCATGGCCCAATCTATATTGATCCTCATAAGCCAATATGAAGATCAAAGGTCAATCCTAGGTGTGAAAAATGGACTTGATTAAAATCTTCCATCTTGCACCTCCATCACCATGGATTTGGATTGATCTCCATTGTTGCTCTTCGTCTTCATTACAATAATAATACAAAGATATTATACTATAACTATTGAATAAAATAAAGATTACAACAAAATTAATGACACGCAGGTCGTATTTAAAATTACAAACCCTTAAAATAGATAAAATAAAATTAATCCACAAAAGGTTCAATTGGCCATGCTATGCACCATGCAAAGACATCACACATAAACATAATAAATCATATTTATTTCATATCATGCATAATATACCTTATTTCATAAAATTGATATATTAAAATTACCAAGTGATAATTCTGAACGACATATAAGGCACTACGAAGAGGTAGCATGGCTGCCCCGCTGGCCGGTTAGCGAGCGGGGTTAAGGGGCAGCGCCCCTCGAAACTTTTTTAATATTGTCAATCATATTAAACATTTTCTGCCCAAAAAGCCCTATTTTGTATGTATGAGAAAACAATTATGCTGATCATATCAGCCATCGTTTAATCACGTTAAACAATTTAATATATAGAGAATACTACCAACTTAAATTGCCAAATAATGATTAAAAAGGGGGCTACGGATAGCTGCACGAATCGTGCTCATGAGCACGAGTCATGCTCATAGGCACGGCAGCACGACAGCATTAGTCGTGCTCATGAGCACGGCAGCACGAGTCGTGCTCATGAGCACGAGTCTGCTCATGAGCACGAGTCGTGCTTATGAGCACGCTTGTATGATTGCCAGAATCACATATATGAGCATGAGCTGTGCTCCAATATCCGACTCGTGCTCATTGTTAATCTCATTAACGATGTCTGCCAAACCATATTCTCTGTCATAAAATTAAACGATTTTGATCGCATCAGTAATCGTTTAACAGACACAGAATACGATCATTGAGATATTTCGTATTAAACATGTTAATACTATAAGTTAATCACATTAACAGAATCACATTAACACTTAATTGAATTCGTAGCCCTTTAGAACGAGGATTGCGTTTTTAACAATGAAAATAGTAATCGATATCAGTGTATCAACATACATTCCAACAGAACCAAACATATATATATCACACACATAAAAGTTTGAATCAATCGAATATACAAATGGCTCTGATACCACTGTTGGATTTCGACGGAATAATTCAAATTAAACGCAGCGAAATAAAACCGAAACCCGAAACAAGATCCATGTATATTCAATTGATTCAAAAGGAAGAGATAAAGATTTACTAACCTTTAGAATGAAATTCACTCCTTTAATTCAGACTGAAGACGCTGCCTTTAACACGAACGTCCTCTATCGGTATCCACACGACGAACCAATGAACAAAAGTTCGCAGGGGTGCTAGCTCCCTTAAGATGCGAATGGATTTTCTTTGATTTTTCTTTCACAAAGAAGAATGGTGATTAGGTTTTTCTTATTCTTCTCACAAGAATATATGTACAGCCACTTTCAATCTTTTCTTACTTTAGAACGTGATTTTTTGTGTTTATCTTAGGGTTGATCTCTTTTTTTTAACACATATCTATATACATGTAAATACGTTTTAAACCCTTAGAGATAAATAAGGATATTATCTCTAATTCAAAATAAGAGATATTTACCTTAAATATATATATATATATATATATATATATATATATTTATTTATTTATTTATTTATTTCTTATTCAAAATAAGAAATATTATATTTATACATACTATTATCTCATATTCAAAATAAGAGATATATGTATATGTACATATATAAATATATATAAATAAATATGTAATTTTGAAATTAAATATAAATACCTATATTTATATATTATTCCGAAATAGCCTAATAAAATCCATCTTGTTCATTTGGTCTTGGTGTGTGACCCAATAGGTTTATATTATGTTGGCAGTGGGCCTAATCCCATGATAAGCCCACAAGTCATAATTGGTCTCTAGCAAGACATTATGACTACCCAAATAATATAAATATCGTTAGTTCGATTTTAACCAGACAATAGAACATGTTATTATCCTTTTATCACACGATATCTTGTTTGAACATAAGTCATGGTCCATGTCAAACTTAAATTGTTCAAACAAATAATTTCTCGATCACTAAGCAGACTGATAAATTCAAATGACATTGATCACACTATCAATTCATTTGAGCACGGCCATGCATTTTACAGTCCTATTTATTGAGGGGCCCAAAAGATATCTCTCTCATAAGAGAGGGACAAATTCCATCTTGATTATTCATTTTCCTCTGCACAATTCTCATTATGTCCGATCATAAATTTTATAATTATTCGATTAAAGATAACGTTTGATTATGTCAAAACATAATGTTCTTTATGTAGGAAACCATGATAACCTCAGGTCAAAGGATTCAATAACATATCTATTATAAGATCACTTATGACACTATCCCATGAAGTGATCTTACAGTGGGTCTATCCAGTACTTTGTTCTCTAGCAAGTACCTATAGATTTGATTTATATCATCATATATAATCATCCCATGATTATCAATGCAAATCTATACTAGTCTTAATTTATTTTTATGCCCTTTAGTGATAAAGGACTAGGGATAAAATGAATAACATCGTTATTCATAAACATTACAATAATGTAACATGCTAATAATATTAATGTGAAGAAAATCATTGTATAAATGAAAATGTAATGATTACATCAAGGTTCAAATGTTTGGCCTAGGGCATAACCACTAACATTACTTGGGTGTAAAAAACTAGGACATTGGTCCCATTTTTATTTAGAAGAAAAACCAAATTAATTAATATAAATATTTTTGTGATTTTCTTTTTAAACGTGCATAAATAATTTTATTAAAAATTACAGGATAAAATAAACAAACCCAAAATAATGAAAAACAATAAAAATGACAAATTAACTCCCAAATGGTATCTTCAAATCTCCATGGGCTCCCACTTGTCATTAAAAAAACTCACACATGAAAAATGAGTATCGAAATAAAAAAACACAAATAAAAGTGATGTTAGTAACAAAAAATAAATTTAAATATTCAACATAAAAAATGAATTAAAATAAATAAAAATGCATCATGTATGACAAATCAATTAAATGACATAATAAAAATATGCAACTTATCATAGTAATTCGACATACATAAAAAACACAAATGATAACAAGAATAAAACTCACCATGCATGAAAACATAAATAATAATAAAAATGAAATTCAACATGCATACAAAGCATAAATGATAATAAGAATAAAACTCACCATGCATAAAAACATAAATAATAATAAAAATGAAATTCAACATGCATACAAAGCATAAATGATAATAAGAATAAAACTCACCATACATAAAAAGCATAAATAATAAGAACAAAATTCAACATGCATAAAAACATAAATAATAATAATAATAATAATAATAATAATAATAATAATAATAATAATAATAATAATAATAATAATACTAATAAAAAATAAAAATAATAATAGTAATAATATATAATAATGATAATAATAATAATCACAATAGTAATAATAATAAAACAAAAGTAATAATGATATTAACAATAACAATAATAATAATAAACAATAACAATAAAGAAGATGAGCAATCAACAACAAGAAAGATGAACAATCAAGCAAGTAAAAAATAAAAGAAATAAAAAAAACAAAATATGTTAAAGCATGTTAAACAATAATAATAATAATAATAATAATAATAATAATAATAATAATAATAATAATAATAATAATAAAGAAGAATAATCAAATAAGCATGCAAAAATAAAATAAAATATTCTAAAAACATAAAATCACATGACTAAATTTCATAAACAAATTAAAAAGCAATAAAAGATTAAAAATCTACATGATGGCTAATTAATTGTAAACAAAAATTAAATTAAATATTAAATTAAAAATTGAGCTAAGAATGTTTACCCTCAAAATTTGATGTGATGAATGAAGGTAAGTGATTGATCTCCTTATCTTGATTTGTAATAATGATATTAGAAAAATAAAATATTGAAGAGAAATTTTATCTGAAGAACAAGTAATTAATTTATCTGTCTCAAGATAAAAATCGTTCAATAAAAATGAAGAAAATTCCCAAGAATAAAAATTGTTCTTTTTGCCTTGAGAATTTACTTAGGAAAATCTTTTAGAAAATTGATAGAATTTGCTCTTGAAAAGAAGGAAGAAGAAAATATTTTTTCTAAAGAAAATCCTCCCTGATTCTCTCTCTAAAAATGATTTTATACCTCCCAAAAAAATCAGATTTTTAATTAAAAAATTAAATCAATTTAATTTTCATAACCACAAAAAACTGATAAATTTGAAAGGTTTAGAATCCAAAAAGTTTTAGAATTAAATTCTATGAAAAAAATGAAGAAAAAACATTAAAAATGAAGAAAAAATGCCAAAATAGCTGTCGGGGACGCGCGGGCGCGCACAGGGGCGAGCGACGTCCGTCGGCGCGCCCGACGAGCATCGCCGTGCTCGCTGCCGCACCCCAACACTCGCATTTTTTTTTAAAATTTTCTAAAAAACTATAATTTCAAAACATACCCTTTTTGTCTCAAAATAATTTTCTAAAACATTTTTTAAAATATATTTTTATTTATTTCTAATAAATCAATTTGACAAGGAAATCATCACTTCCAACCTTTATTTTTGTCTATAAACAGGCACACTTAAATTTATTATTGGGTAATCCTGATTTAGGCTGCTCTGAGACCCGGTGTCTACACATAGCCTAGGCTCTGATACCATTGTAAGTTCACAAGAATAATACATCATATGTAGGAAGGCAAAAATTTAAAAATTTATAAACTTATATAGCATAATCTAGTCAAAAGAATTGAATTCCTAAGCTAATGTTCAGAACTTTACCATAGGTGTTTGTTGAATAATTGTAAAACGTTGCACTCAGTTGTCATAAACTACCAATGTCCTTACTTCAAGGCACCTTTAAGATATTCACACAAGAAATAATGTCTAAGAGCCTTCTCAAGGAGTAGCAATGGCCGAAATTGGGTTAGGGACTAGTAAACACAATTCGGCTAGAAGAGAGAAAAAGATGGAGTGTAACACCCCTTACCCGTATGTAGTAAATCATACCATAGTATGGCAGGTTCACTATGACAAGTGAAGGGTGCCACCATGTAACACCCCGATTTTCACCCTAGTAGTTTGAGCATATGTTTGTGTGTTTTTGGAGTCTATTGTATGAGTTTTTTTAATTGGGGTATTTGAGTAGTATTATTTTATTTATGGAGTTAATTTTTGGGGTTTTTGGAGTTAAGAAGAATTAGAAGGATTTTTAACAAAATCCACTAATGAATAGAGGACATGTGGCAAGAAAAAGAAGTGGGGGTATAAAAACCCAGGAGAGAGAAAATGAGAGAGAGCAGCTGCCCTTCTCCCGTTCCCTCTCCTCGTTTTTTCTCCTTTATCTTCTCTCTTTTGCCTTAAGCTTCCTCAAGTGATTCTTTGGTAGGATTTGACAAATCAAGAGTTAAATTAGTAAGTTTATGTTCTTCTTCCTCTTCTTGTTGCTCTTTCTCCTTTTTGATTCCCTTTGGATGTGTATGTGGGTGTGTAAGTGTGTATATTTGGGTTTTGATTGATTGTTGTGTTTTGGGATTGAATTTTAATTCAAAGGTTCCTCCTAGAGATCCCAAGGGCAAAGAGGTATTCAGCCCCTTGATCTTGGAGCTTAGGAGTTCAAGGTTTGGGAATGCTTTCAATTTGTGCATTTTCCTTGAATTGTGAAATTATGCTTGATTGTTAGAAATTGAATGTGTTAATGTAATTGGATATGTGCTTAGGGGTAATATGAGTTGAGTTTTTGAAGTGTTTTGTTAAATTGATAGTAGGGTGAAGTTTGGATATGGTTTTGATAGGTTTTCGATAGTAATTTTTGGGTTTTTGTTGATCTATACGGCGGTAAGGAAAGGCATACCACCGTGTGATCGTATTCTGTGTTTGAGTTTTATTTGTCCTACCGCCGTGTAAAGTCATTTTATTTTGATGAGTTTCTTTTATGCATTTTACACGGTGGTAAGGCTTTATCATACCACCGTGTAAATGCATTTTGCTTTTTGTGGGGTTTTGGCTCGGCAGGTCATACGGCTGTAAGGTTTTCTTTACCACCGTGTGAAATGTCCTACACGGTGGTAAGGTTTTGTCATACCGCCGTGTAAAAGCTCCCTATTTTGAGTTTTTGAACTTTTGAATTCTGTATAAATTGTTCCTTTTGAACTTGTTTTTCCTTACAATTTTTATCTAGTGGCATATTACCTGGTATATGATATTGAATTGTAACTTTCTTTGTCGAAGTATGTTGAATTTATGCGTTGAGTGTGAAATTTATATTATATGTTTAGCCTGTAAGACTCAAGTAAGTGGATAGATAGGAATGCCTATAGAGTTCTATTAGCTACAGCTCCAATGTGTTCCGGACCCTGATCAGATCTCCGTTTGGGTCCTCGCAATCCTTAATGTGTTCGGATCTTGTTTAAGATCCCCCAACGTGAAAATATTTTTGGATGAAAATAAAGATATTGCTTTTGACCGTACCCACGGGTACTAATGTGTTCACTCGTTATCTGCTACTATGAGTTTGCAGGCGTATATGTGTTCTTATATGAATATGATTTTGTTATATTAATGAGTATGTACTGTGGAACTCTTGTAAATGTAGTACATCATATAAAGTTAGTATGCTTAATGAAATTTGGATATGTCTATGACATATGCATGTGTTTTGCTTTAACGGCCATTGT
Source organism: Excoecaria cochinchinensis (assembly GCA_947683425.1). Lineage (NCBI taxonomy): Eukaryota > Viridiplantae > Streptophyta > Magnoliopsida > Malpighiales > Euphorbiaceae > Excoecaria > Excoecaria cochinchinensis. The sequence continues at coordinate 7,492,606 of CANTUQ010000005.1, forward strand.
GAATGGTCGTTCATCTTTTGTTTTCCCACTAAGTATTATCGCTTAGCATGGGTATTTTATCCATGCAGGTGCGGAAGCTGTGGAGTTTTTGACAGGTCAGCTGCAGTCTAGGCCAACACAGTAGAAGAGCTTTTAAAGAGAATTATGTTTTGGATATGTACCTTTTTGTATGATCTTGTAGTTTCTTTTATTGTTGTAATCTTTCAGCTGTTTATTTTGAAATTTTGTAAGACAGATTTTGTACTTCTAAATCTTTTGTAATGAATTTTCAGTTATATATAAATGAGATTTGAGGTTTTGATGAATGTTTCGAGCTATTTTTTTTGTATATTGTTTTAGTTTATTCTGTTTATTTTGGTTAAGTTTATGCATTTTGTGGTTTGCCTTGGTAACACACTTATCTATGTGGGGTCTCACTCTCGCTGGTGGGTGAGCTCCCTTATGTATAGGTAGGGAGTGTTACACACAAAGCCAGATACATCTACCCTATTAACATACATCAATTATAGCTATAATATTTGTCAAATTCATAATATGACATATCTAAAATAATCAAAACCAAAATTATAAAATTTCTTTCTTTCATTATATCATACGATACATAATAAAGTCCATAACAACTTGTATATGCCATTAACTACTTAATTACATAATAATCTTATTAGATATTTAAGTTACATAATTACAATAAAAAGGATTATATCTACATTACTATAGCAAAATGCAAGACCTACTTTGATAAGCTTCTTATTGTTGTGCTGGCCTTGTTGGATATGTGATGTCCTTGACGATGGCTTTAACTTCGGTACCTATACGGATGAAACACCCGTACTAAGTATATAGCTTAGTGGGGAACAACATGATATGGATGAACACTCATAGTGATCGTCATTAGATACACACATATGATGCATACATATAAATAAACAATTCGTAATAGTCAACTACATGTATCTTGCATCTTCACAAGCGCGCGCGCGCACACACACACACACACACATATATTCTTCAAGGAATTCACATTTTATAACATTCACTTAACACTTATCTCTTAATAGTCTTCTTGCATTCCTAAAGGAAGTGGATAACGGGGAAATACAGAACAGTGGTTACCCGTAGGCACATTACAATACTAAAAAATAATAGATCAATCTCAGATAGTGATCCAAACGAGGTCTATAAGAATGACCCAAATAGGGTCTACAAAACATTATGCTGCAACAGCGAAGGTCCCTATAGGCATACCTATCTATCCATGTCCCGATTATAGCAAACTGAAAATTAAATTAGAACAATTTTATTCACACCGAAGGTTTTATGATTATATATTTATCAATTCGAAACAAATGTTATCATTTTTAAGATATGCCAATATCTCAACATTATTTCTAATAGTATTTCATAACTCAAGTTTATGCATCTTACAATTTTTATGGCTACGAGCATGTCACATTTTATTATTTTCCATGCATACATATCATTCTCAAGTCATTAAAAATGTACCAAATTAATTCCGTAAAATTCAGACTAAAAACTGGTTCAAAACGGAGAGAAAATTCACCAATTGAGAAGAAAAACCGTAAGTTACAAGGTGGGCAAGATGGTCTGACCGCTGTGTATAATGACAAGATTTTGGTATTTGGGAGGCAAAAGCAAATTACACAGCAGATAGACTTTTCCACACGAGGTGCAGGATAGGTTACAAGGCGGGCAGAAATCTCCAACCGTCGTGTAAACCAAATGACATGCAAAATTTAAATTTCAGAATGAATTTACACGGTGGTGTAGACACCGGATCGTAAAACAGCCTAAATCAGGGTTACCCAATTATGATTATACGCCTGTTCACGGGCAAAAAGGTTGGAAGTGATAATTTCCTTATCAAGATTGCTTTTTAGAACGAAAAAATTTAAAAAAATTTAAAAAATAAAAATAAAAATAAAAGGAAGGTTAGAAATTATTTTGTTTTAGTCAAATTTGTCTTAAAAAAAAAAATTTCGACTGTCAGCGGCGCGAGCCCACCGACGTCCGTCGGTCACCCTGTCCGCCCAAAACTGTCAAAAACGTGATTTTTGGCATTTTTTTGAGATTTTTTCCCCAAAATTGATTTTTTACCCCCCTTTATAAAGAATTTTCATGATTGTTTCCATTTTTAAAATTTAAATAAGGAATTATCTGATTTAAAGTTTATTTTTTTCTTAATTAATTAGGTTTTTCATTTTTATTCATATAAATAGAAAATTATAGAAAAAGAAATGGTGGGAATTCTTTTAGGTTAAATTTTTCTTTTCTTTTATTCACTTCTTCTTCATTAAGGGAATTCTCTCTACACTTTTGGAGTTTTTCTTCTTCAAATAAATTTTTTAAGGTTCTAAAAACCCATCTTTAATCAATAATTTTTCTTAGATAAAGACAAATAATTCTTTGTTCTTGAATTTTTTTTACTTTTTTTTAATCAATGATTTTTTCTTGAAATAAAGAAAAATGAATTTTTGTTCTTAAAAATTGTTTATTTTTCTTTAATCAATAATCATTCTTGGAACAAGAAATTAATTCTTTGTTTTTGAAGAATTTTTATTTTTCTTTTATTATTTCTTTTTAAGCAATTTTTTTTCTTGGAATAAAGTTTCAATTTTATTATTTTCAATTCTAATTTTGTGATCAAAATAAGAAAATCAATCATATTTTTCCTTCTATCGAATTCAAATTCTAAGGGTAAATATTTTTGGCTCAATATCTTATTTTTTATTTTCTTTTATTTATTTCTGTTCATATTTAATTAGTCATAATGTAAATTTTTATATTTATTGTTTATTTATTTATTTTATGTTATCTTAGATATAGATTTAACATTTTTTATATTTTTCTTTGTTCTTTTTTTATTTATTTGATTATTCATTCTTCTTTTATTTATCATTATTATTTATTATCATTATTTTTCATTATTACTGTTATTTATTATTATTATTATTATTATTATTATTATTATTATTATTATTATTATTATTATTATTATTATTATTACTCATGTTTTTATGTATTAATTTATTAATATGTTGTTTTATTTGTTTCAATCATGTCATTTAATTTATTTGACTTTCATAAAGCATTTTTTTTTCATTTATTTTAATTTATTACTTATTATTTCATGTGTTTAATTGAGTTTTTTGGTTAAATTACTAACATTAATTTTATTTGTATTTGTTTTTTTATTCTAGCACTTATTTTTTTTGCTTGGGCATTCTCGCGAGCAAATGGAGAGATTTAGGAGACTCGTTTGGTTTTACCATTTATTTTTGTTATTTGTATTATTTTTTTTATTTGGCTTTTTCATTTATGTTGCCATGTAATTTTTAATAAAACTGTTTCTTTTGTGCACGTTTAAAAGAAAATCACAGAAATATTTATATTAATTAATTTGAAATTTTTTCTAATAAAATGGAACCAATGTCTTAGTTTTTTTCCTTCAAATAAAATTATCACTTTAAAATTATTTTCTGTAAGTATGCATGGGAGAACTAATGTACTCATTTTTAATAAATACCCCATTTTATGTGTGATTTACATGTTATTTACAATGAGAGTTGTATTATGCACCTAGTTTTATTGTAAATTATTATGCTTTTATTTACTTTATGCTTAATTTACTTTATTTGCCGCTTTAATTACATGATTGATCTGCGCTCTAATTATTGCATTAAAATTGTATGAGAAAAGGAATGGAATTTTATCTCTAAAACTTAGTCATAACTTTAACTAAGATATGAATAAATTGGAAGTCCCGAACCATCTCTGGTCTTATGCTTAATGAGGTTAGATGAACCTTTCCAATGTTCTATTGGAAAGGGAATTCCAAAATATTTCTTGTTGCCCAAAATAGGCCCAAATTGCATTGTCTTAGGCTCCATGAGGTTAGACGAACCATCCAAATGTTCTATTGGGGTGCGGACTCCAAAATATCTCTACCTTGCCCAAAATAGACGTATATGCATCGTCTTAGGTTTCACGCGATTAGATGAATCTTTTCAATGTTCTATTAGAAGGAGAATTCCAAGATATCTTTGATTGCCCAAAATAGACACACATGCGCTGCCTTAGGCTCAGTGAGGCTAGACGACCTTTCCCAATATTTTATTGGGTGGCGACTTCAAAACACCTCCTTATTGCCCAAAATAGACACCCTTGCAATCTTTTATAAGTCTTATGGACCTCTCTCGAATACCCTAAAAGTGGGTTATTCGGGGCCCCTCGGGGTTCGGTATGCGTCACAGTGGTGAGTCCACTGGGGACTATTGAGACTTAGCTTCTAAAGTACCTTGGCTAAAATATATAATTGAGTTTTAATTTAAAATTTCATCCCTTTTTGAAATTGCATTGCATTTCACTAGAGCCTTAGATCTACGCTAGTCCCTTTCTCAGCCCCGATGCATTCCCGAACCACGACCCTACGTTCACTCCATGTAGGAAAGTGTTAAGAATAATCACCAACCCAAGTCTCGTACCAACATAGTATATTAAATAGAGACCCGATTGGTCGTTATGCTCGTGATGAACTAGACCCGTCGGCAGGGACCATGCTTAGGTAAACCTAAAGTATCATCACTCTGGCCAAAGCTCATGTAACGAAAGTAGATACTTCCCTTAGGTGGTATGAACCATAATACTATGCTTGCTGTATGGATTGTTATGTATTGGATAAGTCAAAATAGATTGGTTGGTCATCTAATCAAAGGCTTTCATGCCCCGATAGGCCCATATCGATTTTTTGGATTGCCTAAATACACAATGATCAAAAAACATATGTATGTACATTAGATAAGAGGGGTTATGCTGCCGGCTTTTCACCATGCACCATACGCATCCATTGGGTTCCCCGCTAACCCATGGGCTAAGCGCACCTAAGAAAGAGACCGCACGACCTCCTGTATGAGAGTGATAAGGTTGGAAGGATCTATCTGCTTGCATGTGGCTGTGGATGTTGCAATGCATATTATGCATTGCGTGTCATTCATGCACATAAAAACATAAAAGAAAAAAAAACATAAAAAATTATTTCCTCTATATGTGTACATCCTATTCTGTGCATATAATTTTCACATATATATATCATTATGTGCATAGTTTTTTTCCATGCATCACATATATCATTGTAATCTCTTGCAGCCATTGAGGACCATTTGCATAGCACAATCATGCATTACATGTTATTCTTGCATCATTCTAACTCCATAATTTTTTTAGCCATCACAGACCACTTTTCTAGTTTGTTTAGGGGTTCCAACAACTGCCTTATCAGAGGGTTTTAATTGAGCAACCAGAATCAAAATCAAGTGCGATTAACAGGCATTTAGAAAAATTTTCAGAAACGGCCAATTCACCGAGAGAGGCAAATACAACCCAGGCCATGATTACTGAAGAAGTTGGTAGGCAGTTCGAGGAATTTGAGAATAGAATGATGGCCATGATGGCAACAATGGCCCAACCTACCGCACAAAACCCAGCTGCCCCTCTTATGAGACAAAATGAATAGGAGGAAGCTAGAGAGGACCCGTTTGAGGAGGTTTATCCACCACCAGTGAATTTGAGGGCTACCACACCTATGGGCCAGAGAAGAGGAGGTGCCCATAGGCTAGAAGATGATTATATAGAGGAGGAACATGAAGAACCCGTAGTGGTGACAGGTAAGGTGCCTTAGACAGAGGAGGCAATATGGAAGAAGATGGAGGAGAAGTTCGAGGTGATGTCCCGAATGCAGATGATGGGAAAGGGGATAAACCCCAAATATAAAAAGCTGGATGGAGAGGATCTACTCCCTCTAAATTTCAAGATGCTTGTTGTCCCGAAATTTGATGGCACATCGGATCCCACCGCACACATCAAGCAGTACTCCCTAGTAATAAAGGGTACTACGCTGATAAAGAGGCAGAAGATAGAGTACTTTTATTTGAATTCGACAGGTCCTGCGGTGGAATGGTATCATGGACTGGACCAAAGAACAAAAGAAGACTGGGATCTACTGACGGAGGAGTTCCTCAAGTAGTACGACTACAATATAAGGATGGAGGTCACTCTGAAAGACCTAGAGCTGCTTCAACAGAAGTCGGGAGAATCATTCCATGAGTACATTACCAGATGGAGAAATTGGATAATGGAGATGAAAAGGAAGCCCGATACCCCAGATCGGATCAGGTTATTTATTAGGAATGCTAACCCATATTTGAGGGAAGGGCTAAAGATGAAGGGACTCAAAGACTGGGAGTCGCAGCATCTGGATAAAATGGCTAAATCTGCAGACCTTACCTTTGGCAAAAACAAAGGAAGTAGCAGTGGTAACAGGGGCAATGATGGGGTAACAGAAGTCTCAGCCACAGGAACGACTCGGTGCCACCTCACTATTACTGGTAGGCCATTATCTTAGTACTTCACCCGTATCATCAAGGAAGGGAAGTTACTATTGGCTAAAAAGTCTAATTTATAGGTTTTAATGTATTAACAAAACATCTGCACTTAATCAAATTGGATTTTTCTTTAGCTTGAATAATGCAGGTCCAAGTTTTAGGGTCTGATGCAGAGTGCTCTATCAAATCCAGAACAGACGTGCTCGTGTTTTACAACCATAAGAGCAGACTTACAATATTAAAGGTTTATTAGGAAAAAAAATTTGTAAAATCATCCTTGAGGAATCCACACACTCACAGTACGTTAATTACATTATTTTCTGCATTTAAAATATTTTTTAAATCACATGGTTACCTAAAATAAAATTATCTCTTTCCTAAAAGATAAAAATCCACAATTATAGCTTTTGAAAATGGAAAGAAAGCCTTTTAATTGAATCTGATTTTTCTTATTTGAAGAAACATAAAATCTGAAGAAATCTCTCTTAATCATGTCTTCATTGACTAAAGAAACATAAAAATAGAAATTTCCTTCAAACATAGAAACATTTTTGAAATAATGTTCACACCTAACAGCTATGTTTTTCAACTATAAAAAGAAGTGTTGTTGGTGTGTTCAAGTAAGTGAGTGAAAAACATTTTTGTGCTACATGTATTTTATCTTGTAAGTTTTTCATTCCTTCATGTGCATTCATGATCACATATCCTCAATATGATTATAGTTTCAATTGTAATCATGTTAGTGAGGCTATTCAAATTTGTAAGATAAATTGTGAGGTTAGGTTGCTAGAACCTAGGAGAATAAACTAGCAAGTGTTTAGGTTCTTTTACTTGGGAAAAAGGGCTAAGTGTTTTGATCATTTTACTTTGGAAAAATGATTATGTGTTTTAGAGTTTTCACTTGGGAAGAAAAACTTGGGTAGCTACATGTAACAGGCTTTTGACTCTTGCCCTTAAATAGAGTCACATTAGAAAGAGAGAAACTCTTAAGATGGAGTGTCTTAAGGAGAGGATGTAGGCGATGGCCGAACCTTTATAAATCGCATTGTTAAATTCTCTATCCCTTACTCTCTTTTTATTTCGTGCTCTATAATTTTTATGCTGAAATTGACTTTTCTGTATCTGTTCTGTGTTCTATAGAACATAGTTAGAAAATCACCCTGTGTTCTAAAAATGGGTTGAAATTAATTTTTTTAAATTAATTTATCCAATGAAAGTCTGATTTTTTCTCACTATTAATTTTATCCATATGTGTTGTTTTTAATGGTAAAGGATAATTAAAAAAATATTTTAAGTAAATTGCATGAAATGGATTTATTATGATGATGGTATTTTGCATATCAACTGTCTATGTTCTAATATGTTCAGATCACGAAAAATTATGAAATGATCTATTCACCCCCCTCTAGATCATATATTTGGGACTCGCAGTTATAACTTGCCAGCCCAGCCTGCCCCAAGTCAAGGACAACCTAGACACAAAACAGACTGGTATTGTGCATATTATCAGTACACAGGGCATAAAACAGACTATTGTCATCCTCTAAGATATCGCATTCAAGAATTGATGCTTGGCCTGGAGGAAGAAAGAAAGAATTAGAGTTGTTACAATGCCATTCTTTTTATGATATAAAGTGTATTCCTGAACTATGCACTTATTTCTTTAGTTATTTTAATAATATGAGCTTTTCTTATATATGCATTGTCATATCTGATCGCATCATGCATAAGTGATAATCATGATTAAGGCATTGGTTTAATAAACACTGTTTCATTCAGTTTCAAAAATAATAATCTTGGTTGCATCCAATCTGACTCCTAAAGCAAGATGAAATTTGAGAGATCCAAAAAAAAAATGAAAAATAAAAAGAAAAAGTGGCCTTTGCCTGGACCTGGAGTGACATGCCTGGGCAATCTGCTTCAATTTGTCAACCCAACAGTAATCGAAATTTTCAAAAGCCATTTCTTTACCTCCTCAACATCTAGGATGCATACAGTGCAGCCAAGCAAAATCAAACTCTATTCATTAAAGGGCTATGTCAGAAATTAGACAGATGAAACTTCGTGCCTTCACAAGAAATATATATCTCATTAGAATCAAGCCTTAGAATTTATTTCCTTCCAACCATTTGAGATGTTCACTCCAAAGTCAATCAAGATTGACCTTTAACCATCTGGAACCCTTATAGCCAAACTTGGAAGGAGAGCTCATTACCTTTACCTTTACCTTTACCAAAAAAAAGGCAAAAAAACAAACAATAGTTTTGTCCTAAACCATCTGAGGCCAAAGTATAACTCCATCTCGACCATTAAAGGATACTTCAGAAATTGAGCCACCAAAGCTGATAAAAAGAAGATACAGACTTTCACTATCAAAATTCAAGTGAAAAAACTCACTGCCTCAGCTAGTTTATACAAGGGTTAAGATGAAGCCTTTGGTGCTAAAAAACAAAGAAGCACTATGAGAAGAAGTAGCCTTCCCAGCTAACGAGAATGAAAGTAAATTCAAAGAAACCAATTGAGGCCGACAGACTGAGGGAGGTCCCATGACAAAGGCTAAAAAAAATAAAAAAATATAATAATAAATGCCCCGTGGGTTGAAAATCAAAAAAAGATAATCTTGCTAAAATTGGACGCCCAGCTAGGATGAAAATTAAAAAAAAGCATCCTGGATAAAAATTAAGGGCTGAGAGAGAATATTCAATAAAGAAAATTCGAGAGGGCTGATTGATAATAGGAGTCGAATGTGCCCAAGGTGTTACTCATTGAGATTGAATAAAACTTGTATTTTTGCATCACATATCTAGCCATGATAATTATTATTGCTATATGGTGCATATAGATAGAAACACATGCATAAGCTAGGCATAAACATGCAATTGAATGGTTAAGAGAAACCTGTGGCATGCATAGGGACATATGCTGGAGCAAGTCTCAAGGCGGTAATAACAACACTTCATGTGACAAATCCTCTTCCTACCATTAAAAAAAAAGAGCCGTTAGAGATGAAAACCGTAACTGGCTCTCTAAGCAAAAGTTAGGCCAAAGGACAGGGTGAAAACCTGAAAACAGGCAGTCTGTCCTACAAAAAATAAATGAATAAAAGCCACTAGAGTGGGTTGGGTCCATTCCAGGCAAAAATTAGGCACAGGGTTATGTGAAAATCCCTAAAGGGATGTATTTCCCGCAAAAAAAGCTAGTGTAAAAATCCACAAGGGACGCACTACCTTTAAAACAATGACTTTCGATGCCTGGAGCGATAAGACGGCATTGCTTCAGATAACCTCCCTTCAGGCAAATAGTGCATAATTCAGGATATAAGTCAGAATCCCTAGGGCAAAATGTTGTACAGCTCATGGAAAAAGGGATATGTTCGTTGACTTAGGGGCAAAGATGCACATGGAACAGTTATCTCTAAAAGCTTATGGGTCAGAGTTCCTAAGCCAAGATGATACTTTTTTGTATCATTGGGGGCATCACACAATATGAGCAATACCCTTAACGAATCCCCTAACCACCTAGGATGTTGTCTATCAATTTTTGCATCTTGCGTGCACAATCTTTTGCATATCTCTTTGCATAACTTCATACATGCATAGCCTTTCACAATGCCCAACATGCATGAACGGATATGAAAATAATGGGAAAAATTGGATTCAATTGTCAACTGCTCCTATCGGAAATAGGATTTATTTTTCTTTCTCGAACCGAGAGATCCATGAATTGGAAAATATACTAGATTAATCGAGTCGAATTGGAATTAATTTCTAACTCATCCATAACCAGTTAGTCAAAACAACAATTTATTTTGATTCAACCACCCAGTTTTCTTTGTTTGTTGCATATACAATTCTTCACGCACATTTCGTGTATATAATTTTTGCATACATGTAACACATAATTCTTTACACATGTTTAGCATGCATCTCACGAGCACATATCGCATGCATTTAATCCTTTACCGGTATAGATGTGTACATATAATTTTTGTACATTATTCCTTTGCATGTGTTTTGTGTGTATAGCTTTGCACATATATTTCACACACATTATGCACACACAATCTTTTGTAGATACACTTGTGCCAATAACTTTATAGGAAAAGGCTGAACTAAGGGATAGTTTCGGCAAGATGAAGTCAAGATGAAGCCTACGCAAGTTGAAATCATGCGAGCCCATAAAGAGGTAACTCATTAAGTCCCTTTTCAAGGCATTTCAAGTCTCTTTCGAGCATTCTCAGTCTTTTCAAAGCATTAAGTCCTTTTCTCAAGACATTTCAAGTCTCTTTCGAGCATTCTCAGCCTCTTCGGAGCATTATCTCTAAATCCTTTCCTCAAGGCATTTCAAGTCTCTTTCGAGCATTTTCAGCCTCTTCGAAGCATTTTCTCTAAGTCTTTTTTCAAAGACATTCTTAGCTTTTTCGGAGCTTTATCTTTAAATCCTTTTTCAAAAGCATTCTCAGCCTCTTCGGAGCATTATCTTTAAGTCATTTTTCAAAGGCATTCTCAGCCTCTTCAGAGCATTATCTTTAAGTGCTTTTTCAAATGCATTCTCAACCTCTTCAGAGCATTATCTTTAAGTCCTTTTTCCAAGGCATTCTCAGTCTCTTTGGAGCATTATGTTTAAGTCTTTTTTCCAAGGCATTCTCAGCCTCTTTGGAGCATTTTCAACCTTTTCGGAGCATTATCTTTAAGTCCTTTTTCCAAGGCATTCTCAGCCTCTTCGGAGCATTATCTTTAAGTCCTTTTTTTAAGGCATTCTCAGTCTCTTCGGAGCATTATTATTAAGTCCTTTTTTCAAGGCATTCTCAGCCTCTCGGAGCATTATCTTTAAATCATTTTTCAAAGGCATTCTCAGTCTCTTCGGAGCATTATTTTTAAATCATTTTTCAAGGCATTCTCAGCTTCTTCGGAGCATTATCTTTAAGTCTTTTTTTTAAGACATTCTAAGTCCCTTCACGACAACAAAGATTGTCATATGTCATACAAACCGGACGGTGGTTAGCAAGCACATGCCATGCAAGATCGGATGGGGCTCAGCAAAACGATTGCAGTATATCAAATGGGTCGTAGCAGAATATGCTACAATCCAGCGGCGACAAGCCACGATCTTCGACACAGCGAAAAGGTAAGGAGTGCCTTAGGTACGCACTTCTTTCCTTTTTCTTTGAATTTTGGCTCACCTAAGCACCCATGTACTAGCCTCCCAAAAATTGGGGGCAACTGTAGACATCGGGTCCTGAGACAGCCTAGATCAGGGTTACCCAATGATGATTATACGCCTGTTCACGGGCAAAAAAGTTGGAAGTAATGATTTACTTATAAAGATTACTTTTTAGAACAAAAAAATTAAAAAAAAAATCAAAAAATAAAAATAAAAAAGGGAGGTTAGAAATTATTTTTTTTAGTCAAATTTGTCTTTAAAAAAAAAAATTCAGCCATCAGCGGCGTGCTGGTAAGCTTCGGTAGCGTGCAGGCGCGTGCCTCACCTACGCAGCGCTCGCCTGAGCTCAAAGTGAGCACAGCGTGCGTCCAGCAGGCTCTCTGCATGCCCACCGACGGGCTCCGCGCGCCCACTAACGCCCATCGGTCACCCTATCCGCCCGTCGGTCACCTTGTCTGCCCAAATTTGCCGAAAACATAATTTTTGGCCTTTTTTCGGGATTTTTTCCCCAAAATTGATTTTTTATCCCCTTTTTAAAGGATTTTCATGATTTTTTTCAATTTTTAAAATTTAAATAAGGAATTATCTGAATTAAAGTTTATTTTTTCCTTAATTAATTAGGTTTTTCATTTTTATTCATATAAATATAAAATTATAAAAAGAGAAAAGGGGGAATTCTTTTAGGTTAAATTTTTCTTTTCTTCTCTTCTTCTTCACCAAGGGAATTCTCTCTACACTTTTGGAGTTTTTCTTCTTCAAATAAATTTCTAAGGTTCCAAAAACCCATCTTTAATCAATAAATTTTCTTAAGACAGACAAATTATTTTTTGTTCTTGAAAGTTTTTTTTTTGACTTTTTTTTAATCAATGATTTTTTCTTGAGACAAAGAAAAATAATTTTTTGTTCTTAAGAATTGTTTATTTTTTTAATCAATAATCATTCTTGGGACAAGAAATTAGTTCTTTGTTCTTGAAGAATTTTTATTTTTCTTTTATTGTTTCTTTTTAAGCAAATTTTTTTTCTTGGAATAAAGTTCCAATTTTATTATTTTCAATTCTAATTTTGTGATCAAAGTAAGGAAATCAATCATATTTTTTCCTCTATCGAATCCGAATTATGAGGGTAAACATTTTTGGCTCAATCTCTTATTTATTTTATTTTATTTTATTTATTTTTGTTCATATTTAATTAGTCATAATGTAGATTTTTATATTTATTATTTATTTTATGTTATCTTAGATATATATTTAACATTTTTTATATTTCCCTTTGTTCTTTTTTTATTTATTTGGTTATTCATTCTTCTTTTATTTATCATTGTTATTTATTATCATTATTTTTCATTATTATTGTTATTATTTATTTATTTATTTATTTATTATTATTATTATTATTATTATTATTATTATTATTATTCATGTTTTTATATATTAATCTATTAATATGTCGTTTTATTTGTATCAATCATGTTATTTAACTTATTTGACTTTCATAAAGCATTTTTTTCATTTATTACTTATTATTTCATGTGTTTAATTGATTTTCTTCATTAAATTACTAACATTAATTTTAGTTGTATTTGTTTTTGATTCCAACACTTGTTTTCTTTGCTTGGGCATTCTCGCGAGCAAATGGGGAGATCTAGGAGACTCATTTGGTTTGACCATTTATTTTTGTTATTTGTATTCTTTTCTTTATTTGGATTTTTTGTTTATGTTGCCATGTAATTTCTAATAAAACTATTTCTTTTGTGCACGTTTAAAAGAAAATCACAAAAATATTTATATTAAATAATTTGGAATTTTTTCTAATAAAATGGGACCAATGTCCTAGTTTTTTCCCTCCAAATAAAATTATCACTTTAAAATTATTTTCTGTAAGTATGCATGCGAGGACCAATGTACTCATCCTTAATAAATACTCCGTTTTATGTATGATTTATATGTCATTTACAATGAGAGTTGTATTCCGCCCCTAGTTTTATTGTAAATTATTATGCTTTTATTTACTTTATGCTTAATTTACTTTATTTCCTGCTTTCATTACATGATTGATCTGCGCTCTAATTATTGCATTAAAATTGTATGAGAAAAGGAATGGAATTTTATCTCTAAAACTCATTCATAACTTTAACCAAGGTATGAATAAATGGGAAGTCTCGAACCATCTCTGATCTTATGCTCAACGACGTTAGATGAACCTTTCTAATGTTCTATTGGAAAGAGAATTCCAAAATATCTCTTGTTACCCAAGATAGGCCCAAGTTGTATTGTTTTAGGCTCTATGAGGTTAGACAAACCATCCTAATGTTCTATTGGGGTCAGCTTTGAAGAGGTATGTGTTTGGGGCTAGGGTTTCCTGCATTTTGGGTTTCTCCTTCTTCTGGTTTTGCTAGATTTTAAGTTAGGGTTTTTGGTTAAGTGATTCCCGGGTTTTGTTTGTGCGAGTTATTGATGATAAGAAGAAGCAAAGCAAGGTTAAGGAGAAGATTTAAAGATTGATGTTTGGAAAGGATAGCTGGGTTGTACTTCACAAGAGGTTTGGGAATTTCTTGTGTTTTGATGTTCATGTTTGATTTTCTAGGTTTGCATGAATTTCTAGAAATTTGTGATGGGTAATTAGGCTTATATTGCTATACATGATATGTGTTTTTAGTTGTGATGGATAATTATGCATGATTGTGGAATTATTAAAGTGATTGTGAGATTGAATGAAATTACTATAGAATTTTCTGATTTTCTATTGTTGAGATTTTAATTTGTGAAATCTATGATTTGAGTGTAATTAATTGTTGGAAAGTTGTGTTTTATGTTGTTTGTGGTGCATGAAAGGCAATTCTGGAGGTAAGATTGAGTTCAGGTTTGATTTGGGTGAAAATGGTTTTGATTTGAAAATTCTGGGGTTTCTTTTCTGCGTGGATTATTGTATGAATTATATGAATATGACTTGATGGATTTCGCATGACCTGCAAGAGTCAGTGTAGTGGATAGTTAGGCATGCCTAATAGAGTCTCTTAGCTGCAGCCCTCTATTCCATTTGGACCTGATCAGGGCCCCGTTTGGTTCCTTGCGATCCCTACTGTATTCGGATCTTGTTTAAGATCCCCTTTGTAAAATGTTTTGAAAAAAGAAAATGTGATATTGTTTTTTGATTCGTACCCGTAAGGTACGATCACTGTTCGATTCGTACCTGTAAGGTACCGTCACTGTATATTCGTTATCCACTATTGTGAGTCAGCAGGTGTATTGTTTATTTGTGATATGTTTCTGAGTACGTGAATGAACTGGTAAATTCTGTAATGATGTGCAAAAGTTATGTGAATAAGTATTTGATGCATTTATGATAAATGCCATTTGACTTGTGCTCTACGCACTACTCTATTCTGGATCCTTTATGGACACCTATGTGGAAATGTGTGGTATATCCGGATACCTATGTGTTTTGTATAATCAACCGATATCTGTAAAATGGAAAGGGATAATGCAATCAACGTTGCTCTAACAAATGTGTATAAATAAATATTGGTTGTTCAAGAATTCATATGTGGATAGTGCATGTTATAAAGGTGTTTAAGGTTAAGAGTATGATTGTCTGTATGAAGTCTATGGAAGGAATAATTGAAATGATTGATATACATGTTTTCTATAGTTGAATAATCAATTAATGTGTCCTATGAATATATTCGTTTACATGTTTGAGTTAAGAACACAGGTATGTTAGGTAATCGCTTGTCTTCTGAACCTTAGCTTGGATGACCAATGTAAGTATATCGGTAAGGAATTCTGGTGAATTATTTATTGGTTTTTGAGGAATACGTTAGTTGTATATCGATTAATAGTTAAAGAGAAATAAGGTGGTATGCATGATAAATAACTGGACCGTACACTGGATTACTACTGTAAGTATGCTGTTAGAGTTGGTGTGTATTATCATTAGTTTTAACGAATACGGTAATTATGTATCAATTGGTAAGTATGGGATAATAATATGTTAAGCATGATATAGATAACCGAATTTAGGAAATGAGTTATAATTGAACCTAGAATAAGTATATAAGGTTTTATGTAGAACTACATGGTTCTGATTTCCTAACCATAGGGATACGTAGGAAGCCTGGAATAACATTCTAAGCCTGAACCAAATCTGGTAATCTAATGTTTTGTTTAGATTTGAGCAATAAATGGTTTGAATAAATGTAATGTTCTAACGTAAGCATTAATTTTGTAATCTGCATGATTTTGGAAATGTTAAAATTAATGGGAATCGTTATGACTTAATTTGCCTCGTTAGCAAATGTATCTTTGGTAACCTAGGAGGCATAACTATTCCCACAGTTAATTAAATGAATTAAGCAAGCAATGAGTATGAATAATGTCCCTATAAATTACTAAGGCAATAATGTAAATTCTGGCTATGGTATATAATTAAATATACATAGGAATTGTTTAAGTTTCGTATGAGAAATAGAATATGAATTTATGTTAGCTTTAACTGGTGTACTTTATGTTCATGTAGTTATATATATATTGATTTACATGTGTTTGCCTCCGCAACCACTGTGAGTGGCTGCCCATTATTTGTTTCGCTCAACTAAGCGTTATCGCTTAGCACTGTTATTTATCTGTGCAGGTTAGGAGATCAGAGTAGCGCAGCGGTTCTCTGTGACTTTGGCCAACGAGTCGGTGGAGGTTATAGAATGTTTTTTCTTTATTGATTATCGGATTGTAAATAAGTTTATTGAGTTAGCATTTGTCTGATATGTAATAAACTTTAGTGCGAACGATGTTGTGTGTGAGATAAGTTTAGAACGTGCATGTCTTGAGGTTGTGATGTTAGAAATTTTATTACTCTGATTTCTATATTACCATGTGTGTCTTTGTCTGGTAGCACCCTCCGCTCACTATAGCTCTTCATCCGTCGTTATGCTACGTTGTGGAATTGGGGGTGTTACAATTTGGTATCAGAGCCCCGGTTTAGTCAGTTCTGGTTGGTTAGATATGTCATAATGTGTCTGTATAGTTTAGCATTGGCCAAAGTGGACAACCTTGTCCTTTAGATATGTTTTGGGAAGGGAATCCTTCAGATTTGATAAGGTGTTTAGTTAAGTGTTGGCTCAGTAGGTCACGACCTACCTGCCTTAAAGTGGTATGTGTATGTGCATTCTGGAATGTGTTTGTTAGATGAGTTATCAGAGATTCTGTTAGGAATTTTGTTTCGATTCTATGTGGTTAAAGAAAAGGTTTGTAGAAGTTTTTGAAGTGTATCGATATGTGGTTGCCTTGGAAGAATAGATGGTTTGGTATTTGGAGATGGAAAAGTATGTGGATTTTGTAAGATTATGGTGTTGCTCGGTATGCCTGTCAGCTATTTCCAGAAATTTAATTGAAAATAAGCATATTGAACCATGGGGATGGGAAAAGTGCATTATTATAGCATTAATCGCATTCCTACCTTATTTTGCATACATGAACTATTGCATCCTCATTGCATCATCCTCCTTTTAATCACATGTGAGAAACATTTGCATATACATTTTGATGGAGAGCCAGCTGACAGGGTGTGCATAATTGATATTAAGATGAAGTGTGTGATTTTTGAGCATAGTAATTGTTAAGAAGAATGTACTGTGTGTATAGTTAGAGTTGAATAAGAAAAGTATTTTGGAATCTTGTACAGGTGAGTGTGAAAAGATTTTGTAGTAATATATGAGTATTGTTTGTAAGGAAAGAAGCAGCGTATGTGCCGGATGTTTTTGAAGTAATGAGGAATTGTGTAGCAAATTTTGTCAGTAAATGGCTTATATGTGTGTTTTGAGTTTCGAGTGGTAATTAAAGTAATGATTGTTTCAACGAAAGTGACCGATTTAAGTGCAAGATAATGGAAAGAGAATTATGAGGTTTCTTTTATTTGATTTTATGAGTTTGAGATCAATTTTGGCCAAGAGCAAGTTATGATTTCTATAGCTATTCGGATTTAAAAGAAGTGGTTTAAAAGTATAGCTATGAGGATCAGTAATGGCTAGTAGTATATTAAAGTAAAGGCGTACTGGAATAAGTGAAACGTGTGTATTGCAAGTGTAGAACGTAAGTGTTATATAATGATACGGAAATGATTAATGTAAATGATAGTGAGGTAGAATATAGTCTCTGGATGTTTCCGATGTAAGTGAATTTCGAGGATGAAATGCTTTTAAGAGGGAAAAGTTGTCACACCCCAAATAGTACCATAGAAGAATTTGGGTAAAATTGAAGTGTTAGGTATGTCAACTGGACCATTTATGAATTTAAGTGAAAGTTTCGGCAAGTATAGTTAATGGTAAAATTGTGAAGTATGAGTTAGGACTTATTGAAGAATTAATTAAATTTCAAATGAGGAATTATTGTGTTAGTGAGTGAAGTGTAAGTTTGCCAAGGATTTAAGTAGGATTTGCCTAGGACCAAAGAGTAATAGGACAAGATATTTTGATTTGAGCCAATGGGAATTTGCCATGTGGACTTGGTAGGTGTGTGCATTGAATGAAGAAGAAAGAAAAGGGAAAAAGAAGAGGGAGAATGCAGGAATTCTGCATTCCCGTTCTCTTGTCTTTCCCGTTCCCTCTTCCTCTTTTCTTCTTCATTTGCTGCCTTTCCTCCTTGTCTTTCTTGTTGCTGGTGATTGTTGGTGCTTTGGTTGAGCTTGGGGTCAGCTTTGAAGAGGTATGTGTTTGGGGTTAGGGTTTCCTGCATTTTGGGTTTCTCCTTCTTCTGGTTTTGCTTGATTTTAAGTTAGGGTTTTTGGTTAAGTGATTCCTGGGTTTTGTTTGTGCGAGTTATTGATGATAAGAAGAAGCAAAGCAAGGGTAAAGAGAAGATTTAAAGATTGAAGTTTGGAAAGGATAGCTGGGTTGTGCTTCAAAAGAGGTTTGGGAATTTCTTGTGTTTTGATGTTCATGTTGTATTTTCTGGGTTTGCATGAATTTCTGGAAATTTATGATGGGTAATTAGGCTTATATTGGTATACATGATATGGGTTTTTAGTTGTGATGGATGATTATGCATGATTGTTGAATTATTGAAGTGATTGTGAGATTGAATGAAATTACTGTAGAATTTTCTGATTTTATATTGTTGAGATTTTGATTTGTGAAATCTATGATTTTAGTGTAATTAATTGTTGGAAAGTTGTGTTTTATGTTATTTGTGGTGCATGGAAGGCAATTCTGGAGGTAAGATTGAGTTCATGTTTGATTTGGGTGAAAATGGTTTTGATTTGAAAATTCTGGGGTTTCTTTTCTGCATTTCTGCTGAGAACTGGAGGTCACAACACTGTCGCGAGCGCGATAGAGGCATGAAATTCGGCTCTTGTGTGTGGATTGCACTGAAGACAGAGGGCACGTTCATGAGTCGTGAACCATGTTCACGGGTCGTGAACGAAGCTCACGAGTCGTGAACAAGGTTCACGAGTCGTGAGCCTTCGGTGAGCACGTGAGCAACGCTCACGAGTCATGAACCACCTTCACGACTCGTGAGGGTTGTTCAGTGCCCTTAGCCATGCCATTTTATCGCGAGCGCGACACAGGTCGCGATCGCAACAGCGACCCCTGTTTGCTATATTTTTCTAAAGTGCTCTGTTTTTTGGAAATGGGTTTCAAATGTCTTTTTCATGGCTTTTTACTACTGTATGCTATATGATCTTGCTTATATGTATAATATTATGATTTCTCCATAAAAAAAAATAGTGTGTTATTCATGATAAATAATATATTATCCATGACAAATTATATGTTGTGTTTTGGAACATAAATTATTTTATGCATGGATTATTGTATGAATTACATGAATATGACTTGATGGATTTCGCATGACTTGCAAGAGTCAGTGTAGTGGATAGTTAGGCATGCCTAATAGAGTATCTTAGCTGCAGCCCTCTGTTCCGTTTGGACCCTAATTAGGTCCCCGTTTGGTTCCTCGCGAACCCTACTGCATTCGGATCTTGTTTAAGATCCTTTTTGTAAAATGTTTTGAAAAGAGAAAATGTGATATTATTTTTTGATTCGTACCCGTAAGGTACCGTCACTGTTCGATTCGTACCTGTAAGGTACCGCACTGTATACTCGTTATCCACTATTGTGAATCAGCAGGTGTATTGTTTGTTTGTGATATGTTTTTGAGTACGTGAATGAACCGGTAAATTCTGTAATGATGTGCAAAAGTTATGTGAATAAGCATTTGATGCATTTATGATAAATGCCATTTGACTTGTGCTCTACGCACTACTCTATTCCGGATCCTTTATGGACACCTATGTGGAAATGTGCGGTATATCCGGATACCTATGTGTTTTGTATAATCAACCGATATCTGTAAAATGGAAAGGGATAATGCAATCAACGTTGCTCTAACAAATGTGTATAAATAAATATTGGTTGTTCAAGAATTCATATGTGGATAGTGTATGTTATAAAGGTGTTTAAGGTTAAGAGTATGATTGTTTGTATGAAGTCTATGGAAGGAATAATTGAAATGATTGATATACATGTTTTCTATAGTTGAATAATCAATTAATGAGTCCTATGAATATATTCGTTTACATGTTTGAGTTAAGAACACAGGTATGTTAGGTAATTACTTGTCTTCTGAACCTTAGCTTGGATGACCAATATAAGTATATCTGTAAGGAATTCTGTTGAATTATTTATTGGTTTCGAGGAATACGTTAGTTGTATATCGATTAATAGTTAAAGAGAAATAAGGTGGTATGCATGATAAATAACTGGACCGTACACTGGATTACTAATGTAAGTATGCTGTTAGAGTTGGTGTGCATTATTATTAGTTTTAATGAATATGGTAATTATGTATCAATTGGTAAGTATGGGATAATAATATGTTAAGCATGATATAGATAACCGAATTTAGAAAATGAGTTATAATTGAACCTAGAATAAGTATATAAGGTTTTATGTAGAACTACATGGTTCTGATTTCCCAACCATAGGAATACGTAGGAAGCCTGGAATAACATTCCAAGCCCGAACCAAATCTGGTAATCTAATGTTTTGTTTAGATTTGAGCAATATAGGGTTTGAACAAATGTAATGTTCTAACGTAAGCATTGATTTTGTAATTTGCATGATTTTGGAAATGTTAAAATTAATGGGAATCGTTATGACTTAATTTGCCCCGTTAGCAAATGTATCTTTGGTAACCTAGGAGGCATAACTATTCCCATGGTTAATTAAATGAATTAAGCAAGGAATGAGTATGAATAATGTCCCTGTAAATTACTAAGGTAATAATGTAAATTCTGGATATGGTATGTAATCAAATGTACATAGGAATTGTTTACGTTTCGTACGAGAAATAGAATATGAATTTATGTTAGCTTTAACCGGTGTACTTTATGTTCATGTACATGTGTTTGCCTCCGCAACCACTGTGAGTGGCTGCCCATTATTTATTTCGCTCAACTAAGCGTTATCGCTTAGCACGGTTGTTTGTCCGTGCAGGTTAGGAGATCAGAGTAGTGCAGCGGTTCTTTGTGACTTTGGCCAACGAGTCGGTGGAGGTTATAGAATGTTTTTTTTTATTGATTGTCAGATTGTAAATAAGTTTATTGAGTTAGCATTTGTCTGAGATGTAATAAACTTTAGTGCGAACGATGTTGTGTGTGAGATAAGTTTAGAACGTGCATGTCTTGAGGTTGTGATGTTAAAAATTTTATTACTCTAATTTCTATATTACTATGTGTGTCTTTGTCTAGTAGCACCCTCTGCTCACTGTAGCTCTTCATCCGTCGTGATGCTACGTGGTGGAGTTGGGGGTGACAGAGGATATGTTAGCCAAATCTGATCTCACTATCACAGCATATGATAACTCGCGTAGACATACTTCGGAGACATTCACGGCGACAGTGAAGACGGGACCAGTAGAGTCAGAAGTGGAGTTTGTGGTACTGCCTATACCCGCCAATTTCTCAGCTCTTTTAGGTAGACCATGGTTTCATAAGTTGGGAGGAGTCCCCTCTATGCTTCACCAGATGGTAAAAATACCTCATGAAGGCCAGATCGTGACTATAAGGGCTGCACGGGAGAATCAGGTTTCAATACTGGAGATCGCTAGGCAGTTGTTTAGTGGATTTCATGTTGCCATGATAGGTGAGGAAGAGCAGAAGGAAGAAAGCCCCCAGGTGCTAAACATGATGAAGAGGATGTCATTCCTCCCTGGCGCAGGACTGGGTAAGAATTCTCAGGGGATGCCAACAGCTATTGCTACCAAGGTCCAAAAAATAGAAGGGGTCTAGGATACACAGGTGTGGTAGGAAGGGGTGAGAAGCCAGAAATAGAAATTCCTCATATCCGGAAGACTTTTGTGCCAGTAACCGCAGCGTGTGCCTATGCAGGGGAAGTTGAACCGCAATGGCTGGATAGAAGAATTGTGCCAGGGTTCGAGGTTTTCAATGAGGTCTATGACTGGGACATTGGATTGATCAAGCCAGTAAAGGGCTTTTGGGATGAGGAAATCATGACCAGTAGGACAATTTGGGACCGTGAGATGCCTGAAGAAGTGATCACTGAGAAGATGGTAGTCATCCAGCTAAAGGGGAAAGCAAAGGTAGAGGAAGCCATATAGGAGTTGATTGAGGAGCTTCCAAAGAGCCGAAGTGACGCAGGACCATCAACTGCGGCAGATGCGCCAGCAGAGGAGGAAGAGGAAAGTAGTTTAGATTTTCTTTTTGCTCCAGAACTTTTCAATGATGTTAATGACAATTTCAATCTTATTAATAAATTGAATAATTTTGCTTACTTGTGTGATGTTTCCGATGATTTCACTATGCATGATCATGATCATGATCATCATCCATCCATATATGTTATTGATTCAACTAATGCTACTCCATTTAATCTTGGAACCATAGAAAACCCAAAAGAAATTTTGATAGCATCAAATATAACTCCTGAAGAGCGAGAAAAATTTGAGAGAAGCTTAAAAAAATATGAAAAAGTCTTTGCCTGGACCTACGAAGATATGCCAGGAATCGATCGGGAAGTCGTAGAGCACGCTATTCCTACATATCCAAACCACAAACCCGTTAAACAGAAGCTGAGAAGGCTTAGGCCAGAATGGGCAGATAAAGTGAAGGAGGAGATTCACCAGCAAATCAAAGCCAAATTTCTAGTTGAGGTGCAGTATCCAACTTGGTTGGCCAATGTTTTCCCCGTAGCCAAAAAGAATGGCAAGGTAAGGGTATGCGTAGATTATCGGGACTTGAATAAAGCCTGTCCAAAAGATGACTTTCCATTGCCCCATATAGATGTGCCGATAGACAGCGCCGCTGCTTGCGAGATGTATAGCTTTGGAGATGGAAATGCGGGCTACAATCAAATTCTCAATAAAATAATTGACCGAATTAAGACGGCGTTCATCACAGAATGGGGGACCTATGCTTATCGAGTAATGCCTTTTGGCCTGAAAAATGCAGGAGCCACTTATCAGAGGATGGCAACAAAAATCTTGAATGACTTGATCCATAAAGAAGTGGAGGTATATGTGGACGACATGATGATCAAATCAGCCACTAGAGAAGGTCATTTTCAAGCTCTGGAAAAGTTCTTCCTAAGGATAAATAAGTATAATCTGCGGTTAAATCCTAAGAAATGTATCTTTGGTGTTACCTCAGGGAAGCTCCTAGGACACATGGTTAGCCAGAGGGGTATTGAGATTGACCCGGATAAGGTTAAGGCCATCAGAGAAATGCCAATACCGCAGAAGGAAAAGGATGTGAGAAGCTTTCTGGGTAGGTTACAATACATCAGTAGATTTATTGCTAAGCTTACTTCAATCTGCGAACCGATCTTCAAACTACTCAGAAAAGACCAACCAGTAATATGGAACGAAAGTTGTCAGAAGGCTTTCGATACTGTCAGAGAGTATCTGCTGAATCCACCGGTGTTGAGGCTGCTGCAGCCAGTCAGGCCATTGATTTTGTATTTGGCTATAGAAGACAGTTCTATAGGTGCCATGATGGCCTAGGAGGATGAATTTGGAGTGGAATTTGCTGTTTACTACCTTAGCAAGAAGTTCCTTCCCTATGAGGTTAAGTATACAGAAGTAGAAAAGATTTGCCTTGCCGTAATCTAGGCTTCTAAGAAGTTGCGGTATTACTTTCATGCCTACAACGTACAGGCAGTAGCTAAGCAGAATCCTTTAAGGTACTTATAGGAAGCCCCCTCTTTACTCGGGAAAATGGGTAGGTGGTTGTTGTTACTACAAGAATTCGATGTAGAGTATATTACTTGAAAAACTATCAAAGGGCGTGCAGTGGCTGAATTCCTGGCAGAACACCCAATTCAAGGAGACTCGTACGAGTTTAACTTTCCAGATGAGGATGTGATAGCTATCGGAGTTCAAGGTTGGCAATTGCACTTTAACGGAGCTCTGAACAACAAGGGGGCAGGAGTAGGGATCATTTTAACAACCCCGGATGATGAGAAGCTCCCTTTGGCCAAGAAATTAAGGTTCAAGGCTACCAATAATGAAGCTGAGTATGAAGCGTGTGCCTTTGGGTTGGAGGCGTTGATAGCCTTAGGAGCAAAAAACGTGGAAGTGTTTGGTGATTCCTCCCTGGTGATCAATAAAATCCGAGGTGAATGGGCCGTTAAAGAAGAGAGGCTAATGCCATACATCAAGCACTTGAGAGACCTGAGCAGTCAATTTGAAGTGTGTACATTCCGTTTTGTTCCAAGGGATGAAAACCAGTTAGCCGATGCGCTTGCCACTTTAGTCTCAATGTGGGATAACCCCGAAGGGGTGGTTGTGAGGCCATTTTTGATTTCTAGCTAAGCAGACCTAGCTTCGAATCTAAATCAGTCATGGAGATAGAAGTAGCAGATGAGAAGCCGTGGTATTATGATATTAAGAACTATCTAGAGAATGCGACATTTCCAGAGGAAGCTACCGAGAAAGATCAGAGAATGATTCGCAAGCTATCTACTCAGTTCATCTGCAAAAATGGAGCGTTGTACAAACGACAGGCTGATGGTATCCAGTTGAGGTGTTTAGATGAGAAAGAGGCTAAGAAGGTGATGGAAGAAACACACGCCGGAGTATGCAGGGCCCATATGAACGGACTGACATTGGCCAAAAAGATCATGAGACAAGGATTCTTCTAGCTCACCATAGATAACGATTGCTAGAAGTATGTAAAGCAGTGTCAGTTATGCCAGCAGTATGCAGATTTAAGGCATCTGCCCATTTCGGAATTACATAATCTGACATCACCTTGGCCATTCGCAGCTTGGGGGATCGATATTATTGGGGAAATACACCGCATGGCCTCCAATGGGCATAGATACATCATTTTCGCCATCGACTACCTTACCAAATGGGTAGAAGCTGAGTCCTTCAGGAAAGTTGATGCTAGGGATATGGCGAAATTCATCAAGAAGAACTTGATATGTAGATATGGCCTTCCACACCATGTGGTATCTGATAACGGGGTCCAGTTCATGGCCGAAATGAAGAAGTTACTCCAAAAGTATGGTATCGAGCACCACAAGTCTTCTCCGTATTGTCCTCAAGCCAACGGGGCAGTTGAAGCCGCCAACAAGAATGTCAAGAGGATCCTGGCTAAGATGGTCCAGAATTATAAAGATTGGGTGGAAAAGTTGCCTTTTGCATTGTGGGGTTATAGAACAACCATCAGAACTTTAACAGGAGCCACTCCATATTCTTTGGTATATCGGACGGAGGCAGTATTGCCGGTCGAGGTCGAACTTAAGTCACTGAGGGTGGTAATGGAAGCCGAGATTCCGGAGACCGAATGGGTACAAAAGCGGCTGCAATGCTTGAACATGTTGGATGAGAACAGGTTAAAAGCCTAGTATCACAGCCAGATCTACCAAAAGAGGCTCGCTAGGTCTTTTGGAAAGAATGTCAAGAAACATCCATTGAAGGAGGGGGAATCTGGCATTTAAATAGATGAGACCAGGTGCACCGGATATTAGAGGAAAGTTCAGACCAACGTGGGAAGGACCGTTCATCCTCAAGAAGCTCCTATCAAAAGGAGCTGCGATTCTGTCGGATAGCGATGGCAATGAATTTAAAGAACCGATCAATATGGATAGACCCAAAAGGTTTCATGGCTAAAGGCTACAAAACCAAAAGAAGAGAATGAAAGCCCCGCGGGTCAAAAACCAAAAAAAGGTGGCCTTGCTAAAATTGGGCGCCTCGTCAGGGTGAAAACTGAAAAAAGGCATCCTGAACAAAATTTAGAGGCTTGAGAGAAAATATCCAATCGTGAAAACCCGAGAGGGCTGATTGGTAACGGGAGTTGATGCTATCAAGATTTGGTTCCATGAATGAATGTAGTCTTGCATAATTGAATTAGTGTCAAAAATGATCATGTATGCTGAAATCGTACTGAAATATACACAATGCTGTGAAATAAAATAAGACTTGACTTATTCATTTACATCGTTGTCCAATTCTGCTTTAAAAAGAAACATATTGCTCAAAATGCATGCAAAGCTAAACTATGCCCTACTACTACTCTCGCCAGCCAAATGCCTCAGTCGCTGTGTTCGGTTATCAGATGACGGGCTAAGTATCCACCTCTTGTACGCGCTGGTAGAGGTGACAGAATGGTTCCCGAAGGGAGGTATGATAGTCTTCAATGGAAGTTGTCTCCAGAGCTCATGATAGCGGGAGGCAAAAGCCGCAGAAAGGACTCCACCTCGAAAGGATAAAGGGAGTCTCACCACATCCTGAGTCATTCCAAGTTGACGAGAGCAGCGGGCCGTGATGTAGAAGGTTACCTCACGAAGCCCGCATAGGGGAACGCATCCTGAAGACCCGTCAATAATTGCACTGGATAAGGGAAGCCAAGCGTGCATGAAGCTAATATCCTCATCTGATATCTCACTGAATCTGGTAATGCCTTTATCAGGGGTCCCAGGTAGGTACAGACGCCGGCGAGGAAGAAAATGCTTCGCAGAGTACTGACTAATGACCCTAGGAGGTGGCTCTGACAGCAGCTTCAATTTCTCTTGCAACCAAATCTGAAAGAGGAAGCAAGGAAAAATAAAAGCCAAAGAAAATAAGATAAAAGGCAAAGAAAAGCTGCTGGAGTAAGTTGGATTTACTTCAGGCAAAAATTAGGTATAGGATTGTGTGAAAATCCGAAAGGACGCACTTCCGCCTAAGAAAAGCTAGTGTGAAAATCCACAAGGGACGCACTACCTTTTAAAACAATGACGTACCTAGAGTAATAAGGGGCTCCCAGAGAATGAAGTGGTAGGCCCGGCACGGATAGAGTCCAAACCCAAGATAGTCTCAGCCAGAATAAGTGGGAAAGGGGTCAGCCCGTGGTGAAAATCGTCCAAAATTGCAAACAGACGAGGGTCTCCAAGCAGCTCCTCTGAAGTCACAATCAGATACTTCATCAGACAGAAAAGAAAGATGACACTTATGCTGTATGAAGGAAGGTTAGAGAATTCATCCAGTGCTTCAATCAGAGGTTCTAAGGCAAATACAGGGCCCTGAGGAACTAGACGAGTAGCGTCAGAAGGAGCTATACTTAAGGACAGGGCAATATCCCGAGGTTGAACCAAACCGCAGCGAGGAATGCAGGGCAAAGCACTAGGAGGATACCAGCTCCCGACAATAGTAGCAAGTTCCTCAGGCAGGTGGCATATTTCCTGGTAAGTGAACCTGAAAACATGAAATCGAGGGTCCCAGAAGTGGGTCGCAGCTAAAAGAAGGTCGTGGTCTATCTGGACTCTTCGTAAAAATCTCAGCCCAGAAAGGGGGGCAAGGGTGCTATTTTCCCAAGTTTGAGCATCGTCTAAGATACTGTACATTTTGGGAAGAAGAGGAGGACTCATTCCTCAGTGGCTAAAATCGAAGTCATTAAAGGAAATAAAGAAGGAAAAGAGGAAAAACTGGAGAAAAGAGCCTATTATGAAGCTAAAATGAGAGAAAAGGCAAGGAATCCAAGAAAATGGTGAACTTTATAGGATTGATATACCGATGGCTAGCCCGTCCCTCACTCAGATGGTTATCCTGTCTGTAATTGTCCACCTGGCAGATCTTTGCATCGTGCACATCACGCGCATTTAATTAGGTAATTAATGAGGGGTAAAAAGCGGAATCCGGAAAGACAGACGACATGCCCGTCGGTTGCTGTAGAGACGTAAAGCCCGTCGGTACTTAAAGTCTATATAAGGTTGCTGGTACCGATGGATTGTCACTTTCTTTTTCTCTTTTTTACACCGACGCTCTTCCCTTCCTTTTCAGTGGCATTCTTTTTCGTTTTTGCCCTTTTGGTTGGTTTTCTTTGCACCAGTGTCTTGTCCTTTCTTCTTCATTGAGTCTCAATTTTCAGGTTAGTAAAATTCTTCTATTTTTCTTATTATTTATTTATTTATCTTATTATGAGTAATGTAATTTTCATTTTTGGATTAGTGTAATTAGGAGCCTTGCTAATTGATTTTAGTTGTTGCTGTTTAATTTGGAATGCCATTATTTAGTTAATGTTATGTTTTTTTAAGTGCTTTAAGCGCATGAATTAACACATAGAATAAGTAATATGCTGTTCTTCAGTAGAGATAAAATGCATGGATATATGCTGTTTTGGGAACAATTAATGATGGATGCATATTTATTTTTTTCGAGTTTTTTAGATGTACGGACCTGGCCTTAGGAATGCATGCACATTGGAACCAGTACTAAGAATTAGAAAATAAAGCAAATCTGAAAATGTTGCACTGTTGCTTGGGGCCTGAGGCCTGTCCTTTTTTTCTTTTTCTGTTTTCTCATGCAGGAGGTTGGGCACACTCTTGCCGGGGTGCTGCCCAATTTTTTTTTTAATCCTTTCGGTTTAGACTCATCCCTGTCGGAATGCTGCCTTATTTTTTCCGTTTATGATTACGATGTCAAACTAACTGTTTACTTTATTTCCAGGATGCCACCGCGACGATATGCTCCGCACGATCAGCCTGAGCCTCAGGCCCCGGATTGGATGAGTGCCGAGGCCAGATAGAGGTATACAGCGTTGGCTGAGGTGCAGTTCCGAGCTAGCCGATTTATTTCTAGGCCATTCCTCGAGGCTCTAGGGATGGCAGACGAGGTTGATGCTCTGATGGTGGGTGCAGGATGGACTGAGTTTCTGACGCCTGCTTTCCAGACTCATCCAGAGATAGTTCGGCAGTTCCTTGCTACATTACAGTACGGCGGGTACCAGAGGTCCGACACAGAGGAGGGTGTCATATAGTTTTGGATAGAGGGCCACCGGTATAGCATTACCCGTCAGCGATTTGCACAGGCTATGGGGCTTCCACTTGGGCAGGATGTTATAGTGCCCCATAGAGCAGTTAGACGTCACCACTGGGCGGCCATTGCCTTACCGGGAGTGCCGTATGACCATGATACGACAAAGAGCACGGTACTCTCGTCACAGGCCCTTCGCTATGTTCACAGAGTTTTATCTAGCTCTTATCTGGGACGAGCTGATAACCCGGGATCTCTCAATGCCGCAGAGATTTGGAGTTTATGGGCCATGGTGGCGGGCCAGCGGCTCAACATCAGCCATGAGATTTTGGTTAACCTGGTGAGAGTATCTAGGGGGACAGCCCCTATAGTATATGTTGGTGGGGTTATTACTAGACTACTTTTGAGTTTGGGTGTCCGTCCAGATATCCTTGGGTGTGCCTTGGAGGAGAGTATTTATGTAGACGCTCCGGCAGCTATTACGATGGCTATGATATTACCGATACCGAGTTAGGCCGAGGCATATAGACTCCGCACTATTCATGAGACCAGATGTGCATTTAGCCTGCCCTCACTAGAGCCAGTAGAGGAGCAACCTCAGGAGCAGCCTCAGATGGGGCAGCCTCAGATGGCGCAACAGCCTCTCGAGCATCCACAGCACCAGGAGGACCAGCCTCTCGAGCCCCAGCAGCACCAGGAGGACCAGCCTCCCCGATATCCAGAGCACCAAGAGGGTCAGCCCCCGCAGCCGCAGCACGAGGAGGAGCATCCGTGTACACCTTCTGATATAGGGATTGAGTTCACCATGGATAACTTATTTGGTACTCCTCCGGTGCAGAGAGTACAGAGTCCTACTCCTCCTCCGCCATCGAGAGTACAGAGGACAGTTCATCGGGCACCTGAGAGATTCAGTCCATATGATAGAGCAGGGGACCCGGGAGCATCTACTTTTATAGCTCCACCTCCAGAGCGGGCACCAGAGTCAGCTCCCCCTCCATCCACACCATTGACTAAAAGGCACAGCCAGATTTTACTGTGATTTTGACTTCTATGTTCGCATCCTTTGAGCACAGACAGGAGGAGAGAGATAGGGCCCTTCTCGGGCAGCTCGAGGAGCGAGATAGAGTCATTTTAGAGTGGCTGGATCAGCAGCAGGGTATCATCCAGGAGCAGGGGAGGCTTATTGATTATTTGAGATGGAAGTAGGAGAGACTCGTAGGTCAGTTGAGGCAGGAGATGAGGGCCTCCCAGGATGAGGTGACCCAGAGGACCGATGCATCTTTACAGATGGTGGATGAGTCAGTTGAGGCTCTCAGATTTAGGATCCATGTCCTAGAGGGTGCCATACCTCCCATCGCCCAGTCCATATGGGAGTTTAGAGAGCAGACGGAGGATAGGCTGAGGAGTATGGGAGCCACCTCCACAGATTAGACCCTCCGCTTGGGCGACGCTTTCAGAGAGTTAGGGGGGGTCATCACTGATACACTGCAGTTCATGACGGTATGTGCACAGCCTTTTCTTGATGGGTATGCTCAGGTCCAGTTCCAGCAGTAGGACCCAGCGAGAGTGCAGCCGTTATCTGTACCGGTGGCTGTACCTCCTAGATACCAGCGGTAGGCCAGAGCCTCGGTTGCTCAGCAGGCTAGACCATCAGCACCTCCCAGTCAGCCATCTGCTTCAGATGCGAGATCCTCTACTTCTTCATCATAGGGCCAGCCGGTTCATCTATCAGATGATGATGATGATCCAGAGGAGCCCTCAGATTATTTGCCATTATAGGCTGTTCAGGGAGTTCTTTTAGCTTTTTATTTATTCTTTTGTTGTAGTCACATCTGTATATTGTACAAAATTTAACCTTTTAGTGGAAAAACATTTATGGTTAACCTGTTAAATGTGCATGTTATTTCTTCATGATTTAACTTTCTTAAAAAAAAAGAAAAAAAAAATTGATCATATGGTAAAAAGGATGATAAATAATAAAGGGCAACATAAAAATGTTCATAAATCTACCAATCAAGTTAATTGGCGCGAGAATTAACAAGAATCTCTTACAATACAGGAACATGGTTTTACACCAATTCAAAAATGACCAGCTGTCAAAAGGAAGGATAAACAAATCAAACATTATGTCCTTCAAATGAGAATCAACAGATCAGAATCGTACCTTGCAGATTGAATGGGGGTTAGCAAGGAAAGTTCGCAAGCCTAAATGGGACTAGCGATATAAATTAGACACCACGCAGGCTGAGATGAGGCTAGCGGGACAGATTAGTCACCGTGCATGCAGAGACGAGGGTAGCGAGGCACATGCGATAGAACGGATCACAACAGAGGTTGGAGTTAGAGACACTGTACCTCACACCGTGCAGGCTGAGAAGAGGCTAGCGGGACAGATTAAACACCGTGCATGCCGAGACGAGGACAGCGGGGTACACGAGATAGATTGGATCTGCACTTTGTAAGTCTGGAGTAGACTTGGTGCAGCTCAGGAGAGCAACCCTCGCATTTTGTAAGTCTGGAGCAGACTCGGTGCATCACCATTCGCACTTCATGAGTCTAGAGCAGACTCGGTGCAGCTTAGGACAGCAACCCTCGCGTTTTGTAAGTCCGGAGCAGACTCGGCGCATCACCATTCGCACTTTGTAAGTCTAGAGTAGACTCGGTGCAGCTCAGGAGAGCAACCCTCGCATTTTGTAAGTCTGGAGCAGACTCGGCGCATCACCATTTGCACTTCATAAGTCTGGAGCAGACTCGGTGCAGCTCAGGAGAGCAACCCTCGCGTTTTGTAAGTCTGGAGCAGACTCCGCGCATCACCATCCGCACTTCATAAGTCTGGAGCAGACTCGATGCAGCTCAGGAGAGCAACCCTCGCATTTTGTAAGTCTGGAGCAGACTCGGCGCATCACCATCCGCATTTCGTAAGTCTTGAGCAGACTCGGTGCAGCTCAGGAGAGCAACCCTCGTGTTTTGTAAGCCTGGAGCAGACTCGGCGCATCACTATCCGCACTTTGTAAGTCTGGAGCAGACTCGGTGCAGCTCAGAAGAGCAACCCTAGCATTTTGTAAGTCTGGAGCAGACTCGACGCATCGCTACTTCCCCGGCAACAAGGTAAGAACTGCCTCAGGTATGCGTTTCTTTCCTTTCTTCTCTGAATTTTGGCTCATCTAGACACTAGTGCACTAGTTTCCCCAAAATTGGGGGCAACTGTAGACACCGGGTCCTGAGGCAGTTCAGGTCAGAGTTACCAGATGACGAGATCAATGTCGGTTTTCGGATAAATGGATGGAATTTCGTCTTTCGGTTTCACAAGGATTAAAATCTTTTTCCCTATGGCGTGAGGTTTTGAAAGAATTTGGGAAATTTAGCTTAAAATTGAGATTTTGCTGTTCGGACGGGATGACCGTCAGAGTAGGGATGCCCGTCCCTAGTTAGTGTCCCTCGTCTCTAGCATATAGGGACGGGCCGTCGTTTGGACAGATAGGCCGTCTCTATGCGTTGTAGGGACGGCCCCACGTGTCGGCGTAGAAACGTCTGTCCCTAGTCCCGCGCCTTGGCCCGTCTGTGTCCAGATTTTCACGCGTACCCTCATTAGGGACGTAAAGCCCGTCGGTAGTTATAGGGATGGCCGTCGGTAGTGGATCTGATCAGATAGCACCGGATTTGATGAAATTTGATCTGATAAGCTTTTATCTTTGAAATTGGGATGAGATATTTTGTAACACCCCCTTCCCATACGTAGGTGATCCCATCCGAGAAGGAGTGAGAAGCCGTATGAGTAAAGGTGCCACCAAGCAAGTACAAAGTAAAACATACATTCATTCATAGCATACATTCAGGAATACAGAATAATTAAAAACCATATAATCAGAATCTCATATAAGTATCCATTCTAGAATAATCCAGCATATGATTCAACATTAAACTCATTCAGATATTCCATTTAATAGCCAAATCAGATCAGAACAATTCTATTAAACATTTAAAGAACACCTGCTGATTCTAGACAGTGGATAACGAGTGTACTGAAGGTACCTTACGGGTACGAATCGAATACTGAGGGTACCTCACAGGTACAAATCAAATATTACATCATTTATCAAAACATGTTATTTATATACTGAGGGAATCTTAAACAAGATTCTATACTGATGGGTTCGCGAGGAACCAAACGGGGACCTGATCGGGGTCCAAACTGAACTGAGGGCTGCAGCTAAAGACTCTATTAGGCATGCCTAACTATCCACTTACTTGACTCTAGCAGGTTATGCGTCAAACAGATCACATTTCAGAGTACGGAATATAATCCATCCGAAAATCATGGTATCACGCATATCGAAGCATAAAACAG
This sequence comes from Excoecaria cochinchinensis, assembly GCA_947683425.1. Taxonomy (NCBI): domain Eukaryota; kingdom Viridiplantae; phylum Streptophyta; class Magnoliopsida; order Malpighiales; family Euphorbiaceae; genus Excoecaria; species Excoecaria cochinchinensis. The sequence goes on from CANTUQ010000005.1 coordinate 7,525,761, forward strand.
TAAGACATGCATCATACAACAGTAAAGTCCATTCAGAAGAAATACCACATTCATTTATGAGTTAAAAACTAGGAAATTTCGGAAAAACGAGCTGAACGGAGAAACGGGCGAGATTGGCTGGTCACTAGGCGTGACTGGCCTTCCCAACAGGCAGGTCACGGCGTGACCGAGGGTCACGCGACGTGACTTGCTTGTTCCTCGCCGGTCACGTTGCGTGATCTTCACAAATCACGCAACGCTCTAGTAGGTCACGGCGTGACGGGTCGTCACGTCTCGTGACGTGCTACTCTCCTCGCAGATCACGTCGCGTGATCTCGTAGATCACGCAACGTCTTCGCAGGTCGCACGACGTGACCGAAGATCACGTCGCGTGACTTGCTTGTTCTTCAGCTGGTCACGCGACTGGCTTCTCAGCAGGCAGGTCACGGCGTGACCGAGGGTCACATCTCGTGACTTGCCTTCTTCCGTAGCGAGTCACGCGAACAAAGAGAACTCAACAATACTTCGATTTTTCCAGAATTTCCAGAAATTGCAGAACAAAGAATTCAATCCCAATTTGACTTAAAACCATTCAAACCTGTTTTTATCTTCCAGAAATCATCTCAAACAACATAGGCAACAATTATACAACTCAATTCATCAACTAATTAATCAAATCAAAACAAGAACATAAGCATTCAAGCTTACAAGAACATAAACCCTAGAATTTTACAGTAGAATCAAAATCACACAATTTCACAATTAAACATTCCCAAACCTGGATTCTAAGCTTCTATCACTTAGCTCCACTAGGTCCAGCAACCTCTTTCCCCTTTGGATCACGTGGAGCCTCAGCTAGAACACAAACACAGTAAATTCAACCCTAGGTTAAACCTAAACTCAAGGAAGAAGAAGAAGAAGATGTAAAGTTACAGTAACACAAAGACAAAGACATACACTTACCAAGCTAGGGGATGCAAGGAGAGATTAACTTCACCAATCAAACTAGAATCCACACCACAATACTTAGAGTAAAGAAAATGGAGAAAAAGAATAGAAGAAACATCAGAGAAAGAAGATAACGTAAATCTGTTATCTTTACTTCTTTCTTTTTCTTTTCTTTGCCCTAAGTATGTGTCCAAATCCTATTGATGAAGCTAACTGCTCACACCCTAACTCAACAAACATCACACACACAATATGTATTCTTAATTAAAATACCCTACAATGGTATGCTCTAATGCCCACAATTAATTCCTAACTAATTCACACACTAATGTCATGTATGCACCAGCATAATAATAAACCCCAAAATCATTCATTTTACTGAAATACCCTTATGACATACTGAACACATGCGAATGCTTACACATACAGACAGACAGATAGATAGACAGACAGGCTCATTCTACTAGGGGGCAAACGGGGTGTGACATATTTGGTTAAAAATTGAATTTTAAAATCCTTTTAAATTTCAAACTTTAAATTGATGCTTATCCTATTTATCTCCAAAATTTCTATAAATTGTGAAGTAAATTTCAATAACGGGGGTTGGAAAAATTAACAAAATTTTTTGAGGAAAATTAGCAAATTTTGAGAGAGTGGGAAATTTTTAAAGAAAAATCTTTTGTGAGCAATTTACAAAAATCTAAAAATCTCTACTATTTTCAGAATTTTATTCGATAAAAATTCTTTCAGTTAATTGATTTTTTCCCAAATTCTTCTTATAAATTAAGCCAATTTGAGGTAACGAAATTCATTCGTTTCCATCAATCCAGCTAATTCAAATACTTGATCGCTGTCAAATTTTCAAAGAAAGAAAAACATAAATTTTCTTTCTTTGATCCATTTTTACTTGATCCTTGTGGAGCGTGCGGGAACCGAAATCATTCGACATTCACCCAAAAAGGTAAAATTCGAGGGTAAACATTCTGGATTGATATTTGTGTAATTGAACTTGACTCATATTAATTGTTTTTTTGAAATAATATTTTTTTTTACAAAGAATTGGAATTTTGAAAGGTTTTTTAACTTTTTTTTCTCATGTTTTTAATCTATCTTTTACCCCTTTTATCTTTTAACCCATGTTTTTTAAAGTTTCTTGTTATGTTACTTTTCTTTATTTTATTCACTATTTTGACACTAACATGTTTATTTCTATGAGTTATTTTTTTGACCATGTTGGAATTGGAGTGGTTAATGAGGGTGGTCGCGCTAACCTGAGGCTTCCCATCCGGGTTCTTTCTTTACCCTTGACTTTATTCATTTTATTATGAAGATTATTGTAATGTCACTAGAAAAAAGTCACTAAACAATTTTTATTAATTAATTTGAAATTTTTCCTAAATAAAAATGGGAACAATGTCTCAATTTTCTCCATCGTCTCAATTTTCTCTATCAAAAATAAAACCTTCACATCAAAAATTATTTTATAATAAATATGCAAGGCAGGACCAATGTCCTCACTCCAAATGAATATCCCGATTTTTGTATGATTTATATATTGTTTTTTTAATGGGGGTTGTATTCTGCCCCTGGTTTTATTGTAATTTATTTTGAGAATGTTTATTTTAATAATGCTTTACTTATTGCTTTTGACGTGAATGATTGCGCCTTAATTAAATGCATCGTGTGGAAAGTTGATGAAACAATAAATTCAAAATTTAATTATAATATTAATCAAGGTACAAATAAATGAGAAGTCCCGAACTCACTCTGGTCTTGGGCTCAATGAGGTTAGAGGTCTAGAACCTCCAAAATATCTCTTGTTCCCCTTCAAAAGGCGTAATTTACATAATCCTAGGCTCCAGGGGGTAGAGGCTGAGATCTCCAAAATCTCTCTGGTTTGCCCAAGATGGATATGTATGCGCTGTCTTAGGCTCGCTGAGGCTAGATGACCCTTCCCAATGTTCTATTGGGTGGCGACTCCAAGAAACCTCTTTTGTTGCCCAAAATAGACGCACTTGTAAATACCTTACAAGTTTTAATGAATCCCATCCCGATCGCCCTAAAGCGGGCTTTCGGGAGGCCACGGGGTTCGGCGCGCGTCACAAAGCGTCATTCAGATTTTGGAGGATATGTTGCGAGCTTGTGCCTTGGAATTTTCTGGCAGTTGGGATAGATATGTACAGCTTATTGAGTCTGCCTACAACAACAGTTATCAGTCGAGTATTGGTATGTCACCGTATGAGGCTTTGTATGGTCGACCGTGTAGGACTCCGATTTGCTGGACAGAGTTGACCTAGCGTTCCATTGTTGGGCCAGATTTGGTTAGAGATACCGAGGAGAAGATCAGAGTTGTGCAGCGAAATCTGAAAGTGGCTAAGGATCGACAAAATTCATATGCTAACCTGAAGAGGAAAGATATTCGGTTTGAGGTCGGGGATAAAGTTTTCCTTAAGGTTTCACCTTGGAGGAAAGTGTTGAGATTCGGTAAGAAAGGCAAGCTTAGTCCTCGATTTATTGGACCGTATGAGGTGTTAGCTAAGGTTGGTCCGGTAGCCTATAGGTTGGCTTTACCGATGGAGTTGGCAAAGTTGCACGATGTTTTTCATGTTTCTATGCTTCGTCGGTATCGATCAGACCCTTCACATGTTTTGTCGGTTCAAGATGTGCAAGTGCAGTCGGATTATTCTTATGGTGAGGAACCGAGGGCCATTTTAGCTCGGTAAGTGAGACAGTTGAGGAATAAGCAAGTGTAATGGCCGGGAATGTACCCTAGTGGTATTGACCTAGTTTGGGATGTGTGTGATTAAATGTGAAATTTGGACTTAATTGAAAAGAAGGAAGGACTTGATTGAAAAGATGAGTGGAAGTTTAGTGGCCAATAGCAATTATGCATGACTAAATTAATAGTGAGTTAGTGGCTGATTAATTAAGAAAAGCAAGGATTAATTAAAGAATAAAATAATGCTAAACTAAATGAGTGGAGGAAGATTTTTTATAGTAGAATATGCTGGCTTAATCTTAAGCTGCCACCTCCACCTCTTAACATGCAAGGAATTCTGAGGGAGAGAAGAGAACATCCAGTTGAGAGCAATTTAGCATTTTCTATGTTTGCTTTCTTCTCTCTTGCCGTGAGTGAGGTGGTGGAGTTGTCATATTACCAATTGTATGTGTATTGAATATGAGGAACAAGAATTAAGAGTTAAAATTCTAAAGGTAAGTGATTAAGTAATTGTTACTCTCATCTTCTACTCATTCTTTCTTGGCTTTGAATTGATTTGGATTGGTATTGATGGATTGTGTTTATCCTGGAATTGGACGGTTTTTGGTAGTTGAAGAGGTGCAGAAAGATAGGGGAAAGGCAAAGTTGGAGAGCTGAGCGCTCAACGGAATTAGGAGCATAGGCGACGAGGTTTGGGATATATATGTGTTATATGTTGATTAGTTTGCCTTTGATGTGTAAATGATGCATGAATGTAAGATTTGAGATATTGAGCATGATTATGTGCTATGTGATGACATGTAATTGAATTGCTATAAATGCTTTGTGGTGAGAATGAAGAACTAGCATGTGCAAAACAAAGAGCAAGCATGAACCTTAGTTCAGGGAAAATCCTGTTTATGTCCTACCAGACCTTTGTGTATTGTTTTGATCATAACTGGAGTTTGACAGCTCCAATTTGAGTGTTTATTGCGCCATTTGAACCATAACGTTCTTACCTTTAAAAGTATAAGAGAGACTATAAATTAATTCTGTCTCTAAGAGGCCTAAAAATGGCAATAAACGGACATGTTTCTATCCAGCCGGGTTGATTTGAATAGTCTATAGTGTTTAATATATATCTCTTAATTTATGAGTCCAAATTACCTACAACTTGTTCCATTGGAAACTATACATCTTAGGGAATAATTTTTAAGAAGGAAACTTTGTCTAAAAATGAGGTCTAGAGGTTGTTTTTTGCGATGAAAGTTTAGAGTGGAAAGTAGTCTCGTAAGGCACCAGAGGTGAGCTTCTGTCGCGAGCGCGACAAAGGTTGCGACCTCGCAATAGAACAACATATATTTAGCCTTTTCTTCTTAATTTTGAGCCAATGGTTAGCATGGATCAATTCCCTATCTTTCCCTCAACTTATTATGCATGATTAAGGCTATTAAATGAATATAAAAGTAGTTATCATTGGGAAAAACTTATGAGTATGATTAAGATTGGTAATTTAAATAATAAAGTAACAATATATAATTATGTGAAGGATAGCAAATGGAATGACATATATGTGTTTGTGAGCATTATGTTAGGCTCAATTGATGTGAATAGTTTTACGTGTTAAAGTGCATGTGGAAAAGAGAATGTGATGAGGGGTGACATATGTGTTATGAAGATTGATCAATGTGAAATTGATAACATGACTAAATAACTTAAGCCTGCGAGTCAAGTAGTGGATAGATAGGCATGCCTATAGGGTCAAAGTGCTACAGCCCAATGCGTTTAATGTGTCTGATTCCTTGGGAATCACAATGCGATTACAATGCATATAATCCTTGCTGGATTTTATTATATGTGGAATGATATTATTGTACCTTAGGGTACCAATGCGTAAATGAGATTTTAATGCGATTATAGTACCTCGGTGGTACCAATGCAAAACCCGTCATCCGCGTCTTTGAATTGCAGGCAATTTAATAAATGGAAACGACAATGATACATCATTATGTATGTTATATTCTGGAATTATGTGATTGTGTTGAATAATGCTCTATGCTTATGGATGCTAAAGAATTATGCCATGTCTATCATGATACCTAAGTGTTATATTAACAAGCTAAGCACGATCTTTTACATGTAATGTATGATATTACTATTTGCATGTTGTTTTGGTTGTTATGTTTATGTTGTAACACCCCGATACCCCCGTTGGAAGGATACCGGAGCGCCATGCGAGCAAACACATAAACGAATCCCAAGTACATATTAGTAAATAAAACCAAATGAGATGTAAAGAAACTTTTAATCATAAAATAGCAAGTCCTTTAACATACATCAAATCAATATTGTTTTACAAAAAGGGCTCATAAGCAAATACATAAACCAAAATAGTTGTTCCTTTACAAAATATTCATTTTACTATGAACAAGCCATGTACAAAATAACATCGGAAGACTCAAAAATAACTTCATCCAAAAAGACTTTTAGTGGCCAACCTGCAGATATCTGACTCCAAAACGAACTCGCCACCTACACGGGAAAAGAACTCGTGCTAAGCGATAACGCTTAGTGGGGAGGAACAAAACAAACGAACAATATACATATACAATATTTACAACAATAATATAATCTCATCGCAACATAAACGTGCAATAAAGCTATGATTCAAAATCAAAGGCAGCAAAATTACATATAAGCATATTTCCATGTTCTTTACTTGACATGCATAAACGTACATTACAAGCAATTAACTACTCAATTCATACTTAGGATTAACATAATTCTCACCATTCTAAGTACACAGATACAAGGTGCATATCATAAAGTTATGCATGAATTCATGTGCATCAAATACTTTTAATCCTGTCAATATGCATCTCAACATATACAACACAAATTAACATATAGCCTGATTAGTCTGAAAATACACTTTAGAAGTGGATGCGGTCCATTGGATACTGATAGAACACAGTATCCCAAGCATATAGAGACATAAGTCTCAAACATGTGATTTTTCATATAGAGACCGAAGTCTCGCATTAAATTTCCATATAGACCCAAACGGGGTCGAAACAAGGATCCCAAATAGGACCCGCATATAACGTTTAATCATATAGCAGCTGCACACACACCCTGATCTAAGTAAGCACTTACTTATCCACTACTATGACTATTCAGGCTTAAATGACACAACTCAAAAACTCAAGTATCATTATCATATCATGAGAATTGAATTAAGTACGAATTTATAATTCATGTATACATGTATATTGATCAAATTCGAAAACATATAAATATATATATATCAAATACAGGAGATAATAAGAATATATAACTCACATTAAAATAATCCATGTTCATGTAAATTTTTAACATTTAAAACATGTACACTACTTATTAATCATGTACACCAATCTCATAATTAAATAATTATCAAATTACAGAACAGATTTGAACCTGATCTTGAGTCAAGCAGTGAAAAACCCCATGTAACAGAAGCTTAAAAACTTTGCTTTTTAAAACAGGGCAGCAGGAAGGGAGGCCAGTCACGAGTCACCCAGGCAATGGTGACTCATGACGCTGGTTTCTCGCAAGCGCCACGCAAAACAGGGGCAGTCACGAGTCGTGATCCTCCATCATGCCTCTTGACGCCTAAAAAGAGAGGGGAGGTCACGAGTCACACAGGCAATTGTGACTCGTGACACGCAGGGAAGGGGATGGTCATGAGCCGTGACTCTCCGTCATGTCTCATGACTTCCCCAGGGAAGAGGGTCACGGCGTGATTCTCCATCACGTCATGTGATCTTCTTCTCTCACTTCTGCTTCCCAGAATTTTTAGAATTTCCAGAAAACGTAAAAACAGAAAGACGTGAAAACAGAGTACATCAAAACTCAAAACCCCATCTTGCCCAAAACCATTTTTCATGCAATAATTATTCAAACACATACCTTCAAGTCTCCAGGGCACATTTACAGCAGTCTTAATACAAATAATGTATTCTTACTAGTCAAACAGAGGCAATACTAGAACGTCAACATCCCAGGATTTCACATTCAAACTCATGCATATTCATCACGTTTGCATACTCAATGTTATTCTTTTCTACAGAAATCATGTATTCACATTACATTTCTCATGCATTTTGATAAACAAATACACATAAATAACATTGACATCAGAACAGTAACCAGGATCCAAAAATGAGAAATGACAGACACTCCCAAACCTGTTAATGAAGTTCAAAACGTCCACTGCAACTTTCAATCCACAACCTTCCCTTTTCCTTTATCTTTTCTCTTATCTTCAAATGCTTGCAAACAGATAAAACCACATTCCATTAACCCAAGAACATAAGCTTAAAAACTCAGACAATCCAGAAGAAGAAGAAAGGAAGGAGAAACCCAAAGAACTTTCAGCCACATACCTTGTAATTTCCTCAATACTCAAAACCCTAGACAACACTGGATGAACACGCATGCAAAGAGAAAGAAAGAACAGAGAAAGAAGAGGAGAGGAGTGGTTAACGTGAGAGAGAGAGCAAGAGAGAGAGAACCTCACGTCTTTTAGTTTCCAGGAAGCTAAAAACTTTCAGACATCTCTTTTCTCTCACCCACATACACACACTCACATCTCCACTTGGCACACATGCACTGGTTCACTTAATCCCATCATTACATAATTACTAACAGCTCCTCAAAATCTTCTAATAGGTCCTTAACAATTCTTTTTACTCACTAAAATAAAAATATGCAAATAATACTTTTAATTCCTTGCAATTTAATCCTCTTTCCTCTTGTAAATTACCCAATTGCCCTTAATTACACTTGTAATAATTACCAAAATATCCATATTTTCCAATTAAAATTGCCAATTCCAATTAGGCCACTTTTAGGGTGTGACATATGTGTTCCCCACTAAGCGTTATCGCTTAGCACAGGTTTACTCTAATCCGTGTAGGTACGGACGAGAGGTATTTGAAGGACGCTTTCGCATAGCAACGGTCAATAATAGGAAGCTGCTAGTGTAGGTTTTGGGGATTTTTGTTATGGGAATTTTGTATAACTATGAAAATGTTTTTGTATAACTAATATTTATATAAGTATGTAAAGGCATGTAATAATATGATGACCAAGTAGGTCAACTTTTGGCTATATATGTATGCATAGTAAGAATATGACTACAGTGAAGGATCTATAGATAATTTGTATGAGATGCATGATGAGTGAATGTGCATGTGTTCTATGTGTGTAACGGTCATTCCTAACTAGATTAGCTGAGCTAGTCTATCAGTTGGGAATGGGCATCACAAGTTGTGGTATCAGAGCTTAGGTTTAGTATTTTCTGGGAAATTGGGTAGCTAGGTTGTGTATAGTTATGTTAACCTAATGCGGACGTCCTTGTTTAGTCTGTGTAGTAACGATGGATCCTGAGCGCGACACCAGAGTAGAAATCGCTGAAAGCGTAAATCCTTGAGAAGTAGAAGTGATGGGGTCTGGTCAGTCTCGACCAGTCAGTATTGGGAATGAAATGCCAGCGGGTCCTATGGAAGCTTTGTTGAAAATGTCGCAAGATATGGCGAGGGTTATGGAATGTGTGACTGCACCACAGGCTCCATTAGAATCCTTGAGAAAGCATGGGGCTGAAGAGTTCCATGGTACCAGTCTGGATGAATATGAAAAGGCAGAGTATTGGTTAGAGAAAGTACAGAGAGTTCTGGAAGAGATTAAGTGTCCACAGGATCAATAAGTGGAATGTGTGGTATCGCTGCTTCAAGGTGCAGCATATGACTGGTGGAAGCTAGTCCTATAGAATCTGACGCTTCCTAATCCAATCACTTGGGAGTTTTTAAAAAAGGAGTTTAGAAACAAGTTTGTGACAAAAGCATACAGAGAGGCTAACTGGAAGCAGTTTTTGAATTTAAGATAGAGAACTATGACAGTGGCAGAGTATGAGAAAGAATTCTGCCGTTTGAGCAAATATGCACCGAAGGATATTCTGACTACAGAGTTTTAATGTCAGCAGTTTGAAGAGGGATTGAATGAGGAGATCAAGGCATTGTTGATTTCATTGACTACTGAACAGAATGTGAGTTACTACCGGATAGTTCAGGTAGCGATGAGAGCCGAGAGGATCAGGATGCACCTGAGGTGATAGCAGACACTTTTCTACTCTATGATGTAGAAATGTTTGCACTTATTGATCCTAGTTCAACTCATTCTTATGTGTGCTCTAAAAAGATATGTGAAAAGATGCCTAAAGCGGAATATTTAAAATATAATATATGTGTATCCAGTCCTTTGGGGAATAATGTGAGTGTGAATAAAGTGTATAGGGATTGTGCATTAGAGGTTTAGGGTAGCGTGTTCCCAGTAGATTTAATTGAGTTGCCATTTGATGAATTTGAATTGATATTGGGAATAGATTGGCTGATAAAGCACAATGCAGTGGTTAAGTGTAAAAGGAAGATTGTGGTACTCAGTGATGATAAGGGTAATAAAGTAACATTAAGAGGAGTTTGTGCGAATCCTCTTGTGAATGTGGTTTCAGCGATGCAAGCATACCGATGTTTGAGGAAGGGATGCGAGGCATATTTGCCTTTAGTGCTAGACAGTAAGAGGGAACATGTGAAGATATAGGATATACCTGTGGTAAGAGAGTTTCCTGATGTGTTTCCTGAGGAACTGAGTGGTGTGCCACCAGTAAGAGAAGTTGAGCTATCTATTGATGTAGTACCTGGAACTGTCCCTGTGTTTAAAGTGCCTTACAGGATGGCTCCTACTGAGTTGAAGGAGTTGAAGACACAGTTGCAAGAGTTATTGGACAGAGGTTTTATTAGGCCTAGTGTCTCTCCTTGGGGAGCACCGGTCTTATTTGTTAAGAAGAAATATGGTACTATGAGAATGTGTATAGATTACCGGCAACTGAACAAGGTGACAGTAAAGAATCGGTATCCTCTACCTTGAATTGAGGACTTGTTTGATCAATTAAGAGGAGTAGGGGTGTTCTCGAAGATTGATTTACGTTCTGGGTATTATCAGTTGCAAGTAAAGAAAGAAGATATACCCAAAACTGCATTCAAGACTCGATATGGGCATTATGAGTTCCTAGTAATGCCATTTGGGTTGACTAATGCGCCTGCTGCATTTATGGATTTAATGAACCGGGTGTTTAGACCGTATTTGGATCAATTTGTGGTAGTGTTCATAGATAACATTTTGGTATATTCAAGGAATGAGAAGGAACATGAACAACATTTGAGAATGGTGCTTCAGTCGTTGTGGGAACATCAGCTGTATGCTAAACTGAGTAAATGCGAGTTTTGGTTGCAAGAGGTGTCTTTTCTGGGTTATGTTATATCTTCTGAAGGTATTAAGGTGGATCCGGCTAAAATAGAAGCGATTGTGAATTGGAAGCCACCTAACAACATGCTTGAAATTCGCAGTTTTTTAGGGTTGGCTAGATATTATCGGAGGTTTGTGAAAGGGTTTTCAGTAATAGCTTCTCCATTGATGAGATTGCTGCGAAAAGGAGTTAAGTATGAATGGACAGAGAAGTGTCAACATAGTTTTGATCAGTTAAAGAGAATGCTAGTTGAAGCACTGATTCTTACACAGCATATGACAGGTAAAGAGTATGTTCTGTACACCGATGCTTCAGGAATAGGATTGGGCTGCATATTGATACAAGATGGAAAAGTGGTAGCTTATGCGTCAAGGCAGTTGAAGCCGCATGAACAGAATTACCCGACTCATGATTTGGAATTGGCAGCAGTAGTGTTCGCTTTAAAGATTTGGCGACATTACTTGTATGGTGAGAAGTGTAGAATTTACACTGATCACAAGAGTCTGAAATATCTACTTACTCAGAAAGAATTGAATTTGAGACAGCAAAGATGGCTTGAGCTGTTTAAAGACTATGACCGTATTGTGAAAGCTAATGTGGTGGCAGATGCATTGAGTAGGAAATCAATTTCAGCATTACAGTTAAAGCAGATTAAGTGGAGATTTTCTGCGGATGGAGCTTTGCTAGCACAGTTGAAAGCGAGACCGGTTTTGAGAGATGAATTATTAGTTGCACAAAGGAATGATGCAAGGTTGCAACAGATACTGCAGTTAGTCGGTAATGGGGATAAGACTGACTATTCAGTGAACGAGAATGGAGTATTGTTATACAAGAATAGAATGTGTGTGGCAAATGATAAAGAATTGAAGAAGAAATTGATGTGTGAGGCTCATAATACAGTATTCACTATGTACCCAGGCGGAAACAAGATGTATCAAGATCTGAAACAGCTGTATTGGTGGCAGGTATGAAGAGAGATATAGTGGAATGTGTGTCCAAGTGTTTGGTATGTCAACAAGTAAAGGCAAAACACCAAGTTCCATAAGGAATGTTGAACCCACTCCCTATTCCACAATGGAAATGGGACAATATCACAATGGATTTTGTTTTTGGTTTGCCTTTGACTTCAAGGCAGCAAGATGCAGTGTGGGTTATAGTGGATAAATTCTCTAAGTCAGCTCATTTTATACCGGTTCGGATGGATTATTCTCTGGATCGATTGGTAGAATTGTATGTGAGGGAGATTGTTCGACTGCATGGGGTACCCTTATTTATTGTCTCTGATAGGGATCCCAGGTTTCCTTCTAAGTTTTGGAAGAGTTTGCAAGTTGCATTGGGTACGAAGTTGAACTTCAGTACTGCTTTCCATCCATAAACTGACGGATAGTCAGAAAGAATTATTCAGGTTTTGGAAGATTTGATGCGAGCATGTGTTTTGGATTTCTCTAAGAGTTGGGATAAGTATCTTCCACTTATGGAATTTGCTTATAACAACAGTTATCAGACTAGTATTGGCATGGCACCGTATGAAGTTTTGTATGGAAGGAAATGTCGTACACCGGTTTGTTGGGCAGAATTGAATGAGGGCAGAATTATAGGGCCAGATTTGGTTTACGATACAGAAGAGAAGGCAAGACTTATTCAGCAAAGATTAAAGGCAGCTAGTGATAGACAGAAGTCATATGCGGATCTAAAGCGAAGAGATATTGAATTTGAGGTAGGTGACAAAGTGTTTCTGAAGGTATCTCCTTGGAGAAAGGTACTGAGATTTGGTAAGAAAGGGAAATTGAGTCCAAGGTTTATCGGGCCGTATGAAGTTCTGGAAAGAGTGGGCCCTGTGGCATATCGATTGGCGTTGCCTCCAGCATTAGCCAAGCTTCACGATGTGTTTCATGTATCCATGTTGAGAAGGTATAGATCAGATGAATCTCATGTGTTACCTATGTAAGAAGTGGAAGTTCAGCCAGACTTCACATATGACGAGAAACCGAAAGCAATACTAGCGAAGGAAGTGAGGCAACTTTGGAACAAGCAAATACCGCTTGTGAAAGTGCTATGGCAGCATCATGGTGTAGAAGAGGTGACATGGGAGCTAGAAGCCGCTATGCAAGAACAACATCCTCATTTGTTTGATACAGGTATGAATTTCGAGGACAAAATTCTTTAAGGAGGGGAGAGTTGTAATGGCCGGGAATGTACCTGTGACGCGCGCCGGATGTCCACTCGGCCGCCCCTATGACCGTCCACTTGAGGGCAATCGGGCAATTGAGGTCCGCTAACAGCTTGCAATAAATCGCAAGTGCGTCTATGTTGGGCAATAAGGAGGTTTCATGGAGTCACCACCCAATAGAACATTGGGAAAGTTTCTCTCGCCTCGGAGAGCCTAAGACTGTGCTTAGTATCCATTTTGGGCCAACCAAAGGGGTCTTGGAGGGTAAACCTCTCGCCCTAAGGAGCCTAGGATTAACGCCAAAATCTCATGACACAAGAGGTGTCTTGGAGGGTAAACCTCTCGCCTTTTTGAGCCCAAAGATCAGAGCTGGGTTCGGGACTTCTCATTTATTTCTACCTCGATTGTTTTATGATCAAATTTTAATTACCATTAATTCGCTCTCTCTCCACACGATGTAATTGATTAAAGGCGCATTTATTCACATTTAGAAAGGAGTAAATGAGCAAGTAATGAAAGCAATAAATTACAATAATACAAGGAGCGGAATACAACTCCCTTTTATAAAGGTGCGATACATACACGAATCGGGGCATTGCTTATTTTGAGGACTTTGGTCCTCGCATGCATCATTACCAAAATGGCTATTTTTATTGTGATGAGCTTTTATTGGATAAAAATAGGACATTGGGTCCTTGCGTTTATGAAAACCTCTTTTTATTGAATATAAAACATTAATCAATTTTTATATTTAACGGGATACAAAAAAAGGGGGCATACTCATGTACATAAAATAAATAATGAATAAACTAATAAAGGGAAAAAACAAGAGGGTTAGAAAACTAAACCGGACGGAATCCTCCGAACATGGTAGATTGCCTCTCGAGCTCAGGATAGTCCAAGAAAATCAATATATGCTCACAGAAGGTTAAAAGATGTTAATATATGAAAGCTCAACATAAAATGGAGTCAAAAGACTTAAAAGAAATAGAAAAGATTTGGAAAAGAGGAGACAGGACCCAGCGACGGCCTCTGTCGAGTGACCGACGGGCGTCGGTAGGTGACCAACATATCCCGTCGCTCACTCAAGAGAGAGGGCATTTGTAGGTGAGGTGACCGACGGGCGTCGGTGAGATAGATGACCCGTCGGTCACCACTGCCTCTAAAAATAAACAGTGAAAAACTCTTTTTTCAAAGCAAAAATGGGTTTTTTTATCACAAAATGAGATGAAGAGAATCAAAATAAAGGAAAGTGAAAGCAAAAAGCCACAAGAACAGCAAAAATAAAGAATAAAGATGAAATAACTCGGAGAATAAGTCCGGAATATTTACCCTCAGATAATGCTTTAGTGATATTCTCGGTGTTGATTAGAGTCCCGCACGTTCCACGAGAAACAAAATGAAGGATCAAAGAGAGGAAAATAGATTGTTTCCTTCTTAACCCCTCAAAAAGTTTGACTTTGGAATAAAAAACCCAAAGAAAACTAATTAGTTTTAGTTCCTTTTTGACGGTTTGATCCTCAAATTAAAAGAAATTTCTTGATGTGTGTTTGCTGGAAGAGAGAGAAAATACGCTTGAAATTCGACAGAGTTTCCCCTCTTGAAAATTTTTGGAACCCTTTTTAGGAAGAAATTTAAAGCTTTTATAGGCCAGGCACGACCGATGGGCGTCGGATGTGGAGACGGGCGTCGGAAGAATCCTTTTGACATAAGGATTCATCCGACGGCCCTGCCATTTCCACCGACGGGCGTCGGAAAAAACCACAGGCCGTCTGTGACCCTAAGTGGCGGGCTGGCCTCCCACAGACGGGCTGGCCGTCTGTAGAAAAAATATTTTTTTGACTCAAAAACTCCCGTTCTTCCCCCCTCTGCCTACAAAAGGTGAAAAGACTCATTTCTCGTGGAGTATGGGACTAAAATCTCCTAATCCAAACCGTTTGTAAAGGCTCGGATACTGATTTCATCATAGGGCAATCTCTGATCCGGACCGCTCCGGGACATGGTGCCTACAGTTGCCCCCAGTTTTGGGAAAACTAGGGCACAAGCGCCTAGATGAGCCAAAACTCAGAGAAAGGACAGAAAGGAAGAAAGCGTACCTATGACGGTTCTCACCTTCCATGCCTTTTGCCGGGTAGACCTCGTCTCAGTCTGTTCAGCGATGTGAAGATATCCCTATCGGTCTCGTTATGACCTGTAGGTGTTGGTGAGGTATAGCATTCTCTAGCCACAATCTCGATATGAAGAGCAGTGTTTCTCTAACCGCAACTTCTGCTTCTGCTGGCCTTGTCTCGGCTTGTGCAGGGTTGAGGAGATGTAGCACTCTCTGACTACAAACTCGATGTGAAGAGCAGTGTTTCTCTAACTGCCACTTCAATTTTTGCTGGTCTCGTCTCGGCTTGCGTAGGGTCGAGGAGATGTAGCACTCTCTGACTACAAATCCGCTGTGAAGAGCAGTTTTTCTCTAACTGCAACTTCGGTTTCTGTTGGCCTCGTCTCGGCTTGCGCAGGGTCGAGGAGATGTAGCACTCTCTGACTACAAATCCGTTGTGAAGAGCAGTGTTTCTCTAACTGCAACTTCGGTTTCTGCTGGCCTCGTCTCGGCTTGCGCAGGGTTAAGGAGATATAGCACTCTTTGACTACAAATCCGCTGTGAAGAGCAGTGTTTCTCTAACTGCAACTTCGGTTTCTGCTGGCCTCGTCTCGGCTTGCACAGGGTCGAGGAGATGTAGCGCTCTCTGACTACAAATCCGCTATGAAGAGCAGTGTTTCTCTATACCTGTGTGATAAAAGGTTTTGTTAATTCATGTTTGAGTTGTTATCTTTTAACATGTCCATGAATGGCGTGGTTTTGCTTTATCTACCATGTCATGTTTCATTTATATTCTTTTCTATTGAGTCGTCGTTCATCATTTCTTCATCATTTTTCTTATTGAGCAAATGTGAAAACATATATTTGTCTGTAATATGAATGAATCACGAATAACTGAATAAATGCATAAAACTTAAAACAAAAGTTTTTCACTAGAAATATCTGTTTTTGTACAATGCATATACAAAGTGAAAATACAGAAGTGACTCCCTGAACATCAGAGAGGTGTGTAGTCAGAGGGCTCATCAGGGTCCTCGTCATCTGATATGTGCACTGTCCCTGGCGGAGGTGGAGGTGGAGCTGGCTGTGCCGAAGGTGGAGGCTGAGCCGTGGAGGGTCCTGCCTCAGCACCACGGGCCTGTCTGAATCTAATCTGAGCGTAGCCATCCAAGAAGGGCTGAGTACAAGTCCTCATAAACCCTAAGGTCTCTGAAACTGTGCCTCCTAGCTTCTTGAAGGCCTGGCTCATCTGAATGGTCTGCCCGCTGGCGGCCTTCCTCATCTGCTCTAGGCGTTGCTCTGTTTGCTCTCTGAACTCCCTCATGGTCTGAGACAAGGGTGGGAGAATCCCCTCTATCTCCTGGACCCGGGATCTCAGAGAGTCGAGTGACTCATCGATCATCTGTAGGGTCATATCAACCCTCTGAGACGCCTGGTCCTGAGACGTCCCCATCTCATGAGCAAGTTGCTGCCTAAGCTCCCTCTGGCCCTGCACTATCTGCTTTATCAGCCTCGCCTGCTCGTCTCTGAAAGCCTCCAGGACCTGAGCCTGCTCTCGCGCTGTGTGCTCGATATAACCGGCCTGCTCCTGAACCAACCGCTCTATCCCCCGAGACTGCTCCTGAATAGCAGCCTGCTGACGGTCTAACCTCTCGTGTATAGCTCTGTCTCTCTCATCCTGCCGTCGCTCCAAGGCTGCGAACATGGAAGTGAGGAGCTGGGAGAAGTCAGGCTGTGCTGGCTGCTGCTGCTGTGTTGGCTCTGGCGGTGGGGCTGCGGAGGTGGATGCCCTTGGGTCGCCCCGGAAATATGGGTGATACCTCTCGGGGGGCCCGTGGGTAGACCTCTGTACCCTAATGCATGGCGACGGAATCGACGTCGGCTCTCTGGATGCTGGTGAAGCCGTAAAGAGCTCGTCCATAGTGAACTCTATATCAAAATTCGACGGGGTCCTGGGCCGATCTTGCTGTGGTGGCGGTGGCACAGTCTGAGGCTGAGGAGGCTGAGGAGGCTGCGGCTCTAGCTGTGGCTCTGGCTGCGGAGGCTGGTGCTCTGGCTTAGACTCTGGCTGCTCTTGATCTGGGCCCAAAGGTGGAAGGGAGAACATCCGCCTGGTCTCGGGGATGGATAGCACTCTGTAAGCCTCTGCCTGTCCTGATATTTGGGAGATCATCCCCATCTGCACCGCCGCTGCGGCATCCACATGGATCCCCTCATCCAGGGGTCCTCTCAACCTGTCTGGGGCAACTCCTAACCCCAAAAGCAACCGGGTGATGACTCTTCCCACTATCACCACTGGTGTCAGTCCTCTGCCAACTCTGACCAAGTTAGCCAAGATCTCATGGCTAATGTTGAGGCACTGGCCTGCCACCATAGCCCAGAGGCTCCAGATCTCGGCCGCATTAAGTGACCCTGGATTACCAGCTTGACCAAGGTACGAACTGGATAGCACTCTGTGCAGGTACCGGAGTGCCTGAGACACCAGTACGGTGCTCTTTGCTGTATCATGATCATACAGCACTCCCGATAAGGCAATGGCCACCTAGTGGGCGCGTCTCACCGCTCGCCGTGGGATCTCGACCCCCTCCTCTGTGGGAAGCCCCATGGCCTGCGCGAATCTCTGCCTAGTAATACTGAAGTGCTGGCCATCAAACCAGAACTGGACCGCCCCTGGCTCCGTATTTGATCTCTGAAAACCGCCATAACGGAGGGTGGCTAGGACCTAACGAGTACCCTCTGGGAAGGTCTGGAAAGCAGGGTCAAGGAACTCTGTCCATCCGGCGCCCTCAACAAGCATGTCGACCTCCGGGGCCAGCCCTAGGGCCTCTAGGAACGGCCAGGACACGAAGCGGCTAGCCCTAATCTCCACCTGAGCCAGCGCTCTATATCTCTGAGCTGACTCATCGTCCATCCATGCCGGAACCACGACCTCGGGCTGGGCCTGTGGTGCTCTGCGTCTAGGAGGCATCCTGCAAAAGAAATATTAGATGGTGAAAATTTGAAAATACAGGCATTATTAGGCTCATTTTCGAGGTGAAAGCCCATTTAGGCCTCACCCGAGCAACAGCGGCCCGAATACGCGGTTGAAAAAATAGATAATAAATGAAAAGGGGCGAACGTCCGGTCAAGGGATGTTGCCCAGCATGCTTCGCACATATCAAAACAGGGTAAACATGCAATCGGCATGGAAATATTTAAAGCGAATAAAAATGGGCTTTCTAGACCCCAAGGTATGCATTATACACAAAAATATTCAATTTTAGAATAAATAAAAAAATGAAAATTTGGGCAGCACCTCGGTAAGGGTGTGCCCAACCTCCTGCATAAAAAGGAATCAAACCAGGCCTCAGGCCTCAAAATAATATTAAGATAAAAATGGGACGCACCCCGGCAAGAGTGTGCCCCCAACAACACAAAATAAATGGCCTCAGGCCTCAACAACAATATATACGCTAGAAAGCCTATTTCTAAGGCAACAAAGGTATAGAAAGATTCTATTCCTATGTGATCATGCAAAAGTTCAGATTAATTGCACTACAAAATATATAAAAAAAAGCGGGCAGCATTCTCCCTAAATTTTTAAGGCATCTAAAGCGTTCTAGCCATTTCTAAGGCTAAAGGAAGAAGAATGAATAAATAAATTAAAATAAATAAAAAAGTAGTTATTTTACTTACTTGAAGTCGCGAAAAGTGTAGAAAACTGAAGAAATATGAATATTTGAGCGTCCGGTGAGTGGAGAACGCGAAAAGATGAAGAAATTGCAAGAAAAAATGAGAAAGAAGGCTTAAAATGCACAAAAAATGCTAAAAACTGTTTTTGAGAGGAAGAGTGAAAGTGACAGCACCGCTGGTCCGTCTGTCACTCGCCCTTATATAGAGTTTTGTGACCGACGGGCTGAGCGTCTGTAGGAGCGACCGACGGGCTGACCGTCTGTCGTTCCAATTAATGCGTAATGAATGCGCGTGATTAATGCAATGCTGACGTATGTATCTGCCAGGTGGATCTTTGCCGACGGGCAGGCCGTCTCTTGGGAGAGACGGGTAGGCCGTCGGTGACGCCTTTCTATAAATTCTTCCAAAAATTTTGCTCTTTTTGTGTTTTTTCATTTTCCCAACATCTTGAGGCCTTTATTCTTCTTAGAATGTCTTCCTCTCTAGTCCAAAGGATGCACCGTATCCTAGATGACAAACACACTTGGGAAAAAGGCGCCCTTTCCTCTCTGTCTGGGCTAAACTATCTGCGTCGTGTCAAAGTTGATCAGAACCTTCTTCTGGCGGCGACCCACTTCTGGAGCCCCCGGTTTCACGTCTTCTGGTTCACTTACCAGGAGCTGTGCCCCCTGCCTGAGGAGTTAGCTGCCATTCTCGGAGCCTGGTTCCCTCCTAGCATTCCGTCCTGCATCCCCCGCTGCGGCCTACTCCAGACTCGGGACATAGCTATGACCCTCGGCATACCTTCTCTTGAGGTCGTCCGGCTGATTTCTCCGGGCTCTTCCTTTGCTTTGGAGCCACTGGTCGAGGCTCTAGATCAGTTCACTGACATCCCCACCTACCGGGTAAGCATCATATTTCTGTTTTGAATGGTGAACTTTCTCACTGTTGTTCCAGGGGGTTTGACAGGTGATCCTTGCCTGTTCGGAGCTCTGAGCGACTTTCATCGGGGATCATCACCCTTCTCGCTTATTCTGGCTGAGATCATTCTGGGTTTAGACGCTGTGAGTTCTGGATCCACCACTACCTTTACCGGCAGCCCCTTATTGCTCCAGGTACGTCATTATTTTAAAGGTAGTGCATCCCTTATGGATTTTCACACTAGCTTTTCTTAGCGGGAGGTGCGTCCTTTCGGATTTTCACACAACCCTGTGCCTTATTTTTGCCTGAAGTAAACCCTACTTACTCCAGCGGCTTTTTTCTTTTCTTTTTTTTTTCTTTTCAGATCTGGCTGTAAGAGAAACTGAGGATGCTGTCTGAGCCACCTCCTCAAGTTATTCCACGGTATTCACCGAGCCATTTCCTTCCGCGTCGACGACTGTGTGAATGTGCCACCGTTGGTGAAGGCATTACCAGATTTGGCGAGATATCAGATGACGACATCAGTTTCACGTCTGCCTGGCTCCCACTGTCTCATGTGGTCATTGATGGGCCATCGGGGTGTGTTCCCCTCTGTGGGCTCCGTCAAGCCACCTTCTATATCACTTCTCGATGTACGCATCAGCTCGGGATGACCCAGGATGTGGTGAGGGTTCCCTTGTCTTTCCAGGGAGGAGCTCTTTCGGCTGCATTTTCTTCTCGGTATTATGAGCTATGGAGCAAGCTGCCAGTGAACACTGTTATTCCGAGGTTGGACAATCTTTCTGTGGCTTCAACTAGCGAGTACAAGAAGTGGATCCTTAGCCCAGCATCTGATAACAAGACACAAGGGCTCAAGCATCTGGTCGGTGAGAGTAGTAGTAGGACTTAGCTTAGCTTAGCTTACGTATGTATCTCTTTTGGTGCTACATTTCTTTTAATGCAGAACTAGAAAATGACGAAAATGAAAAGAATAATGTTCATTCTATTTCACGAAATTGTGTACATTTCCATGTAACTTCAGCATACATGATTAGTTTTGACATTTACTCAACCGTGTACGCCCTATTAATACATGAAACCAAATTTTAACAGCATCAACTCCTGTTACCAATCGGCCCTCTCGGGTTTTCACGATTGGACATTTTCTCTCGTGCCTCTAATTTTTGCACAGGATGCCTTTTTTCGGTTTTCACCTTATCGAGGCGCCCAATTTTAGCACAGCCGCCTTTTTTCGGTTTTCAACCTGCAGGGCATTTTATTCTCTTCTTTTTATTTTGGTCTTTAGCCATCGAACCTTTTGAGTCTGTCGACATTGATCGGCTCCTTGAATTCATTTCCATCGCTATCCGACAAGATTGCAGCTCCTTTGGACAATAGCTTTTTAAGGATATACGGCCCCTCCCAGGTTGGCCTTAATTTTCCTCTGATATCGGGTATACCTGGCCTCATCTGCTTGAACACTAAGTCCCCTTCTTTCAGCGGATGCTTTCTCACCTTCTTTCCGAATGTCCTAGCCAACCTCTTCTGGTAGATCTGATTGTGATAATAAGCCTTCAGCCTACTCTCATCCAGTAAGTTTAAGTGCTGTAACCTCCATCGCGCCCATTCGGCCTCCGGGATTTGGGCTTCCATGACTACTCTCAGTGATCGGAGCTCTATCTCAACTGGCAACACTGCTTCCGTCCCGTATACTAAGGAAAATGGCGTAGCGTCCATAGATGTCCTTGCCGTTGTCCTGTATCCCCACAGTGCAAAGGGTAGCTTCTCTGCCCAGTCTTTGTAAGTTTGGACCATCTTGGATAGGATCTTCTTCACATTTTTGTTGGCGGCCTCAACTGCCCCATTAGCTTGTGGTCGGTAGGGAGAGGATCTATGGTGCTTGATACCATATTTCTCAAGGAGCTTCCTGGTTTCCCCCATGAATTGCACCCCGTTGTCAGACACTATGTGGTGAGGGAGGCCATATCTGCAGATCAGATTCCTCTCTATGAACTTGGCCATATCCCTTGCGTCTATCGTTTTGAAGGATTCTGCCTCTACCCATTTGGTAAAATAGTCAATTGCGACTATAATGTATCTGTGCCCATTGGATGCCGTAGGGCGAATCTCTCCGATAATATCTATCCCCAAAGCAGCGAAAGGCCAAGGTGATGTCAGGTTGTGTAGCTCTGATACTGGCAGATGCCTCAAATCTGCGTACTGTTGGCATAACTGGCATTGCTTGACATACTTTGAGCAGTCATTGTCCATCGTAAGCCAATGGAAGCCTTGTCTCATGATCTTCTTTGCCAGGGTCAAACCATTCATGTGAGCCCCACAAACACCTGCATGGGTCTTCTCCATCACCTTGCGGGCTTCTTTTTCATTCAAGCACCTGAGTTGAATCCCGTTTGCTTGTCTTTTGTACAACACTCCTTCCAAGGATATGAACTGAGTAGATAGTTTCCGAATCATCCTCTGGTCTTTCTCAGTAGCTTCCTCTGGAAACTTATTGTTTTCCAAATAATTCATAATGTCAAAGTACCAAGGTTTTCCATCCGCCACTTCTACTTTCATTATTGGCTTGATCTCAAAGCTAGGCTTCTCAGAACTCAAAATCAGCACTGGCTTCATAGCTACCCCTTCAGGATTATCCCATATCGACACTAGGGTTGCCAACGCGTCAGCTAGACGATTTTCATCTCTTGGCACGAAGTGGAAAGTGCAGGTCTCAAACTGCCCACACACCTCTTTCAAATATTCAACGTAGAGCCTACTCTCCTCAGATCTGGTTAATCACCAAGGATGAGTCACCAAAGACTTCTACATTCTTTGCCCCCAATGCGGCTAGAGCTTCCAACCCGAAAGTGCATGCTTCATATTCGGCTTCATTGTTGGTTGCTTTGTACCTCAGCTTCTTGGCTAAAGGGAGTTTTGTAACACCCCCATCGCCGTCCCCGTTGGAAGGACGCCGACGGACGCGCTACACGACGCTCACATATACAGATATACACATGCACAATGCGGAAGCATACATTCACATATAACATACATACGGAAAATACGGGTTAATTAAAAACTTACCTTGACTTACCTTACGGTACAGACTGAACATGCAATAGCTCACACACATGCAGGCACTAAGCAAAAGCATACACAGAAGCATACATATGACCATTCAACGGAAGCATAATCGAAATAATAAAGCAAAGGAATAACTAAACATAAGGACATACTAACTATTACATTCCCAAAAGAAAACTCCAGCACGAAACATAATTAATTACATATACAATACTACAGAATTACAAAAGCTGAAATACAGAAGCTGAACAAAAATTACAGAACTTCTAACTCCTACGTGGCCAACCTTGCAGAAGCGCGACTCGAACAGAACCAAAACCTGCCACCTGCACGGAAAGGAAATCCGTGCTAAGCGATAAACGCTTAGTGGGGAGAACACACCAGAATATGGACGACCATTCACAATGGTCGCCAAGGCATACACATTCAAATGGCAAAAGCGGATATTCATAACATATAAATAATCAGACTTGCATATTAAAGGCATTCATTTCAATATTCACAACCGAACCATAACTTCATGTTCAGGATAAACTAAAACAGACATAATACAATACACATTACAAGCATCATCATGCTAAACCACATACTATATCTCATGCATAAACCTACATGGGTAGCAAATATCAACATCTTACTGTGCAGAGTCACAAGAGCTTTACTCATGCAATTGACATAACTAAATACCCATGCATGAACTGACAACCAAACCATCATGTTAAGAATGCTAGCCATTTAACATACTTAGACATGCCAAACACATACACTAGTCAAATATCCAACGGATAACATTTAGAGCTTCACAATACCGCTGCGCAACTCTAAAATATATATAGCATCATGCAAAAATACTCTGATAGCGGAGACTGAAGACGTAACCACTTAGTATTACATTCATGTCATCTTCATGCAGAAAGTACAATAATCATCACCTACTTACCATCACAGCTGCTTCGGTTCACATGCTAATATATATATAACAACACTATGCTGAAGTCATATACTTAAATACATCAATCAAATCATTTCAAAGCAATCAGAAACTTATAACAAATCACATGACAAGTACGGATAATCATGTTAAATGTAAAGTCATGCTTACTTAAAACAGACATACATTCTGAAGCCCAAAGTCACAGTCATATACAAATAAGCTGATTTCTGAAATTCTTATCATAATCAATCGGATATCACATTCTGATAGCTATATCAAAGTAATACAAACCAGTAAAGCACCTGCTGACTCACAATAGTGGATAACGAGTGTACTGAACTGATTAGTACCTTACGGGTACAAGTCGACTGAAGGTACCTTACGGGTACGAATCGAAAACCATTTTATTTATCACAAAAGCATTTTACTGATGGGGGATCTTAACCCGATCCAAATTCATTAAAAAGGATCACGAGGATCCGTACTGAGGGGGGGGTTCGCGAGGAACCATACGGGGACCTGATCAGGGTCCAATACGTTCAAAGGGCGCTGCAGCTACTGAAAGACTCTATTAGGCATGCCTAACTATCCACTAGACTGACTCTCGCAGGTCATGCATAAACCAATTCACATTTCGGATCGCATAATGCGTAAATATATAAACATCATGCATAAATCAGAATACGATAGACATATAAATATGCTCATAGAGTCAGTCATATATCATGCAATTCGCATTGCAAAACATATTACAGTCCATACATTTTAACATTAAACAATGTTCTACAGCATGCCAAGAATCAGGTATAAAAGCTTTAACATGCCAAACATTGTCAATACAAAACTTAATCATGCATCAGGCGACGATTACTAAATATAAATTGTGCACAGTTTAAATTACATTTAACCTATCACATTGAATTCAAAGGTTAAAGCATAACAATGTATTCAGACGTCATCCATATTATTCGAATAAGTTTAGCATAGCATAACATCAATCATACCTTGTACAAATCATATTCTGAAGCATGCAATAATCCAATCAATAACATTCTATCACTACTCAATATATTGAAATATGACAGGAACGCATGGGGAAATCATACTATGCCAATGACTAAAAACACATTATCCAAATCATGAAAATAATACAATATACCTTTAAGCATGGCATGATATCTTTGGAGAAGAAACAGACTGGAGATATGGTAACATAATTTACATTAAGCTAGAACATGTCTGAGACTAATAATCAGAAAGTCAGCATTCATAATTCCTTCGCATTCAGAATATGACGTGAAATACATATCACAAATAATAAGCATATTAAAGTCCAAACCATACTGTTAAAATCCCACAGTCATTAACAGGGTGATTATAATCCAAAACTTATTTCAAAATACCAGAGTAACTTATCATAGATAACATGTTATTAATACCAACTAAATTGGAATAATCAGTCATACCATCAAGATAATATAAGACACAGTAGAGGAAAATACCATGGAAAGCTTTTGGAAACCATTTTATAAAAACTGGACACTTGGGAAAGAAAAACAGAAGCAAAACAGAAGAACCGGAAGACCTCACATCACGTGAGGGCTGCTCACGTCGCGTGAGCATTGCTCACGCCTCGTGAGCAGTCTGCTCACGTCGTGAGCATTGCTCACGTAACGTGAGCATTGCTCACGTCGTGAGCTTTGCTCACGTAACGTGAGCAATCTGCTCACATAACGTGAGCCTAGCTCACGTCACGTGAGCTACTTCTCTTGCCCTCTTCTTCTTCCCCGAAATCGCAAACCTGTATATTCTTATCGTTTTCCAGAAATTCATTCTAAAAGAAAACCCTCAGAATTCATCCAATCATGCAAAAACTCTTACCTTGTCACTCAAAAGCATATCACAACTCACTCAAGATCAAACTAAACTAAACATTCCAGAAATTAATCAAGACAATCGAAATCAAGTTCCTCAAACACATAAACCCCAAAAATACTGTAAGTTCAAAAACTTAAACCCAGTAACTTTAATTCAATTCACATCATGCATTCCTAACACATATAATCACATAATCATGCATATACACATGCCAAATATACCAAATTTTAGAAATATAAACACATATACATCCTAAGTGAGAATTAGGGCAAAAACACTTAGAAATCCAAATGCAGTAAACAGAGCTCCCAAACCTCAAAATGACGATCCAAAATATGCTTCCGAATCAATCCTCAATCCTTTCCTTGCCTTTGCTTTGCTCTTCCCTACAATCCCAAGCTTGCACAAACAAAACCCACAATTACTTTACAAAACCCTAACTCAACCAAAACCAACCAAAACCAGGAGAAGAGAAGAAGAAGAAACACAACACGTAGGACACCTTAAACCAACTTACCTCTTCAAACAGCCTCACTTCAAGCCAAACACAACTCCAAGCCAAGGAAAATGAAAGGAAAAACAGAGAAAGGGAGAAGAGAAGAAGAAGAAGAACGTGAGAGGAGGGGGACGGGAATGCGATCTGTGTTCCCTCTCTCTTCCACTTTCTTTTCTTCTTTTCCCCATTCAATGCCCACCTAACAAGCCCACTTGGCAGAACCTAATAGGACCTCACAATCCACTCAACTTTTCCAAACCAAAAATACTCTTAAGTCCTTAAACAAATAGCACTTCACTCACTTACACAATTCTTTCTTAACAAACTTAATTAACTTCTCAATTAGGTCCTTAACACTCCAAATTGCTCAAACATAAATTACCGAAATACCCTTTCCGATCCCGACTTAGCATGCATAATCCGACTAGGGCTATTTTGGGGTGTGACAACTCTTCCCTCCTAAAAGAATTTCGTCCTCGAAATTCACAGCGAAACACTTACATCCACACAACCCAAACAAACAAAACTTACTTAGACAAAAACTTACAAAGTAACTTACCAGAAGAACCTGCGGTCTCCTTCGAGTCCTTGCTAGATGCTACAAACTCTGAAGACACTCGAGAAGATCTGAGCAAATCCTCGACTTCCTTTCTAGCTTGCCCAGCTAGACTCTCACTCATCTTCTTAGGACAATCGGCAATCCGATGTTCCATACTGCCACACCTGAAACAAGCACCTGATAGCTTCCGACATGGACCACGATGCCGCTTCTGGCAGTACTGACATACTGACGGTACCCACTTCTTACACTTATTCCCATGTTGCTTCTGACATTGTTGATACACTGAAGGTTCTCGAACCCTCTTCCCTGCTGACACTTCACTAACCGATCCTTTTCTCTTCTGAGGAACATGCCGCACAACTTCTTGAGAGGCGCGAGGAGCAGTCAATCTATCCAAAATCCGAATCAATCCTTGTACAAGAGCCCTGTCCTCAGAAACCCGACCAGAATCTTCAACTGGAAGATGCTCGGAAACATCCTGATCAGCACTAACTTGATTCACACTTTCTGTTGTCTCGCCCACATTCTCACTAGGATCAGACTCCATCTAGACATGACACAAAACAAGACGCATCTGCATTAGGCCACGACACAAAACCGACTCTCATGCAAAGACTCAACACAAAACAAACAACACACCCAGAACCATCAAACCTGGGCTCTGATACCACTAACTGTAACACCCCCATCGCCGTCCCCGTTGGAAGGACGCCGACGGACGCGCTACACGACGCTCACATATACAGATATACACATGCACAATGCGGAAGCATACATTCACATATAACATACATACGGAAAATACGGGTTAATTAAAAACTTACCTTGACTTACCTTACGGTACAGACTGAACATGCAATAGCTCACACACATGCAGGCACTAAGCAAAAGCATACACAGAAGCATACATATGACCATTCAACGGAAGCATAATCGAAATAATAAAGCAAAGGAATAACTAAACATAAGGACATACTAACTATTACATTCCCAAAAGAAAACTCCAGCACGAAACATAATTAATTACATATACAATACTACAGAATTACAAAAGCTGAAATACAGAAGCTGAACAAAAATTACAGAACTTCTAACTCCTACGTGGCCAACCTTGCAGAAGCGCGACTCGAACAGAACCAAAACCTGCCACCTGCACGGAAAGGAAATCCGTGTTAAGCGATAAACGCTTAGTGGGGAGAACACACCAGAATATGGACGACCATTCACAATGGTCGCCAAGGCATACACATTCAAATGGCAAAAGCGGATATTCATAACATATAAATAATCATACTTGCATATTAAAGGCATTCATTTCAATATTCACAACCGAACCATAACTTCATGTTCAGGATAAACTAAAACAGACATAATACAATACACATTACAAGCATCATCATGCTAAACCACATACTATATCTCATGCATAAACCTACATGGGTAGCAAATATCAACATCTTACTGTGCAGAGTCACAAGAGCTTTACTCATGCAATTGACATAACTAAATACCCATGCATGAACTGACAACCAAACCATCATGTTAAGAATGCTAGCCATTTAACATACTTAGACATGCCAAACACATACACTAGTCAAATATCCAACGGATAACATTTAGAGCTTCACAATACCACTGCGCAACTCTAAAATATATATAGCATCATGCAAAAATACTCTGATAGCGGAGACTGAAGACGTAACCACTTAGTATTACATTCATGTCATCATCATGCAGAAAGTACAATAATCATCACCTACTTACCATCACAGTTGCTTCGGTTCACATGCTAATATATATATAACAACACTATGCTGAAGTCATATACTTAAATACATCAATCAAATCATTTCAAAGCAATCAGAAACTTATAACAAATCACATGACAAGTACGGATAATCATGTTAAATGTAAAGTCATGCTTACTTAAAACAGACATACATTCTGAAGCCCAAAGTCACAGTCATATACAAATAAGCTGATTTCTGAAATTCTTATCATAATCAATCGGATATCACATTCTGATAGCTATATCAAAGTAATACAAACCAGTAAAGCACCTGCTGACTCACAATAGTGGATAACGAGTGTACTGAACTGATTAGTACCTTACGGGTACAAGTCGACTGAAGGTACCTTACGGGTACGAATCGAAAACCATTTTATTTATCACAAAAGCATTTTACTGATGGGGGATCTTAACCCGATCCAAATTCATTAAAAAGGATCACGAGGATCCGTACTGAGGGGGGGGGGGTTCGCGAGGAACCATACGGGGACCTGATCAGGGTCCAATACGTTCAAAGGGCGCTGCAGCTACTGAAAGACTCTATTAGGCATGCCTAACTATCCACTAGACTGACTCTCGCAGGTCATGCATAAACCAATTCACATTTCGGATCGCATAATGCGTAAATATATAAACATCATGCATAAATCAGAATACGGTAGACATATAAATATGCTCATAGAGTCAGTCATATATCATGCAATTCGCATTGCAAAACATATTACAGTCCATACATTTTAACATTAAACAATGTTCTACAGCATGCCAAGAATCAGGTATAAAAGCTTTAACATGCCAAACATTGTCAATACAAAACTTAATCATGCATCAGGCGACGATTACTAAATATAAATTGTGCACAGTTTAAATTACATTTAACCTATCACATTGAATTCAAAGGTTAAAGCATAACAATGTATTCAGACGTCATCCATATTATTCGAATAAGTTTAGCATAGCATAACATCAATCATACCTTGTACAAATCATATTCTGAAGCATGTAATAATCCAATCAATAACATTCTATCACTACTCAATATATTGAAATATGACAGGAACGCATGGGGAAATCATACTATGCCAATGACTAAAAACACATTATCCAAATCATGAAAATAATACAATATACCTTTAAGCATGGCATGATATCTTTGGAGAAGAAACAGACTGGAGATATGGTAACATAATTTACATTAAGCTAGAACATGTCTGAGACTAATAATCAGAAAGTCAGCATTCATAATTCCTTCGCATTCAGAATATGACGTGAAATACATATCACAAATAATAAGCATATTAAAGTCCAAACCATACTGTTAAAATCCCACAGTCATTAACAGGGTGATTATAATCCAAAACTTATTTCAAAATACCAGAGTAACTTATCATAGATAACATGTTATTAATACCAACTAAATTGGAATAATCAGTCATACCATCAAGATAATATAAGACACAGTAGAGGAAAATACCATGGAAAGCTTTTGGAAACCATTTTATAAAAACTGGACACTTGGGAAAGAAAAACAGAAGCAAAACAGAAGAACCGGAAGACCTCACATCACGTGAGGGCTGCTCACGTCGCGTGAGCAGTCTGCTCACGTCGTGAGCATTGCTCACGTAACGTGAGCATTGCTCACGTCGTGAGCTTTGCTCACGTAACGTGAGCAATCTGCTCACATAACGTGAGCCTAGCTCACGTCACGTGAGCTACTTCTCTTGCCCTCTTCTTCTTCCCCGAAATCGCAAACCTGTATATTCTTATCGTTTTCCAGAAATTCATTCTAAAAGAAAACCCTCAGAATTCATCCAATCATGCAAAAACTCTTACCTTGTCACTCAAAAGCATATCACAACTCACTCAAGATCAAACTAAACTAAACATTCCAGAAATTAATCAAGACAATCGAAATCAAGTTCCTCAAACACATAAACCCCAAAAATACTGCAAGTTCAAAAACTTAAACCCAGTAACTTTAATTCAATTCACATCATGCATTCCTAACACATATAATCACATAATCATGCATATACACATGCCAAATATACCAAATTTTAGAAATATAAACACATATACATCCTAAGTGAGAATTAGGGCAAAAACACTTAGAAATCCAAAT
The DNA here is from genome assembly GCA_947683425.1 of Excoecaria cochinchinensis. Classification (NCBI taxonomy): domain Eukaryota; kingdom Viridiplantae; phylum Streptophyta; class Magnoliopsida; order Malpighiales; family Euphorbiaceae; genus Excoecaria; species Excoecaria cochinchinensis. The sequence continues at coordinate 7,556,406 of CANTUQ010000005.1, forward strand.
GCAGTAAACAGAGCTCCCAAACCTCAAAATGACGATCCAAAATATGCTTCCGAATCAATCCTCAATCCTTTCCTTGCCTTTGCTTTGCTCTTCCCTACAATCCCAAGCTTGCACAAACAAAACCCACAATTACTTTACAAAATCCTAACTCAACCAAAACCAACCAAAACCAGGAGAAGAGAAGAAGAAGAAACACAACACGTAGGACACCTTAAACCAACTTACCTCTTCAAACAGCCTCACTTCAAGCCAAACACAACTCCAAGCCAAGGAAAATGAAAGGAAAAACAGAGAAAGGGAGAAGAGAAGAAGAAGAAGAACGTGAGAGGAGGGGGACAGGAATGCGATCTGTGTTCCCTCTCTCTTCCACTTTCTTTTCTTCTTTTCCCCATTCAATGCCCACCTAACAAGCCCACTTGGCAGAACCTAATAGGACCTCACAATCCACTCAACTTTTCCAAACCAAAAATACTCTTAAGTCCTTAAACAAATAGCACTTCACTCACTTACACAATTCTTTCTTAACAAACTTAATTAACTTCTCAATTAGGTCCTTAACACTCCAAATTGCTCAAACATAAATTACCGAAATACCCTTTCCGATCCCGACTTAGCATGCATAATCCGACTAGGGCTATTTTGGGGTGTGACAAGTTTCTCATTATCTGGGGTTGTCAAAATAATTCGAACTCCGGCCCCTCTGTTATTCACTGCTCCATCGAAGTGCAACTGCCATCCTTGGATAGAGATCGCGACTATGCTCTCATCCAGAAAGGTGAACTCGGGAGTGTCTCCTTGAATAGGATGCTCAGTAAGAAATTCGGCTACGGCTCGCCCCTTAATAGTTTTGCTGGTGATGTATTCAACATCAAACTCCTGTAGCAAAAGCAGCCACCTCCCCATCTTACCAAGCAAAGACGGCGCTTCTTGCAAATATCTCAACGGATTCTGCTTGGCCATTGCCTGAACTTTGTATGAGTGGAAGTAATGTCTCAGTTTCTTTGATGCCCAAATCACTGCGAGACAGATTTTTTCTACTTCAGCATATTTAATCTCATAAGCCAGAAACTTCTTGCTGAGATAATAAACTGCGAATTCTACTCCAAATTCATCCTCCTGAGCCATCATGGCGCCCACAGAACTGCCTTCCACTGCCAGATACATGATAAGCGATTTGACTGGTTGCGGCGGCCTTAACACTGGCGAATTCAATAGATATTCCCTGATGCTGTCAAAGGCTTTTTGGCAGTCTTCGTTCCAGACCACAGGCTGATCCTTTCTAAGCAGTTTAAAAATAGGCTCGCATATTGAAGTGAGCTTGGCAATGAATCGGCTGACGTATTGCAGCTTGCCCAAGAAGCTCCTTACATCCTTTTCCTTTTGCGGCACGGGCATCTCTCTGATGGCCTTCACCTTGTTTGGGTCAATTTCTATTCCCCTCTGGCTGACGACATGTCCCAATAGCTTTCCTGAAGTCACTCCGAAAATGCACTTCTTGGGGTTAAGTCGCAGATTGTACTTATCAATCCTGGTGAAGAACTTCTCTAGAGCCTCAAAGTGGCCCTCTCTAGTGGCTGATTTGACCATTCTCTAGAGCCTCAAAGTGGCCCTCTCTAGTGGCTGATTTGACCATCATGTCATCGACATAGACCTCCACCTCCTTGTGGATCAGGTCGCTTAAAATCTTGGTCGCCATCCTCTGGTATGTGGCCCCTGCATTCTTTAGGCCAAAAGGCATGACTCGGTAGGCATAGGTCCCCCACTCTGTTATGAATGCGGTCTTAACCCGGTCAGCTATCTTGTTTAGGATCTGGTTGTAGCCCACATAACCGTCTCCAAAGCTTTACATCGCGCAGTTGGCGGCACTGTCTATCAACACATCAATGTGGGGTAGTGGAAAATTATCTTTAGGGCAAGCCTTGTTCAGATCTCGATAATCCACACATACCCTGACCTTTCCATTCTTCTTCGCTACAGGGACCACGTTTGCCAACCATGTAGGATACTGCACTTCAACAAGGAACTTGGCCTCAATCTGTTGCCGAATCTCCTCCTTGACCTTGTCTGCCCATTCTGGCCTGAGCCGTCTCAACTTCTTCTTTATGGGCTTATAATCTGGATAAGTCGGGATGGCATGCTCTGCTACGTCTCGATCGATCCCTGGCATGTCCTCATAGGTCCAGGCAAAAGACTTTTTCATGTTTTCTTATTATTCTCTCAAATTTTTCCCTCTCATCAGGAGTTATATTTGATGCTATTAGAATTTCTTTCGGATTTTCCGAGGTTCCAAGATTAAAAGGCATTATATCAGTGGAATCAATATCAAAAATTGGTGGACTATGATCATGTTCATGCATGTTGAAATTATTAGAAACATCGCACAAGTAAGAGAAATCATTCACCTTATTAATAATATTATAATTGTCATTTACATCATAAAAAAGTTCCAGAATGAAAAGACAATCTAAGCTAGAGTCTTCTTCTGCCTCCCTAGAGGTTGATGCTGTTGCAGCTTGCTCATTGGCTTCCTGATTCAGCAGAGGCCCTTCACGTATGTCTGAGGAAATCTTTAAATCCCCCATCTTCAGTTCTATTTCTGCCATCTTTTCTTTCCCTTTCAGCCTGGCAAACAACATCTTCTCGGTGACAACCTCTTCGGGCTCGCCTCTGTCCCAAGAAATGCACTGAGTCATGACCTCTTCATCCCAGAAGCTCTCAGCGGTCTTGATAACCCCGACATCCCAGTCGAATACATCGTTGAAGATCTCAAATCCGGGGACAATCCTCCCATTCACCCACTGCGGCTCCTCCTCACCATTATAAGCGCATACTGAGGATGCAGGCACAAAGTTTTCTGAAATGTGAGGGATCTTACCCACCATCTTCTTCTTGCCAAAACCGCCTCTGTACCCCAGACCCTTCCGGCTCTTCTGACCTCGAGTGGTGATTGCGGTCTGCAGCCCCTGAGAGCTTCTACCCAAACCAGCCCCAGGGAGATAGTGCATCTTCTTCATCATGTTAACCACAGTTGGATTATCCACTGACTCGTGCTCATCTCCTATCATTGACACATGGAAGCCGCTGAAGGGCTGATTAGCAATTTCGAGAGCTGACACCTGATTCTCTCTGGCCGCCTTAATAGTTATCACCTCCCCTTCGTGTGGGAACTTTATCATTTGGTGTAGTGTGGATGGTACTCCTCCTAATCTGTGAAACCAAGGCCTCCCAAGCAGGGCTGAGAAATTAGCTGGGATGGGCAGAACCACAAACTCCACCTCTACCTCAATGGGTCCCGTCTTGACCAGGGTTTTGAATGTTCCCGAGGCTTGCCTTCTTGAATTATCATAGGCGGTAATCATCAAGTCTGATTCTCTGAGCATATCCTCACTCAACCCAAAAGCCTGAAGGGCTATCAGAGGGCAAACATTGATAGAAGATCCATCATCTACCATAACGCAAGCGGTGTGCTTGTCGTTAATCTGTGCTTTGATGTACAGAGGTCGATTATGATCGCGGCCCTCGACTGGCAGGTCGGCATCGGAAAAAACCAATCTCTCGCCCGATCCTCCTTTAACTAGACCCAGAAGTTCTGATGGGGAAATTGTGGTGGCAACAGTGGACTCAGTCAAAGCCTCTATCACTTTCTGCCTGTGAGAAGGGGACTGTCTTAAAAGATCCCAGATGGATATTTGAGCTGCGGTTTTTTTCAACTGCTTAACAATCTGGTTCTCCTCTGGCTCTTTTTCCGTTGATGGCTGCGCTGGTTCAGGTGCCCTCGTAATCTCAGGGACCACTCTCCCACTTCTTATCACAGCCCCTATCTCTTCTTCATCCTCGTCAGATCTCCACAAGTCAGGGTTCATCTCTCCTTCCTCTTCGGCCTCTCCGCCGCTCTCGCTGCTTGACCAACAATCAATGGTTGCCACGGCTTCTCTTTCCTCTCTATCCTCAGGACAAACAACAGCAACACTCTCGCTCCCATATAAATCTTGTAGCACGTACCACTCTGGCAAGCTGGATCCGACCATAAACACTGGTGGTGGCACGGCATTATAACCAGGCTTCTTCTTGTCTTCCCTCTTCTCCGGGTCAGAAATCTATTTGTCATCGATCAGATCTTGAATGGAGTGCCTCAGCGCCTTACACTTGTCTGTTAGATGGGCCGTGTGCTGATGAAATGCACAGTATTCATTATCCTTATGACCTGGCTTCCCTTGCGTCAAAGCAGGCCTAGGGGCCAGAGGTTGCAACTTGCCTTCCTTCATTAACCTTCTTAAGAGCCAAGACAGTGGTCTCCCTAAGTTCAAAAACTTCCTCAGGGTAGTTGCGTCAGTAGCAGAGACCTCAACTGTTCTTCTGGTGCTACTACTGGGACCAGTTGGCCTACTGGTACCTTGACCGGTATTAGCTCTCTTTGCAAAATTATCATTGTTAGTTTTTCGAGCCAAGAACTCTCCCTCTGCCTCAATGGCTATGTCCTTCAGAGACTCCCAATCCTTCAACCCTTTCATCTTCAAACCCTCCTTCAAATACGGGCTTGCGTTCTTGATAAACAGGCGGATCTGGTCTTGGGTGTCTGGCTTTCTTCGCATTTCCATTACCCTATTCTGCCAACGGGTGAGATAGTCGTGAAAAGATTCCCCGGCCTTCTGTTGGAGCAATTCAAGATCTTTAAGAGTCACCTCCATCCCGGTGTTGCAATCGTATTGCCTCAAGAACTCCTCTGTGAGTAGATCCCAATCTTCCTTAGTTCGACGATCGAGGCTATGGTACCAATCGATGGCAGGGCCAGTCAGGCTCAAGCAAAAGTACTCCACCTTCTGCCTTTTAGACAAAGTGGTCCCTTTCATGACCAGAGAGTATTGCTTCACATGGGCAGTCGGGTCAGAGGTACCGTCAAATTTTGGCACGTCAGGCATCTTGAAATTGTAAGGAATCGGGTCTTCTCCTTCCAGTTTCTTATCCTCCGGGTTCATTCCCTGACCTCTACTCAGCATGCGGGCTATAGCTTCAAACCTCTCTTCCATCTTCTTCAGAATAAACTCATCAGTTTGAGGTGCCTTCCCTCTCTCAGATACAGAACTCATCTTATCATCTTCATCATCCCGATCATCATCTACCCTCAGTACTGGTCTTCTTCTCTGTCCTCCCGAAGTTACTGACCTCAACTCTATTGGCGGCGGCTGAACAGGCTCTTCTTGCCTCTCAGCTCTTTCTTCTTCTCGCTCATGCTGTCTCACGGGAGGAGGAGGTGGTGGATTATGCGGAGCATTCTGTTGCGCCAAAGCAGTTAGCATAGTCATCATTCTGCCCTCAAATTCCTCAAACCGTCGGCCCACTTCTTCTGCAATCATGGCCCTAGTGGCGTCATCTCCCCTAGGTGAGTTTGTCATCTCAGACACAGTACAACTGACTTCTAGTAAGATCTCTGAAAGGCCCTCTCTACCTGGCAGCTCAGATGTAGGAACTCGGATCAATCGTCCGGTAGGCGATCTAGTCCACCTGGGCAGATCTATGATGGCTGCAGGGGCAAGGCGTTAGATATGATGCATGGAATGCAGACGTAATGCGTGGTCGTGATATGCAACACCCACAAAACACAAGCGAGCAAGTAGGTCATTCCACCCTTATTTCTCCCACACACGTGGTCGCGCGGTCTCTTTCCTAGGTGGGATTAGCCCAAGGGTTAGCAGGGGACCCAATGGACACGCATGTTATACGGCAAAAAACCGGCAGCATGACACTCCTATGCTAATGTACAAGCGAATGGATAATGATCATCATGTATTTGGACATTCCAAAAATTTCGACATGGCCCTGCCGGGGCATGAAAGCCTTTGGCTAGGTTACCAAGCAAGACATCTGGACTCACACAATACATAAGGATCCATACAGTAAGCATAGAATTACAGTTCATATCACCTGTGGAAAGTAGCTACGGCCATTACATGAGCTTTGGACAAGGGAGATGTTACTTTAGGGCTACCCAAGCATGATCCCTACCGACAGGTCTAGCTCATCACGAGCATGATGACCGATCGGGTTATCATTTTGATATACCATTTAGGTACGAGGCTTGGGCTGGTGATTATCCTTAACACTTTCCTAAATTGAGTGAAAATAGGGTCGTGCTTCAGGAACGCACCGGGGCTAATAGAGGGACCAAACTAGCATATTCTAAGGCTCTAATGGGATGTGAATGCAAATGAGAGAAAGCGAATTTATGAATTAAACTTTAATCATAAATGTTTAAACAAGGTATTTTCAAATTGAAGCCTCAAACCATAAGTCCCCAGTGGAGTCGCCACTGTGATGCGCGCCGGATGTCCACTTGGCCGCCCCTATGACCGCCCACTTGAGGGCGATCGGGCAATTGAGGGTCCGCTAACAGCTTGCAATAAATCGCAAGTGCGTCTATGTTGGGCAACAAGGAGGTTTCATGGAGTCGCCACCCAATAGAACATTGGGAAAGTTTCTCTCGCCTCGAAGAGCCTAAGGCTGCACTTAGTATCCATTTTGAGCCAACCAAAGGGGTCTTGGAGGGTAAACCTCTCGCCCTAAGGAGCCTAGGATTAATGCCAAAATCTCATGACACAAGATGTGTCTTGGAGGGTAAACCTCTCTCTTTGAGCCTAAAGATCAGAGCTGGGTTCGGGACTTCTCATCTATTTCTATCTCGATTGTTTTATGATCAAATTTTAATTACAATTAATTCGCTCTCTCTCCACACGATGTAATTGATTAAAGGCGCATTTATTCACATTTGGAAAGGAGTAAATGAGCAAGTAATGAAAGCAATAAATTACAATAATACAAGGAGCGGAATATAACTCCCTTTTATAAAGGTGCGATACATACACAAATCGGGGCATTGCTTATTTTGAGGACTTTGGTCCTCGCATGCATAATTACCAAAATGGCTATTTTTATTGTGATGTGCTTTTATTGGATAAAAATAGGACATTGGGTCCTTGCGTTTATGAAAACCTCTTTTTATTGAATATAAAACATTAATCAATTTTTATATTTAACGGGATACAAAAAAAGGGGGCATACTCATGTACATAGAATAAATAATGAATAAACTAATAAAGGGAAAAAATAAGAGGGTCAGAAAACTAAACCAGACGGAATCCTCCGAACATGGTAGATCGCCCCTCGAGCTCAGGATAGTCCAAGAAAATCAATATATGCTCACAGAAGGTTAAAAGATGTTAATATATGAAAGCTCAATATAAAATGGAGTCAAAAGACTTGAAAGAAATAGAAAAGATTTGGAAAAGTGGAGACAGGACCCAGCGACGGCCTCTGTCGAGTGACTGACGGGCATCGGTAGGTGACCAACATATCCCGTCGCTCACTCAAGAGAGAGGGCGTCTGTAGGTGAGGTGACCGACGGGCGTCGGTGAGATAGATGACCCGACGGTCACCACTGCCTCCAAAAATAAACAGTGAAAAACTCTTTTTTCAAAGCAAAAATGGGTTTTTATCACAAAATGAGATGAAGAGAATCAAAATAAAGGAAAGTGAAAGCAAAAAGCCACAAGAACAGCAAAAATAAAGAATAAAGATGAAATAACTCGGAGAATAAGTCCGGAATATTTACCCTCAGATAATGCTTTAGTGATATTCTTGGTGTTAATTAGAGTCCCGCACGTTCCACGAGAAATGAAATGAAGGATCAAAGAGAGGAAAATAGATTGTTTCCTTCTTAACCCCTCAAAAAGTTTGACTTTGGAATCAAAAACCCAAAGAAAACTAATTAGTTTTAGTTCCTTTTTGACGGTTTGATCCTCAAATTAAAAGAAATTTCTTGATGTGTGTTTGCTAGAAGAGAGAGAAAATATGCTTGAAATTCGGCAGAGTTTCCCCTCTTGAAAATTTTTGGAACCCTTTTTAGGAAGAAATTCAAAGCTTTTATAGGCCAGGCACGACCGACGGGCGTCGGAAGAATCCTTCTGACACAAGGATTCATCCGACGGCCCTGCCATTTCCACCGACGGGCGTCGGAGAGGTTGCGTGCTCCGAAAAACCAGCTGGCGTGCTCCGAAAAAAGCGGGTCTGTCCGACGGGCGTCGGAAAAAACCACAGGCCGTCTGTGACCCTAAGCGATGGGTTGGCCTCCCACAGACGGGCTGGCCGTCTGGAGAAAAAATATTTTTTTGACTCAAAAACTCCTGTTCTTCCCCCCTCTGCCTACAAAAGGTGAAAAGACTCATTTCTCGTGGAGTATGGGACTAAAATCTCCGAATCCAAACCGTTTGTAAAGGCTCGGATACTGATTTCATCATAGGGCAATCTCTGATTCGGACCGCTTCGGGACACGGTGCCTACAGTACCCTAGTGGTATTGAGCTAGTTTGGGATGTGTGTGATTGAATGTGAAGTTTGGACTTAATTGAAATGAAGGAAGGACTTGATTGAAAAGATGAATGGAAGTTTAATGGCCAAATAGCAATTATGCATGACTGAATTAATAGTGAGTTAGTGGCTGATTAATTAAGAAAAGCAAGGATTAATTAAAGAATAAAATAATGCTAAACTAAGTGAGTGGAGGCAGATTTTTTATAGTGGAATATGCTGGCTTAATCTTAAGCTACCACCTCCACCTCTTAACATGCAAGGAATTCTGAGGGAGAGAAGAGAACATTCAGTTGAGAGCAATTTAGCATTTTCTGTGTTTGCTTTTTTCTCTCTTGCCGTGAGTGAGGTAGTGGAGTGGTCATATTACCAATTGTATGTGTATTGAATATGAGGAACAAGAATTAAGAGTTAAAATTCTAAAGGTAAGTGATTAAGTAATTGTTACTCTCATCTTCTACTCATTCTTTCTTGGCTTTGAATTTGTTTGGATTAGTATTGATGGATTGTGTTTATCCTGGAATTGGACTGGTTTTGGCAGTTGAGGAGGTGCAAAAATATAGGGGAAAGGCCAAAGTTGGAGAGCCGAGCGCTCAACGGAATTAGGAGCGTAGGCGACGAGGTTTGGGATATATATGTGTTATATGTTGATTAGTTTTCCTTTGATGTGTAAATGATATATGAATGTAAGATTTGAGATATTGAGCATGATTATGTGTTATGTGATGACATGTAATTGAATTGCTATAAATGCTTTGTGGTGAGAATGAAGAACTAGCATGTGCAAAACAAAGAGCAAGCATGAACCTTAGTACAGGGAAAATCCTGTTTATGTCTTATCAGACCTCTATGTATTGTTTTGATCATAACTGGAGTTTAACAACTCCAATTTGAGTTTTGTTGCGCCATACCTTTAAAAGTCTAAGAGATTCTATAAATTAATTCTGTCTCTAAGATGCCTAAAAATTGCAATAAACGGACGTGTTTCTATCCAGCCGGGTTGATTTGAATAGTCTATAGTTTTTAATGCATATCTCTTAATTTGCGAGTCTAAATGAACTGAAACTTGTTCCATTGTAAAATAGACATCATAGGGAATAATTTTTAAGAAGGACACTTTGTCTAAAAATGAGGTATAGAGGTTGGTTTTTGCGATGCAAGTTTAGAGTGGAAAGCAGTCTCGTAAGGCACCAGAGGTGAGCTTCTGTCATGAGCGCGACAAAGGTCGTGACCTCGCGAAAGAATAACATATATTAAGCATTTTATTCTTAATTTTGAGCCCATGGTTGGCATGGACCAATTCCCTAACTTTCCCTCAACTTATTATGCATGATTAGGGCTATTAAATTAATATAAAAGTAGTTATCATTGGGAAAAACTTATGAGTATGATTAAGATTGGTAATTTAAATAATAAAGTAACAATATATAATTATGTGAAGGATAGCAAATGAAATGACATATATATCTGTGTGAGCATTACGTTAGGCTCAATTGATGTGAATAGTTTGATGTGTTAAAGTGCATGTGGAAAAGAGAATGTGATGAGGGGTGACATATGTGTTATGAAGATTGATCAATGTGAAATTGAGAACATGAGTAAATAACTTAATCCTGCGAGTCAAGTAGTCGATAGATAGGCATGCCTATAGGGTCAAAGTGCTACAGACCTATGCGTTTAATGTGTCTGATTCCTTGGGAATCACAATGCGATTATAATGCGTATAATCCTTGCTGGATTTTATTATATGTGGAATGAAATTATTGTACCTTAGGGTACCAATGCATAAATGAGATTTCAATGCGATTATAGTACCTCGGTGGTACCAATGCAAAACCCGTCATCCGCGTCTTTGAATTGCAGGCAATTTAATAAATGGAAATGACAATAATACATTCATTATGTATGTTATATTTTGGAATTATGTGATTGTGTTGAATAATGCTCTATGCTTGTGGATGCTAAAGAATTATGCCATGTCTATCATGATACCTAAGTGTTATATTAACAAGCTAAGCATGATCTTTTACATGTAATGTATGATATTACTATTTGTTTGGTTGTTATGTTTATGTGTTCCCCACTAAGCGTTATCGCTTAGCACGAGTTTACTCTAATCCATGTAGGTACGGACGAGAGGTATTTGAAGGACACTTCCGCATAGCAACGGTCAACAATAGGAAGCTGCTAGTGTAGGTTTTGGGGATTTTTGTTATGGGAATTTTGTATAACCATGAAAATGTTTTTGTATAACTAATATGTATATAAGTATGTAAAGGCATGTAATAATATGATGACCAAGTAGGTCAACTTTTGGCTATACATGTATGCATAGTAAGAATATGACTACAGTGAAGGATCTATAGATAATTGGTATGAGATGTATGATGAGTGAATGTGCATGTGTTCTATGTGTGTAACGGTCATTCCTAACTATATTAGCTGAGCTAGTCTGTCAGTTGGGAATAGGCGTCACAGCAAGTTTCTTTGGTCAAGGTGTTATGGCATTATCATGGAGTTGAGGAAGCAACTTGGGAACCAGAGGCGATGATGAGGGCATAGTATCTGCAACTTTTCAGTTTAGGTGAGAATTTTTAGGACGAAATTCTTATTAGTAGGGGAGAGTTGTAACACCCTGTTTGCCCCCTAGAAGTTGGAGCCATTTATGCATGTGTGCATTGGGTGTGTTTTGGTATGTGATAAGGGTATTTTGGGTAAAATGCATGTTTTGTGGGTTTTTATTATAGTGTGAATGCATGTAGAGTTGTAGGATGTGAGTGTATGGGTGGCATTAGTGTGTGCATACTCACAAGTTGGTAGGGTGTGCATTAGTAAGGATAGCCTTGTGTGTGTGTAGTGCATGCTTGTTGGGTATGAGTGGTTAATCTCCACCAATGAGGAAATGATCATTCTGAGGTTTCCAAAGGTTTTATTTTTGCTGTATTTTTGTATGTACAATGTGATTGAATGTATGTTCCTGTATCCTTTTTGTGGTGACACCCCTGCTCATACGGCATCTCACTCCCTAGCGGATGGGTTCGCCTACGTATGAGTAGGGGGTGTTACACCTACGTTCACTCAATGCAGGGAAGTGTTAAGGATAATCACCAGCCCAAGCCTCGTACCATCATGGTATATTAAATAGAGACCCGATCGGTCGTTATGCTCGTGATGAGCTAGACCCAATAGCAGGGACCATGCTCGGGTAGATATAAAGTATCATCACCTTTGACCAAAGCTCATGTAATGGCAATAGATACTTCCCCTAGGTGAAATGTATCGTAATACGGTGCTTGATATGTGGGCCATTATATATTGAACATAATCAACAAAATTAAATGGTCTTTTATCAAAGGCTTTCATGCCTCGGTGAGCCCATCTTAATTTAGTTAAAATGTTTAAATACATAAAGGCCAAAACCCATATGTATGTACTTTAGATAAGAGATGTTATGCTGCTGGTTTTTCACTGTGCACCATACGGATTCATTGGGTTCCCTGTTTACCCATGGATCAATCCCACCTAGGAAAGAGACTGCATTACCTCATATGTGGGAGTAATAAGGTTGGAAGGATCTATTTGCTTGTATGTGGTTGTAAATATTGCATAACACATGATTGTGCATTGTATATGTCATTCATGCATCATTCTAACAATTTAAATCTTTCAGCCATCATAGATTCATCTAAGTGGACTAGAGGTTTTGACGGTCGGCTAGTAAGGACAAATCTGCTCTTTGAGTTGCTGAAATTAGTGTCTGACTGGGATTCTGAGTCACTCTCATTGATCAGTGAATCATCTTTAGAATCATCGATAGCAAAAGAAACAGGAGCTTTGACCACTCAAGACCTTGCTAGGAGACTAGAGGACTTTGAACGGAGGATGTTAGATATGATGGGCGCCATGGCTGACAGGATTGCTCATCCTCCTGCTCCACAAGCACCTGTTGCTCCATAGCCACCTGTCGCTCCACAACCACCAATAGTCCATGCTGGAGGGCAAGTCGAACCACCTGTTGGCGGGGAAGCTCCTTTTATTGGTAATGCTACCCGTCAACCTATCAATGAGCATAGAGTTGTTGTGCCTATTGAGCCAAGAAAGAAAAGGATCCTCAATCCCAATGAGGATTTCATGATGGAGGAGGAAGATGAAGAGGTAATAGCACCTCAAGTTGTGAGGGCCAGAGCACCCAGGGTAGAAGATGAGGCAATAAGAGGGATGAGACAGCAGATTGAGGCGATCACTCGCTTGTTATCAGCTGGGAAGGGAATCAACCCTGAGGATAGAGATTTGGGGGATGAAGAGCTGCTGCCCCAAAGGTTCAAGATGCCTAAACTGCCGAAGTTCGATGGTACTTCAGACCCATCCGCACACATCAAGCAGTATACCCTGGTAATGAAAGGCACAAGGTTGAGCAAGAAGCAGAAGGTGGGATATTTCTACCTCAGTCTGATGGTTCCGGCAGTAGACTGGTATCATAGATTGGCTAGGAGGTTACTGGGACCTTTTGACTGAAGAATTTATGAAGCAGTACGATTGCAGCACTAGAATGAAGGTCACCTTAAAGAACCTTAAACGTTTACAGCAAAGAAGTGACGAGTCATTCCATGAATACCTCACCAGATGGAGGAACAATTCATGGAGATGAAGCGAAAGCCTGACACTGCTGACTAGATCAGGTTATTTATCAGGAACTCCTGCCTTATTTGAGGGACTTGCTTAGCTTTAAGGGGCTTAGAGATTGGGAGTCACTTAAGGACATTGTTGTAAAGGCTGAGGGGGTAAAGCAAGCCAAAATAACTTTGCTGGGAAAGGTTATGGGAACCAGTCAGGATACAAATCAGGTGGTGCTGGGAGCAGCAATAACAGAAATAGTAAGACAGCCGAGGTATCAGTTACTGAGGTTGGACAAACCCAGAGGTACTATTCTAATTTAGGCCGCTTTCTATCCTGGGTATTGGAAAGACTGATGAAGGAGGGCAAGCTGCGACTTTTGACACCTAAGGCCAGCTATGAATCAAAGACAGCCAGGGCACAGAGATGACCAGTACTGCGCCTACCATCAGCACACTGGGCACTTGATAGATTACTGCCGGACTTTGAGGAACAAGATCCAAGATCTTATTGACACCAAACAGATCACGGATCCTGAAAAGAGAGAGAAGAAGAAGGCAGGCTATAATGCAGTCTCTCCACCGTGTATATGATTGGGTCTGGTCCACTTGAGTGGCATATTTTGCAAGAGCTATATGGAGCTGAGTACGTCGCTATCACCAGTAAGAAGACGAGTGAAGAAGGGATTCTTGTGGCAACGATAGATTGATAATCCACTAGTGAGAGTGGGGATGAAAACAAGGAAAATTATGTTCTTTTTTCAGTCTTTGTTATTATTCCAAGAACCATTTTTTTATGACAATATTTGCAATGATTGGTTATTTCAATAAGATGAACAATTTTGTTTATTTGTATGGTGTTTCTAATGATTTCATTTCTCATGATCATGATACATTCATTTTTAACATTGATTTAACTAATGCAACTGCATTTAATCTCAGAACTTTGAAAAAACCCAAAGAAAATCTTGATAGCATTTGATATAATTCCTGAAGAGAGGAAAATTCTGAGAGATAATGACAAAAAAAAGGAAAAAAAAAATGAAAGAGCCTTTGCTTGGACCTAGAATGACATGCTAAAAATTGACAAGGACAATGTTGGGACATCGCAGCTTCAATGTGCCGACATGACGACGAGCAGAATTTCAAAAGCCAATCCCCTTCCTCAACATCTAGGGCACGTATAGTGCAGCCAAGCAAAATCAAACTCCGTTCATTAAATGGCTATGTAAGAAGTTAGACAGATGAAACTCCGGTCCTTCTCATAAAACCAAGCCCTTAGGAGTTATTTTCTCCCAACCATTTGAGATGTTTACCCCAAAGCCAATCAAGATTGACCTTTAACCATCTGAGACTAAGATAAGTAAAGCATGGGCCCTTATAGCCAAACTTAGAAGGACATCTCATTACTTTTATCAAAAAAAAAAAAAAAAACAACAGTCTTGCCCTAAACCGTTTGTGGCTAACTTGTAACCTAATCTCAAACATTAGAGGATACTTCGAAAATCGAGCCATCAAAGCCAACAAAAGGAAAGTATGGGCTTTCACAGTTAAGTTTCAAATACAGAACTCGCTACTTCAGCTAGTTTACACAAGAGTCAAGATGAAGCCTTTGGTGAAAAATAAAAAAAAAAGAAAAAAAAGAGAAAGAATACCGTCAAAAGGAGTAGTTGTCCCGACTGGCAATGATGAAAGAGAATTCAAAGAAACCAATCGACACTGACAGACTGAAGGAGGTTCCATGGCAAAGGCTAAAAAAAAGAGAAAAATAAATAATAAATGTCCTGCAGGTCGAAAACTGAAAAAAGACGATCTTGCTAAAATTGGGCGCCCTGCTAGAAAAAAAGAGCATACTGGGCAAAAAATTAAGGGCTGAGAGAAAATCTTCAATCATGAAAATCCGATAGGGCTGATTGATAATAGGAGTTTGATGCTTTCAAGATCCATCCCGACATTAGATGAGGTTTTGTATTTTTGAGATTAATGCCAAATAATGATCATGTGTAATGAAATCAAACTGAAACATATGCATTTACGCCATAATATCTTGATATGATCAGAACAGTTTATTTTGCATACTCAAAGTTGTTTAGCACATTGTTACTGTCTACCCTCTGCTACTCTCACCACTCGGGTCCTTCAGCCGACTCATTTTGCTATCAATTGCAAAGGCAATTCTACAGCACCATCATGACAAGAATCAAGCTTATATGACTACGATTTAGGTCATAAGTACACGCTCATTGCCCTTGAAGAATCTTTAGTAACAACTTCAGCCTCTTTTACATTATGTAAAATAAATAAAAAAGCCGTTAGAGATGAAAACCCTAATTAGCGCTCTAAGCAAAAGTTGGGCAAAGGGATAGGGTGAAAACCTGGAAATAGGTAGTATGTCCTTCAATAAAAAAAAAAGAAAAAAAAAGCCGCTAGATTGGGTTGGGTCCATTCCAGGTAAAAATAAGGCATAGGGTTATGTGGAAATCCGCAAAGGACTTATTTCCCACTAAGAAAAGCTAGTGTAAAAATCCACAAGGGATGCACTACCTTCAAAAAAATGACTACAGGTATCAGATGAGAACCTTACAATCCCAAAGGCATGAAATTCAAAAGCAGCTTCAGAAGGCATCGATTCTATCGCAAATTGCAGCCAGACCGGCTATCATCTCTAAGTCCACATAGATGAATTTTTATCCTGCATTTCCACATGACACATGCATTTCACGTGCATGCTCACTATTTTTCCTGTATATTGGGTTTTTCAGTTTAGCAGTGAGAGAGATTCGATGCGGACACCGACAAATGGCAAGTGATGACATCAGTCAAAATACCAATCCAACAATCAACCAAAGACCTCTCAGGGGGCAATCAACCAAAGAGTTCACAGAGGGCACCACTTCCGAAGGGTTAGCACGATGATGGCACTACCACTCCACGGAGGGTTAGCACGATCACGGCACTACCACTTCACATCTCAGAAGGCTTAGCACGATGACGGCACTACCATTCTACGGAAGGTCAGCACGACCACGGCACTACCACTTTAGAAGGGTTAGTACGATAACAGCACTACCACTCCATAGAGGGTTAGCACGATCACTGCACTACCACTTCAAATCTCAGAAGGGTTACCATGATGGCGGCACTACCATTCTGCGAAAAGTTAGCACAACCACGACACTACCACTTCCGAAGGGTTAGCATAATGGCGGCACTACCATTCTATGGAAGGTTAGCATGACTATGGCACTACCGCTTCAAATCTCAGAAGGGTTAGCACGATGGCGGCACTACTATTCTACTAAAGGTTAGCACGACCACAACACTACCACTTCAGAAGGGTTAGCACGATGACGGCACTATCACTCCATTGAGAGTTAGCACGATCATGGCACTACCACTTCAAATCTCAGAAGGGTTAGCACGATGGCGGCACTACCATTCTATGGAAGGTTAGCACGACCATGGCACTACCACTTCAAATCTCATAAGTGTTAGCACAATGGCGGCACTACCATTCTATGGAAGGTTAGCACGACCACGGCACTACCACATCAGAAGGGTTAGCACGATGACGGCACTACCACTCCATGGAGGGTTAGCACGATCACAACACTATTGCTTCAAATCTAAAAAGGGTTAGCACGAAGGCGGCACTACCATTCTACGGAAGGTTAGCACGACAACAGCACTACCACTTCAAAAGGGTTAGCACGATGACGACACTACCACTCCACGGAAGGTTAGCACGATCTCAGCACTACCGCTTCAAATCTCAGAAGGGTTAGTACGATGGCGGTACTACCATTCTATGAAAGGTTAGCACGACCACAGCACTACCACTTCAGAAGGGTTAGCACAATGATGGCACTACCACTCCACAGAGGGTTAGCACGATCACGGCACTACCACTTCAAATCTCAGAAGGGTTAGAATGATGGCGGCACTGCCATTCTACCGAAGGTTGGCACAATCTCGGCACTACCGCTTCAAATCTAGAAGGGTTAGCACGATGGCGGCACTACCATTCTACGAAAGGTTAGCACGACCACGGCACAACCACTTCAGAAGGGTTAGCACGATGGCGGCACTACCATTCTACGGAAGGTTAGCACGACCACGACACTACCGCTTTAAATCTCAAAAGGGTTAGCACGATGACGGCACTACCATTCTACGAAAGGTTAGCACGACCACGACACTACCACTTCAGAAGGGTTAGCACGATGACGGCACTACCACTCCACGGAGGGTTAGCACGATCATGGCACTACCACTTTATCATGGGTTAGCACGATGACAGCACTACCACTCCACGAAGGGTTAGCATGATCATGGCACTACCACTTTATCAAGGGTTTGCACGATGGTGACACTACCACTTCACGGAGGGTTAGCACGATCACAACACTACCACTTCATTAAGGGTTAGCATAATGACGGCACTACCACTCCACGGAGGGTTAGCATGATCACGATACTACCACTTTATCAAGGTACCACTCTACGGAGGGTTAACACGATGACGGCACTATCACTTCAATTAGGGTTTACACGATGACGGCACTACCAATCCACGAAGGATTAATACGATCACAACACTACCACTTTTTCAAGGGTTAGCACGATGATGGCACTACCACTCCACGGAGGGTTAGCATAATCATGACACTACCACTTTAATAAGGGATTGCACGATGCGGTAATGCCACTTCAGCCAAGGGTTTACACGATCACGGTAATATCACTTTAACCACGGGTTTACATGATCACGGTAATACCACTTCAACAAAGGTTTGCACGATGATGACAATACCACTTCAATGAGAGTTTGCACGATCACGGTAAGACCACCTCAAATAAAGGGTTAACTCATCGATCAGCTGACAATAATTATCCGAATAACTTTATCCAGTCCTGAAACGACAGCTACCTCAGGTACGTGTCTCTTTTTTTCTCTAAACTTTGGCTAACCTAGACACTAGTGTATTAGCTTGCCTAAACTTGGGGGTAACTGTAGACACCGAGTCCTGAGGTAGCTTTGGTCAGAGTTACCTAGTGAGGATAACGTTTACTCAAAAATAGACAAAAAATGAAAGCACTTTGGCTATTTATGGGCTGGGGGTTTCAGCAGGATCTTTTAGGCAAATTTTATTAAATTCTTCAAATAAAATAAAATAAAATAAAATAAAATAAAATAAAATAAAATAATTTAAAAAAATAAAATAAAAAAATAAAAATTAAATTAAGATTAGATTAAATTAATTAACTAATATTACAGGATAATAAATTTAAAGAGAAAATAAATTAGAGAATAAAAGAGAGGGATTAATTAACTAAAATAATTGATAATTATAAAATTAAAAGATAAGAAAGAGGCAAAAAAATGAGGAGAAAATTAAGGCAAAAAATCAGAGGAAAGAATAAACCTAAAATTAGGATACAAAAAAGAAGAAGAAGACCAAAAAATAGGGGGAGAGGGTGGGGGAGGATAAGAAAAAAGAAGAAAACCAAAGAGAGAGCAAGGGAGCTTCCGAGAGTAAGAAAAAAAAAAAGAGAGAAAAAGGGTGAAAGAGGCAAACCCGATTTCAAGGGGGACCGAAAGCAGACCAAGAGCAATCCAAGGAGAGGTTAAAGGTGCTTGAATTCTCTTAATCTAGAGAATAAAAAAATCTAAAGGTAACAAAAAGAGGCTTGCATCGTTGGCACTCAAAACACTGTAAAAATGGTTTTATTCATTTATGAATATTTGTGTTTACTTGAGTTGTGAAGATTGAAGGAGTTGGCTTCTAAGGTTTGGGATTTTATTTCTAATTCATATATAAATGCATGTTTGATTAATTGGGGAAAATTATGGGTTTGAAGAGTTCAATAACTCTTCTATTGGAAAACTGTGTTTGAAATGGTATGTTGAATTGATGAAGTTCTATTGACAATTGAAGTATACTATGTTTGTTTATATGCATGATGATATGTAAGTGCAAAGTTATGAATATTGATGCATTAATTGTATGCTTGTTATGAGGCATGTATATGTTGATAAGTCATAGTAGGTGTGGATGGTGTGATTTGTATTAGTGAATAGTTTAGAAGACATGTATTGGGTTGTAGGAAAAAGGGTTTGAAAGAGATAGGTGGAGTTAGAACTTTGAGTCTATGGTTTGTGTTCTATCGCAAGTGCGACAATGGTCGCGGGTGTGACAGAAGATGCCGTAGCTTGAGAAATGCCAGTTTGTGTTCTGTTACGAGCGCAATAGAAGTAATTTTGCATGTTCTATCACGAGCACGACAGAAGGTATCGTTGGGCTATATACGTGATGATTTGTCTTGTGTTGTGTGAGTTATAGTATTTGCCTATGTATGTCTATGCATATGGTAATGATAAATGTATTCTTCATGTTAATATTAAATGAATTAATTTATAGCCTGTAAATCGAGTTATGGGTAGGTAGGCATGCCTATAAGGGTTAGTGTTCGCAGTTGCCAGTGTCAGTACCTGTTTGGTATCCAGTGATTTGAGATTTGCATATCTCCAGTGTTAATACTGCTTATCCTCAGTATTTAGTGATTGGTATCCGAGTGGTATCCAGTGTTCCTATTATCCACTGCTGTTTTGATTCGGGCTATACTAAGATTGTTAATACATTGACTAATTATTGTATCGTATTACATGTCATAATTGCCATGATATAGATGCATTTCTGGTAACATTGTATGTTAGTGATTTATTGTTGTAAAGCATGGAATATTGAATATTTAACATATCACTTAACTATAATTTGTGTTGCTATTATATGTTAATGCTTGATTTTTCTATAGTAGACCATTGTATGTTTATATCTCCACTAAGCCATAGCTCATCACAGGTGTTTATCTCCCGTGTAGGTTTATAGCTTGGAGTCTGAGTTTTGAGAGGAATATCTGCTGGCCCCTAAAAGGAGTCTTGAAGTCTTCTAGTTAGGTTCTATTGTCTATGATGTATAGAAATGTTCCAATTTTTGTATAACCAGAATATGTAAATGTAACTTATAATTTTGTACTTCTAAGTGTAAATTTTAATTAGTTAATATTAATGATAATTTTTGGATAAGTATTGTTTTAAGGCTTTACATTTAATAGCATGGATGTTTATAGTTCTATTAGTATGTTGCGTAGCGCTCCCTTGTCCTCTTATGGGCATTTTGGGCATTACAGGTCCTGCATCCATATTTCCTTTTGCACGACAAAACACTCCTGCACATATTTTTTTGAATGCACATTATATGTACCCTGCGTCCAACAATACTTTTTGCATCATAAATCTTTGCACATTTCATGTACATAATCCTTTGCAAGTTTTTGGTGTATATAGCTTTATGTATAAATTTAACACATGCACACACAATCCTTTGTATATATTCTTGTACACATAACTCTGTAGGAAAAGTCTAAATAAAAACCTCATGTGCAAAAGCAGGTCTCACAACGGGGGAATGAAAGAAAGAGTCTATCCGTGCACACCGGGCCGGAGGCAATCGGGTAAGTTTCTTTGTCATAAGATATATACTCGAACACACCACACAGAATAAGTGTACAAAGAATACAAATTCTATAGGTCTAAAATTTAAATATGTGAAAAATTTCTAAAATGTAAAGATTCAAAATCTATCCAAAAAAAATACAGGGTGCACCCAAACTGTAAATATTTCCAAAAAAAAGAGACAAAAAGACAAAAAAAAATAATAATAAATAATAAAAATTCAAAGGCCTTGAAACAAGTTGTAAATAATAATAATAATAATAATAATAATAATAAAACAAAAAACACACATCAATAAAAAAAAATGAAAAACTATACTCCAAATCAATCAAAACCTTTCTACAGGTGATCTAAAATCTTTCTACAGGTAAATCAAGGTCTTTTAGCAGGCAATCTCAAAACCTTTTTATAGGTAATATAAAACCTTTCTACAGGTAATTCAAGGCCTTTTTACAGGCAATTTCAAAACCATTTTACAGGTAATCTAAAACCTTTTTATAGGTAAATCAAGGCCTTTTTACAAGCAATCTAAAACCTTTCTATAGGTAAATCAAGGCATTTTTATAGGAAATCTCAAAACCTTTTTATAAGTAATTTAAAACCTTTCTACAGGTAAATCAAGGCCTTTCTATAGGTGACCTAAAACCTTTTTACAAGTAAATCAAGGCCTTTTTACAGGCAATCTAAAAACCTTTTTACAGGTAATCTAAAACCTTTCTACAGGTAAATTAAAACCTTCCCACAGGTAATCTGAAACCTTTTTATAGGTAAATGAATACCTTTTTACAGGTAATTTAAGACCTTCCTGCAGGTCAACCACACACCTTCTTATAGGCAACCAGAGACCTTCTTACAGGAAACCAAAAAAAAATCATTTCTACAAGCATCAAGCCCCTAGAAAGACGTCAAAATCCACCAACTCATCACCAACAGGTACGTGCTAGCACAAGTACGCGTCTCTTTCCTTCACTATATCATGCACATTTGTTTTGCCCATTTTTATAGGAAAAGATATTCAAGATGAGCGCCAGTAAAGATGATGGCAATACCACTTTATTAAAGGTTTGCATGATGACGGCAATACCATTTTATGGAGGGTAACACGATCATAGCACTACCACTTTATCAAGGGTTAGCACGATGACAGTATTACCACTCCACGGAGGGTTAGCATGATCACGACACTACTACTTTATCAAGAGTTTGCACGATGATGGCGCTACCACTCTATGGAGGATTAGGACAATCACAACACTACCACTTAAATAAGGGTTAGTATGATAACGGCACTACCACTCCACAGAGGGTTAGCACTATCACTACACTACCACTTTATCAAGGGTTAGCACGATGACGGCACTACCACTCCACGGAGGGTTAGCACGATGACGGCACTACTACTTTATCAAGGGTTTGCAGGATGACGACACTACCACTCCACGAAGGGTTAGAATGATCACGACAGTACCACTTTTATCAAGGGTTTGCATGATGACAGCACTACCCCTCCATGGAGGGTTAGCACGATCACACCACTACTACTTTATCAAGGGTTAGCATGATGACAGTACTACCACTTCACGGAGGGTTAGCACGATCACGACACTACCACTTTAATAAGGGTTTACACGATGATGGCACTACCACTCAACGGAGGATTAATACAATCATGGCACTACCACTTTATCAAGAGTTAGCACAATGATGACATTACCACTCTCGGGAGGGTTAGCACGATGATGGCACTACCACTTTAACAAGTGTTAGCACGATGACGGCACTACCACTTTAACAAGTGTTACCACGATGACGGCACTACCACTCCACGAAAGGTTAATGCGATCATAGCACTACCACTTTATCAAGGGTTAGCATGATGACAACACTACCAATCTACGAAGGGTTAGAACGGCCACGACACTACCACTTAGATAAGGGTTAGCACGATGATGGCACTACCACTCCATGGAGGGTTAGCATGATCACGACACTACCACTTTATCATGGGTTAGCACGATGACAACACTACCACTCCACAAAGAGTTAGCACGATCATGGCACTACCACTTTATCAAGGGTTTGCACGATGATGACAGTACCACTCCACGGAAGGTTAACACGACCACAACACTACCACTTCATCAAGGGTTAGCATAATGACGGCACTACCACTCCATGGAGGGTTAGCACGATCACGACACTACCACTTTATCAAGGTACCACTCTATGGAGGGTTAGCATGATGACGACACTACCACTTTAATTAGGGTTTGCACGATGACGGCACTACCACTCCACGAAGGATTAATATAATCACAGCACTACCACTTTATCAAGGGTTAGCACGATGATGGCACTACCACTCCACGGAGGGTTAGCATGATCATAACACTACCACTTCAATAAGGGATTGCACGATGCGCTATGCCACTTCAGCTAAGGGTTTACATGATCACGGTAATACCACTTCAACCACGGGTTTACATGATCACAGCAATACCACTTCAACAAAGGTTTGCACGATGACGATAATACCACTTCAACGAGAGTTTGCATGATCACGGCAAGACCACCTCAAATAAAGGGTTAACTCATCGATAAACTGACAATAATTATCCCAATAACTTTATCCAGTCCCAAAAATACAGCTGCCTCAGGTACGTGTCTCTTTTTTTCTCTAAACTTTGGCTAACCTAGACACTAGTGTACTAGCTTCCCTAAACTTGGGGAAAACTGTAGACACCGAGTCCTGAGGTAGCTTTGGTCAGAGTTACCTAGTGAGGATAACGTTTACTCAAAAATAGATAGAGAATGAAAGCACTTTGGCTCTCTATGGGCTGGGGGTTTCAGCAGGGTCTTTTAGGCAAATTTTATTAAATTCTTCAAATAAAATAAAATAAAAAATAAAATAAAAAAATAAAAATTAAATTAAGATTAGATTAAATTAATTAACTAATATTGCAGGATAATAAATTTAAAGAGAAAATAAATTAGAGAATCAAAGAGAGGGATTAATTAATTAAAATAAATGATAATTATAAAATTAAAAGATAAGAAAGAGGCAGAAAAATGAGGAGAAAAATTAAGGCAAAAAATAAGAGGAAAGAATAAACCTAAAATTAGGGGGGGGGGGGGGGGTGGGGCGTGCGGCAGAGGATAAGAAAAAAGAAGAAAACCAAAGAGAGAGCAAAGGAGCACTGTAAAAATGGTTTTGTTCATTTATGAATATTTTTGTTTACTTGATATTTAATTTCTTTGATTGACTTGGTGTATGGTTGTTAATTTGTTATTTCTTGTCATTTGTATTTCTTTTGGTCATTAATTCATGAAAACCTAAAAAAATTATACAAAAATGGCTTAAAAAGGTTAAATAAAAGGTACTGTTCATCATCTTTCTCCATTAGCCTATTTCTCTCTTTAGAATTTAGATCTCATGATTTTCTTCTTTGGTTGCCTAGATTGCACTCATTCTGAACATAAATGAATATGTTGGTGATTTATAACATGGATCAAGTGAATGGTTCTATTGTGGTTTAAGAAAAAATGAAGAAAGGTTGCTTCATTCTCGGTGGAAATTGGGCGCAACGCCCAGCTTCCTGGGCACCTGGCCATGACTCATCCCTCTCCCCCTGGTTGTTTTCATTTTTTTTACGTGGTTTTGGCTTTTCTTTGCATGATTTTATGTGGGACTGCATGATTGTTTCCCAAGTTTGGCCACTGTTACATGTTTCTTCTTTTTTCCTTCATTTGCATGGCTTTGCATTGTCTTTCATTTGGCCACTGTCAAAATCTCTTGCATGTATTTAGGCTTGGTGATGTGCCGGAACCCGCCTAATGTTTCTTGGAGACCCTTTTTTAGGGTCTGAGAGGTTCACGTCTAGATCTTGGATAACATGAGATATTTTGGAATTCCTTCCCAATAGAATATTGGGGAAGTTTATCTAATCCCATGAAACCTTTAGGCACCTTTGAGATATTTTGGAGTCACCACTCAATTTACAAGAAATTGAGAAAGTTCATCTAAACTCGGAGGTCTAAACCAGAGAGTGGTTCAAAACTTCACTCTTATTAATGTCTTGGTTAAATTATAAGTGAGCTTTTAACAATTCATTTTCCATCCCTTTTCTGACACGTCATGCAATTTAATTTAAGCGCAAATCAAACAACGAGGAAAGCAGTATAAAAAGCGATAAATAAAATAAAAAATAAATTACAAAAATAAATTAAAAGATAAAATTTGGACAAAAATACAATCCCCCAAAATGTAAAATTAAAATAAATAAATAAATGACAATCAAATGAATAAATCATACATAAATCGGGGTAACAACGTTGGTTCCTTCATGCTCATTTAAAAAGTTGAAGAGTTATTTTTCGGCTTTATTGAGAAAAATGGGACGAGTGATCTTATTTTATGAAAGTTAACTCTCCTTTCGAAAATAACATTTTATTGGCTGAAACTAGGACATTGGTCCTATTTTATTAGGAAATCCCAATTTATTAATAAAAATACTTTTGTGATTTTTAATTAAACGTGCATAAAATAAATGATTTTATTACTAATTAGATGACAAATAAATTAAAAAGATAAATAAAGGAAAAATAATAAATACAATGAAAATAATAAATCTTATAGATTTCCTTCTTCGATCCCAAGTCCACTAAAACATAAAAAGAAAAGTATTGAAACCAAAAATAAATACAAATAAAATCAATTTTAGTAACACATAAAATAATAAATAATAAATTAAAATAAATAAAAAATGCATTATGGATGATAAATAAATTAAATAACATAATGAAACAAATAAATTAACATATTAACAAATTAACAAAAATAAACACATAAATTATGATAATAATAATAATAATAATAATAATAATAATAATAATAATAATAATAATAATAATAATAATAATAATAACAACAACAACAACTAAATAAATAACAAAAGAAAAGATTAAAAAAAGTAAATGAAAAAAAGAATAAAAAAATGAAATAAAAAGTTAAATCTATGACGGATATCACATAAAATAAATAAAAATACAATAAATCTAAAAATCTACATTTTGATTAAATGATTATAAACAAAAAATAGAAGTAATACAATAAATAAATAAATAAATAAATAAAAATATGAGATCGAGGTCAAGATGTTTACCTTCAAAATTCGGATTAGATAGAATGAGGGAAGATGATCGATTTTCCTTGTTTAGATTCGTGAAAATTGAATTAAAATGATAAAAATTTAAACTTTTTCTTTAAGAAAGAAAAAAGTGCAAAAAGATTGTTAAAAAAAATTATAGAAGAAAATTCGGATCTCAAGAACAAATAATTTTTTTTTTATCTCAAAAATGATTTTTGATTAAAAATAAAAGAAAACGTTCAGAAATCTCTTTGAAGAAGTTTAATTGAAGAAGAAAAAAAATCATAAAATAACAAGTGAGAAAATTAAATTTTAAGAGCAAATAATTATTTTCATTGTCTCAAAATCAATTTTTTTCTCAATAAAATTCAATCTATAATTTTTAGAAAAATTTTTGTTGAAGTAAGAGAAGAAAAAGAATTAAAGAAGAAGAAGAACAAAAATTGCAAAACTCAAAAAAAGAAAAGAAAATTGCCCCCTTAAAGAAAATTCCATAAAGTTTTTCTATTTATATAATCAAAAAAAGGAAAACCTAATTAATTACGGAAGAAATCCTTAATTAAATCAAAATATTTCATTTTTAAAATTTCAAAAATGGAAAAAACCATTAAAATCTCGAAAAAATGGGGAAACAAATCAATTTTGGGCAAAAAAATCATGTTTTCGGTGGAAAAATCACGTCTGCTGCAGCTGGGGGGTGACTGACGGCCATGCCTGGAGAGGGATGCTCATCGGGCATGCACGGGATGTGTGCTAGCGGGCGACGCCCTTGCGTGCCTGAGGGCGAGGCGTGCCTGCGCTGGCTGCTGCTTGCTGCTAATGCGCGCGCCGACGGCCATTTTTTTTTAAGAACAATTTTGACAAAAAGCACTATCACTTCCAACTCCCCTTTTTTTATTTTTAATTTTTAAAATATATATTTTTTATTTATTCTTAAAAAAGCAATTTGGACAAGGAAACTATCACTTCCAATTTTAGTTTTGCTTGTGAATAGACGCTTAGTTTCATCATTGAGTAACCCTAATGTGGGCTGCTTCGGGACCCAGTGTCTACAGTTGCCCCCAGTTTTGGGAAAGCTAGTGCATGGGTGCCTAGGTGAGCCAAAACTCAGAGAAAAGAAGGAAAGAGACACGTACCTAAGGCAGCTATCTTTCCGGATTGGATGATGTTATTGGAGGAGTGATCGCCTGTTTGTTGGCCCATTATCCTTCGCTGAAGCAAGTTACTGTGATCGTGTAAACCCTTATTGAAGTGGTATTTACTGTCAATGTGTAAATCCTTGTTCAAGTGGTAATGTCGTGGTTGTGCTAACTTTCGGTGGAATGGTAGTTCCACCATCTTGCTAACCCTTGTTGAAGTGGTAGTGCCGTGGTCGTGCTAACCTTCCGTGGAATGGTAGTGCTGCCATCGTGCTAACCCTTTTGAAGTGGTAATACCGTGGTCGTGCTAACCTTCCGTGGAATGGTAATGCCGCCATCATGCTAACTCTTATGAGATTTGAAGTGGTAGTATCGTGATCGTGCTAACCTTTCATGGAGTGGTAGTACCGTCATCGTGCTAATCCTTTTGAGATTTGATATTGTGCCCCCTGAGAGGTCTTTGGATGGTTGCCTCCTAAGAGGACTTCGGATGGTTTCCCCCTAAGAGGTCTTTGGCTAGTTGTCCCCTAAAAGGTCTTTGGAGGCCCCTAAGAGGTCTTTGGATTGTTGGCCCCTAAGAGGTCTTTGGATGGTTGCCCCCTAAGAGGTCTTTGTTAGGTTGCCCCCTAAGAGGTCTTTGGATGGTTGCCCCCTAAGTGGTCTTTGTTGGGTTGCCCCCTAAGAGGTCTTTGGATGGTTGCCCCCTCTCTTTGGTTTATTGTTTGGACTGATGTCACCACTCGGCTTTTATCGGTGTCCACATCGAATCTCTCTTACTGCAAATCTGGAAAGCTAAATATGCAAGAAAAATAATAAGCATGCACGTGAAATGAATGGGTTATGTAGAAATGTAAGACAATAATTCATCTAAGTGAATTTTGGAGGTGATAGCCGGGCTAGTCACAATTCGCGGTTGGACCGATGCCCTTTGGAATTGCTTTTGGACTTCATGCCTTTGGGTTGTGAGGTTCTCATATGATACCTGTAGTCATTTTCTTAAGGTAGTGCGTTCCTTGTGGATTTTCATACTAGCTTTTCTTATCGGGAAATGCGTCCTTTTCGGATTTTCACATAACCCTGTGCCTTATTTTTACCTGAAATGGACCCAACCCAATCCAGCGGCTCTTTTTTTTTTTGAAGGACAGACTGCCTGTTTTCAGGTTTTCACCATGTCTTTTGGCCTAACTTTTGCTTAGAGAGCCAGTTACGGTTTTCATTTCTAACGGCCTTGTTTTTTTTCTTTTTTTTTTATAGATTGAAAGAGAGGTTGAAGCTGTTACTAAAGATCTTTCAAGGGTGATCAGCATGTACTTATGCCCTAGACCATAGTTGTATGAGCTTGATTCTTCTCATGAAAGTGCTGTATAATTGGCTTCATAGTTTATAACAGGATGAGTCAGCTGAAGGACCCGAGTAGCGAGAGAAGTAGAGGGCAGATAGTAACAATGTGCTACTTTTATATCGAGACTAGACAACTTTGAGTATGTAAAGTGAACTGCTGTGATCATATGAACATATTATTGCATAAATGCATATGTTTCAGTTTGATTTCATTACACATGATCATTGTTTGGCATTAATCTCAAAAATACAAGACCCTATCTAATCTCAGGATGGATCCTGAAAGCATCAAACTCTTGTTATCAATTAGCCCTCTTGGGTTTTCATGATTAAAGATTTTCTCTCAGCTCTTAATTTTTGCCCAGATTGCTTTTTTTTTTTTACCCTGGCAGGGTGCCCAATTCTAGCGACGTCGCCTTTTTTTGGTTTTCAACCAGCGGGACATTTATTCTTTTCTCTTTTTTTTTTCTTTTTTTATAGCCTCTGCCATGGGACCTCCTTCAGTCTGTCGGTATCTATTTACTCTTTTAAACTAATTTCCATCATTGTTACCCGGGAAGGCTGCTCCTTTTAACGATGTTCCTTCTTTTTTTTTTTACCACAAAAGTTTCACCTTGGCTGTAACACCCAATGCCCCATAGGGAGGACAAGGGATGCTACGCCACAAACACATAGAACTATGGATAGCCATGCAATAAAAGTAAAGCCTTAAAACAGTAATAAATCAAAATTACCATTAATATTGACTAATTACAGTTAACATCTTTAAGTACAAAAATTAATAATATACATTTTCATATACTTATTATACAAAATAGGAACATTAACATTACATTACAAAAGAATTTAACTGAACTAGAAGACTTCAGAACTCCTTCTAGTGGTCAGGAGATGTTCCATGCAAAACTCGAGCTTCACATTATAAACCTACACGGGAGGTAAACACCCGTGCTGAGCTAAGGCTCAGTGGGGATAAACATATAATAGTCAAATACAAATAAATCATGCATTAACATACAATAGCAATATACACTATAATTAATTAATAAACAAATATTCATTACTCCACACTTTATATCATTAAGTCACTAATAAATAATGCTATTAGAAATGGCACATTCACATGGCAATTTATAACATATAACTCACTACTATAATCAGCCTATGCAATAACAAATTAGAATAGCCTGAACCAATACAGTAGTGGATAACGGGTACACTAGATACCACTCGGGTACCAATCACTAGATTATTGGAGAGAACAATATTGACACTAGAGATATATAAATCTCAAAATACTAGATGCCGATTAGGTACCAATACTAGCAGCTGCGAACACTAACCCTTATAAGCATGCTTATCTATCCACGACTCGATTACAGGCTATTAAAATAATTATCTCACTTAATATTCATGTAAATAAATGCATTCATCATCACTTTATGTATAGCCGTTCATGAACCAAACATCATTATCCATATGCATAAATACACTTATCAATCTTATATGTATAGACATTTGTAGGCCACATAATATAGTTCATAAGAAATAAAGCAAAGAATTCGCATTCGGAAATTCTAGCCATGTCGCGCTCGTGACCCTTGTCATGCCCGCAATAGAGCAGAGCTAACTCTTCTGTCGCACTCGCGATGTAACTCGTACATGCGATAGAACACCATAAGCACTACTGTTGTGCTCACGATATCCCTTGCGCTCGTGACAGAACTCGATCCAGCAATAATCTTCCTACAGAGCACTCTGTTGCTCCCGTGACACTTGTCGGGCTCGCGACAGAATACAAATCTTAACTCAAAGCTACAAGTCACATATCTCTTTCCCCCTTATTCTTACAATTCAATTTACATGCACTTTAAGCTAATCATCAACGTAATTCATACCATCCACATGCATTTACAGCTAGTCTAACACTCATATCTCATAATTATACATACAATTAATGTAACATCCTAAAATACACCCTAGTCGGATTAAGACAAGTTTAGGGTGTAGCTCCAACCGAATGTGCTTGAGTTAGGGACGGAAGTGTCAAAAAATTCAAAAGTTTCGGCAAGTTTCGGTAAATTGGACAATTATGTCGTTGTGCCTTAAACGATATTAAAAGAATTATTTTTGGCGATTAAAAATGTGTAATTGGATGATGAAAGTGGTTAATTGTAGTAAAGGACGTGACCGGTATTATTTGAAAAGGTTAAGGGTAATTTGATCATTTTACACTTATAGATTAAATTGAATGAATTAGTTAATTATGTGGGCCAATGTATGAAATAAAAAAGTTAAATGTCAATTGAAGAAAAGGAAGTAAGATAAGGGATTAAAAGAGAAGTTTGTCATAAAAATCTTCATTGGACCAATAAAATGGTGACAAGTGGCTCATTGTAGATCAAGTATGTATGGATATATATATATATAAGGGAAAGAGAGAAATGGGGGACACGGGTTCTTTGGCTAGAAAATCCAGAATTTCGCTTCTCTTTTTCTCTTTGTTTTTCATCTCCTAAATGGGTAAAAGAAAGAGAGATGGAAGTTGGGAAAGATTAAGTAAGAGATGATGATTTTGAGGTAAGTTTTGTGTGGTTTAATTCTCCTTTCTTCTTATCTTCCTCTTGAGGTTGAATTTTAGAATTGGAAGAGTGGGTAACGTAAGTTTTGATGTTGGTTTTGTGTGGAGGAAACAAGAGAAGCTAAGGAAAGAGTAAGAAAGCAAAGAGTGGTGCAGCCAATTAAGCTAATAGGAGCAAAGGAAGATGACGTTTGGAACTCTTTATTTATGTATGATTTTTGAGTATCTTGACGTGTTATATAAGTTACTTTAATGTGTTTATGATGATATATGATGATGATAGTGAGTGTTGGCTTTAAATTGTTAAAATGTGCATGTGAATAGGATTTTGGTGAAAATAGTGTTAGAACACACCTAACCAATTTTCGGTTATTAGACTGTAACTGGAGTTTTAGAACTCTAAATGGTTTGAAACTAGATCCTTTAGAACTATAAGGCATACGTCTAAAAATGTCTTAGAAATAGTGTTGAGCTAAATTTATCTCTAAGTTTCCCAAAAGTGGTCTAGAAAAAGAGGTAACTTCTCTGACGGGGTTCAAGGCAGAGATAACATCCTAGGGATCATTGGTTAAGAAGCACATTTTAGGTCTCCAAATGACCTAACACTTTCTCTATATGAAAGATAACATCCTAGGGATCATTGGTTAAGAAGCACATTTTACCTAAAAATGACGTTTACATGTTGGTTTAGGCGGTTCAAGTTTGAAGTGAAAACCAGTCCTGTCATCCTAGGCTTCTGTCGCGAGCGCGATCATGGTCTCGAGCGCGACAGAACAACCTAAATGAAGGGTTTTCCTCTTGTTAGAACCCCATGGTTTTTATGAATCATTACCCACCTTTACCCTCCTCTATTTTGTGTATTTGGTATATTTTTCCTTCCGAAATACGCCCGAACTTCACTGAAACTTTCTAAGACTTATCCATTTCATGTTTAGAGTTTGTAAAAAAGTAAATAAATGGATATCACTTAGAAATACAAGTGACAAGGTTATGAATAAGATTAATTGCTAAGATACTTAAAATCTTAATGAGTCAAACACCTCCGAATACATCCAGAAGCGGCATGACATGATATGTTAATGGATTATAAGGGAAATACTACAATTTTTTATATTGAACCTTTGGAACTACGGGGTTTTGATTCCCAATCTCTTGGGATACATAGGAAGCTTGGAATACCATTCTAAGTCCAAACCAAAGCATAGAAACTTATTTGTACATAAAAGATAATGTATCAACTGAAACTCTAATAATGCCTTGGTACATGTTAAAAATAAATGTGACAT
This sequence comes from Excoecaria cochinchinensis, assembly GCA_947683425.1. Taxonomy (NCBI): domain Eukaryota; kingdom Viridiplantae; phylum Streptophyta; class Magnoliopsida; order Malpighiales; family Euphorbiaceae; genus Excoecaria; species Excoecaria cochinchinensis. The sequence goes on from CANTUQ010000005.1 coordinate 7,588,389, forward strand.
GTATGTGTAGATGTATAAAAAGTTTATTGGGCCATTAATAATTCAAGTCTCGAGTAGGCTTGCTTATGGTTTAAAGTTGTCATATGATGGTAAGATCAAATTAAATGATTTTATTAAGCATATCATAAACTGAAAATGAAACAAATCTTTCGTATATATATATGGTTCTTGAATGACTCTCTAAATAATGAATAATTCTGGATAATTGAGTAGTCTGAAATGTTTGTGTTAAAGTTCTTGGATTAATTGCATGGTTTTGGGCAAGGTTGGCTTGAGGAAAGCTGTTTAGATCGGTAATAGAGCGTGAGGCTCGACTCTGTTGCGAGTGCAGCCTTATGCACGAGCGCAACAGAGACCATCCAGCTCTTAGTCGCGAGGCTTCATTTGTTTAGTATATTTTGCATGGTTTTTTACTTATGAATTATATATGAATCAATGTATTAGCTATAATATGTGATACCATGTAAACCATATATGTAAGTAAGTGATATAATATTGTGTATTGAGATTGAACAATGATATATTATGTGACTAATTGAACAATAATTGGATAAATAATTTAGCCTGTAATAGTCTAGTCATGGATAGATAGGCATGCCTATAGAGTTCTGTTAGCTGCAGCCCCAATATGTTCTGGACTGACCAGGTCACCGTTTGGGTCCTCGCCATCCTTATAAGTTAGATCTTGTTTAAGATCCCCAATGTGAAAATGTTTTTGATATGAAAAGAAAAGAAATTATTTTTGTACCTATGGGTACCAATGTGTTTATTCGTTATCCACTTCATTGAGTTTGCAGGCATAACAATGTGTATGAATATGACATGAAGTAATGCAATTTATGAAAATGATACTACATAAAATGCATAAGATGTATTTTGTTATGGTGTACTAAATGCTTCTCTGATTGGATAAAATAATGTGATAAGGCATCTATTAAGCAAGGTGTGTGAAGTGAATATTGTAAACCAGAATGAATGTGAACAAGTGAACAAAGTGATATCTATAAGATGTAGAAAGATGTAAATAATGTGTAAGTGATTTGTTAACATCGATATGCGAATAAAAGCATGTATTAATTGAATATATATGTGTTTACACTATTCAGATTTCCCCTGATTTATTGAGATAGTGATGAACTGTATAATTATGTTTTAAAGAATGCTTCTATAAATGAATATGTTTAACGGCTACTCTTAGGGGGCCGTCCATATTTATGTGTTTCCCACTAAACTTTATGCTTAGCACGGATTTTCTTTTAATCCATATAGGTGCAAGTGAGCGGGTCTTTTGTGTTAGATCTTATTTAAGTTAGATCTTGTTTAAGATCCCCAATGTGAAAACGTTTTTGATATGAAAAGAAAAGAAATTATTTTTGTACCTATGGGTACCAATGTGTTTATTCATTATCCACTTTATTGAGTTTGCAGGCATAACAATGTGTATGAATATGACATGAAGTAATGCAATTTATGAAAATGATATTACATAAAATGCATAAGATGTATTTTGTTATGGTGTACTAAATGCTTCTCTGATTGGATAAAATAATGTGATAAGGCATCTATTAAGCAAGGTGTGTGAAGTGAATATTGTAAACCAGAATGAATGTGAACAAGTGAACAAAGTGATATCTATAAGATGCAGAAAGATGTAAATAATGTGTAAGTGATTTGTTAACATCGATATGCGAATAAAAGCATGTATTAATTGAATATATATGTGTTTACACTATTAAGATTTCCCCTGATTTATTGAGATAGTGATGAACTGTATAATTATGTTTTAAAGAATGCTTCTATAAATGAATATGTTTAACGGCTACTCTTAGGGGGCCGTCCATATTTATGTGTTTCCCACTAAACTTTATGCTTAGCATGGATTTTCTTTTGATCCGTGTAGGTGCAAGTGAGCGGGTCTTTTGTGTTAGGGGTTATGCCCCAGGCCAAATATTTGGACCTTGATGTAATCATTACATTTTCATTTATATAGTGGTTTTCTTCACATTAATATTATTGGCATATTACATTATTGTAATGTTTATGAATAACCATGTTTTTCATGTCGTCCCTAGTCATTTATCACTAAAGGGTATAAAAATAAATTAAGACTAGTATAGATTTGCATTGATAATAATGGGATGATTATATATGATGATATAAATCAAATCTATAGGTACTTATTAGAGAACAAGGTACTGGATAGACCCGCTGTGAGATCACTACATCGGATAGTGTCATAAGTGATCTTATAATAGATATGTTATTGAATCCTTTGACTTGAGGTTATCATGGTTTCCTACATAAGGAACATTATGTTTTGACATAATCAAACATTATCTTTAATCGGATAATTATAAAGTTTATGATCGGACATAATGAGAATTATGCAGAGGAAAGTGAATAATCAAGATGGAATTTGTCCCTCTCTTATGAGAGAGATATCTATTGGCCCCCTCGATAAGTAGGACTGTAAAATGCATAGCCATACTTGAATGAATTGATAGTGTGATCAATGTCATTTGAATTTATCAGTCTACTTAGTGATCGAAAAATTATATGTTTGAACAATATAAGTTTGACATTGACCATGACTTATGTTCAATGAGATATCGTGTAACAAAAGGATAATAACATGTTTTTTTGTCAGGTTAAAATCGGACTTACGATATTTATATTATTTATGTAGTCATAATGTCTTGCTAGAGACCAATTATGACTTGTGGGCCTATTGTGGAATTGGGCCCACTGCCAACTTAATATAAACCTATTGGGTCACACACCAAGACCACAATGAATAGATTGGATTTTAATTAGGGTATTATGAAATTATATAGATATGGGTATTTATATTTAAATTTTGTAATGATATATAAATATATTTACATATGATATTTATTATTTTTGAATAAGAAATAAATAAATATATGTGTATATATATATATATATATATATATCTTATTTTTTAATAAGAGGGTTTACATATATAAATAGATATATGTTTAAGGAAAGTTATTCACGTTTTTTTCTCCTAATTATGTTTTCCTAAGAGAGGCTATTTTGAGAAACCCTAGCCGCCACTTGAAAAACCCTAGCTGCCACTTTTCTCTGAGAAAGAAAAACATAGAAAAAATCTAGTCGCACGTGAAGGGAGCTAGCACCCCTGCGATAATCTGTTCATCGGTTCGTGCGTGTGGATACTGGTAGAGGGCGTTCGTGATTGAAGCAGCGCCTGTAGTCCGAATTAAGGAGTTAATTTCGATTTCCTGTGTTGAAAAGGTTGGTAAATCTTAATCCCTCCTTTTGAATCAATTGAAAATACATGGATCCTGTTTGGGTTTCGATTTATATTTCGCTGCGTTTAATTTGAATTATTGTGATGAAACCCAACATTTTGAAGGTCATCCGCAGCAATCCAGGCCAATGCAAGTTTATGAAGAGATCTTAGTGTAGGATTTGTATAGTTTTAAGAATGTATGTTCAACTTGTAATTTTGAAATATAAGTTTTGTAAAAGCGATATTAGTGATGCAATTGAACTACCTGTAATAAGTTCTGAAGGAGTATATTTTGAATTGTGATTTTATAGTAAGTTTATGTTAACTGTACAAATGTATTTGAAAATGAAAGAATTTTATAACTCAGTTTTGGTTTAAAGCTTTATAAATTTTACATGTTTGTGTCAGTAATGCCCTTGACAATCGTCGTTAACCCGCTGGGTCACAGTATGGTTTACTACATACGGTTAAGGGGTGTTACAATTAATATATCCATATTCATTACTATGCCCTTTACACACTATCATGCAACAATCAAACATAACACAATTCAATTAGCATTAAGGCCTCATCAATTCAACATACTATACCAATCACAACCTAGTCATTAGAAGAGCTATTGAACCCTTCATATCCCACGTTTTCCCCCAAGTAATTCACACATGCAAATCTACATAAAGTACAAATAGAATCCCAAACCTCTTGAAGCACTCCTTCGATCTTTACAATCTAAGTGACCCTCTCTTTATCCTTTGCTTTTCTATTGGCTTCTCCAACTTATAAACAACATATACACACATACAAAATAGAATTAAGACTATAAACTGAAATCCAAATGAAATGAAAGAATGAAACTAGACTCAAGCTTACCTTTAAATTGACCTAGTTTAGCAATCGATTAAGCCCACTAAAAATCAATTTAGCTAACTCTAAAGATGAGAGACTAGCATGAAGAAATGAGATGAAGAGAATTAGAAAACAAATTGCAGTTTTTTCTTTAGGAATGGTCGGCCAAAGAAGAACAAGACACAGATGGTGCCACTTCCTCCAAGTATATATATGTATGCAAATGCAAGGTGTCAAAACACAAGCTCTCCAATTGCTAGGTGGCAACTTCCTACAATGACACTTGGCTTCCAGCAACTCTCCATTAACACTAATTAATCTAGCTTTAACTTAATCTAATCCTCCACTTAATATTAATCATGCCAATTACAATTTGATCACTAAACTATTTTATTTATGCAATTAAGTCCTAAATTTTCACTTACCATTTAATCCAATTACGATAAACCCTAAATTAAACTCAATAAATTACTCTAATCATGCTCAATACTTTTAGGGTCAACTTCGGGATGTTACATTGGCTCTTGTGCAAACTGGATGAGGTAGTGAGTTTCTTCACTTGAATCTTGACCGTAAAAGTCTGTATCTTCCTTTTGTCGATTTTGGTGGCTCAATTTCTGAAGTACCTTTTGATGGTTGAGATTGGGTTACAAGTTAGTCTCAGGTGGTTTAGGACAAAATTGTAGTTTTCTTTTTTGGAAAAGTTTAGCTATAAGGGTCCATGCTTTACTCATCTTGGTCCCAGATGATTAGGGGTCAATCTTGATTTGCTTTGTAGTAAATATCTCAAATGGTTGGGAGGAAAGGAATTCTAAGGCTTGGTTTTAATGAATACATATTTCTTGTGAAGGCCCAAAGTTTTATTTGTCTAACTTCTAACATAGCCCTTTAATGATCGGAGCTTGATTTTGTTAGATTGCATTATATGCGTCCTAGATGCTGAAGAAGCAAAGGAATGGCTTTTGAAACTTCGATTGCTATTAGGTTGGCAAATTAAGGCAGATCATCCTAGCAATGTCCTTGTCAATTTTTAGCATGTCATTCCAGGTCCAGGAAAAGGCTTTTTTTATTTTATATTTTGAATCTCTCAGAATCTTCCTCTCTTCAAGAGTTATATCAGATGCTATCAAGATTTTTTTTGAATTTTCCAAAATCCTGAGATTAAATGCAGTAATATTTGATGAGTTAATGTAAATGATTGTAATCATGTATAGCGAAATCATGAGAAATATAAGCAAAAACCATTAATATAATTAAAATGATAAGTACTGCGTACACCATTATTGAAAAGTTCAAATATAAAGACAAATATATCTACTAAAGAAAACTCTTAGCGACGCAGGAGCGGCAACTAATGTCTTTTATTTGTCATCGGCTTTAGGCTTCATTTTCCCCAGATCTCTATCCGTAGGATTGATCCCCTTTCTAGCTGATAACAGGCGGGTGATTGCCTCAATCTACTGTTTCATTTCTCTTATTGCCTCATCCTCCACCCTAGGTGCTTTACCCCTCACAACTTGATGGACTATTGGCTCCTCAACTTCATCTTCCATCACGAAATTCTCATCGGGATTAGAGATCCTTACCCTTTTTGGCTCAATATACGCTGCGGCTCTATGCTCGTTAACAGGATAGCGGGCAACATTACTTACAATGGGCGCCTCTCTGCCAGTAGGCAGTTTAACTTAACCCATAGCAGGAGCTATCGATGGTTGTGGAGCAAAAGGGGGTTGTGCAGCGATAGGTGGCTGTGGAGCAATGGGTGGTTGTGCAGTAGGAGGATGTGCAATCCTTTTGGCCATAGCGCACATCATTTCTAACATTCTCCGTTCAAAGTCATCTAGTCTCTTTGCTAAGTTTTGAGTGGTCAAAGACCCGATTTCTTCTGCCATTGCTGATTCTAAGGATGATTCACTAGTTATTGAGAGTGACTCAGAATTCCAATCAGATACTAATTCCGGTAACTCAAAGAGCAGATTTGTCCTTACTAGTCGACCGTCAAAACCCCTAGTCCACTTAGATGAATCTATGATGGCTGAAAGATTCAGATTGTTAAAATGATGCATGAATGACATATACAATGCATGATTGTGTGTTATGCGACATTCATAACCACATACAAACAAGTAGATCCTTCAAACCTTATTACTCCCACATAGGACGTAATGCGGTCTCTTTCCTAGGTGGGCTTGACCCATGGGTTAACGGGAAACCCAATGGACGCATATGGTGCACGTTGGAAAACCGGCAACATAACATCTCTTATGTAATGCACATTCGTATGAGTTTTAGCCTTTATGTATTTAAACATTTGAACTAAATTAAGATGGGCTCACCGAGGCATGAAACCTTTTAATAAAAGACCATTTAATTTGGTTGATTTTGTTCAATATATAGTGGGCCACATAGCAAGCACATTGTTACGGTACATTTCACCTAAAGGAAGTGTCTATTGCCTGATACTTTAGGTCTATCCAAGCATGGTACCTGCCAATAGGTCTAGCTCATCGCGAGTATAACAGCCAATCGGGTCTACATTTAATATACCATGATGGAACGAGACTTGGGCTAGTGATTATCCTTAACACTTCCCTACATTGAGTGAACGTAGGGTCGTGCTTCGGAAATGCACCATGGTTAAGAGAGGGTGCAAACTAGCGTAGATCTAAAACTCTAGTATGGATGCAATACAATTTTGAAAAAAGATAGAATTTTAATTTTAAAAGCTCAATTATATTTATTAACCAAGACACTTTCGAAGTAAAGTCTTAAAGTCCGCAGTGGAGTCACCACTGTGAAGCACCGGAACCCGCTTAATATTTCTCGAAGACCCGCTTTTAGGTCCGAGAGGGTTCACGTCTAGAACTTGGGTAACATGAGATATTTTGGAATTTCTTTCCAATAGAACATTGGGAAAGTTCATCTAATCCCATAAAACCTTTAGGCACCTTTGAGGTATTTTGGAGTCGCCACCTAATTTACAAGAAATTGAGAAAGTTTTTTTAATCTCGGAGGTCTAAACCAGAGAGTGGTTCGAAACTTCACTCTTATTAATGCCTTAATTAAATTATAAGTGAGCCTTTATCAATTAATTTTCCATCCCTTTTCTGACACGTCATGAAATTTAATTTAAGTGCAAATCAAGTAACGAGGAAAGCGGTAAAAAAAGCGATAAATAAAATAAAAAATAAATTAAAAGATAAAATTGGAACAAAAATACAATCCCATCTAAAATTAAAATAAATAAATAAATGACAATCAAATGAATAAATCATACATAAATTGGGGTAAGAATGTTGGTTCTTTCATGTTCACTTAAAAAGTTGAAGAGTTATTTTTGGGTTTATTAAGAAAAATGGGATGAGTGATCCCATTTTATGAAAGTTAACTCTACTTTCAAAAATGACATTTTATTGGTTGAAACTAAGACATTGGTCCTATTTTATTAGGAAAATCCAATTTATTAATAAAAATATTTTTGTGATTTTTAATTAAATGTGCATAAAATAAATGATTTTATTGCTAATTACATGACAAATAAATTAAAAAGATAAATAAAAGAAAAATAATAAATACAATAAAAATAATAAATCTGTTAGATTTCCTTCTTCAAACCAAAAATAAACACAAATAAAATTAATATTAGTAATTAAATCAAGAAAATCAATTAAACACATAAAATAATAAATAATAAATTAAAATAAATAAAAAATACATTATGGATGACAGATAAATTAAATAACATAATGAAACAAATAAATTAACATATTAACAAATTAACACAAATAAAAACATAAATTATGATGATGATGATAATAATAATAATAATAAAAATAATAATAACTAAATAAATAACAAAAGAAAAGATAAAAAAAAGTAAATGAAAAAAAGAATAAAAAATGAAATAAAAAGTTAAATCTATGACGAATATCACATAAAATAAATAAAAACATAATAAATCTAAAGATTTACATTTTGATTAAATGATTATAAACAAGAAATAGAAGTAATACAAAAATAAATAAATAAATAAATAAAAATATGAGATCGAGTGCAGAATGTTTACACTCAGAATTTGGATTTGATAGAATGAGGGAATAAAATTGATTTTTCTTATTTAGATTCGTGAAAATTGAATTAAGATGATAAAAAACTAAACTTTTTCTTTAAGAATGAAAAAATGCAAAAAGATTGTTAAAATAAAAAATTATGGAAGAAAATTCGGATCTCAGGAACAAATAATTAGTTTTTTTTGTCTCAAGAATGATTTTTGATTAAAAATTATAAAACAACAAGTGAGAAAATTGAATTTTAAGGGCAAACAATTAATTTTTTTTTGTCTCAAAATCAATTTTTTCTCAATAAAATTAAATCTATAATTTTTAGAAGAAATTTTATTAAAGTAAGAGAAGAAAAAGAATTGAAGAAAAAGAAGAACAAAAATTGCAAAACTCAAGAAGAGAAAAGAAAATCGCCCCCCAAAAAAAAATTCCCTTAAGTTTTTCTATTTATATTATCAAAAAAGGAAAACCTAATTAATTAAGAAAGAAATCCTTAATTAAATCAAAATATTCATTTTTTAAAATTTTAAAAATGGAAAAAACCATTAAAATCCTGAAAAATGGAGAAAAAATCAATTTTGGGCCAAAAAGTCACGTTTTCGGCGGAAAAACATGTCTGCGGTAGTTGGGACAAAAACACAATCCTCCAAAATGTAAAGTTAAAATAAATAAATAAATGACAATCAAATGAATAAATCATATATAAATCGGGGTAGGAACGTTGGTTTTTTCATGCTCACTTAAAAAGTTGAAGAGTTATTTTTGGCCTTTATTGAGAAAATTGGGATGAGTGATCCCATTTTATGAAAGTTAACTCCCATTTTAAAAATGACATTTTATTGGCTGAAATTAGGATAATGTAATAGCCTGTTTTATAGGTTAAAAGTATTCAGTATTTTCTGTAGAGTCTGTTGTCTTGTTGGTGGTATGAGATGATATTTCTGGTATCTTATATACACTAGAGTTTAAATGTTAAACGTGCTTGATGCATAGCAATTCTAGGATGGTTGATGTTGAGCATTTTCTATAGATGCTAATGACCGCATGTCACACCCCATAAGTGGCCTAATCGGAAATTGGCAATTTTAAATGGATATTTAAGGACTTATTAGTAATATTGTTTGGATCATATTGTAAAAGAGGATTAAGTGGGTTTGTGAACCGTGCATGTGTGCCATGTGGAAGCAGAGCGTGTGTGTACGTGGTGAGGGAAAAGAGAAGATTGAGAAAAATTTAGCTGGCTGGTAACAAAGACTAAAAGTTTTCTCTCTTCTTGTTTTCTCTCTCACGTAAACCACATTATGTGCTTTTCTCCATTTGCTGTTCTTTCCTGCTTGCATGTGTATTCATCTGTTAAGAGTTAGGGTTTTGGGCATTGAAGGAATTACAGGGTAAGTAGCTGCTGGTCTTATATTTGGGTTCTCGTTCTTCATCTTTTTCTGAGATTATTCTGAGTTATATAGTGGTTTCTTGGGTTAATAGTATTTCGGTTTATTTGTTGGTTCATGCAAGCTATAGAAGACAGAAGGAAGGATAAGGGAAAAGATAAAGTGGTGGATTGAAGAAAAGTACAGTGGGCGTTTTCGGACTTCTTTCAGGTTTGGGAGTATCTGTCATTTTCTCGTTTTGGATCCTGGTTGCCATTATTGTATGTCTGTCATTTATGTGTAATTGGTTATCAAAATGTATGAGAAATACAATGTGTATGCATGATTACAGTAGAAAAAGAATGACATGAACATGCAATGAGATGAATATGTATGAGATTGAATGTGGAAATCCTGGGAGGTTGATATTCTGGCATTGCCTCTGTTTTAATTGTAATAACGTGTTATTTGTGTTATAATTGCTGTGAATGTGCTCAGAAGACTTAAAGGTATGTGTTAGCATGATTTTTGCATGAGAAATGATTTTAGACAAAATGGGGTTTGGAGTTTAGGTTGTACTCTATTTTCTGGATCTTCTGGTTTTTCACGTTTTTCTGGAAATTTGTTTGGAGAAGAAGAAGTCTGTGAGAGGAAGATCACGTGACGTGATGGGGCATCACGCCGTGACCTCCCTCCTTTGGGAAGTCACGTGGCGTGATGAAGCATCACGCCGTGACCTTCCTCCCTTTGGGAAGTCGCGACGTGATGGAGCATCACGCCTCGCGACCTCGCCTGCTCCCCTGCGTGTTCTCGTGATTCTTCTTCTTCCCCTCTCAGGCGTCACGAGACGTGACTGGTGGTCACGCCATGACTGCCTGCTCTTCTGCCTGGCGCTCGCGTGAAGCTGCGTCACGAGACACCACTGCCTGGGTGACTCGTGACCAGCCTTCCCCTGCTGCCCTGTTTTCTTAAAAACAAAGTTTAACTTCTGTTTTCAAGGGTTTTTACACTATATGACAAATAATTAGTTTTTAAAATCTGATTTGTGGTTAATAAATGTTTAATTATGAGATTGCTATACATGATTAATAATTACTGCACATGATTTACTAATTTATAATTTACATGAACAATAATTATTTCAATGTGAATTATTTGTACTCCTGCCTTTAATAATTGATACTGGATATATTTAAATGTTTCTGATTTTGATCTAGACACATGTACACGCGAAATATGTATTTGCATTCAGTTGTATTTAATATTGATATTGGTGCTTGAATTGTTGAGTTGAGTTTTAAGCCTGAATAGTCATAGTAGTGGATAAGTAAGCGCTTACTTAGGTCAGTGTGTGTGTGCAGCTGCTATATGATAAAACGTTTTACGTGGGTCAATTTGGATCCTTGTTTCGATCCTGTATGGGTCTATATGGATTTAAATGCGAGACTTCGGTCTCTATATGAAAAATACATGTTTGAGACTCATGTCTCTATATGCTTGGGATACTGTGTCCTATCAGTATCCAATTGACCGCATCCACTTCTAGAGAGTATTTTAGATTAATCAGGCTATATGTTTAAATGTGTTGCATATGTTGAAATGCATTATTGACATGATTACAAGTATATGATGCACATGAATTCCTGTATAGCTTTATATTGCACCTTGAATCTGTATACTTAGAATAATGAGATTTATGAATTGAATACTTAAATGCTTGTATTGTATATATATTTATGCATATTGTGCATTTGTTTTGTTCCTCCCCACTAAGCGTTAACGCTTAGCACGGGCTCTTTTCCCGTGCAGGTGGCGAGTTTAGCTTGGAGTAAGATATCTGCAGGTCGGCCACTAGGAGTCTTTTTGAATGAAGTTATTTGAAGTCTTCCGCTGTAATTTTTGTATATGGCTTGTGTATAGCAAAGTAAATCTTTTGTAAAGGAACAAATATTATTTTTGTATATGTATTTGCTTACAAGCCTCTCTTTGTAAAACGATATTGATATATGTTACATGTAAAAAGGTTTTACTATTAAATGATTAAAAGTTCCTTTACATTTCATTTGGATTTTATTTATATATGTATATTTGAATTTGTATATGTGTTCGCCCGCGTGGCACTCCGGTATCCATCCAACGGGGATGGCGGGGTGTTATAGCTTGGTATCAGAGCCCAAGTTTGGTGGTTCTGGGTTATGTTGTGATTGTTTGAGTGTAGAGTCGAGTCTATGCATGAGAGTCAGTTTTGTATAATGGCCTAATGTAGATGTCTTGTGTTTTGTAGTGTTTGTATGGAGTCGGATCCAAGTGAGTACATGGGCGACACGATGGACAGTGTCTATATGGGTCGTAGAGATAGTCCGATCAGAGGAGGTGATCCAGTGAGACAGGATAGGCCTGCACAGGAACCAGCACCAGCTGTGGGTGCAAATAGAGGAGTTGGTTTTGATCCAGCATTAGTGCAAGGTTTGCTGCAAGTGGTTGATAGGTTGACTGCTCCTAAGGCTCCAATTGAATTGTTAAGAAAAAGAGGAGCAGAAGATTTTCATGGGACTGCCTTAGACGAGTCAGATGTGGCTGAGTTTTGGCTCAAGAGAGTAGGTAGGATTTTGCAAGAGATTAGATGTCCCGCAGATCAGAGAGCTTCATGTGCAGTTTCGTTGCTTCAGGGACCAGCCTATGATTGGTGGGAGCTTGTGATGAGGAATCCTCAGCGGCCAGCTGAGTTGACATGGGAATATTTTAAGCAAGAGTTTGAGCAAAAGTATATAACGAAGGCATACCAAGAAGCGAAGTGGAGAGAGTTTATCAGTTTGAAGCAGCGGGGAATGACTGTTAGTGAGTATGACAAGGAGTTCAACAGGTTGAGTAAGTATGTGCCCGAGCAGTTGTTGACTGGTGAGTTCAGATGTAGACATTTTCTGGAGGGACTTCGTGAGGTGTACCGAGGTCCTTTGTCTGCGATGATTGTATTGCAACCAGTGGGGTATTATCAGCTTGTGGCTGCAGCAATGAAGTTAGAGGAATCTGAGGAGATTAAACAGAAGATGGCACAGAAGAGGAGAGCACCAGAAGGAGGAGTTATGAGTAATAAGAAGTCTAAGGGTGCTCCAGTTGAGCAAGGATATAGAGGGTCTGTTCAGGTACCTTCAGAAGTTGGAAGTGTGGCACCGCATGCTAGCAAGGGAAACCGAGCACCAGAGTGTGAGCATTGTCATAGGTACCATTGGGGTACATGTCGTAAGATTATCGGTGCCTGTTTCAAGTGTGGAAGTATGGAACATCGGTTTGCAATTTGCCCTGATCGACAAGTGGACCAGAACCAGCAAGAAAGTAAAAGATCTAATGTCATCCAGAGCAATCGTGAAGGAAGTAGACATCCGAGAGCACCATCTGAGACGGTGCAACGACCTGGTGCTACAGAAGATCATACTAGGCATCGGGCATATGCTATGACTGCTGAGAATGTAACGGGTGCTGCTGGACCTTCGGGCAAGTGTTTATATGTTAAGTTTTGTTTCGTTTGGTTTTGGTATTTGAGATGTGTTTGGATAAGCAAGGAAATTTCGAGGACGAAATTTTCTTAAGGAGGGGAGAGTTGTCACACCCCATAAGTGGCCTAATCGGAAATTGGCAATTTTAAATGGATATTTAAGGACTTATTAGTAATATTGTTTGGATCATATTGTAAAAGAGGATTAAGTGGGTTTGTGAACCGTGCATGTGTGCCATGTGGAAGCAGAGTGTGTGTGTACGTGGTGAGGGAAAAGAGAATATTGAGAAAAATTTAGCTGGCTGGTAACAAAGACTAAAAGTTTTCTCTCTTCTTGTTTTCTCTCTCACGTAAACCACATTATGTGCTTTTCTCCATTTGCTGTTCTTTCCTACTTGCATGTGTATTCATCTGTTAAGAGTTAGGGTTTTGGGCATTGAAGGAATTACAGGGTAAGTAGCTGCTGGTCTTATATTTGGGTTCTCGTTCTTCATCTTTTTCTGAGATTATTCTGAGTTATATAGTGGTTTCTTGGGTTAATAGTATTTCGGTTTATTTGTTGGTTCATGCAAGCTATAGAAGACAGAAGGAAGGATAAGGGAAAAGATAAAGTGGTGGATTGAAGAAAAGTACAGTGGGCGTTTTCGGACTTCTTTCAGGTTTGGGAGTATCTGTCATTTTCTCATTTTGGATCCTGATTGCCATTATTGTATGTCTGTCATTTATGTGTAATTGGTTATCAAAATGTATGAGAAATACAATGTGTATGCATGATTACAGTAGAAAAAGAATGACATGAACATGCAATGAGATGAATATGTATGAGATTGAATGTGGAAATCCTGGGAGGTTGATATTCTGGCATTGCCTCTGTTTTAATTGTAATAACGTGTTATTTGTGTTATAATTGCTGTGAATGTGCTCAGAAGACTTAAAGGTATGTGTTAGCATGATTTTTGCATGAGAAATGATTTTAGACAAAATGGGGTTTGGAGTTTAGGTTGTACTCTGTTTTCTGGATCTTCTGGTTTTTCACGTTTTTCTGGAAATTTGTTTGGAGAAGAAGAAGTCTGTGAGAGGAAGATCACGTGACGTGATGGGGCATCACGCCGTGACCTCCCTCCTTTGGGAAGTCACGTGGCGTGATGAAGCATCACGCCGTGACCTTCCTCCCTTTGGGAAGTCGCGACGTGATGGAGCATCACGCCTCGCGACCTCGCCTGCTCCCCTGCGTGTTCTCGTGATTCTTCTTCTTCCCCTCTCAGGCGTCACGAGACGTGACTGGTGGTCACGCCGTGACTGCCTGCTCTTCTGCCTGGCGCTCGCGTGAAGCTGCGTCACGAGACACCACTGCCTGGGTGACTCGTGACCAGCCTTCCCCTGCTGCCCTGTTTTCTTAAAAACAAAGTTTAACTTCTGTTTTCAAGGGTTTTTACACTATATGACAAATAATTAGTTTTTAAAATCTGATTTGTGGTTAATAAATGTTTAATTATGAGATTGCTATACATGATTAATAATTACTGTACATGATTTACTAATTTATAATTTACATGAACAATAATTATTTCAATGTGAATTATTTGTACTCCTGCCTTTAATAATTGATACTGGATATATTTAAATGTTTCTGATTTTGATCTAGACACATGTACACGCGAAATATGTATTTGCATTCAGTTGTATTTAATATTGATATTGGTGCTTGAATTGTTGAGTTGAGTTTTAAGCCTGAATAGTCATAGTAGTGGATAAGTAAGCGCTTACTTAGGTCAGTGTGTGTGTGCAGCTGCTATATGATAAAACGTTTTACGTGGGTCCGTTTGGATCCTCGTTTCGATCCTGTATGGGTCTATATGGATTTAAATGCGAGACTTCGGTCTCTATATGAAAAATACATGTTTGAGACTCATGTCTCTATATGCTTGGGATACTGTGTCCTATCAGTATCCAATTGACCGCATCCACTTCTAGAGAGTATTTTAGATTAATCAGGCTATATGTTTAAATGTGTTGCATATGTTGAAATGCATTATTGACAAGATTACAAGTATATGATGCACATGAATTCCTGTATAGCTTTATATTGCACCTTGAATCTGTATACTTAGAATAATGAGATTTATGAATTGAATACTTAAATGCTTGTATTGTATATATATTTATGCATATTGTGCGTTTGTTTTGTTCCTCCCCACTAAGCGTTATCGCTTAGCACGGGCTCTTTTCCCGTGCAGGTGGCGAGTTTAGCTTGGAGTAAGATATCTGCAGGTCGGCCACTAGGAGTCTTTTTGAATGAAGTTATTTGAAGTCTTCCGCTGTAATTTTTGTATATGGCTTGTGTATAGCAAAGTAAATCTTTTGTAAAGGAACAAATATTATTTTTGTATATGTATTTGCTTACAAGCCTCTTTTTGTAAAACGATATTGATATATGTTACATGTAAAAAGGTTTTACTATTAAATGATTAAAAGTTTCTTTACATTTCATTTGGATTTTGTTTATATATGTATATTTGAATTTGTATATGTGTTCGCCCGCGTGGCACTCCGGTATCCTTCCAACGGGGATGGCGGGGTGTTACACCGCAAGTATACGGTGTACCGGAATAGTACTTAAGAATGTCGATCCCACGAGGAACGTGATTTACACACTATTACTACCTAATTTTAATCTTGTTTACAATGATCAATTAATGGTAAAGATGATTTTAAACTAATCTAACATTTAAACTAAATAAGCCTAGTTAATGATAGTCAAAGAAGATAGAAAGATAAATGAATAACTAAAGAATATGAACTTGATTTCATCATTTTGATCAACATTTATTCATCTTTTCATGCAAGCCAAGTTGGGATAAAGTTCTAACTTATTCTCTCGACATAAATTAGAATGCCTAAAACATGCAATTAAAATTCTAACTCACAATTTTCATTAATGAATTAGAGGTTTCTAATTGTATATTCCAAGAATAAAAGCCAACCTATAGCAATTATCTCAACATACCGATCTCTCAAAATACATCTTGATAATAAAATTCTATTCAATGGAAATAGAAAGAGTAATAACATGCAAATTCATTGAAAGGATATTCATAGAATTGATGGAGAAGAAGTAAAAATAAGAGAATAAGATAGAAGCCTTTCAACCATTTTCTCAATCTCTTGAAACAAGTTTTCTTCTCCTTGATCTTCTTCTTCAAAACATAAAAACTACTTAGAACTTTAAGTAAAAATCTGTCTTACAAAATACAGAAAATTACTTAACTAAAATTCCATACATATAAAATTACAGTTAAACTACATATTTATAAATGATAATTTAAAGTTTGTGTCTCTTAGAGATGTCCCTTGAGAATGGTTGTAATTGTTGGTGAAAGGAGGTGACTTTTTAAGTGAGTTTTAGCAGAAAACTGCCCCAACGGTCGTCTCTATCGCGCTCGCAATGTTGTCGCGCTCGGGACAGAACGCGCTCCCCTTTTCCTTTCTCTCTTTTCTTCTTTCCTCCTCTGTTTCTCTCTACTTTAGCACGACTCGTGCTATGTTGTCCGAGTCGGGTCCATCCATCCTAGTCGTGCTTCATAGCACGTCTCAGCCTTTCCTCTCCTAGTCGTGCTCTTCTCTCCTACTCGGATAGTTCTACTCTTCCTTCTTCTCTTCTTTCTCTTTCTGCTCTATCTCGCCCTGTATAGCCCTTCGATACGTGCTCTTCCATCCGAGTCGTGTTCTTCATTACTTCTCTATGTTGTTCAACTTGTGCTCCACCAGTTCTTCATAACCTTCTCCAGTAATACATGTTTTCCCACTTTTACAGTTAAATAGACCTGTAAATACAACAAACACACATACTAACACATATAGACATAAAGTAACACATATGCAATCAAATATAACCACAATTGCATAATTAATTACATAAACTCATACAAAACATACACTAAATTATACCTCAATTAAGCTCCTATCAAATTCCCCCATACTTAAACCTTGCTTGTCCTCAAGCAAGAGAAAAGAGATAAGAAAATTTAACAACTAGTAAACATAATTATATAGCACTGTCCATTCAGCATATATACTAAAATTGCAAAGATCAACTATCTCAAACACTCACAAAATAACAGTAAATCAAAATTCAAAGTAGGCATTGAAAAATTAACAAGTTACTTAACTTTACTAATTCCAACATAAAGAGTATTAAGTCTCAAAAAACTAAACATGAATTAAACAAAGAAAATTGATCATAAAGTTAAAAATTCTAAAGTAACTAGTTGCATTTAGGATATTTTTGAGCTCACCTACCCTTAATCCAGTTTCATGGCATTTTTAGACTTTTCTTTTGATTTTTCTTTTGATTTTTCTTTTTGTTTTGAATCATGGATATAGTTTTCATTTTTTGTCCATAAATAGCAAGAGAATGTAGCATGGGTGCATTTTATGCTCCATCCCATACATTTCAATTTTGGATATACATCTTGCTTTCTCGTTCTTTTTATGCCTTGAGTGGGTGCATTTTATGCTCCATCCCACTTATTTTTATTTTTCTTTTTTCTTTTTGAGTCCTCATCCATTATTGAAAAGATAAAAGGGTAAGTATTATGGCTATAGTTTCCTTAGCCAACTAGAAACTTAAAATTTTTAAACTAAATGAGCAAATTCTAACTTTAAAAACATGCGTAGTAGAAAAGACTAAATAATCTAAAATGTTGAAAGAAGTAAAAGAAAATAACTAGAAAAACTTAAAACACATACCAAAAATTTTGAAAAACTAATAAAAATGAGCATTAGAAATAATTAATTGAATTAACAACTTATATAATATACCAAAAGAACAATACTTTATAATAAAGCTTACTAAGAACCTAATTAAAAAACTAAGACACATAAATAATCATGCAATTAACATATAAAATACATACAAAAATTTATAAAGCATAAGTAAACACAAACAACACAACATACTCACTCCCCCACACTTAAAACACACATTGTCCTCAATGTGGAGAAATGAAACAAAACAAATAATTAAAAGAAAGAAATAAAATAAAGAAAAGAAACACTTCCCTATCATGGTGAAGGAGGAGGTGATGGAACCTCAAATCCAGATTGCGTGATGAACTGGTCAAACTTGTACTCCAACCTCCTTTGCCTTCTAGCCAAAACAGTTTGCTGATCTTGTATATGATTTAAATTGTGAAGAATTTGATCAAACATTGTTGGCACATTATGGCGGGAAGAACCAATTTCAGGTGTAGCAGGGACCTCATGCATGGAATCATCTCTACTAGGCTCCTCATCACTCTCCTCTTCTTGTTGAGTAGAAGGTCCGGCAAGTTCCCTCCAACACGACCTTAGGCGAGGTGGGATTACCTGAAAATTAGAACGACAAACCTCTCCACGGACAAATAAATGTGTAGTAAAATATACACAAGGATGATTATGAGCATATAAATGAAAATTAATATGTAAACTTTTTGCAATAGCAGTTATAATGTGCCCATGTGTGAGAGGTGAATCTTTTTTTCTGGCACATTGCAACAATTGATTAAATAGCCAATATGACCAACATATAGCTTTGCCCTTGTGCACACACCACATTAGGAATAATTCATTCAAAGAAACTCTATTAAATTCAGCCATGTTAAAAATTAAGGAAGCCAAAATCTTGTACAAAATCCCATATTTCAAATCCTTGATGTACATAGACTTAGCATCTTTAGTCTTAAATGGTACTTGCAAATCAGTTAAATAAGTTCAAAACTCATTTGGCTTAAAAGACCTAGGTGGTTCAGTTAATCCATTTTGAGAAAAGCCAAAAATTCTATGCATCATGAAGCATGTCAAAATATGAGGCTTGCCATCAAATCTGAAATCTAATAGAATTTCATTATCAAGATGTATTTTGAGAGATCGGTATGTTGAGATAATTGCTATAGGTTGGCTTTTAGTCTTGGAATATGTAATTAGAAACCTCTAATTCATTAATGAAAATTGTGAGTTAGAATTTTAATTGCATATTTTAGGCATTCTAATTTATGTCGAGAGAATAAGTTAGAACTTTATCCCAACTTGGCTTGCATGAAAAGATGAATAAATGTTGATCAAAATGATGAAATCAAGTTCATATTCTTTAGTTATTCATTTATCTTTCTACCTTCTTTGACTGTCTTTAACTAGGCTTATTTAGTTTAAATGTTAGATTAGTTTAAAATCAACTTTACCATTAATTGATCATTGTAAACAAGATTAAAATTAGGTAGTAATAGTGTGTAAATCACGTTCCTCATGGGATCGACATTCTTAAGTACTATTCCGGTACACCGTATACTTGCGGTCTTTAGCATCTATAGAAAATGCTCAATAAGTTTTTGGCGCCGTTGCCGGGGAACGTTGATTTTGCCATTATGAAACTTGATTTATGATTTTTGATTACAATATTTTGTTTGTTTTAATTTGTTAATTTGTTTAGTGTAACTTTGTGTTTTGTTTTTGGTTTTACAGGATTTGAAAGTTCATGCCTAGTACAAGAAGTTCACAAGAAGAGCTTGAACCCTTAAATCCTGAGATTGAAAGATTTTTGTCAAGTAACCGGAAGTCCAATAGAAAGAAGAACAAGACTAAGAGACCAATTATCATGGCTGAAGAAAATCCATGAAGACTTATGGACTTCGCCACACCCGCATTGAGTAGTGCTCAACAAGGAGTGGTAAGGCCAACGGTAAACACAAATCAATTTGAGATTAAACCTTCTTTATTACAAATGATTCAAAATAGCATTCAATTTTATGGTTTGGCAAATGAGAATCCTAATGCTCATTTGGCAAATTTTCTTGAAATATGTGATACCTTTAAGATTAATGGTGTGTCGGCTGATGCAATCAAACTTAGGCTTTTCCCTTTCACTTTGAAAGATAAGGCCAAAGCTTGGTTGAATTCGCTAGCAAGGGGATCAATTACTACTTGGGACCAATTGGCCCAAGCATTTTTATCCAAATATTTTCCCTTGGCCAAAACAGCCAAAATCATAAAGGATATCACTACATTTGTTCAAAATGACAATGAATCTTTGTATGAGGCTTGGGAAAGGTTCAAAGAATTGCAAAGTGTAACACCCCTTACCCATACTCAGGCGATCCCATCCGATGAGGAGTGAGGTGCCGTAGGGGTAAAGGTGCCACCACCCAGATACATAACACACATACACAAATTCATAAACATACATAACAAAATACCATGTAATTTAAAACTTTACAAAACCATTCATGAAAGCTGATCATGCATTAATATAATTGAAGCATTACATTACTGTTCTGATCAACTTAGAGAAACAATAGATAATTACAATCCCCAAAAATACATATACATATACATAAGCGGAAGCTGTTACAAAACCAAAATAAGAGAGTTCTATACAAAATGATTCATACGCTACAAAAATAAGCCCTATTCTAAGACCCTGCTGTGTTGGCTTTGATGGCGACGACTCTCCCAAAAGCAACTCCTTCCGCACCTGCACGGGTAAACACACCGTGCTAAGCGATAAACGCTTAGTGGGGAAAACACACATAGCATAAAGACAACCATTCACAACGGTCGTCAAGGCAATTCACATGCGTAAGTACATATAGCCATTCATCAGAAGGTTCATATCAATAATCATATTTTCGTAATAGATTGTACTTTTCATCATTGAATCCATAAGGATAAAACATGTATTTGCTCATATAACAATTCATACAAGTACTTTAAGCATTGAAAACCCTGCTGACTCAAGGTAGTGGATAACGAGTGAACAGAAAGTACTTTACGAGTACCAATCGAATACGAAAAACCATTTTAACTTTTCAGTCACAAACATTTCCAGAAGGACCTTGATAAGATCCAAACACATTACAGAAGTTCGCGAGGAACGAAACGGGGACCTGATTGGGGTCCAAACGGAAATACAGAAGCTGCAGCAAAGACTCTATTAGGCATGCCTAACTATCCACTGACTAGACTCTAGCAGGTCATATATAAACCATTCAAACCATTTCACAGTTTCCAAAATCATCATCATCAAATGAGCATAATCATATCATAGTTACACTTGCATATCATTTATAAGATACCAAGCATAAATCTCATAACTGCTAAAGTAAACTGAAGTTCAATGCACACGCGAAGAAAGAAAACTCATTCAGCATACAAGGGACTGTCGCGCTCGCGACAGAGACCAAAGTCTCTTTGCTGCGCGCACGCGACGGATTTCGTGACCGCGAGGAGGACGGAAGGCCAGGCTCTGTCGCGCTCGCGACAGGTGTCGCGATCGCGACAGAGGACAAAAGGTGCTGTCGCAATCTCGTGACGGATCGCGTGCTCGCGATAGTACTTGGCAACAATACTCTCTGTCGCGATCGCGACAGTTGTCGCGCTCGCGACAGAGGGTATACAACACTTCGGCTGTCGCGGGCTCGTGGCGGATATCGCGTGCTCGCGACAGCGAAGCTCCCACTACCGCTCTCTGTCGTGATCGCGACAAGTGTCGCGATCGCGACAGCGTCGGGACTTTGAAAATCTGCAGAAATTCTGCAGATTTTCCTCTTCCATTTCCTCTCCAAACCACACAAAACTCAATCAAAGGTCCCTTACCTCAAATCCAGCCATCCAATAACATCAACAACCATAATACAACAATTATTCACAATATACTTCATCCAATCCATTAATTTACACATTCAATTTCATGAATCAATTAAAAACCCCATTTATGCATCAAACCACATCAATTCTAAACTTTCATGATTAACTCATACTTTTGCAAGATTCACACTTCAAAGCAAATACCCATATCATAAAAATCAAAATAAAGAACATCTAACAACCTAATTCCATGAACCTATCAAGAACATACACACATGAACATTTTCACATAAAAAGGAAGAAATTCCCAAACCTCAAAATCCTTAGCTCCTAGTGCTTAGTTCCACTAGATCCAGCAACTTCCTTGCCCTTAGGATCCCGGGGAGGCTCAACTAGGAACAACAACACAACACACAAACACAAAACCCAAAACTTCAACCCAATTCCGAAAATAAGGAAAGAGAAGGAGATGGAGAATCAAATGAAGGAAATGAGAATAAATGCAGTAGATTTACCTTTAAAATACTATGCAATGAACAATTCCCACCACTAGGGCTTGGATCAAAGCTAGGGCACTAAGAGAGTGAAAAAGGGGAAGAAGAAGAAGGAGAAGAAGAAAAACGGGAATGGGTTTTAGAAAAATCTGATTTTTTTCTCTTTTTACTTCTTTCTCTTTCCCACTTTACACATGTCCAATATCTAGTGGAGGAGATTGTTCACTCACACCCTAACTAAGTGCATCACACACACAAAATGAGACACTCTATTAATGCATCCTAATCAAGTGTGAGCAACACACATAAGTGCAACTCCTAATTCACACCCTACAACCATATGCATGCCCACATACTAAATCAAACCCACTAGTGCATATCCTACTATGGTGCATTCATGCACACACACAACTCTAACCCAATTAATTCACACCAAGGCACCATGCATGAACCCACGTGCTAGCAAAATCCTTAAAACATGCAAAATTACCAAAATGCCCTTATGATCCAAAACTCATGCAATTGCACACACATACATATATGGCTCATTCAACTAGGGGGCAAATGGGGTGTGACACAAAGAATGTGTCCACACCATAACCTTCCAAGGGAGCTTTTGATGCAAACCTTCTATAATGGAGTTAACCCAACTACAAGGGGAACAATTGATGCTGCAGTTGGTGGCTCTCTAATGAGGAAAACTACTGAAGCAGCTTTTGAGTTGTTGGAAGAAACGTCAATGAATAACTATATGTGGCCTCCGGAAAGAGTAAGGGAGTATAATAATTCTAATGCTAGGGGGGTACATTCAATAGATTCTGTAGTTGCATTGCAAGCCCAAATTGAAGCATTGAATCATAGAGTTAATAGTCTAAGTATGGGTGGTAATTCATCAAGTGCATGCAATGTTTGTGGTCAACAAGGGCATAAGACTGACAATTGCAATTTAGGCATGGTTAATAAGGAGGAACAAGTTAATTTTATCCAACGTCAAGGATGTGGTAATCCTTATTCTAACACCTATAACCCTGGTTGGAGCAGTCATCCTAATTTATCATGGGAAAATAATAATAGTAATAACCAACATAGGGGTGTAGGATACCAACAACCACAAGATAGGTTTGGAGCATTTGAAGGAAAAATTGATAAATTTACTGAGGAAATTAATTATAAGATGAATTCTCAAGATGAAAGTCAAAAGAAACTAGAGGCAAAAATTGACCAAATCACTAAAAATCATGCTGCCTCTATTCATAATCTTGAAGTTCAATTAGGCCAACTTGCTAGTTCCTTACCTTCTAGAAATCTAGGATGTCTTCCAAGTCATACTGAGGAAAATCCTAGAGATCATATAAAGCCATGATATGTCTAGTTCTTTTATTTAGGTTACTTAATTATATTTTCTTTCTAAATGTATTTTATGTTGTTTTATCTTAGTGTATGTAGATTTATTTACTATTTTTTTTTTTGTATTTTGAATTTCTATGTTATTAATTCAGTTGATTTTGTGCATATAATTTAGTAAGGCTAGGAGTTTATTGAAGGTTTCATAAAAAAAATAAAAAAAATAAAAAATAAAATGTGTGCGTTTCTGTCGCGATCGCGATAGAATGCAACTCGCATCCTGTAGGCAACAGTAGCATTTCTAATTACATATTCCAAGAATAAAAGCCAACCTATAGCAATTAGCTCAACATACCGATCTCTCAAAATACATCTTGATAATGAAATTCTATTAGATTTCAGATAAAGCAATCTTTCGAATTACTTTAACTTGCAAAGATTATGCAAAAGATACTAATAGAAAATCTGCATTGAAAGACTATGAAATAGATGGAAATAGAAAGAGTAATAACATGCAAATTCATTGAAAGGATATTCATAGAATTGATGGAGAAGAAGTAAAAATAAGATAATAAGATAGAAGCCTTTCAACCCTTTTCTCAATCTCTTGAAACAAGTTTTCTTCTCCTTGATCTTCTTCTTCAAAACATAAAAACTACTTAGAACTTTAACTAAAAATCTGTCTTACAAAATACAGAAAATTACTTAACTAAAATTCCATACATATAAAATTACAGTTAAACTACATATTTATGAATGATAATTTAAAGTTTGTGTCTCTTAGAGATGTCCCTTGAGAATGGTTGTAATTATTGGTGAAAGGAGGTGACTTTTCAAGTGAGTTTTAGCAGAAAACTGCCCCAACGGTCGTCTCTGTCGCGCTTGCAACGTTGTCGCGCTCGGGACAGAACGCGCTCCCCTTTTCCTTTCTCTCTTTTCTTCTTTCCTCCTCTGTTTCTCTCTACTTTAGCACGACTCATGCTATGTTGTCCGAGTCGGATCCATCCATCCTAGTCGTGCTTCACAGCACGTCTCAGCCTTTCCTCTCCTAGTCGTGCTCTTCTCTCCTACTCGGATAGTTCTATGCTTCCTTCTTCTCTTCTTTCTCTTTTTGCTCTAGCTCGCCCTGTATAGCGCTCTGACACGTGCTCTTCCATCCGAGTC
Organism: Excoecaria cochinchinensis; assembly: GCA_947683425.1. Taxonomy (NCBI): domain Eukaryota; kingdom Viridiplantae; phylum Streptophyta; class Magnoliopsida; order Malpighiales; family Euphorbiaceae; genus Excoecaria; species Excoecaria cochinchinensis. The sequence continues at coordinate 7,613,051 of CANTUQ010000005.1, forward strand.
GTGTTCTTCATTACTTTTCTATGTTGTTCAACTTGTGCTCCACCAGTTCTTCATATCCTTCTCCAGTAATACATGTTTTCCCACTTTTACAGTTAAATAGACCTGTAAAGACAACAAACGCACATACTAACACATATACACATAAACTAACACATATGCAATCAAATATAATCACAATTGCATAATTAATTACATAAACTCATACAAAACGTACACTAAATTATACCTCAATTAAGCTCCTATCAGTTGACCTATTGGGTAGCAGTATAGCTGACTGTAGCAGCTGTGTGCTAAAAAAATATTATTCCGTAGAAATGATCTGTGGGCTATAAGGAGTATAATGGTATAATTTTGTGTGAAATCGAGATCAAATAGGCCCCCGAAAGTCAATTTGAAGTTTGCTTGTGGTTTGATCGAACTTTTAAAAATATTTAGAGTGGATAAAAAGGTCTAGAGTGTGAAGTGTACAAGCTCAGAATGATTTTTGTAATTTTTTGATAGTTTTAGAATGGTATTTTACGGTAGAACCGAACTGAATCGAATCGGACTGGTTTAGGTGAACCGGCCCCAAATGAATTTCGATTGAGCTAAAATTTTGTATAGAGGTTATATTTGATATTTTAAGAATGATGGAATTGATTGGGAGTGAAAATGAGTTCAGTAACACTCAGTTACCCTTAAATAGTGAAAAATTACCCGAAAATCAAAAATCGGACCAAAGCGGTTCAACCACTCCGGTTTGACCTGGTTTGGTTCAATTTCCTTCATATAAATACCTCCATTTTACTTGATTTCTCTAGAATTCTCCTTCAGCCACCACCCTCCTCTTCCCATTCCTTGGCTGAACTCAAGTTCTTCACTTCTCCTCCATTTTTCTTCCAATCTTTCTCCATTTCTCCCCAAAATCAAGCCTCCCTAACATATTTCAGCTCCTCTAGATTCCATTGGTGGCCTTGAAAGTCCATTTGAAGGTGTATAAGTGGGTAAAACCTAGACTTGAAAGTTTAGGTGTGATTTTGAGGTAAGTGATTTAAGATTTTTTAATTTTGTTTTAAGGTTCCTAAGGATACTTTAGGATGTGAATAAGATGTTTATGAATTTTATTTGTTAAAAGGAAGCTTGGTTTTGATAAAATCTTCATCTTTGTGTTTGGCCATGGTTATGTCAACTAGGTTAAGAAAGTTCTAAATAAGCTAAAGGTAAGGAAAAGGAGTATTGAGAGGTGTATTACAAGGATATAAGATTTGTGATTGCAAACTCCATCTATTTCCATGGTGTATTATGTGATTTAGGTTATGTTTGTTAACCAAGTATGTGATTAAGGCATGTTTAATTGAAAATAACTTGATATTCATGCTTAGAGATGTTAATAATGATGATATGAGTGCTTAAAATGAGAAAAAAAAATTTGTATGAAGATTTCTTATGTTGACCGAATGGTACATTATGGGATTTCTATGTGTTTTGATGATGTTTATGGCATGTTTATGATGTATACATGGTATTTGGCATGTGATCTATCTAATGGTATGTGTTAGAGCATGTGAAAATGTCATAATGTATGATGTATGTATGTGGCCGAATGGGTGACATGTGTAAAGCTATGATTTTGATGAGTTTTAATGGAAAATAATGGCATGGCTATGTTATTCAACATGTAAATAACATAAAGGAATGTTAAAGTTGATAAAAATAATTAATGGAGAAAAATTTACATGTTGGCCGAATGATGTACATGTGTACCATGATGATAACACGAGAATTATAGTATGTGATGATAAATGGATGTGATCACATGTGTATTGATATGATAGCATGATGAAATGCCATAAAAAGTATGTATGATAACCTAAAAATGTGAAAGATGGAACATTAATGCCTTATGTAGTACTCTGGTAGCCAAGTCTAGTTCTGGATATAGTGGCTAGCTATAGGGACTCTATAACCGCGGGTGTGAGCATGACGCCTCACTATTTATAGGTCAATAATGGTCCTATTCTGTATATTCAGTCTTAATATTGTATTTATATTTTCTGCATTATAGGGGTGGTCCCACGGGGTCTCTTTATTCTGTATTGAACCCATTAAGGTTCACGTCTCGTTTATCCTGATTTTAGATGTCTGCCAGTTTTATATAAGGGGTAATGTGGTAAAAATAAGCTTAAAAAGGTTAAATTGTGACCACCGATTTTTTTAAAAAAAATGTACTGGTTTTAATTAATTAGCTATTTTTAATAATCTAATTAGTTAATTAAGTTAACCGACATAGAATAAATAGTTTAGTTAATGGATCGTAAGGTATTAGAGCGTTACACATTGGTTCTATTTTATTAGAAAAATTCAATTTATTAATAAAAATATTTTTATGATTTTTAATTAAACGTGCATAAAATAAATGATTTTATTACTAATTACATGACAAATAAATTAAAAAGACAAATAAAGGAAAAATAATAAATACAATGAAAATAATAAATCTGCTGGATCTCCTTTTTCTATACCAAGTGCGCTCAAATATAAAAAGACAAGTATTAAAACAAAAAATAAATACAAATAAAATTAATGTTAGTAATTAAATCAAGAAAATCGATTAAACACATAAAATAATAAATAATAAATTAAAATAAATAAAAAATACATTACGGATGACAAATAAATTAAATAATATAATGAAATAAATAAATTAACATATTACCAAATCAATACAAATGAAAACATAAATTATGATGATGATGATGATGATAATAAGAAAAGATAAAAAAAAAGTAAATGAAAAAAAGAATAAAAAAATGAAATAAAAAGTTAAATCTATAACGAATATCATATAAAATAAATAAAAACACAATAAATTTAAAGATCTACATTTTAATTAAATGATTATAAACAAAAAATAGAAGTAATACAAAAAATAAATAAATAAATAAAAATATGAGATCGAGCCCAGAATGTTTACATTCAAAATTCGGATTTGATAAAATGAGGGAAAATAATCGATTTTCCTTGTTTAGATTCGTGAAAATTCAATTAAGATGATAAAAATCTAAACTTTTTCTTTAAGAAAGAAAAAATGCAAAAAGATTATTAAAAGAAAAAAGTATGGAAGAAAATTCGTATCTCAAGAATAAATAATTATTTTTTTTGTCTTAAGAATAATTTTTGATTAAAAATAAAAGAAAACGTTCAGAAATTTCTTTGAACAAGTTTAATTGAAGAAGAAAAAAAATTAAACAGCAACAAGTGAGCAAATTAAATTTTAAGAGCAAAAACTTATTTTATTTGTCTCAAAGTCAAATTTTTCTCAATAAAATCAAATCTATAATTTTTAGAAAAAAATTTATTGAGGTAAGAGAAGAAAAACAAAAATTGCAAAACTCAAGAAAAGAAAAGAAAATTGCCACCCCAAAGAAAATTCCCTTAAGGTTTTTTATTTATATCATCAAAAAAAGAAAACCTAATTAATTAAGAACGAAATTCTTAATTAAATCAAAATATTCTTAATTAAATCAAAATATTCCTTTTTTAAAATTTAAAAAATGAAAAAAACCATTAAAATTCAAAAAAAATGAGGAAAAAATAAATTTTTGCCAAAAAATCATATTTTCGGCGGAAAAAACACGTCTGCGGCAGTTGGGACCAAAATACAATCCTCCAAAATGTAAAATTAAAATAAATAAATAAATAAATGACAATCAAATGAATAAATCGGGGTAGAAACGTTGATTCCTTCACACTCACTTAAAAAGTTGAAGAGTTATTTTTTGAATTTATTGAGAAAATTGGAATAAGTGATTCCATTTTTTGAAAGTTAACTCTCTTTTTAAAAATGACATTTTATTAGTTGAAACTAGGATATTGTTCATATTTTATTAGGAAATTTCAATTTATTAATAAAAATATTTTTGTGATTTTTAATTAAACGTGCATAAAATAAATAATTTTATTACTAATTAGATGACAAATAAATTAAAAAGATAAATAAAGGAAAAATAATAAATACAATGAAAATAATAAATCTGTTGGATCTCCTTCTTCGATACCAAGTGCGCTCAAATATAAAAAGATATGTATTGAAACAAAAAATAAATACAAATAAAATTAATGTTAGTAATTAAATCAAGAAAATCGATTAAACACATAAAATAATAAATAATAAATTTAAATAAATAAAAAATACATTATGAATGACAAATAAATTAAATAACATAATGAAACAAATAAATTAACATATTAACAAATTAACACAAATAAAAACATAAATTATGATGATGATGATAATAATAATAATAATAATAACAACAACAACAATAATAATAATAATAAAAGAAAAGATAAAAAAATAAATGAAAAAAAGAATAAGAAAACGAAATAAAAAGTTAAATCTATGACGAATATCACATAAAATAAATAAAAACACAATAAATTTAAAGATCTACATTTTGATTAAATGATTATAAACAAGAAATAGAAGTAATACAATAAATAAATAAATAAAAATATGTGATCGAGCCCATAATTTTTACACTCAGAATTCGGATTTGATAGAATGAGGGAAGATAGTCGATTTTTCTTGTTTAGATTCGTGAAAATTGAATTAAGATGATAAAAATCTAATCTTTTTTTTTTAAGAAAGAAAAAATGCAAAATGCTTGTTAAAAGAAAAAATTATGGAATAAATTTCGGATCTCAAGAACAAAAAATTATTTTATTTGTCTAAAAAATGATTTTTGATTAAAAATAAAAGAAAACGTTCAGAAATCTCTTTGAAGAAGTTTAATTGAAAAATAAAAAAAAATTAAAAAACAACAAGTGAAAAAATTGAATTTTAAGGGCAAAGAATTATTTTTTTTTTCTCAAAATCAATTTTTTCTCAATAAAATTCAATCTATAATTTTTAGAAGAAATTTTATTGAAGTAAGAGAAGAAAAAGAATTGAAGAAGAAGAAGAAAAAAAATTGTAAAACTCAATAAAAGAAAAAAAATTTGTAATAGTCTGATTCCCACCCTAGTAGTTTTGAGCATGTGTGTGTGTGTGTGTCTTAAGAGTTAATTGCATGTTTTTTTTTTTTTTTAAGTTTAAGAGTATAATTGTGTTTTAGTATTTAATGGTGTGACTTGTTTGTGTGGTTTTGAAGAATGGAAGGTTTAGAAGAGGAATTTTGCCAATTTAGCCACAACTTTGTGACAAGTGGGGAAAGACAAGGGGGAGGATAGAGGTTGACTTGGTCTTAGCAACAAGAAAATGAGAGAGAGAGAGTAAAGAATAGCTGATTTTCTAGTTCTTCCCTCTCTCCCATTTTCCCTTTCTCTGTTAAAACCTCTCCTCTTCTCCTCCTTGCTTTTCCTTTCCTCTTTTGCTGCAATTTAGTGGTGGGTGTTGGCAATTGAAGAGCTAATTAAGTAAGTGTATTTTCCCTTCTCCTTCATCTTCCTCTCATTTTCCTTTTCTTTTCATTTGATTGTGTGTTTGGTTGTGGGTTTGAGCATTTGTGTGTTTTGGGTTTGGTTCTTCAGAGGTGCCTACTAGAGAGCCCAAGGGCAGGGAGAAAGCAAGTGGTAGTGAAGCCCTTTGATTGAGTGGAGCTAAGGAATTCAAGGTTTTGAAAATTGTGTTTGTTTCGATTGTGATTTTTGGTATGATTTTTGACTAGATTAATGAATTGATTTGCTTGAGATGCTTATCATGGGTTTGAACTTGATTGAGTTGAGTTTTGATGGCATGATTTGAGTGTGTGTAGACACCGGGTCTTGAGGCAGTCCAGATTAGAGTTACCCGATGAAGAGATCAATGTCGATTTTCGAGTAGGGATGAAATTCGGAGGTTTTCGTCTTTCGGTCTTGCAAGGATTAAAATCTTTTTCTATAGCATGGAGTTTTGAAAGAGTTGGATAAATTTTATAGAATTTGGGTAAAATTGGGAGTTTTGCTCCACAGACGGGCATTCCGTCTGTGTACGGACGCCCATCCCTACTTGGGGTGATACCCGTTCCTAGGTGTAGTAGGGACGGACCCATGGCGATCTAGGGACGCCCGTCCCTAGGATCGTGCCCCGTCCCTAGTCAGTTTCCCGCATTTGCCCTTAGTAGGGACGGCCGTCGGTAGGTGAAGGGAAGCCCGTCGGTACGGTAACTGACCGGATCACGCCGGATTGGATAAAATTTAATCTCTTTTCTTTTCAAAATGGGGATAGAATTTATCTAAAACTTTAAAATTCAAACTTTAGATAGAGTTTTATCTTAATTATCTCATAAAACCCTATAAATAAAGGATCAAAATTTCAGTTTTAGGGGTTAGAAAATTTGGGGAATTTGGAAAAAGAGAGAGAAATTTTAAAGAGATTTTATTTAGAAAAAAGCTATCAAATATTTTTGGAGAAAATCGCTTTTTAGAGAAAAGGTTTTTCTGTGAGCAAATTACACAAAAGGTTTATAAATCTCTATTCATTTATAGAGTTTTATTTTGATAAAACTTCTTCTAATTAATCGATTTCTTCAAATTTTTCTTACGAATTAAGTCAAATTGAGGTGACGAAATTCAGTCGTTTCTATCAATATAACTAATTCGAACACTCGATTGCTATCAAGTTTTCAAAGAAAGAACAATATAAATTTTCTTTCTTTGATCTGATTCTTATTTGATCCTTGCGAGGCACACGAGGACAAAATCATTCGACATCCACCCTAAAAGGTAAAATCCGAGGGTAAACATTCTGGATTAACATTCATATAATTTAATTTTATTTACATTGATGTTTTTTAAAAGATTTAAGAGGTTTTTTTTTTTATTTGTTTTCCCTTAGTAGGGACGGCCGCTGGCATGATATGGGAGGCCGTCCCTAAGCAAATTTTCATTTTTATTTTTATTCACGTTTTTTAGTTTATTTTTTGTTGCTAACATGTTTATCCTTGTGAGTGTTTTTCTGACCATTGGAAGTTGGAGTCAGGAGAGATGATGTTTGCGCCATCCAGAGGGTCTCTATTCGGGTTCATTCTTTTATCCTTTAGCTCTTATTTATGTTGTTATGGAAATGGTTTTAATGTCGTTAAGACAAAAAGGACCAAAAGCTTTTTAACAATTAAACCTGAAAATTTTCCAAAAAATGGTGGACCAATGTCCCATTTCAGCCAATAAAATTGACACTTCATAAAAACCATTTCTGTAATAAATATGTATGGTAGGACCAAAGTCCTCATTCCAATGAATATCCCGTTTTATGCATGTATCGTACTTTTATAAATGGGAGTTGTATTCCGCTCCTAGTGTTATTGTAATTTATTTCGAACACTTTATCTTGATTTTTGCTTCTATTTACCGCTTTGGATGTGAATGATCGCGCCTTTAATAAAGTGCATCGTGTGGAAAGTTGGTGAAATAATAAATTCAAAGCATAATTGTAAAATTAATCAAAGTACGAATAAATGAGAAGTCCCGAACTCACTTTGGTCTTTGGGACTCAAAGAGGTGAGAGGTCTAGGACTTCCAAGACACCTCTTGAGTCCCACCAAAAGGCTTAAATACACAATCCTAGGCTCTAGGGGAGTAGAGGATAAGGCCTCCAAGATCCCTCTGGATAGCTCAAAATGGATATGTGTGCGCCGTCTTAGGCTCGATAAGGCTAGACGACCCTTCCCAATGTTCTATTGGGTGGCGACTCCAAGAAACCTCATTGTTGCCCAAAATAGACGCACTTGTAAATACCTTACAAGTTTAAATGAATCCCATCCTGATCGTCCTAAAGCGGGTTTTGGGAGGGCACAGGGTTCGGCGCGCGTCACAGTGGCGACTCTACTGGGGACGTACTCGAGACTTCGATTCGAAAGTACCTTGGTTAAAATTTACAATTGAGTTTTAATTTAAACATTTCATCCTTTTTCAAAACTGCATTGCATCTCATTAGAGCCTTAGATCTACGCTAGTTTGGTCCCTCTTTTAGCCCCGGTGCGTTCCCGAAGCACGACCCTATTTTCACTCAATTTAGGGAAGTGTTAAGGATAATCACCAGCCCAGGCCTTGTACCATCATGGTATATTAAATGGTGACCCGATCGGTCGTTACGCTCGTGATGAGCTAGACCCGTTGGCAGGGACCATGCTTGGGTAGCCCTAAAGTAACACCACCCTTTGACTAAAGCTCATGTAAATAGAAATAGTTACTCCCCCTAAGTGGTATAAACCTTAATACGATGCTTGCTGTATGGATCATTATGTATTGGACAAATCCTGATAGTTTGACTGGTCACCTAATCAAAGGCTTTCATGCCCTGATAGGCCCAGGATGCCTTATTCGGATTGCCTAAATACATAATTATCATAACCCATCCGCCTGTGCATTAGTTAGGAGAGGTTATGCTGCCGGATTTTCATCATGCACCATACGCGTTCATCGGGTCCCCAGATTGACCCATGGGCCAATCCCACCTAGGAAAGAGACTATGACCTCGTGTGCGGGAGTAATAAGGTTGGAAGGACCTATGTGCTTGCATGTGGCTTGTGAGTGTTGCATAGCACGATCATGCATTATTTTTTTGCGCAATCATGCATCATCCTGACCCCTGTGTTTTAAAAGCCATCATAGATTCGCCTAGGTGGACAAGGGGGTCCCGGGGACGGCTACGCAGGAATCCCTTTTTCGAGTTACCAGAAAGGATAGAGTATCTGGACAATTCTTCTGAGACCAGTTACGCCACTTCAGATCAGTTTTCTGTACCCGAAGAAATGGCAAACTCACCGAGAGGGGCAGAGGCCACCAGGGCAATGATAGCAGAGGAAGTGGGCCGAAGGTTGGAAGAGTTTGAGAATCGGATGTTGGCAATGATAGCCGCAATGGGACAACAAGCAGCCCCGCAGAAGCCACAGCCTCCTCCTGTGAGGAATAATGAAAGGGAGGAGGTCAGAGAGGACCCACAAGATGAAACTCGCCTGCCACTCATGAACCTAAGAGCTACTACTTCGGAGGCACAAAGGGGGAGACCTGTCCCGAGGCTGAATGATGATTGGGAAGACGAGGAATATGAGGAACGTATGTCTGAGAAAGGGAAAGCCCCTCAAATCGAAGAGGCCATATGGAGGAAGGTGGAAGAGAGATTCGAAGCTATGACGAGGATGTTAACGAAGGGCCAAGGAGTGAATCCTGAGGATAAAGAGTTAGAAGGAGAGGATCTAGTCCCAACGAACTTTAAGATGCCGGATGTGCCAAAGTTTGACGGTACTTCTGATCCCCTGGCACATATAAAGCAGTACTCACTGGTGATGAAGGGCACCACTTTGACGAGAAAGCAGAAAATTGAGTACTTTTGCTTGAGCTTGACGGGCCCGACGGTGGATTGGTATCACGGGCTCGATCGCCGAACTAAGGAAGATTGGGATTTATTGACAGAAGAATTTTTGAGGTAATATGATTGTAGTACAAGGATGGAGGTAACCCTGAAGGACCTGGAACTGTTACAGCAGAGAGAGGGAGAGTCCTTCCATGAGTATCTAACCCGGTGGAGGAATCGGGTGATGGAAATGAAGAGGAAACCAGATACCCAGGATCAAATACGGGTATTCATTAAAAATGCGAGCTCGTATTTGAGGGATGGATTAAGGATGAAAGGACTAAAAGACTGGGAGTCCCTGAAGGACATCGCCATTGAGGCCGAAGGAGAGTACCTTGTTAGGAAAGCAGGAAATGAGAACTATCCTAAGAGAGGTAGTGGGAGTCAAGGGGCCGGTAGACCAACAAGTTCTGCTAGTGGTACAAGGAAGATTGCTGAGGTGTCAACTACAAACGCCACTCCGAGACATTTTTCCAATCTCGGGAGGTCCTTATCATGGGTACTAAGAAGATTGATGAAAGAGAATAAGCTGCAACCTCACCGCCCAGACCTGCGAGAACTCAAGGCACACCAGGATATAAAGACGATGAGTATTGTGCATATCATCAGCACACTGGACATGTAACCGACAACTGTAGGACTTTGAGGCACGTAATTCAGGATTTGATCGACTCAAAATAGATCACAGATCCAGAAAAGAGAGGGGGTCAAAAGAAAGCTGGGTACAATAACATGCCTCCGCCAGTGAATATGATCGGGTCCAGTTTGCCCGAGAACTTTGTGCTGAAGGAATTATACGGCAACGATATCCACACTGCTATCATGAGCCTCTATGGGGGGAGTGAAGAAGGGTGCTGGTCCACTGATAATAGTGGAACTGAAAATGATGATTTGGAAATATTTTTTGACCTTTGGGGTTCGGAAGAGGAAGGAGAAGAACCAAAGAGGAAAGAAGTGGGAGCTATGACCCGGAGTGGAAGGGTAACCCCGGAAGTGGAGAAGCCACAAGAGCCGATTGAGGATAGAAGGGGAAAGGAGCCGGAGGAAGATCCGATTGTCAAGCAACTGAAAAAGACGCCGGCTCAGATTTCAATATGGGATCTTCTGAGATAGTCACCATCACATAGGCAGAAGGTGGTGGAGGCTCTGTGCGAAGCAACTGTGGCTACAACCATTTCACCTACGGAACTTCTAGAGGTAGTAAAAGGAGGATCGGGAGAAAATGTTGTTTTTACCAGTGCGGATCTGCCGGCAGAAGGTCGCAACCATAATGGCCCTCTGTACATAAGGGCGCAGATTAACCAAAAGCATACCGCCTGTGTAATGGTAGATGATGGTTCTTCCATAAATGTATACCCACAGGTAGCAATAACAACTTTTGGGGTAACAGAGGATATGTTGGCAAAATCTGATCTTACCATCACGACATATGACAACTCGCGTAGGCAGGCTTCGGGAACATTTACGGCGGTAGTGAAAACAGGACCGGTAGAGTCAGAAGTAGAGCTTGTGGTGTTGCCCATACCCGCCAATTTCTCAGCTTTGCTGGGCAGACCATGGTTTCATAGATTGGGAGGAGTCCCCTCTACACTGCATCAGATGGTAAAGATACCTCACGAAGGCCAGATCGTGACTATAAAGGCTGCACGAGAGAATCAGGTTTCAGTACTGGAGATAGCCAGACAGCCATTTAATGGGTTTCATGTCACCATGATAGGCAAAGAAGAGCAGAAGGAAGAAAGCCCCCAGGTATTGAATATGATGAAGAAAATGTCATTCCTCCCTGGTGCAGGACTGGGCAAGAATTCTCAAGGGATACCGACAGCCGTTACCACTAAGGTCAAAAAGACAAGAGGGGTCTTGGATATACAGGTACTGTAAAGAAGGGCGAGAAGTCGAAAATGAAAGTTCCCCATATTCGGAAGACCTTTGTGCCAGCAACCGCAGCATGTGCCTATGCAGGAGAAAATGAACTGCAGTGGCTGGATGGAAGAATTGTGCTAGGGTTTGAGGTTTTCAATGATGTCTATGACTGGGGCATTGGATTAATCAAGCCAGCAGAGGGTTTTTGGGACTGAGAAATCATGACTAGTAGGACAATTTGGGACCACGAGACGCCAGAAGAAATAATTACTGAAAAGATGATAACCACCCAGCTGAAAGGAAAGGCCAAGATAGAGGAAGCTGTGCGGGAGGTGAATGAAGGGACTCCAAGGAGCCGATGTGATGCGAAAACATCGACTGCAACAGATACGCTAGTAGAGGAGGAAGAGGAAAATAGTTTAGATTTTCTTTTTGCTCCAGAACTTTTCAATAATGTTAATGACAATTTCAATCTTATTAATAAATTGAATGGTTTTGCTTACTTGTGTGATGTTTCTGATGATTTCACTATGCATGATCATGATCATTATCCATCCATATTTGATATTTATTCAACTGATGCTACTCCATTCAATCTGGGAACCCTAGAAAATCCAAAAGAAATTTTGATAGCATCAAATATAACTCCTGAAGAGCGAGAAAAATTTGAGAGAATCTTAAAAAAATATGAAAAGGTCTTTGCCTGGACCTACGAAGATATGCCAGGAATCGATCGGAAAGTCGCAGAGCATGCTATCCCCACCTATCCAGACCATAAGCCTGTTAAGTAGAAGTTGAGAAGGCTTAGCCCGAAATGGGCGGAGAAGGTGAAAGAAGAGATTCGCCAGCAAATCAAAGCCAAGTTTCTAGTCGAGGTGCAATACCCAACATGGTTGGCCAATGTTGTCCCTGTAGCCAAGAAGAATGGCAAAGTAAGAGTATGTGTGGATTATCGGGATCTGAATAAGGCCTGTCCAAAAGATGATTTTCCATTGCCTCATATAGACATACTAATAGACAGCGCCGCTGCTTGTGAGATGTATAGCTTCGGAGATGGTTACGCGGGCTACAATCAAATTCTGAATGAAATAATTGATCGGATCAAGACAGCCTTCATCACGGAGTGGGGGACTTACGCTTATCGCGTGATGCCTTTTGGCTTGAAAAATGCAGGGGCCACTTATCAGAGGATGGCAACGAAGATATTGGATGAATTGATTCATAAAGAGGTAGAGGTATACGTGGACGACATGATGATCAAGTCAGCCACTAGAGAAGGCCATTTTGAAGCCCTGGAAAAGTTCTTTCGAAGGATAGATAAGTACAACTTGCGGTTGAATCCTAAAAAGTGTATCTTTGGTGTTACCTCAGGGAAGCTGCTAGGACACATAGTTAGTAAAAGGGGGATTGAGATTGACCCGGATAAGGTTAAGGCTATCAAAAAAATGCCGATACCGCAGAAAGAGAAGGATGTAAGAAGCTTTCTGGGCAGGTTGCAGTACATCAGTAGATTTATCGCTAAGCTTACTTCGATCTGTGAGCCAATCTTTAAACTACTCAGAAAAGATCAACCAGTAGTATGGAACGAGAGTTGTCAAAATGCTTTTGATGCTGTCAGAGAATATTTGTTGAATCCACCGGTACTGAGACCACCACGGCCAGGCAAGCCACTGATCCTATACCTGGCCATAGCGGACAGTTCTGTAGGTGCTATGATGGCCCAGGAGGATGATGTTGGAGTGGAATTTGCTGTTTATTACCTCAACAAGAAATTCTTAGCCTACGAAGTCAAATACACAGAGGTAGAGAAGATTTGCCTTGCAGTAATTTGGGCTTCTAAGAAATTGCGACATTACTTTCATGCTTACAAAGTGCAGGCAGTTGTGAGGCAAAACCCCCTGAGATACTTGCAAGAGGCCCCATCTTTGCTTGGAAAAATGGGTAGGTGGTTGCTGTTACTTCAAGAATTTGATGTGAAGTATCTTACCCAGAAGACCATCAAAGGGCGTGCAGTGGCGGAATTTCTAGCAGAACACCAGATCCAAGGAGACTCATACGAGTTTAACTTTCCAGATGAGGATGTGGTAGCTATCGGGATTCAAGGTTGGAAATTACACTTTGACGGAGCTGTGAATAACAAAGGGGCAGGAGTAGGAGTCATTCTGATAACCCCGGACGGCGAAAAGCTTCCCTTGGCGAAGAAGTTGAGATTCAAGGCTACCAATAACGAAGCTGAATACGAAGCATTTGTTTTTGGATTGGAGGCATTAATAGCTTTAGGAGCGAAGAATGTAGAAGTGTTTGGTGATTCTTCATTGGTGGTCAATCTAATCCGAGGTGAATGGCCTGTGAAAGAAGAGAGGCTAATGCCATATATCCGGCACTTAAGAGACCTGAGCAGTCAATTCGAGGTATGCACATTCCATTTCATTTCCAGGGATGAAAATCAGTTAGCTGATGCGCTTGCCACGCTAGTATCAATGTGGGATAACCCTGAAGGGGTGCACATGAAGCCAGTTTTAATCTATAGTTCTGAGAGACCTAGCTTCGAATCGAGATCAGTTATGGAAGTAGAAGTGGCGGATGGGAAGCCGTGGTATCATGACATTATGAATTACCTAGAGAATGCGACATTTGCAGAGGAGGCTACCGAAAAGGATCAAAGAATGATTCGCAAGCTATCTACCCAGTTCATTTGTATAAATGGGATAATGTACAAACGGCAAGCTGATGGTATCCAATTGAGGTGTTTGGACGAAAAAGAGGCCAGGAGGGTAATGGAAGAAACACACGCCGGAATATGTGGAGCCCATATGAATGGGTTGACATTAGCCAAAAAGATCATGAGGCAAGGCTTCTACTGGCTTACAATGGATAACGATTGCTCAAAATATGTGAAGCAGTGCCAGCTATGCCAGCAATACGCAGACTTAAGGCATTTGCCAGCGTCAGAGCTACACAGCCTAACGTCACCTTGGCTATTCGCTGCTTGGGGAATAGACATTATTGGAGAAATTCGCCCTACGACATCCAACGGACACAGATATATAATAGTCGCAATCGACTATTTTTGTCGCACCCCGTTTGCCCACTAGTTGAATGAGCTATTTTGTATGTGTGTGCATTTGCATAATTTTTGAATAATAAGGGCATTTTAGTAATTTTGCATGTTATAAGAGATTTGCTTGCATGTGGGTGCATGCGTGGTGCCATGGTGTGAGTTAGTGGGTTGGAATGGTGTGTGCGTGAGTGCACCAAAATAGGTTGTGCACTAGTGGGTTTAATTTTGTATGTGGGCATGCATATGGTTGTAGGGTATGTGTTAGTTGGGAGAGTCTAGTGTGTGTATTGCATTAGCATCTAGGGTGTGAGTGACCAAATCCCACCCTTAGGATCTTGACATGTGTCTAGGGTTAAGAAAAGAAAAGGGAAAGAAGAGAAAGGGCAAAAATTAGATTTCCTCATTGTGTTTCCCGTTCTTCACGCCGCCCTCTTCTCTTTTCTTCTTCTTTTCTTCTTCTCTTGGACGTTGGTTGAGATTCAAGGTTGCTAGTGGGGTTTGATCATCACTTGGTAGTAATTGGTAAGTTTCATGCATTCATTTTACCTTTGTTTGAGTTTCCATCTTCTTCTCTTTTCTTATTTTCGAAATGGGTTTGAAGTTTGGATTCTTGTTTTGTTGCTTGTTTTTGGTTGGGTTCCTAGTTGAGCCTCCCCGGGATCCTAAAGGCAAGGAAGTTGCTGGATCAAGTGGAACTAAACACTAGGAGCTAAGGATTTTAAGGTTTGGGAATTTCTTCCTTTTTATGTGAAAATGTTCATGAGTGTGTTCTTGATGTTTTCTTGGAATTAGGTTGTTAGGTGCCCTTTATTTTGATGTTTATGCTATGGGTCTTTGTTTTAGAATGTGGAACTTGCAAGATTATGAATCAATCATGATGAATTCGGATTTGAAGTAATTTGATGCATAAATGGAGTTTGTGAATGATTATGGAAATTAAATGTTCAAATTGATGGATTGGATAAAGTTTATTGTGAATAAATGTTATGATATGGTTGTTTATGCTTTTGGATGGCTGGATTTGAGGTAAGTAACCTTTGATTGAGATTTGTGTGGTTGGAGGAAGAAATGGAAGAGGAAAATTTGCAGAATTTCTGCAGATTTTCAAAATCCCGACTCTGTCGCGATCGCGACGACCGTCGCGAGGTCGCGACAGAGAACGGTAGTGGGAGCTTCGCTGTCGCGAGCACGCGACATCCGCCGCGAGCCCGCGACAGCCGAAGTGTCGTATACCTTCTGTCGCGAGCGCGACAACTGTCGCGATCGCGACAGAGAGTATTGTTGCCTGGTGTTATCGTGACCACGCGATCCGTCGCGAGATCGCGACAGCATCCTTTGCCTTCTGTCGCGATCGCGACATACATCGCGAGCGCGACAGAGCCTGGCTCTTCCGTTCTCCCCGCGGTCGCGAAATCTGTCGCGCGCGTGCAGCGAAGAGACTTTGGTCTCTGTCGCGAGCGCGACAGACGTCGCGAGCGCGACAGTCCCTTGTACGTTGAATGAGTTTTCTTCCTTCGTGTGTGCTTTGAATTTCAGTTTACCTTAGCAGTTATGAGAGTTATGCTTGGTATTCTATAAATGATATGCAAGTGTAATTATGATATGACTATGCCTATGTGATGATAATTAATTTGGAATCACGAAATGGATTGAATGGTTTATATATGACCTGCTAGAGTCTAGTCAGTGGATAGTTAGGCATGCCTAATAGAGTCTTTGCTGCAGCTTCTGTTGTTTCTGTTTGGACCCCGATCAGGTCCCGTTCGTTCCTCGTGAACTTCTGTAATGTGTTTGGATCTTGTTTAAGGTCCTTCTGGAAATGTTTGTGAATGAAAAGTTAAAATGATTTTTCGTATTCGATTGGTACTCGTAAAGTACTTTCTGTTCACTCGTTATCCACTACCTTGAGTCAGCAGGGTTTTCATTGTTTAAAGTACTTGTATGACTTGTTATATGAGCAAACGCATGTGTTATCTTTCTGAACTCAATGATGAAAAGTACAATCTGTTATGAGAATATGATTATTAATATGAGCCTTCTGATGAATGATTATATGTATATACGCATGTGAATCGCCTTGACGACCGTTGTGAATGGTTGTCTTTATACTATGTGTGTTTTCCCCACTAAGCGTTTATCGCTTAGCACGGTGTGTTTACCCGTGCAGGTGCGGAAGGAGTTGCTTTTGGGAGAGTCGTCGCCATCAAAGCCAACACAGCGGGGTCTTAGTGTAGGGCTTATTTTTGTAGCTCATGATTCTTTTTGTATAGAACTCTCATATGATTTTGTATTAGCTTCCGCTTTTGTATTTGAAATTTTGGGATATGTAATTATCTTTTGTATCTCTAAGTTGATCAGAACAGTAATGTAATGCTTATATTATATTAATGCATGATCAGCTTCTTTGAATGGTATTGTAAAGTTTTAATTTACCCTGTATTTTGGTATGTATGTTTATGTATGAATGTATGTATATTTCCGTATCTGTGTGGTGGCACCTTTAATCCTACGGCATCTTACTCCATATCGGATGGGATCGCCTACGTATGGGTAAGGGGTGTTACAAGTTGTGGTATCAGAGCACCGGTTTAGGCGTTTCTGGGCGATTGTTTATATGATGCGATGTGTGTATATGTCTATGTTTAGGGCTGTGTTGGCTGATGTGGTTGTCCTCTTGTTTGTTAGATGAATTCTGATTCTGCTCACGGTGCGCTCGAGGAGTCCGCTGAAAGTGTGAACCCTCCAGCGGTAGATCCGTCTGTCTCGGTTTCGGTGTCGGCTCAAAGTGCTAGGGTCCAGCCTGAGGCCGCTGCCATGCCTTTTGAGGCAATGCTTAGATTGCATCAAGACATGGCTCGGGTTTTGGATAGAGTGACTGCCCCGAAAGCCCCGATTGTGAGTCTGAGAAGAGCTGGTGTCGAGGATTTTTATGGGACCGGACCGGATGAATCTGAGTTAGCCGAGAAGTGGCTAGATAAAGTTAAGAGAGCTTTGAGGGAAATCAGGTGTCCTCCTGATCAGCAAGCTGAGTGTGCTGTAGCCTTGCTTCAGGGTTCAGCGTATGAATGGTGGGAGTTGGTGTGTAGGCAACCTCAAATGCCTGACCCTTTGACATGGGATTTCTTTGATGAGCAATTTACTAAGAAATATGTGACTCAGGCGTATAAGGACGCAAGATGGGCGCAGTTTCTGAGTTTGAGGCAAAGGGCCTTGTCTGTGGCAGATTATGAGAAGGAGTTTAACCGGTTGTCCCGTTATGCTCCGCGTGGGGTCATGACGGATGATTTCAGATGCAAGCACTTCGAGGCCGGGTTGAATGATTCTTTGAAGATTGCTTTAGTTTCTTTGATGTGTATGCCGGGGGTACAGTATTATCAGATTGCTGAAGCTGCTTTGAGGGCAGAGAAAGCGGAAACTTTGATTAGAGAGAGAGCTCAGCGCCGGAGTTCAGCTAGAGGTGGTGTTTCCTCATCTTCGGTTAAGAGGTCTAGGAACCCGCAAGATGATCCTGCGGCTGGTTCGGCTTCAAGGGGGAGAAGGCAAGGTTCAGCTGCAGTGTCTGGTTCTGGTAGGGGTGGTCGGTCTGATGCTGCTCCCGTTTGTTCGAATTGCAGTAAGGCTCACTGGGGTGAGTGTAGGTGGCTTACTGGTGGGTGTTTCAGGTGTGGGAGCACTGAACACCGGGTGGCTTATTGTCCTCAGATGAGTGAAGACTCGGGTCCTCAGGGAGGAGCTAGCAGAGTTGGATCGAATGCTCCGCAGGCCTCTAGAGGTAGAGGTAGAGGAAGAGGTCGAGGCGGTCGACCCAGAGATGTAGCTGGTTCTGAGACTGTGGAGCGTCCTCCTCCTATGGCCGTTAGAGCTTATGCAGTTAGAGCCAGAGATGAGCAGGATGCGCCTGATGTGATTGCTGGTAAGTTCCTACTCCATGACACTGAATTATATGCTCTAATAGATCCTGGTTCCACACACTCATATTTGTGCACACATAAGTTTATTGATAAGTTGCATGTGGTAGAACAGTTAGACTATGAGATATGTGTGACCAATTCGTTAGGGCATAGTGTCAGTGTGAGTAGAGTGTATAGGAATTGTCCGTTGATGGTTGAGAATGTTGAGTTTCCTGTGGATTTGATAGAGTTGCCCTTCAGAGAGTATGACTTGATTCTGGGTATGGACTGGTTGAGTAAGCATAGAGCCGTGGTTGATTGTCATAGGAAGACTTTCGTGCTTCGAGTTAGGAATCGAGCTCCAGTGTTTGTCAGAGGTTTGGGTGCGAGTTCCGTGCACAATGTGATTTCTGCTATTCAAGCTAAGAGGTTTATGAGAAAAGGTTGTGAGGCTTTTCTGGCTGTGGTTTTGGATTCCAGGAGGGATCAAGTTAGGATTGAGAACATCCCTATTGTTCGAGAGTTCAGTGATGTTTTTCCAAGTGACTTGCCTGGTTTGCCTCCGGAGAGGGAGGTTGAGCTAGCCATAGAGATTATGCCGGGTACCACACCGGTGTCGAAGGCACCTTATCGGATGGCTCCTGTAGAGTTGAGAGAACTTAAAACTCAACTGCAAGAGCTGTTGGATAAGGGATATATTCGACCCAGCATATCTCCTTGGGGAGCTCCGGTACTGTTTGTTAAGAAGAAGGATGGATCCTTGAGGATGTGTATCGACTACAGGCAGATCAATAAGGTCACAGTGAAGAATAAGTATCCGTTGCCCAGGGTTGAAGATTTGTTTGATCAGCTGCGAGGTGCGGGTGTGTTTTCTAAGATTGACCTTCGGTCTGGGTATTATCAGCTTCGTGTTAAGGACGAGGATGTGGTTAAGACTGCATTTCGGACTCGGTATGGCCACTATGAGTTCCTTGTTATGCCATTTGGATTGACTAATGCTCCAGCGGCATTCATGGATTTGATGAATAGAGTGTTTAGGCCATACTTAGACCGGTTTGTAGTAGTTTTTATAGATGATATTTTGGTATTTTCCAAGGATGAAGCCGAGCATGAAGAGCATCTTCGGTTAGTTTTGCAGATTTTGAGAGAGCATTGGTTGTTTGCTAAGTTGAGTAAGAGTGACTTTTGGCTTAAGGAAGTGTCGTTTTTGGGTCATATAGTTTCAGCGAAGGGTATCCAAGTGGATCCAGCTAAGATTGAGGCGATAGTGGATTGGAAAGCGCCTAGGAATGTCCAGGAAGTGAGGAGTTTCCTTGGTCTGGCGGGTTATTACCGTTGGTTCGTTAAGGGCTTTTCAGTGATTGCTGCTCCGATGACCAGATTATTGAGGAAAGGAATTAAGTTTGAATGGTCGGATAAGTGCCAAGTTTGTTTTGAGAAGTTGAAGCAGTTGTTGGTTGAAGCTCCTATATTAACTCAACCCACCTCGGGTAAGGAGTTTGTTATATATAGTGATGCTTCAGGTGTTGGTTTGGGATGTGTTCTGATGCAGGAAGGTAAGGTAGTGGCTTATGCTTCTCGACAGTTGAAGCCGCACGAAAGGAATTATCCGACGCATGATCTTGAATTAGCTGCAGTTGTCTTCGCTTTGAAGATTTGGCGTCATTATCTCTACGGGGAGAAGTGTAGGATCTTTTCGGACCAC
Source organism: Excoecaria cochinchinensis (assembly GCA_947683425.1). NCBI lineage: Eukaryota > Viridiplantae > Streptophyta > Magnoliopsida > Malpighiales > Euphorbiaceae > Excoecaria > Excoecaria cochinchinensis. The sequence goes on from CANTUQ010000005.1 coordinate 7,632,883, forward strand.
AAAAGTTTGAAGTATTTTCTGACTCAGAAAGAATTGAATATGAGGCAACGTCGTTGGCTTGAGCTGTTTAAGGACTACGATTGCATTGTGGATTACCATCCGGGTAAGGCCAATGTAGTCGCGGATGCGTTGAGTAGGAAGTCAGTTTCTGCCTTGTTTTTGAGAAGGTTCAGATGGAGGTTTGGTTCCGATGGAGCTTTGATAGCTCAGTTGAGGGTCAAGCCTACTTTGAGACAGCAGATAGTAGATGCTCAGAAGGTTGATGAGAAACTTCAACGGATTGTGCAAGAAGTCGGTTCAGGTAAGCAGTCAGAGTTTTCGGTTCAGGATGGGGTTCTTCTGTTAGGGAACCGTTTGTGTGTGCCGGATAGTGCAGAGTTAAGAAGACAGATTTTGGATGAGGCGCATAGTTCAGTTTTCACCATGCATCCTGGCAGTGTGAAGATGTACCGGGATTTGAAGCGGTTCTTTTGGTGGTCTGGTATGAAGAGGGACATAGTGGACTTTGTATCTAAGTGCCTGACTTGTCAGCAAGTCAAGGCTGAGCACCAGGTTCCTTCTGGTTTGCTCACGCCTTTGTCTATTCCCAAGTGGAAGTGGGATGACATCGCTATGGATTTTGTCTCCGGTTTACCTTTGTCTCAGAGAAAGCATGATTCTGTTTGGGTTGTTGTCGATCGACTCACGAAGTCTGCTCACTTTTTGCCAGTTAGAATGGATTATTCGATGAGTAGATTGGCCAGTATGTACGTAGATGAGATAGTGCGATTGCATGGGGTACCTCTGTCCATAGTTTCTGATAGGGACCCAAGGTTTACATCTAAGTTCTGGAAAGAGTTGCAGCGAGCTTTGGGTACCAAGTTGAAGTTCAGTACAGCATTTCATCCGCAGACAGATGGTCAGTCCGAGCGTGTGATTCAGATCTTAGAGGATATAATGAGGGCTTGTGTTTTGGACTTTCCGGGTAGCTGGGACAAGTACGTATCATTGATGGAATTTGCCTACAACAACAGTTTCCAGTCGAGTATTGGTATGTCACCTTACGAGGCTCTGTATGGACGTCAGTGTAGGACTCCAGTTTGTTGGACAGAGTTGTCTGAGAGGTCAATGATTGGGCCAGATCTGGTTAGAGACACAGAAGAGAAGATTAGAGTTGTGCAGCGGAATCTGAAAGTGGCCAAGGATCGACAGAAGTCTTATGCCAACCTGAAGAGAAAGGATGTACAGTTTGAAATTGGGGACAAGGTTTTTCTTAAAGTGTCTCCTTGGAGAAAAGTGCTTCGATTTGGAAAGAAAGGGAAGCTTAGTCCTCGCTTTATTGGTCCGTATGAGGTGTTGGCAAGAGTGGGTCTAGTGGCATACAGACTAGCTTTGCCGATGGAATTGTCAAAGCTTCACGACGTGTTTCACGTTTCTATGCTCCGTCGGTATAGAACGGATCCTTCCCATGTGTTGTCGGTTCAAGAAGTTCAAGTGCAATCAGATTTTACCTATGACGAGGAGCCTAGAGCTATCCTAGAGCGGGAAGTACGTCAGCTGAGGAATAAGCAGATTCCTTTGGTCAAGGTTTTGTGGAATCACCATGGGGTTGAGGAAGCAACTTGGGAACCGGAGGAATCGATGAGATTGCAGTATCCGCAATTGTTCTGTTCAGGTGAGAATTTCGAGGACGAAATTCTTGTTAGTAGGGGAGAGTTGTCACACCCCGTTTGCCCCCTAGTTGAATGAGCTATTTTGTATGTGTGTGCATTTGCATAATTTTTGAATAATAAGGGCATTTTAGTAATTTTGCATGTTATAAGAGATTTGCTTGCATGTGGGTGCATGCGTGGTGCCATGGTGTGAGTTAGTGGGTTGGAATGGTGTGTGCGTGAGTGCACCAAAATAGGTTGTGCACTAGTGGGTTTAATTTTGTATGTGGGCATGCATATGGTTGTAGGGTATGTGTTAGTTGGGAGAGTCTAGTGTGTGTATTGCATTAGCATCTAGGGTGTGAGTGACCAAATCCCACCCTTAGGATCTTGACATGTGTCTAGGGTTAAGAAAAGAAAAGGGAAAGAAGAGAAAGGGCAAAAATTAGATTTCCTCATTGTGTTTCCCGTTCTTCACGCCGCCCTCTTCTCTTCTCTTCTTCTTTTCTTCTTCTCTTGGACGTTGGTTGAGATTCAAGGTTGCTAGTGGGGTTTGATCATCACTTGGTAGTAATTGGTAAGTTTCATGCATTCATTTTACCTTTGTTTGAGTTTCCATCTTCTTCTCTTTTCTTATTTTCGAAATGGGTTTGAAGTTTGGATTCTTGTTTTGTTGCTTGTTTTTGGTTGGGTTCCTAGTTGAGCCTCCCCGGGATCCTAAAGGCAAGGAAGTTGCTGGATCAAGTGGCACTAAACACTAGGAGCTAAGGATTTTAAGGTTTGGGAATTTCTTCCTTTTTATGTGAAAATGTTCATGAGTGTGTTCTTGATGTTTTCTTGGAATTAGGTTGTTAGGTGCCCTTTATTTTGATGTTTATGCTATGGGTCTTTGTTTTAGAATGTGGAACTTGCAAGATTATGAATCAATCATGATGAATTCGGATTTGAAGTAATTTGATGCATAAATGGAGTTTGTGAATGATTATGGAAATTAAATGTTCAAATTGATGGATTGGATGAAGTTTATTGTGAATAAATGTTATGATATGGTTGTTTATGCTTTTGGATGGCTGGATTTGAGGTAAGTAACCTTTGATTGAGATTTGTGTGGTTGGAGGAAGAAATGGAAGAGGAAAATTTGCAGAATTTCTGCAGATTTTCAAAATCCCGACTCTGTCGCGATCGCGACGACCGTCGCGAGGTCGCGACAGAGAACGGTAGTGGGAGCTTCGCTGTCGCGAGCACGCGACATCCGCCACGAGCCCGCGACAGCCGAAGTGTCGTATACCTTCTGTCGCGAGCGCGACAACTGTCGCGATCGCGACAACTGTCGCGATCGCGACAGAGAGTATTGTTGCCTGGTGTTATCGTGACCACGCGATCCGTCGCGAGATCGCGACAGCATCCTTTGCCTTCTGTCGCGATCGCGACATACGTCGCGAGCGCGACAGAGCCTGGCTCTTCCGTTCTCCCCGCGGTCGCGAAATCTGTCGCGCGCGTGCAGCGAAGAGACTTTGGTCTCTGTCGCGAGCGCGACAGACGTCGCGAGCGCGACAGTCCCTTGTACGTTGAATGAGTTTTCTTCCTTCGTGTGTGCTTTGAATTTCAGTTTACCTTAGCAGTTATGAGAGTTATGCTTGGTATTCTATAAATGATATGCAAGTGTAATTATGATATGACTATGCCTATGTGATGATAATTAATTTGGAATCACGAAATGGATTGAATGGTTTATATATGACCTGCTAGAGTCTAGTCAGTGGATAGTTAGGCATGCCTAATAGAGTCTTTGCTGCAGCTTCTGTTGTTTCTGTTTGGACCCCGATCAGGTCCCGTTCGTTCCTCGTGAACTTCTGTAATGTGTTTGGATCTTGTTTAAGGTCCTTCTGGAAATGTTTGTGAATGAAAAGTTAAAATGGTTTTTCGTATTCGATTGGTACTCGTAAAGTACTTTCTGTTCACTCGTTATCCACTACCTTGAGTCAGCAGGGTTTTCATTGTTTAAAGTACTTGTATGACTTGTTATATGAGCAAACGCATGTGTTATCTTTCTGAACTCAATGATGAAAAGTACAATCTGTTATGAGAATATGATTATTAATATGAGCCTTCTGATGAATGATTATATGTATATACGCATGTGAATCGCCTTGACGACCGTTGTGAATGGTTGTCTTTATACTATGTGTGTTTTCCCCACTAAGCGTTTATCGCTTAGCACGGTGTGTTTACCCGTGCAGGTGCGGAAGGAGTTGCTTTTGGGAGAGTCGTCGCCATCAAAGCCAACACAGCGGGGTCTTAGTGTAGGGCTTATTTTTGTAGCTCATGATTCTTTTTGTATAGAACTCTCATATGATTTTGTATTAGCTTCTGCTTTTGTATTTGAAATTTTGGGATATGTAATTATCTTTTGTATCTCTAAGTTGATCAGAACAGTAATGTAATGCTTATATTATATTAATGCATGATCAGCTTCTTTGAATGGTATTGTAAAGTTTTAATTTACCCTGTATTTTGGTATGTATGTTTATGTATGAATGTATGTATATTTCCGTATCTGTGTGGTGGCACCTTTAATCCTACGGCATCTTACTCCATATCGGATGGGATCGCCTACGTATGGGTAAGGGGTGTTACAATTTTACAAAATGGGTAGAGGTTGAGTCCTTTAAGAAGATCAATGCAAGAGACATGGCCAAGTTCATTGAAAGAAATCTGATATGCAGATATGGCCTCCCACATCACATAGTGTCTGATAACGGGGTGCAATTCATGGGGGAAACCAGGAAGATTCTTCAGAAGAACGGGATTGAGCACCATAAATCCTCCCCCTATCAACCACAAGCTAACGGGGCAGTAGAAGCCGCTAATAAGAATGTGAAGAGAATCCTAGCCAAGATGGTCCAAACCTACAAAGACTGGGCAGAGAAGCTCCCTTTTGCATTGTGGGGTTACAGAATGACGGTAAGGACGTCTACAGGCATTACTCCGTATTCTTTGGTTTATGGAACAGAGGCAGTGCTGCCGGTTGAGGTAGAGCTCAAATCACTGAGAGTAGTCATGGAAGCTCAGATTCCGGAAGCCGAATGGATACAAGAGAGGCTACAGCATTTGAACTTATTAGATGAGAGCAGGATGAAAGCTTACTATCATAATCAAATCTATCAAAAAAGGCTGGCCAGATCATTTGGAAAAAAAGTGAAAATGCATCCACTGAAGGAGGGGGATTTAGTGTTCAAACAAGTAAGACCAGGCGTACCGGATATCAGAGGAAAATTTAGACCAACTTGGGAAGGGCCATATATCCTCAAGAAGCTGTTATCCAAAGGAGCTGTAATCTTATTGGATAGAGATGGTAATGAATTCAAGGAACCAGTCAATGTCGAGAGACTCAAAAGGTTCCATGGGTAAAGACCAAAATCAAAAGAAGAGAATAAAACCCCCGCGTGTTGAAATCAAAAAAAGGCGGCCCTGCTAAAATCGGGCGCCTCGTTAGGGTGAAAACCGAAAAAAGGCATCCTGGGCAAAAATTAGAGGCTTGAGAGAAAATATCCAATCATGAAAACTCGAGAGGGCTGATTGGAGACAGGAGTTTGATGCTGTCAAGATTTAGTTCCATAAATGCATGTAGTCTTGCATAATTGAATTAATGTCAAAAAAGCGATCATGTATGCTGAAGTCATACTGAAATGTACACAAATTTGTGAAATGAAATAAGTTTGATTTATTCATTTACATTATTGTCCAACTCTGCTTTAAAAAGAAACATACTTCTTGAAATGCATGTAAAACTAAACTATGCCCTACTACTACCCTCGCTGGCCAAATGCCTCAGTCGTCGGGTTCGGTTATCAGCTGCCGGGCTAAGTATCCATCTCTTGTACGCCCTGGTAGAGATGGTAGAATGGTTCCCGAACAAAGGTATGACGGTTTTCAATGGAAGTCTGCTCCAAAGCTCATGATAGCGGTAGGCAAAGGCCGCAGAAAGAACTCCACCTTGAAAAGATAAAGGGAGTCTCACCACATCCTGAGTTACTCCGAGTTGACGGGAGCAACGAGCCGTGATGTAGAAGGTCGCCTCATGGAGCCCGCATAAGGGAACACACCCTGAAGACCCATCAAAAACTACACTGTACAAGGGAAGCCAAGCGTGTGTAAAGCTAATATCATTGTTTGATATCTCGCTGAATCTGGTAATGCACTCATCAGGAGTCCCAGGTAAATACAGATGACGTCGAGGGAGGAAACACTTCACAAAGTACTGATTGATGACTCTAGGAGGGGGCTCTGACAAAAGCTTTAATTTCTCCTGCAACCAAATCTGATAGGGGAAACAAAGAAAAACAAAGAAAATAAAAGCCAAAGAGAATAAAATAAAAGGCAAAGATAAGCCGCTGGAGTAAGTGGGTTTACTTCAGGCAAAAATTAGGCATAGGGCTGTGTGAAAATCCGAAAGGACACACTTCCCGCTAAGAAAAGCTAGTGTGAAAATCCACAAGGGACGCACTACCTTTTAAAACAATGACGTACCTGGAGTAATAAGGGGCTCCCAGAGAATGAAGTGGTAGACCCGACATGAACAGAGTCCAAACCCAAGATAGTCTCAGCTAGAATGAGGGGGAAAGGGGTGAGCCCTTGATGAAAGTCATCCAGAATTCCAAACAGACGAGGGTCTCCGAGCAGTTCCTCTAAGGTCACGACTAGATACTTCATCAGGCAGAAGAGGAAGATGATACTTACGCTGTATGAGGGAATGTTGGATAATTCATCCATTGCTTCAATCAGAGGTTCCCAAGAAAATACTGGGCCCTGAGGAACTAGACGAGAAGCGTCAGAAGGAGCTACACTTAAGGACAAGGCAATATCCCGGATTTGGATCAAACCGCAGGGAGGTACGCAAGGCAAAGCACCAGGTGGATACCAACTTCCGATGATAGCAGCAAATTCTTCAGGCATGGGGCATATTTCCTAATAGGTGAACCTGAAAACATGAAAACGAGGATCCCAGAATTGGGTCGCAGCCAAAGGAAGGGTGTAGTCTACCTTGACTCTCCGTAAAAACCTCAGTCCAGAAAGGGGGGCAAGAGTACTGTGTTCCCAAATTTGAGCATCATCTAAGATACGGTGCATCTTGGAAAGGAAAGGAGAATTCATGTCTTGATAGCTAAGGCCACAGTTGCTAAGACGAAAAAGGAAAAAAACTAGAGAAAAGAGCCTGTTTTGGAGCTAAAATAAGGAAGGGGCACGAAATCCAAGAAAAATGGTTGAATTTTATAGATTTGGTCAACAGACGGCTAACCCGTCCCTATATTCAGACGGTGAACCTGTCTGTACTTATCCACCTGGCGAATTGTGCATTGTGCATATCACGCGTATTAATTAGGCAATTAATGAGGGAATTTGGATAGACAGACGGAATGCCCGTCTGTATCTATATGGGCGGGAAGCTCGTCGGTACGTAAAATCTATATAAAGACGCAAGTACCAACGGGAAATTGTTTTATTTTCCTTCTTTACACCGACTCCTTTACCTTTGTTTCCAATAGTTTTTTTCGTTTTTGTCTTTTCAAATTGCATTTCTTCGCACCAATTTTCAGTTTTTTGACTTCTTCAGTGGGTCTCGACTTCCAGGTTAGCAAGATACTCCCATTTTTCTTTGTTTTATTGTTATTATTATGAGCAAGGAGATTTCTTTTTCTTTTGAATTAATGGAATTAGTGGCCTGGTTGATCCTGATTGACACTGTAAATAAGTTAATAGGATGAAGTTTGTTTTAATAAATAAAGAGTGCACGAATGTATGCTGTTCGAGGAATAATTAGTGTTCAAAGTATAAATATGGCCTTAGGAATTCATATATTTTGAAGCAAATAATGTGAGAATTAGAAAGCAAAGGTGATTATATTGCATTGTTGTTTGGGGTCTGAGGCCCGTTCCGTTCTATTTCTTCTTCATTATGCAAGAGTTTGGGCACACCCTTGCCGGGGTGCTGGCAGTTTTTTTTTAGCAAATATAAATATTATATTGTTGCTTGGGGCCGGAGGCCTGTCCCTTCTTTTTGTCTTTTCATGCAGGAGGTTAGGTACACCCTTGCCAGGGTGCTGCCCAAATTTTTTTAAAACCTTTTTGGTTTAGACATATCCAGTCAGAATGGCCACCTAAGTTTCTATCATAAGGTCTGTTCATACCCACAATACCAAACTAACTGTTTATCTTATTCACAGGATGCCACCACGACGATATTCTCCGCATGATCAGCCCGAGCCTGAGGCCCCAGGTTGGATGAGCAATGAGGCTAGACAGAGATATGCAGTACTAGTTCAGGTGCAGTTCCGAGCTAGCCGCTTCGTTTCTAGGCCTTTCCTCGAGGCTCTGGGGATGGCGGATGAGGTTGATATACTGATGGCAGGTGCGGGTTGGATAGAGTTTTTGACACCTGCTTTCCAGACTCACCCAGAGGTGGTACGGCAGTTCCTTGCTACGCTACACTATGGCGGATATCAGAGATCTGACATGGAGGAGGGTGTCATCCAGTTTTGGATTGAGGGTCACCATTTTAGTATCACCCGTCAGCGGTTTATAGAAGCCATGGGGCTTCCAATCGGGCAGGATGTCATAACACCCCAGAGATCAGTGAAACGTCAGCATTGGGCGGTTATAGCCTTACCAGGAGTGCCGTATGATCATGATACGGCGAAGAGTATAGTACTTTCATCATAGGCTCTGCGATATCTTCATCGGGTTTTGTCCAGCTCATATTTGGGACGAGCTGGTAACCCAGGTTCCCTCAATGCTGCAGAGATCTAGAGTTTGTGGGCCATGATGGCAGGCCAGAGGCTCAATATCAGCCAGGAGATTTTGGTCAACCTGGTGAGGGTATCCAGGGGGGCAGCCCCTGTGGTGTATGTTGGGGGGGTCATTACCAGATTGCTCCTGAGTTTGGGTGTTCGTCCAGATATTTTGGGGCGCCCTTTGGATGAGAGTATTTATGTGGACGCACCAGCGGCAATGACGATGGCCATGATACTACCGATACCGGGCCACCCCGAGGCGTACCGACTTCGCACTGTGCACGAGACTATACGTGCATTTAGCTTGCCCTCGTTAGAGCCAGTAGAGGAGCAGGCTCAGGACCAGCCTCCTGAGCACCCAGAGCATCAGATTCCCGAGCACCCTCGGCATCAGGAGGACCAGCCTCCCCGACAGCCAGAGCATCCAGATGGTCAGCCTCCGCAGCCGCAGCACGAGGAGCAGCCGGGTACACCTTTTGATGTGGGGATCGAGTTTACTATGGATGAGTTGCTGGCTACTCCTCCAGGACAGAGAGTACAGAGTCCTACACCTCCATCATCGAGAGTACAGCGGATAGCTCCCCGGGCGCCTGAGAGGTTTAGCCCATATGCTAGAGTGGGGGATCCGGGAGCTTCTACTTCTACAGCTCCACCACCTGAGTCGACACCAGATTCAGCTCCCCCTCCATCCTCGTCATCAGCTTTCCCAGCGCAGCCAGATTTTACTACCCTATTGACTTCTATGTTCGCATCTTTGGAGCATAGACAGGAGGAGAGAGACAGGGCCCTTCTCGGGCAGCTCGGAGATCGAGATAGAGTAATATTAGATCAGCTGGATCAGCAGCAGGGGATCATCCAGGACCAGGGGAGGCTTATTGATCATCTGAGGCAGGAGCAGGAGAGACTCGTGGGTCAGCTGAGGCAGGAGATGAGGGCCTCCCAGAATGAGGCAACCCAGAGGATAGACGCATCCGTACAGATGGTGGATGAGTCAGTTGAGGCTCTCAGATTCAGGATTCAGGTCCTGGAGGGTGCCATACCTCCCATCACCCAGTCTCTGCGGGAGTTTAGAGAGCAGACTGAGGATAGGCTGAGGAGCATGAGGACTACCTCCACGGATCAGATCCTCTGCCTGGGCGACGCTTTCAGAGAGTTAGGGGGGTTGTTACCAGTACACTCCAGTTCATGACGGTTTGTGCACAGCCGTTTCTCGATTGATATGCTTAGGTCCAGTTCCAGCAGTAGGACTCAGCAGGAGCACAGCCGTCATCGGTACCAGTGGCTGTACCTCCCAGATATCAGCAGGTAGCCAGGGATTGGGCTACTCAGCAGGCCGGACCGTCAGCCCCTCCCAGTCAGCCATCTGCCTCAGATACAGGACCCTCCGCTGCTCCAGCACGAGACCAGTCGGTTCACATATCGGACGATGATGATAATCCAGAGGAGCTCTCAGATTATGCGTCATTATAGATTGTTCAGGGAGTTCTTCTTGTTTTGTGTTTATACTTTTTATAATCACATCTGTATATTGTACAAAATTTAACCTTTTAGTGGAAAAAATTTGGATCAACTTGTTAAATTTGCATGTTATTTCTTCATGATTTAAATTTCTTAAAAGAAAATTTAAGAGAAAAAAGAAAAGAGGAATTGATCACATGGAAAATAAGATGATAAAGAGAGATATAAGATGTTCATAACTCTACCAATCAAGGTACTTGGCGTAAGAATTAACAAAAGTCTCTTACAATACAAGAACGTGGTCTTACACCGATTCAAAATCGACCCACAGTCAAAAGGAAGAATAAATAGATCAAACATCATATCCTTCGGGATCACAGGAAATCAAAAGATCAGAATTGTACTTTGGGGGCATGATGAGGCCGGCAAATTAAAACACCCAGTTCAGAAGAACGCCCAGCTCAGAAGAGCAGTCCAGAAGGAAGCACAGTCCGAAGAAGACTCGGTGCAGCTCAGGAGAGCCATAATCGCACTTTGTACAGTCCGTAGAAGACTCGGTGCAGCTCAGGAGAGCCATAATCGCACTTTGTACAGTCCGAAGAAGACTCGGTGCAGCTCAGGAGAGCAATTATCGCACTTTGTACAGTCCGAATAAGACTCGGTGCAGCTCAGGAGAGCCATAATCGCACTTTGTACAGTCCGAAGAAGACTCGGTGCAGCTCAGGAGAGCAATTATTGCACTTTGTACAGTCCGAAGAAGACTCGGTACAGCTCGAGAGAGCCAATATTTGCACCTTGCAAGGTCCGAAGAAGACTCGGTGCAGCCCAAAAGAGTAAACCCCGCGTTTTGCAAGTCTAGAACCGACTCGACGCATTGCCGCTTCCCCGACGAAAAGGTAAGGACTGCCTTAGGTATGCGTCTCTTTCCTTTCTTCTCTGAATTTTGGCTCATCTAGGCACTAGTGTGCTACTTTCCCCAAAATTGGGGGCAACTGTAGATACCGTATCTTGAGGCCGTCCAGATCAGAGTTACCCGATGAAGAGATCAATGTCGATTTTTGAGTAAGGGGATGAAATTTGGAGGTTTTCGTCTTTCGGTCTCGCAAGGATTAAAATCTTTTTCTATAGCATGGAGTTTTGAAAGAGTTGGATAAATTTTACAGAATTTGGGTAAAATTGGGTGTTTTGCTCCACAGACGGGCATTTCGTCTGTGTAGGGACGCCCGTCCCTACTTGGAGTGATACCCGTTCCTAGGCGTAGTAGGGACGGACCCATGGCGATCTAGGGACACCCGTCCCTAGGATCGTGCCCCGTCCCTAGTCAGTTTCCCGCATTTGCCCTTAGTAGGGACGGCCGTCGGTAGGTGAAGGGAAGCCCGTCAGTACGGTAACTGACTGGATCACGCCGGATTGGATAAAATTTAATCTCTTTTCTTTTCAAAATGGGGATAGAATTTATCTAAAACTTGAATTTTAAAGTCCTTTTAAAATTCAAACTTTAGATAGAGGTTTATCTTAATTATCTCATAAAACCCTATAAATAAAGGATTAAAATTTCAGTTTTAGGGGTTAGAAAATTTGGGGAATTTGGAAAAAGAGAGAGAAATTTTAGATAGATTTTATTTAGAAAAAAGCTATCAAATATTTTTGGAGAAAATCACTTTTTAGATAAAAGGTTTTTCTGTGAGCAAATTACACAAAAGGTTTATAAATCTCTATTCATTTGTAGAGTTTTATTTTGATAAAACTTCTTCTAATTAATCGATTTCTTCAAATTTTTCTTATGAATTAAGTCAAATTGAGGTGACGAAATTCAGTCGTTTCTATCAATATAACTAATTCGAACACTCGATTGCTATCAAGTTTTCAAAGAAAGAACAATATAAATTTTCTTTCTTTGATCTGATTCTTATTTGATCCTTGTGAGGCACACGAGGACAAAATCATTCGATATCCACCCTAAAAGGTAAAATCCGAGGGTAAACATTCTGGATTAACATTCATATAATTTAATTTGATTTACATTGATTTTTTTTAAAAGATTTAAGAGGTTTTTTTTTATTTGTTTTCCCTTAGTAGGGACGGCATGATATAGGAGGCCGTCCCTAAGCAAATTCTCATTTTTTATTTTTATTCACGTTTTTTAGTTTATTTTTTGTTGCTAACATGTTTATCCTTATGAGTGTTTTTCTGACCATTGGAAGTTGGAGTCAGGAGAGATGATGGTTGCGCCATCCGGAGGGTCTCTATTCGGGTTCATTATTTTATCCTTTAGCTCTTATTTATGTTGTTATGGAAATATTTTTAATGTCGTTAAGACAAAAAGGACCAAAAGCTTTTTAACAATTAAACCTGGAAATTTTCCCAAAAATGGTGGACCAATGTCCCATTTCAGCCAATAAAATTGACACTTCATAAAAACCATTTCTGTAATAAATATGTATGGTAGGACCAAAGTCCTCATTCCAATGAATATCCCGTTTTATGCATGTATCGTACTTTTATAAATGGGAGTTGTATTCCGCTCCTAGTGTTATTGTAATTTATTTCGAACACTTTATCTTGATTTTTGCTTCTATTTACCGCTTTGGATGTGAATGATCGCGCCTTTAATAAAGTGCATCATGTGAAAAGTTGGTGAAATAATAAATTCAAAACATAATTGTAAAATTAATCAAAGTACGAATAAATGAGAAATCCCGAACTCACTCTGGTCTTTGGGACTCAAAGAGGCGAGAGGTCTAGGACTTCCAAGACACCTCTTGAGTCCTACCAAAAGGCTTAAATACACAATCCTAGGCTCTAGGGGAGTAGAGGATAAGGCCTCCAAGATCCCTCTGGCTAGCTCAAAATGGATATGTGTGCGCCGTCTTAGGCTCGATAAGGCTAGACGACCCTTCCCAATGTTCTATTGGGTGGCGACTCTAAGAAACCTCATTGTTGCCCAAAATAGACGCACTTGTAAATACCTTACAAGTTTAAATGAATCCCGTCCTGATCGCCCTAAAGCGGGCTTTCGGGAGGACACGGGGTTCGGCGCGCGTCACAGTGTGGTACTGTAGGTTTGATTTGGGGTTAAGATTTGGGAAGTGGGCAGCAATGAATATTGTAAATTTATGGGTTTTTTTTGATCCACACAGCGGTAAGGAAGGTTAGACCACCGTGTGATCGGATTTTCTGTGTTTGAGTTTTGCTTGTCCGTGGGTTTACACGGCGGTAAGGGTTTGTCATACCGCTGTGTAAATTCATTCTGTTTTGATGAGTTGCTTTTATGCATTTTACACGACTGTCAGGATTTCTATACCGCAGTGCAAATGCATTATGTTTTTTGTGGATTTTTTTTGGCTCGGCAGGTCACACGGCGGTTAGGTTTTCTTGACCACCGTGTGGAATGTCTTACACGATGGTAAGGTTTTATCGTACCACTTTGTAAAAGCTTCCTGTTTTGCAAAATTGATCTTTTGAATTATGTCTCATTTGTCTCTTTTGAACTTAACATTGCTTGCAGTTTTTATCTATCGAAATCTTATCTAGCAAATGATATTGAGTTGTAGCATTTTCCTTGAGATATGTTAATTCTTATGTGATGAGTATGAAATTTATTATAGATGCCTAGCCTGTAAGAGTCAAGTAAGTGGATAGATATGCATGCCTATAGAGTTCAGTTAGCTGCAAGCCCAATGTATTCCGGACCCTGATCAGGTCCTCGTTTGGATCCTCGCGATCCTTAATGTGTTAGGATCTTGTTTAAGATTTCCCAATGTGAAAATATTTTTGGATGAAAATGAAAGAAATTACTTTTGATTGTACCCTCGGGTACTAATGTGTCCACTCATTATCCATTACTCTGAATTTGCAGGCATATGTATGGCTATTGCATGAATATGATTCTGTTATATAAATGTCTATAGACTATGAAATCCTTGTGAATGCAACGTATGATATTATCCTAATATACTCTTTTATGGAATTATGTATAGATGCATGTGCTATATATATGTGTTTTGCTTTAATGGCCATTATGAATGGTCATTCATCTTTTGTTTTCCCCACTAAGCGTTATCGCTTAGCACGGGTGTTTCATTTGTGTAGGTGCGGAAGCGGTGGAGTTTTTGGGAGATCCGCAGCAAGGCTTTTTGAGAGACTTAGTTTTGTAATTTGTACTCTTTTGTATAACTTTTTTTTCTGTCCCGATTTTGTAATACTTTAGTTATGTATTTTGTAATTTTTGTAATTTTTTTGCAAGGTATGATTTTGTACTCCTCTCCTTGTAATGGATATTTTGGTATATCAATGAAAGGATCTTGAGATTTCCGTTGTTAGTTTTGAATGTATTGATGGAGTTGTAAAATTTTTATTTGTTCTGCTTATTCATGTTATTTGTATGCTTAGTTGTGTTTCGGTTTGGTGGCACCCTTATCTATACGGGATCTCACTCCTCTTAATGAGCTCCCTTACGTATGGGTATGGGGTGTTACAAAATAACCCCCCCCCCCCCCCCCCCAAAGAAAATTTCCTTAATTTTTTCTATTTATATCATCAAAAAAGGAAAACCTAATTAATTAAGAAATAAATCCTTAATTAAATCAAAATATTCCTTTTTTACAATATCAAAAAAGGAAAAAACCATTAAAATCCCAGAAAAATGGGGAAAAAAATCAATTTTGGGCAAAAAAATCACGTTTTCGGTGGAAAAAACACGTCTGCGGCAGTTGGGGGGCGACTGATGGGCGTGCTTGGCGAGGGACGCCCGTTGGGCAGGTGCCACGTGGGGCGTACTGCTCGCAGGCGGGCGACGCCAGCGCTGGCCGCTCCGCACCAGTGCGCGCTGATGACCGAATTTTTTTTTTAAGAACAATTTTGACAAAAAGCACTATCACTTTCAACTCTCATTTTTTATTTTAAATTTTTAAAATATATATTTTTTATTTATTCCAGAAAAAGCAATTTGGACAAGAAAATTATCACTTCCAATTTTCTTTTTACATGTGAACAGGCACTTAGTTTCATCATTAGATAACCTTGATCTGGACTGTTTTGGGATCCGGTGTCTACAGCTTGTTCACTTATTTCACTTATTTAATTCTCTTCATTTTACACAAATTCCATTTTATCATTTTAGTGTCATTTTTATTTTGTGAATATATTTTGTGTGTCATATTATTTTGTTAAATTTATTAATATTATTATTATTATTATTATTATTATTATTATTATTGTAATTTGTTAAATTTCATTTTTGCATGTTTCTAATACATATTTCACTGTTCACTTTGGGCCATTGCTACAGTGTCCTTCACGTGGACTTTGCATGCATGACTTTAATTTGTTTTGTTGTCCATCTTTTGCTTGCACGCGCACGCGGACACACATTTGTTTACTCATTCTCATGATTGTTATTTAATTTTTCACTTGTTTTGTCTTTTTATTTACTCAATTATTATAATTATTATCTTTACTATTATAATACTATTACTATTATTATATCGTTAGTATATTGTTGTTTTGGTATGATTAATATTCCAATTGTCGTTGGTATTATTACTATTATTACTATTATTATTATTATTATTATTATTATTATTATTATTATTATTATTTACTTATGTTGCATCTTGTCCTATATGTTTCTTTTCTTTATTTTCTTTTATTCTTCATTTTTTTATTCAAATTAATGCATCTTGTTTAATTCATTTTATTTTTTGTTTGTATTAATTTTATTTTATTATTTCTCCATATTTGTTTTTATTGCATTGTTAGCTTCATATTTATTTATTTTATTATTTATTGCATTACTAACTATTTGTGTCCATTTATTTTGTTGACTTAATGAACCCGCACGCATACGCATGTGAGCATTTTCCCATTGAATGGAGATTTGGGGGCTAAGGAGATTTAGAGACTTCTCGGTTTGATTTTATATTTCGTATTTTTTTATTTATTTTCTTTTAGCTTATTTTGATTATTATTTTAGCTTGACTTGTGATAAAAGGGTTTATACAAGTTTAATTAAAAATCACAAAAATATTTATATTAATTAAAATTGGACTTTTCTAATAAAAATATGACCAATGTTCTAATTTTCAACCAATAAAATGTCACATCAAAAGAAGAGTTGATTTTCATCAAAATGGGATCACTCCGATTTTCCTTAAATAACATCAAAAATAACTTTTTGTTTTCTTTAAGTATACAAGCGGGAAGTAATGTTCTCAATCGAATAAATGCCCCGTTTTATGTATGGATTTCATTTGTTTATGTGATTTCCTATTTTGGGGGATTGTATTTTTGTCCCATTCTTTTGTAATTTATTTTATTTGTTTATCACTTTCTTTACTGCTTTTCTTGTTTGATTGAAATGCGCCTTATTTTTGCTGTATGATCGTGTGACATGAGAGATGGAACTTTAATAATTAAAAACTCATTTATAATTAACTAAGGCATAAATAAGAGTGATGTCCTGAACCACTCTCTGGTTTAGATTAATGAAGTTAGACGAACTTTCCCAATTTTTATTAGATGGCGACTCCAAAATACCTCAAGGTGCCCAAAGGTTTCATGAGATTAGATGAACTTTCCCAATGTTCTATTGGGTGGGAATTATAAAATATCTCGTGTTACCCAAGATCTAGACGTGAATCCTCTCGGACCCTAAAAGCGGGCCTCCGTGGAACACAAGCGGGTTCGACTGTTGGGTTTTGAGCGAAATAAAAAACATATTAACAGAGCAGAAAAACAAAAGCCAAATAGGATCTATGCAATCCAATTGATTCAAAAGAGAGATTAAAGAACACCAACCTTTTTTTATGCGTAGAAACACGAACTAACACCTTAGTTCTACCGGATTGTAGGTGTTGCTCAATCACGAATGCCCTCTACTAGTATCCACACGGACGAACCGATGAACAAATAATCAAAGGGGTGCTAGCTCCCTTCCTTACGACTGAATTTTATAAGGTTTTTTCTGTACGTTTTTCTCTCACAAAGTAAAGTGGCGGTTAGGTATTTTTGCGGCCTCTCTTAAAATGAAAATTAGAGTTATATTAATCTTAAACATATATATATATATAAATACTTAAACCCTAGAGAGATAAATTAGGGATATTATCTCTTATTTAAAATAAGATATATATATATATATATATATATATATATATATATATTTATTTATTTATTTCTTATTCAAAATAATAAGAAATATTATATTTTTATATATTTATATAATTTTGAAATTAAATATAAATATCTATACTTATATAATTTCAAAATACTCTAATTAAAATATAGTCTATTCATTATGGTCTTAGTGTGTGACCCAATATGTTTATATTAAGTTGGTAGTGGGACCAATTCCACAATAGGCCCACAAGTCATAATTGGTCTCTAGTAAGATATTATGACTATCCAAATAATATAAATATCGTAAGTCCGATTTTAACCTAACAATAGAACATGTTATTATCTTTTTGTCACTCGATATCTTATTTGAACATAAGTTATGGTCCATGTCAAACTTATATTGTTCAAACATATAATTTCTCGATCACTAAGTAGACTGATAAATTCAAATGACATTGATCACACTATCAATTCATTCGAGCACATCCATTCATTTTACAGTCCTACTTATCGAGGGGCCCAATAGATATCTCTCTCATAAGAGAGGGACAAATTCCATCTTAATTATTCACTATCCTCTGCATAATTCTCATCATGTTCAAGTATAACCTTTATGATTATCCGATTAAAGACAATATTTGATTATGTCAAAACACGATGTTCCTTATGTAGGAAACTGTGATAATCTCAGGTCTAAGGATTCAATAACATAACTATTATGAGATAACTTATGACACTATCCCATGTAGTGATCTCATAGTGGGTCTATCCAGTACCTTGTTATCTAACAAGTACCTACAGATTTGATTTATATCACCATATATAATCATCTCATGATTATTGATCAAATCTATACTAGTCTTAATTTATCTTTTTTCCCTTTAGTGATAAATGACTAGGGATGATAAGAATAACATGGTTATTTATAAACATTACAATAATGTGACATGCCAATAATATTAATGTGAAGAAAACCATTATATAAATGAAAATGTAATGATTACATCAAGGTCAAAATATTTGGCCTAAGGCATAACCACTAACATCCACGTTACATCAGTGTAACAAGAATTTCAGGCATTCTGAGGCAATCCAATAGCCATTTACAAGGCAAGTAGGATTTTCTGACCGCCATGTGACCCTGTTGGATTGCCTTCCAAAATAGGGTACAATAGGGTAGTTTCTATTATTCATTTTGTCTGGCCTTTTTCACCTAGAAAACATCATTTTTAAGCCAAAGTTCCCTATAATCAAATGTTTGTCTATAAAATAAGTTTACAATAGCGCCCCAAAAATCATGCAAATTAGGCTTATATTTTAAGAAATATGGCCTTGGGAATAGAAACTGCTTCCATTACCCAGGCAAAATTATTATTTCCTATCCAAGCCTAAATTCAAAGGTCTTAGAGCTAATTTCAGTTCTTGATCTCTTCTAAACATTTGTAGATATATGTCTTAACTTTCATCTCCAATTGGACTTATCTAATTTAGAGCTTAGAAAACCAACTTATGGCCAAAATACCATCTCGAGGTCAAATGACTCTTATAATATATTATCATTTAAAACCAACGAAAGCCATTCTATACCATTTTAATCAATTCAACCCTCACACCAAGTTCATTTCAATATTTATAATCAAAATGTACACACAACCATCTCAATTCACCATTTAAAACATGCACACAAAGGTATAGTTCCTAAACTTTAAGTATTGCTTCCTTTTTCTTTACCTTTGCTCTTTTTCTTGTTCTTTCTCCTTTCCCCTACCTCCAGCTACCTCTTCCTCTAAAAAACATCATAAAACTCATTAAAAATCATACAAACCACAATCTTTCCATCTCTAATAAATTAGAGATAGAAAAGAGGAAGAACTTAACATTTCTCTCACCTTTTCTAACTGAAGATTGCAATAGAATTAATCCTCTACTTAAAGATTACCTTGAATAGATTTTTGGTGAAGTTTGTGAGCAATTTAAGTGAAGAAAAGTGGCTATGTTTTGGTTAAGAAGTGGTCAAATTTTCCAACCTCAATCTAGCCAACTTACATGGCTTTTATAAGCCATATAAAATTCTTCAATTTTCTAGAGATCAACTAGATGTCTTCATGTGATTGGTTCTTCATCCCTTTATTATTTGGTCCTCTTAAACTTATTTAATTAGACATTTAACATATAATTATTTCTAAATCATACTTTAGCATACTATATTTCCTAATTCATGCAATTTAGTCCATAAATATAAAATTACCAAGTTACCCTTGCATATTTATCTTAATTTCGGTTATGTCCCTATCTTATCTAGTTACCCGACTATACACATTAGGCCTCAACTATGCCTTAAATATATCCAGAGACAACTAGGGTATAAGTTGGGGCCTTGCATGGAGAGAAAAAATGTAACACCCCGATACCCCCGTTGGAAGGATACCGGAGCATCACGCGGTCACATACACAACATACAAGCAGAAGCGAAAGCATTAAAGTGAAAATAAATAAATCATCATAATAAACAAATAATAATGAGAATAATATATATATATATACAACAACAAAAATATGCATTACTTATAAAACTTACAAAAGGATCCTTAAAACATATACATATGCCAATAGACAAAAATAATTACATATACAAAACGATATACAAAAATACAAGAGCTGAATTACAAAAAGAAACAACTCTAACTCCTAGTGGCCGACCTGCAGATGTGTGACGTGAACCGAAACTGAACCTGCCAATTATACGGGAAAACACCCATGCTAAGTGATAATGCTTAGTGGGGAGGAAACAAAAATAAAAGACTTCTAACGGAGTCGTAAACAGAAAAATTACAAAAGATGAAGAACCCAATCACAACACTAACTTCACATGCAAACAAAAATCCAAGCATAGCCATAAAATCCTACACATATACATGGGTCAGTATAAAATCACGATACACATAAATCATCTCAGAAATGCTAACCAAAATAGAAACACTAGCCTGAATTTACACTGGAGGTGGATACGTGTACACTAGATACTGCGAACTGTATCAAGCACTGGAGATCGAAGTCTCAAAACATTTTATACCCTAAGGTATCTGAAGAGACCGAAGTCTCAAAAACATTTTCACTAAGACCATAATGGAGGTTGCCGTAAATGTAACATCCCAAATTAGGACTGGTCGGATTTGAGTTATTAAGTGGGTATTTAAGGGTATTTCGGTAACTATGCAAGTTAAATTGGAATTAATTGAGGACTAAATTGGAAAAGAATTAAAGTTATAAAGGAAATAATTTGTTTAATGAGTGCTTGGTAATTTGATAAGGACCACTAAGAGAAAAGCCAAGGACTTAAGTGAATTAAGTCAAGAGTTTGAATAATTGGACCTATGGAAATTTGATACATGGCAAGTTGGTGGGGAGCAATTAATGAAGAGGGAAGAGAGAGGGAAGGGGGTAGAAATTGGATAGCTTCCCATGGAAGCTATCTCATTCTCTTCTTTCTTACTCTTTCCCGTTCTCTCACTCTCTCCTTCTCCATTTTTCTGCTCTCTACCCCTTTTCTTGTGTGGTTCTTTGAGATTTGAGTTTGGATTTCCTAAGTTTAAGAGCTGATTGTTGAGGAGGTAAGTGGTTAGTTATCTTCATCTTCATTTCCTTCTCTTGGTTTTGAATTTGGGGTTTTGATGTTGGATTAAGGGAATTTTTGGGTTTATTTATGCAAGAATCTGAAGAGAGAAGAAAGAGCAAGGGCAAAGGGAAAGTGGGTTCTTGAAGAGTGTGGTTTGAAGCTTCATTTTTGAGGTTTGGGAGTTGTTTGCTCATCTCTTCTCGGATTATATTTTGATTGTTTGATTTTCCAGGAATTTTGAGTGATTTGTATGTGTAAATGCATGTGTTGGTTTGAGTGAGATTGATGGCATTGCATGCTAGTGCTTTAATGGGTTATATGTGAGTTTTGAAGTGATATTGGCATGAGTTTCGTGTGGATTCTGGGTTAGATGTTCTTGTGATGTATTTGTGTTTTAAGTTAAATTCATGTTAAAAAAATTAATGTATGAAGTGTATGAGTTGATCCTTAGCATGTTTGAATGCATTTGAGTGATGGATAGCATGACATTGCATAAATGAGTGGTTTGAAAATGGTTGGGTT
Source organism: Excoecaria cochinchinensis (assembly GCA_947683425.1). Classification (NCBI taxonomy): domain Eukaryota; kingdom Viridiplantae; phylum Streptophyta; class Magnoliopsida; order Malpighiales; family Euphorbiaceae; genus Excoecaria; species Excoecaria cochinchinensis. The sequence goes on from CANTUQ010000005.1 coordinate 7,654,019, forward strand.
GGGATTGAAGTGCAAAAGTGCAGAGTTTTTGGGCAATTCTTGTAGCGACCCAAAAAGGACCTAGTTGGAATTCACGAGCTAAGTCAGAAAAATTAAGAGTATTTCGGTATTTATGCATGAAGAAATTGAGTTATTAAGGACTTAATTGCAAAAATAATTAAGAAGGTTAAGTGAAGAAATTATCTAGTGTTTTGTGGTGTGTGGTGCCAAGGATGTAAAGTGTTTAATTAAGAGATTATTTAGTGTGTGTTATGTATGGTGCCATGGAGCATGAAAGTCTTAGTGGACTCTTTGGTTCAATAAGATTGTGCCATGTGGTTAAGTTGGTGAGAGCAATTAATGTGAAGTGAGTGAAGGAGAGAGGAAAGCAAGAAAAGAGTAGAATTTCTCTTCTTGCTCACGTTTCCTCTTCTTCTCCTTCTCCTTCTTCATTCCTTCTTGCTCTCTCTTGCTTTGCCTAACATGAGTCTTCAAGTTGAGGTTGGATTTCTGAGTTTTAGAGCTGGGTTTTGAAAGGTAAGTGCTGGGATTTGCTTGGGTTTCTTTGGGTTCTTCTTCTCTTTCCTTATTTTTGGTTTTGGTTAAGTGTTTGCATTGTTTGATTAAGTGTATTGGCTGGGTTTTTGTGCAAGAAACGGAGGAGAGAAGGAAGAACAAAGGAAAAGAGAAAGTTGAATTTGTGAAGGAATTGGATTGAAGCTTCACTTTTGAAGTTTGGGAGTTTGTTTGCTCTATTTTCTCACTTTGGATTATATGTGTATTGTGTATAAAGTTTTTGGAATTGTGAATGTTTTGTATGTGTTTATGCATGTACTGAAATTGAGTAGTGATAGTGGTAATATGCTAGTGCTATAGTGATAATATGTATGTGACATTGAAGTGATTTGAGCTTGGCATTTTTGCATGAATTGAGTTAAGTTTAATGGTGTAATTATGTTTATAAATGATTTTAAGCATGTTAGATTGAATGTGTTTAGTAATTTGAAGAGTGTAAGCATGATAGGTTAGAGTGGTTTTGAGTTGGGAGTAAAGTTGGCATGTAAACAAGTGTGTGTTTCAAAAATCTGGGTTCTGGGCGGTTTACACAGCGGTAAGGTAGGGCATACCACCGTGTAATCCTATTCTATCCTTATGTTTTTGGCTTGCCATCTTTTTACACGGCGGTAAGAGACTTCCATACCGCCGTGTAACCTGTTACACGCCGGTAAGGAGAGTGCATACCGCCGTGTAACTTGCCTCTGTTTCCCTTATTTGTTGATCCTTCTACATGTTGGTTAGGGCTCTCTCTATACCACTATGTGGGGTATCCTACACGGCGGTAAGGTATCCCCATACTGCTGTGTAACCCTCTCCTTTCTTGGAAATTCAGTTTTTAAAATGGTGTTTGATTTTGGGGGATTTGCATACTACCTTAAAATCCATATTTTTTCCCAACCTTATCTTTGAAATGCTTTGCATGGTTTAGTGCTATTGCATGACCTGTGTCTTGGGTTTTGTCTTGTGTATGTTAGTGCTATAATTAGTGTAAATGATTATGGAATGGTAGTGTTTTGACTCTAATTCCTGTATTGATTAGTGACTTTTTTTAGAATAAGTTGTTGAGCCTGAAGTGTCATGTTAGTGGATAGATAAGCATGCTTATAAAGGGTTAGTGAGTGCAGCTACCATTGTTGGCCCCGTTATGGGTCAAGTGATTTCGGTTGACCTCTGTTATGGTCTTAGTGAAAATGTTTTGAGACTCTGGTCTCCCTTGATACCTTCAGGTATAAATATTTTGAGACTTCTGTCTCCCATGTAGTGTTCCCGTATCCACCACTAGTGAAATTCAGGCTATGGTTAATAGTGTTCGGCTTTTTCGTAGTAAAGTGTTATACAATTATGTGAATCCAATTAGTGTATTTTGTTTTATGCGTGCTGTTATTAAATTAAGCATTCTTATAGTGACTATGATTCTTGTATCTCTGTTTTGTTACTTAGAGATTTCTGTACGATTATGCATATATTTATATTTATATTTATGTGTTATGGTATGATATTATTGTATTATGTTCTATTGTTCTTGTTCCTCCCCACTAAGCGTTATCGCTTAGCACGGGCTCTTTTCCCGTGTAGGTGGCAGGTTTTGGTTTCGCTTGAGTCGTGCATCTATAGGGTTGGCCACTAGGAGTAGAGTCTTTATTTATTTTCTACTCCTCCTATATTCTTTTTGTATATGTATTATTTTGGATTGTGGCATATGTAATTTTTGTTATAGATCATTATATAATTCTGAATGGTGTATTTAATATATTTTTTATGTCATGTTAAGATCTTTAGTTTATGAGTATTACTGTTATTGTACGCTTCCGTTAAGATATGTATGCGTGTCTCTGAGTGAGCGTGTAGTAGCACACCGGCGTCCTTTCAATGGGGGCTGTCATGGCCGGACTTGTACCCTAGTTGCAATTAGTTTAATTTGGGGTCTAAGTGAAATTAAGTGAATAGGATTGGACTTAATTGAAAGGCTAAGGGAATTTAAGAGGTTAAAAAGGGAATTGTGCATGATTAGTAAGAGTGGATTAACTAAGTTAAGTAAGTGTGGATTAGAGAATAAAATAACTTGATTAAATGAATAGTGGAGGCAGAATGGAGAGTGCAATCCGTGTGGCATCATGAGAGTAAGCCACCTCCTTCTTTGCATGCATTTGCCTAGAGAAGTGAGAGGTGAGTGTGTGTTGGTCTCATTCTTCATTTTTCTGCATTTGACTTTGTCTTTCTTCTTGCTTCCGTGAGTGAGGATGAGAGTGGTTTAAGTGGATGTATGCATATAGCTAATTGGAGCAAGAATTAAGTGTTATGACCTAAGGGTAAGTGATTATGTGTGCTTATTCTCATCTTCTACTCTTCTTCTTGGTTTTGATTTGGTATTGGTATGAGAATTTATGGGTTGTGTTCAATCTTGGAATTTGAATTGGTTTTGCTAGCTAAAGAAGTGAAGAGAGATAAGGGAAAAGTTGTGATCGGAGAGCCGAGCGTCCGTCGTGATTAGGAGCTAAGGCGACGAGGTTTGGGAACAAACCTTAATTGTGTGGTTGTATGATTTGTGTTGGTTGAACAGAGATTTGAATTGAAGTGTATGTGTATGCGAAATTGAAGTTGAGCATGAATTATGTGATGTTAGATTATGTGATTGTAATAGTAATATGCTTGGTGATATAGTGCTTGAGAATGATTATGATTGTGCTATTATTGAATGTCAAAACAAAAAGGGGAAAACAGGTATGTGTTAATTGATTATGTGGTTGATGTTTATGGGTTGATTGCCAAAAGTGAGAGTGAGATTTGAAGCTTAAATGAGAAGGAAGAAATGGACTGAAAAACACAACTATGTTATGGTGTTTTTGCATAGGTCACGGTGACAATCAAATTGATTGTGACCGTGAGTTATGCTTGAATTCACTTCTGTCTACTTGATTTTTTTATTTCACGGTGACAATGAAATTCATTGTGACCGTGAGGTACTTAAGAGAGCATTCTGTTTTGTAAGATGAGAATATGTCACGGTGACAATGAAGTTCATTGTGACCGTGACATACCCTCAAGATGCATTCTGCCGAGACTTGGGAACATGTCACGGTGACAATGAAATTGATTGTGACCGTGACCTGTCCCCAATTTGCATTCTGTTTTAAACTTCAACCTGTCACGGTGACAATGAAATTCATTGTGACCGTGACCTACCCTATTTTGGCAATATAACCCTAATGTGTTCAGACTTTCTAATGGTAAGTCTTCAAGTGAAATGAAGGACATTATGAATAAGTGTTGAACGGGTACACTTGCATACTGTGTGATAAATCTTGAATGCAATCAAATATGTAGTTATGAACTATGAAGAATGAATTTGGAGCATATTGAATATGCCAGTGAATGTGACATGAGCTACCTCTGTATGTGGTGTGAAAAGCGATCAAGGTGAACTGAATAATTTGTTTAACAACTTAAGCCTGCGAGTCAAGTAGTGGATAGTTAGGCATGCCTATAGGGTCAAGTGCTGCAGCCCCATGCATATAATGTGTCTGATTCCATGGGAATCACAATGCGAAAATAATGTGAATAATCCTTGCTGGATTATATTATAAGTGAAATGATATTTTGGTACCTGAGGGTACCCATGCGTAAGTGTAATCTCGATGAGATTCTAGTACCTAAGTGGTACCAATGCGATACCCGTTATCCGCGTTATTGAATTGCAGGCTAACCGATTAATCAAATAATACAGGGAAGTGACTGTAATATAATAAAGCATGTGATGTCGTTATGTGAATAAGTGATTGATGCTTTATGATTGAATATAGTAATGGACAATACTATGCTTGAAATGATACTTGCTTTGATAATGATTGCTTTGGCATGTCTACTAGCATGTAATGTATGATGTCTCTGATGTGTGATAAATTATATACTATATATGAGTTCCCCACTAAGCGTTATCGCTTAGCATGGATTTACTCTAATCCGTGTAGGTACGGACGAGAGGTGACTGAAGGACGTCCCCGCATTTTGTACGGTCAACAGTAGGAAATAGGAAGTGTAGGTTCTGGGTTTAATATTTTGGGATTTCTATATAAGCTTTTGTACCATCGTATGTATAGCGGATATGTAAAGGCATGTAATAATCTGATAACTATGAATGTTAACCTAAATATGTATGTGCAATGCGTGTGGCTATGGAAATGCATTGTAAGTGGTTGGCATGTGATGTGTGAGTTAAGATCGTATATGATGAAATTTTATTATTCAGGTTAAGCATGTGTTCTGTTGTGTGTGTGCGGTCTTCTCTAACTAAGATTAGCTGAGCTAGTCTGTCGTTAGGGAATGGGCGTCACAGGGGCATCGAGGGTGTTACAAGTTTTGGTATCAGAGCCCCGGTTTAGGTAGCTTTGGTTGTCTTTGATTGTTAAGTGTCGAGTCTTTGCATGTGAGTCGATTTTGTGTCGTGGCCTAATGCAGATGTGTCTTGTCTTGTGTAGTGTCTAGATGGAGTCTGATCCAAGTGAGAACGTGGGTGAGACAACGGGTAGTGTGAATGTGGTTAGAGTTGAGGAGTCTGCTTCGCAGCATCAGCATGATGAGCGTCATGGTATGCCCGGTGTGGGGTTTGAGAACCCGGTATTAGTGCAAGGTTTCCTTCAGTTAGTGGGTAAGTTAATGGCTCCAAAGGCTCCTATGGAGTTATTGAGAAAGAGAGGAGTCGAAGATTTTCATGGAATTGTATTAGATCAATCGGATATGGCCGAGTTCTGGATTGAGAGAGTGGATCGAATTTTGCAAGTGATTAACTGTCCCGCAAATCAGAGGGTATCTTGTGCAGTGTCTCTACTTCAAGGGCCAGCGTATGATTGGTGGAAGCTTGTGCTTCGCAACCCTCAACGACCAGCTGAATTGACATGGGAGTTCATCAAGCAAGAGTTTGAACAGAAATATGTGACGAAAGCATACCATAAAGCCAAGTGGAAAGAGTTTGTCAGTCTGAAGCAACGGGGTATGACAGTAAGTGAGTATGAGAAGGAGTTTAGCGAGTTGAGCAAATATGTACCGGAATTGCTTTTGGCTGAGGAGTTTAAGTGTCAGCATTTCCAGGATGGGTTGAGGGAAGTGATTCGAGGTCCCTTATCGGCGATGGCGGTTATGCAACTAGTTGGGTATTATCAGCTAGTGGCGGTAGCAATCAAGTTAGAGGAATCTGAGTTGATCAAGCAGAAGATTGAGCATAAGAGGAAAGCACCGGATAGTGGATTTGGGAGTGGTAAGAAATCAAGAGGTATTCCGAGTGGCCATGGAGCAAAGGGATCGGTTCCGATACGTTCAGAAGTTGGAAGTATCGCACTACCCTCTAGAAGGGGAAGTGTGATTCTAGAGTGCAAGCATTGTCAGAGATGCCATTGGGGCGAGTGTAGAAGGGACTCTGGAGCGTACTTCAGATGTGGAAGCAAGGAGCATATGGTAGCCAACTGTCCGAATCGACGAGAGCTTCAAGATCAACCCGAGAGTAGAGGGAGTGGACAAAGATCGAGAGGGAATTGAAGTGGAAGAGGCAGTGGACGACCTTCACAGGCACCGTCGGAGATAGTGCAAAAGTCGCCAACTGAAGAAGTGTATGTGCGTCCGTGAGTGTACGCAATGCTTGGAGAGAATGCGGCTGATTGAGCAGGACCTTTCGGTAAGTTGTATTAATAGCTTTTCTTATGTTCGGTTTGTTTTTGGGTTGTTTGGATTTGCGGATAGAGGAGAAATTTCGAGGACGAAATTTCTTTAAGGGGAAGTGATTGTAACGACCCAAAAAGGGCTTAGTTGGAATTCGCGAGCTAAGTCGGAGAAATTAAGAGTATTTCGGTATTTGTGCATGAAGAAATCGAGTTATTAAGGACTTAATTGCAAAAATAATTAAGAAGGTTAAGTGAAGAAATTATCTAGTGTTTCCTGGTGTGTGGTGCCAAGGATGTAAAGTGTTTAATTAAGCGATTATTTAGTGTGTGTTGTGTATGGTGCCATGGAGCATGAAAGTGTCAGTGGACTCTTTGGTTCAATAGGACTGTGCCATGTGGTTAAGTTGGTGAGAGCAATTAATGTGAAGTGAGTGAAGGAGAGAGGAAAGCAAGAAAAGAGCAGAATTTCTCTTCTTACTCACGTTTCGTCTTCTTCTCCTTCTCCTTCTTCATTCCTTCTTGCTCTCTCTTGCTTTGCCTAACGTGAGTCTTTAAGCTGAGGTTGGATTTCTGAGTTTTAGAGCTAGGTTTTGAAAGGTAAGTGCTGAGATTTGCTTGGTTTTCTTTGGGTTCTTCTTCTCCTTCCTTATTTTTGGTTTTTGTTAAGTGTTTGCATGGTTTGATTAAGTGTATTGGCTGGGTTTTTGTGCAAGAAATGAAGGAGAAAAGGAAGAACAAAGGAAAAGAGAAAGTTGGATTTGTGAAGAAATTGGATTGAAGCTTCACTTTTGAGGTTTGGGAGTTTGTTTGCTCTATTTTCTCACTTTGGATTATGTGTCTATTATGTATAAAGTTTCTGGAATTGTGAATGTTTTGTATGTGTTTATGCATGTACTGAAATTGAGTAGTGATAGTCGTAAAATGCTAGTGCTATAGTGATAATATATATGTGACATTGAAGTCATTTGAGCTTGGCATTTTTGTATGAATTAAGTTTAATGGTGTAATTATGTCTATAAATGATTTTGAGCATGTTAGATTGAATGTGTTTAGTAATTTGAAGAGTGTAAGCATGATGGGTTAGAGTGGTTTTGAGTTGGGAGTAAAGTTTTCATGTAAACAAGTGTGTTTTTCAGCAAAAATCTGGGTTCTGGGCGGTTTCCACGGCGGTAAGATAGGGCATACCGCCGTGTAATCCTATTCTGTCCTTGTGTTTTTGGCTTACCGTCTTTTTATACGGTTGTAAGAGAGTTCCATACCGCCATGTAACCTGTTACATGGCAGTAAGGAGAGTGCATAACGCCGTGTAACTTGCCTTTGTTTTCCTTATTTGTTGATCCTTCTACATGGCGGTTAGGGCTCTTTCTATACCACCGTGTGGGGTATCCTACATGGCGGTAAGGTATCCCCATACTACCGTGTAACCCTCTCCTGTATTTGAAATTCAGTTTTTAAAACGGTGTTTGATTTTGGCGGATTTGCATACTACCTTAAAATCCATATTTTTTTTCCAGCCTTATCTTTGAAATGCTTTGCATGGTTTAGTGCTATTGCATGGCTTGTGTCTTGGGTTTTGTCTTGTGTATGTTAGTGCTATAATTAGTGTAAATGATTAAGGAATGGTAGTGTTTTGACTCTGATTCCTGTATTGATTAGTGACTTTTTTTAAAATAAGTTGTTGAGCCTGAAGTGTCATGTTAGTAGATAGATAAGCATGCTTATAAAGGGTTAGTGAGTGCAGCTGCCAGTGTTGGCCCCGTTATGGGTCAAGTGATTTCAGATGACCTCCATTATGGTCTTAGTGAAAATGTTTTAAGACTCCGGTCTCCCTTGATACCTTCGGGTATAAATGTTTTGAGGCTTTGGTCTCCCGTGTAGTGTTCCCGTATCCACCACAAGTGAAATTTAGGCTATGGTTAATAGTGTTCGGCTTTTTCGTAGTAAAATGTTATACAATTATGTGAATCCAATTAGTGTACTTTTCTTTGCACGTGCTGTTATTAAATTAAGCATTCTTATAGTGACTATGATTCTTGTATCTCTGTTTTGTTACTTAGAGATTTCTGCACGATTTTGCATATATTTATATTTATATTTATGTGTTATGGTATGATATTATTGTATTGTCTTCTATTGTTCTTGTTCCTCCCCACTAAGCGTTATCGCTTAGCACGGGCTCTTTTCCCTCGTAGGTGATAGGTTTTGGTTCTGCTTGAGTCACGCATCTGCAGGGTTGGCCACTAGGAGTAGAGTCTTTATTTATTATGTACTCCTTCTGTATTCCTTTTGTATATGTATTATTTTGGATTGTGGTATATGTAATTTTTATTATAGATCATTATGTAATTCTAAATGGTGTATTTAACAAATTTTTTTTATGTCATGTTAAGATCTTTAGTTTATGAGTATTACTGTTATTGTATGCTTCTGCTATGATATGTATGCGTGTCTCTGAGTGAGCATGTGGTAGCGCACTGGCATCCTTCCAACGGGGGCATCGGGGGTGTTACAATTCTCGACTCTTTCGCGAGCACGATGAGTGCGGAATGGCCATTGAGTGCTGAGGAGCCCTCTGTCGCGACCGCGACAGAGAGCTCGGTAGGCCGAGCTTCGGTTGGGTGGAGCCCTTCGCGACCATGCCTCCGAGCGTGAACGCGAAGAGGGTGTGTTCGGTCTCGGTTGTGAGTGCAACATCCGTCACGAGCGCGACAGAGCTCGGTAAATAGAGTGTCTGCCAGGTTATGCTTCATTGCGGGCGGGCAACGAGGTACCCCACCCTCTGTCACGAGCTTGATGTATGTCGCGAGCGCAACAGAGGCTCGTTCTGTCTGTCCTTCGCGAGTGTTCAGCGTGTCGCATGCATGATGAGGGGCTAGCCATGCCTCAATCGCGAGCGCGACCCTTCCCTTTGCATCAAATGTTTTATTTCATTTTTACTCTGCATGGTTTCTCACTCATCTTTTACTTGTGATTGTTGTCATCTTAAATTATATCTATACTTTGACATGCTCTTTATATTATTTAATATTGTTTAGTGATCAAATTATATGGTTTTGTAAAGTATAAGTGACTGTTGCTTAGTGTGAGTGAGTTTCCTGAATGGTCATAGTAGTGGATAGATAAGCATGCTTATAAAGGGCTACTGATTGCAGCTGCTAGTGTTTGACTCGTTAGGGTCTAGTGTTTGATCCCTCTAGGGTCTAGTGCTTGATACCCTCGGGTATCCCCTGTTTTCCAAAATAAAATGTTTTGAGACTACGGTCTCCAGTGTTTGATACTGTTCGCAGTATCCAGTGTACCCGTATCCACCACCAGTGTAAATTCTGGCTAGTGGTTCTATTTTGGCTAGTGCTTCTGAGTTGGTTATGTGTTGTTATAGTTGCATCGACATATGGTTATGCATGAGATGATTTCGGCTCATAGAGTGAATATGGTTAGTGATGTTCATGATTTTATTATGCCTGTTTAGTTGTATGCTTTCATATAAATTGTTTATTGCAGTAACTGTGGCTTTTGATTCTATAGTGCTTGCTTTGTTTGCGACTTCGTTAGAAGTCTTTTAGTTGTGTTTCCTGTAACACCCCCTACGTCCCCATTGGAAGGATGCCGGAGAGCGCTACCGACGGTCACTCACAAACATGCACACATACACTATGCGAAAGCATACATTCATACATAGACATACATGCATAAATGCGGAATAATTAAAAACTTACCTTGCGGGCAAAAGCTGGTCATGCATTAACTCACACACTCGCAAACACTACATGGAAGCCTAAGCACATACACACATACACACACTCTTTCAATCAGCGGAAGCATAAGGCGAATAAAAGAACTGAGGATTAACTTAATACATAAGCATTTTAACGCCTACGTCATCGGAAATATTACTTCAAGATGATTGCATAATGATAACAAATACCAAAAAGTTATAAAAATACAAGATCCAAAATACAGAATCTGAACAGAATACAAAACTTCTAACTCCTATGTGGCCGACCTTGCAGATGCGCGACTCGATCAAAACCCAAACCTGCCACCTGCAAGGGAAACGAACCCGTGCTAAGCGATAAACGCTTAGTGGGAAAAACACACAAGCAATATGGACGACCATTCACAATGGTCGTCAAGGCATAACGCATTCACAATGGCAAATGCAGACATTCATAACACATATATAATCAGGCTTGCATAGAAACACATTCATTCGAAAACTTACATTCATATCCTTATACTTATGTCGAAATTAAGCTGAAGCAGACATAACACCATACACGATACAAGTATCATCATGCAGAACTACATGCAATCTCACATGCATATACTTACCAAGGTATCAGACATCAGCACCTTACCGTTCATACTGGCATGACATTTATAATTGCAATTATCATGACCGATTACTCATACATTAACTAAAAACCAATTCACGTGTTATAAGATTACCATGCAATACTGCACACAATTATTATATCAAGAACACGAGCTAATTAAACCTACTTTTTGTCATGTCATGGCACACACACTAGCCGAACCCAAGGAAAGACGTCAAAACACCACACTTCCACTGCAAGTCTCTATCATATAAAATATCATGCCATAATCATAGACACATGACAACCTGCCGAAGATACTATAATAGCAGACTAGAGAAAACTCATACCATACGCAATAATTCTGGCATTCAATAGTCGAGATCACATTCATATTCATACTAATTCACATACTTAACCATGACAGTCAACGGTGCGAAATCACATTCCCATACTTACCAAGTAACCATAGCATTCAGTAATTCAGGCTCGCCTTCATATGCATATCAATTCCCATGCTTATAACCATAACGGGCTATATTCAAAACACAGTCATAATATGGTATATGTGAATAATCATCCCAAATGTATATGCTTGATTCATTTTTATCCCATTCAGAGGTTCATAATCACATCCTGATATATAACTGATTCACATAGCTGGAATCTTACACATTCGGATAGCTTATTCACTTATTCATATTAGACAAAGCAAACAGAATACCTGCTGAATCAAAATAGTGGATAACGAGTGAACTGAGGCTACCTTACAGGTACGAATCGAATACTGAGCGTACCTCACAGGTACAAATCAAAAGTCATTTCATTTTTTATTAAAAACATAATATTTTTACTGAGGGGATCTTAAACAAGATCCAAATACTGAGGGGTTCGCGAGGAACCAAACGGGGGACCTGATCAGGGTCCAAACTGAACTGAGGGCTGCAGCTAAAAGACTCTATTAGGCATGCCTAACTATCCACTAGACTGACTCTCGCAGGTCACACATAAGCAAAAGCATGTTTCAAGTCATGTGACATAGTTCATCATGCACCAAACTGAGTATAATAGACATACAAATAAGTCTACACTGTCCACGAGTATCATCCAAATCATGTGTCGATTCACAAAATATATATATATATATATATATATATATATATATATATATATATATATATATATATATATATATATATATATATATATATATATATATATATATATATATATATATATATATATATATATATATATATATATATATATATATATAAGTCATCATGCATAATCCAGAGTCTAATAGACAAATACATATGTTCGTAATATCAATCTTACCTCATACAATTTATATTATGAAGCATGCCTTATAATTCAATCAACACACTTTAGCATTATTCAATATTCTAAAACATATCAGAAATAAATGTGGAACCATATTATGCCACGCATAATCTTAATCATGGAATGATACAATGTACACTTAACCATATCATGTTATTCCTAAAGAAGGATCTGATCAAAGATATGCATAACATAATTTACATTTTAATAACATGCTCGGGACTAAACAATCGGGGACTTGGCATTCATAATTCCTTTGCATTCGAAATACGACATGCAATATAAATCAAAACAATTAACATATCTAAATCCAAACCATACAGTTTAAATCCAACAATCGTTTAATAGGATCCTTATTATCCAAAACTTACTCCAAAATACCACATATAACTTTTCATGGATAACATATTATTAATCGCAAATAAATTAAGATAATCATTCATAAAAGCTAGATAATATAGCGCACAGTAAAGGAAAAGCCATATAAGAGCATATAGAAGTATGACATGTATCATACAGCAGTATAAGTCTATTTAGAAGAAGTACGAAATTCATTTTTATGTTAAAACCGGGAAATTTCAGAAAATAGGCCGAACGGGATGACCAACTGGGTGGGCCGGCCACGAGTTGTCACTGGCATCACAACTCGTGACTGGCCTCCTCCACCAGGCTGGTCACGAGTCGTGACTGGATGTCATGACTCGTGACTGGCCTCTTCCTTTGGCTGGTCACGGGTCGTGACTGGCAGTCACCTCTCGTGACTGCCTCTCTGGCTAGTCACGAGTCGTGACTGGTCTCCTCTTGGCTGGTCACGAGTTGTGACTGGCAGTCACCACTCGTGACTGGCCTCTCTGGCTGGTCACGAGTCGTGACTAGCAGTCGCGACTCATGACTGGCCTCTCTTCTTGGCTAGTCACGCGACAAACACAAACTGGAAACGGGAAATTCAACAGGATCGCGATTTTCCATTTCCAGAATTACCAGAACTCAAAATCAATTCCAAAATTGAATCAAAACCATGCAAATCTCATCATACCTTTCAGAAGATGTCTCATACAGTATAAACAACATAAATACAACTTAATTCAGAAATCAAAACAACCAAAATCAAGTATAACCACATTCAAGTTTCTCAAGAACATAAGCCCTAAAATTACAGTAACTTAAATTCTCAAACAAGATTTCTAAAACAAGTCCCAAACCTGAAATCCTTAGCTTCAAACCCACACTTCAAACTTCAATCCTCCATCTTCTCCTTGCCCTTAAGCTTCCTCTTGCAATCCAAAGCTTGCACAAACCAAAACCCACAAATTACTCTTCCAAAAACCCTAACTCAAAATAGCAAAAACCAGGAGAAGAGGAAGAAGAAGAACATGCAGGAAACCCTAACCCAACTTACCTCTTCAAGAAATCTTCAAGCTCTACCAAGACACCAATTCACACACAGTCAAGGAAGGGAGAACAAGAAACGAGATAGAAAAAGAAAGAAGAGCAAGGAAGAGGAGAGGAGAGAGCAGAATGTGATCTGCTCCTCCCTCTCATTCTTTTTCTTTTTCTTCTTTTCCCACTAATTGCCCACCTGCCAAGACACATGGCAGCCTCCTATTGCCTCCAACCAAAATATCTTGTCTTATTACTTTTTAATCCTTTGACAAACTTGCACTTTACTCAATTGCATAATTATTTCCTTACAAACTTTAATTATCTTGTCAATTAGGTCCTTATTATCCAAATTCCACATGCACAAATTACCGAAATATCCATCACTTATCCGACTTAGCTTTCCAAATCCGACTGGCCCCGATTTGGGGTGTGACAACTCTTCCCTCCTATAAGAATTTCGTCCTCGAAATTCGCTTACACCGAAAAGAATTCCCAACACTACACCCCAAGATCTCATCAAACTCATGCACCTCCACTTTCAAACTACTCACTTGTTTATACTCATCGCCATCGCTATACTCTTACTTCACTTTCTTTTATTCCAATCAATCATAAATACCTTGATAATCATTACTCAACTGCACATCAGAAATCAAAACACAACATTTCACATATAAACCATTTAACTTTCATTGATAGCTACTCAAATCCTTTAATACATCATAGATATCCGTCATACTTGCTGATTCCCTTAACAACACTTCTGTTAAACTCCAAAATCATCTTACATTCACCTATATAAGATTCTGAGATACTCTGTGTACACCTTGTCAGGTTTCCCTCAATCAAAATGCATATGCAAATGCTTCTCATGTATGGTCAAAGGGATGATGATGCAATGAGAATGCGATGGCTCATGTATGCAGAGTGATGCAGAAGAAATGCAATTGATGCTATAATGATGCACTTTGTCCCATCCCCATGATTCAATATGCTTTCATTCAAATACTTGCTAGGGAGATAGCTAACAAGTATACAGAGTATTTACCAAAACCTTACAGAATCCAAATACCCTTCCATCTAAAAATACCAAAACAACTTTACTCGAACATATCAAAACAAACTTACCGGAAGGCTCTGCAAACTCTGTCACTTCACTGCGGTGTGCAACAATCCCAATGGCACACGGGTGGCTCTAAGAAGCTCCTCTACATCCTTACTAGCTTGCTGAATTAGATTTTCACTCATCTTGGGGCATTCAACAATTTTTTTTTTGTTCCATGTTGCCACATCTGAAATAAGCACCCGTGAGTTTCTGACATGGACCTCGATGTCGCTTCTGACAGTACTGACATGTCAGCGGTACCCACTTCTTCTTACACTTATCACAGTTTTGCTTCTGACCATGTGGACACATTGAAGGTTCTCGAATCCTTTTTCCTGCTGACACTTCTCTACCCGACACCTTTTTTTTTTTTAGGCACCTTCCGAACAAAATCTTAAGAAGCTCGGGGAGAAGTCAACCTATCCAAAATCCGAATCAACCATTGCACTAATGTCCTATCATCAGAAACAGGAACAGAATCTCCAACTGAAGGACGCTAAAAAATACTCCGATCAGCTCTAACTGGGTTCACACTTTCCGTCGTCTCGCCCACAATCTCACTAAAATCAGACTCCATCTAAACACAACATAAGACACGACACATCCGCATTAGGCCACTACACAAAACTAACTCACATGTAAAGACTCAACACATAACAAGCAACACAACCAGAACCGCCAAACCGGCGCTCTGATACCACTAACTGTAACACCCCCTACGTCCCCGTTGGAAGGACGCCGGAGAACGCTACCGACGCTCACTCACAAACATGCACACATACACTATGCGGAAGCATACATTCATACATAGACATACATGCATAAATGCGGAATAATTAAAAACTTATCTTGCGGGCAAAAGCTGGTCATGCATTAACTCACACACTCGCAAACACTACATGGAAGCCTAAGCACATACACACATACACACACTCTTTCAATCAGCGGAAGCATAAGGTGAATAAAAGAACTGAGGATTAACTTAATACATAAGCATTTTAACGCCTACATAATCGGAAATATTACATCAAGATGATTGCATAATGATAACATATACCAAAAAGTTATAAAAATACAAGATCTAAAATACAGAATCTGAATAGAATACAAAACTTCTAACTCTTATGTGGCCGACCTTGCAGATGCGCGACTCGATCAGAACCCAAACCTGCCACCTGCACGGGAAAAGAACCCGTGCTAAGCCATAAAGGCTTAGTGGGGAAAACACACAAGCAATATGGACGACCATTCACAATGGTCGTCAAGGCATAACGCATTCACAATGGAAAATGCAGACATTCATAGCACATATATAATCAGGCTTGCATAGAAACACATTCATTCGAAAACTTACATTCATATCCATATACTTATGTCGAAATTAAGCTGAAGCAGACATAACACCATACACGATACAAGTATCATCATGCAGAACTACATGCAATTTCACATGCATATACTTACCAAGGTATCAGACATCAGCACCTTACCGTTCATACTGGCATGACATTTATACTTGCAATTATCGTGACCGATTACTCATACATTAACTAAAAACCCATTCACATGTTATAAGATTACCATGCAATACTGCACACAATTATTATGTCAAGAACACGAGCTAATTAAACCTACTTTTTGTCATGTTATGGCACACACACTAGCCGAACCCAAGGAAAGACGTCAAAACACCACACTTCCACTGCAAGTCTCTATCACATAAAATATCATGCCATAATCATAGACACATGACAACCTGTCGAAGATACTATAATAGTAGACTAGAGAAAACTCATACCATATGCAATAATTCTGGCATTCAATAGTCGAGATCACATTCATATTCATACTAATTCACATACTTAACCATGACAGTCAACGGTGCGAAATCACATTCCCATACTTACCAAGTAACCATAGCATTCAGTAATTCAGGCTCGCCTTCATATGCATATCAATTCCCATGCTTATAACTATAACGGGCTATATTCAAAACACAGTCACAATATGGTATATGTGAATAATCATCCAAAATGTATATGCTTGATTCATTTTTATCCCATTCAGAGGTTCATAATCACATCCTGATAAATAACTGATTCACATAGCTGGAATCTTACACATTCGGATAGCTTATTCACTTATTCATATTAGACAAAGCAAAAAGAATACTTGCTGACTCAAAATAGTGGATAACGAGTGAACTGAGGGTACCTCACGGGTACGAATCGAATACTGAGGGTACCTCACAGGTACAAATCAAAAGTCATTTCATTTTTTTATTAAAAACACAATATTTTTACTGAGGGGATCTTAAACAAGATCCAAATACTGAGGAGTTCGCGAGGAACCAAACGGGAGACCTGATCAGGGTCCAAACTGAACTGAGGGCTGCAGCTAAAAGACTCTATTAGGCATGCCTAACTATCCACTAGACTGACTCTCGCAGGTCACACATAAGCAAAAGCATGTTTCAAGTCACGTGACATAGTTCATCATGCACCAAACTGAGTATAATAGACATATAAATAAGTCTACACTGTCCACGAGTATCATCCAAATCATGTGTCGATTCATATATATATATATATATATATATATATATATAAGTCATCATGCATAATCCAGAGTCTAATAGACAAATACATATGTTCGTAATATCAATCTTACCTCATACAATTTATATTATGAAGCATGCCTTATAATTCAATCAACACACTTTAGCATTATTCAATATTCTAAAACATATCAGAAATAAATGTGGAACCATATTATGCCACGCATAATCTTAATCATGGAATGATACAATGTACACTTAACCATAGCATGTTATTCCTAAAGAAGGATCTGATCAAAGATATGCATAACTTAATTTACATGTTAATAACATGCTCGGGACTAAATAATCGGGCTTCGCATTCGAAATACGACATGCAATATAAATCACAACAATTAACATATCTAAATCCAAACCATACAGTTTAAATCCAACAATCGTTTAACAGGATCCTTATTATCCAAAACTTACTCCAAAATACCACATATAACTTATCATGGAAAACATATTATTAATCACAAATAAATTAAGATAATCATTCATATAAGCCATATAATATAGCGCACAATAAAGGAAAAGCCATATAAAAGCATATAGAAGTATGACATGTATCATACAGCAGTATAAGTCTATTCAGAAGAAGTACGAAATTCATTTTTATGTTAAAACCGGGAAATTTCAGAAAATAGGCCGAACGGGATGACCAACAGGGTGGGCCGGTCACGAGTCGTGACTGGCATCACGACTCGTGACTGGATGTCACGACTCGTGACTAGCCTCTTCCTTTGGCTGGTCACGGGTCGTGACTTGCAGTCACCTCTCATGACTGCCTCTCTGGCTGGTCACGAGTCGTGACTGGAAGTCACGACTCGTGACTTGCCTCCTCTTGGCTGGTCACGAGTTGTGACTGGTAGTCACCACTCGTGACTGGCCTCTCTGGCTAGTCACGAGTTGTGACTGGCAGTGACGACTCGTGACTGGCCTCTCTTCTTGGCTAGTCACGCGACAGACACAAACTGGAAACGGGAAATTCAACAGTATCGCGATTTTCCATTTTCAGAATTCCCAGAACTCAAAATCAATTCCAAAATTGAATCAAAACCATGCAAATCTCATCATACCTTTCAGAAGATGTCTCATACAGCATAAACAACATAAATACAACTTAATTCAGAAATCAAAACAACCAAAATCAAGTATAACCACATTCAAGTTTCTCAAGAACATAAACCCTAAAATTACAGTAACTTAAATTCTCAAACAAGATTTCTAAAACAAGTCCCAAACCTGAAATCCTTAGCTTCAAACCCACACTTCAAACTTCAATCCTCAATCTTCTCCTTGCCCTTAAGCTTCCTCTTGCAATCCAAAGCTTGCACAAACCAAAACCCACAAATTACTCTTCCAAAAACCCTAACTCAAAATAGCAAAAACCAGGAGAAGAGGAAGAAGAAGAACATGCAGGAAACCCTAACCCAACTTACCTCTTCAAGAAATCTTCAAGCTCTACCAAGACACCAATTCACACACAGTCAAGGAAGGGAGAACAAGAAACGGGAAAGGAAAAGAAAGAAGGGCAAGGAAGAGGAGAGGAGAGAGCAGAACGTGATCTGCTCCTCCCTCTCATTCTTTTTCTTTTTCTTCTTTTCCCACTAATTGGCCACCTGCCAAGACACACGGCGGCCTCCTATTGGCTCCAACCAAAATATCTTGTCTTATTACTGTTTAATCCTTTGACAAACTTGCACTTTACTCAATTGCATAATTATTTCCTTACAAACTTTAATTATCTTTTCAATTAGGTCCTTATCATCCAAATTCCACATGCACAAATTACCAAAATATCCATCACTTATCCGACTTAGCTTGCCAAATCTGACTGGCCCCGATTTGGGGTGTGACATTTCCTCCCTACTAAGCAGTATTGCTTAGCACGGGTGTTTTTCCCATGTAGGTGGCAGGTTCAGTTCGGTTCATGTCGCGCATCTGCAGGTCGATCATTAGGAGTTAGAGTTATTTCTTTTTGTAATTTAGCTCCTGTAATTTTTGTATATCGTTTTGTATATGTAATTCTTTTTGTATATTAGCATATGTAAATGTTTTAAGGATCCTTTTGTAAGTTTTGTAAGTAATTCATATTTTTGATGTTGTATATATCTTATGATTCATTTTGTACGTTTGTTATTATGATTTATTTATTTCCGCTTTAGTGCTTCCGCTTCCGCATGTATGTTGTGATTATGTTCTGAGTGCATGGCGCTCCAGTATCCTTCCAACGGGGGTATCGGGGTGTTACAGTAAGACCCAAACGGGGCTAACATACGCAGCTGCACTCACTAACCCTTTATAGGCATGCTTTTATAGGCATGTTTATATATCCACTACTATGACCATTCAAGCTGAACTCATTCACACTAAGCAACCATCACTTATGCTTTATAGAACCATAATTTAATCACTAATCATAATTAGATAACATAAAAGCATGTCAAGGTTCAGATATTAATTCAAGATAATAGCAATCACAAATAAAACATGGGTGAGAAACCATGCAGAGCAAAATAAAATAAAACATTTGATGCACAGGGGAGGGTCGCACTCGCGACAACACGTCACGCTTGCAATAGAGGCATAGGTCGCCCCTCGTCATGCACGCGACACAACGAACACTCACGAAAGACAGGCAGAATGAGCCTCTATTGTGCTCACAACATACGTCGCGCTTGCGACAGAGGATGGGGTACCCCATCGCGCGCTCGCGACGAAACATAGCCCGGCAGACACTCTGTTTATCGAGCTCTGTCGCGCTTGCAACAGAGACCGGACACACCCTCTTCGCGTTCGCGCTTGGTGACATGCTCCCAAAGGGCTCGGCCCAACTGACGCTCGGCCTACAGAGCTCTTTGTCGCGCTCGTGACAAAGGTTGTGCTCGCGACAGAGGGCTCATCTGCACTCAAATGGGGGCGATAGAGTCGAGAATTGCCCAATGTCATGCTAACCATCACTCAAATGCATTCAAACATGCTAAGGATCAACTCATACACTTCATACACTAATTTTTAATGTGAATTTAACTTAACACACAAATACATCACAAGAACATCTAACCCATAATCCACACGAAACTCATGCCAATATCACTTCAAAACTTACATATAACCCATCAAAACACTAATATGCAATGCCATCAATCTCACTCAAACCAACACATGCATTTACACATACAAACCACTCAAAATTCCAGGAAAATCAAACAATTAAAAATATAATCCGAGAAGAGATGGGTAAGATAACTCCCAAACCTCAAAAATGAAGCTTCAAACCACTCTTCAAGAACCCACTTTCTCTTTGCCCTTGCTCTTTCTTCTCTCTTCAGATTCTTGCACAAATAAACCCATAAATTCTCTTAATCCAACATCAAAGCCCAAATTCAAAACCAAAAGAAGAAGATGAAGATTGAAGACAACAAACCACTTACCTTTTCAAAAACCAGCTCTTAAACTCAGGAAATCCAAACTCAAATCTTGAAGAAAATACACAAGAGAAGAGGTAAAGAGCAGAAAAATGGAGAAGGAGAGAGTGGGAGAACGGGAAATGTAACACCCCGCCATCCCCGTTGGAAGGATACCGGAGTGCCACGCGAGCAAACACATATAAACGAATCCATATACACATGTATAAACAAAAACCAAATGAGATGTAAAGAAACTTTTAATCATATAATAGTAAATCCTTTTACATATAGCATATCAATGACAATTTACAAAAGATTTACTTTGCTATTAACAAGCCATGTACAAAAAAATTACAGCGGAAGACTCAAAAATAACTTCATCCAAAAAGACTTCTAGTGGCCGACCTGCAGATATCTGACTCCAACCCGAACTCGCCACCTGCACGGGAAAAGAGCCCGTGCTAAGCGATAACGCTTAGTGGGGAGGAACAAAACAAACGAACAATATGCATATACAATATTTATGACAATACAATAATCTAATAATTCAAAGTCAAAGGCATTAAAATTACATGTAAACATATCTCCAAAATCTTTACTTGACATGCATAATTATATATACAATACAAGCAATTAAGTACTCAATTCATAATTTTCATCATTCCAGGTATACAGATACAAGGTGCATAATATAGAGTTATGCAAGAATTCATCTACATCATATACTTATAATCGTGTCAAAAATACATCTCAACATATGCAACGCATTTAAACATATAGCCTGATTAGTCAGAATAAACTCATTAGAAGTGGATACGGTCCAATGGATACTGATAGAACACAATATCCCAAGCATATAGAGACATGAGTCTCAAACATGTACTTTTCATATAGAGACCGAAGTCTCGCATTTAAATCCATATAGACCCATACAGGATCGAAACAAGGATCCAAACGGACCCAAGTATAACGTTTTATCATATAGCAGCTGCACACACACTCTGACCTAAGTAAGCGCTTACTTATCCACTACTATGACTATTCAGGCTAAAACACAACTCATCAATTCAAGCACCAATATCAATATGAGAATTGAAAATAATATAAATCTATAATCCATGTATACTTGTATACTGATCACATTTGAAACATGTAAATAATAATATAAAATACAAAGGTTAAAAGAACCTGTAACTCACATTGAAATAACCCATAATCATGTAAATTAATATTAATTAAGAACACAAATCTCATAATTAAACAATTATTAATATACAATTCAAATTTTTAAAACCTAAACATTTGATATGTACTGGAAAATCCTTTAAACCAGAAGTTAAAATTTTGCTTTTAGAAAACAGGGCAACAAGAGGGAGGCCGGTCACGAGTCACCCATGCAGTGGTGTCTCGTGACACTGGCTTCACGCGAGCGCCAGGAAAAACAAAGGCAGTCACGAGCCGTGACCCTCCGTCACGCCTCGTGACGCCTGAGAGGAGAGGGAAAGGTCACGAGATCTTGTCTCGTGACACGCAGGGAAGGGGAAAGGTCACGTGGCGTGACTCTCCGTCACGTCTCGTGACTTCCCAGGGAAGGGAGATCACGGCGTGATGCTCCATCACGTCACGTGACCTTCTTCAGGGAAGAGGGTCACGGCGTGATGCTCCATCACGTCTCGTGATCTTCTTCTCACAAACAGCTTCTCCTTCTCAAAACTTCAGAATTTCCAGAAAACAGAAAACGTCAAAACCAGGAAATCGTGAAAACAGAGTACATTCAAAACTCAAAAACCCCATTTTGTCTAAAACCATTTTTCATGCAATCATATTCGAATACGTACCTTCAAGTCTCCAGAGTACATTTACAGCAATCTTAATACAATTTATCCCATTTTACAATCAAAATAGAAGCAATGCCAGAACATTAACTTTCCAGGAATCCACATTCATACTCATGCATATACCTCTCATTGACAAACTCTATGTTACTCTTTTCTACAGAAATCATATATACACATCACATTGCTCATGCATTTTACTAAACAACATACATAGCTAACATTAATAACATACAACAAACAGGATCCAAGATTAAGAAAGAACAGACACTCCCAAACCTGTTACTGAAGTCCAAAAAAATATCCACTGCACTCTCAATCCACAATCTTCCCTTTTCCCTTCTCTATCCTCTTAACTTCAGATGCTTGCATACAGATAAAACCATAGTCATTAACCCAAGAACAGAATCTTATAAACCTTAAGAATAAGAAGAACCACACGAAATCTGACAGCCACTTACCTTCTGAAGCCACTATCACATCCAAACCCTAGTTCCTCGACAGAAATACACACATGCAAATGGAAAAGAACAGCAAATGGAGAAAAAGATCAGAATGTGGTTTACGTGAGAGAGAGAGAACTAGAAAAGAGAGAACTTTCAGTCTTTTGTTTCCAGCCAACTAACAATTCCTCAGACTTCTCTTTTCCCTCACCCACGTGCACACACTCACTCTCCACTTGGCACACATGCACGGTTCACTTAAACAAAAATACTAACAGCTCCATTAAATCTTGTATTAGGTCCTTATTAATTTCTTTTTACTCACTAAACTAAACATTTGCAATTAATACTTTATTAAAACTCTGCAATTAAATCCTCTTTCCTCTTATAAAATACCCAATTGCCCTTAAATGTCCAATTAAAATTGCTAAATCCAATTAGGCCACTTATGGGGTGTGACAGGAAAGAGGAGAGGAGATAGCTTCCATGGGAAGCTAACAATTTTTGCTCCCTTCCCTCTCTCTTCCCTTTTCATTAATTGCTCCCCACCAACCTGCCATGTGTCAAATTCCCATAGGTCCAATTATTCAAACTCTTAACTTAATTCACTCAAGTCCTTAGCTAATGTATATATGGTCCTTGGCTAATGTATATAAGGTCCAATTATTCAAACTCTTGACTTAATTCACTTAAGTGACACTCACTGGCCCAACAGACGAACTTTGCGCATAGAGCCTAACTAGACTAAGCCTGTGCATTTGAATGGGCTCTAAAGCCATTCAAACTTTAATTAAAACCTTATAACATTTAATGAAGTCTCATAACAATTATTAACAGCATCCAATGCAAAATGGGCTCTAGAGAAAAAGTGTCTAGCTTGAAAAAGTTCTATGCATAGGTTAGGCCCATTGGACGTTTTCTGCATATCAGACTTTTTCTCCTTTTCTCGAACCCTATAGTCATTGGAAATACCTATGGTTACATGCATCACATACATTGTGGAATTTTAAAATTTTAACCATGCTAATAAGGATCTTCCCATGAAATTGCATATTTTATCTAGTTAATTAGAAAAATCTCATGTTGAGTTTTGTTGAATATTTGATTTTCTTTCGCACTGGGTTGTCATAAACCATATTGTCCAATCATACCAGAGAAGAATTGAATAAACCAACGAATGGTTGACTAGAGGCATTCGAAATCTCTATGAACTAGAGAGAGGAATTTCGGCCAAAAGAGGAAGAGAATAAGATGAAATTAGATTCTTCAGTTATTCTATTCCACTATCACTGAACTATTGCTTGTATAGTCCAAGTAAAAAGAATAAATCTAGCAGGATTAAAACTTTAAAAATGCTAGAGAATTAATTCATAATTAACTCTTAATCAATTAATTAAATTGGCTTAATTGAATCCAGTTTAGGTCTATTCAGAATGAGCAATGCACAGAAGGCTTAATAATGGGCCTTTCTTTGCGGACTTAGATTTAATCACCAAATGGATTCCAAATCCAACCAAATTAAATATGTAAGGTCCATAATACTTATGGATCATATTTAGTTTTACTTGGACTAAGAATTAGACCATTAAGGCCTTTTATATACTTTTAGCATAAAATCCACTCCTAGTGGGCTTCTACGCAAACGACTTTTATTCTGGGCCTATTTTTAATTCTCCAATGGATCCAATATTATTATTTCAGTCCTACAACATTTATAGTCCAATAATATTTTATTCTAAATTAGAATGGACCAATCTGGTCCATTATTTCAGACCATGAGAAGAAATCTCTGCTGACTTTTTGGCGCATGCATAATTAATTAAACTCCTTTAATTAATTATTTCTTTCTTTATTTCCTCTATCCATAATAATGTCAAATATTATTATATCTATCATTTTACCATTATACCCTTTCCCTATAGGTGTGTAACTTATTGGATTTTCTAGTCCACTTGGCAGTACAGAAATATTTACAATTAATGAATTGCATGATTTAAACTCTTTAAACCATTATATTAATTTTCTAATTAATAATTATATTTATGTTCTTGTACAAATCATGAGAGGCTTCTATTCAGGCATTATGATTACCTAAGTGACAAAAAAGTCAAGTGGTTTTGACTGAACCTTCCATAAAACAGTTAACGTGCAATTACTCCCTTCACCTTACTTTATCTCATTTAGGTTTTGAGTATGGAATATGCCAACTCATATAAAGCTAAATATAGTTATTTTAATAATTTAACCATTGTTCCTAACATTTCCCTTATAGATCGCATCCACCTTGGCATTTTACTTTGGCTAGAGATTCTCTGAACAAGGGTATTATAGAACATGTGAGATAACTCACTTAATAAACCTTGGATGGTGAATCATTTATTGATCACTTAAATCTTCAAGTGGGTTATAATATACCTAACCTCTTAACTATGTTCACCCCTCGATGGAGGTAAGCCATTATGGAGTCAAAGTATACCACTCATTACTTAAGATAACTTTGGTGATCTCAAATCTAAGGATACTTGCACCATTGCTATGTTGAGATTCCTCACTAGCAAGATTTAATATCCATGTGAGGATTCTCATGGAAGGTCTACGATATACTTGTTCTTCTAACAAGCACCCACATGTCAGCTTTAATCATAGTTATGAGAACCACTGCTTGAAGCTTCCAAGAAGCAAGACATGTGCTAGTCTATCCGTATTAATAATGTCTTGTCTTATTAATACTATGACTAGGGACATTTAGGTATTAACATATTTGCATGCAATAGGCATTTCACATTATGAACTCTTTCATAGTTGCCTTTGCACTGTGTTTATAATATAAAGGACTGCATTTATTAATTTAAGATACAAATCAAACTAGAGGTAATCATTGTAACACCCCAATGTCCCTTGGGAGGGCAAGGGAGTGCTACGCAACACTAATATAGCTATAAACATACACGCTATAAAAGAAAGTCTAAAAACATACTTATCAAAAGGATTATCATTAACTAAATAGAGTTTACATATTTTAAGTACAAAATTACATATTACATTTACTTATTATACAAAAATAAGAACAATTTTATGCAATACAAAATATCAACCTAACTAGAAGACTACAGAACTCCTTCTAATGGCCAGCAGATGTTCCACAAAACTCGGGCTCCAAGCTATAAACCTACACGGGAGGTAAACACCCGTGCTAAGCGATAATGCTTAGTGGGGATATAAACATACAATAGTCTAATACAAACAAATCATGCATTAACATACAATAGCAACGTACACTATAATCAATTGATAAACAAATATTCATTATTCCATACTTCATATCATTAAGGCACTAATAAACAATATTACCAGGAATGGCTCAAACACATGGCAATTCATAACATGTATCACACTACTATAGTCAACCAATGCAATAACAACTTAATATAGCCTGAACCTATACAGTAGTTGATAACGGGAACACTAGATACCACTCGGGGTATCGATCACTAGATTATTATAGAGAACACTATTAACACTAGAGATGTATAAATCTCAAAACACTAGATATCGATTATGTATCAACAGTAGACCCAAAGGGCCACACTGGAAACTACGAACACTAACCCTTATAAGCATGCTTATCTATACACAACTTGATTACAGGCTATATATAAATTATCTTATTTAATGTTCATGTAAATACATACATTCATCATCACTTTATGTAAAGTCATTCATGAACCAAACATCATTGTTCATATGCATAAATACACTTATCAATCCCATGTACATAGACATTTATAGGTCACATAATATAGTTCATAAGGAATAAAGTAAAAGATTCGCATTGGGAAAATTCCAGCAATGTCGAGCTCGCGACCCTTGTCTCGCCCTCGATGGAGCAGGGATAACTCTTCTGTCATGCTCGCAGCATAGCTCGCGCACACTACAAAACACCACAAGCATTATTGTTGTGCTCGCGATAGTGCACAGTCCAGTAATAATCATCCTACGGAGCATTTTATCGCGCCCGCGACTCTTGTCATGCTCGCGACAGAATACAAACTCTCAACTCAAAGTTGCAATTACACATACCTCTATCAGCACTATATACACTACTCAATTTACATGCATTCCAAGCAAATCATAGACATAATTCATACCAACCACATGCATTTACAGCTAGTCAAAACGCTCTTATCTCATAATTACATATAGATTTTGCTTATCAATAACCATAACTAAGCAATTACACATCATCATGCACACAATCAAACATAGCACAATTTAATTGGCAATAAGGCTTCATCAATACATCATATTATCCCAATTTCAATCCATTCATTAGAAGAGCTATTGATCATTTCCCACATTTTCCCCAAATAATCTAAACATACAAATCTACATAAAATACAAGTAAAATCTCAAACCGCTTGAAGCACTCCTCCAACTTTCATAAGCTAGGTGACATTCTCCTTCCCTTTGCTTTCCTACTAGCTTCTCCAACTTACAAACAATATAACATACACATGCAAAACTGAGTTACAACTATGAATTGAAATCCAAATCAAGAAGAAGAACACTTGACTTAAGCTTACCTTTACGTGGACCTAACCTATCACTTGATCTCTCCAATCAATGAAACTCTAGTCTTAACAAACAATGAAGAGAATGAAGGAACACGAAGGAGACAAAGAAGGATAAAAGGCAAGAAGAAGAATGCAAAAAATCAAGGAAATGGCTGAACCAAAAGAAGAGCAAAAGATAGATTTTGCCACTCACTCTCTCTCCAAAAACCATTTAAATGCATGCAAATGCAAGGTGCCTCCACACAAACTCTTCAAGTGATGGGTGGCAAGTTGCAATGGTGACACTTGGACTCCACTATCTTCATACTTAACATTAATTAATCTAGTTTAATTAATCTAATCCTCCACTTAATACTATTCATTCAAAATTACATTTTAGTCACTACACTATTTTATTTCATGCAATTAGGTCCCTAAATTTCCAATTTCCATTTAATCCAAAACTATAAACCCTTAATTAACCTCACTTAACTACTCTAATCACTACTAGGGTCAATGTTGGGCTGTTACAATCATAATATAATATTAATAAATGAATGGTACCTTCTCATAAATAATAATGAGTCCATATATATGATAAAAATCCCTAATCTACATGGGCTTTAAAGCATACTCCTAACAATCTTCCACTTGCACAAGAGCCAATCACTCATGAGCCTCAAGCCCATACTTTATATATTGTGCTTGTACTTATTTTGGGATAGTACCTTAGTAAGAGGTTCCTCCATATTATCATTTATGGGGACCCTTTCTCTCTTTACATCATTTTTTGCTATAATCTCCCCAAATGAGATGGTAGCATTTGAGAACATGCTTGGATCGCTGATGAGACCGTGGTTCATTTGCTTGCACAATAGCTCCACTGTTGTCACAATACAGGGGTATTGGATCAACAATGTTAGGGATTACTCCTAATTCAATAATGAACTTCTTGATCCGTAATGCCTCTTTAGTCATCTCGAAGCAGTAATGTACTCAGCTTTTGTAGTAAAATTAACAATCCTTTCTTATTTGGAACTTTTCCAATTGACTGCTCCTTCTTCCATTATGAACACAACACTCGATTATGATTTATAGTCATCCTTGTTAGACTGAAAGCTGGCATCAATAGACCCACTTACTTGTAAATCACCCTCTCCATATATCAAGAATATATCTTTAATCATTCTTAAGTATTTAACGATATTCTTGACTACACTCAAGTGTTCCTCTCCATAATTGGATTGGAATATGCTTGTGACACTTAAAGCAAATGCTAAATCTAGATGTGTATATAAAATAGCATACATGATAGAACCAATTACTGATGCATATGTGTGACGCGCGCTGGAACCAGCAAGGCCCTCATTGAGCTCGCCTTTTGAGGCTCGAGGGATTGGTTCGCGTCTTTTATGATCTTGGGCATCATAAGTCATCTTGGATGCCTCCTTTCTAATAGAACATTGGAAAGGATCATCTAGACCAACAACGCCTTTAGGCACCTTTGAGATATTTTGGAGTGGCCACCCAGTTTACAAGAAACTGGAAAAAGTCTCTAACCTCTATTGGTCTAAACTAGAGAAGGTGTTCGGAACTTCACTCTTATTAATGAATTAAGTTTTATAAATGAGTTATTAAGAAATCTAAATTCTATCTCTCATCTCACGCGGTAATGCGATAAATTAAAGCGCATTCATTCACATTAAAAACCGATAAATAAAGCGGTAAATAAATAAAAATAAATTAAATAACAAATGGGATAGAACAATCCCCCAATAAATAAATAATAAATAAAAAATGAGACAGAACAATTCCCCAATAAATAAAATAAAAGAATACAAATAAATAAAACTTGCTCAAGTAAATACAAAACAATTAAAATGCAACATACATAAATCGGGTCATTTATTGAATTTTAGGAATAATGGTTCCTTTTTATTGATTAGAAAATTAGAGAACTATTTTTAGGATATTGATTGAAAAAACTGGGATGAGTGATCCCATTTTATGAAAACTAGTTCTCCATTTGAAAGTGAAATTTTATTGGTTAAAATAGGACATTGGTCCATTTTATTAAGAAAACTTACAAGTTATTAATTATTGTAAAAGCATGATTTTCTATAATGCGGACAATAAAAATAAAAATTAGAGCAGTAATGGTGATACCAAATAATAATAGTGAAAACAACATTCATTCACACCATAATAATAATAATAATAATAATAATAATAATAATAATATGAATAATAATACTAAAACAAATACTAATAATAACAATAAATAATAATAATAATGGTAACAATATAATATTAACCTTCAACAATAATAGCAATAATAATAATAAAGCAAATAATAATAATAATAATAATAATAATAATAAAGCAAATAATAATAATAATAATAATAATAATAATAATAATAATAATAATAATAATAATAATAATAATAATAATAATAATAATATAAACCACAATAATAATATTGATAATGATAATAATAATAATAATAATAATAAGAAGAATAAGAATAAGAATAATAATATAACACAACAACAACAACAACAACAACAACAACAACAACAATAATAATAATAATAATAATAATAATAATAAAATGAATATAAAGTAAATAATATTAACAATAATAATGACAAAAAATAATAATAATATTAACAATAATCATAACAATAACATTAACAAAATAATAATAATAATAATAATAATAATAATAATAATAATAATAATAATAATAATAATAAATAAACATAAAATAATCAATACTAATAATAATAACAACATAAAATAATAATAATAATATTAATAATAACAATAACAATAATAATAAATAATAAATCAAATAATAATAATGATAATGTAATACAATAATGATAATAATAATAATAATAATAATAATAATAATAATAATAATAATAATAATAATAATAATAATAAAAACAGAATAATACTAAAAATAAATAAATAAAATAATAATAATATTAATATTAATATTAATTAACAATAATAATAATAATAATAATAATATATTAAAATAAATAAATATAAAATAGGACTCACCGGATTTCTCTCGCCGGAGCCGCCGGTGGTCGACACTGCCCTCACCGCTGGGTAGATCTCGTCGTCAGGAATCCAACACCAGTGGTCACGCGCTGGAAGGTCGTCAGAGTTGGTTGGAGATCGCGTCGGCAGTGTCCTCTCTTCCCTCGCCGATCTCCTCCACGCCGGCGAGTGCCACTGATCAGCGACCACCACCGTTTTGGTTCGGGACCCGCTCGTCCCACCGATGGGGCGCGTGTGCCGGTCTGGTGCCATGGCTGGCCGGCGATGGCCCCGCCTTTCCTCCCCCTTTTTCCTTTTCTTGCGTCGCTCCCTCTGCTCCTCTTCCTTCTTCCTGGGTCTATTTCCTCTCTTTGGCTTTCTATTCTCCTCCTCCTTTATTTGCTCATCTCTTCTATCTTCTTACTATTTTCCTATCATTTTTCTTTAGTTTTCTTGGTCTCCCTTTGGTTTTCATTTTCTTTTCATTTGATTCTTTCTTTGGCCAGCTTTCTCTCTATTCTTTCTATTTCACTTCTTCTTTCTATTTTCTTTTTTCTTTCTATCTCCTTCAACCGAGCCCCTTATTTTGCCTTCATCCTTTTCTTTTTATCCCACAAATTTGGGTAGGTTTGTTCACCTAACCCTCAATAATTTCCTCCATTTTTTACCTTTTAATTTTAATTAACTTACTTAAATTATTACACATTTAATTAATTAAACACTCTATTAATTAAATACTCCATACTTTTCTACCTTTTTAATTTAATTAATCTACTTAAATTATCACATATATTTTATCTAATTAAACCCTATATTTATTTTCTTTTTTCAATTTTAATTATCCTACAATATTAACTAATTAATTAACTAATCTTAATTTTTAATTTTACATATATACATATACTTTTTCAGAGGAAATTATCAAGGACCCAAAATTGCCATTCCATTTTTTTTATGTTAAACCTGACTCGGGACCCGGTGTCTACAGTTGCCCCCAATTTTGGAGAAGCTAGTGCTTAGACACCTAGGTGAGCCAAAATTTAGAAAAAAGGGAGAGAATTGCATACCTGAGGCGGACCTTACCTTTTTGCCAAGGGGAATGGTGGTGCGTCGAGTCTGAAACGCGAGGATTGCTCTTTTGAGCTGAGTTGTTCTTCTGATCTGCCCTTCTGAGCGGAGTTGTTCTTCTAGAAATGCACCAAGCCGAAGCTTACAAAGTGCGGGATGTCCTTCTGGACTTCTTTTGCTCTTCTGAGCGGAGTTGTTCTTCTAGAACTGTACTGAGCCGAAGCTTACAAAGTGCGGGATGTCCTTCTGGACTGCTCTTCTGAGCTGAGTTATTCTTCTAGAACTGGACCGAGCCGAGGCTTACAAAGTGCGGGATGTCCTTCTAGATTGCTCTTATGAGCGGAGTTGTTCTTCTAGAACTGCACTGAGCCGAAGCTTATAAAGTGCGGGGTGTCCTTTTGGACTGCTCTTCTGAGCTGCTCTTCTGAACGGAGTTATTCTTCTAGAACTGCACCGAGCCAAAGCTTAAAAAGTGCGGGATGTCCTTCTGGACTGCTCTTCTGAGCGGAGTTGTTCTTCTAGAACTGCACCGAGCTGAAACTTACAAAGTGCGGGGTTGCTCTTCTGAGCGGGGTGTTCTTCTGAACTGCATCGAGCCGAGGCTTACAAAGTGCGAAAGTTGTTCTTCCGAACTGCACCGAGCCCGTTCAAGGCTTACAAAGTGCGAGGTGTTCTTCCAAACTGCACCGAGCCCGTTCAAGGCTTACAAAGTGCGAGGTGTCCTTCTGGACTGCACCGAGTGTCACACCCCAAAAGTGGCCTAGTTGGAATTAGTAAGATAATTGGACTTTGGGAGTATTGTGGTTATTTATGCAAGAGAAATAAGAGCATTTGGGTAAGTTACATTGGAAAAGAGGATGTAATTGAAAGGAATTAAAAGTATTGTTTTATTTATTTGGCAGATTTTATTTAGTGAGTAAAAAGTAATTTGACAAGGATTTATTAGTAATTGTAAGGAGTTGTTGGAAAAAGATTAGTTAGTGGAATTGGGGGTCCAATCAGAATATGACAAGTGGATAGTGTGCATGTTGAGGATTTGAAAGAAGAAAGAGGAAGAGGCAGAAATTGGTTTCATTTTTTTCCTTGGCTGTCCTGTTTCTCCTCTTTCTTCTCTTCATTCTTCCTTGCTTCTCTATGGGTTTTGCATGTTTTAATACTCTGCAAGTTGAGTTGTGTTTAAAGAGTTAAGAGCTGAGTTTTCATGGTAAGCTACTATATTTATGTGTGGTTCTCCATCTTCTCCTTCTTTCTGGATTTTTGTTGCTGTTTCATTGGGTTGATATTGCAGTTTATTTGTTGGTTCATACAAGCTACTGAAGAGAAGAGGAAGGATAAAGGAAAAGGGAAGTTAGGGGCTTGAAGGTTACAGTGAGAGTTTGAGCTCCATATCAGGTTTGGGAGCTTTGGTTGCTTATATGTGTTTGTGTGTAAGTTTGTTCATTTGATGTGTGATTATACACGTATGGAATTTGTGTGTGAGTATGTGTTAATTGATAGATGATATAGATGAGATATATAGTTGAATTCTGTTGGAATTGTTGGTTGATTGTCATGAGACTTTAGATAGGGCATGACCACTAATTTATGGGATATTCTGCTTAAATTGTTACTGGACCTCTGTGTATTGTTTTGATCATAGTTGGAGTTTTACAACTCCACATTGAATTATTGTCATGCCTTTTGAACCATGACTTCTGTACCTTTAAAAGTCTAAGAGAGACAATAAATTAATTCTGTCTCTAAAAGGCTTAAAAATGGCAAAAACCGGACGTGTCTCTTTCTAGCTGGGTTCATTTGAACAGTCTTTAGTTTTTAATATATATCACTTAATTTAGGAATCCACTTTACCTAAAACTTGTCCCTTTTGAAAGATAAGACGTATGGGAACAATTGTTAAGAAGACCACTTTGCCTAGAAATGAGATCTAGAGGTCGGTTTTTGCGATGCAAGTTTGGAGTGAAAACCAGTCTCGTAGGCACCTGAGCTGAGCTTCTGTCGCGAGCGCGACAGGGTCGCAACCTCACGACAGAACAACACATATAAAGCCTTTTATTCTTCATTTTGAGCCCATGGTTTGCATGGATCAATCCCCTACCTTTCCCCTCAACATATTATGCTTGATTAGGGTTATTAAATGATTATAAAAGTAGTTATCATTGGGAAAATTTATGAGTATGATTAAGATTGGTAATTTAACTAATAAAATAACATGATTAATAAGATCGTATATGATTTAAATGCATACAATTTATATGTACCTGCATTATTTAATCGTGAGTTATATGTTCATATTGAGACTTATATATGATGTATATGTTTCTGAGTTTGACCAACATACATGTATTCATAAAATAACATGATTATATTTGATTTATCCTCAGTTATATGATAATTATTTTAGATCAGGATTGAATTGTTATTTGAGCCTGGTAGTCATAGTTAGTGGATAGATAAGCGCTTATCAAGGGTCTGGGTGTGTGTGCAGCTGCTATATGTTATTTGTTACATGCGGGCCCCATTTGGGTCATATAAGATGTTTGAGGCCTTGGTCTCCGGTATACCTTCGGGTATACATGAATATAAGAAAATATTTTGAGACCCATGTCTCCAAATGCTTGGGATACTGTGTCCTATCAGTATCATTGGTACCCGTATCCACTAGTTAGCGAGTAATCAGGCTATTACTTGAAGTTATTATACAAGTTCGTTATATGAAGCTATTATTTATACGAAATGAATATATGTTACATGTATGTGTATATGCGTTATGACATGATGAAATGTAATATTTGTATTCGAATATGAATGGTTAAATTTGGATGTACTTGAATATGATGAACAATTGTTATATATACATGAGCAGTATATGTTTATGCTTTTGTTATTATTAAGCTTACATATATATGTTTATTGCAATTATATGTACACGTATGTGTTGTTCCTCCCCACTAAGCGTTATCACTTAGCACGGGCTCTCTTCCCGTGTAGGTGGCAGGATCATTTTGGAGTCGGACATCTGCAGGTCGGCCACTAGAAGTCTGTAGTTAGAGTTTATTTTGTGTCTTTCGCTGTATTTTTGGTATTTGGCAACTGATTTTGGAAAATGTAATTTTGTTAAGGATGATTTTGTATTTGTAAATGTTTATCTTTTACAAATCCCTTTTGTAAAAACTATATGGTTAATTATAGATTTGGTATCTTTTAATTAAATGTAATTGTTATCTTAACTTATTTGAGTTTGTATGTGATTTGAACGCGTGGCGCTCCGGTATCCTTCCAACGGGGGTAACGGGGTGTTACATCGAGCCCATTCAAAAGTTACAAAGTGCGAGGTGGCCTTCTGGGCTGCACCGAGCCCGTTCAAGGCTTACAAAGTGCGAGGTGTCCTTCTGGACTACACCAAGCCCGTTCAAAGCTTACAAAGAGCGAAGTGTCCTTCTAGACTGCACCGAGCCCGTTCAAGGCTTATAAAGTGCAAGGTGTCCTTCTGGACTGCTCTTCTGAGCGGGATGTGGTCTTCTTGGATATTTCCTACAAAGCTATGTGCATGGAAGTATATACAAGAAATTGTATGCATGATATGAGATGTAGATGTTTGTAAAAATGGATGACTATGTCCTAGATGGTATGGGGTCCATTAGGGATATAGCTTGGCTGCTCCACCATGCCCCCTAGGATCCAAAAGAGTATCATCTTGGTTTTAAGGATGATTGCCCCCTGAGAGGGCTTAGGTTGATTTGCCCTAGAGAGGTCTTGAGAAACGTGAGCTTATCTACGTGAGATTGATATACACTATCTAGGGGCACTACGTATGCATGTGAAAAGCACTGCAAAGTTTGTGTATGTGAAATATGTACTGTGCGTACTATGCATTGACTACGAACATGAAATGCATGCAGGGAATTATGCATATGGCATATACGCCATAGTCGTGCACATGGCTTATATACATGTAAAAGATTATGGAATGTGTGCAAAAAATCAAATTCTGTAAAATGTTTGAAAATAATCATGAATGAGAAATATATGCAAAGGATCAGGCATGAGAAATATATACAAAGGGAATTATGTATGCGAAATATATGCAAATGATCATGCATGTGACGAGGGTAAAGAGTCATTCACCTGTATAGATGTGAAGGATCATATGCAAAGATAGGATCATATGCATGCGAGATATATGCAAAGGATATGCCCACAAAATGCGTGAAAATAAATGATTATAAAAAATGAAGTTTAGAGGGCTATGTATGCAAAAGTATCTACAAACACTTATGTGGTGAAAGATACTTGCTAAAGATCTTATGCCAAAAGATATACCCCAAGAGTTATACGTGTAAAACTATTTATAAGAATGTTTACTACAATTATGTGTAAAAACATTTGCAGAAAGCATTTGTACAAAGAATAATGCTGGGGGTATATACAAAGTATCACTTTCATGAGTGGCGATAAGAAGTACCCCAAGATTGTGAGATGGTTGCAGCCTATATGGTACCCCAAACTCGAGTTTTTATCTGTCCTTGAATGCACTGAATGAACCACATTCTCAACTGATTCAATCTTAGCAAAAGAACTTAGGAGTCATTCCCAATGAAGTGCAAGAAGATAAACATGTTAATATCATGGTTTACTAAACCAACATGTAAATACAAGGCATACCATGCAATCACTGTGTGTGTGTGCAAAAGACCAAAACAGAATTTTTCACCATTTGAAAGCAAATTCTAATTGCAACGTTGGGGACGAGACTCAACTCGAATGCATAAATGCACTCGTGGCTTCCTGCTTGAAGCTCAAGAGACACCATATGCCTCTTTCTACGTACCAAACCTTATTAGAAGGTCATCTCTGCTAATTAGATAAGGCCGAACCCAGAATCAAGAGGTCTTACTTCAGTTGTAACGTCAGGCTTAGGTAATTGGCTATCAAAGGAGTATCAAGTCGCTAGAGAAAAATGGCCACAACGTTCATTCGACGGATGAAATGACCATTCCTAACCCCAATTGTATACTGTCTAGATATTCTTGGATTTGAATTTGGTAATACTTGAGCTCATCAAGCTCAGCATAAAAATTAAGTTAAAAAGATAGCTACTGAAACTCATCAAGGGGTACTACCATGAGCTCTACTTTTTTTTTTTGCTAATTCTTCTGTTGTTTTTTTTTTTTTTTGCTTCTTCTATTTTTTTTTTTTTTTGCTTCTTCTATTTTTTTTTCGCCTTTTTTCTTCTTTTTTTTCAACCTTACGTCTTTAATTACACTAAGACAATGATTAAATCTCCTTTCTGAAGTGTAACTCATCCTTATCAGAGCGATTTTTAATATCACAAAAAATTATCAATGATCGACACTCTTTTCCTGAAGTGTAAGCCCATCCTTATCAGGGCAATTTTTAATATCCCAAAAAATTATCAATGATCGACACTCTTTTCCTGAAGTGTAAGCCCATCCTTATCAAGGCAATTTTGATAGCCCGAGGGAATGTCGTAATGTACATCCATCCCTATTAGAGCAGCCATTCTTTTAAGGGGAAGCCAAAATCATTTTAGGCAAAGGGTAGTTTTAACATGTGTAATAATAAAATCGGTATGCATTTAGCATACCAAAATAAAGGCTCAACGGGCTAGCAAGTGATTACAATGCAAGGATAGGAAATGGTCATTTAGAGAGCTATACAAAGAAACGGTTGCCTAAATTATTTTCTAGATTCGGCCTTATCTAGGGATCGCTTTGATGGGTAATCAGAAAGGTTCTAGTGCTCTTAGTGAGTTTTCATCTAATCCCCTAATTGCAACTAGTTTTTTCAGTTTATTTCCAAAACGGGCCAAAAGTGCTCTGAACTTAGAAATTACATGGTATAGTCAAGTGTTTCCATGTGATCTAGCAATCAAAGACCAAACATAATTACCCTTTGCTTAATTCAAAATGGAATGAAGCACAGATTTCTAGAACTGAGATCAAAGCCATTCATAGTTGAGAACTACTTAGGCAGAGTCAGACTTTGAATCAAAGGTACCTCAATAATGTGCAAACATGTCAGCATTTTAGGAAACAACTTAACACAAAAATTTTTATTCTATCAAAATTTATATACATAAGAATCATATAGGCACACACAAAATTATTTGTAAAATATGTGCAAACTATATGCTAAGAATCATGTATAGGGAAAGCATGCAATAGTGTCATGCATATTAGTAATGCGTGTAATGAACTACATGTGCAAAACATGTGTAAAAACATAATGTATAGAAATGCGTACATGAAATATGTGCAAAAATGTATGTGCGTAAAACACCTACAAAAAATCATAAATGGGTGTGAGTGTGTAAACACTGCATGACAAATGATGTGCATGCATAGATTTGCAGTGTACATGTAAGCCGCACATAATGAAGGCATGAGTATAAAATATGACACAATATAGTAATGAATGTTCAAGATATATGGTACATGTGCACATGGCATGATTTAGACATGATAGGAATACATATATGATGTAAAATGAAAAAATTTGGCACAATGATGTATACATGAATCGTGAGGAATGGCAAAACTCGTATAGATAAGAGTACAAAATATATACAAATAATGCACATGACATGAGACACAATATAAGAATGATTGTGTACAGTGAGCGACATATGTGTGTGATATAGTATACAATGTGAAAGATGCAAGGTGTCTGCCGTGCATGATGTATATAATGGCCGACCTAATGGTGTATGCTAATGTGTGTATGTTATGACACGCAACAGTATGTACATGCTCTAGCACACAATGCTTATGTACATATGCAATGTGAGCATACTGATATGTACATGCTATGACACATGATGAATTTATTTTATTTTTTATTTTATTTTATTTTTTTTTTGCTTTTATTTATTTGTTTGTACATGTCTTGGTGGTAGTATATCCGTACATGCTGTGATGTATGTCAATAAGTACGTTCGGTGATGTATGTTGTATGTACAGATTATTGTGCACGATGGATGTCATGGGTGTCATAAAAAAGTTAATATGTATGTGTTGCGACAAGCATTGCTATGTACATGCATGACAAATACATGTTATATTTACATTATGACACAAACAATTTTACATACAAAGTGTCCAGGTTCTATAATTGTACATGAAATAAAATGCATATGCTTTATTTACTATTGTTCATGAAAAATAATGCGCGAGCACGACGAATGTCTCTCACACAGGAGGTCGTGCGGTCTCTTTCCTAGGTAGGCTTTATCCATGGGTTAACAGGGAACCCATTGGATACGTATAGTGCACGGTGAAAAAAAATCGGCAGCATAACAACTCTTGTCTAATGTACATACGTATGGGTGTTTGGCCATTATATATTTAAACAATTCAACCAAATTAAGATGGCCCACCGGGGCATGAAAGCCTTTGATAAAAGACCATTTAATTTAATTGACTTCATTCAATATATGATGGCCCAAATAGCAAGCATGATATTATGGTACATTTTACCTAGGGAGAGTATCTATTGCCATTACATGTGCTTTGGTCAAAGGTGGTGATATTTTAGGGCTACCCAAGCATGGTCCCTGCCAACGGGTCTAGCTCATCATGAGCATAGCGACCAATCGGGTCTCTATTTGATATACCATTTGATGGTATGAGGCTTGGGCTGGTGATTATCCCGAGCACTTCCCTACAATTAGTGAAAGTAGGGTTGTATTTTAGGAACGCACCAGGGTAGATAGGGGACCAACTAACATATTCTAAGGCTCTAATGTATGTAATGCAATTTCGATTAGAAATAGAATTTTTGATTCTTAATAACTCAATTATAATATTGACTTAAGTCACTTTCAAAGCGAAGTTTCGATCATCCCCAGCGGAGTAGCCACTATGGCGCGCGCCGAAACCAGCAAGGCCCTCATTGAGCCCGCCTTTTGAGGCTCGAGGGATTGGTTCACGTCTTTTATGATCTTGGGCATTATGAGTCATCTTGGATGTCTCCTTTCCAATAGAATATTGGAAAGGATCATCTAGACCCACAACGCCTTTAGGCACCTTTGAGGTATTTTGGAGTCGCCACCCAGTTTACGAGAAACTAGGAAAGGTCTCTAACCTCTATTGGTCTAAACTAGAGAAGGTGCTCAGAACTTCACTCTTATTAATGGCTTAAGTTTTGTAAATGAGTTATTAAGAAATCTAAATTCTATCTCTCATCTCACGCGGTAATGCGATAAATTAAAGCGCATTCATTCACATTAAAAAGCGATAAATAAAGCAGTAAATAAATAAAAATAAATTAAATAACAAATGGGAAAGAACAATCCCCCAATAGATAAATAATAAATAAAAATGGGACAGAATAATCCCCCAATAAATAAAATAAAAGAATACAAATAAATAAAACTTGCTCAAGTAAATACAAAATAATTAAAATGCAACATACATAAATCGGGTCATTTATTAAATTTTAGAAACATTGGTTCTTATTGATTAGAAAATTAGAGAACTATTTTTAGGATATTGATTGGAAAAACTGGGATGAGTGATCCCATTTTATGAAAACTAGTTCTCCATTTGAAAGTGATATTTTATTGGTTAAAATAGGACATTGGTCCATTTTATTAAGAAAACTTACAAGTTATTAATTATTGTAAAAGCGTGATTTTCTATAATGCGGACAATAAAAATAAAAATTAGAGCAGTAATAGTGATACCAAATAATAATAGTGAAAACAACATTCATTCACACCATAATAATAATAATAATAATAATAATAATAATAATAATAATAATAATAATAATACTAAAACAAATACTAATAATAACCATAAATAATAATAATAATGATAATAATATAATATTAACCTTCAACAATAATAGCAATAATAATAATAAAGCAAATAATAATAATAATAATAATAATATAAACCACAATAATAATAATAATAATAATAATAATAATAATAATAATAATAATAAGAAGAAGAAGAAGAAGAAGAAGAAGAAGAAGAAGAAGAATAAGAATAATAATATAACACAACAACAACAACAACAATAATAATATAATAATAATAATAATAATAAATAAACATAAAATAATCAATACTAACGATAATAACAACATAAAATAATAATAATAATAATAATAATAATAAATAATAAAACAAATAATAATAATAATAATAATAAACAAAGAATAATACTAATAAAAAATAAATAAAATAATATTAATATTAATGTTAATATTAATTAATAATAATATATTAAAATAAATAAATATAAAACAGGACTCACCGGATTTCCCTAGCCGGAGCCGCCGGTGGTCGACACCGCCCTCATCGCTGGGTAGATCTCGTCGCCGAGAATTCAACACCACCGGTCACGCGCTGGAAGGTCGTCGGAGTTGGCCGGAGATCGCGTCGGCAACGTCCTCTCTTCCCTCGCTGATCTCCTCCACGCCGGCGAGTGCCGCTGATCGGCAACCACCACTGGTTTCGTTCGGGCCCGCTCGTCTCACCGGTGGGGCGCATGTGCCGCTCTGGGGCCATGGCTGGCCGGCGACGGCCCCGCCTTTCCTCCCCCTTTTTCCTTTTTCGGCATTG
The DNA here is from genome assembly GCA_947683425.1 of Excoecaria cochinchinensis. NCBI lineage: Eukaryota > Viridiplantae > Streptophyta > Magnoliopsida > Malpighiales > Euphorbiaceae > Excoecaria > Excoecaria cochinchinensis. Next base: position 7,694,916 of record CANTUQ010000005.1, read on the forward strand.
CTCCCTCTGCTTCTCTTCCTTCTTCCTGGGTTTATATCATCTCTTTGGCTTTCTATTCTCCTCCTCCTTTATTTGCTCATCTCTTCTATCTTCTTACTATTTTCCTATCATTTTTCTTTAGTTTTCTTGGTCTCCCTTTGGTTTTCACTTTCTTTTCATTTGATTCTTTTTTTGGCCGGCTCTCTCTCTGTTCTTTCTATTTCACTTCTTCTTTCTATTTTCATTTTTATTTCTATCTCCTTCAACCGAGCCCCCTATTTTGCCTTCATCCTTTTCTTTTTATCCCACAAATTTGGGTAGGTTTGTTCACCTAACCCTCAATAATTTCCTCCATTTTTTACCTTTTAATTTTAATTAACTTACTTAAATTATTACACATTTAATTAATTAAACACTCTATTAATTAAATACTCCATATTTTCTACCTTTTTAATTTAATTAATCTACTTAAATTATCACATTTATTTTTTCTAATTAAACCCTATATTTATTTTCTTTTTTTAATTTTAATTATCCTAAAATATTAACTAATTAATTAACTAATCTTAATTTTTTATTTTACATATATACATATACTTTTTCAGAGGAAATTATCAAGTTCCCAAAATTGCCATTCCATTTTTTTTTATGTTAAACCTGACTCGGGACCCGGTTTCTACAATATGGTTTCTATTCATGTTCTTTTGATTCTTTTGTGTCTTAGGACACATAAACTTAAAAAGGTGTTTCCTATGTACCATCGGTAGAAACCCTTTCTTAGAAAGATTTATAGTGAATCTCTTTAATACTTTATCTATTTATGTAGACTATAAAAGACCTAGCAACCTATTCGATCTATCTCTATAGATCCTAATTCCCAAAATATAGGATGTTTCTCTAAGGTCTTTTACGAAGAATTATTTGGATAACTAAATTTTCAGACTGAAGAATAGAGATGTCATTTCGCAATGATGAAAGTCAATGCCTTCTCTTTGATGATAACCTTTAGCTACTAAGTGAGTTTTGTAGGTAACTACAATACCTTCCATGTCAGTCTTCTTTTTGAAGACCCATTTGCATCCTATGGGTTTATCCCTTTAGGTGGTTGTGTCAAAGTCCATATTTTTTTCTCATACATGGAGTCGATTATAGTTGACATGCATTCAACATAAGTGAATGGCATAAAAATTATGATGAAGTGATCATAAATAACATGATTATTAAATTAATTGAAATATCTATCTCTAGGGTAGTTTTGCCATAATTATATATTTATATTTGCATATAATGTCATTACTTTTCCTTGGATGTGATGTTAATATTAAATAATTTTGGATTGATATTTGAGCCTGCCAGATAGCTAGGTTATGGATAGATAGGCATGCCTATAAGGAGCCTGATGCAGCTGCTATACTTATTGTAACACCCCCTTATATGGAACATATAACCATGTACAAATAGCATAAATAATTATGTGAATTCATTCAAGGGTGACGGTTCATGTAGGGTGTTACACCACTATACATATGCCTGTTCCTATCACATTCATATCGTACTTAGTCATATCAATATTTCTAGTTCTTATTCATATACAAGATACAAAATTTCTTTACAAATACAAGATATATTTCATAGGTTATAATTACATATGCTTAACCCTTTAATTTACAATTACATATACAAAACTATTATATAATCAAAAGGTTATACAAAAGAACTCAAGACTTGACTCCTCAGTTTGCTATAACCTCCGTAAACTGTCCTAGAGCAACTCAACTGTCATACCTGCAGGGATAAACACCCGTGCTAAGCATAAAAACTTAGCGGGAAAAAAAAATTTGATGACCACTCACAGTAGTAGTCGGTTAAACATACACTAGCAAAATTAAAAAATATGTTATTATTCACAATATAAGTATAGCATGGCATTAATCAAGAAACATAATTTCAATATTACACACATAAGCTAACATACATTACCTGACTTGTATATAGATCATGTGTCACACCCCGTTTGCCCCCTAGTGGAATGAGCCATATGTGTGTGCATGCGTATGTGTATCTTGGCATGTGTTTTAAGGGCATTTTGATAAAAAGGCATGTTTTATAAGTTTTGTTAGCATGTGGTGCATGTATGTTATTAGGGTGGATACTAGTGGGTTACATTTGGGTGTGTTTTGCTCACACCTTGGTAGGATGTGAGTAAGTTGAGTTATGTTTGTGTGCATATAAGCATATCATTGTAGGGTTGGCATTAATTGGGAATGCATTGTGTGTGTGTGAAGCATGGAATTAGGGTGTGAGTGAGCAAGTTCCACCACTAGGAGGTTGACAAGTGTATTAGGTTAGGGAAAAAGAATTAAGAAAAGAAGGAGGAGAGAAGGGAAATCAGAAATTCATTCTCGTTTTTCCCCTTCTACCTCCATCTCCTTCTTCCTTTTTCCCTTCCCTAGTTATTACTAGCTAGAAATCAAGCTTTGGTAGTGGAAATTGGTCACTCTTGCTTCTAATTTGGTAAGTTTGTGTCTTTGTCTTGCTTTGATTCATGTTATTCATCTCTTTCTTTATGATTTCTGGGCTTAGATTGATTTAGGGTTTGCTTTGTTTTGTGTGTTCTTTGGTTGTGATATTAGTTGAGCCTCCCCGTGACCCTAAGGGCAAGGAGAAGGTTGGTTGCAGTGGATCTAAGTGAATAGGAGTGGAGGAGTTACAGGTTTGGGATTATTTTTATATGTGTTGGGTGTTTGATGATTTTGTGTGGTTTGGATGCTGAATATTGGTATGATGTTTATGTGTATTTGGTATATGAGCTTTGATGTTTTTAATATGTTGAACCTAGAATTTAGTTGGGTGAGTTTATGATTGTGATTTTGGTGAATCATGTATGTATGAGAATTGTTAAGTGTGATTTCTTAAGGTTAGAATTAATTAGATGATTATGTAGGTTTTTGCATGATGGGCTTTGTATCTCAGGTAGGAAAGGTAACTGTGAGGTTGATGATATGGTTTAAATGTGTGAATTGTGATGGTGTGGTTTTGGGTTCGAAATTGGAGTGACAGTCTGCGATTTCTGGAAATTCCAAAAGTCACACCGTGGTAAGGCCTAGGCTCACCGCCGTGTGGATCGAGGAAACCTTCAGAAATTGCAAGGCCGTGGTTTTACACGGCGGTAAGGGAAGGACCATACCGCCGTGTAAAACGCTACTGCCCATATATGTTTTTGAGCTGTGAGTTTCACACGGTGGTATGGGTTTCCCCTTGCAGCCGTGTGAAACGCCTCTGTTTGAAGCTGTGCAAGACATCTTGCACGGCGGTAAGGAACGTTCTATACCACCGTGTAAAATGCCTCTGTCCAGCTGTGTTGGACATGTTACACGGCAGTATGGACTAAGCCATACCCCCGTGTAAATTGTCTTACACGGCGGTATGGATTGACCATACCGCCGTGTAAAACGCTACTGTCCTCCTTATGCAGATTTTTGACTTCCTTCCTTTTCACTCCTTTTCCACTTGTGTTTGGTTTCAATTATTAATTAGTGTTATTTTATCTATGTAACATCATTTAGTTGTGTGTTTTGCTATGCCATAATAGTATGTGTTATATGTAATAGTAAAGTGAGTTATCCTTAACTATGAACTCTATATGTGATGAATATTGGAATGTAGATTGTGTTATGCATAACCTGCAAGAATCAGTTTAGTGGATAGTTAGGCATGCCTAATAGAGTCTTTTAGCTGTAGCGTCAGTTCAGTTCGGACCCCGATCAGGTCCCCGTTTGGTTCCTCGCGAACCCCTCAGTGTCGAATCTTGTTTAAGGTCCCCTCAGTAAAATGTTTTGAAATTGATAAAGTAAAATGGTTTCCGATTCATACCCGTAAGGTACCGTCAGTTATCGATTCGTACCCGTAAGGTACTGTCTGTATACTCATTATCCACTAGTATGAGCCAGCAAGTGTTATGTGTTCTGTCTACTATGTTTTACTCCGATATGGTTATGTGAATGTGATATTCAAATGAGTTTAATAATGAGATGTATATTCAGTTAATATGATTACGAACATGAGTATGTGATGTGGAATGTATGGCTTTAATATGCAAGTATATATGTTCATATATTTTCATATATGATGTTATGTTATGGATATTTGCATTTGTCATTATGAATGTGTTATGCCTTGACGACCATTGTGAATGGTCGTCCATATCATATGTATGTTTCTCCACTAAGCATTTATCGCTTAGCACGGTGTTCTTACACGTGTAGGTGCGGAGGATATTATTGCTTTGGGGGAGTCGCCGCCAGTCAAGCCAACACAGGAGGGTTAGTGTTAGGGCTTTAGTCTTTTGTAGTATGATGATTCTTTTTGTAATAGAACTCTCTTATATCTTTATAGCTTCCGCATATGTATTAATCCTTTGGGATATGTAATCTTTTGTATTTTTAGCAAGTTGATCAGAACAGTAATGTAATGGATATTGTTATATTAATGCATGATCAACTGTTCCCTATATTGTTTGCAAAGTTTTTAATTACCCTGTGTTTATGTATGTATGCTTTAGGTGAATGTATAATTTGTACTGTATTGTGTGGTGGCACCTTGACTCATACGGCATCTCACTCCTCATCGGATAGGATCGCCTATGTATGGGTAGGGGGTGTTACATCATGGATCAAAATAATCATTCAATAGCAAAAATATAATAGAAATTACTCACTTAAGTTCAAGTGTGTGTGTGTGTATATGTGTGTGTGTGTGTGTGTGTGTGTGTGTGTGTATACACTTTACAATATATTCATTCAGTAACTGCATTTCAAGTATACTTGCCATGAACTATATATATATATATATATATACACACACTTTACCATATATTCATTTTGTAACTGCATTTCAAGTATACTTGCCATGAACATTATATTTGCACTTTCTTATATAATATCGTACATATATAGGTTGGCACTCCAATCATGCTATACCTCTTACGCATTAATAAATCACATCCACTAGCATATATTATTATACAGTCAAGTATGATAACCTTGTTAGACATATTGTCTACATTCAAGTCATTACTTTCCTTATTTATTAATAAACTATGTTAGAGTTTTAACCATGGCCACACATAAAGTTACCTTATAATCCTTCACATAATTATATACAGTATATCACTCATATACATATATCCTTTTTCTCATTGAATTGATCATTCATAATAGGATCAGGCTCATATACACTCTAATTTCAATCCAAACATCACAACCAAACGTCTAGTCAAGAGCACAGTTAAAACTTTCAGATTGATAATGATCAAGAGAAATCAGATTAAAAACTTATTATTCAATTATTTAATCAAAACAAGAGATAACAAATATACACAGACTCTTCTTTGATTCTTTCCTATTAACTTCTTAGTCAGGTCTATTAAGTACAAGAGATACCAGTAATCAGTATCAACAAGAGATATTTAACAAGTATTAACAATAGAGGGATCAGCCTTAAGTGCTCATTTTAGCCGAGAGTGCTGAAGCATAAATCAAGATGGAAGAGAGATAATAGTCCCATAATCAAGAGACACCGTAGTGTCACAAGAGCAGCTACAAGACCTTACTAGACATGACCATTCACTCATAACTATAACTCTAACAGGCTTCATTCATAGTACAAAGACATATCCAATAACCATCAAGAGTCACACAAGAAGTAGTATAAGTACATATTCATGATCATACACTCCAGATTACAAGATAAGGTAAACTTTCTGAAGCAAGACATATTATAATAACCAAGAGTCAGATTATGGTGGCTAGCATGAGTATACTTATGTACACATACATTCAGGATACACAAATAACAATCAAGAGCCATAATATAATGACAAATAAAAGTATCCATATGCGGATAGGTATTTACATTTATTCCATCTAGATTATAAAATATCACCTATATTTTAAAATATGAACAATTCATTTAGTAATATCCAATAGTCACATTATAGTGACAAGCTTATATTTATAAGCAACTCTAATTACAATCCTTTCTCTTGCCACAAATTATTTTTAACATGCACATAGGTTCATTTATAATCTTATACTAATTTTACATGCATGATTATACATGTATATCAATGCATGTGTATCCATTCAAGATTTTACAAGCTTTCTTCTCTTGACTTATTTATTACTCATAATGTATTAGTATTTGAGCACATTCAAGCATACATTTATCCTATACAGTTAATAATAATTATCGGTTATTCCCCGTCATTTTTGACAATTAAACATCAAATCTAGATACATTTCCTTTGTTAAATTATAATTAAATCAACATGTTTATAATGATATACTCTTATATTTTTTAGTGTTATTCATGTATATATTCATAATACAACATTTAGCACACATTAGACAAGTTTTGAGAACTTCTTGTTAAGTTCAGGGTCAAATCGGTTAGAAAAACTCACTTATTAGGCTGAAAAATAGGGTCACATGCCATTCAGGAATTTCTGATAGCCATGTGGGCCAATTATTAGGCAATTTTGGAGTTCCAAAATGTATTTGTATGGTGGTTAAGAAGGTTACAAGATGGACGGGAATCCCTAACAGCCGTGTACCCTTAATCTGCTGCATTATATATAGCGTAGATTCCAGGTCCGATTATGAATAGGGCTTTTCACCTAGTTAGAGGCATTTCTAGGCAAACATGTCTGCTAGACATTTGTTCCTCTATGTCTTAAGTTTCTAATGACATAGAAAAGATACAATTTGGGTTTACAAATTAGGAGATATGCCCTTGGGAACAACAACTGCTCTTATTGCACAAACAACAACAGACCTATGTTTTCAATTAAATTTTTGAAGGTCTTAGGGATAGAACTGGTTTTGGTGTCTTATAACATTTAAATTTCTATCTCTTATGTTTTATTTACAACTAAAATGACTCAATTTGGAGGCCTATAGGCTAAGATATGGCCTCAATACAGTGACAGGGTGAAGAGAACCTAGAACCGAAAATTTACCAAAATAATTTCTAAACACGTATGTACTCAATCTAGCCATAACCTCACCAAACCAGTACACTCACAACAATTTCACACATAATATTTATCATAAACCATTCCAAATTAATCATATATATTCAAGAAGAATTGAATCCCAAACTTGATTTTTAAGTCAAACTCCTTCAAGCTTGCTCACGTTGAGCATTCTCTTTCCCTTTCCTCCTCCTACCTGTTTCCAAAGCTTTTTCACCATAAATTTCATATTAACAATAATCCTTAACGCATCTTTTCAAAAATTCAAAAAAAGAAGGAGAAGAAGAAAATAAATGATAACTGATCTTTAATTCTTAGTTTAATTACAATATTTTAAACTTTTCCCTTTGAAATCTTCTAACTTGTGATTTATGTGTGAATTGAGAGGAAGAGGATGAAGTAAATTTCTTTATCATTTTTCCCCTTAAAATGGCCTGCCAAATGGCTTATAAATGATGTAACACCTCATTTCCCACCCTAGTAGTTTGAGCCATATTGTATGCAAGTGTGTATGTGTATTTTGGCATGTGTTAATTCCTTTTATTTGAGTTTTATGCATGTTTTGGGCTTGGTTATAGTGTGGTTAGGCTTGGGTGGAGTGTAGAGGATGGTTGTAGGGTGTGAGTTGTTAGGTTCTACCAATGATTTAATGACATGTGGCAAGTGAGGGTGGCTATAAAGCCAAGGAGAGAGAAAGAGAGTGTAAGCACCGTGTCCTGGAGCGGTCTGGATCAGAGGTTACCCTATGATGAAATCGGTGTCCAAGCCTGTATGGTAGGTTGGATTTAGAGGTTTTAGCCCCGCATTCCGTGAGAAGTGAGGTTTCTTTACCGTTCCCGGGCAGAGAGGGGAAAACGGAGGGTTTTTTTCAAGTCAAAGGGCTTTTTCTCCTCCACAGACGGCCAGCCCGTCTGTCGAGTCTGCCCGTCGCTTCGAGTCACCGACGGCTCTGGGTATTTTCCGATGCCCGTCAGAAAATCACCGCCCCTGTCAGATTGCCGCCTGGTTTCCCGGTGCACGCAACCCTTCCGACGCCCGTCGGTGGATGTGGCAGGGCCGTCGGACTAATCCTTGTGTCAGAAGGATTCTTCCGACGCCCGCCTCTATACACCGACGCCCGTCGGTCGTGTCTGGCTATAAAAGCTCTGGATTTTCATTTGAAAAGGGTTGGAAAACTTTTCAGGAGAGGAAACTCTGCCCAATTTCAAGCACATTTTCTCTCTCTTCCAAAAACACTTTTCCCAAAAGAATTTCATTGAATCAAGGATCAAATCAATCAAAGGAACTAAAAGCTAATTAGTTTTCTTTAGATTTTGACTCCAAAATCGATTTTCTGAAGGATTGAAGGTGAAATATCTCATTTTCTCTCTTTAATCTTTCATCCTTGCTTCACGTGGAACGCGCGGGGTTCTAACCGACACCAAAATCTTACCCAAAGCGACTATCTGAGGGTAAATATTCCGGATTCTTTCTCCATTTCATTTTTACTTTTATTTCTCATTTTGTGAAATTAATAAATATCTGCCATTATATTCTTTTATCTTAACTCTCTTATCTTCTTTTGGGATAAAACTCTCTTGGCATTAGAAAAAAGGTTTCTCTCTCTTTCTACCCATTCTGTTTTTCGGAGACAGGGGTGACCGACGGGTCATCTTTATCACTGACGCCCGTCGGTCACCCACCTACAGACGCCCATTTTTGAGTGACAAACGGGCATATCGGATAACCGAACCGACGCCCGTCGGTCAACCAAGGAAGGCCGTCGGTGGGTTCTGTCTCCATCTTTTTAAATCATTTTTCATTTCTACTCAGTCTCTTTGATTTCTTATATGTTAATTTTACGTTTATTGACATCTTTTAACTTTCCTATGAGTGTATATTGAATCTCTTGGATAATCCCGAGCTTGAGCGGCTGCCTACCATGCGTGGGAGATTCCGTCCGGTTTAGTTTTCTTAAACCTCTTGATTTATTTCTCTTGCCTATTCATTCATTAATTATTTTGTGCTTATGAATAAGCTCTTTTTTTATCTCGTTGAATGTAAAGATAGATCAATGATTTGTACTCAAATATGAATGAGTTTTATATAACATGCAAAAGGGTCCAATGCCCTGATTTTTATCCAATAAAGATCATCACAAATAAAATGTCCCATTTTTGATAATGACGCATGCGAGGACCAAAGTCCTCAAAATAAGCAATGCCCCGATTTATGTATGCCTCGCACATTTACAAAGGGAGTTGTATTCCGCTCCTTGTATTATTGTAATCTATTGCTTTATTATCTATTTGATCATTTACCGCTTTCAAGATGTGAATAAATGCGCCTTTTAATCAAACTGCATAGTGTGGAGAGAGAGTGAACTAATGACATTAAAATTTGATCATAAACTAATTGGGGTAGAAATAGATGAGAAATCCCGGACCCAGCTCTGGTCTTTGGGCTCAAGAGGTTAGAGGTCATCCTTCAAGATACCTCTTGAGTCACGAGGCTTTAGCGCTAATCCTAGGCTCCTTAGGGTGAGGAGTTCACCTTCCATGATCCCTCTGGATAGCCCAAAATGGATACCAAGCGCAGTCTTAGGCTCTCCGAGGCGAGAGAAACTTTCCCAATGTTCTATTAGGTGGCGACTCCATGAAACCTCCGTGTTGCTCAACATAGACGCACTTGCGATTCATCGCAAGCTGCCAACGGACCCGCAAATGCCCCGATCGCCCACGTGCGGGTGGTCCGAAAGGGCGGCGCATCGGGATCCGGCGCGCGTCATAGTGTCGACTCCACTGGGGACGTTTATGGTTCAAGATTTCAATTCGAAAATACCTCTTTTAACATTTATGATTAAAATTTAATTCATAAATTCGCTTTCTCTCAAATTTGCATTTGCATATCATTAGAGCCTTAGAATACGCTAGTTTGGTCCCTCTTCTAGCCCCGGTGCATTCCTGAAGCACCTCCTCATTTTCACTCAATTTGGGGAAGTGTTAAGGATAATCACCAGCCCAAGCCACGTACCTCAATGGTATATCAAAATGGTGACCCGATCGATCGCTACGCTCGTGATGAGCTAGACCCGTCGGCAGGGATCATGCTTAGGTAGCCTCAAAGAAACATCTCCCTTGTCCAAAGCTCATGTAATGGCTGTAGTCACTTTCCACAGGTGAAATGAACCTTAATCTCATGCTTGCTGTATGGATCTTTATGTATTGGATGAGTCCAAATGTCTCGCTTGGTAACCTAGCCAAAGGCTATCATGCCCCGGTAGGGCCATGTCGAAATTTATGGAGCGTCCGAATACGTGGCGATCATTATCCATCCGCTTGTACATTAGCATAGGAGTGTTATGCTGCCGGTTTTCCGCCGCGCACCATACGCGTCCATCGGGTCCCTCGTTGACCCTTGGGCTAATCCCACCTAGGAAAGAGACTGCACGACCACGTGTGTGGGAGAAAAAAGGGTGGAAGGACCAACTTGCTTGCTTGTGCTCTGTAAGTGTTGCATATCACGATCATGCATTATACCTACATTGCATGCATCATTCTAACTTTTGTCCCTGCAGCCATCATAGATCTGCCCAGGTGGACTAGATCACCAACCGGTCGACTGATCCGAGTTCTTACTCCTGAGCTATCAGATAGAGAGGGCCTACCGGAGATCTTATCAGAAATCAGTGGTACAGTATCTCAGATGGCAAACTCGCCTAGGGGGGAAGACGCCACCAGGGCCATGATTGCGGAAGAAGTGGGCCGCCGTTTTGAGGAATTCGAGGGCAGGATGATGAATATGTTGACCGCCCTGGCACAGCAGAACGCTCAGCAGAATGCTCCGTCGAACCCTCCTCCTCCTCCAATGAGACAGAATGAGCCTGAAGAAGAAAGGGTTGAAAGGCGAGAAGAGCCCATTAGGCCGCCGCCAGTAGAGTTAAGATCAGTGGCTTCGGGAGAGCTGAGAAGAAGGCCAGTGCTAAGAATTGATGACGACAGAGATATCGAGGATGATAGGTTGAGCATGGCATCTGAGAAGGGGAAGGCGCCTCAAGCTGATGACTTTATTCTAAAGAAGATGGAAGAGAGGTTCGAGGCTATGGCTCGTATGATAGGCAGAGCTCATGGGATGAATCCTAAGGATAGGGAGTTGGACGGAGAGGACCCGATCCCTTATAATTTCAAAATGCCGGATGTACCGAAATTTGATGGTACTTCTGACCCCACCGCACATGTGAAGCAATATTCTCTGGTCATGAAGGGGACCACATTGTCCAAGAAGCAGAAAGTGGAATACTTTTGTCTGAGTCTGACCTCCCATGCCATAGACTGGTATCACGGCCTTGACCGCCGCACTAAAGAAGATTGGGATTTGCTCACTGAGGAGTTTCTGAAGCAGTATGACTGTAATACCAGAATGGAGGTGACTTTGAAAGATCTTGAGCTACTCCAGCAGAAGGCCGGGGAATCCTTCCATGAGTATCTTACCAGATGGCGGAACCGAGTAATGGAGATGCGCCGAAAGCCTGACACCCAGGATCAGATTCGTCTTTTCATTAAGAACGCAAGCCCGTACTTGAAGGAGGGATTGAGGATGAAGGGGTTAAAGGACTGGGAGTCTCTCAAAGATATAGCCATCGAAGCAGAGGGAGAGTTCTTGACCCGAAAAGCTAACAATGACAATTTCGCCAAAAGGGCTAACCCCGGTCAGGGAACCAGTAGGCCGGCGGGTCCCAGTAACAGCACTAGAAGAATGGGTGAAGTGTCTGCTACTGAGGTAACCACCCAGAGGAAGTTTTCAAACTTGGGGAGACCGTTATCCTGGGTCCTGAGGAGGTTGAGGAAAGAAGGAAAATTGTGCCCTCTGACTCCTAGGCCAGCTTTGACACAAGGGAAACCAGGACATAAGGATAACGAATTCTGTGCATTCCACCAGCACTCGGGCCATATCACTGATAAATGCAAGGCGCTCCGGCACTCTATCCAAGACTTGATTGATAGCAAGCAGATCTCTGACCCTGAAAAGCGAGAAACTGAGAAGAAGCCCGGTTACAATGCCGTACCACCACCCGTGTTTATGATCCAATCTAGCCTGCCAGAGTGGTACGTGCTACAAGAGTTGTATGGGAGTGAGGAGTCCGCTGTGGATAATTCTGAGAATAGGAAGGAGAAAGCAGTTGTAGCGACCCTTGATTGCTGGTCTAGAAGTGAAAGCGGTGGAGAAGCCGAGGATGAAGAAGGGTTGAACCTTGATTTGTGGGGCTCCGATGGAGACGAGAGGGAGGTAAGCGCTGTCACGAGAAGTGGAAGGGTGATCCCTGAGATTACAAAGCTACCTGAACCAGTACAGCCACCAGCTGAGAAAGAGCCAGAAGAGAATCATATTGTTAGACAATTGAAGAAAACCGCGGCTCAGATATCCATTTGGGATCTGTTGAGGCAATCCCCCTCTCATAGGCAGAAGGTAGTAGAAGCTTTGGTTGAGGCCATAGTCGCCACCACTATTTCCCCATCAGAGCTTTTGGGTTTGATTAAGGGAGGATCCGAGGAGAGATTGGTCTTTTCTGACGCCGACCTACCTGTTGAAGGCCGCAACCACAACCGACCCTTGTACATTAAAGCACAGATTAGCGGTAAGCACACTGTTTGCGTTATGGTGGACGACGGGTCTTCTATCAACGTGTGCCCTTTAATAGCTTTGCAAGCTTTTGGTTTAAGCGAGGATATGCTCAGCGGATCAGATCTGACTATCACAGCCTACGATAACTCGAGGAGGCAAGCTTCGGGAACCTTCAAGACTTTGGTCAAGACAGGACCTATCGAAGTGGAGGTTGAATTTGTAGTTCTGCCCATCCCTGCTAACTTCTCAGCTTTGCTTGGGAGACCCTGGTTTCATAAATTAGGATGAGTGCCATCCACACTGCATCAGATGATAAAGTTCCCACACGAAGGGGAGGTGGTGACTATCAAAGCGGCCAGGGAGAACCAGGTCTCAACGCTGGAAATTGCCAATCAGCCTTTCAGCGGCTTTCATGTTCTATGATAAGGGAAGAGCGCAAATCAGTGGGTAGCCCAGCTGTGGTTAGTATGATGAAGAAGATGCACTATCTTCCTGGGGCTGAATTGGGCAAAAACTCCCAAGGGTTGCAGACCGCGATCACCACTCAAGGGCAGAAAAACCGGAAAGGCCTGGGGTATAGAGGTGGCTTCGGCAAGAAGAGGGTGACAGACAAGATCCCCCACATTTCAGAGAGTTTTGTGCCAGCATCCTCAGTTTGTGTGTATACTGGTGAAGATGAGCCACAATGGGTAGATGGGAGGATTGTCCCTGGCTTTGAGATCTTTAATGATGTGTATGACTGGCACGTCGGGTTCGTCAAGAGTGCTGAAGACTTTTGGGATGAGGAAGTCATGACTCAGGGTATCACTTGGGACAAGTGCGAGCTTGAGGAGGTCGTTACTGAAAAGATGGTAGCTGCCAGGCTGAAAGGGAAAGAGAAGGTAGCAAAGTTAGAGCTGAAAATGGGGAATTTGAAGATTTCTTCCGACGCTCCTGAGGGGCCTCTGCTAAATCAGAAAGTTAGTGAGCAAGCTGCAACAGCGTCAACCTCAGGAGTGGCGAAAGAAGACTCTAGCCTAGATTGTCTTTTTATTCCAGAACTCTTTTATGATGTAAATGATAACTATAATATTATCAATAAGATGAACAATTTCACTTATTTGTGCGATGTTTCTAATGATTTCAACATGCATGAACATGATCATATTCCATCAATTTTTGACATTGACTCCACTGGCACAACGCCTTTTAATCTTGGAACCTCAGAAAATCCGAGAGAAATTCTAATAGCATCAAACATAACTCCTGAGGAGAGAAAAAATTTTGAGAGAATAATAAGAAAACATGAAAAAGTCTTTGCCTGGACCTATGAGGACATGCCGGGGATTGACCGAGACGTGGCGGAGCATGCCATCCCGACTTACCCAGATTGCAAGCATGTGAAGCAGAAGTTGAGAAGGCTAAGACCAGAATGGGCTGACAAGGTTAAGGAGGAAATTCGACAGCAGATTGAAGCTAAGTTCCTTGTGGAAGTCCAGTATCCTACATGGCTGGCAAATGTGGTCCCTGTGGTAAAGAAGAACGAAAAGGTCAGGGTGTGTGTGGATTATCGAGATCTTAACAAAGCCTACCCTAAAGATGATTTTCCACTGCCCCACATTGATGTATTGATAGACAGTGCCGCCAATTGCGCGATGTACAGCTTTGGGGACGGTTATGTGGGCTACAACCAGATCCTGAACAAGATAGCTGACCGGGTTAAAACTGCCTTTATCACAGAATGGGGCACCTATGCCTATCGGGTCATGCCTTTCGGCCTGAAGAATGCGGGGGCCACATACCAGAGGATGGTAACCAAGATCTTAAGCGACCTGATCCATAAAGAGGTGGAGGTGTATGTCGATGACATGATGGTCAAATCAGCCACCCGAGAGGGACACTTTGAGGCTCTAGAGAAGTTCTTCACCAGGATCGATAAGTATAATCTGTGACTTAACCCCAAGAAGTGCATTTTCGGAGTGACTTCAGGAAAGCTGTTGGGACATGTCGTCAGCCAGAGGGGGATAGAAATTGACCCAGACAAGGTGAAAGCTATCAGAGAGATGCCTGTGCCACGAAAAGAGAAGGATGTAAGGAGTTTCCTGGGCAAGCTGCAATATGTTAGCCGGTTCATTGCCAAGCTCACTTCGATATGTGAACCTATTTTCAAGCTGCTTAGAAAGAATCAGCCCGTAGTCTGGAACGAAGACTGCCAGAAAGCCTTTGATAATATCAGGGAATATCTGTTAAATCCGCCAGTGCTAAGGCCTCCGCAACCTGTCAAACCGCTTATTCTGTACCTGGCAGTAGAAGATGGTTCAGTGGGCGCCATGATGGCTCAAGAGGATGAATTTGGGGTGGAGTTTGCGATTTATTACCTCAGCAAGAAGTTCCTGGCTTATGAAATAAAATATGCTGAAGTGGAGAAGATCTGCCTTGCAGTGATTTGGGCATCAAAGAAGCTAAGACATTACTTCCACTCATACAAGGTTCAGGCAGTAGCCAAGCAAAATCCGTTAAGATATTTGCAGGAGGCACCGTCTTTGCTTGGAAAGATGGGGAGGTGGCTGCTCTTATTACAAGAGTTCGATGTGCAATACATCACCCGCAAGACTATTAAGGGGCGAGCTGTAGCCGAATTTCTTGCTGAACATCCTATCCAAGGGGACGCCCCCGAGTTTACCTTTCCTGACGAGAGCATAGACACGATTTCTGTTCAAGGGTGGCAGTTGCACTTTGACGGGGCAGTGAATAACAGGGGAGCCGGAGTCAGAATCATCTTGACAACCCCAGAGAACGAAAAGCTTCCTCTTGCTAAGAAGCTGAGATACAAAGCAACCAACAATGAAGCTGAATACGAAGTGTGCACCTTCGGGTTAGAAGCTCTAGCGGTGTTGGGGGCAAGAAACGTAGAGGTATTTGGTGACTCGTCCTTGGTAATAAACCAGATCCGAGGTGAGTGGGCTGTTAAAGAAGAACGACTAGCCCCCTATGTTCAATATCTGAAAGGAATAAGTGAGCAGTTTGAGACTTGCACTTTCCACTTTGTGCCCAGAGATGAGAACCGTCTGGCTGACGCGTTGGCAACCTTAGTGTCAATGTGGGATAACCCTGCGGGAGTGGCTCTGAAACCGGTGCTAATTTCGAGCTCTGATAAGCCTAGCTTTGAAACCGAGCCTGTAATGGAACTAGAGGCATCAGATGGGAAGCCATGGTACTTTGATATCATGAACTACTTGGAAAGCGAGAGATTTCCAGAAGAAGCCACTGAAAAAGATCAGAGGATGATACGTAAGTTATCTACTCAGTTCATATCCTTAGAAGGGGTGCTGTACAAAAGACGGTCAGATGGGATCCAGCTCAGGTGTTTGAATGAAAGAGAAGCGAGCAAGATAATGGAAGAAACCCATGTAGGGGTCTGTGGGGCCCACATGAATGGTTTGACCCTGGCCAAGAAGATCATGAGACAAGGCTTTTACTGGCTTACGATAGACACTGATTGCTCAAAGTATGTCAAACAATGTCAGTTGTGCCAACAGTACGCAGATCTGAGACACCTGCCGGTATCAGAACTACATAATCTGACATCACCTTGGCCGTTTGCTGCTTGGGGGATAGATATCATTGGAGAGATTCGCCCTACGGCATCCAATGGGCACAGATACATCATAGTCGCAATCGACTATTTCACCAAATGGGTCGAGGCAGAATCTTTCAAGAAAATTGACGCAAGGGACATGGCCAAGTTCATAGAGAGGAATTTGATCTGCAGATATGGCCTCCCTCATCACATAGTGTCTGATAATGGAGTGCAGTTCATGGGAGAAACCAGAAAACTTCTCGAGAAATATGGTGTTGAGCATCATAAATCCTCTCCCTACCGACCGCAAGCGAATGGGGCAGTAGAAGCCGCCAATAAGAATGTGAAGAAGATCTTGTCCAAGATGGTCCAAACATACAAGGACTGGGCTGAAAAGTTACCCTTTGCCCTGTGGGGATACAGAACGACGGTAAGATCATCTACAGGCGCTACACCATTTTCCCTGGTATACGGAACAGAAGCAGTATTGCCAGTAGAAATTGAATTTAAATCACTAAGGGTGGTCATGGAGGCCCAAATCCCGGAAGCCGAATGGGCGCAGCAGAGATTGCAGCACTTGAACTTACTAGATGAGAGTAGGCTGAAAGCTTATTATCATAATCAGATATACCAGAAGAGATTAGCGAGAACTTTCGGAAAGAAGGTGAGGAAGCACCCACTGAAAGAAGGGGACTTGGTGTTCAAGCAGATGAGGCCAGGGATACCAGACATCAGGGGGAAATTCAGACCTACCTGGGAAGGGCCGTATATCCTTAGGAAGCTGTTATCCAAAGGGGCTGCAATCTTATCAGATAGCGATGGGAACGAATTCAAAGAGCCGATAAATGTCGACAGACTCAAAAGGTTCCACGGCTAAAGACCAAAATAAAAAGAAGAGAATAAAATGCCCCGCAAGTCGAAAACCGAAAAAAGGCGGCTATGCTAAAATTGGGCACCTCGACAGGGTGAAAACCGAAAAAAGGCATCCTGTGCAAAAATTAGAGGCATGAGAGAAAATGTCCGATCGTGAAAACCCGAGAGGGCCGATTGGTAACAGGAGTTGATGCTGTTAAAATTTGGTTTCATGTATTGATAGGCGCGTAAGTAGCTGAGTAAATGCCAAAACTGATCATGTATGCTGAAATTATATAGAATTGTACACAAAACTCGTGAAAAAGGATGAATATTATTCTTTTCACTTTCGTCATTTTCTAGTTCTGCATCAAAAAGAAATGTAGCACCAAAAGAAATACACATATAGGCTAAGCTAAGTCCTACTGCTGCTCTCGCCGATCAGATGCTTGAGCCCTCGGGTCCTGTTATCAGCGGCTGGGCTAAGGATCAACTTCTTGTACCCGCTAGTCGAAGATGCAGAATGGTTGCCAAACCTTGGGATGACGGTCTTCACGGGTAATCTACCCCACAGCTCATGATACCGGGAAGCAAATGCGACCGAGATATCTCCTCCTCGGAAGGATAGGGGAACCCTCACTATATCCTGGGTCATCCCAAGCTGGCGTGTACATTGAGAGGTGATGCAAAAGGTGGCCTGACGGAGGCCGCAGAGGGGAACGCAACCCGATGGCCCATTAGTGACCGCATGAGACAGTGGGAGCCAGGCGGATGTAAAACTGATATCGTCATCTGACAGCTCGCCAAATCTGGTAATGCCTTCATCAGCGGAGACACACCCATGCAATCGTCGACGAGGCAAGAAATGGCTCGGCGAGTACTGGGGGGTAACGCGAGGGGGTGGTTCAGACAGCATCTTCAGTTTTTTCTGTAGCCAGATCTAAAAAAAAAAAAGCCGCTGGGGTAAGTAGGGTTTACTTCAGGCAAAAATAAGGCACAGGGTTGTGTGAAAATCCGAAAGGACGCGCCTCCCGCTAAGAAAAGCTAGTGTGAAAATCCATAAGGGACGCACTACCTTTAAAATAATGATGTACCTGGAGTAATAAGGGGCTGCCGGCAAAGGTTGTAGTGGACCCAGAGCTCACAGCGTCCAAACCCAGGATGGTCTCAGCCAGGACAAGTGGTAGGGGAGACAGTCCCAGATGAAAGTCGGTCAGGACTCCGAACAGACGGGAGTCACCGGTCAAACCCCCCGGAGCAACAGTAAGGAAGTTCACCATGTAGAACAGGAATGTGATGCTTACCCGATATGTGGGGATGTCAGTGAACTGATCCAGAGCCTCGATCAGTGGCTCCAAAGAAAAGGAAGAGCTCAGAGGAATCAACCGTTTGGCCTCCGAAGAAGATATACCCAGAGCTAGGGCTACGTCCCGGGTCTGAAGTAGGCCACACCGGGAGATGCAAGGCAGAGCGCCAGGAGGGAACCAAGCTCCCAGAATGGAAGCTAACTCTTCAGGCAAAGGGCACAGTTCCTGATAGGTGAATTGGAAAACATGGAACCGGGGGTTCCAGAAGTGGGTCGCCGCCAGGAGGAGGTTCTGGTCGATTTTCACCCGGCACAGGTATCTCAGCCCGGACAGAGAGGAAAGGGCGCCTTCTCCCCAAGTGTGTTTGTCATCTAAAATACGGTGCATCCTTTGGGCAAGAGGAGAGGACATTTTGAGAAAAGGAAGGACTCAAGATGTGGGAAAATGAAGAGACAAAAATTTTGCAAGATTTTATAGGCAAGCGTCACCGACGGCTTGCCCGTCTCTCCATAGGGACGGCCTACCCGCCTTTACACAGGGACGGCCTGCCCGCCTCCCCACAGAGACGGCCTGCCCGTCGGTATAGATCCACCTGGTAGATGCATACGTCAGCATTGCATTCATCACACGCATTAACTCGCATTCATTGCATGACAGACGGGCAGCCCGTCGGTCGCTTGTACAGACGCCCTGCCCGTCGGTCAGGAACTTCTATATAAGGGCGAGTGACAGACAGTTTGAACGTTGCTGTCCCTTTCTTCTTCCTCTCTCAAACGGTTTCTTAGCGTTTTTTAGCGGTTTTTAAAGCTTTTCTCCTTATTTTTTCGCGATTTCTTCATTTTTTCGCATTTTATACTCACTGGGTGCTTGGATATTCGCATTTTCTCCAGTTTCTACACTTCTAGCAACTACAAGTAAGTAAATAACTACTTTTTTAAATTTTATTTTATTTATCTCTTCATCTCTTTTCCTTTTGACTCTAGGATGCCTTAAATGCCTTAGGAAATTAGGGGAAATGCTGCCCATTTTTGTATTAAATCTGAACTTTTGCATGATCACATAGAAGTAGAATTTTTCTATAATCTTGGTGTTTTAGAATTACACTCTTTTTAGCGCACCATTTTGTGCATATTTTGCTTTTATGGCCTGAGGCCATTATTTTGAGTTGTTGGGGGCACACTCTTGCCGGGGTGCGTCCCATTTACATGCATTTAATATTGTTGGGGCCTGAGGCCTATTATCTTGCCTTTTCATGCAGGAGGTTGGGCATACCCCTGCCGGGGTGCTGCCCAAATTTTTACCATCTATTCTAGAATTGAATATTTTTCATGTATAATGCACGCCTTGGGACTCTGGAGGGCCCATTTTTTATTCACTTTAATTATTTCCATGAGGATTGCATGTTGCTTTTTCCATGATGCGTGCACGGCATGTTAGGCTACTTCCTTAGACAGGATGTTTGCTATTTTTATCTGATATTACCTTTCTCTTTTTTATCTCACGTTGGGCCGCCATTGCCCTGTTAGGGCCTAGATGGACCTTAGATTTTGGAAAATAAACCTGATAGTGCTTGTTTTGTCAAGTTTTCGCTATCTGATTCCTTCCCTTTTGCAGGATGCCTCCCAAACGCAGAGCACCACAGGCCCAGCCCGAGCTTGTAGCTCCGGCTTGGATGGATGATGAGTCCGCTCAGAGGTACAGAGCGTTGGCTCAGGTAGAGTTTCGGGCCAGTCGCTTTGTATCCCGCACATTTCTAGAGGCCCTTGGGTTGGCCCCAGAGTTTGATACTTGCCGAGGGTGCTGGTTGGACAGAGTTCCTTGAGCCAGCCTTCCAGACGTTCCCAGAGGCTACCCGCCAGGTCTTGGCCACTCTCCGCTACACCGGCTTTCAGAGTGCAGATACCGACCCGGGGGTGGTCCAGTTTTGGTTCGATGGCGACCATGTCAGCATCACCAGGCAGAGGTTTGCTCAGGCCATGGGGCTCCCTACGGAGGAGGGGGTCGAGATCCCGCGGCGAGCGGTGAGACGCGCCCATTGGGCGGCCATTGCTATACCAGGAGTGCTGTACGATCATGATACAGCGAAGAGCACCGTACTGGTATCTCAGGCACTCCGGTATCTGCACAGAGTGCTTTCCAGCTCGTACCTTGGTCGAGCTGGTAATCCAGGGTCGCTTAACGTGGCCGAGATCTAGAGCCTCTGGGCTATGGTGGCAGGCCAGCGTCTCAACATTAGCCACGAGATCTTGGCCAACCTGACCAGAGTCAGCAGAGGGTTGACACCGGTGGTGATAGTAGGAGGAGTCATCACCCGTTTACTGTTGAGATTGGGGTTTAACCCCGAGAGGTTGAGAGGACCCTTGCCTAAGGGGATTCATGTCGACACCGTAGCGGCAGTTCAGATGGGGATGATCTCCCCGATATCTGGCCAGGCAGAGGCCTACAGGGTGTTGACTATCCATAAGACCCGGCAGATGTTCAGCCTTCCACCCTTGGGGGCAGATCCTGATCACCCAGAGCACCAGGAGGAGCAGCCTCCACAGCCAGAGCCACAGCCAGAGCCTGAGCCACAGCCCCAGCCACGGCCAGAGCCTCAGCCTCCTCAGCCGCAGACGGTGCCTCCGCCACAGCAGCAGGAGCCACCTAGGACCCCCTCGGACTTTGACTTTGAGATCACCATGGACGACCTCTTTGCTGCTTCACCGGCATCCAGAGCGCCGACTCCCGTCCCATCACCGAGTGCCAGGGTATATAGGACTACCCACGGGCCCTCCGAGAGATACCATCCGTACTCCCGAGGCAACCCAGGGGCATCCACCTCCTCGGCACCACCACCAGAGCCAGCACCGCAGCAGCCGGTGCAGTCAGACTTTTCCCAGCTCCTCACCTCCATGTTTGCAGCTTTGGAGCGGCGGCAGGATGAGAGAGATAGGGCTATCCACGAGAGTTTAGATCGCCAGCAGGCTGCCATTGTGGAGCAGTCCCAGTCGGTGGAGCGCTTGGCTTGGGAGCAGGCCGGCTACATCGAGCACATGACTCGGGAGCAGACTCGGGCCATGGATGCCTTTAGGGATGAGCAGACTCGGGTCCTGGAGGTTTTCAGAGGAGAGCAGATG
The DNA here is from genome assembly GCA_947683425.1 of Excoecaria cochinchinensis. NCBI lineage: Eukaryota > Viridiplantae > Streptophyta > Magnoliopsida > Malpighiales > Euphorbiaceae > Excoecaria > Excoecaria cochinchinensis. Next base: position 7,716,363 of record CANTUQ010000005.1, read on the forward strand.
AGGCTAATTGAGCAAATTGCTCAGGGGCAGAGAGAGCTCAGGCAGCAGCTCGCTCATGATGTGAGATCGTCACAGGACCAGGCGTCTCAGAGGGTCGATATGACCCTACAGATGATTGATGAGTCACTTGACTCTCTGAGATCCAACGTCCAGGCGATGGAGGGGATTCTCCCCCCTCTTTCTCAGACCATGAGGGAGTTTAGGGAGCAGACGGAGCAGAGCCTAGAGCATAGGAGGACGGCCGCTGTTGAGCAGACCACTCAGCTGAGCCAAGCCTTCAAGAAGTTGGGGGACAAGATCTCTGAGACCTTAGGGTTTTTGGGCACCTGTACCCAGCCCTTCTTGGATGGCTATGCTCAGGTTCAGTTAAGGCGAGCCCATGATCATGAGGCAGGACCCTCCACGGCACAGCCACCTCTACCTCCGCCAGGGACCGTGCATATATCGGATGACGAGGATCCCGATGAGCCCTCAGACTACACACCTCTCTGATCTTCAGGGAGTTATTTTTTGTATCTTTTGTATATTTTATATTTTGTATATGCACTGTACAAAAATGACATTTCTAGTGAAACTTTTGCTTCATTATTGCATGATTTTTCGATTAATTGCTTAATCACATCACAGAAAGTGTATGTTCTCATATTTACGTATGTGTCGATAAAAATGACAATGAAAAAATAATACGAAACAAAAACAAACAACAAAAAGAATGATAATCAATAACATCTCAATAAGAAAAAAATGAACAAAAGGTGAAACATGACGTAGCAAATGAAGCAAAATCATGCCATCAATAGACAGGTCAAAAGATGACCATTCAAACGTGAATTAACAAAATCTTTTATCTCACAGGTACAAAGGAATACCGATCTGAGCATAGACATCGATTAAAAAGATCTCCTTTGAAACAAGGAAACCAGCGGAGTTTCCACACTCCAGATCGAAGCTGCAGTTGAAGAAACACTGCTCTTCACCAGACCGAGGTTGTAGCCAAAGCATGCTGCATCTCACAGATCGAAACTGCAGTTGAAGAAACACTGCCCTTCACCAGATCGAGATTGTAGCCAGAGAGTGCTGTATCTCACCAATCACCAATCGAAGCTGTGGTCAGAGAGTGCCGCACTTCACCAGACCGAGGTTGTAGCCAAAGCATGCTACATCTCACAGATCAAAGCTGCAGTTAAAGAAACACTGCCCTTCACCAGATCGAAGCTGCAGTTGAAGAAACACTGCCCTTCACCAGATCGAAGCTGCAGTTGAAGAAACACTGCCCTTCACCAAATCGAGATTGTAGCCGGAGAGTGCTGCATCTCACAAATCGAAGCTGTGGTCAGAGAGAGCCGCACTTCACCAGACCAAGATTGTAGCCAAAGCATGCTGCATCTCACCAAGCCCTACAGGTCGAGAAAAGGTCGATGGAAACATCTTTTGCATCGCCGAGTGGATCGAGACAAGGTCCACCCGGCAGAAGGCACGGAGGGTGAAAAGCCATCGCAGGTACGCTTCCTTTCTGACCTTTCTCTGAGTTTTGGCTTATCTAGGCGCTTGTGCACTAGTTTCCCCAAAACTGGGGGCAACTGTAAGCACTGTGTCCTGGAGCGGTCCGAATCAGAGGTTACCCTATGATGAAATCGGTGTCCAAGCCTGTATGGTAGGTTGGATTTAGAGGTTTTAGCCCCGCGTTCCGTGAGAAGTGAGATTTATTTATCGTTCCCGGGCAGAGAGGGGAAAACGGAGGGTTTTTTTTCAAGTCAAAGGGCTTTTTCTCCTCCACAAACAGCCAGCCCGTCTGTCGAGTCTGCCCGTCGCTTTGAGTCACCGACGGCTCTGGGTATTTTCCGACGCCCGTCGGAAAATCACCGCCCCTGTCAGATTGCCGCCTGGTTTCCCGGAGCACGCAACCCTTCCGACGCCCGTCGGTGGATGTGGCAGGGCCGTCGGACTAATCCTTGTGTCAGAAGGATTCTTCCGACGCCCACCTCTATACACCGACGCCCGTCGGTCGTGTCTGGCTATAAAAGCTCCGGATTTTCATTTGAAAAGGGTTGGAAAAATTTTCAGGAGAGGAAACTCTGGCCAATTTCAAGCACATTTTCTCTCTCTTCCAAAAACACTTTTCCCAAAAGAATTTCATTGAATCAAGGATCAAATCAATCAAAGGAACTAAAAGCTAATTAGTTTTCTTTAGATTTTGACTCCAAAATCGATTTTCTGAAGGATTGAAGGTGAAATATCTCATTTTCTCTCTTTAATCTTTCATCCTTGCTTCACGTGGAACGCGCGGGGTTCTAACCGACACCAAAATCTTACCCAAAGCGACTATCTGAGGGTAAATATTTCGGATTCTTTCTCCATTTCATTTTTACTTTTATTTCTCATTTTGTGAAATTAATAAATATCTGCCATTATTTTCTTTTATCTTAACTCTCTTATCTTCTTTTGGGATAAAACTCTCTTGGCATTAGAAAAAAGGTTTCTCTCTCTTTCTACCCATTCTGCTTTTCGGAGACAGGGGTGACCGATGGGTCATCTTTATCACCGACGCCCGTCGATCACCCACTTATAGACGCCCATTTTTGAGTGACAAACGGGCATATCGGATAACCGAACCGACGCCCGTCGGTCAACCAAGGAAGGCCGTCGGTGGGTTCTATCTCCATCTTTTTAAATCATTTTTCATTTCTACTCAGTCTCTTTGATTTCTTATATGTTAATTTTACGTTTATTGACATCTTTTAACTTTCCTATGAGTGTATATTGAATCTCTTGGATAATCCCGAGCTTGAGCGGCTGCCTACCATGCGTGGGGGATTCCGTCCGGTTTAGTTTTCTTAAACCTCTTGATTTATTTCTCTTGCCTATTCATTCATTAATTATTTTGTGCTTATGAATAAGCTCTTTTTTTATCTCGTTGAATGTAAAGATAGATCAATGATTTGTACTCAAATATGAATGAGTTTTATATAACATGCAAAAGGGTCTAATGCCCTGATTTTTATCCAATAAAGATCATCACAAATAAAATGTCCCATTTTTGATAATGACGCATGCGAGGACCAAAGTCCTCAAAATAAGCAATGCCCCGATTTATGTATGCCTCGCACATTTACAAAGGGAGTTGTATTCTGCTCCTTGTATTATTGTAATCTATTGCTTTATTATCTATTTGATCATTTACCGCTTTCAAGATGTGAATAAATGCGCCTTTTAATCAAACTGCATAGTGTGGAGAGAGAGCGAACTAATGATATTAAAATTTGATCATAAACTAATTGGGGTAGAAATAGATGAGAAATCCCGGACCCAGCTCTGGTCTTTGGGCTCAAGAGGTTAGAGGTCATCCTTCAAGATACCTCTTGAGTCACGAGGCTTTAGCGCTAATCCTAGGCTCCTTAGGGTGAGGAGTTCACCTTCCATGATCCCTCTGGATGGCCCAAAATGGATACCAAGCGCAGTCTTAGGCTCTCCGAGGCGAGAGAAACTTTCCCAATGTTCTATTGGGTGGCGACTCCATGAAACCTCCGTGTTGCTCAACATAGACGCACTTGCGATTCATCGCAAGCTGCCAACAGACCCGCAAATGCCCCGATCGCCCACGTGCGGGCGGTCAGAAAGGGCGGCGCATCGGGATCCGGCGCGCGTCACAGAGAGGACGGCTGCTCCTTGCTCTCCCGTTCCCACTTCCTCCTCATGCCATTTCTTCTTCTTCCTCTTATTTCATCTTGATCCATCTTCCTTTGGCTGAAATTATTGGTGGGATTTAGCAATTCTTGAGTTAATTGGTAAGTTTTAGTTAGTTTCTTCTTCTTGTTCATCTTTTCCTTTGATTTTGTTCTTGTATGTTGTGAGTTAGGGTTTTTGAGTTTTGTGTGCTTTGGGTTGTGTTTGCTCAGAAGTTCCTCCAAGAGAACCTAAGGGTAAGGAGAAGGCTAGTGGAAGTGGAGCTCTTTGATTTGGAGCAAAGAAGATCAAGGTTTGGAAAATTTATGATTTTGGGTGTATAATGTAATGATTTACATTTGGTTTGATTTTATGGAAATCATGTGTCTAATAATATTTATGTTGGTCTAAATGTTATGGATTTTGATTAATTTGAGTTAGAATGCCTTGATTGTGAATTATTGAACCAAAGTGAGAATTGAATAAGTTTTTGGAGCAAAAATGCTGGTTTGGTTATTCATGGATTTTGATTGTGTTAATTGCATGTTTTAATTGTGATGATTGGTGTAAAATATGGGTTTTATGCTATTTAAGGTGTTTTGGTAGTTTGATTTAAATTGCATTGAAGTTTTGAGTCAATTGGAGGTTTGTGTGGATTTTTGGAAGTGTTAGATTTCTGCAGAACTACTGGAGAACTAGAAAACGCGACTCTGTCATGAATCCAATGCCTATCGCGACCGCGATAGAGCTCGAGGATTCCAGCTCTCGCGGTAGGCTGAGCTCTGTTCTGTCGAGCTACAGCAACACGCGTGCTGTTGCGAGCACGACATCCATCGCGAGCGCGTAATGCCGAGCTGAGCTAGGCAGCATTGTCGCGAGCACATGCAAAAGTGTGCGATCGCGACAGTGTTATCGGGCGCATTTTTTAGCGAGCACGATGCATGTCATTAGTGCGACAGAAGCTGATCTGTTCCTTTGCGTGTGAGTGTGAGGCTTATCGTGAACGCGGCGCTCAGGGAGCTTTGCCCCTATCGCGAGCGCGATAGCCATCGTGAGCTGGCCAACTCCTGTTTTCAAAATAAGTTTTCTTTTGTGCTTTCTATATTTATTTTTTGAACTTGTAATGTTATTAGACTTATGCATGAATGAATTTATGAACAATATGAATATGGTTGGATGATTTATGCATGGCTTGCAAGAGTCAAATTAGTGGATAGTTAAGCATGCCTAATAGAGTTCAGTAGCTGCTGCCCTAATGTGTTTCCAACCCTGATTAGGTCCCCGTTTGGATCCTTGCAATCCTCAATGTGTTTGGATCTTGTTTAAGATCCTCCAATATGAAAATATTTTGAACGAGAAAAATTAAAGATATTGCTTTTCGATTGTACCTTCGGGTACCCCAATGTATTCACTCGTTATCCGTTATTGTGAGTCAGCAGGCATTTGTTTTTGTTGTGATTATAGGCATGTGAAATCAGTATGATTTACAAATTTATTTATGAGCTTTTGGATATAATTGATAAAGATCAATTGTGATTTAATATATGTGATTTTAAGCATGTGCCTTGTTGTGTGTGTGTTCTGCCTTAATGACCATTGTGAATGGCCATTCATAGTATTGTGTGTTTTCCCCACTAAGCATTATCGCTTAGCACGGGTTTTCATCCGTGCAGGTGCGGACGGAGTCAAGTTTTTGGGAGAGTCTCCATAGTCCAGCCAACACAGAAGGATTGAAGTGTTATAGCTTAGTTTTGTATCGAAGTTCTTTTTGTAATATTTTGGGCTCTGTTATTGTATTTATTCTTTTGTAATACTTTCGCTATGTATGTTGGAAGATGGAATATTTGTAATATCAGTTATGCACACAATACTTTTGTAATGAACCTTTTGATATCAATGAATGATCTTTGAGCTTTGAAGTTTTAATTTCTGCTGTTATTCATATTTTGTATATGTTTATTATTTTGCTTTGTTTGGTGACACCCTTGTCCATACTGGTTCTCATTCCCTTTACGGATGAGCTCTCCTACGTATGGGTAAGGGGTGTTATAATTTTTTGTATTAGAGTCTAGGTTTAGGCATTTCTGGGTGTTTGTAGGTATAGATGTATGTTTAGGACTGTATTGGCCTAATGCGGATGTTTTTATGTTTGTTATAGATGGAGTCTACACATGGATCACTCGAGGGGTCAGCTGAGAGTGATAATCCCCAAGAGCAAGATCCATTAGTGTCTGGTCCGACTCAGCCAGCTAGGGTGCAGCTTAAAACCCAGCCATGTCTTTTGAGGCTATGATGAAGATATCTCAGGACATGGCTCAGGTCTTAGAAAGAGTTACTGCTCTGAGAGGCCGATAGAGAGTATGATGAAAGCTGGGGTGAAAGACTTCTATGGAATGACCTTACATGAGTCTGAGTTGGTAGAGAAGTGGATCGAGAAGGTGGGAAGAGTTCTTAAGGAGATTCGTTGCCCTCTTGAGAGGCAAGTTGAGTGTGTTATTACCTTGCTCCAAGGATCGGACTATGAATGGTGGAAGTTGGTCCGTAGGCATCCCAGTTGCTAGATCCGGTCATATGGGAGTTCTTTGAATGAGAATTCACTAGTAAGTATGTGACCAAGGCTTATAAAGAGGCTAAGTGGGCTCAGTCCTTAAGTCTGAAGCAGAGGGCAATGTTGGTTGCAGAATATGAGAAGGAGTTCAATTGACTTAGTGTGACACGCGCCGAACCCATTAGCCTCCCGAAAGCCCGCTTTAGGGCGATCGGGATGGGATTCATTAAAACTTGTAAGGTATTTACAAGTGTGTCTATATTGGGCAACAAGGAGGTTTCTTAGAGTCGCCACCCAATAGAACATTGGGAAGGGTCGTCTAGCCTCAGCGAGCCTAAGACGACGCATACATATCCATCTTGGGCAAGCCAGAGAGATCTTGGAGGTCTCAGCCTCTACCCCCTGGAGCCTAGGATTGTAAATTTAAGTCCTTTGGTGAGACTCAAGAGGTGTCTTGGAAGTCCTAGACCTCTCGCCTCATTGAGCCCCAAAGACCAGAGTGAGTTCGGGACTTCCCATTTATTCATACCTTGGTTAAGTTTATAATCGTGTTTTGAATTTAGAGTTTCATCCCATTTCACATTCATTTTAATGCAATTAATTAAAGCGCATGTCAATCACGTAGTGAAAGCGATAAATAAAAGCGTAAATAAAATAAAGCATATGTAAAAATATTACAACAAAACTAGGGGCAGAATACAACCCCCATTCTAAATAAAATACAAACATGCATAAAATGGGATATTCATTAATGATGAGGACATTGGTCCTCGCATGCATATTTATTATAAAATAATTTTGATGTGATGGTTTTATTTTGGATGGAGAAAATTGAGACGTTGGTCCCATTTTTATTAGGAAAAATTCCAAATTAATTAATAAAAATATAGTTTAGTGACTTTCTTTCTAGCGGGCCTAAATAAACAATTTTATAAGAAAATTACATGGTAAAATAAATAGAAAAGCCAAATAAATAAAATATTGTAAATAAAATAAATAAATACTTGATCCCAAACGAGCCTTCTGAATCTTCCCGTGTGCTCACGAAAATGCCCAAGAAGGAAAATGAGATGTGAAATGAAAATAAAATACAAATACAATAATGTTAGTAATTGAATCAATTAAAATCAATTAAATATAAAATAAATGATAAAATAAAATAAAATGAGATAAAACGAAATGATATCAAAATAACAAATGAATTAACATGTTTACAATTTAAAATAAATGAGGAAAATGTGTTATGAACAACAAATGGATTAAAAGATATAATTGGAATAAAATACAACATGTTAATTAATGTGCAAAAATATGAACATGATAATAGTGAAAATAAATAAGTGAACAAAATATTAAATATATGATAATGACAATGGAAAATAATAAAAAATGATTAAATAAATGACATGATTAATTAAATATGTTCACAAATGATATAAACCATTTACATGGCAAAAAGATCAATCAAAATGAATTAATTTAATTACATGTTAAAAATAATGATGAATTAAAGTGAAATAAATTAATTACATGTTAGGAATTAAAAGAAATCAATATTCACATGAATAAAATAAATCAATGATAATAATAATAAAAATATACATGTTAATAAATTAAATATAAACAAAATAAATAAATAAATAACTAAAAATAATAAAAATGAACATGAATAAATTAAATATGAACAAAAAGAATAAGAAGAACAAGCCCGGAATGTTTACTCTCAGAGTTTCGGATTCGATGAAAGTAAAAAGATGATTGATTTCCTTATTCTTGATTTGCAAGATTAGACTTGAATAATAAAAATGTTGGAATTTTATTCCAAGAAAAAATAGGCTTAAAAAATGGAGAAAGAAAGTCAACAATTCTTTAAAAACAAATAATTAATTTCTTTGCCAAAAGAATGATTTTTATTGATTAAGAGAATGAAAATGATATCAAGAACAAACAATTATTTTGTTTATTCCAAAAAAAAATCATTTATGAGAAAAAATTGTATTTTTAGAAAATCAAATGAAAAAATCGATTTTAGGAACAAACAATTATTTGTTTTCCCCCAAAATCCATTGTTCATCAAAAAAAGATTCATAATAATAAAAAACCTTAAAAAGTTTAATTGAAAACAAATAACAAATTAAAAAAAATGAATTTTAAGAGCAAACAATTATTATGTTTGCCTCAAAATTTAATTGCATCAATAAATCTTCTTCTAAAAAGTGTTTAGAAGAAATTCTATTGGAAAAAAAAGAACTAAAAAGATGAAACGGGTAGATGGTTTGCAGATCAGCGTTTTGGTCCTTTTCCTTTTGGCAACCAAGAAGAATGGTAGGATACGGACATGTACAAATGAACAGGATTTGGGCAAAACTTGCCCCCAAGATGTTTTCCTTCTATCTTTTTTATTTCCTCTTCTTCTTTTTTTTTTGTTTGTGCTTGCTTTTTGTTCTTTTCCTTTTTATCTTCTTTTTCCTTGTTCTTTTTCCGAGGATAAGCTTTGTCCTAATCCTGATAGTTTACACATACATGTACCCCTTCTGTTCTTGACTTGGGATAGCATTGACCAACTAAGTCCGGCTTCGAACTCCGACCAAAAATTTTAGCTTCATCTCTGCTTGTGGATTCTTCCTTTTGACCTTTTTTGCCCCCTCTGGCCTGGTCTTCTGAGCTTCTACTTGACTGGTCCATGATCAGGGTATGTTGGAATGGTGTGTTTGACGACTTTATGATTATCTCCTGGCATGTCTTCATGGGTCCAGGCAAAGACTTCTTCAGACTTTTTTTTCATTCTCTTAAATTTTATCTCGCTTCAGGAGTCAAATTGTGTGCAACCAAGATTACTATTTATTGAAACTAAATGAAACGGTGTTTTAAACCAATGCCTTAATCATGATTAGTATTTATGCTTGATGCAATAAAATATAAAAATGCATATATAAGCAAAGCCCATATTATTAAAGTAGAAAAGATAAACAAGTGCATAGTTCAGGAATACACTTTAGAAAATGAAAAGCATTATAACAACTCTAATTCTTTCTTTCTTCATCCAGGCCAGGCACCAATTCTTGAATGCGATCTCTTAGAGGGCGACAATAGTCTGTCCGATGCCCTGTGTATTGGTGATACGCACAATATCAGTCTGTTCTGTGCCTCGGTTTTCCCTGACTTGGGGCAGGCCTAGCTGGCAAGGGTTGCAACTTCCCTTCCTTGATAAGACGAGTGAAGTGCCAAGATAGAGGCTTGCCCAAGATGGTGAGGTGTTTAGGAGTCATTCCGGTGGTTAAGACCTCTGCTGCCTTGGTATTGCCCCCATTGCCACTGCTGTTTCCTAAGGCCAGGTTTGCAGATTTAGCCATTTTATCCAGATGCTCAGCTTCAGCTTCAATGGCTATACCTTTTAAGGACTCCCAGTCCTTCAACCCCTTCATCTTTAACCCATCTTTCAAGTATGGGCTAGCATTCCTAATAAATAGCCTGATCTAGTCTGGAGTGTCCGGCCTCTTCTTCATCTCCATTACCCGGTTCCTCCATCGGGTCAAGTACTCATGGAATGACTCGTTCGGCTTTTGTTATAGTAACTCTAGATCTTTTAGAGTGACCTCCATCCTTGTACTACAGTCATAATGCTGGAGGAACTCCTCCGTCAGTAGATCCCAGTCTTCTTTTGTTCTCCGATCCAGTTCGTGATACCAGCCCACCGTAAGACCTGTCAAACTTAAACATAAGTATTCTACCTTCTGTCTCCTTGTTAGTGTGGTACCTTTCATTATCAAAGAGTATTGCTTGATGTGTGCGGTGGGGTCTGATGTGCCTTCAAATTTTGGGACATCAGGCATCTTAAAGTTCAAGGGGATTAGATCTTCTCCATCCAGCACTTTGTCTTCAGGTTCATTCCTCGACCCCTTGTCAACATCTTAGCCATTGCCTTAAACTTTTCTTCCATCTTCTTCCAGATGGTATCTTCTATCTGGGGTGCTTTCCTTCTAACTGACAGGGGTTCTCCATATTCATCCCCTTCTAGGTCCTCTTCCATTCTATGGGCTACTCCTCTCTTTTGCCCTCCTGACATGGCAGCCCCTAGGTCCCCTGGTAGTGGACGTGCATCCTTCGGCTGATCCTCTCTGGCCTCCTCCTATTCATTTTATCTCATGGGAGGAGGCGCCAGGTTCTGTGGTGCAGCTGGTTGAGCCATTGCGACCATCATGGCCATCATCCGGTTCTCAAATTCTTCTAACCTTCGACCCACTTCTTCAGCTATCAAAGCCCTGGTAGCATCTGCATCCCTCGATGAATCGGCCATTTCTGGAGATTCTCTGAATGCTTATTGATTGCACTTGACTTGATTGTGGTTGCTCAATCAAAACCCTCTGATAATACGACTGTCATAAACCCTAACCAGTTAGGAAAGTGGTATTTGATAGCTGAAAAGTTTAAAGAGTTAGAGTGATGCATGAATAATATGCAATGCATGGTCGTGCTGTGCAACAAATGGTATACAATGGCTAAAAGAGATTACAATGATATATGTGAAGCATATGAAAAACTATACACAAGATAATATGTACATGTAATAATTATATGCAACAAATAAGATGTATATATGTAGAAGAAATACAAAAATTTATTTGTGCATGACTGACATGAATATGCAATGCATTATTCACAAACACATGCAAGCAGATAGATCCTTCCAACCTTATTGCCCCCACACACGAGGTCGTGCGGTCTCTATCCTAGGTGGGCTTGATCCATGGGTTAACAGGGAACCCTATGGATGCGCATGGTGCACGGTGAAAAACCAGTAGCATAACCTCTCTTAGCTAATGTGCATACGCATGGGTTTTGACAATCATGTATTTAGGCAGCCCGAATAAGTTGACATGGGCCTATCGGGGCATGAAAGCCTTTGATTAGGTGACCAATTAGATTATTTGGGTTTGTCAAATACAAAATGATCCATATAGCAAGCAAGGTATTACGGTTCATACCACCTAGGGGAAGTATCTATTGCCATTACATGACCTTTTGTCAAAGGTGGTGCTGCTTTAGGGCTACCCAAGCATGGTCCCTGCCAACGGGTCTAGCTCATCACGAGCGTAACGACCGATTGGGTCACCATTTAATATACCATAATGGTACGAGGCTTGGGCTGGTGATTATCCTTAACACTTCCCTACATTGAGTGAACGTAGGGTCGTGCATCGGGAACGCACCGGGGCTAAAAAGAGGGACCAAACTAGCATAGATCTAAGGCTCTAATGAGATGCAATGAAGTTTCGAAAAAGGATGAAATGTTTTAAATTAAAATTCAATTGTAAATTTTAACCAAGGTACTTTTGAAGTGAAGTCTCGAATTTGTCCCCAGTGGAGTCGCCACTGTGACGCGCGCAAAACCCCGTAGCCTCCCGAAAGCCCGCTTTAGGGCGATCGGGATGGGATTCATTAAAACTTGTAAGGTATTTACAAGTGCGTCTATATTAGGCAACAAGGAGGTTTCTTGGAGTCGCCACCCAATAGAACATTGGGAAGGGTCGTCTAGCCTCAGCGAGCCTAAGACGACGCATACATATCCATCTTGGGCAAGCCAGAGAGATCTTAGAGGTCTCAGCCTCTACCCCCTGGAGCCTAGGATTGTAAATTTAAGTCGTTTGGTGAGACTCAAGAGGTGTCTTTGAAGTCCTAGACCTCTCGCCTCATTGAGCCCCAAAGACCAGAGTGAGTTCGGGACTTCCCATTTATTCATACCTTGGTTAAGTTTATAATCGAGTTTTGAATTTAGAGTTTCATCCCATTTCTCATTCATTTTAATGCAATTAATTAAAGCGCATGTCAATCACGTAGTGGAAGCGATAAATAAAAGCGTAAATAAAATAAAGCATATGTAAAAATATTACAACAAAACTAGGGGCGGAATACAACCCCCATTCTAAATAAAATACAAACATGCATAAAACAGGATATTCATTAATGATGAGGACATTGGTCCTCGCATGCATATTTATTATAAAACAATTTTGATGTGATGGTTTTATTTTTGATGGAGAAAATTGAGACATTGGTCCCATTTTTATTTAGGAAAAATTCCAAATTAATTAATAAAAAAATAGTTTAGTGACTTTCTTTCTAGCGGGCCTAAATAAGCAATTTTATAAGAAAATTAGATGGCAAAATAAATAGAAAAGCCAAATAAATAAAATATTGTAAATGAAATAAATAAATACTTGATCCCAAACGAGCCTTCTGAATCTTCCCGTGTGCTCGCAAAAATGCCCAAGAAGGAAAATGAGATGTGAAATGAAAATAAAATACAAATAGAATAATGTTAGTAATTGAATCAATTAAAATCAATTAAATATAAAATAAATGATAAAAAAAAAATAAAATGAGATAAAACGAAATGATATCAAAATAACAAATGAATTAACATGTTTACAATTTAAAATAAATGAGAAAAATGTGTTATGAACAACAAATGGATTAAAAGATATAATTGGAATAAAATACAACATGTTAATTAATGTGTAAAAATATGAACATGATAATAGTGAAAATAAATAAGTGAACAAAATATTAAATATATGATAATGACAATGGAAAAGAATAAAAAATGATTAAATAAATGACATGATTAATTAAATATGTTCACAAATGATATAAACCATTTATATGGCAAAAAGATCAATCAAAATGAATTAATTTAATTACATGTAAAAAATAATGATGAATTAAAGTGAAATAAATTAATTACATGTTAGGAATTAAAAGAAATCAATATTCACATGAATAAAATAAATGAATGAGAATAATAATAAAAATATACATGTTAATAAATTAAATATAAACAAAATAAATGAATAAATAACTGAAAATAATAAAAATGAATATGAATAAATTAAATATGAAAAAAAAGACTAAGAAAAACAAGCCCGGAATGTTTACCCTCAGAGTTTCGGATTCGATGAAGGTAAAAAGATGATTGATTTCCTTATTCTTGATTTGCAAGATTAGACTTGAATAATAAAAATGTTGGAATTTTATTCCAAGAAAAAATAGGCTTAAAAAATAGAGAAAGAAAGTCAACAATTCTTTAAAAACAAAGAATTAATTTTTTTTTTCCAAAAGAATGATTTTTATTGATTAAGAGAATGAAAATGATGTCAAGAACAAACAATTATTTTTTTTGTTCCAAAAAAAAATCATTTATGAGAAAAAATTGTTTTTTTAGAAAATCAAATGAAAAAATCGATTTTAGGAACAAACAATTATTTGTTTTGCCCCAAAATCCATTGTTCATCAAAAAAAGATTCAAAATAATAAAAAACCTTAAAAAGTTTAATTGAAAACAAATAACAAATTAAAAAAATGAATTTTAAGAGCAAACAATTATTATGTTTGCCTCAAAATTCAATTACATCAATAAATCTTCTTCTAAAAAGTGTTTACAAGAAATTATATTGGAAAAAAAAATAACTAAAAAGATGAACTCAATTTTTTGTTGGGGGAAAATCTGGAATTTTTTCTTAGAGAAATTAAGAGGAAGAAGAGAAAAAACCCTAAACAATCCCCAATAGAATTCCCCTTTTTAGGTTTTCATCTCATTCTTTTTATATGAAGAAAATAGGAAAAATAAAATAATTAAAGGGATAAAATTTAATTAATTCAGATATTACCTATTTTAATTTTTAAAAATGGAAAAAATCCCTTAAAACCTTCAAAAAAGGGATAAAAAACTGATTTTTAGGTCCAAAAATCGGAAAAAAAGGGGTATCAGACCCTTTAGCGACAGCCAGGAGTAGGGACGCCCGTCGCTATATAGGGACGGGCGTCTAGCGGCAGCGCTGCGCACTTCCGCGTGCGCGCAGTGCGCGTGCGCAGTGCGCGTGCGCAGTGCGCGTGCTTTTAGTGATGCGCAGCATTGGCGACGCTGTGCGTCGCCTTTGCGCGCGCAGTGCGCTAGGCGCCCGAGCGTCCGCGAGCTGGGCGCCAGCGCGCCTGCGCCCGACACTCGCGATCCGAATTTTTTTTTTCTTTAAATTTTAAATTGACTAAAAATACTATAATTTTAAGCCCCCATTTTTCAAAACTAAGTTTTAAAATATTTTTTATTATTTTTCAATTTTTCACTCCAAAATGCAAATTTTACAAGAAAATCATCACTTTTAACCTTTTTGCTTGTGGAAAGGCGTCTTATCATTATTGGATAACTCTGATCTGGACTACCTCAGGACCCGGTGTCTACACTTAGGAAGTATGCTTCTCCGGGTATTTTGACAGAAGAGTTTCGGTGTCAGCATTTCGAGGTCGGGTTAAATGAGTCTTTTAGAGTCATGCTCATATCTCTGTTGAGTACTCCTGCATCAGTTATTATTAGATTGTTCAAGCAGCTGTGCAGGGAGAGATGTCTGAGTCGGTTTTTAGGGAGAGAGCTCAGAGGAGGAATCCCCCTCATGGAGGTTTGTCCTCGGGTAGAGATCAAGGAACCCGCTGGATGAGTCCTCTTCTGGTCCTGCTTCGAGGGGTAGGAGATAGGGATCTACAGTTGGTTCGAGTGCTAGTAGAGGTAGTTCTAGTGGAAGAGGTGAAGTGGTGCCCGAGTGTTCTCACTGTAGTAAGCGCCACAAGGGTGAGTGTAGATGGCCTACTAGAGGATGTTACCATTGCGGAAGCACCGATCACTTTCTGGCCAATTGCCCAAAGTTGAGTGAGAACACTAGAGATAAGAAAGAGGCTAGCCGGTCAGGGTCTAACGCTCCTCAAGCTAGTCGAGGTAGAGGCAGAGGTAGAGGTCGAGGTGGTCGGCCTAGAGAGGGTGCTCCATCGGAGTCAGTAGATCGTCCTCATATGGTATCGGCAGGAGCCTATACGATGAGAACTCAGGATGATCGAGATGCTCCTGACGTGATTGCAGGTAAGTTTCTACTCTGTGGTACTGAGATGTATGCTCTAATAGATCCTGGTTCCACACACTCATACTTGTGCTTTGATATGTTATTTGATAAGTTGCATGAAGTTGACCAGTTAGATTATGAGATCTGTGTGACTAGTCCTTTAGGGCATTATGTCAATGTGAGTTGAGTGTTTAGGAACTATCCTCTGTTGGTTCAAGGTATAGAGTTCCCAGTGGATTTGATTGATTTGCCTTTTCAGGAATTTGATTTGATTTTGGGAATGGATTGGTTAAGTAAGCATCGGGCAGTGGTAGATTGTCATAGGAAGACTGTTGTGTTGTGGGTTAGAGATCAATCTCCGGTTGTGGTTAAAGGTTTAGTCTCGGATTCTTTGGGGCAAGTTATTTCTGCCATGCAAGCTAGGCGATTTATGAGGAAAGGTTGTGAGGCATTTTTGGCTTTGGTATTGGACTCTAAGCGCAGTCAAGTTAAGATTAAGGATATCCCAATGGTTAGAGAATTTGAGGATGTGTTCCCTAGTGAGTTGTATGGGTTACCTCCGGAGAAGGAAGTGGAGTTGTCCATAGAGATATTGCTGGGTACTGTCCCCATTTCTAAAGTACCTTATCGAATGGCTCCTATAGAATTGAGAGAACTTAAAACTCAATTACAAGAGCTATTGGATAAAGGCTTTATTAGACCTAGCATATCTCCTTAGGGAGCTCCGATTTTGTTTGTAAAGAAGAAGGATGGGACGTTGAGAATGTGCATCGATTACCATCACATTAATAAGATTACTGTGTAGAATAAGTACCCATTACCTAGGATTGAGGATATGTTTGATCAGCTTAGAGGTGCGGGAATCTTTTCTAAGATTGATCTTCGGTCTGGGTATTATCAGCTTCGGGTTAAGGATGCAGATGTGGTTAACACTGCATTTCGGACACGATATGGCCACTATGAGTTTCTTGTGATGCAGTTTGGTTTGACCAATGCACCTGCGGTTTTTATGGATTAGATGAATAGAGTGTTTAGGCCATATCTCGACCGATTTGTTGTGGTATTCATTGACAACATTTTGGTTTACTCGAAGGATGAGAGCAAGCATGAAGAGCATCTTCGGATAGTGTTTTAAGTTTTGAGAGATCACCGTCTGTTTGCAAAGCTTAGTAAGTATGATTTTTGGCTTAAGGAAGTGTCCTTTTTGGGCCATATCATCTCGACTAAAGGTATTCAAGTTGATCCAGCCAAGATTGAAGTGATTGTTAATTGGAAGGTGCCTAGGAATGTGCCCGAGGTGAGAAGTTTTCTAAGTTTGGCTGGGTATTATCGGCGATTTTTTAAGGGACCTTCGGTTATTACTGCTCCTATGACTAGACTTTTGAGGAAAGGGGTCAAGTTTGAGTGGTCTGACAAGTGTCAGTCATGTTTTGAGAAATTGAAGAGATTATTGATCGAAGCTCCTGTACTTACTCAATCCACTTCGGGTAAGGAATTTGTCATGTACAGTGATGCTTCAGGAGTTGGGCTTGGTTGTGTCTTGATGCAAGAGGGGAAGGTTGTGGCTTATGCGTCTCGCTAATTGAAGCTTCATGAGAAGAACTATCCCACGCATGATCTAGAGTTAGCGGCTGTGATCTTTGCTCTTAAGATTTGGCGGTATTATTTGTATGGGGAGATATGTAGGATCTTCACGGACCATAAAGTTTGAAGTATCTCCTCACGCATAAAGAGTTGAATATGAGGCAACGTCGTTGGTTAGAGCTGTTTAAGGACTATGACTGCATTCTGAAATACCATCCGGGCAAAGCAAATGTGGTCGCCGATGCTTTGAGTTGGAAATTGATGTCAGCTTTTGTATTGAAGCTTTATAAGTGGAGATTAGATTCGGAAGGGGCTTTGGTTGCCCAATTGAAAGCTAAGCCATCTTTGAGGCAGTTGATTGTTGATGCCCAGAAAGATGATGTGAAATTATAGCAAGTTTTGCAGGAAGTTCAAACTGGTAAGCAATCTGAGTTTTTATTTATTTTTTTTGGATAGGGTGCTTATGTATAGGAATCGTTTGTGTGTGCCTGAGAATGATGAGTTAAAGAAGAAGCTTATCATGGAAACACAAACTACGGTCTTTACTATGCATCTTGGTAGTGAGAAAATGTATAGAGATTTGAAGCAGTTTTATTGGTGGCCTGGGATGAAGAGAGATATTGTGGAGTTTGTGGCTAAGTGTTTGACTTGTCAGCAGGTAAAGGCCGAACATCAAGTTCCTTCGGGACTGCTCAACCCTTTACCCATCCCTCAGTGGAAATGGGATGACATCACGATGGATTTTGTATCAGGCTTACCTATGACTCAGAGGAAGCATGATTCGGTTTGGGTTATTATGGATCGACTCACCAAGTCAGCGCATTTTCTGCCGGTTAGAGTTGATTATTCAATGAATAAGTTGGTAGGTATCTATGTGGATGAAGTGGTCAGATTGCATGGTATTCCATTGTCGATAGTGTCAGATCGGGATCCAAAGTTCACATTAAAGTTCTGAAAAGAGTTGCAAGCAGCTTTGGGTTCTCGATTGAATTTTAGTACGGCTTTTCATCCTCAGTCAGATGGGCAATCAAAGAGAGTTATTTAGATTTTAGAGGATATGCTTCGGGGATGTGCTTTGGAACTTTTGGGCAATTGGGATAAGTATGTATCGCTCATGGAGTTTGCCTACAACAATAGTTATCAGTCAAGTGTTGGAATGTCACCGTTTAAAGCTCTTTATGGACGATAGTGTAGAACTCTTGTTTATTGGACAGGATTGACTGAGAGTGCTTTTATTGGACCTGAATTGGTAAGAGATACAGAAGAGAAGATTTGAGTAGTTTAGCAGAATCTGAAGATAGCCAAGTATAGACATAGGTCTTATGCTAATTTGAAGAGGAAGGATATCCAGTTTGAAGTCGGAGACAAGGTGTTAAAGTGCTGCGTTTTCGTAAGAAGGGTAAGCTTAGTCCCAGATTTATTGGTCCCTATGAAGTATTAGCAAAGAGGTTGGTCCTGTTGCCTATAAGTTGGCTCTACCGATGGAATTGGCTAAGATGCATGATGTTTTTCAAGTGTCTATGCTCTACCATTACAGATCAGATCCATCGCATATGTTATCGATTCAGGACATAAAGATTCAACCTGATTATTCATTTGATGAGGAGCCGAAAGCCATACTAGCTCAAGAAGTGCAACAATTAAGAAGTAAGCAAGTTCTTTTGGTTAAGGTGTTATGGCAGCATCATGAAATTGAAGAGGCAACTTGGGAACTAGAGTCAGTGATGAGATCTCAGTACCCTCAATTGTTCAGTTCAGGTAAGAATTTCGAGGATGAAATTCTTGTTAGTAGGGGAGAGTTGTAACACCCCGTTTCTCACCCTAGTAGTTTGAGCCATATTGTATGCAAGTGTGTATGTGTATTTTGGCATGTGTTAATTCCTTTTATTTGAGTTTTATGCATGTTTTGGGCTTGGTTATAGTGTGGTTAGGCTTTGGTGTCGTGTAGAGGATGGTTGTAGGGTGTGAGTTGTTTGGTTCCACCAATGATTTGATGCCATATGGCAAGTGAGGGTGGCTATAAAGCCAAGGAGAGAGAAAGGGAGGACGGTTACTCCTTGCTCTCCCGTTTCCACTTCCTCCTCACGCCATTTCTTCTTCTTTCTCTTGTTTCATCTTGATCCATCTTCCTTTGGTTGAAATTATTGGTGGGATTTAGCAATTCTTGAGTTAATTGGTAAGTTTTAGTTAGTTTCTTCTTCTTGTTCATCTTTTCCTTTGATTTTGTTCATGTATGTTGTGAGTTAGTGTAGACACCGGGTCCCGAGTAGCCTTGATCAGGATTACCCGATGATGAAATTTAGCTATGCCGGCTTATAGGCAAAAAGATTGGAGCTCAGAAGTGATTTTCCTTGTCTTTTCGGTGAGTAAAAAGTGTATTTTAAAAATATTTTTTAAAATTATTTTGAAGAAGAAAAAGTGTGTTTTAGGTTGAGGGTATTTTATATAAAAAATAAAAAAATTAAAAAAAAAAGGTGAAAAAATGATTAAAAAATAAAAATAATAGAAAAAGTGGAAAATAGGGGAAAATAATCGCGACGGAAAGGCGACGGCCAAGGGCCATCGCGAATTTCTGTGCGCGGAGCGCTGCGGAGCTTGCGCTCCGCGCGGCCGACGCCCTGGGCGTCGCTTGCTCTGCGCATCAGCGCGAAAACGTGCGCGAGGCGCACGTTTGACGCCGATTTTCGGCGTTAAGGCGCCAATTTTGCCCCCACTTCGCCCATTTCGCCTATTTTCGACCCCCACTCGATTTTTAACGGTTTTTGGACGGTTTTGGGTGGTTTTTGGGTAGTTTTTGAGGGTTAAAACACTAGAAAAAATTCAGAAACAAGGGGGGAACGGATTAAGAACATTTTAGAGCAAAAAACTGAATTTTTTGGGTTTTTACTTAGAGAAAAAAAATAAATCTTTACATACTTGTTTTTTAGAGTTTTTCTTCAAGTTTCCAAGCATTTTACAAGCATTTTCACAAGGAAGAGACAAGGAATTCAAGACTTCTACCTTCAATTCTTCAAAACTGAATTTGAGGGTAATTATTCTTGGTTTTACTCATTAATTCTCTTGTTAATTTCATTTATTTTTGCTTCCAATTAACACATTAAACATGTAAATTCTCTTAGTCTCCATATTCTTCTTCTTATTTTTATCTTTAACAAGTAAATTCTTTTAAATTATATTATATTATTTTCATGTCAAATTATTTTTTATCCATGTTATTAT
Source organism: Excoecaria cochinchinensis (assembly GCA_947683425.1). NCBI lineage: Eukaryota > Viridiplantae > Streptophyta > Magnoliopsida > Malpighiales > Euphorbiaceae > Excoecaria > Excoecaria cochinchinensis. The sequence continues at coordinate 7,736,262 of CANTUQ010000005.1, forward strand.
GCATGTTTAATCTAGTTTGTCAATATCTTTGATTTCTTTATGTTATATCATGATTATTATTATGTTTGTATGTATTAAATATCATTAAAGTTTTTATTAGACTGGTTTACTGTTATCATTAGGTGCTAGTATCATTATTATCATTAATGTTATTATTCATATTTTGCATGTATGTTAAATTTCAAATTTATTTTCTTATGCCTTTATGATAGATATTACTTTAAACTTTATTATGCATGTTAAGTTTTATTGTTCTTATGTTACACATTCATGCACATTTTATGAGTAATAAAATTGATTGTCATTAATTTTTCATGCATGTTAACCTTTATTATTAATAAATTGCATTTGCCATGATATTATCTCATTTTATGCATGTTAAATTGCATCATAAATATTTTTATGCATGTTGTAGTATCTTATGCATGTTATATGGTCATTGTACATATTATCTTTTATGTCATATTATTTCGTTGGCTTAATCACTAACATTAATTTCTTTTATTTTTATTTTTGGTTGCAAATCATTGTTTTATTCTCATTTGAGCACCCATGCACGTGAAGGAGGAGTTGCGGGGTTTGGTATTTTCTTTATACATTTTTAATTTTCATTTTATTTTAATTTCCTTGTATATATTCATTGAATAAAACGTTTTCTTATGCGCAGCTAAATAAAAATCACAAAAATAGTTTTACTAAATTAATTTAGATTTTTCATAATAAAATGGGACCAATGTCCTAGTTTTCATCCCAAATAAAATTATCACATCCAAAATATTTTCTTTAATTGTGCATGCGGGGACCAAAGTCCTCATAATTAATAAATTCCCCGGTTTTATGTATGTTTGCACTTTTAAATGGGAGTTGTATTCCGCTCCTGGTATTATTGTAATTTACCTTTGATGTTATTTTTGATATGTTTATCCTATCGCGTTCAATGTGAATATTTGCGCTTTTAAATTAAAATTGTATCGCGTGGAGAGAGAGCGAATTAATGATAATTAAAATTTGATCATAAATTAATCGAGGTAGAAATAGATGAGAAATCCCGGACCCAGCTCTGGTCTTTGGGCTCAAAGAGGCTAGAGGTCTACCCTCCAAGACACCTTTTTGTGCCACGAGACTTTAGCGCTAATCCTAGGCTCCTTAGGGCGAGAGGTTTACCTTCCAAGACCCCTTTGGTTGGCCCAAAATGGATACAACGCGCAGTCTTAGGCTCTCCGAGGCGAGAGTAACTTTCCCAATGTTCTATTGGGTGGCGACTCCATGAAACCTCCCTGTTTCCCAACATAGACGCACTTGCGATTATTGCAAGCTATCAACGGACCCACAAATGCCCCGATCGCCCTCAAGCGGGCGGTCCCATGGGCGGCCGCGGGGATCCGGCGCGCGTCACAGTTAGTGTTTTTGAGTTTTGTGTGCTTTGGGTTGTGTTTGCTCAAAAGTTCCTCCTAGAGAACCTAAGGGTAAGGAGAAGGCTAGTGGAAATGGAGCTCTTTGATTTGGAGTAAAGGAGATCAAGGTTTGGAAAATTTATGATTTTGGGTGTATAATGTGATGATTTACATTTGTTTTAATTTTATGTAGATCATGTGATTAATAATGTTTATGTTGGTCTAAATGTTTTGGGTTTTGATTAATTAGAGTTGGAATGCCTTGATTGTGAATTATTGAACCAAAGTGAGAATTGAATGAGTTTTTGGAGCAAAAATGCTGGTTTGGTTATTCATGGATTTTGATGGTGTTAATTGCATGTTTTAATTGTGATGATTAGTGTAAAACATGGGTTTTATGCTATTTAAGGTGTTTTGGTAGTTTGATTTAAATTGTGTTGAAGTTTTGAGTCAATTGGAGGTTTGGGTGGATTTTTGGAAGTGTTGGATTTCTGTAGAATTACTAGAGAACTGGAAAATGTGACCTTGTCGCGAGCGCGACAGAGCTCGAGAATTCTAGCTCTCGCGATAGGCCGAGCTCTATTTTGCCGAGCTGCAGCATCACAAGTGCTATCACGAGCGCGACAGAGCACATAATGCCGAGCTGAACTAGGAAGCGCGCGCTCGCGACAACATTATCGGGCGCATTCTGTCGCGAGCGTGATAGAAGCCAATCTGTTCCTTTCCGCGCGAACGCGAGCTTGTTGCGAACGCGGCTCTCAAGGAGCTTTGCCCATGTCGCGAGCGCGACACCTCCTATTTTCAAAATGAGTTTTCTTTTGTGATTTATATATTTATTTTTCGAACTTTTAATGTTATTAGACTTATGCATGAATGATTTTATGAGCAATATGAATATGGTTGGATGATTTATGCATAGCCGGCAAGAGTCAAATTAGTGGATAGTTAGGCATGCCTAATAGAGTTCAGTAGCTGCAGCCCCAATGTGTTCAGGACCCTGATCAGGTGCCCGTTTGGATCCCCACGATCCTCAATGTGTTCGGATCTTGTTTAAGATCCTCCAATGTGAAAATATTTTGAATGAGAAAAATTAAAGATGTTGCTTTTCTATTGTACCTTCCGATACCCCAATGTATTCACTCGTTATCCACTATTGTGAGTCAGCAGGCATTTGTTTATGTTTTGATTATGGGCATGTGAAATCAGTATGATCTACAAATTTGTTTATGAGCTTTTGGATATAATTGATAAAGATCAACTGTGATTTAATATATGTGATTATAAGCATGTGCCTTATTGGGTGTGTGTTCTGCCTTAACAACCATTGTGAATGGCCGTTCATAGTATTGTGTGTTTTCCCCACTAAGCGTTACCGCTTAGCACGGGTGTTTAATCCGTGCAGGTGCGGACGGTGTCGAGTTTTTGAGAGAGTCTCCACAGGTCCAGCCAACACAAAAGGATTGAAGTGTTATAGCTTAGTTTTGTATCTAAGTTTTTTTTGTAATATTTTGGGCTCTCTTATTGTATTAATTCTTTTGTAATACTTCAGCTATGTATGTTGGAAGATGGAATATTTGTAATATCAGTTATGTACAGAATACTTTTGTAATGAACCTTTTGACATCAATGAATGATCTTTGAGCTTTGAAGTTTTAATTTCCACTGTTATTCATATTTTGTATATGTTTAATGTTTGTTTTGTTTGGTGACACCCTTGTCCATACGGGTTCTCATTCCCTTCGTGGATGAGCTCGCCTACGTATAGGTAAGGGGTGTTACAAATGGCTTTAATTTCCACTTTATTTAAGAAGACCAAATGCCATTATCTTATTGGTCAAACTTGTTGGACTAAATGGTAATTTCCATTTAGTCCTTCAAGTATTATTTGATCAATTAAAGTATGCATATGTACTCCATTATACCCATTGGTTCATACCATAATTTCATTTATGGATGTTTAACATAATTTAACTTTTTACCAACTTACAACATCTTTTTGATTAATGGCGGTTACGTCCTTTTTGAAGTGATCACCACTTAAACATTCATTTTCGGTTACCATATCCCTAAATATGCTTTAATGCTACTAGGGTGTATTTTGGGGTCCTACATTTATGATACTATAGTGTCATTCTGTAGAGACTTATGTCTCATATTTTCTTACAGTAATACCCATCCTAATATTTATCCCTTTGGGGATTCTAATTTAACTACCCTCCGGGGATGTCTATTTTGATTTACTTCCCTCTGGGGGAGTCTTGATATTCTTTTGTTTATCCACTTTCTAGTAAGGCAGACAAATATAACTTGAATATACAAATTTGGTTCCGATGAATAATGATCTATGTCTGATTTTGATTAAATAACTATGCATAAACATGTTATAAGAATATGATTAATTATCTAACTAAATTCTGAATCTGATGATTATCGATTTGCATATGGTGTTTAATATGATGGCTATATATATTTATACATGCACTATGAGTTTGTTTATTTACTTAATCTCTTTAAAGCTTAAATTGTTTAATATGTTTGCGTGCTTATGGAATGACTACTTTGAGTGGTCATTCAAGACTTAATGTTCCCCACTAAGCTATATGCTTAGCACGGGTTTTCATCCTTGTAGATTCAAGTACCAAAGTTGCTCACAAAGACACGCTACAGAGGCTAGGGCCAACACAGAGTTGGGAGCTTGTTCATGTGGGTTTACTTTTCATATATATTTATAGAGGCTGTAGTTTGTAACTTTTGTTATGTAAAGGTTATAACTTTAATACTTAGTATGTGTTAAATAACTCTATAAATGTTAATATTTTATAAATACATCCATTTTGTAGTAAACTTTATTAGATGAAAAACCCATACTCTGGCATGTGTTATTGTGTCCAAAATTTGAATATGGTTAATTATGTGTATGTATGTATTCAATTATGGAATTTGATTTATGAGCCAGGTTGTTTTCTGTTGTGTGACATCCTTGCTGCATTTTCCTTGTGTATAGTCTTATAGTAGGCAGTAGGGGTGTTACAAAAAGAATTGAATTTCCTAACTAAAGTTTAGAACTTAACCGCAGGTATTTGTTGTGTAGTTATAAAACATTGCACCGGTTTGTCGTAAACCACTAGTATCCTTATTTCAAGGTACCTCCAAGGTATCCACACAAGAAGTAAGGTCTAAAAACCTTCTCAAGGGGCAACAATGTCAAAAATAGGGTTAAGGACTAGTAAACCCTAATTCAGTTATAAGAGAGAAAAAGAAGGAGAGAGAATTTTAGGGTTTTAAGTGAACTAGAGTTCTAAACTTGTTCTACCGATTGAATCAGACTTTAAGGTGTATTTAAACATTTCATAGGTCATATTAGGGTGATTTCATAATGGCTGTAAATCTTAATTAGGCTTGTAGCATTTGGGTGGGCTTAAGTGACACTCACAAGCCCAACAGTCCAATTATGCTCATATAGCCTATATAGACCGGGCCTGCACATTTGAATCGCTCCAAACCAATTCAAACATTAATTACAGCCTTATAACATATTAATAAGGGCAAATGTTAATTTTTAGCTGCATCCAATGCCATATGGGCAATGAAGAAAAAAATCTCCAGCTTAAAAAAGCTATATGCGTAGATTAGGCTTTCTAGGCCTTTTCTGTGTATGAGATTTTTATCCTATCCTCAAAACCTATATTTTCTCTTATCAACTTATAAAATAAGTTCCCATTACATCCCATTTTATGTTTATACATTGTTTTTCACCTCAGACCATAATTTTTACATATGTGTGATCCTTTGGGTTACCTGTGCATGTTGGCCATACAAAATGTAACTAAGGGTCCTAGTTGAACTGGGACTCTTAAGATTTAAACTCTTTTAAACCATTTTATTAGTTCTTAATTGATATTCACCATATATTATTCTATATGTCATGAGAGGCTTCTAGTCATGCATCATAACTGCCCAAATGATAGGAATTTCAGTGGTTTCCACTTTTAACTTCCATATCAAGTTTCCATGCAATCACTCTTTTCACCATTCTTCTAATCTCATTCATGAATTGAATATGGTCATATATCAATTTATTCACGAACTTATTTTATTTTCATACTTTTATCTTTATTCCTAAAATGCCTTTGCGAAACTCATTCACCTTGCATTCCACCTTGGCCAAGGTTTTCTAAACAAAGATGTATAGAAATACTTGAGATAGAACTCCTCATTATAATTGGGGTGGTGTATCCTTTATTGGTTACTCAACTACCTCTAAGTAGTTCATTCTATACCCAATCTTCAAGCTATATATACCCCTTTAAGGAGTCAAAGTATAAGACTTACTACCTGAGATATTTTGGTGATCTCAAATCCAATGACACTTGCATAGCTGATATGATGATATATTTCACTGACATAGTTTAAGTATCCATGTGAAGTTTCTAATGATAGGTCTCTAATATACTTGTTCTTATAACAAGAATCCACTTATTAACTTTGATTATCTCAATGATCACAGCTAATGAGAACTACTGCTTAAACTATTCAAGAAGTATAACATGTGTTAGTCTATCTGTAATAATAATGTCCTATCTTTTTAATACTGTGACTAAGGATAATTTAGGTATTAATACATTTACATACAATAGGGATCTCATATCATAAATCTTTCATGATTACCTTTGTACTGTGTTCATACGCCAAGGACTACATTCTATAGTTTAAGTCATATGCATTTAAACATTAATATACAAAAGCAGTAAAGAATTTATGAATGCCTTATTATTATTCAAATTGAATGTTTATACATGGGCTCTAGGGCATATCAGTAACACGTTTGTGTGTGTCTATCATTTTTTGAGCGTGGATTGTAACACCCCCTACAGGCATCCCACAACCCTAACTGATAACATGGGATTACCTATAGCAGGATGTCACACTATAATGTGCAAATTCCATAATTTCTCTAAAAACTTTTTCTTTAATTAATTACATATTACACTTTCCAGGCATTTATGACTATAACATATCATGCATAGATATATTTCTTTTTGCTGAACTTATACAGATTAATTACATTTCATGATAGTAGCTTATATTGTCTAAACATTACATTGACAGGTACATAATTACAATTATAATATCAAAATGAGTATTACATATACATTGATTTCAGGCTCAAAAGAAAACTACAAAAAAAACTCCTTTCCTATATCTGAGTTAGCCTTCAACCCAGCAAATTGTCCTTGCGAATATAACTAACACTGGTACGTACACGAATTAAAAACCAGTGCTAAGCTTAAAGCTTAGTGGGGAATTTTACAAATAGAGTCAACTACTCATAATAGTCATTAAATTAAACATACAGATCATAATTTTCATAATAATGTAATAAGCATACTTTAAAGCAGTAAAGTAATATATAATATGTTAATATGTATAACATGTTCATATAATTTAATCTCAAACATATTATTATTTATTACATCTAAATCACATTGTGTTGTTACTCATTGTATCTGTTTACTCACTATAAGTTCTATCCCTTGCTTATAATTCTATGAATATGGGTTTCTTACTTATAACCATTCCTTAATGTATAAATTATATATATCATCCCATGTGTCCCCTAATTATACAATTATTATACTTAATGAATACACATATATAAATATTCAACCTAGTAAATTTAGTTACATATTTTACATATATTCATGCTCTTAAATTTTATTCCCAATTATACTACATGTGAACATATATATAGACTCATGGCTTAAAAGTTTCTATCTTATAACCTTATTATATTCCTAGTTCATTTTCTTAAATTATACATAGGTGCATAAGTTACCAAATACTCTTGCATGATAATCATTTTATGCCGGTCATGGATATACCTGTTATTTCTTACCATTTAATTTCCTATCCATACTAAATTCATTGACTAAATTATATACCAACATCATAATTATTTAATCATTATATGTTTGTAGATAAACATTCAATTTTAAACTAAGCAGGATAAGAAAAAACTAAAACAGATCATATACTAATTTTTTTTTTTATTTCAAGTGTAAAGACTTCTAATTCACAGTTATGCTATGCATTTTATTCATTTTTTTTATATTATATGCATTCACAAAATCTATTTATAGTTTCATACTTTCCATATTATTTTACAAATTCATAAACATCACATTAACTATCCTACTTTACTAGTCATGTAACATCCCTTTCCCATACGTAGCACATCACATGATAATATAGACATTGTGCAACAATGAGTGGAGGCTACTACCAAACGGAGACACAGACAAAATAATAGTAAGAACAGAATAATAAAATTTCCTTCACATGAAATAAATGTTTGCCACTTATCGCATACATATACATCTCTTGCATAACATTTTTGCTTGATCATAGAACAACTCATCACTTATTACAGAGCAATACTTAATTATATTACAATTAATAACAATAACATCATATAACAAAATCTATAGACTCATTGGCCAAAACCACTACGAAATCCCAGACGATACTTCTATCTCCTTAACCTGCACGGACAAACACCAGAGCTAAGCGTAAATGCTTAGTAGGCAAAACTATAAATGAACGGCCACTCGCCGTGGTCGTTAATACAAAACACATGCGTAAGCAACATATATATATAAAGTACAGAAGGTAAAAGATATCATAAGTTCACATCATAATTTTTATATCAAAATATATGCGAATCATTGAGTATATTTATCTAGCACATATTAAGCATAATATATATATATATATATATATATATATATATATATATATATATATATATATGCAATACTAGTCAATGTTCTTACATTACTTACACATCCGAAATCTATCTTTATTTAGTACATTCATATACAAACCATCTCATTACTATTATGTTCAACACCATACCGACCTCTTGTATTGATTAAACCTATTCTACTATTAGTTCCTTTTAAAACGGCCATATTCCTTTTACATGTCAGTTCAGTATTCTAGAAATACTCATTTAAACATGCATTCTAAATTCATACCTATAAATACTCTCATGGCTTACAACGGAAGATGTATATACTCAATTAGTTCATTCATAAAACTTTGCCGAGCTCTTACACATATAACAATCTTGTTAGATTTGGTTCGGGCATGAAATGGATGTCTCATGCTTCCTACGTATCCCAAAGGTTGGGAATCAGAACCATGTAGTTCTAATTATAGATTAATCATGTACAATAGTGACACTCAAACACAATTCATTCATAGTCCTAAACTCATAGCCCCATATTCATGTCTAGTATTCAATACAATTTATTCATAATTTATAACATTTTATGTTGTTTGC